>JAPDNY010000002.1:31843728-33043728 GCA_029375565.1 Gekko gecko | reverse complement strand
GGAACATCTAGGAATATAGTATACTTCTCTCAGATGGCATATCTGTTGCTATTGTGTTTATGATGTAGAATATGGTTGTGTTGGTATCATGGGAGGCTAATCCATATGATAGTAATTTTACTAAATGTGCCCCCCCCTCCAAAAAAAATCCCAAGCTGATCCTGAGCCTATAACAGCAGCCTGGCGTGCAAAATTCTACAGATAATACCATAATCCATGCTGCAAAAAGGTTTATTATCACCTGATATGTAGAGATTAAGCAGCAGACCAGAACATGATGAAAAAATTGGCAACCCTATCTGCCATTATGAATAGCATCTAAGAAGAGAAGAAGAGTTGGATTTATACCCCACCCTTCACTACCTGAAGGAGTCTCAGAGGGGCTTACAATCTCCTTCCTTTCCTCTCCCTGCAACCTCTTTCTGCTCAGGGAAGGAGTGAGGAAGGCTCTAGTGGGGGCTGTGTGGGTGTGCACCAAGTAGACCCCCCTTGCCCAGAAGCCTTTAATTATCTGGTGGGCCCCCCCAAGGCCCCCTCTCCAAAAAAAACCTAGCTATGGGGCTGCAGGGGAACCCTGCCCCCAAAGTGCCCAGTTTGGGCCAATGTGCTCAGCACGATGACATCACCCAGAAGTGACATCATCACACCAGGCACGTCACCGGCTGATGTACCATAGAGTTTCCAGGCTGATTGCTAGAGCATCAGCCGGCGATGTGCCCAACGTGATGTCACTTCCAGGTGATGTCACCGCAGCGCGCACACGCAAAGTGCACATATGAATGTCCCAGGCAAGGACGAAGTCTCCCCCGCTATTAGCAGTAAGTGACTTGGCAACCCTACTCTGAAAGAACCTGTGACTGACTCAAGGTCACCCAGCAGCTCCCTGCCATTTTGCCATAATGTTAATAAAAAATAATCTCTTTTTGTACAACCTAGTATTTCAGAGGATTCAGAAATATAGATCTACAAACTAAATGGCAGTTCATCACTCTTTGTGGGAGACCCATCCCCAGGATAGCCACGATTGAGAGGCAGGGGTGTGGCTCCCAGTAGCAAAACAACCAATTTTCCTGTGAAATCTCATGATGTAGGGATTATGATGTTGGCACTGGGAGTAAAAACAGATGGAGGCCATGTCATGTGATCGGACTGTGGACTGTGAATAAGTGAAATCACAAGTCACAAAATCTGAGACAGGCAAAAGTCTCTTGTGCAATGAAAATATAACTTAGAAGATGCTTGGGCCATTCTTAGCGAAATTTCAGTTCAGGCAAGATGGAGCAGCACCTGGCGGCTGCTGCTCCTTTCTCTGGCCTGTCGGATGGCCATTAGCATGTGCACTCCTGTGGCATACTTCTAAATCTCAGTATGTAGGGTTGCCACCGCTGGGGGATGGGGATGTAGGGTTACCATATCCAGGCTGGGAACCTGCTGGAGATTTGGGGATGGAGCCTAGGGACAATAGGAACCTCAGTGGGGTGTAATGTGACAGAGCTCACCCTCCAAAGCATCCATTTTCTTCAGCAGAAATGATCTTGGTCATCTGGAGATAAGCTCTATTTCCAGGGGATCCCCGGGTCCTACCTGGAGGCTGGCATCCCTACTCAGTAGAGGGACAGACTCTCATGTCTAACTTCATTTGCAACACTTGATGCTTCCAAAGCCAAGTGGTATTTCTGCCTGCCCTCCCCCTGCCATTTTCCTTCTGTTGAATTCCCAGAAGTGATGTTACGTTGCTGAAAGAATGCCAATGAGATGCTCCAGAATTCAGCCCAGATGCTGTACTTTTACCAGCAGGAGGACTGAGGACAGGGACATGGGGGCACACAACGTCAACTATGTTCCTACTGGGGAAAACCCAGAAGTGACATAGAGTAACTCTAGGAATTGCCAGAAACTCTATGGTAAAACCTAGAGCCATGATTCCTAGATTCTTCTGATTCCTAGAGCTACCCTATGTAATTTCTGTTTTTCCCCCCAGAAGTGGCACAGAGAGACAGCCAACACTGCCATTAAAAAAACACAAAAAAAAACCCTGGGAATGGGGGATTCCCTGCCCCAGCTGGGGAACTGACATGCATAGGCCTTACCAGGTATTTGTCCCTAGGTATTCACTAGAAGTGATGTTGTGCCATTGGTGTAATGTCATTCCCCCCCCTTCCCATTGATGGCTGGCAACCCTAACCCACCTATCAGGAAACAGAGTTCCCAGCATGGGACTCGTATATCTGATTGCATGTCACAATGAAAGTCCTTGTGGTGGGGCTGTATGCAACCTGAGGACTTTGTGAAGTATTGTTGAGCCCTTAGAAGACTCTCCAAAATGCAGATTAGGCACTTCTCCACTATACCTTGAGATACCTTTCCTCCTGCCCCCGTCTCTGCCTATCCAGCTCGATGAAGAGCTCTGAAGAACTCAAAGTCTGCTCAATGTTTTATTACATTGGTTGGTTCTAATAAAAAAGTATTACATAACTAATTCTCTTTGGAATTTTTTTTATTTGAATCAACGCCTAAAATCTTCATGCAAGCGCAAGAACCAGAACGTTGCTGGGTTTGTTTTAAATGTTTAAAAGGTATTTTGGAGGGATCAATTAATGTCACCAATGTAGAGCTTGTACGAGCATTAGGTGAGATATAAAATGTAGCTCAACCATGCTAACCTGAACACACAAAAGCACTGTCAGACAGGCTTTATTACTGCCAAGTAAACTTTTTGAGCCCTGACCTGGATGGCCCAGGCTACCTGGATCTTGTCATAACTCAGAAGCTAAACAGGATCGTCCCTGGTTAGTACTTGAATGGGAGATCACCAAAGAAGTCCGGTATCACTATGCAGAGGAGGGCAGTGGCAAACCACCTCTGCTTGTCTCTTGGTTTCAAAACCTTAGAGGGTCACCAGTGTTGGCTACAACTTGACGGCACTTTCCACCACCGAACGTTTTTCAGCAAACCAACTTCCTCTGTTGACTACAAGGATCTTATATGTGCTGACTGAAACAGGCAAGCAGACACAGCCATGCCTGCCTTCTTTTTTTCTTACAAATCTATATTTGCTCTGGACTGTCTGTTGCATTTTCAATAGCGTGGCCCAATAAACTATTCATTGATATTATGTATATCCTATCTCCCTGCTAGGGTGCCAGATAGGCAAATATCCTCGTATGCGTCCTCAAATAAATGACATACATAGAGAACATTTGCAGTCGTTGGTATTCTCATATGTGGCAGTATGAGAATTCTGGGTTGTTGGGGACAACACAGATTTGGGCAATGCAGTCGCTGTTCCTAGTGTGGCCAGCAAGCCTTAAACAGGGATGTTACTGAATCTCAGGAACATGCTGTTTTGGTGCGTAAATTCCTATTTCTTACAATGGATTCTCCCCACTCATGAGGAAACCAGTTTCCCAACCATATTAACAAAATTCAGCAGAAACTACATCAATGAAATGGACACCAGTTCTTGTGCCGATAGTTTTTGCATCGGCGTGGTGCAAGCATTTATAAACAATTGCCTCACTCATAGGAAGGTGCTTGATTTGGAACCTCCCAACATTTTATAATCCTACAGCAACCATTTTGTGATTAGTTTACTCCCCCCCATGGCAGCCATTTTGTGATTAATTCACTCCCCCTTCCAATGCAACCATTTTGTGAATAGTTTACTCCCCCTCCAATGCAGCCATTTTGTGATTAGTTTACACCACCACAAGGCAGCCATTTTGTGGTGGTACCCACTAAGCATTCTCAAAATTCCAAAAGCACCCTCAGTCTTGACAGGATTGGGGGCCACTGGCTTGGAGAAAGAAAAGCCGCTTCTTCCTTACAATTCTCACTGCTTGTTCAGTTTGGTGTAGTGGTTAAGAAGAAGAGAAGAAGAGATTGGATTTATACCCCACCCTTCACTACCTGAAGGAGTCTCAGAGTGATTTACAAACTCCTTTCCCTTCCCTTCCCCACAACAGACACCCTGTGAGGTAGGTGGGGCTGAGAGAGCTCTTGACCGAAACTGTTCTTTTCCCAAGAACAGCTCTTATCAGAACTATGGCTTGCCCAAGGTCATCCAGCCAGGTGCAAGTGGAGGAGTGGGGAATCAAACTCGGTTCTCCCAGATTAGCGTCCACGCACTTAACCATTACACCAAACTGGCTCTTAACCACTACACCAAATTGGTTAAGTGTGCAAACTCTAATTTGGGAGAACTGGGTTTGATTCCCCAGTCCTCCACTTGCAGCTGCCAGATGACTTTGGGCAAACCATAGTTCTGACAAGAGCTGTCCTTGAAAGGGCAGTTCTCGAAAGAGCTCTCTCAGCCCCACCTACATCATAAGGTGTCTATTGTGGGGAGGGGAAGGGAAAGGAGTATGTAAGCCACTCTGAGACTCCAAGTGAAAGGCGGGGTATAAATCCAATCTCTTCTTCTTCTTCAAAGAGGGCGAGCAAACAGCAGCTACTAACAGGGTTTCCTGCCACTAGTGGGAGCTTATTGGGATGGCATAGGGGGATGGAGAGCATTGTGCAACAGGGCAACATCACCTATGGGTGAAAACCCAGATGTAATGTCATGTGTAGAGGGATGCTCTAAGAATTTCCCCAATTTCTACAGTAAAAACCATAGAGATTAGGAAGATTCATAGAGAGTCACTTGACACAATGATAGTAAGTCATACAGTGCCCTCTCCATTTTCCTCCCACAGACTCTTAGAGTTTTGACAGGGGACGGGGAACACCTGTGTGGGTTTGCCTGCCTATAGTGAGCAAATGGCAACCTAGCAACTAGGCAGACAAGAAACGGCAAAGCCAGACACCTGTGGGGCTTAGCAAGGAGCTCCCTGCTCTGGCATGGGTCTCAGCAATGCCTGAAGGTCCTGACCCCTGACACTGGCGCCGGTTGGGCATTTGACAAGTTCCCAAGACCTGTAAGCCCAATAAATTAGCCAAGCAATCAAGTCAAGATGCCAGCCACAACATAAGGCACAAAATTCCCCAAGTACCACCAGGCAATGGGAACTGGAGGGACAAATCCCTTCCCCACCCACACATAGCCAGATCCTGAACAGAAGCTGTCCATCAGATCCACCCCTTCCAATAAATCTGTTCAACACAGCAACGTTCTAAACAGACGCAAGGCAACAAAGCTTTTTTTTACAGGTACTGCTGCTACACCTTCAGAGTACAGACATTAAGGTGAAGCTTGTCTTGTCCCTTTATCAGCATACTAGGAAAAGTTTCTCCTGCTAAACTCCTTTGTGGCAACTTGCTCTTGAACACCAGCACAGGCAGTAAGAGCTCTGGCAAACCTGGTGATCTACTAGGACACTGATAGGCCAGCTGAGAGGTACACTGGGAAGCCCCTTGAACCCTTTTCTTAAGAAGATGGCAGTACCTATCTATATCTTGGTTCCAAATTTTTCCATGGGGGGAACAGGAAAGGATGCGAATCAGAGGAGTCAGCCAGGACACAACAGGTTATCCATCAGTAGCAAAGAAAAACCCAGAACCTTGCAGAAAACCAATGCAAACAATGTCAGTCCAGTTGCCTCCCCTCTACCTTGTTCCTTCCACCAACCTGCATGTATGTGTAATGTGTGTATATTTATGTTAGAGAGAGAAAAGGAGAGAGGAGGAGAGAGGCACTGTGGCTCAGTGGTAGAGGCTCTGCTCGGCATTTGGAAGATCTCGGGTTCTATCCCCAGCATCTCCAGTTAAAGATAAGGTTGTAGGTGATGTGAAAGACCTCTGCCTGAGACCGCAGAGAGCTGCCACCAGTCTGAGTAGACTAAGAGTCTGATTTAGTATAAAGCAGCTTCATGCATTCATGGGAGAGTGGGTGAGTGAAAGGAAAGCTACCCTCTCTTCACTCTCTGCTCTCCAATTCTGTAAGCATGCATGGTTTAGCTGAAAATGTATGCATTCGATGTATGTATGTGAGAGTTCCTGTGTGAGACAGCGAGAGCACATCGTGAGGGGAGAGGGGGGCATCCCTCTGATTTCTCCTCCCCACTGGGAATTATTACTCCTCTTACCTCTGATCAGAGCCAACATCAACGGGAGGATTTTCCTATCCATCATTTCTGCAGGATCTAAGACAGAGGGAAACTATCAGAGGGGAAAACTGAAATACATATTTGGGGCAGAGGAGGAGGAACAGAGGGGGAGGGCACCACTTTTCTTGTTTTTGATTGACAGTTCCTATTCAGCCAGTCCCTGTTCTAAACTGAGGCTTCCTGTACTGGGGAAGGAGGCAGAGTCTATGGTCTCCTGTGGTGGGGGTGAGGACAGGGGGAACAAGACCAATAGGGCTCTTTTACTTTATTTACAAAATTTATATCCTGCCTTTCTCCCCTCACATAGGCCACCAAGGCAATTAGCAAGGGTTAGAGCTTATGAGGAGGAGGAGGGGAGGTATTTGTGAATTTCCTGCATTGTGCAGGGAGTTGGACTAGATGACCCTGGAGGTCCATTCCAATTCTAGGAGGAGGAGGAGATTGGATTTATACCCCACCCTTCACTACCCAAAGGAGTCTCAGAGTGGCTTACAATCCCTTTCCTTTCCCCCCCCCCCACAACAGACACCCTGTGAGGTAGGTGGGGCTGAGAGAGCTCTGAGAGAACTGCCCTTGAGAGAACAGCTCTGAAAGAACTTGTGACTGACCCAAAGTCACACCAGCAGCTGCATATGGAGTGGGGAATCAAACCCAGTTCTCCCAGAGTAGAGTCCATGCTTCTACCCACTACACCAAACTGGTCAAGAACCAGCACCTCTGTGCCACATACTTGCTGTAGATTCGTTACCATGGGTATAGGGTGACTACTGAAGTTTGCAGGGTGCCAGAAACCTTTCTTGGGATAAAACACTGAGATTTTTTCTTTGGCCAATGCCTTCAGCTGCTGCTCCTTCTCTGTCCCTCCTACATAGATCCCGATATCCTTCACCTGTGTTCCCTGAAGCCCGTTAAAATTATATTGTCAGGGCTGCTGCAGCCATCTTTTGAACACTGGAAGCTGCCTCCTAGTAACCCTGTACCCCTCCTGGCATTGACAGAATGTGCACAGAGGGAGAGCTGGCATGAGTGTGCTGGCCCACCCCCACCAGCACATTATCACCGACTCATGAAGATGGTACTGTTGTGTCCTGGGATCAGAGGGCTGAGCTGGCGAAATACAGCCAAGCTTCGCTCTCTGAGAACAATAGGGACTAGGTTCCTGAGCTCGCCAGAAGTGAACCAATGGCAGCATTGGTGGGCGATTCAAACCCGCCAATAGGAATATAGGGCCGTCCCCCCTAACTGTATATAGTTGGCCTCCGGCCGTTACTGTGTGTTCTTGTCTTATGTGAAGTACGAATAAACGCGTCTTCTCTTATGTCGTCGTCCGAGTCATGAGGCCCGAAACCCAGTACTTTACAGTGGCGACGAGGATGGGATTCTAACGCCTTCCGTGACTCCATGAACGACGAAACGGACACCGCCGAGCAACGCATCGCTGACCCCGAGAGCAGCACCGCACCGCTCGCCGAGCATCGCATCGCTGACCCCGAGAGCAGCACCGCACCGCTCGCCCCGGCGCACGCCGTTCCCGACAGAACCATGGCCGCTTCCCACGTAACCCTGGAGCACTTCGACCAGTCGCAGCCAGAAACCTGGGACGCATGGGTCGACCAGCTCATCAGTTACTTGGAGCTCAACGAAATCCGCCACCCCGACCAGAAACGAGCGATCCTCCTGAACGCCTGCGGCACCCAAACCGTCCGCCTCGCCAAGAGCCTCTTGGTGCCCCGCACGGCCTTGGAGAGCTCGTTCGGGGAAATCCTGGACGTCCTCAATGGCTACTTCAGCCCCCGGCCGACCTTCCTGGCCAAGAGGATGGATTTCCAGAGGCGAGTCCAGACCCGAGGGGAATCCATCGCCAACTTCCTAGCCGCGCTAAGGGCGCTAGCCGTGGACTGCGGGTTTCCGAAGGTGGAGGACAACCTGCTGACACAGTTCGTGTGGGGCCTGGCGGACCCAAAGCTGCGGCGCAAGTTGGTGAGACACCGGAAGCTCACCTTGGACGAGGCCCTCGAAGCCGCCACTGCCCACGAGGCCGCAGAAGGGGATCGCCCGGTCGCGGCCGCGCAGGTGGTTGGAAGGAGCCCAAGCCCCGGAAACGAAGAGACGGACGAGGTCTTCGCCCTCAAACCCCAACAACGCCGGCCGGCGCCATTCCAGCAGGCCAACAGGGAGCAAGCCAAGTATTCCGGCCACCGAGCCATCTGTGCCAGCTGCGGGGAGGGCCACGGCCGGAAATCCTGCAAGTTCCGGGATGCTGTCTGTCACGGGTGCGGAAAGCAGGGACACCTCGCACGGGTCTGCCGGTCCAAGGGCCCCCGGAATTCGAGATCGTCGGTCCCCCAGTACCGCGCATCGTCCACCGCACACGAGACATCGGAAGAGGTCGCCGAGTTGTACCACCTCACCGACCAACCAATGCAGGTACTTCGCCTCCCCAACCCCAACCTCTCCTCTACCCCGAAGATCCAAGTAACCGTGCGGATCGAGGGGTCCCCTGTTGCATGGAAGTGGACTCGGGATCGGCGGCGTCCATCATTTCCCTGGACACTTTAAAAAGACTTTGCCCACTAGGGGACCCCCTCTACGTCCATCGCCACTAAGCTTGGTGGACTTTCAAAAGAACCCTGTCCCCATCCGGGGAGTCGGCACTTTCCGAGTGCAGTACCGAGACTTTGAGGGGAACTTGGACTTGGTGGTGGTAGAGGAAATCTCGCGAGTCTCCTGGGGCGGGCATGGTTCGAGGCCCTAGGCATATCGATTGGGGGAGTAAATAAATGTGGGGTGCGGGACTGGGGGCGGTGTGCAAGGAGTTCCCGGAGGTCTTTGACGGGAAACTGGGATGTTACAAAGGGCCCCCGGTGTCGCTCCACTTAGACCCCACCGTGACGCCCATCCGTCGGCGCTTCCGCACCGTGCCCCTGGCCCTACGCCCTAAAATAGAGACCGAACTAGACCGGCTGGTGGCCCAGGGAGTCTTAGAGCCCGTTCCGAACGCGAGATGGGAAACCCCGATTGTGACACCAGTCAAGCCAAACGGGGAGATCCGCATCTGCGCGGACTATAAGTGCACTATTAACCAGGCACTTCAGGCGCACGCATACCCCGTACCCGTGGTCAGCCATGTCCTAGCAACACTGGCGGGGGCGCGCATATTTGGAAAGCTGGATCTCGCGCAGGCGTACCAGCAACTCCCAGTAGATGAGGCCACGGCCGAGGCACAGACAATAGTGACCCACCGGGGAGCCTTCCGGGTGAAGAGGCTGCAGTTCGGGGTCAGTGTGGCCCCAGGGATCTTCCAAAATCTAATGGACGATCTGTTAAAAGGGATCCCTGGAGTGACGCCGTTCTTCGACGACGTCCTCATCGCCGCGACCACCCCGGAAAGCTTCGCCGCCCGCCTCAGAACTGTACTGGAACGCTTCCAAGCCGCGGGGCTGAAAGTGAAGCGGGAGAAGTGTCTCCTCGGGGTGCCGGAGGTGGAATTCTTGGGATACCGGGTAGACGCTTCAGGCCTGCATCCGGCGAGGGACAAGGTGAAGGCCATCGTGGAGGCCCCCGCCCCGAAGTCCAAGGCCGAGCTCCAGGCGTTCTTAGGCCTCCTGAACTTTTATCACTCATTTCTCCCCCACAAAGCCGCCGTGGCCGAACCCCTACACAGGCTGCTAGATAAGGCGACACCTTGGGCCTGGGGAGCGAGGGAGGCGGCGGCGTTTCGGGGGTTAAAGTCCTCTTGATTTCAAACGCGGTACTCGCGCACTTCGATGAAAAGCTCCCGGTCATCCTTGCGTGCGACGCATCACCATATGGGGTCGGGGCAGTCTTGGCCCACAAGCTACCGGATGGGAGGGAGGTCCCGGTGGCTTACTACTCCCGCACGCTGTCCCCCGCGGAGCCGGAACTACGCCCAAATCGACAGGGAGGGCTTGGCACTGGTGGCGGGGGTAAAAAATTCCACAATTTTGTGTACGGGCGGCCCTTCACGCTCGTAACCGACCATAAGCCGCTCCTGGGACTGTTCGCGGCGGACAAACAAACGCCGCAAGTTTTGTCGCCCGGGTGTTGCGCTGGTCCTTATTTTTAGCGGGTTACCAATACCGACTGGAGCATCGGCCGGGCAAGGCGCTGGGTCATGCCGACGCCTTGAGCCGCCTACCGCTGCCGCAGACAGGGGAAGATCCGGCCCCAGCCCCCGCTGTCTTGCTGATGGAGGAACTGCCAAACCCCCCCTTCAGGCTGCAGACGTGGCCGCCCGCACGTCCCGAGATCCCATTCTCTCCCGGGTCCTAAACTGGGTGGTGAGGGGGTGGCCAGCGGAACAGACAGGGCCAGAGTTCGCAGCATACAAGGCCAGGCGGGAAGAGCTGTCCGCATTGAAAGGGTGTTTACTATGGGGAGACAGGGTGATCATTCCGGGGCCCATGAGACAAGGGGTGTTAGAAACGCTGCACGAGGCCCACCCGGGCATCGTACGAATGAAAGCTCTAGCAAGGAGCTACGTATGGTGGCCCGGGGTGGACGCAGAAATCGAATCCTGGGTCCGAGGGTGCACACGATGTCAGGAGGTCCGCCCCAATCCACCGAGAGCGCCAACCCAAAGCTGGGAGTCTACCCACAAGCCGTGGTCACGCCTGCACATAGACTTTGCGGGGCCGTTCCAGGGGCTCCAGTTCATGGTAACGGTAGACTCTTATTCAAAATGGGTGGAAATAAGCCCAGTGTCCACCACCTCTACCAAGGCGGCAATAAGGGCCCTGCGGAAAATATTCGCAACGCACGGGTTACCCGACACAATCGTGTCGGACAACGGGGCAGCATTCACATCTGCGGAGTTTCAAGCGTTCCTCGAAAGGAACCTCATCAGGCACATACGATCCGCGCCTTTCCACCCAGCAACTAATGGACAGGCGGAGAGGACAGTACGCACCGCCAAAGAGGCCCTGAGCCGCATAACGGAGGGGGACTGGGAGTTCCGGCTGGCCCGCTTCCTTCTCACATACCGCACCACCCCAAACCCCATCTCCGGCCACTGCCCCGCCGAACTATTAATGGGCCGCCGCCCTACCACTTTATTAGACAGACTCCACCCAGACCGAGCCCCCGAGAGAAAGCTGGTCGAGAACAGGGAGGCGCCCGAAGCTTCCTACCGGGAGACCCTGTCTACTTCCGGAACTACGGAGCAGGGCCGCAGTGGGTGGCAGGGCGCATCCTAAAACCCACCGGGCCGGTGTCATACGAGGTCCTAACCGATGGGGACCGGGTCCTCCGCAAACACATCGACCAGCTCCGGAGGCGACAAGACCCCGATAGAGAGATCGAGTTACCGGGAAATGCCGCCCCGGCCCCATCATCCGATCGACCGCAAGCACCGACAGCGGAACCAGCGCCAGGGAGTCCACGGAATCCGGAGGGGGCCCCAGCAGCCGCTGAACCGCCGCCGCCGCTGCCGCCACCGTTGGCCCCGGTAGCAGCCGAACCGCCGCCGCCGCTGCCGCCACCGTTACAGCCACCACCGTCACCGCCTCGGCTACTTCCAGAGGCCCCAGCTCCTCGGGCGGGCGGACCAACCGACAGGGGCCCCGCCAGTCCGGTACCGGCCCCCGACGTTCGCTAAGAGAAAGGAGGCCACCAGCATACTTAAAGGACTACGTCACCTGATAGGAGACGAACTATGGGGGGAGGGGTGTTGTGTCCTGGGATCAGAGGGCTGAGCTGGCGAAATACAGCCAAGCTTCGCTCTCTGAGAACAATAGGGACTAGGTTCCTGAGCTCGCCAGAAGTGAACCAATGGCAGCATTGGCGGGCGATTCAAACCCGCCAATAGGAATATAGGGCCGTCCCCCCTAACTGTATATAGTTGGCCTCCGGCCGTTACTGTGTGTTCTTGTCTTATGTGAAGTACGAATAAACGCGTCTTCTCTTATGTCGTCGTCCGAGTCATGAGGCCCGAAACCCAGTACTTTACAGGTACCTACATGCTAGGTTTGCCAGAACACACACACACCCCCGGTAGAAGTGGTTAGGGTTAGAGGTTACCAGAACACCCCCCACTGCCAAGCCCCACCTCCCCCACCACTGACCAGTTGGCCATCTGGGGGGAATTTACCCTGGAAAAGAGAGAGATCCATCCAACATGCAGCGACAGGTCTACATCACTGACCACATGACCTGGAAGTGACACTATCACATCTAGGGCATTCAGTGACACTCTGGTATTTGGGCAAAAACTCTATGGTAGAAACCAAATTTAACATAGAGTTTTTGCCCAAATTCCAGATTGTCACCCCAGTCACATCACTTCTAGGTCATGTGGGCAGTGATGTGGACACATCACTGTATGCCAGATGGGCCTCCCTGCTGCTTCTGGTAAGTCCCTCCCATCCCCCACTGGTTGCCAGGAGGGACCTGGCAACCCTACTAAAGGTAGAGGAAGAGGTCCACACATATACTTTCTCCTTCTGACTGGGGATGCTGTTTTCCAAATGCTGCTGGTCGGGGGAGGAAGCATATAGGTGGACACTGATTCCATGTATAGGTGCCATCCTCACCAATCGGTGATCACATGGTGGTGGGAGGTGGAACCAGCGTTCTTGTGCCCGCTCTCCCTCTCTGCATATTCAATCAGTGTGCATAGGGCCCATATGTACAGGGCTACTGATAGGGTTGCCAGTTTGGGGCTGGGAAATACCTGAAGATTTTGGAGGTGGAGCCTGAGGAGGGCGGGGTTTGGGAAGGGACTTCAATGGGGTATAATGATATGGAGTCCACCTTCCATAGTGGCCATTTTCTCCAGGTGAACTGATCTCTATCGCCTAGAGATCAGTTGTCATATCAGGAGATCTCCCACCACTTCCTGGAGCATGGCAACCATAGCTGCTGAGTTAGACCCTTGATCCATCAAGGCCAGAATTATCTACTCAGACCACCTGCATGCAAAACAGATGCTCTATTGCCAAGCCACAGCCCCACTGCTTTTCCACAGTGCCATTTTAAATATGATAAACATTAGTGTTTTAAAGTGGTGATGATGTGAGGCAGGAACAAGCAAAAAGAACAGCTGTTCCACCAGGCAAATAACGAGGGAAGTGGATGATGGGGAAGCACCAGAATTTGGGAACCAGAAGAAGCCAGCACTGTGAAAAGGGGTAGCATATTGTTTCAGAATTCTTCCAGATGGGTGGCCATCTTAGTCTGTGGCATCCAACTAAAACAAGAGTCCTTTTTCTTATTACTCCAACACAAGCCTTCGTGGCTTGGAGCTCAGTTCATCAGATCCCTTGAAATGTCCATCCACTAGGACAATGTTTTTCTCTGGTAAATATGAAAGCATCAGCTTAATGCATGTACATTTCAATGTGTCTGATGAAGGGAGCTCTGACTCAAGAAAACTCCTGCCAGAATACATTTTGTTATTCTCTGTGGTGCCGTTGGATTCCTGTCCTATTTTGTTTCAGAACAAAATGCCCTTGGTTATCTTCTTTGGGGGCCATGGGATGCATCTGATAGTCTATTCCTTCTAAGGACATGCATTTAGGAACCTTCTTCAGGAAATTTAGCTGCCTTAAGCCAAGAAGAAAGGTGTGGTATTTTAATACTTTTCTGCCTTTAGAGCCAGTGTAGTGTAGTGGTTACAAGTGGCAGACTCTAATCTGGAGAACCTTGATTCCCCACTCCTCCTCTGCATGAGGCTTGCTGGGTGATCTTGGGCAAGTCACAGTTCTCTCAGAACTCGCTCCACTTCACCTGCCTCACAAGGTGCCTGTTGTGGGGAGAGGAAGGGAAAGGCAACTGTAAGCCACTTGGAGACTCCTTAAGGTAGAGAAAATCAAGGCATAAAAACCTTCTCTTCTTCTTCTCTGGCTGTTTAAAAGGTCCCTCTCATGGCTTCCTGTCTAAGAGACCCAAACTCCTGAAACCATACTCTGAGTCCCACTTCAGGTTGTAGAATCCAAATGGCCATTTTGTGTTTTGATCCCTGAGCCCACTTGTTCATCCTTTTTGTAATTTTGTCCATTACAGACCCTGCAGATCTAGCATGCCTGACCTCATACATCCAGGAAATGCAACACAAATTTTAAAAAGCAAACAACCCATCCCCCTTCACAGAACCAGGTTAGGTTTATCTAAACTCTTATCTTGAACTGTTCTGCAATCGATGCAGCCACAGAAATGGTCTCAGAGACCACAATGCATAGCAGCCAGGATGGGTGGCCTGTGGGCTTTCATGCACGCTAGAGAGCAAATGATCAACATACTGAGGAAAGGAAATGTTACTGGTTTTCACCTTTTCCACCACGGAAAATAAACATGAGGTTCACGTTCATTAAGCGCATGAGAAAGGAATCCATTTTGAAGGCCTTCAGAATGCCCATGCTTGTTATGGCTGCCAGCTTCCAGGTGGGGCCTGGGGATCTCCTACTTTTACAACTGATCTCCAGCTGACTGAGATCAATTCCCCTGGAGAAAATGACTGCTTTGAAGGGTGGACTCTGTGGCCTTGTACCATGCTGAGGCCCCTCCCTTCCCCAAACCCCGCCCTCTCCTGGATCCACCCCCAAAGTCTCCAGGTATTTTCCAACCCAGACCTGGCAACCCTAATACTTGTTGAGATCAATCGTCCTTGTAGGCCAACATAGGCTTTGACTGGAATCAGAAGGATTTCCCTCAAGAAAGATCGAAATGCTGTCTTGTATGTTGCCAACTTTGAGGCCTCAGAATTCCAGAAGGGGGGAAGATCCAGCTTGGAAGATCCAGGAAGAGAGTTCATCTCTCCCTTGTTGCAGGTACTCAAGGCCTGGGTGAGCCTTGGCCTCAGCTCCAAGCCTAGAGCCGGCAGGAAGATCTCCTGGAAGAGAAAGAGGTTACTTATACACAGACCACTTACCCAAGGCCAGCCCGTCACTGACAAAATTTAGGCAGCTGCCTATGGGCGCTGGCTTGACTCTGGCCTGCCTACTGCCCCACCTTCCCCTCCCACAGAATCCAGCCGACTGGCAAAGGGTGCCTTTCCCGGGCAAGCTCCAGCCCCTCTGCCAGTTTCTCCCTGGCGCCCCACGACCCCGGCGGTGTCTCCTCCTCCTCGGGCCCCGCGTCACAACCAGCCTTTCAGCGCACACACACCCCACCTCCGCCTCCTCCCCGGCGCCCATTCTCCTTTCAGCCACTCATGAGAGGTACATTGTAATCCCCAGCTGCAGGCCACACCTGACTCCAGAGGAACCCCCCCCCCACGCACACACACACCACACACACACCGGAAGGCGTCACTTGGTGGGATCCTGAGGCCCTGTCCGGTGGCGGGCCACTTTGCTCCCCCTTAGCTGGTGCAGGCCACTGGCCCAAAGAAGACCCAGGGCGTGACCTGGAGGCTGCAGCGAGGAGGAGCTGCAGCCCGGTGAGACTCAGCGGAGAGTGAGGCCAGATCATCCCTGCCTTCGGAGGCTGCTTGAGCAGAGAGAGACTCTGCCTAGCACCGCGCCTGAGCGGACCCTGCCTGGCTTTCCAAAGGCCCGGCTCTGCTGCAGCGTCCCTGCAGGCGGGAGTCCCGGGACTCAAGAGGGCACCAGAAGAGGGGGGCACCAGAAATTGGGGGCGCATGGGGGGGGGCGCCAGAAGGTATCCTCACCTAGTGGGGAAAAAAACCCTGCATTTACCCTGACTTGGGTTTTGCTGCCTCCCCCCCCCCATACTTCCACACAGGATGGTGGTACTTCCATGAACTTCCCACAGGCTGTCCCTGATTTTACAGAGCTGGGAAGACGCCCAGGCACCTGTTCTTCTTCTTCTTTGACTAGGTCCTGATTTCACAGTTTTTCCTTCTTCCTCTTCAGTGTTTAAAGGATGTTATGAATAACTCTAAAAGAAGTAACAAAGGTATCTTCCGGAGAGCTTCTGCTTACAAGAGGAAGGAAGTTCTGAAGATAAAAAGCCCTGAGCCAAAAGATCTCTCTTCAGGGTCAAATTCACCAGGGAAAACTCAAGGAAATGAAACCAAGAAATCATCTTCATAGTATTCGCTGGCAAAATGCCTTCCTGCCACTCTAGCAACCTTCCCTGTTTTTCTTGTGCAGTATCTTGTAAATCCACATTCTCTTGTAAAATCCATTTCCCCTTTGCAATATTTTGTAAATCCAATTTTCCTTTTGTGCACGAACGAAATCCATGGGCACGATTAATCCAGGCATTCAGATAATCTATACTTCAGTGTCAGGAAAACTGTACGCAAGTTTAGCACTCCAGGGCAATAAAGATCATAATAGAGTGGCTTCTTGGAGTTGAGGTTACTGTTATGAATAGTCTGCCCAGGGACACAGGGCATTCTGGGTTATCATTCAATGTGTCAAAAGTAGTGCCACCCAATCAAGTAAGCATGATCTGAAGAAAGAAAAAGTAATCCAAAGGAAGGAAGGCAAAACATAGCCAGATGCACAATCAGCTAAAGTCCAAAATTGCATTGCTATACTGCCTAGGGGAGGGAATGCAGTATGGTACAGCCAGATCTCATCAGATCTCGGAAACTAAGCAGGGTCGATACTTGGAAGATCACCAAGGAAGACTCCGCAGAGGAAGGCAACAGCAAACCACCTCTGATTGTCACTTGCCTTGAAAGCCCCTTGCTGGAGTTGCCATAAATTGGCTGTGGCTTGACCACATGAAGGTGCCTTACACCAAATCAGACCATCGATCCATCAAAGTCAGTGCTGTCTACTCAGACTGGCAGCAGCTCTCCAGGGTCTCAGGCTGAGATTTTTCACATCGCCTGTTGCCAGATCCTGGAGATACCAGGGATTGAACCTGGGACCTTCTGCATGCTAAGCAGATGCTCTATCACTGAGCCACAGCTCCTTGACAGCACTCTACACATACATACTGCCTAGGGAAGCAAATGCATTTTGGAGGATAGAAACTCTGAAGAGTGAATCATTTAAGGCATTGAGCAAAGCCTTCCCTCCAAAGTTGGATAATAACGGAACAGGCCCATAGCCGGGGGGGGGCAAAGCGGGCAATGCCCCCTATCAAAACTTCAATGCCCCCATCCCAATCTCCCTCCTAGTCTTCCCCTTTAAGTTGGAATTTTTGCAGAGGTATTACAGGCAGCTTGCTTAAGCCATCGTGCCACCATGCTTACTCACCTTCCTTCCTTCCAGAGCTTCTTGTCCTCCTTGGGGTGGGGATTAGCCAGCGCAGGCTGCAGCCACGTGCTCAACAGACTTCCTTAATTCATGAAGGAGGAACTTCCGGATCCTGTAGCCAGGGCCGGCTCACCCACTAGGCGAGCTAGGTGCTCGCCTAGGGCACCGGCCCTGCAGGGGCGCCAAAATGCCCCCCACCCCATGAAAAGCCCCCCGGGCCGCCCAACGCCAGCAGCCCCGGCTTTCCTGGGTGCCTCACAGCTGCGAGGCACCCGGGAGAGCCGCGCCACCGCCACTGTGAGGGAAGGGGCGGGCTTCTAAGCCTGCCCCTTCCTCAGCTCTCCCGGGCGCTGGGCCATCTCCAGGCCCCAGCGGGAGGTTGGCATCCCTGGTGGGGTGGGCGCCCCAGGCTGTCCTGCCTAGGGCGCCCAGACACCTGGGGCCAGCCCTGCCTGTAGCCAACAGCCACGCATGTCATCGCAAGAGAGCCCAGCTAAGTCCTGTTTGGGGGGCTGGGGGCAAGGGGGTGTCTTTATGCGTTATGAAACTGCTTTACAGTTTTGTTAATGTGACAATACTGCTGGGGGTGTTGCCGTTTGGGAGGGGGTTGCTTGCTATAGTCATTGATAGAGCTCAGCTTTCCCTTTTAAAGCTGGCTCTCCCCCCCCTGAATTTAATATTTCTCAATTTGTGTGTTATGAAGCTACCTTACTCCCTTCTCCTTCTCCTGCTCCGTTAATTAAATTAAATTTTTCTGGGTGCCCCCCCCCAGAAAAATTCCTGGCTACGGGTCAGAGTCACCTATGATCTGCCCTATTTAGAAGCTCTATGTATTTCTATGTGCCAGTCTTCTTTTCTGATGATACAGCAAAGGAATTAGGAGTAGGAAGCTGGAGATGAGGGGCCATCATCTAGCACATTCACTCTAGGATTCTCTATAAACCCTAGTCTCAGTGAATCCTAGAGTCCTGTGCCAAAGGCACGACATCACTCCCAAGTTTGTCTTGGAAATGACATCATGCTGTCGACACGACACCACTTCCCCATACCCTGCCTCCCTCCACCCCCCACCCCGTCTCTCACCAGGTCCTAGCCACTGGCTGACAACACTAGATTGATGAGAGTACAAGGCCTAGTTTCAAAGATTAATTGAAGGCATGTCTTGGGTGTAAAAAAACTATCACAAACATTTGACCCACTGTACATACATCAAAGCAAACTGTCTAAATTGTCATTACTCAACCATCCTTCATCAAATTTATCTGAAATTTGCCCAGGATATACCACATACGAAATCAATTCTCTGTGGCAGCAGGGTAAATTTTCTTGATTTTATAACAAACAGAATTTTCACACTGTAAAACAGAGGCAAGCCAAGAAAGGTATGCAAATTAATGCCCATGGCTTTGTAAGAGCCCTGTTATATGCCAGCTGAAAAGAATCCTGGGGACTGTGGTTTGGTCAGGGTGCAAAGAACTCTTAATTAGAAACCCTGATCTTCTCAGAACTACAGGACCCAGCGTTCCCTAGAAAGGAGGAAGTGACAAATTAATTTAATATTATAGCTAAACTAGTAGATATGCTCAGAAAATACTTGTTAAGAAAGCTGCTGACAGTGTTTACAGCAGAGGCATAATTTCCTGCAGAGTACACACTCCCTTTGTCATATGGACAGATTGGTCATGTTGGCATCCCTAGCCAAGCAGGTTGTGCAGGGTTTTGAAGCACTGCTTTAAGCTAGTGTGGTGTAGTGGTTGAAGTGGCAGAACAGGACTAGAGAGACCTGAATTCAAATCACCATTTTCCCATTAAGCTCACTAGGTGACCTGGAGTCAGGCACTCTCTCTGTCTGCCCAGCCTACCTCACTGGGTTGTTGTAAAATGAGGAAAGGGAGAATCAGAGCTCTTTAGGATAGTAAAGGTAAAGGTTCCCTTGCTCGAAAGCCAGTCGAATCCGACTCTAGGGTCGCGGTGCTCATCTCCGTTTCAAAGCCGAAGAGCCAGCGCTGTCCGAAGACATTTCCGTGGTCATGTGGCCGGCATGACTAAACACCAAGGCGCACAGAACGCTGTTACCTTCCCACCAAAGTGGTACCTATTTATCGACTTGCAATTTCTTGCTTTCAAACTGCTAGGTTGGCAGGAGCTGGAACTAGAGACGGGAGCTCACTCCGTCTTGCGGCACCCCGGTCTTGAACTGCTGAACTACTGACCTTCCACAGCCTGCAGTTCAGCATCTTAACCACTTGAGCCACCACAGCTCCTTTAGGATACTTTCATGTGAAAATGAGAGTAGACTGTATGGGCAGCATTGTCTTTACTGTACTGGCATCAGCATACCCCAAGATTGGGACAGTAGGGTTTCCTGCCTTCAGATACAACCCCCTGGTGGATGTGGGCAGAAATATGAGAAGTTCCTAGAGCATCATCAGTGATAAAAGTGAATTATAAAGAACGATTATCATTATTATCAATAATAATAATAATAATAATAATAATAATAATAATAATAATAATAATAATAATAATAATAATAATAATAATAATAATAATAAACTGCCCAGGCTCAGGGCAGTTTACAGTAATATAAATTAGCAAAAGAACAAATAAAACCGAGATGGCAAACAATAAAACATTAAATTCTACAAAAAACAAGATGGTGTCCGAATTCCAATGGTGTCGCTATCTCATGGATTCAGTGTGAAAAGGTGGATGTGGAAATGCCAAGATGAAACCATTGCTACCCTCAGCCAAATGCCTGGTGGAACATCTCTGCATTACAAACCCTAAGGAACCATAATAAGTCCTGCAGGGCCCAGATGGAACTTGGCAGAGGGTTCCACCAGGTTGGGGCCAGGACAGAAAAGGCCCTTGCCCTGGTCGGATGTCTCTCCGGCTGGGAACCACCAAAAATTGTTGATCAACAGAGCCCAAGGATCTCCTAGGGGTATACCAGGAGGGGTGGTCATGAAAATACATAAATGCACACAAGCTACCTAGAACCATCAGGGGATGGGCATGCAAAGCATCTCTGTGGCTCAGAGTACGGTTGTGGGAGGGTTCACAGGAGAAAGGTGCTCAGGTAGGCAGTGGTGGAGGGCCACATAGGTGGATAGGAGGGTCATAGTTGGGGGAGTGGCAGCAGAAAGGGGGCCCTGAGCATTCTCTGCACAAGCCCCCCCAAACCTGGAACCATCCTGCGCACCACATTCAACTCTCTGAAAATATACCGCCACTCTCTGTCCTGTCCAGGCCCAGCTGATTCTGCTGGGTTTAGTTTTCTGTACCACACCACATGGCTTTTGTTTCAACAAGGTGAGATTTCCACCTGCTGATGACATATTAGAATTGCAGCCTGCCCTGTCCCATCCTTTTAGGAAAGAGAAATTGCTTGGCAGAGAGGTAGCACCCTCTAGTGGCATTAAAAAAAATCCTGTCCTTGTTTACAATAGCAGTGCTATTTGACTCTGCCTTTACAGACATACATTTTAAGGCTCACGTCCTAAGTTGCAATATTAATTGCCAAGATAATAAGGTCATCAACAGTCCAGGAATGAGGATGGGAAGTAGGGAGGAACCTATTATCTTTCTGGGAACTTATGGTCTCAGGCATACAGCAGTCTCTGTGGGTGTGGAGGTGGAGGTATTTGTGAATTTCCTGCATTGTGCAGGGGGTTGGACTAGATGACCCTGGAGATCCCTTCCAACTCTATGATTCTATACTGTGCGAACAGTTAGAAAGGAAAAACACCTTTCTGGAAGCATGACAAATAAATTCAGGTTGGTAGCATGCACACAAAAGCTTATACCCAGAATAAAACTATGTTGGTCTTAAAGGTGCCACTGGACTCAAACTTTGTTCCATGACAAATAAAGATGAGGTATTCAGAGAGATGAAGAACCAACCACACACTTCTGGAAATTGCTCAAACTTTGTTGAAATAGCAACAAATTTTTTAATAATTGTGCATTGTTAAAAAAAATCTGCCGTTTCAACAGCTAAACATGGCTGCCCTCCTGAAACTGCTTACATTTACTTTACATATCTATATAGTAAATAGAAACCTATATAGTTAAATATTTATTTTTCTAGTACTATTGTTGAAAGAATATTGATTCAAAATTAGAAAGCACCAAAAATATTATCTAGAAGAGAAATGTTATACCTTTAAGCCATCCGTTCTGAGAGAAATGTGCCTTGAAGTAATTCTAACATGCCAAAAAAATACAAGAGGAACAAGATGGAGGAAATGGCTAATATGTCTATCCCTGTCCTGCTGCCAGTCCATCCTACCTCAAGGTCCCACTAGCTAGAATGATCAGAAAGTGCATCTTTGCTGTGCCTCTCCACAGAAGTGTATGTGACCGTTTCTCTTTGAGTCTTGGTTTTCTTCCCCTTCTTAATGACGATGAGTTCCACGTAATTCAGGTCTGCCACTGCTGTCCCCTCTGCCTTTGCCTCAGGTTTCTACAGAAAAGATATCAGGAAATCAACAGGCCTTCAAGGGGAGACGACCACAGATGGAAAAAAATCCGAGCTACAGGCGTGACCACAGATGTTCACTGAGAGCTGGAGTGGCAGAGGGGCTGCGTATGGGAGCTGAAAAATGCCTCACATTACCTCAGGAACAAATGACACATTATACTGAGGATCTAAAATCAAATCCCACCTGCAGTTACTTGAAGAGTAAAACTCAGGCATTTGGGGGACCGTTTGAACTGAGTTAATGGTTGGAGTTGTCAGCCTCCAGGCAGGGGCTGGAGATCTTTTAGATGACAGATATTAAGTTCCCCTGGAGAAAATGGCTGCTTTGGAGGGTGAGCTCTGTGGCATAATACCCTGCTTTCCTCTCCACATCCTTCCCTCCCCAGGCTCCACTCTCAAATCTCCAGCTATTTCCCAAGTGTGAGTTGGCAACCCCAGATGGTGCTGGGACACTTTCTCTCTATGTCGCCCCCATCTCCCCCAGATGATTCAAACTTTCAGAGCCAAGCTACACTGGTGACATCACGTGTTGCATTCCCATGTCTCTCACTGAACCTAATCCAGTACCACCAATCAGATTTCCACTCAGCTCTCTCCATGTACTGATTACAGTGGAAGATCGGGCCTTGTTTACCTGACAGGGGCCTTCAGCTCTGGATTCTTTAGCTCTGCGACCTGTGGATTCAGCGGATTAATTCAGTCAGTATGATGCAATCCAGACATTCAATACAATCCATAGTCTTTATATGACAGCTCCTGGGCTCCATCTGTAGCAGCAGCAAAAAGCAGGAGTCCAGTCGTCCCTTAAAGACTAAACAAAATTTGTGGCAGGGGTAGGAGCTCTCGTGAGGCACTGCTCACTTCTTTAGACTCAGCAGTGTCTCACGAAAGTTCCTACCCCGCCGGAAATTTTGTTAGTCTTTAAGGGGCGACTGGACTCTCACTCTTTTCTACTGCATGGGCTCCATCCTGTATGTGACACTCTGGGAAGACCCAGAAGAGCAGCATAAGACAGGGCTATTCTGAGGGAACGGGATACAGTAATGTAGCCAGAAGTGGGCTCTTGCTCCCAGGAATACTCATGTCAGTAAAAGAATGGACAGAATGTGACAGAAAAGACCGGCTCCCTCCGCCCCCCGCACCTGAAGAAACGGGGCTCATCAAGGGAAATTTATTTCTCCACCTCGATGGTATGGTTGCCAACCTCCAGATGGGGCCAGACTACAGGGATCAGTTCCCTTGGATAAAACGGCTGCTTAGGTGCTCGCTTTAGCAGCACATATACTAAAACTGGAACAACACAGAGTAGATTAGCATGGCCCCTGCACAAGGATGACACAGCAAATTCGTGAAGTGTTCCATTTTTAAAAAATAATTAATTAAAAAATATTGTTAACAAAAAAAAATGCTTTTGCGGGTGGACCCGCGGAGGTCCCTCCCCTTCCCAAACCCCACCCTCCCAAGCCCCACTCCCAAAATCTCCAGGAATTTTCCTACCAGGCAGTTGACAACCCTACCCAACATTGACCTTGAGAGCTCCACATTAATATCTCCCATATCACTGAAAGGCTGCCATTCACTTCTATGGAAGTCAACATCTCATAATGACTCTGTTTATCCAAAGGGCCAGAAATGTGTTTTGCTTTGTGTGCTTGACTCCAGTATAAGGTTGGTGCCATTCTAGCTAGCAAAGGCCATTCGCTTTGCCAATTTTTATGCTGCCCTTCCATAAAGAGCTGTCAGGAAAGAACACTTTCCCTCCCCTCCCTCATGTTATCTGCACAACAGCCCTGTGAGGCAGGCGTCTAGAATGAGAATGCATGAGTGACTGGCAGTGCAACCCTAAACACAATTACTACAATCTAATCACATAGGCTTAGACTGGAATAACTCTGCCTGGGAAAGTGCAAATCATCTTCCTGGGGGAGCAGAGTCCCGGGTCTCCATTCTCTTAACAATGCCATCCTATGCAGAGTTACATCCTTTAGAATCTACTGAACTCAATGGGTTTAGAAGGGTGCAGCTCTGTTTAGGATTACATTGTAAACAATGCTCCCTCTAAGCTGTGGAGTCTTGTGAGCAGAAATTCTACTTTGTGAGCTACTGGCATTACAGTTGTGAGGGAGTGATCTGGCTACTGCATAAATTAGTTTACTGTGGAGCCATCCTTCCTGAGCTAAGACAAAAATCTGTGAACTGGAGGCTAAAAAACTGAGCTAGCTCACACTAACTCAGCTGAGAGGGAACACTGGATGTAAACCAGCCAATCTCTGCACCACTGCCACACGGACTCACAAGGGCTTCAGAGTCTCAGAGCCATCCCCTTCTTCCCACCACTCGGTCTTAGGCTGGCATGACATTACGTAGGCAGCATCCACACATGGTTGGATATTGCACATATCTGGGCACAGCAGCAGACATTTGCAAATGGATTCCTCTGCATGGACAAGATCATCCAGGTGCAAATGACGGCTAGAGACCAATGGGTAATGCAATATTCAGCAAAGCAGGGGTGTAGCCTTCGATATCAAACCTGCCAGATGAAGTGTAAAATGAAAAAGTGGGTGATTTCTCTCTTGTAAAATTTAGATTCCCCACCCCCCTTCTCATCCTTTTTAATCAGCTTTCAAGTCACAGTTTTTACTCCTATGTAGGGCACCTGGGATTCAGGTGCATTTCTTAGCGAACATAAGGACCTCATAAGACAAGCCATATTGGATCAGGCCAATGGCCCATGTAGTCCAACACTGTGTCACACCATGGCCATAACCCAGGTGACTTCAGGAGGTCCACCTGCAGGGCCAGAACTCCAGAAGCAGATTTGGCCCAAAGCTAGGGTTGCCAACCTTGGGGGAAGGCCTGGATTTCTCCTGGAATTACACTGGTTTGCAGGCTACAGTGATCATTTGCTCTGGGGGAAATGGACGCTTTGGAGGGCAGACTCTATCGCATCACTTCCCTGCTGAGCTCCCCTCAGCACCACCCCCAAATCCCCAGGAATTCTCCAAGCTGGAGATGGCAACCCTACCCTTAGGCCGCAAATCATCAAGGCCTTCCCGCTCCATCCTCACCTCGTTTCCTCCTACAGCACAGAAATATCAGGGGAACTGCTGCAGAGGCCACCAGGGCAGAGCCCAGGCCTGCCCCAAGCCCCATCAGCAGCGAGGCACCCTTTTCCTTTTCATTGTCCTTCGGAGCTGTTAGGAGAGAGAGGATAAATGAAAAACAGAAGGTATCAAAGACCATGGTCACATGGGCATTTTGACCGGGTTTCACCATTGTTCCCTCTCACATTTAAAACTGCTGATCAGAGCCCACGTCTCCCGCACCGAAGTGGTCTCACTCGCACAATCCTCCCCGTTCCCTAGCAAGTTTTCCTACACCCGGAAAATCAAGTACTTTCCAGGTATCTGCGCTTTGAATCTGCGATTTTGCCGATCTGGACAGCCATCTCTAGCAAAGATCGCGATTAGGTCATCTGAACGTCTGAATGGGGTTTTTTACAAACTCCCGTCGTTGTGTGCATGAGCAATCCTGTGCTGAATAACTGCAATGTATAAATGTTCAAGCGCATGTATAGGCTCCAGCGCTCAGTTGTACATCACCGGTTAATTCTGTTTGCTGTTCGGGGGTGGGGGACCTGCGGGAGCGGTGATTCAGCCATGTGTATATGCGCATGCGCAAAGCCAATTTCTTTTTTAAAAAACCTTTTTTTAAAAAAAACCTCCAAAGCGGCAGCACAAAGCCAATGTCTTTTTTAAAAAACCCTTTTTAAAAAAACCTCCAAAGCGGCAGCACAGCTATCTGAACAGTGCCCAGAGCCTTGTTGCATGATACAAGCGATTCGGGGAGAGATGTATGGTCATCCCAACCCGAAAACAATTATTCCCAATCCAATCTACAGCAGGAACAAATCACGGTAAGCTTGCTGTGTGACCACAGCCAAATTGCAGAACCAGACTTAGAGGAGAATGAAAGCCACCAGGTCCAAATACACATACACATACAACCCCCTTCTCCCCAAATGGTAAAATGTAGGAGTAAATTTTAGACCAAGAGATCCACAACTAATGGCTGTGTGTACTTTTTTTCCAAATTAACCCACACAGCATTTTCAAGTATACTTCAGGATATAGCAACCCAGCCTCACAACCCTCAATCCTGCTAACCCACCCAGTCTCTCTTGTGTCTAGAGGGAGAGGTAGAAATATTTTTCTCCCAACTAAACCAGCCCACGTTCATTTTGTACACAATAAAAGGCTCTGACTGTCAACAATATGGGACTCACACTTCCCCTTAGTTGTTGGAATGTTAGTGAACATCCTGTGGCATTCCTGCAAATGGCTAGCAAAGGACTGGCAGCCAACAGTCACTTCTTATATAGATCCTTTAGCTCTGCTGCGCTGCTCCAGCATAACAGGAGGCACCTCCTTCTCTGACATATAAAAATTGATCAGTTGATCATCTTCCATGCAGCCATGCAGGAATCCAAAAATCTGCCACCCATCACTTCATGTTCTAGCCCACTCCTCTCTCAGGGAACACACAGACTTGTATTTCCCTCCCCTCCCCATGGGACAGATTCAGGTAGACAATCATCTAGCTGGGAAAACGGCAGAAGATTAAGGATTAAAACAGTCCTTCTTAATACCGCAGTTGTGATCTAATCCAGACTCTCATCTCTGCAGCGGATTTTCAAATAAAAATAAAACACTGGCAGATCTGAACATGAATCTCACACATCATGCATAGTCTCAATCCAAATTCCAGCTCCTTCCTTCACTCTGACCAATTATTTTCCTTCTGCCAAAACGAACCATCTTACCTGCTGCTGCTTTCACCACCTGGAGCTCAGTCCCATTCCCGGAGGCTTCCTGTAGACCGTGGATGTTCACCACACATCTGTATATCCCCGAGTCGTAATGCCTCAGGTCCCGGATCTCCAAATCTGCTCTCCTGTCCAAGAGGAAGTGCTGGTCGGAGGTGCAATTCACCCTCCCTGTGAATTGTGGGGTGGAGCTTTTGATCGCCAGGTCTGGATCCTTCACCCATTGGTAGCTGCCAACCCTTGGCTCTGTGGTAGTGTTGTAGGAGCAATGCAGGGTGACAGAGCTGCCTTCAGTGCCTTGAGCCGAGCCGGGCTGGGAGACCACGAGATCCTGACCCTGAGCAACTAAAAGAGTAGTGATGAGGTAGGGCAAGAAGGTGACAAGGGCAGGCGTTAGGACCGCCTGATAAACAAAGTTAACATGCAATCCGGGTTTATGCTTGGGAAGGGAAACACATTGTAGGAAGCCATTTTTGCCAGCTGAAGAGCACAAACGAGTCTACTAGACGCATACTGCCATGTAGAGTTGACAGGCCCCAGGTCCAGGTGGGGGTTCCCCTGCTTTTGGAGGCTCCAATCCACCCCCGGCCAGCTGGACAGTGGGGGAAGCCCCGCCCCCAAGCCCTGCCCCCAACAGTGACCAGCCAGCCACCCCTCTCCCTCCCCTTCTGCCAGATTTAAAGGGCTTCAGCTGAATCGTGGGGACCACATCTGCTAGAGGGCCCTTTGAATCTAGCAGGAAGGAGGGAGAGGGGTGGTCATGGGCCTCACACTGGGCTTGCAAAAACACCCTTTAAAGGGTCTTGTTGCAAGCGGGGTGGGGACCGCAGCCCACAGGGCTGGTTGCTCTTGGGGATGAAGCTTGGGGAGGGGCTTGGAGGGATCTGACTACCCTACTGCCATGTGGACTTGCCTGGAACCAGCGCAACTCAGTTGTCTGATCTATCTGGACTATAAGATTCTGATGATCCTCAAATCAGGAAGCCCTCTCACATAAGAATATGTCTGAATCAAACCATACAGAGCCAGTAGAGTGTAGTGGTTAAGAGCACTGGACTCTAATCTGGATAACTGGGTTTGATTCCCCACTCCTCCACATGCTGCCAGCTGGGTGACCTTGGGTCAGTCACAGTTCTTTCAGAGCAGTTCTCTCAGAGCTCTCTCAGCCCCACCTACCTTACACAGGGTGTCTGTTATGGGGAGAGGAAGGGAAGGCATTTGTAAGCTTCTCTGAGACTCCTTTGGGCAGTGAAGAGCGGGGTGAAAAAACCAACTCTTCTTCTCTCAAAATTCAGTCTCATCTCCAGCCAAATTACAGTGTGTTGAAGTTCTTTGGCAGGAAATCTTGATGCTATTTGGTGTAAACAGCAGCTGTGGGGAGTATGAATTGCGGCCACATCAGTGCTATTTTACTTAGGAGCTATATCTGCTGCTGGGCGGCTGGTCAGACTCTGGTCTGGAAGATCTGGACCTGGCGTTACAAGCTGTGGATGGATGGCTTAGACTGAGCCAGCTGAAATTGAATCTGACAAAGATGGAGGTTTTGTGGCTGCCTGGGTCTAGGGATTTCACTCCCAACCTTTGATAGGGTGCCATTGGTTTCAGCACTGGAGGTTAGGAGCTTGGGAGTGTTCTTGGGTGCCTCCTTAATGATGGAGGTCCAGGTAGCAGCCACTGCCAAGTCGGCCTTTTACCATCTTCAGCTAATTAGGCAGTTGGTTCCCTTCCTGGAATGTAGTGACTTGGCAACGGTAATCCATGCAATGGTCACCTCAAGATTGGACTACTGTAATACTCTCTACATGGGGCTGCCCTTGTCCCAAATTTGGAAGCTGCAGCGGGTGCAGAATTTGGCAGCCAGGCTGTTGTTGGGTCTCTCCTTGCAAGAACACATCCAGCCTGTGCTGAAAGCACTGCACTGACTGCCTATAGCATACCGAATTCACTTCAAAGTTCTGGTTCTTACCTATAAAGCCCTCTATGGTCAGGGGCCAGCATACTTGAGGGACCACCTTTCCCCACATGTTCCCCAGAGAGTGAGTGCTGCACTCAGGGATACAAAATCTCCTGGCTCTCCCTGGCCCTAAGGAGGCCAGGCTGGCCATGATCAGGGCTAGGGCCTTTTCTGTGGCAGCTCTGCACTGGTGGAATGAGTTCCCCGAGAACGTCAGGGCTCTGCGGAACTTACTACAATTCCGCAGGGCCTGTAAGATGGAGCTCTTTCACCAGACATTTGACTGAGAAGCCACTTTTAGCATCCAAAAACATCAGAGCCTCCCTGGGACTGTACCATCAGCTTTGTTAGTACTGAATGATACCTGTTTGGAGAATATTGGATTATTGCTTGCCATCTTACATACAAGATTTATGTACTGCAGTTTAGATTTTATACGGTTTTAAATTGTCTTAAAAATTGTTTAGGGGGCTGCGGTGGCTCAGTGGTTAAGACGCTGAACTACCGGCTGGAAGGTCGGTAGTTCAGCAGTTCGAGACCCAAGTGCCACATGACAGAGTGAGCTCCCGTCTCTGGTCCCAGCTCCTGCCAACCTAGCAGTTCAAAAGCAAGAAATTACAAGTTGGTTCCGCTTCAGTGGGAAGGTAACAACATTCCGTACACCTCAGTGTTTAGTCATGCCGGCCACATGACCACGGAAATGTCTTCGGACAGCGCTGGCTCTTCAACTTGGAAATGGAGATGAGCACCGCACCCCTAGAGTCGGATTTGACTGGCTTTTGAGCAAGGGTAACCTTTACCTTTTTAAATTGTTTTTTAAAAAAATTATGTAAGCTGCCCTGAGCCTGCCTCAGCAGGGAGGGCAGGGTATAAATTTAATAAATACACAAATTAATAAATTCCTCCTCAGGGCTGCTTTGAACTCCATGAGGCAGAAAAAGACAATCACAATATCCGCCTTTTTTCCAGGTAGGTTTTATTTATTTATTTATTGTTTCAATTTATGCCCCGCCCTCCCCGCGAACAGGCTCAGGGCAGCTGTTTATATTATACAACTGAGGAAGGGGGTTCTGGTTAGGGAAATGGCACAAGGCCACACTGTGGCCCTGATCCGTAGTCTCCCATCGTGACCCTCTGGGTAGTTCTGAACTGTTCTGGGTAGTTCTTAATGACACATCAAGCATGGCAACCAGGAAATTCCAGCAGAAGGTGTAGTTGGGCCTAAATGAGCTTTGTTATCTTAACAGCGGGGAGGATTCAAACTCTCTCAGGCTTAGACGTTAAGAGCCTCCTTCAAAAAACAGTGTTATTTAATCAGGCTAAGCTCTTGAATATTGCAAGTCTCAAGTGGCAATGAATTCCATAAATATGAGGCAGTAACAGGAACACACTGTTGACTGTGGAGAACGACTGAGCCTCTGAAGGTGACGATGTTCACAGCAGAGATTTATTATCAGAATTCAGCGACCAGGGAGAGACACTTCGTGGGCCAGCCACTCCCTTGAATATCCCCAGACGCAGCCCATTTAGGGGCTTTAAAGATAAGAACCAGCACCTCAAATTAGTTCTGATTCTGAACCAAATTGGTTACCGGTAAACCTCATGTGCCTGTGACCTTCCACAGCCTCTTCCTTATTCTATCTGCCATGGCAACGAACAAGAACTTATTTATTTATTTAATGTATTTATTTTATTCGACTTATATCCTGCCCGCCCCACATGGCAGGCTCAGGACGGGTTACATCAAATTTAATAAAAATACAATATACACAATTAATACAATTAAAACTCTAGTAAAACATGGCCATGGCCTTCATCCGGTGCCATTGTCATTGACATTAAAACTTCACAGATGCCAACTCTGATATGCAGTTCTGACCCGTTGAGGGGAGGCCCAGTAAAGAGGGAGGGATATCCGTGACCCTAGTTAAAAGCCTGGTGGAAGAGCTCCGCCTTGCAGGCCCTGCGGAACTATAAAAGGTCCTGCAGGGCCCTGATCCCGTATGGATGCTCATTCCACCAGGTAGGGTGAAAAGCTTAGAGACAGGATACTTTTGAACACCAGGCCATCTCTTCTGTGAACTTTGTGGCTGATGAATGACAGAATGCTGTACTAGATGGGCTGCTAGACTTGAGTCCAGTAGGGCCTTAGAGACCAAAAAGATTTTGGAGCTATAGGCTTTCAAGATACAAAGATATCTGATGAAGGGAGCTTTGGCTCTTGAAAGTTTACACCCCGAAAATGTTTTTGTTCTCTGAGGTACTACTGGACTAGAATCCAGCTCTTCTACGACAGACCGGCATGGCTATCCTCCTCAAACTATCTAGATGTATCATGGGTCTGGTCCAGCAAGGGAGCTCTTAGCTATACTTTCTTCCATAGTTGGGAGTAAGAAGTATATTTTTCAACAAATTTATATTCTCCCTTTCAGTTTTCAAACAAGCATTCAAGGCAGCTTACAATCATCTATCATAATATGTAATAAAAATATAGAAATTCCCCTCCCAGGCACAGGCAGGGACAGTTGAGGGAATGGACGGGAGAAAGAACAGATGCAGCATTTTGGCCTAGGATCTTATCAAATATCTTCTCCCATCGCTCAGAAAGACTTGTTCTGCCAAGGAGAAGTAGGAAAACTCTTTCTCTAGGCAACAGAAAATGGCATCTACAGAACAGACAGGCTTTTAGGGGCCAGAGCCACATTAGATCACCCCCTGGAGCAATCCCACAAGATCAGGAGTGACCAGAGTGACCCTCCCAAACCACTTGGAGGAAATATCTTGTGAGACAGAACTGTTACCTACCTGCCCAGATGGTAAGGCAGAAGCCCAGGCACTTCGGAGGCATCTTTTTGCACGCAGTGAGCAGGTTCAGAGTCCAACCAGTGACAGCTCTGGGCTGTGCGTGCAGAACATGTCTTCACAGGTGGCTTTCGTAGGATGTGAGGCAATGGCAAATGCAAGCTAGTGGCCGGAAAGGATAGCCTACGCAAAGCTGTAGCCGGTGCATAGGAAACCACTGGTCATATTTTCTTCACTCAGCACTGTCAATCAATAGTCCATCTGACCTGGGCCTACTTATCCCCCCCCCCAGCTCTCTAGCCCTTTCACAGCCAAAAATCAACGGTAAGTCTGTGGAAAGACCCCATTGTATTCCCAAGATCTCCAGTTATCAGGTCTGAGAAAGGGACCTGGTAGAGGAAAGTCCCATCAAGTTGCAGCCAACTTACGATGACCCCATAAGGTTTTCAAGGCAAGAGACATCCAGGTGCCATCACCTGCCTCGGTGCAGCAACCCTGGACTTCCTTGGAGGTCTCCTATCCAAGTACCAATCAGGGCCGCCCTGCTAAGCTTCTGAGATCTGGTGGGATCAGATCAGGACAAAGGTGACCCACCAACAGTCAAAGCGGGCATTCCATGGCATCAATACCATGACTGTCTAGGTAGGGAATCTCCCTATATTCCATCTGTGGAGTCTCATGTGAGTCCAGGCCCAGTCACTGACTCAATAAGCCAAACGTGTGTAGAATGCTTTTCTTTCCCCGTTCACTACACATCTGAGACCCAAGGCTTCCCAGTGAAAGGGATGTAGCTTAGCAATCCATGAAGCTGCCTTATAAGGAGTCAGAACATTGGTCCATCTTATCTGGTGCTGCCTCACCAAGGACTCCAGGCAAGAAAGATTTCCCCCTACAACTCTTTCTAACTAGAGAAGCTGCCTGGGGATTGGATCTGGGCCCTTCTACCTGCAAGGCATGTGCTTCATCAGGAATCTATGCTCCCTCTCTGAAGTCTGAAGGGGACTTAAGCCCCGTTATCTGTTTTCTTCTGAAATGAACCCCCTTTCAAATTAAAACAGGAGTCCAGCAGCCCCTTAAAGACTAACAAAATAGAAAAGATAGCATGTTCTTCTTTTAAGGTCTCTTGCGAGATAGATTGACAGATGACGGATGGATAGATAGATGGATGGATGGATGGAAGATGGTAGGTAGGTAGATGTTAATTAGATAGATAGATAGATAGATGATAGATAGATAGATAGATAGATAGATAGATAGATAGATAGATAGATAGATAGATAGATAGATAGATAGATAGATAGATAGATAGATAGAGAGATAGATAGATAGATAGACAGACAGACAGACAGACAGACAGACAGACAGACAGACAGACAGATTCATCTTGCTGGCCACTGTGGGACCCAGAATGCTGGAACAGATGGATCATGCTTGATCTGAACCTGCAAAGCAATATTTATGTTGCTTGATTCCATAGCCTACTGAGTCTGACTCAGTTCCTTCTTGCAATCCTAGGCGTAGACCTGAGGGCTCACTAAATCAGCCACAGTGTCTGCCGGCTCTTTCCTCTCTGGCCGTTTGGTTCAGCCAGTGTCTGTCAGTCTACGAGGCCTTTCTCAAAGATGTGTCTGAGACCATTCAAGTAACTGCACTAGAAAGGCAGGAGGGTCTGCAAAGCTGCCTCCAAAAAAACCCACAAGGACAAAGAGGAAGGGCCTCTTCAGACCACAAAAGTGATGTCTTGAAACTCAAGCGATAGCCCTTGTGCCGGCCAACAGAGCAACCCTCACCGAGCGCTGTGTGGTGGCCGCTAATTCTGAAAGGCTGAGGGGTTATTTGCACACAGAGAGTCGCACACAAGGCCTCTGAGCACAGCCATCAAGGTGAGACACGGCTGCCTTCTGGCTGGTCTGTTTTCCCCCAAACCACAGCAACTGCTTGCTTTAAAAAAAAATAAAAATAAACAACAGATCTGTTCCTGAGGTACATGCAAAATTGGACACTGGCTCAACTTCAGCTACCTCCTTTGTCCTAAATGTGCCTCAAGCAATTCCTTTATTTTTGAAAAAGAAATGCTTGTAATTTTCACAACTTTATTTCCTGCTAAGGTTGCCAACTGCAGATTGGGAAACTCCTGGAGATTTCGGGGATGGAACCTGGAGAAGGTGAGGTTTGAGGAGGGAAATTCACTGCCACAGGAGGTGGTGGCAGCTACAAGCATGGAGAGTTTTAAGAGGGAATTAGATAAACATATGGAGCAGAAGTCCATCAGTGGCTATTAGCCACAGGGTATAGATGGGAACTCTGAGTCTGGGGCAGGTGATGCACTCTATTCTTGGTGCTGGAGGGGGCAGCAGTGGGAGGGCTTCTAGTGTCCTGGCCCCACTGCTGGACCTCCTGATGGCACCTGGTATATTTTGGCCGCTGTGTGACAGAGTGTTGGACTAGATGGGCCATTGGCCTGATTCAACATTGGCTTCTCTTATGTTCTTATGTTCTTATGTAAAGGACCTCAGTGAGGTACAATGCCATGGAGTCCATCTTCCAAAACGGCCATTTTCTTCAGGGGAATTGCTCTCTCGGGTCTGGAGATGAATTGTAATTCCAGGTATTCTCCATATCCCTGGAGAAAATGGCTGCTTTGGAGGGTGGGCTCCTCCTTTCCCCAAACCTCACCCTCTCAAGACTCCACCCCTAAATCTGTATGAATTTCCCAATCCGGAGCTGGCTACCATTGGTATTGTCTACTCAGACTGGCAGCAGCTCTCCAGTGTCTCAGAAAGAGGTCTTTACATCACCTTCTACATGATCCTTTTACCTGGAGATGCCAGGGATTGAACCTAGGATCTTCTGCATGCCAAGCAGGTGCTTTACCATGGAGCCACAGCCCCACCCCCAAATCGAATACTGTGGCCTATTTTGCACAGGTGTTTTGCCTCACTTTCACCGTGCATGTCCATCGGGTTTTCTTTTTCATTTTGCATTGTTTTTCCTTACTTCAGAGATCAGTTTGCTTTCTGTTCACTCTTTCCACAGGTTTTCTGAGAGTGCTTTTGTGCCAGTTTTTCCCTTCCTCTGCTTCCAAGCCAAAGGGAATTCAAAAGCATATAGATTCGTTCAGATTTCCCCCGCTCTTTTCCTGCCCCTTGTAGGCCACTCCCATGCCCATATCCAGGTCATTCCGCCCACTCTGCACCTTTCGCCTTTTTTTACAAGCGGCATGAGTCTAGTGATATGAGATCATCTCAAACTGCTGTTTAAACCAGGCAGTGGGAGGAGGCAGCACAGAGTTGTGCCTGCAGGGAGCCATTGGCTCCCCACATACACAGTGAGCCTGGCAGAACTGCCCTCTCCTGCTGGCTGGGCTCTCAAGACTTTGGGGGAAAGCAACCAAGAACCTCCTACATGGGACATAATGGGAATTTCCTGCAATTGACTCTAGCTATAAACAAGATACACCTGATGGGGATTTTATTTCAGTTAGCCCAAAATGTAACCACTGAGACATGTACTATCACCTTTCACAGGGGCTGCATTTTCAGTGAAGAGAATTCTCCTAACTGTCCCTAAAAGAAAAGCATGCACACACAAACACACACACGTTGCCAGCCATCACAGCTTGCAATGCCAGTGTCAGTGGGTTTTACTGTGCATTCCATACACTCAACATGAAATCGTGTGACTCTTTCCCATTTTTCACAGTGGCCGATAACTCAGCAGAGAACCCCCTAGTGCTCCTCAATATGGAAAAGGGGGCTTTGCAGCTGCTTGTAAGTTGCAGAAAAACTCTGATCAGTTTCAACAGTGGAGTTTCCCCCTTTGCTTGCTGGATGCAGCTGCAATAGGGCAATTGTGTAAATTTAAAAAAAAAACCTTTTGAACCTTTTGAAGCCACCCCCTCATGTCACAAGTGATATTCCACCCCAATTTTGAGAAGCTGCTGAGGGAGGGGGTGTAGCTGCAGAATGAATACACTGGAGGAAGAAGAATGATGTGTAAGGCAGGAACAGAATCCGAAGTCAAACTTAAAGGCTTACTGCTTGAAAAATCTGCAGTAAGCAGCACATGAATAATAACACCACATAGCTTTGTCACTTGCTTGCCCTGCCTGAGACTGGAATCCTTAGTGCTGACATAGATCAGAAAGACATCTGGTCGAAATGTCAGGCTCTCAATCCACCAGACACAATTTCTCCCCTCCAACAGATCTTCCTGTGCCACTTAGACTTTGGTGGGCTACAAAACGAAGATGAAGAAGAGGAGGAGATTGGATTTATACCCCACCCTTCACTCACAGTCTCAGAGCAGCTTACAAACTCCTTCCCCTTCCCCTTCCCGCAACAGACACCCTCTTTCAAAAACAGTTCTGACAGAACTATGGCCTGCCCAAGGTCATCCAGCAGCTGTAAGTGGAGGAGTGGGGAATCAAACCCGATTCTCCCAGATTAGAGGCTGTGCTCTTAATCACTACACCAAACTCCATTGATCATGGCCGCATCCAAAAAAGACAAAAAGCTCTGTCTTCTCTCCTCCCAGCAGCCTCTTGCTTCTTGCCACTTTTTAACATCGCCTTGACTGTGTTCCTGACCTGCAGCCAGTGCCGCTTTTCACAGCTGTCAGCAACTTTTGGCTACAATCAGACTAGGTCGTCTGAAGGTCAGCTATAATTTCAGGAGTTCAAAGCCCCCACCTGGAGGTTGGCACCCTAACTGAATGGGTTCTGGTGGTGCTCAGCTAAACCAGGTGGTAGAGTTTTGGTTTGTTGCTGAGGCTTCACTTATTCATTATGTTGGTTGGGGAACAATATGGGGACTTTGTGTCATAACCATGAGGGGATTTCTGTGCCTTCCAAAAGGGCCGGCATCAGCATATCCTGAGGTGGGGCAGAGGGTTGCCAGGTCCCCCCTGGCTAGCAGCAGGGGATGGGGGGTAAGGTTGCCAGATCCAGGTTGGGAAACTCCTGGACATTTGGGGATGGAGCCTGGGGAGGACGGGGACCTCAGTGGGGTACAATGCCATAAGGTCCGCCCTCCAAAGCAGCCATTTTCTCCAGAGGAATTGATCTCTGTAGTCTGGAGGTGAGTTGTAATTCCAGGGGATTCCCAGGTCCCATCTAGAGGCTGGCATCCCTACCTCTGTGGTCCATCGCTTCCCCAAACCCTGCCCTCCCCAGGTGCCACCCCCAAAATCCCCAAGACTTTTCTGCCCCACAGATGGCAATCCTAAGTATGTGAAACAGCTTTACTCTCTCTCTCTCCCGCTCTCTCTCTCACACACACATACACACACAGTTTTCACATTCTCAAACCGCGCCCTGAAGCCACTGTTGTAAAAACCACAACAGAGCCAATTAAAAAGTCTCACGTTGTTCCCTAACGAACACAAGGACTTAAGTGACGTGTAGCTGTGGCTTCCACCCAACAGCATCTTCCGCTCACCACTAACACTGCAGCCTCAGGCCTTCCCTCTTCAAGACAGGCAGCGTATATGACTCCTCTTCTCCTGTTCTGCTCTCCTGCCCCCAACCTAACCTTCAACACCTTCTTTTCCTCTCCCTCTCTCTCAGTTGCCTCATTTCCATGGAGAACCATTTGGTTCAGCCTTTAAAAGGGCAGCTGTTGTGTCCTAACAAAGGACCACACATGTGGTCTAGCAAACATACGGAGCTTCGCGACCCAGAACAATGGACACAGAGGATCCTAGAACGCACCTATCGGGCGATCAGGATCCCAGTAAGGACCAATGGTTATGTGGGCACTGTAAATAAACCAATCACCGGCATATAAGCAGGCCCCCGGGGTCCTGCTTCCTTGTCCCAGTTTTGCCTTTGAATAAATCTCTATGAGCTGAAATCACTCAACTATGCATCTTGAACCCAGTACGTTATACTGGCGACGAGTATGGGATCCCAATGAGCAAGCCTGACTCAACCAACAGCCCAGCATCGAGCCCCACTCCACCGGACACTGCGCCCCACAATGCTCCCGAGCAGCAAAGCAATGTGCACCGCTCCCAAGGACATCACTTCCCGCTCCACTCGAGAGTCATGGCAGCCGCTCCGGGACATATCTCCCTCTTCAACCCAGCTCACTATGGGAAGCCTGGGTCAAACAACTAACCTACTTCTTCCTGGTCCAGGGGACCACCGAGGCCGACAAGAAAAAAGCATGGCTGCTCAACATGTGCGGCGTCACCACGATCTGCCTGGTACAGAGCCTCATCACACTGAAAAAGCTGGAAGCCGCCACATACAATGAACGGTTGAAGGCCCTCGTGGACCATTTTGCGCCGAAGCCATCCGTGATGGCCATGGGCATGGACTATTTTGCACGAACCCAAAAGTCCAGAGAGGCAGCTACTGACTTCATGGCCAACATCTGCAGGCTGGCGATCGATTGCGAGTTTCCTGCCATCAAGGACGCCCTCATGCACCAGTTCATCTGGGGCATCCGAGAGCAGAAACTCCATAGGAAGCTTGTTGGCCTTGATGACTTCAAGCTGGACAAGGTACTCCGGACAGCCACCAAATGACCTCAGCCCACCACACGGCCTACACACCAGCATCGGACGCATCAGACGAGGAGGAGGTCCTCCAAGTTCGCTGGCCAGACCGCCGGGTGCAGCGACTGGCTCCTGCCTCCTCAACACAAGCAGCTAAACCAAGCGCTCCAGCGACATGTGCCAGCTGTGGGGACGTGCATGAACGCTGTTCCTGCCACTTCTGGGACGTGACTTGCAGGCCCTATGGAAAGGCGGGACACATCACCCGGATGTGCTGCTCCAAGGGAACCAGACAACAGCAGATGGTGCACCAAGAGTCATCAGATCTCCATACCACTTTGACAACACAACATCAGGTACTGAACTTGCCCTGGGACGCCCCTAACAAAATTCATGTCACGGTGCCTTTGCATAAATCTCTATGACAGGGGTGTCCAAACTACGGCCTGCGGGCCAACTGCGGCCCGCGGGTCAGTTTTTATTGGCCCGCAGCAAATTCTGAAAATATAATTGAATATGGCCCGCACATGGCGCTTGAGCTCAACTCTGTTGCACTTCTCAGTTTCAACACTAGATGGAGCCAGTCACAGAAAAGGTGCTTCTCCACTAAACAAAATTAAGCAAAGAAAAATATTTACCACGAGTCACCAGAAATGGCAGCACCGAAGAAACGCAAGATAGCAAGTGAGTGTAGAAGATTTCAAACACGGTGGGAAAATGAATATTTCTTTAAAGAAATCAACGGAAAGTGTGTCTGTTTGATTTGCAATGAAGATGTTGCCGTGATGAAAGAGTATAATGTCCGTCGGCACTATGAGACCAAGCATCAGAGCTACGCATCGTACACAGGTGCCGAACGAGCACAGAAATTCAAGGAAATGGCAGCTAGCCTGCAAGCTCAACAACAGTTTTTTTTCGTGCTAACAAAATACAGGAAAACGCCACAGCAGCAAGCTATGAAGTCGCACAACTTATTGCCCAGCATGGCAAACCATTCTCAGACGGTGATTTCATAAAGCAGTGCCTCATCAAAGTCACAGAAGTAATGTGCCCGGAAAAAGTGCAGGATTTCAACAACGTGAGCTTATCCAGAAATACAGTGGTGCGGAGAATCGAGGACTTGTCAGCTAACCTGAAACTTCAGCTGAGAGAGAAAGCTTGTGCTTTTGATTTTTACTCGATAGCATGCGATGAGAGCACAGACGCCACAGACACCGCACAGCTTTTAATTTTTTTGCGGGGAGTCGATGATAATTTTTGCTGTACGGAGGAGCTGCTTGATATGATGAGCCTAAAAGGCACAACGACAGGTGGAAATATTTTTGACGCTGTGTCAGAGGCAGTTGAAAAGATGGGGCTTAAATGGGACAAGCTCTGTGGAGTAACAACGGATGGAGCTCCGGCCATGACGGGTGAGCGCAAAGGAATGGCATCCATGGTGTGCGTCAAGGTAAAAGAGAGCGGAGGTGAGGCTGTTAGGATGCACTGTATAATCCACCAAGAAGCACTGTGTGCCAAGACTGTCCAGCTGGGCAATGTGATGAACACTGTTGTAAAAACTGTCAACATAATTCGAGCTAGAGGACTGTACCACAGGGAATTTCAAGCTTTCTTATCTGACGTGGATGCTGAATACGGGGATGTACTCTACCACTCTGATGTGCACTGGCTCAGCCGCGGCTCTTTGCTGCAGCGGTTTTATTCGCTGAGATCAGAAATCGACAAGTTTTTGAAAGAGAAGGGCCGACCTCTTCATGAACTGAGTGACCCTCTGTGGCTGGCAGACCTGGCATTTTTAGTTGATCTCACTCATCATCTGAATACACTGAACAAGAACCTACAAGGCAAAGAACAGCTGGTGTCACACCTGTATGCGCACATGAAAGCCTTCTGTGTAAAGCTCCGCCTGTTTGAGACACAACTACGAAGCTTTAATGCTGCACACTTCCCTGCGCTGTCTGAAATCAAGTCTGCTTTTCCAAAGGCAGACCTTTCTGCTAAAAAGGAGAAATATGCTTCTGTAATTACATCTCTCATGACAGAATTCAACCAGCGTTTTCAAGATTTTTCTGTCATTGAAAAACAAATCAAGCTGTTCTCGACCCCCTTCCTGGTGGATGCAGAAGAAGTGGAGGAGAGTCTGCAGTTAGTACTGATTGAAATGCAATGTGATGATTCTCTGAAGAGTCAACGGGTGCGTTTAGACAGCGTGCTGGAGCGGTTTAAACTGCTTCGGAACGATGCGGTTTTTTTTTAAACTGGAGAATCGCGATCACACTCACCTCCTCCTTCCCTCCTTCAGAGCTCCCTGCCGTCCTCCTGCAGGTGGGGGGGGGGTTCCCCTCTCCTTTGAGCATGCGCACAGGCAGCCCTCTCCCGAACAGGAAGTTTGGCGCGTGCGCAGAAGAGCGATCTTAACTGGTCCCTTTAAAGTTTAAATGAAGACTCCTTTTACATGGTCTCCCCGAGATCCCGGACTCGTCTAAATGCCTAAATTAGGCACCAGTGAAGCTTTTTTTCATTTAACTTAGGAGCGGAGCTCCGCTCAAGCGCACACCGCTAAGGGGGGGGAAATGGCGGACTAAAACCGGAAGCTGGAGGCAGCTTCCCAGAGGGGAGGGGGGTTGAAGCACCCGGAAGTGGCTGGATGGAGCGATCAGACAGGGAAAAGTGCGGCTTGAAACGGAGAATCATGGAAAACACCACTTGGGTAAGTGGTGTCAAAATACTCCGTTTCAAAGGGGGTTTGCTCCAGAAAGCGACGGCTGGGGACGGTAGGCAGATGTTGGGCGTGTGAACGCGCAGGTAAAAGCCGTTTCTGAGCCGTGCCGAAAACGGCTCAAACGGCACGTCTGAACGCACCCAACATCAGCTTCTCTCCCTCCCTGACTTCTATCAGAGTTTGGATCATGCCAAGTTTCCTCTGATGAGACGCCACGCAAAAAGAATGATGAGCCTGTTCGGCTCAACATACATATGTGAACAAACATTTTCTCTGTTAAATCAGAACAAAAGCAGACTGAGATCCAGAATGACTGATAGCCATCTCTGTGAAGTCCTTCGTGTCTCAACCACCAAACTTTCTCCTGACATCCCAGCCATCCTTCAATCCAAAGAACAGCATCACTGCTCCCACTGAGAGCAATGTTCTTCACATTATAGGTGAGTTAGAAATACACACAGTAATCATGTGTCAATATGTCACCTCTTGTGTGTGGCCCGGGCCTTTGCTTATTTTTCTGTATTTGGCCCTCACCAAAAAAACTTTGGACACCCCTGCTCTATGAGCTGAAATCACTCGACTATGTGTCTTGAACCCAGTACATTATAGCACGCAGCACAACAGGACGAGGCACTTTCATTTCCCCTCCATGTGCCTTTTCGAGTGCCGAAGACCACACACACACATACACACACACAACTGTTTGGGCACTTGAAAGGCTTTGGGGGGAGAAGAGCATCTCCTTCCACTGTGACTGGGCCCCTGCAGCATTTTTAAATCACTCCTTTTAGGCTTTAAAATGATGGCAGCCCCGAGTCAGACGAGGAAGGGGCCACGTCTACTTCAGCCCTCTCACAAGCTTTACAAGTTCATCCAGTTCACCAAACAGCTATTCCTGAATAACAGTAGAACAAAGTTGGAGTCCAGTCAGTGGCACTTTTAAGACTAACAAAGTTTAATTCTGGGTATAAGCTTTTGTGTGCAGGCACACTTCTTCAGATACATTTTCATACATTTTCACTGTATCTGAAGAAGTGTGTTGGCACACAAAAGCTGACACCCAGGATTAAACTTTGTTGGTCTTAAAGGTGCCACTGGACTCAAACTTTGTTCTGCTGCTTCAGACCAACACGGCTATCCCACCTGAATCTATCTGAATAACTCTAGTACAGGATTCAGGATAAGTCGCAGCTTTAATCTTGCAAGCCAATGAGCTGCAACCCAAAACTGGAGAGGAATGAAAGAAACTCCCTTATACTGATACAGACTGTGGATCCAACTAGCTCAGCATTGTCTCCTCTGGGAGGCCACGGTTCTCAGACAAAGATCTTTTCCCATACCTGAGTTCCTTTCATGGGAGCTACCAAATACTGAAGCTGGGCCCTTTCGCAAACAATGCATGCGCTCTGACCCTGAGCATAGCCGCTCTCTGGGATAGGCCAGTGGTGTGATGCAGTGGCTTTGGTGAAGACTGACCTGGGATTTATCAACCTCCTTGCTAGACTTTGTCCCTTGTTCATTCCAGGAAGGCTTGTAATCTCACAAAAATTCAGCGACTGGAATAGCATTTGAGAGAGCCCAGTTGCCCAGTCCTCTGAACCCAACTACACACGCCCTCCTCAGGTGGGATCTAGATAAATGTGTGAACTGTGGAGGAGGAAGAGGAAGAAGAAGAAGAAGACTGGATTTATCCCCTGCCCTTCACTACCCGAAGGAGTCTCAGAGCAGCTTACAAACTCCTTTCTCTTCCCCTCTTCTCCCCACAACAGATACCCTGAGAGGTAGGTGGGGCTGAGAGAGCTCTGAGAGAAACTGCTGTTTTTCAAGAACAGCTGTGCCAGAACTATGGCTTGCCCAAGGTCATCCAGCCAGGTGCAAGTGGAGGAGTAGGGAAATCAAACCCGGTTCTCCCAGATTAGAGTCCGCGTACTTAAGCACTATACCAAACTGGCTCTCCCACTACACCAAGACTGGAAGGGGGCACTGAAGTAGGTCTAGGGTTCCTGGGCTCTCTCGTGGCCAAACAATCCTCTTGCGGCACTGAGGAGTTATGGTCCGATCCCCACTTATATGCAGCTGTCTGCAGAAGTTATATTGCCATTTTTTCACCCAAAAGGGGGAGCCAATGAGTCATGCACACAAGGAGCATGCAGGTCCTTACAATTGCATCCAATATGCGTAATCTCACAAAGTGGTTTACAGCACCTCTTCCCTCCTCCACCACTTTATCTTCACAACAGCCTTGTGAAGTAGGTTAGACTGAGAGTGTATGAGTGTCCCAAGGTCACTCAGCAAGCTTCCACGGCTGAGTGGGGATTCGAATTTAGGTCTCCCAGATCCTAGTCCAACACTCTGTCCACTACACTATATATCAAGTATACAAGTGAGGAACACATGAACACTCTTAGAGGACAAAATCCCATCTCCCACCTGCTAGCCCCCGTTTTCTCCCCTGTTGTCCTCCCCTCTGCCACCTCTTTCTCCTCCCCCACTCCCATCCCTGCTTTCTTTACACATGCACACGCACACTGATGCACTGGGCAACCCCCTGCCAACAATCCTACAAGAGGAGGAGAGAAAAAATTGGTGACAAGGTGGGGAAAGTAGAAACAGAAGGGGGGTGTGAATAAAATGGTGAGAGCCAGTTTGGTGTAGTGGTTGGGAGCGCGGACTCTGATCTGGGAGAACCAGGTTTGATTCCCCACTCCTCCATGTGCAGCTGTTGGTGTGACCTTGGGTCAGTCACAAGTTCAGTCAGCACTGTTCTCTCAAGGGCAATGCTCAAGAGAGGCCTCTCAACCTCACCTACCTCTCACAAGGTGTCTGTTGAGGGGAGAGGAAGGGAAGGAGATTATAAGCCGCTCTGAGACTCCTTCGAGTGAAGGGTGGGGTATAAATCCAACTCTTCTTCTTCTCAATTGGGGGGGTGTACAATGGAATGGAGAAAATTGGGAATTAGTGAGTGTCCATTGGTTCCCTGCTTGTGAAATGCTGTTTTTGGAACCAAACCCACATTTTGCCCCAAAAATATATGATTGCACTCAACACTCCCAGCACCAATAAAACAAGATAGAGGGATCCTTCCCATCACCATTCTCTCCGCCCCTCTCCTGTCACTATTTCTATATCCCATCACCACTTTCCTCCCACGTCTCCTTGACCAATTGTTAGGTCACCTGAGCTGGTTTATTCCTCAGCTCCTTGGCTGCTAAGCAACCACACAATGCCAATCATAATATTGTAAGATCTCAGTCAACTTTTTAAAAGTCCTCCATTTCAGGTTTTAAGTTTTGTTTTTTTTAAAAAAAAAAACAGAAACCAGACACTTTTCACTTTTCCACCAAGTTCGTAGAAACATCCTCCCAGCTCCATCTGTCTCCTCCTAAGCTTGTTGTGTGGATTATTAAACCCACATTCTAGGGCCAGCTTCAGAATTAGATATATAGACAGTTACTCAAATGTGTAATCATCCTGGTACAAGTTTTTTTTATAGCCTCCTCATTGTGGAGATTAATATTTTCAGGCCATTACACTGTCATTTAAACAGTGGGAAGCCTTCAGTCCAAATCAATATAAGAACATAATGTTGAGATCCACATGTTTATATAAGTCTGTCTAGATGTGTTTGATCTAGTGACATGTAGCTGTCAGCCAGGAACCTCAGAGAGAGCTGGCTACAACTGGTTCAGGGCAGTCTTGCCACTGCCATCACAGTGACTCAGCACTGAAGCCTGATTGGCTAGTGTTTGTATAAATGTACAGTGAGTGATGTACAGTTCCCTCTTCTCTTATGCATGATTGCAGCAGAGCACTTTGACACTCTGTTTGATGATGGCTGTGGTGTGTAAACAAATGTATATAGTTTGCACATAGCCAGAAGCCTCCAGTATTTATTGGATACCCACACTCTCTCCTGGCCCCCTTCGTGCCTGCCACTTCCGCCTTATCTCGACACATAAGAGAAGCCAGTGTTGAATCAGGCCAATGGCCCATCTAGTCCAACACTCTGTCACACAGCGGTCAAAATATACCAGGTGCCAATATGTGAAATTCAGCTCTCTTCACGTCCCCAACCTTTCATTGTCTGTGCCCTTTGATGGCTTCTTAGGTGGCCAGGTCATAAAACTGTAAAAACCACAGATAGAATGAAGAGCCACTTCCTTCCCGTCACATACCCCTCCTGTCTCTAGTCCGCTAAGTGTAAGACCTTATCTGCACAGGCCACAGAATGGGGTGGTAGAACTCTGAGGTGGGAGAAATAGTCCAGCTTTCCCCCCATTGCCATATGAAAAAAGCTACATTGTAAAGGTTAGCCTATCTAGTAGCTGCCTGTGATGCTATTATTCTTACTGGGATATTTGGTTAATATACCAGGTTTTGCCCAGTCACAGAAGCATGATACTGAGTGCAATAAATAAATCTCCCAAGACGTATATTGCAAAAAAAGGCAAACTTACATTTATTCAAGTAGAATCATAGAATGTTAGAAGGGACCTTGCAGGTCATCTAGTCCAACCCCCTGCACTCTGCAGGAGCGTAGCCAAAAGATTGCCCTACAACATAGCCGAAAGATGGTTGTCCAGCCTCCGCTTGAAAACATCCCGTGAAGGAGCATCCACCACCTCCCGAGGCAGGCTGTTCCTCTGCTCAACCACTCTTACAGTTAGGAAGTTTCTCCTGACATTTAGCCGGTATCGACTCCCTTGTAATTTCCACCCATTAGATCTAGTCTTGCAATCCGGAGCAAGAGAGAATAGGTCTGCTCCATCTTCTACATGACAGCCCTTCAAATAGTTGAAGACTGCAGTCGTGTCCCCTCTAAGCCTTCTCTTTCCCAGGCTAAACATACCCAACTCTTTCAGCCTTTCCTTATAACACTTGGATTCCAACCCTCTCACCATCCTGGTTGCCCTCCTCTGGACACGCTCGAGCTCGTCAACATCCTTCCTAAAATGTGGTGCCCAAAACTCGACACAGTACTCCAGGTGAGGCCTGACCATAGCAGAATAGAATGGAACTACCACCTCCATACTGATCCAGGTTGTAGTCAAAAGATCCAGGTTGCAGTCAAAAGAAAAGAAAGAAGCCTAATCTAAAAAGTACTTTCCGTATCACAAATGGCCAACTAATCCAGCATCACATGTCTGGGACTGTATCCACAGGAGAGTCCTGCAGAGACATGTGTGTCCATGGAAGGCCATGTGAAAAAAGGAGAGGACAAACTCAGAGACTGAAAGAGAGGAGGGGTCAGAGGGCAACTCCCAGGTTAAGACAAAGAGAGGCATCCCATTCAAGGAGATAACACCTCTTCACACTTAGAGTGATGTAGCGCCCCCAGTGCCCAGGAGTCCTAAATCATTCACTCCAAGGATCCTACCAGAAAAGAAGTGGCAACCCTTCAGAAACACCATTTGTACCCACCACCCATTATTCTGAGAAGGGCAGTGACTGGTGACAGAGGAAGGATCTGGAGAGCTGGGTTCTCCTGGATCCTTTGCACTATTGACAATAAGGAAATGGGCTGAGCAGCAAGGGGATTTCCCTGGCCCCGCCTCAGCTATTTCACTGGCAGGGCAAAGGGTGCATGCCTGAGCAGAGGCAGCACACCTAGCAAGACAGACCCAGGGATCTTTCCATTCTTTGCCCTCCGCCAAGCTCCTGCTCGTTCCTCACCAAAAGACATGCTGCTCCCCAGAGAACTTCTTTTGCTCCTGTGGGCAGGCACGGTGGCCGGATTCCGTCCCAACCACGAATCGGGGGGCATCGCCCCAAGTGACTTCACAGACACCGACATCACCGAAATGGGGGTGCTACGGGCTGTTGCCTGGTACATGGAGAGGAACCCCCTGCCCGGAAAACCTACCATGGCACCCGGAGAGCTAGAATTTATGAAGCCACTGACTGCTAGTGGACTATTCAAGGCTTACTTCCAAGGTAGGGACCATACTTTCTTTACCCTACAGCCCACCCCACTGTCCTCCTAGAGAACCCCCGTCCCCTCCCACATTCAGCGACAGAAAGCCATCCATCTGCACAAATGCTCCAGTGGATGCCAGCCACTTGCTCCTTGTAATTAAAGTCTGATTTGCCATTTTCTCCCCATGCACACAGCTGACGTCTCTGCCAACCGGTTCATCAAAGCTCTTAAGGAAATCATCGATGGGAATAATCAAGTGGAGATCTATCACACGGAGGACAGCAGCTTCTTTTTCCACTGTGAAGACATTGGCAAAAGTAGGGGTGGCTGGGCCTTTTCGAGGGCCGGAGTGGGAAGAGGGTCTTTGGGTGGAGGGATCGACTTAATCGTGAATTAAAGCGATTGACTTCCTCTGCTTCCTGGAAGTGCTTGTCACCATGAATAGTTGATAATCTGGCATTTGCCCCAAACTTTATGATATAACAGTAGAATTTGGGGTGAATTCTAGAGCATCAGCAGCATGATCATCTCACTTCCAGATCATACTGAAGGCAACATCACCACATTGGCACACAGGCCCATAGTGATGGTGGGGCATTTTGGGGCTCTGCCCCCTCAAATGTGAGGCATGCCCCACAACAGCTGGTGCCCCTCTCCCCTCCCCCTCCCTCCCCTCCTGTGGCCCACCAATCAGTCTGGCCCTCACAGACTCTCATGAACCTGGGAAGTGTGCGGTGGGAGGTAACAGAGCAACATCATGACCCAGTAACAGAATCTCTGGGAACTGCTCTCTCCACTTTGGTGGACTCTAATCTGGGAGAACTGGGTTTGATTCCCCACTCCTCCACTTGCAGCTGCTGATGTGACCTTGGGTCAGTCACAAGCTGTGGCACAGCTGTTCTTGATAAAGAGCAGTTTCTGTCAGAGCTCTCTCAGCCCCACCTACCTCACAGGGTGTCTGTTGTGGGGAGGGTAAAGGAAAAGAGTTTATAAGCCGCTCTGAGACTCCTTTGGGTAGTGAAGGGCAGGGTATAAATCCAATCTCTTCTTCTTCTTCTCTTCCTCTACTTCCTTATGTGGCCCCTTCAGACAGGAAGTTCCCACTGTATTATTGAATGCCAGCAATAAGAGATAAAATGTTTGCTACTCACACCAGAGTCCACCAGCCACTGCCCTCTCCCCCCACCCAGCTGGGCTGCCAGCTCCGACTTGGGAAATACCTGAGTCTGGGGGTGGAGCCTCAGGAGGAACTTCAACAGGGTATAATACCATAGAGCCCACCTTCCAAAATGGCCATTTTCTCCAGGGGAACTGATCTCTGTCACCTGGAGATCAGCTGTAATCCCAGGAGATATCCAGCTACCACCTGGAGGCTGGCAGCCCTACCACCTAGGCATCAGCATCTCCCAAGGCAACAGAGACCCCTTGATGATTAGCCATCTTGGATTGGAATCAGGGATGGCAGGGAAGAGGGAATAAGCTCTACTTGAGCTTGACCCCCCTGCTCCTTTTCCATTTTAGAAACTAAGCATTCCAGGAAAGTACGAGAAAACAGCATCAAGCCCCAGTTTGCTTCTGATTTCCAGGTATCCAACAGTTTCGAGTCCTGCAGGACTCTGCGCTCTCTGGTCTGAAAGGCCCGGTGACCTCAGCAGCTTTGGAATCAGCTCGCCTCAGCGCAGGAAAAGCCCTCCACATCCTTCAAAAATTCTACAGCAATACTAATTGGATTGAGCTGGGAAACACCAAGCCGTACGAATACCTGTGTAAGTCACAATAAACTGTTCTGGATGACTCTGGTCAAGACAGAATAATGCATTTTCATTGTATCTGAAGAAGGGTGTGCGTGCACACGAAAGCTTACACCTTGAATAAAACTTTGTTGGTCTTAAAGGTGCCCCCCAGAACTTGAACTTCGTTCTGCTGCTTCAGGCCAACACGGCTGACTACCTAAATGTATATTTTGTATATCTGTCAATATTTGATGTTTTTAATTTGACTAACAGAATGATTGAGCCTATGCATTCAGATCTTCTGAAACTTTAGGTTCCTGATTAAATTAAGTTTGGGTTAATCCCACCCACCCCCCTTTTTCATTTTCAGTTATAAATGTTGAAGTACCACGCCTGTCTGGTTATGTCAGACGGAAATATTAACAGAGTGTTCAAGACTCATTGCGCAGTGGAATCACCGGGCGGCGGAGAGGGTGCTGCTGTATAGTGTAAAGTTATGCACGCAACCTTTGTATCTTAGCAAACTACTGTGAGACCTTTATTGAAGGAACTCCATTCTAGACAAGATAGGATAGAAATGGCATTCTAAACCACTGCTAAATGGGGATGGAGGGAGATGCAGGAAAGCAAGATGGAGAAGAAAGGGCAGAAGGTGCTAGAATAGCAATCCACCATGGGAGTAGCAATCCACACATCATAGGAGTAGCAATAGAGCAGTAGGAAAGGAAGGGATGCAGGTGGGTCCTAAACTTAACCTGTCTATTACACTGGCTCTCTGAAGTCTGAGGCTAAGAGAGAGTGCAAAGTCCTTCACTTTATTAGAAGTGACCACTAGTGTGCAGGTGGCATAGGAGGAAACAGCTTCTACCTTGGCAGGGAGAACAGAAGAATACAGGATTCTATTGCTGGAAATGAAGAAACTGAGGTAATTTTGAAAATCCCACTGAGTAGCATAATCACTGAGTCGTAGAATAAAGGGGGGGTGGGTTAGTTCTGCCAACTTCCAAGGGGTGGCTGGAGATCTCCTGCTATTGCAACTGATCTCCAGGGGACAGAGATCAGTTCCCCCGGAAAAAAATGTTTTCTTTGGAAGGTGGACTCTGCGGCATTATACCACATTGAAGTCGCTCCCCACCCCAAACCCTCCTCATGTTCCACCCTGCAAATCTCCAGGACTTCCCAGCCCAGAGTTGGCAGCCCTAGGAGGGATGATTTTAAAAGAGACTGATGGGAAATACCAGCTCATATTTTCCCCCCACTGTACTTTTTTATGTTCAGCTCTTTTAAAAGGCCTTTCCCCATTTCTTTATGTGTCCCCAGTAAATGCAACTCATCCTGTGTTCCCGGTTGCCCCTGTTTCTAAGACAACCTGCACAGACTGCACCAAAGAATCAAGGTAAGAATTTTTAAGCACAACCAAATATCAAGTCTCTGAACCACAGGCAGGGGTGGGGAGCTCTTTTTAAAGGATACCTCTCTCCTTTAAGAGACGGGGAGCCAGTTTTGAATGCCAAACCCAAACAGAAGCTGAAGGGTTAACCCCCTCACTCTTCATGGCCCTGAGGCAAACTGAGGCAGCATGAGCCTGCAATTAGGGTCCCAAACATATTATCCTCATCTTGTCTGTTTAAGACCAGGGCTTGGGTGGGACGAGGGAGAGGTGCCAGAACTCTCAAGCGGGAAATGAAGTTTTCAATCTATATACTGAAAACTCATGAACTTTTTAACATTTTTAAAAGAATTTTGTCAAAGCAGTTGTGGAACTCTGTTCCAGCGCATCCCCCCAGGAATAAATAAAGCCCTGTTCAAGACCCAAGAGTTTGGGGCTCATACTGAGAAAGAGATGATCCATGCGTGAAGATAAAGGTTGGGACTACCATTGTCATGTCAGGCTTTAAAAAAAATATTAAAGGCTGCAGCCCATCCCCTCCTCCCACAGCTAAAAGAGAGCAGTCCAAAAAAGGCTTTGCTGTTTAATTCTGCTGCATGTATATTCTGGCCCACAGTTCGTGTCGAGATCACATCCATGCCAGAACCGTGTCTCGTAGTACAGATACACACACACACAACTATGCAGACATAACCAGTGGAAAGTTCAGAACACGCCTTTCGAAATAACAAATTCTACATTCCTTGTCTTGTTAAACATTTCTCTGGCACCTAAATCTTTCAGCCTTGTTTAATAGCCTTTACACTGTTTATCTTCACGGGAAACTGATGAGGTAGTAGATTTATTGTTATTCCTGAATTACAGAATGAGAATTAAAAATACGTTCCAAACTACTTGATACACTTTTTAATAAGCTGGGTCAGGGATTCCCCTACAGGGAATGCCCTTTTCGAACTCTGCAGGGGTCCAACGTGGCTTCGGACCGTAGCACAGGGGGAGGAGGGGCTCCTGCCTTCCCCCAGCACATCTCTCCCAAGCTAAAACAGAGTTGGTGCTAGGTTAAATGTAAAAAGTCAATTACCTTGGAAGCACAGAAGTTTTTTTGCAGTATCCTTGATCTTCCACATTTCCTGGTTAAGGGAAGAAGAAGAAGAAGAAGAAGAAGAAGAAGAAGAAGAAGAAGAAGAAGAAGAAGAAGAAGAAGAAGAAGAAGAAGAAGAAGAAGAAGAAGAAGAAGAAGAAGAAGAAGAAGAAGAAGAGGGGGAGGGGAGGGGGAGGGAGAGGAGATTGGATTTATACCCCACTCTTCACTCAGAGTCTCAGAGTGGCTTACAATCTCCTTCCCGTCCTCTCCCCACAACAGACACCCTGTGAGGCAAGTGGGGCTGAGAGAGCTCTGAGAGAACTGCTCTTGAGAGAACAGCTCTGAGAGAACTTGTGACTGACCCAATGTCACCCAGCTGGCTTCATGTTGGAGGAATGGGAACTCAAACCTGGTTCTCCAGATTAGAGTCCACCACTCTTAACCACTATACCAAACTGGCTATCAAAATGATGTTCAAATGAATTACAAAGCTGACCCAACTCCACTGGTAAGAAGAGAAAAAAAATTACCTACAAAAATGGAAGCACATCTTACTTGAGATATTTATGCAGGTCCATTTAACTTATTGTGAACAGAACAACTTCCACAAAGGTTAACTTGCTACAGCTCCAAACCCAGGTAAGAGAGTGACGCTCTTGTTTGTGAGCAAAATTCTATGGTTGGAAAAATTTACCACACAGTTTTGCCCAAAAACCAGAGCGCCAGCCCTCAACGTGATGATGTCACTTCCAGGTGACATCACCGTGTCCGGGCCTGCATGTCCAGTTTTACAGGAAGTCGCCCGACATTTCTTCCAGTCTCCCGGAAGGACATCAGGATCCCCGCACCAGCCAGGTGAGAGGACCTGGCAACCCTAGTGAGCGGTGTGACCTCTGCCTGAGACCCTGGAGAGCCACTGCCAGTCAGAGCAGACACTACCGATCTTGAAAGACCCACAGTGTGACTCAATGGAAGGCAGCTGCATTTGTGGGTACTGGAGAATGCTGTCCAGTTGCAGCCAATTTATGGTGACCCCCCCCCCATGGGGTTTTCAAGGCAAGGGAAGTTCAGAGGTGATTTGCCATTGCCCGACTCTGCAGAGCAACCCTGGACCTCCTTGATGCTCTCCTGTCCAACATACTAACCAGGACCAACTCTGCTTAGCTTCCAGGATTTGATGAGGTCAAGCTAGACCGGGACATCCAGGCTCAGCTGCATGTGCACAAGTGTAAACCTTAGTCTACAATGTCAGGTTTCACTGAACTGGTTTCTTTATCTTAGGTGGGTTTGGAATGAGCGCTTAGTCCCTCTGCACACACACACACGCATGCCCATCCTTGGAAACAAGATCCCCAAAGCTGTTTACCTGTCTACTTCTTCATTTAACAGCGGCCGGTACTTGTGCCAAGGGAACATACTAGTGGATGATTTGCTCACGAGTGGGTACAAGTTATCAGCAACATGCAAGACCAAACCTCAAGGTAAGACCAGCTTTTGTTGCTAAGATAATTATTTTATTTTATTTTTGCCAGTCGTGGTAGGTAGGGTGCTTGTGCTGTTGTCCTGTCAAGGATCTGATAAATATGTGGCTGGGAGGGAAGGGTACCAGATATGATAAGAAACCTCCATGTTCGTACAGAGTCTGCTTCCAAGTATGAAATACTGAGGGTTCGACTGGGGATGTAACTGGCAAGGTAATTCAGTGGTAGATTCCAGGCACCTCTGGTTATGGGATTGGGATCACAAGCAGCAGGTCTGGGGAAACTGCCAGTCAGAGAAGTTTTCCGCACAAACGGGTCTCCTGGCTCCTGCACTTGTATTCCTTCACAGTGTTTTTTTGTTTCCAGAGGTATTTTCAGTCCAAGGAGCAAAAACGAAGTTTGCTCCCTCTTGTGGCACAGCAAGGGAATTCCCGGAAACAGGGAAGTCTGATGCGGTGCTGCTAGAGAGGACAAACTTCGTTTTTGCTCCTCAGACTGAAAATACCAGTGCGGAAACGAGTGAAAGAGGTGGAGGAATACAAATGCAGGAGTGGGGAGACCCGTTTGTGTGAAAAACATCCCAAAGCGGCCAACTGTTGACTCACTCAAAAGATCCATGATCTGACACTGTATAAAGCAGTTTCCTGTGTTCTTCATCTGTCTAATTGTTCATACGGTTATGCTCACTTTGCTTTGAGCGATGGAAAGTTCCAGGGACTAGTGCTTATTCAGGCTGATGCTCTTGGAATTAGAGAGTATTGGGAGACTCATAGTGTCTTCGTAGCATTTGCTTTATTTACAAATATACAGAGAGAGACACAGGCCATGGCAAACCACCTCTGAACATCTGTTGCCTTGAAAACCCCACAGGGTCGCCATAAGTCGGCTGCAACTTGATGGCATTATCCACCACCACCCACAGGTGAAGGCACAGTGGCTTTTCTACAGCTTTCCCAAATCAGATCCCCAACAAGAAAGAAATCTTGCACATTCTACTTCAGCCACAACCTTCATCAATGGCTCCTGCTCCTCTCTGTGTAGTGTTCCCAACACGGCCAGTTTGGTGTAGTGGTTAAGTGTGTGGACTCTTATCTGGGAGAACTGCGTTTGATTCCCCACTCCTCCACTTGCACCTGCTGATGCGACCTTGGGTCAGTCACAAGCTCTGGCACAGCTGTTCTCTCAAGGACGGTTTCTGTCAGAAGTTCTCTCAGCCCCACCTACCTCACAGGGTGTCTGTTGTGGGGAGGGGAAGGGAAAGGAGTTTGTAAGCCGCTCTGAGACGCCTTTGGGCAGTGAAGGGCGGGGTATAAATCCAAACTCTGCTCACAAGACTCCACAGCTTAGAGGGAATGTTGGTTAAGAGCAATGTATGGCCCTGGCCTGGATAGCCCAGGCAAGCCCGATCTTGTCAGATCTTGGAAGCTAAGCAAGGTCAACTCTGGTGAGTACTTGGATGGGAGACTTCCTTGAAATACCAGCAGGGAAGCTGGGCAGGCTTCATTCAGCCACCTCCCTGAATATCCTCCAGGCCCCCAGTAGGGGTCAGTCACTAGAGGTCACCATGACTACCAGGTGTGCATACACTTGCGTGTACATACACATGCACATATTTTTTTAAAAGAGTGATGTGTCAACCTGCCATCATTACACCAGACCTTCATACTATTGGCCATTATACTCAGCCTATTTAAAGACTCAAAGCAGTCCTTCCTTGTATTAAGTGAAAACCGATATATGGATTTCCCCAGTGGTTTGAGCTGTGCATACCTTAGAGAACCACTGGTTCGATCCAGCCCCGCTATTCTTATACCTAGTCTTACCCGATGTTCTTTCTGCAGGCAAATGTGGACACGGTGGAAGAAATGACGTCACCCAAAATTACCCCCCCACTGGGGGTATCAACAAAGAGACCTCTGACCCCCTGCTCTCTCCTCACTATCATTTGCATAAGAAAGCAGCTGAATTAGCCATACAGGCCACCAGGGACTTCTTTGTTGGAAGTGGTAAGTCCACAGCCCTAGTGTCTCGCAAACCTGGTAGTTGGTGACCGGCTTCGGTAACTTCTCTATTCCCTGCTTGAGAATGACTCCCACGGATTTTGGGCCCTGAATCTCTGGTCCACAATGGCTAGGACAGGGGTCCTCACCCTGTTTAAGCCTGTGGGTTCCTTCAGAATTCTGATACAGCATGGTGGGCGCAACCATAAAATGGCTGCCAGAGGAGGTGGAGCCAGGCACAAAATGGCTGCAGCAGCTTACCTTCAGTCATACAGTGAAGATCCTTGTGCCGTGATGGCAGCTGCTGCCAAGGCAATGTCTTTAAAAACCTGCACAGCCAATCGAATCTCCAGTGGCCAATCAGAAGACTTGCCGGCTAAAAACCCCACCCACTATGTAAAAACACTTGACAGGCACCAGGAAAAGTGTTGGTGGGCACCATGGAAACCCATAGGCACCATAGTGGGGACCTCTGGGCTAGGATGTCTTCAGAGCGTGTCATGCCCAGAACCAGTGTTCCCTCTAAGCTGACTTAGTGTGCGGTAGCTCACAGCTTTTTAGCCTCCAGCTCACACATTTTTGTCCTCGCTCAGGAGGGATGGCTCCAGAGCAAACTAATTTATGCAGCAGCCAAATCGCTCACTCACAACTTTAATGCCAGTAGCTCGCAAAGTAGAATTTTTGCTCACAAGACTCCACAACTTAGAGGGAGCATTGCAGAACCTGTGTCAGTAGAAGCGACGTAACCTATCACCGCACCAGTTGAAGATGAAAGTGATCTGCAGAATAGCTATAAACTGATTGTGTTCTGTCTTTTCTCAGGATCCAGCTTCTTGGAACTGGTGGGTCGTGATGTTTTCCAGAGGTTTTTCAACTTGGAAGGCTATTCCCTCACCTTTGCAATAGATACGACTGGCAGCATGTCGGACGACATTCAGCAGGTCAAAGAAGTTAGCATCAAACTCCTTCGAAAGTATTCGGGTTCCCCGGACGCACCATATAACTTCATTCTTGTGCCCTTCAACGATCCAGGTGAGGGGACATGGAGAACAGTTCTTTTTTCCTTCTCACGCTGTACTGCATGCCTTCTACAGCAAACTGAAAACCTCAGCTATAGGTCTGTGGCCATAAATGATAGCGTTTGGCAGGGCTTTTTTGTAGAAAAAGCCCAGCAGGAACTCATTAGCATAATAGGCCACACCCGACCGCAGAAACTCATTAGCCTATTAGGCCACACCCCCATGTTACTAGAAGTGTGGTCATCTAGCCACACCCACCTTTTGCTTCTTATTCTATTTACCTTGTTTGTTGTCAAAACCCAGGGCTTTTTTTGTAGCAGGAACTCCTTTGCATGTTAGGCCACACAGCCCTAATGTAGCCAATCCTAATGAGTTTCTGCTGTTGGGTGTGGCCTATTATGCAAATGAATTCCTGCTGGGTGTGGCCAACTCAGGAGCCAGCCGGAACTCCGTTCCTGTGCGTTCCTGCCCCAAAATAGCCCTGGCGTTTGGTATTTATATAGCACTTTTGGAATTCAAAGCATGGTGTTGTGCACCAGTTTAATATACAATTATCAGAAGACATGGCAATTAAACCGGCTTAAAACCAGTTTTAAAGGTATAACATGGGCTACACCCTAAGAGAGACCATGAGCACTAATACAACTTGCACAGATTTATATACATAACTGGCCAGCTTTCACAGCCACTGTAGGGCAGATGAGGACATCATTTCACATTGGTGATGTGTTTTGTTTTACTTTTAATTGCCATTACATGCCCAGAAGACCAGACAGAAACTGAACTGAACTAATATTTGCTTAAGGTGTGTCTGTTTTCATAGTCCTCTTCCTACTGTAACTATACCCTGCAGATGTTGGCCCTGTCCGTGTGACCCGTGATGTGGATACATTTGAGTCCTTTATTAGTGGCCTCACAGTTACTGGGGGAGGTGACTGCCCAGAGATGTCGTTAACTGGTCTGAAGCTGGCTCTGCATGAGAGCATGCCAAGGTAATGGCATCATACTTTCCTTTCGTGCTTCCCTCCCAATATATCCCTTCCCATGACCTTTGCTCCTCCACTCTTGCCACCTCCGGGGACTCTCTCCAGTGACCTGCCCGTGTTGCCCTTACCATCCCTAATGCCTGCAGCTCCTTCCGTGGTCAGGGTCCATCTATGCATTACAAAGGGACAAACTACACAGTCAGGTTTTTAACAAGTTGGGTCTGGGAACTTATTCCCTACAGCCACACAACAGCTGCGGGGAATGACTTTAAAAGAGAGGGGAGGGGATACCCCAAATGAGCTCAGAACACCATCCCTACTATTCTGCCTTCTGCCCCAAGCCATTTTCCCATGCAGAAACAGCACCAGAGGGGAGTCGTTTCCTCATTTTTGCTGCTCCCTGAGAAGTATTGAGTGCACATGGAGCAGCAAAAATTGGAAAATAAATCACCTCCAGTCCTGTTTCTGTTGGAGTGAGCAACTCAGCATGCCTGGACATTGGGGGGTGCCACATCACTCTAGGTGAATATAGGTGTTATTTATCGCCTTGAATGGGATGCCTCTCTTTGTCTTAAAGTGGGAGCTGCCCTTTGACCCCTCCTCCCCCTGCCTTTGTCCTCTCATGATCCCTTCACATGGCCTTGCATGGAGACACACATCTCTACGGGTCTCGCCTGCAGAGACAGTACCCTCATGCTCCCATACACGATGCCAGTACTCTTTAGATTAGGCTTCTCTCTCTCCTTTCGACTACAACCTGACTGTGAACTGGATCTACTTGAATAAATGTAAGTTTACCTTTTTTGCAGTATTTATTTACTGCACTCAGGGCTTTCTTTGTAGAAAAAGCCCAGCAGGAGCTCATTAGCATAATAGGCCACACCCAACAGCAGAAACTCATTAGCATATTAGGCCACACCCCCATGTTTCCAGAAGTGTGGTCATCCAGCCACACCCGCCTTTTGCTTTTTTTGTAGCAGGAACTCCTTTGCATGTTAGGCACACCCCTAATGTAGCCAATCGTAATGAGTTTCTGCTGTTGGGTGTGGCCTATTATGCTAATGAGTTCCTGCTGGGCATGGCCAACTTGAGAGCCGGCCAGAACTCCGTTCCTGTGCATTCTTGTCCAAAAATAGCCCTGACTGCACTCTGTATCATGTTCCTAGGACTGGGCAAAACTCTTCTATTGTAACCAAATATCCCAATAGTTTCCCCATGGGAAAATAGCTTGGGAGAGAAGGCAGGAGCCCTTCTTTCCCCTGTGGCAGAATTCTGAGCCCATTTGTGCTCTCCTTTGTTTTTTAAAACCTGTTGGGTTGGGTCCAGAAGGGACGAGTCTATGGCATTATACCCTGCTGAGGTCCCTCCCCTCCTCAACCCCCACCCTTCTCTGCCGGTACCCCTCAAACCTCCAGGAATTTCCCAACCCAGTGTTGGCAGCCCTACCAGCGTCCCTCCCTGTTGAACCTCTTCTTTCTGCCTTCTTCAGATCCAAGATCTTCATCTTCACTGATGCTGGAGCAAAAGATGCATCCCTGTTGGACGAAATCAAAGTCTTGATTGATTCCTCGGGCTCTGAGGTGAACTCCGCCCTCACGGGGTACTGCTCCAGCCGGAAACGACGAAGTATGTAAGCTTTAGCAAGGAGGGTGCTGCTGTGGGATAAACACTACAGAACTCAGGCAGGATGTGTCCCAATAGGCACTCCTGCCAACCAGTTCTCTGTGACTGATTCCCTCAGTTTATCTACACATTAGCAAGACTTCATTTTTGTTGGGGAACAACATGACCCTGACTGCTTTGGTCACCAACAGGAAAGAGCCACTGTGCATCTGAGTGGCACAAAACTCCCATCGCATGGGTGATACAACGTCCTCATATTGTTCCCCAACAAACACAATGAAACATGCAGATGGAGCCTCAGGGCCTCAGTAGTGAGCAATGTGCAGTTGCACTGAACATCAACTCTAAATCAGGCCTTCATGAGCTACTTTTGTAGCCATAACATAGTGTCTGGAATAGGTCCAGGAGCCTAGTTTAAATGTGATGCTAACTATGTGGAACTTCACATGGGTTGGTTTTGCAGTGTTTTTCCCCCACAGTTCATTTTATGTTTATATAGAGTCTTTTACTAGTTCACAGAGGAGCTGCGGTGGCTCAAGTGGTTAAGACGCTGAACTACAGGCTGTGGAAGGTCAGTAGTTCAGCAGTTCAAGACCCGAGACTGCCACATGACGGAGTGAGCTCCCATCTCTAGTTCCAGCTCCTGCCAACCTAGCAGTTCGAAAGCAAGAAATTGCAAATAGATAAATAGGTACCACTTCAGTGGGAAGGTAACAGCGTTCCGTGTGCCTTGGTGTTTAGTCATGCCGGCCACATGACCACGGAAACATCTTTGGACAGCGCTGGCTCTTCGGCTTTGAAACAGAGATGAGCACCGCAACCCTAGAGTTGGATTCGACTGGCTTTCGAGCAAGGGAACCTTTACCTTTACCTTACTAGTTCACAGTACTTTCAAAAGACTCTAGAGCACTCTCTTGCCTTCTAAAGAAGGGACACTGGATTAGACCAGTCCATAGATACTAAATATGAGATGCTTTGGGAGCACATCTATTTTGTACCCATGACTGTTGGCAGAGTAATTAGCACAGCAACAGTGTACAACCTGATTAAAGAGCAGATAAAGGTTTATTTAGGAATTAACATACTTAATAGGAAAGAGGAGAGAGAGAGATGGGTTCCTACTTCTTTACCTGAGAGAGAGGGTAAGACTGAGTGTGGCACTTCCAAGAAGAAAGGGGAAATTGTCCTAAGAGTAGCGATCTGGAGACAGACTAGGAAGGACACTTAACAGGAGAGAAAGTACTGACCTCATTATCCTATCTAATTGCTTTCTTGCTGCCCCCTGCAGGGTCTTCTTCTCTTCTTCTTTGTGCACCAGACATTGCCTTTTCAACAATGACACAGAGCCTTCTTCCAAAAAAGAAATTGCATAACAATATCAGAAAACCCTGCTGATTAAACCCATGGTCAATCAAGTCCAGCATCCTGTTTCCCACAATGGCCAGCTAAAAGCTTCAGGGAGGCCCACAAGAAAGGTGTAGAGACCATTGTCCTCCCCGGTTCACGTCTCTGTCACTTTTGCTGAAATGTCCTAGTTCCCTTGGGGATTATGAGAATGCAGGTACAGAGGTGGGATGGTTTCACTGAATACCTTCAATCTCCACAGATATTGACGAAGAGAGTCCCGAAGCCTCTCACCGAGGATACAGTAACCTCTATGAAGAGCTTGCCGCTTATTCCGGTGGTTATTACATGATGACCACAAAGAGCGAGCTTACCCAGGTTCTGGGGATCATGGAGCTCTCCTTGAACGCTGCCCCTGTGAAGGTGACTCGGGCTCGTCTGCACGGGACTCAGTTCTCCTTCCCTGTGGATGAGACTCTCACGGAAATAACAGTGTCCGTCAAGAGCACAAGTTCCTCCAGATTCAGCATGAGTGTGCTACAGCCTTCGGGTAAGGGGAACACTGCGATGCAGCAAGCAAATCCAAGGAGGTTTACTACGATAATAGGGGAGATAATCTGCGGTGAAAGAGGGAAGGAGGCATGGTATATCCCTGTCTTCTCAGATCTCGGAAGCTTATCAGGGTTGATACTTGGATGGGAGACCACCAAGGAAGACTCTGCAGAAGAAGACAATGGCAAACCGCCTCTGCTTCTCATTTGCCTTGAGATCCCTGTGCAGGAGCCACCATAAGTCAGTTGTGACTTAGTGGCGCATATGTACGCCCTTTGTATCATCTCAGGATTCTTCAGCTTGGTCTACTTTTGTGTCACTCCCATGGCAGGTGCCCAGGTAACGTCAACTGAAACGGTGATCAGTACGGCAAGCCATAAGATTGAGAAGGTGTCTCGTATTGACCAGCGAGGTGCGTGGTCAGTGACCGTGTCTCCCCGTGGCTCCTACGAGATTGAAATCGGGGGCAAGAGCTTGTTCGACTTTTCCTACCAAGTCATGCAACAGTGGAATGAGTATGTGCTTCCCATACAGGGTCGGCCAGTCAAAGGTAAGTGCTCTGGGACATGAAGCCGCACACTTGGAGACTGGTGCTTGGGTGCCATTTTTTTAAGGCCCAGTGTGAATTGGCAGAGTTCCCCCTAGACTGATGCATTTGCATTTATTTATTTATTTATGCTCCAGTTTTCTCCTCAGTTGGTGTTGGAGAAGCAACAGCCTGCTAAAACTCTAGCTAATATAAACACTGCTGAAAGAGTCGTTTAGTCCACTTATACTCTAGGGGGAGCTGTGGTGCATTCTCTGGTGTTCCGGGTTTATTAAATGTTTGCAGTTCAGCCTGCCTACCTCTTGCTGTTTTCCTCTCTGCTGTGGGTTAGTGTGAGTTAGTGCTTGTACTCCGAAGGCCTCCCTCCTGTATCAATGCACTGCAGTCGTCTTTTGTCCTTTCACAAATCCTGTAGCAAAGTCATTGGAAGTGAACTCCGAAGCATGGGATTAGATTATTTCTCGAACACTGCCAATAGTTGAGACTCAGAGTGACTTAGAACATAATTCTCCCCCCCGCCTCTATCTTCTCACAACAACAACAACCCTACGAGGCAGCCCAAGGTGAGAATTTGTGATGGGCCCAGGGTCACCCAGCAAGCTTCCATGACAGAAGTGGGAATTTGAACACAGGTTGCCCACGGACCTTGTCTGTCACCCTAGCCGCTATACCACACTGGCTCTCTGATCTCAAGACTCATAAAAGAAAAAAAAAAAATTATTTCTAACGTGGCATAAATAGTAATAGAACAAAGTCTGAGCCCAGTGGCACCTTTAAGGCCAACTAAGTTTTATTCAAAGTGTAAGCTTTCGTGTGCAGAGCACACTTCTTCAGACAAATGGAATAAAACCCCAAGGGTTACTTAACAGGAAAAAAAGGATGGGAGAGCCATTAGCAGGGGTCACTCAGAGCTTTGCACTTTGCGCATGAATTCTTATACCTTGAATAAACCTTTGTTGGCCTTCAAGGTGCCCACTGGACTCAGACTTTGTTCTGCTGCTTCAGACCAACATGGCTACCCCACCTGAATTATAAATAGTAATCGTTTTAGAAAGGGTAATGGGGACATGGAACAGCGGTCACTGCAGGTGTGGAGGGGGAGGTATTTGTGAATCTTCTGCATTGTGCAGGGGGTTGGACTAGATGTGCCTGGAGTTCCCTTCCAACTCTATGATGCTATGACTCAAAGCGCCTTATATCCTCCTCTCTTCCATTTGAACATCACCACAACCCTGTGAGATAGGCTAGCCAGAGAGTATGAGACTGACCCCTATGAAGAAAGGTTAAAACACTTGGGGCTCTTTAGCTTGGAGAAATGACGGCTGAGGGGTGACATGATCGAGGTTTATAAGATTATGCATGGGATTGAGCAGGTTGAGAAAGAAGTACTTTTCTCCCTTTCTCATAATACAAGAACTTGTGGGCACTCCATGAAATTGCTGAGCAGTCGGGTTAGAACAGATAGAAGGAAGTACTTCTTCACCCAAAGAGTGATTAACATATGGAATTCACTGCCACAGGAGGTGGTGGCAGCTACAAGCATGAACAGTTTCAAGAGGGAATTAGATAAACATATGGAGCAGAAGTCCATCAGCGGCTATTAGTCACAGGGTATAGATGGGAATTCTCAGTCTGGGGAGGTGATGCACTGTATTCTTGGGGCTGGAGGGGGCAGCAGTGGGAGGGCTTTTAGTGTCCTGGCCCCACTGGTGGACCCCCTGATGGCACCTGGTATTTTTGGCCACTCTGTGACAGAGTGCTGGACTAGATGGGCCGTTGACCTGATGCAACATTGGCTTCTCTTATGTTTTTATGGCCCAAGGTCACCCAGCAAGCAGAGTGGGGAATCGAATCTGGGTTCCCCAGCTCTCGTTCAACACTGAAACCACTGTACTGCCTTAAACGCTCCCTCTGCCCAATTTCTCCTCTAGAAACTGCCCCTCTCAAAGTTGCTTTTCGCCTTGGTCCATCAGCCACTGATCTTTCTTCACACACACGCACACATGCTTGAGAACTGTAGCTCCCTCCTGGTGCAAGGGAATGGTATGAAGCTCAGGCCTGTAGCAAGGATTTTGTGGTGGGTGGGGCAAAAAAAAATTCTGGAGGGGCTGCCATTATCTGCCATTATTTTTCTGTCTGTCTCTAAACAACTGTACCTCTAACTAATAATAGAGACAATAATACTAATAATAAATTAAATTAAATGCAGCACAAACACACACCCCCAACAGACATAAATGCAGGGCTATTTTTGGGCAGGAACGCACAGGATCGGAGTTCCGGCTGGTTCCTGAGTTGGCCACACCCAGCAGGAACTCATTAGCATAATAGGCCACACCCAACAGCAGAAACTCATTAGGATTGGCTACATTAGGGGGGTGTGGCCTAACATGCAAAGGAGTTCCTGCTACAAAAAAGCCCTGGGTTTTGACAACAAACAAGGTAAACAGAATAAGAAGCAAAAGGTGGATGTGGCTGGATGACCACACTTCTGGTAACATGGGGGTGTGGCCTAATATGCCAATGAGCTGCGATATCAGGTTGTGGCCTGTTATGCTAATGAGTTCCTGCTGGGATTTTTCTACAAAAAACCCCCTGCATAAATGTAACACAAAAACACCCCCACCCTTCCCTTGCCTAAAGCAATGAAATCCCTTACCATTTTCAGAAGGATCCCCACTGTAAAAGGGGGCGGAGCCCCTGATAGCCCCTCTGTAGCTACAGACCAGATGAATCTTGGCTTAGTACCAGGGGAGACCAATTATGGCTCAGCAGGGAGTTGTGTGCTGCATGGGATGCAGTGGGGCCCCGCCAATAAGTAGGGGGTTCTCAGTTGCAAGAAACTTTAAGAATTCCATCAAAGTGTTTTCTAGAAGGTGTATACTGCTCATGCTTTGAGAATGGGGGGAATTAGAGATGAGACCAAATTTCGAAAGCTGTCTGGTTCAGCTCAAATATTTCTGTTTCAATCACATCTCTCCCTTGTGGGAAACAAACTCATGGGTTTTTATTTTCCTTCAGAATTCAAACAGATATGGCTTGAGCTCTCTTTTTAATAAGACACTGTTTAAATCCTCTTTCTAGCTGCCTTTTTTTTTAATGCCCCACGCCATTTTGGTGTTGAACACACATATGAACTGAGCCAGCCCATTGGACGTGTTGAGGATTGAGCTTGGGATTCACTGCTTTCAAAGCATGTGCTTGAACGTGTGCCTCTTCTTTGACTTCCAGTAGATAACACTTTCTTCCTAGTCACCCAGAGGTGTCGCTTACTCACCCCAGGCGATCAGGCAAAAGTCTACTGACAAGTTTCCACTAATAGAAAAGAGACAGAATCCCGTAACGTCTGAAAGACAAACAGAATTTGTGGCAGGGGCAGGGGCTTTGGTGAGTCACTGCCTCACTTCACTTCAGTGCTCCTACCCCTGCCACAAATTTTGCCAGTCTTCCAGGTGCTACAGGACTCTTGCTCTTTTCTACTGCTACAGACAGACTAATGCAGCTACCCATCTTACGCTTGTGCTAAGACGGGCATGGAACTCCATCCAAGTGCACATTTGACTGGATGCTGTATCCAGAGAAACACAAGTTTTCTTAGAAGGGTATCCTGTCAGGAGGGGAAGAAAGGCAAGGGGATTCACGAAGGGCTGCTCTGCTGACAGCTGCATCTTTTCCAGGATCCAACTACACTGTCTCCTTGAAGATGACGGGAAAATCCGAAGGTGCTCAGGTCCAGCGGCTGGTCTCTGTGTCTGAACAGGGGGACTCCATGGGCTCCATCACCCTGAACCAAACTTCTGATGCCACGGGCAACCTCTTGGCCATTGCTCCCCTTTCCTTTCAGGCAGCGGTGCGTACTCTCTTTTACTGGTTCCTTGATAAAGAGCTGTGCCATGGAGAGCTTGTCAGTGCTGTGTGTGTGTGTGTGTGTGTGCCCCACGCCGTCAAGTGACTCCATGAATTAACGCCCTCCAAAACGTCCTGTCATTAACAGCCTTGCTCAGGTCTTGAAGGCTGTGGTGGCTTCCTTGGTTGAGTGAATCCCATCTCCTTTTGGGTCTTCCACCTTTCCTGCTACCTGCAACTTTTTCCAAGCATTAGTGTCTTTCCCAGTGACTCTTGTCTTCTCATAATGTGACCAAAATACACAAGCCTCAGCTTAGTCGTTTTAGCTTCTAGGGAGAGTTCAGGCTTGATTTGATCTAGAACCCACTAGTTTGCCATTTTGGCAGTCCACGGTATCCATAAAACTCTCCTCCAACACCCAGTGGCAGATTAACCATTAAGCAGACTAAGCATGTGCTTAGGGCACCCGGGCCAAAGGGGGCACCACAAAGTTGGGAAAAGGGTGAAAAGAAAAAGGAAAACGAATGAAGTCACGCATTTATGTAGCCAAACTTTATGTAGCCAAAGCTTGGCTTAGTTTGTACAGTATGTTGTGTTATCATATGAATAAATTTTTGTATTGCTGCAACCCGCATTGTATATCTGGTCAGACAGGTCAACAACTAAAATGGGCGGGGATCAGTGTGGAAAGGAGGGGGAGGCACCAAGATTGGTCAGTGCTTAGGGCACCAGTGAGCCTTAATCCGCCCCTGCCAACACCATATTTCAATGGAATCTACTTTCTTCCTGTCAGCTTTCTTCACTGTCCAACTTTCACATCAGTATATAGTAATGGGGAATACTATGGCATGAATTTACGTGATCTCAGTCACCTGCAACACATCCTTACACTTGCCAGTGCTAGTGATATACAGAATTTGTTCCTATATTCCTGTGAAGATTTGCTTTTTCCTGAAAGATGGGCACAAATATCTGTCTGTCTCTCTGTCTGCCTGTCTGTCTGTCTGTCTGCCTGTCTCTGTCTCTCTCTAAGAAACTATTATTCACAGGTCTGTGAGATTCAAAACAAGGGAGAAAGTGGAATTCCAAAAACAACATCCATGACAAAAATAATGAAGTCAATACAGATATGTTGTAAAAGGATTTACTGTAGTAATTCTGTAGAAAATTCTCTTCTATTATCGCTCACATGCTAATGAATGCTGTGCAATGTAAACATTGTTCCTGATAAAAGTGAGGTAATAATAATGAAATACCATCAAGTTGCATCCGATCATGGTGATCCCCCAAGGGGTTTTCAAGGCTACAGATGAACAGAGGTGGTCACCATTGCCTTCCGCTGCGTAGCAACCCCAGCCTTCTAGAAACTACCTTATACCAAGTCAGCCTATTGGTCTGTTCAAGTCAGGATTGTCTCTTCTGACAGGCGGTAGCTCTCCAGAGTTCTAAGCAGTGATATTTCACATCTCCTGCTATCTTCAGACTGATGTTTTAGCTCTTCAGATTGCTGTTTCAGGGTGCGTTCAGATGGGCAGCTAATCCCGCCATTATGCCAGCTCGAATTTGATCCCGATCTTTTTGATCCATTGTCGCACAACCAGACATCCCCCAGGGGAATCGCCTTACCATGCGCTGCCTCTGTTGTGGATTGTCTAGACAGCATCCACTGAAGGAGGCGAGTGCAGTGGGTTTTTTAAAAAAAATAAAACAACCCTTTTTCGCATGCACATAGGCATCAGAATACGTCCATGTTGAAGGAGGCACATGGTGCGGTTTTAAAAAAAACTTTTTGCACATGCACATAGATGTGACAGCATCCTTGTTGATCTGCGTATGTGTAGAGATTTTTTAAAATGGCGCTCACTCGGGATGGTCTGACGTCAGACCACCCTGATGGGAGGACTGTGCGCTGGTGGAATGATCAGACAGATGAAAGTCCACAGTTGTCGCGCAGGTAACCAAAAACCCCAGATTTAAAGTGATATCTTTTAAGTATGGCTCCGAAGGACAGCAAAACAGGATGCCCACGGAAGAGGGACGTTTCCCAGATGTTTGTGTCTGGACATTACCTTTAGATCCGTGAGGCAATTGTGCCTTGCATAGATCTAAAGAGCTGTCTGATCAGACTCTTAGTTCTTCAGACTGGTGTTTTAGCTGTTCGGATTGTTTTTCCAGCTGAGTGGCCATTATTTTCAGCCAGAGAATTACCTCTTCTTGACTATCAGTAGCAAGAGATTTGGCAACTGTCTTTGTTTCTTTTCCTTTAAGGCTCATAGTTTTGAAGATATAAGCCCAATTATCAGAAGAAATAATAACAAACAAAAGTAAAACACTGAAGTGAGAGCGAATAGCTGCCATATCAAACAAAACAGGTCCAAATCAAAGCATGACGTGACAAATAGACAGGAGTGGCACAGAGTTGCTTCTGATTACTCTGCCATCTTAACCAGTTGTCCTTTTAACTGGCAAGGCTGGGGATTGAACCTGGGACCCTCTGCATGCCAAGCAGTTGTTCTGCCATGGAGTCATGGGCCAATTTGGTTTAGTGGTTAAGAGTGCAGACTCTAATCTGGGAGAAATGGGTTTGATTCCCCATCCCTCCACTTGCAGCTGCTGGAATGACTTTGGGTCAGTTACAAGTTCTTTCAGAGCTGCTCTCTCAGGAGCCGTTTTCTCAGAGCTCTCTCAGCCCCACCTACCTCACAGGGTGTCTTTTGTGGGGAGGGGAAGGAAAAGGAGATTGTAAACTGCTCTGAGACCAGGGTTCCCTCTAAGCTGGGTCAGTGTGAGCCAGCTCACAGTTTTGTAGCCTCCGGCTCACACCTTTTTGCCTTTGGATGGGAAAGGGAAATTTATTCAAAGCTGCTACTTATCTGGAATTGGCTACCACTGAATTTATTCCTGATATTGTTAACTTAAATAGCAAACATAGTTACTGATACAACTTCTTAGGCATTTATGGTTCACAAAAAAAACCCTGCATTTTTTTAAAAAATCGGACCATTGGGGGAGGGGACTAAGTCCAATAAGTCTCATATCACAGAGAGAGTATAAAAGACCTTAAGTAATTCCTTCCTTCTGTTGTAGACTACCCTGCTGTGTGTGGAAGGCCTATCTCCAGGAGGTCTCTCCTTTTCTCGAGTCAACCCAGATCCTGTCAGCACAGAGTCCGTAAAGATTGTGCCTATACCAGGCCAAAATGGTAAGCTCCAACTGAGATGGAATACACCAATAATAACTTTCTTTCCAGTCAGGGCTGCCAAGTCCCCCCGGCCACCGGCGGGGGATGGGGGTAGGGTTGCCAGCTCCAGGCTGGGAAACTCCTGGAGATTTGGGGATGGAGCCTGGGGACACCAGGGACCTCAGTGGGATACAGTGCCATAGAGTCCACCCTCCAAAGCATCCATTTCCTCCAGTGGAAATGATTTTTGTCATCTGGAGATAAGCTGTAATTCTGGGGGATCCCCAGGTCTCACCTGGAGGATGGCATCCCTACTTCCAGTCACCTCACACTCTTGTTCCCACCCTAACAGAACCAAGGGATTCCACCAACCCTGTATGGCTCCCTCCGAATTCCTATCTTCTCCGGATGTAGTTATTAACTATAAGAACAACCTGTGTATCTAAACAGCAAAGAATTCCAGAGTCCTTTAGTTCATATAATGTTTTAAATGTTTAATGCTTCAAATAGGGTTGCCACTCTCCAGGTGGGGCCTGGGGATCTCCTGCTTTTACAACTGTTCCCCAGCTGATAGAGATCAGCCCCCCCCCCCCGGAGAAAATGGCTGCTTTGAAGGGTGGACTCTATGGCTTTGTACCATGCTGAGGCCCCTCCCCTCCTCAAACCCCGCCCTCTCCTGGATCCACCCCCAAAGTCTCCAGGCATTTCCCAGCCCAGACCTGGCAGTGGCAACCCTAGCTTAAAATGTCTTAATGTTTTGATGTTTTCTGCCTTGAGGGCCCTATTTGAGTGGAAGGGCAGCATAGAAACGTTTTAACTAAATAAATAAATGTACCCTGCCTGATTATGTTGGGTAGTTTGTAAGAGATTAGGAGATGGTTATTGATTTATAGCCCTTTTCCACTGTTGCATAGTTCTGGCACACAACCATATATAAAGGGTGATTGCACTATCCTGATGTGTGCAATCATAATTTTGTTGCATAAGGCAACATAAGTTTTTCCGGCTTTGGTACATAGAAAATGCATCCCCCCCCTCCCCCCCAAATCTGGGTATCTGATCTTGTGTACCCAAGCTGGAAAACATGCACATTGCTCTATTCACACTAAATGGTGACCATTCATATTGGGAGGATTGCAGGTAGCACAACATCCCATTATGAATGTTAAAATGGCTTCCATTATACAGTCACTGGAATCCGCTTACCTATATTTACCTCTGTGGGGGAGGCAGCATGGTATATATAGCCAGATCTTGGAAGCTAAGCAGGGTCAGTACTTGGAAGGGAGACCTCCAAGGAAGACTCTGCAGAGGCAGGCGGTGGCCAACCACCTCTGCTTCTCACTTGCCTTGAAAGCCCATTGCTGGGGTTGCCGATAAGTGGGCTGTGACTTGACGGCACTTCATACACACACATATGTACCTTTGGTGAGTGGTTACTTTTTTTTACTGGCATGACCGATATTTTAACACACACTAGGCTGCCAGTAAGTTAATTGTTCATTTCAATAAAGGAGAGAGAGTGCCTTCAACATTCAACTTCACCACAGGGAACAGGACGGGACCAGACAACGATAAGAAGGGAGGAGTGGCTAATATTTATTCATTTATTTGATTTCTAGCCCACCCTCCCCTGCACAGCAAGGATCAGGGCGGGTTAGAACAATGTAAATATAAAAATATAGACAGCAACAATTTACATAGATATAAAGTAATCTCTAAAACACTATAGACATCAGTCGACTATTAGACAACAAGATGGCAGTCAGTAATACAAATTAATACATCCACTCCCACAGGCTCTATATGTAGGCAACAGTAGATGCTAACTAATACTGAGGCAAGTGGGTGGACAAAGAGACAAAACAAGATTGAACATAACAAGGCATGACGGAGCAGGGGGAGGCCAATCCAGATGAACTTCTGCCAACTTAACCCTCAATATGAGATGGATAAGAATGCCTCAATATGGGACGGATATGAACCAATGTCGAGCCCGGAGCTCAGGCTTCCTCTCAGATGAGGAAAAGGACTCAGGGGATGAGCTGAAAAGCTTCTTGGGAAGCTTTGACGGAAGGAAGAAGATGGCACCAAGGAAGGCAAAGGGCCATGGCCAGTACTTCTACTCCATCCCAAACTCATATCCAGCCACTTTCTGTCCAAGATGTGCAAGAACTGTCCCCACTGTGAGGATTTTGTCATATTTTCCCAGGCACAATGCCACCCGGTGGACTTCTGGAAGTCTCTGTCATTGTGGTGAATGATGGGTCAGAAGCATCGTTTTCTTTCAATGTCTGGGATGACCTGGGTTTCCTGCAGAGCTTCAGGCCGAGTGGAGGTGTGTTAAATCCAGGGGGAACTCTCATCCTCACTGCAACTTTCCTGGCAGCTGGAGAGAACAGCAGCTTTGCCTCCAGGTAGGGGAGGTTTTCTGGAATGGTGGGGTAGGGTGGGCTGCAGGGGGGGGTGTACTTTGAAGAGACACGTGAACATATTGCCAGGATCTGAAGTCTCATTGGGCAGGAAACAGGAGTTTCAAGAGAGAGCAACAGTTGACCAACAGAGGGCAGTGTGAACTCAGCACTATGACTGGGATAGATTGGGTGAAGCCCATTCCATCAACTTCACATATGGGTCCCTTGCAGAGTTCACTACAGCTTGTGTGTATATTCTTGGGAAAGAAGCCTCTTCACAGATAAGCAATGAGCCTGCCCACACCCCAGGAAGCAGCATGTCCTTCACCTAGCAGGAGTATACCACTCACTCATTTGCAGACTGAAAAGAGCAACAAGATAGTAGGGGTATGTGCTTGGTATATACCAAGCTGAATATACCTTATTGGTATTTTGGGGGTATTTATTCGGCTACCAAAATAGCTGCACCCAAATAAAAACTGAATAATATCGGCTTTTATTTGGCCATGGCTAGAAGGTATTTAAACAGACTGTTTAAAGTTTAAATCCTTTCTCCATTATAACCTATGGGGACTGTCCCCCATAGGGTATAATGGAGCCAAATAAATTCGGGTTTCCCAAATATTTACCCAAATCCCAATACAAAACCAATATTGGTATTCAGGAATATTCAGGAATACCAATATTTTTGGGGTCCAATAGATCTGAATCAGGGAAAAAATGATTTTTTTTGTACACCCCTAGAAGATAGCATACGTGGGTCAAGTACAACATTGTTCTAAAGTAGAAGTTACTCAAGATTACAGATAACTGTCTTCCTTGATCTTCTCTGGTGATTGTGAGCCAGAAATTTCAGCTTTACAGGACTTGTGACCCAGCTGACCGAGGGCTTGACAAGCCTATATCTGTAGTCCCAGACAGATTTTTGCATTCAAAAACAGGACATTTATCACCTCCCTAAAGAGATTCAGCTAGAATTTGGAGAGGGCAGCTGAAGTGCCTGATCCTTGTGCCTTTGACAACAGCTTGATGAGAAGAAATCAGCAACTAAAGCCTTTTGCAGCATGGAGAGAAGCAGTATGCCTGCTAGTATCTGATCAACTGTACTTAGAAGCACAAGGGCAGACCCAGACAGTAAAATACGTTAGGAACCTTATTAAAAAGCAGAGAAGAGGGAGTTTCCATTAAGTTGTGTAGGTCTGAAATTCCTCTGTGTGAAAATACCAAGTATGTGATTTTTTCCCCCAGCATTGCAACATTCACAGCTAGAAGCTCTTCGGCCCAGAACTACCTGAAACTGCCCATTACAGTGATCCCTGAAACTGCCCTGGTGAGTCCAGGCTCCATATTGATATTTGATAGCTGCTTTTAATTTCTCGCTTACAGCTAAGACATTCTGTCTCCTAGTTTGAAAAATGCTTGCATAAATAGGAATTGGGATTCCCTCCCCCCCTTTAAATAAACTGCTTTTTCAGTTCGCATTCAGGCCTGATTCAAGGTATTGTTTGAGAATGTTTGTGCTCTATATGTCATGTTCAGGCGTGAACGCGAACTGATTCAAGGTATTGTTTGAGAATGTTTGTGCCCTATATGTCGTGTTCTGACCTGGATGGCCCAGGTGGGGGTTGCCAGGCCTCTGACTGGGGTGGGGATTCGCCCACTCTAGGGGCCTCTTCTGGCAGCAATCAGCTAGTCAGCAGGGGACTTACAGGCAGCAAAAGAAGGCCTAGCCCTAGTAGCCCAGCATCGCTGGCAATGATGAGCCAATGTCATTTCCAGCACACACCAGAAGTGACATCATCATATCCTCACGTTCCTGGCGATATGACGATGTAGGCTTGCCATTCCTCCAGGGAGGGGCGGAAGTTCACTTATTTTAGTGGGCCCCAATCCGCCAGCCTGGATCTGCCCAGTAGGAGAAACCCCGCTCCCAAAGCACCAGGATTGCACCAACGTGCCCAGTGCGATGACGTCACCTGGAGGTGACGTCATCGCACCATGCACGTTGCCGGGGGACGCTCTAGCACTCGGCCTAAAAGTTCTATGGTACCAGAGTTTCTGGCCGAATGCTAGAGCATCCCCCTAACAACGTTCCTAGAGCAATGATATCACTTCTGGGCCCCAGAAAGGAAGCTCCGTCCCCCCCACTGGCAGCAGGTAGGGACCTGGCAACCCTATTATGATGTCACTTCCAGATGCACCAGATGCCTTTGCTGCCAGTGTCCTCATTACTACCCACTGGCTGCCAGGGCAACTCTAGGCCCAGGCTAGCCCAATCCCGCCAGATCTCAGAATCTAAGCTAGGGCTTTGGTTAGTATTTGGATAGACCACCAAGAAGTCCAGGTTTGCTACACAAAGGATGCAGTGCCAAACCACCTCTGTTCCTCTCTTGCCTTGAAACACGTATGGGGTCACCAGACATTGGCTGTGATTTGATAGCACTTTCCACTACCAGGCCCTATATGCTCCGGATTGAGTAATCCCACATAATTATTTGAGAGAACAATTCTCCCTATAGGAGTAGGGTTGCCAGCTCTGGGTTGGAAAATACCTGGAGACTTGGGGGTGGATCCAGGAGAGGGCAGGGTTTGAGGAGGGGAGGGGCCTCAGCATGATAGCATGTGGTATTTTTGGCCTGATAGCACGTGGTATTTTTGGCCGCTGTGTGACAGAGTGTTGGACTAGATGGGCCATTGGCCTGATTCAACATTGGCTTCTCTTTTGTTCTTATGTTCATGGTACAAGGCCACAGAGTCCACCATTCAAAGCAGCCATTTTCCCCAGGGCAGCTGATTTCTGTCAGCTGAAGATCAGCTGTAAAAACAGGAGATCTCCAGGCCCCACCTGGAGGCTGGCAACACTGTGTAGGAGTCATCTTGAGATGTTCAGCAGAAGCTTTGCTTCACATCTCATATTGTGAAAAATGTTCCTTGCTAGGGAGAAGCACAGGGCCCTTTGTGCTGAATTTTACAAAGCAGCTAAAGCCTTCCACTTTAAGAAAAGCTTTTTTAAAAAAAATCTTCTGGCTGTATTGGTTATCTGAGTGGTTACAGCTGTAATATAAAAAGCTTGTTCTTGATACTGTTTATCTGGATGGTTTATCCTTGTATGCACCAACTTCTCTAAGGGCTTAGTTCAAGCAAAGCGAGAATACACCTTTTGAAAGAATTGTGAAAAATACCTTGCACTTGACTGGAGTTGCTGATTCATGGGCGGCTACCATTGTTGTGAGGTACTTCTCTACCAGCTAGAAACCAGAAATGAAGATGAAAGTCTGTTAACAGAAGAATCTGAAAAACAGGATTTTTTTTGAAATGAGGATTGTGGAGTGCCCTTGAAAACAGTGAAGATATTTTCCCACTAGCTAGACATAGAATAAACATCAGATGTTTGAGAGCTGCAAGACATGAACAAATATCACACACACACATTTTTATTGAGAAATATGGAAATTTGCTTTTTATTAACATTAAATGGGACTGCTATAAATAAAAACAAAAGGGGTAAAGACAGATATTGATAATTATATTTATTTGCCCGGTGATATTTGTTTGCTAATGATATTTGTCTAAGAGAGAGAGAGAGGGGTGGAAAGAAAGAGAGAGAGAAACAAAGAAAGCAAATAGATGGGGAAGGGAGGAAGGAAAGAAGAGAGAGAGAGGAAAAAAGGGAGAAAGACAAAAAGAGAAAGAAAGGTGAAAAGAAAGCAAATTGTTGGGGAGGGAGAGAGGAGGAAGAGAGAAAGAGAAAGGTGGAAATAATGAAAGAGGTGGAAAAAGGAAAGAAAGAAACAGAAAAAAGAAAGCAAATTGATGGGGAGGAGGGAGGAAGGAAGAGAGAGAGAGAGAGAAACAAAGAAAGCAAATAGATGAGAGAGGAGGAGGAAGGAATGAAGAGAGAGAGAAAGATAGAAAGGGAGGGAGATAGAAAGGGAGGGAGAGAGAAAGGTGAAAAGAAAGGAAGAGGTGGGAAGAAAACAAATAAATGGAGGAGGGAGGGAGGAGAAAAGAAAGAGAGAGAAGTGGAAAGAAAGCAAATAAATGGGGAGGGATGGAGAGGTGGAAAGAAAGCAACTTTAACTTTAAATGTGTTCTCAGCCTCCACACACACACACTCCATGCCAGCCAGCTTGGCTTGGAGAAGTGATTTAAAGAGACAAATGCCTTCTCCAAGCCAAGCCAGCTGGCCGGTGTGGTGGGGCTTGGAGAATATATCTAACTTTAGATGGGGAAGGAAGGGAGGGAGAGAGAGAGAGAGGAAAGGAAGCAAATAGATGGCGGGAGGGAAGCAGGGAGAGGTGGGGGAAAAGCTACTTTAGCTTTAAATGCATCCTCCAAGTCCCTCCCCTGCCCCCATGCCGGCTGGCTTGGTTGGAGAAGGGATTTAGAGATAAATTCCTCCTCCAAGCTAGCGGGGGGGGCTTTGAGAAGGCATTTAAAGTTGCCTTCTTTCTCTGCTCCCCCCCATCTCAAGCCTACCCAGAGAGGGGAAAACTGGCTGGGGAAGGGAAGACCAATCGGGGAGGTATGCCTCCCCTTCACTTCCCCAGCCACCCTGCCGGGAGCCGCACCATATGTGTGAAAGAGCCACAGTTTGGCCATCCCTGAGCTAGACAGTTAAAATGTTGAATGTTGCTGGGTCGATACTAATAGCCTAATGCACCAGATGCTTGGTACCAACTGACTGACTCAAGCTTCCCGAGATGAGGAGGGCAGATTCACAGTGGCTGCCGAAGCAGCCTCTTAACACCCTTTGAGGGGAGAGGCAGAGACACAGATGATTATCTTAGAGTCAATGTGGAGTGGTGGCTAGAGTGTCGAACTAGTATTTGGAGGTAAGGTAAAGGTAAAGGTTTCCCTTGCTTGAAAGCCAGTCAAATCCGACTCTAGGGGGCGATGCTCATCTCAGTTTCCAAGCCAAAGAGCCAGTGCTTTCCGAAGACTTTTCCGTGGTCATGTGACCAGCATGACTAAACACCAAGGTACACAGAAAGCTGTTTCCTTCCCACCAAAGCAGTACCTATTTATCTACTTGCAATTTCTTGCTTTCGAACTGCTGGGTTGGCAGGAGCTGGGGCCAGAGACAGGAGCTCTCTCTGTCACATGGCACTAGGGTCTCAAACTGCCGAGCTACAGAGCTTCCGGTCTGCAGCTCAGTGTCTTAACCTCTGAGCCACCAAGGCCCTATTGAGAGGCCTAATTTCAAATCACCACACTGCCATGGAAGCTTGCTGGGTAACCTCAGGCGAGTCACTCAGTCTTGGCCTAACCTACCTCATAGGGTTATTGTGAGGATGAAATGGAGGAAGAGGAGAATGGTCCTGTGAGCAGCTCTGGGTCCCTATTGGGGAGGAGAGTGGGCTATAAATATCTAGAGAACTCTTGGGGCCAGCTCCAGCACAGAGTAGAAGGAAAACTATACAAGAGTCAGAATGTTGGGCTGTGGGAGTTTCAACACCCTTGAAATATCTAAGAGCCAAACTAGATGCAGTGGCACTGAGTCAACCACACAGATGCCCTCTGCCATATTAGAGATGAAGTTCCCTCTGTTTACAAAAACCATGAGGGCCCAATCTTGATCAAGGGGAGAGAAGGGCACGGGGAGAGAAGGGGGACCTGTTGCCCCCATCCATGGGCCATTGTCAAGAGCCAAAACGCAAGGTGTTTGGGATCTTGCAAACTAGGGGGGAGCTCCTCCCTCCACACCACAGTCCCAATCAGAATTGGGGCCCTGCAGCTTTTGTAAACAGAGGGAAAGTCTTCGACAACAGAGAGAAATTTTGTAAACAGAGGGAAAGCCTTCGACAACAGAGGGAAATGCATTGCTAAAATGGTGATGGCGATACCCTTGTGGTGAAGTTGGGAACATGGTCAGGTCTAGTTTCCAGTGGGTACCCATGTTGGTCAGCAGTAGGGGAGCAAGATTCAAGTCCAGTAGCACTTAAAGACCACCAAGACTTCCAGGGTGTGAGAGCTTTTGAGAGTCAGGCAGTTTGGCTAATTTGGCTCTGAATCAGCCCTGGGGGGATTTCCAGTAGCAATCAGGAATGTGTGCTTACTGCTCGCAGAATACAAGCTCAACTTCTTAATACATAAAAAAATGTACTTTCCCTTTTGCTTGACCTTTATACTGATAGGGATTCTTGGGAAAAGATAGTTAAGCAGAGATTAAATCAGCAGAGCAGTGAGTGAGAGACTGAGTCCATGCATATGTTTGTAAAAATATAAATGCTTACTAGAAAACTAACTTGGGGAAATGGTAAACAGGATGCAAAGTAACAGAGTTCTAGATCCCGACACCTTTACCGCTAAGAAGATGCTGCAGGAAAAATGGCACCTCTTCTTCTCCAACAAACAAAGAGAGGAAGAAGACCCCCAATATGCTAAATACCCAATACATTGATTTCCAATCACAGGGCTAAAGTTCAGGTTACTATAATACCTCCTACAAGATTCCCGGGCTTTTCTCACTTAGGGACAGATTGGGTACAGTAAACATGTGACTTCCTGTTGACTAACATAAACAACGTTAACTCTATAATTACTGAAGTGTTTTTAACTTGCTAAACCCAACATATTCACATGCACTGACAGAAGAATATATGGATTGTTACTCACTGGTAGCATTAACTACTCTTGCTCCAGGAGACGGACGACATCCCACCAGTCCACAGGCTTCTCAGCTTCTACATGCCTTGCGTGGGCCAAATCCAGCATCAAGCAGACTGCTCTCGGCACATCTGGCACATGGGGCTTTCTGCCAAAGATGCTCACAGTGCTGTCACTGTCTGGATCAACACGAATCCCTCTCGTCTATCTTGCCAGCCAAGGAGGACGAATGACAGCAAGGATGTCATCTGTCATTATGAGTACGTATAGACACGACCAGCATCCCAGAAATGTAGTAAATAATCTCTGATAAGGAATCGGGCAGCTGAGAAAGGATCCTGTTTCTCATAAATTTTGTTTCTTTTAAAAAGCTAGTCTTCAGGAGAGCTGGACACAAAAGCCTTGAGAATCTGTTTGGAACATCTGCCAGAGGTTTATGAGCCAAGTTGCATTAGTTAAAGAGGGGATGGGACTTCTTTCAGCAAAAACTGCCTGGTATTCCTTTCTATCCAACTTCCTTTGTCACATTTCCATTACATACTTATCCTGTGTATCTTAGGGTGTAACCACACAATACACCTGACATGTGCCAGGTAACGAGTGTGTGATCAGACTCACGGGGGAACTCACCTTAAAAAGCACGCATTCATTTCACACTGTAGGAGCATGGCGAAGGGTTTGGTTTACTGGAAGCTCCTTGTCCCTTCTAACAGTGTTCCCTAGCAGCGCCAAGAAAACGAGCACTTTTTAAGGCGAGTTGCCCCAATGTATATCTGACTGAGAGTCCAGTCACACACTCATGACGTGGTACATGTGTAGTTATGCCCTCAGAAACAGACCCTGTCATGAGTTCTGAGAACTGTTTTTGTTGTGATCAGCGTTGCTGAGAGAACTACCTGCTTCATCTGCTTACTAGTTATTAGCCCTGAGTGCCTGATCCAAGCCTTTACGTTAACATAACAAAATCCATATGTACGATTATCCCATTCGACAGTCTATATACTTTGCGTGCTTTTTCCTCATAAGCAAGTGTTAGCCATCTGTGGAAATACCTCACCAACATGCCTGAAGCAATCTTAAACCAACAGCGCCCTCTGGAGTTTATCCATCAAGTTCAGCAAAATTCAGCTCTCCTCAGTAGCTCTGCTCCCATTTTTTCTCTTTAGATTCACCAAAGGCAGAAGCCAGCACCTTTCCAAAGACTGTAAAACATTTTTAACCTGGCCTTTATGACCAGTGCTAAGCCAGATTGGGTTGGAAACTTGGATCCATCCATTTTTCTCCCAGTGCTAGGCTGCCCCAGACGTGGAATTCTAGATCCCTGTTCATTGGTTCTTTTCAAGCTAGCATGTTGCAGATTTGGTTATAAAAACCAAGTAACTTTCCAGCTCTAAAAGTGCCCAAGAACTAAGACCTGCCAAATACTCAGAGTATGAAATTTCATCATTCTGTATTCACTAGGGTTGCCAACCTCCAGGTGGGGCCTAGAGATATCCTGCTACAATTGATCTCCGGGTGATATAAGTCACTTCCCCTGGAGAAAATGGCTGCTTTGGAGGGTGGACTCTATGGCACTGCCCCTGCTGAGGTCCCACCCTCCCCAAGCTCCACCCCCTAAATCCACAGGTATTTCCCCACCCAGAGCTGGCAGCCTTAGTATTCACCCCTGTCCTTCTACAGCAAACTTGAACATGTATAGTTACTACCTATATCGAAAGTGTATGTCTAAATGGTGGGGTGGTATAATTGCCCGGTGACTGGACTATGAGTCAGAAGGGCCATGATTTTACTCTCACATCAGCCATGAACTCACTAGGTAACCTTAAGAAAGCCACAAATTCTTGGAGCCGATTCACACATAATAATGTCCTTATTGACCACCCAATCTGTTTCTATCAGATGTTCAAGGAGTTCTCTAATGGGCACAATTCCCACATGTACACAGGCCTGGTCTGGACTAAGCCTTTCCTTTCGGCACTGCTTTTTGAAGTTGAAATGGCCTCAGGGACCCCTTATCCCCCCCCCCATGGGCATAAGATTACACAGGGTTGCTAGAAGGACTACAAAATAATCACTGAAACACTTTGAACACTTGAAAGTGCTATGGAAATGTTAAGCGGTATTATTCCCTATCTTTCCTACCATTCCAGTGCCTATTACAAAGGTATATAGCCATTGGGCTTTTTTAACAGTTGCAAGTTTGTTCCCTCTAAGCTGTGGAGTCTTGTGAGCAAAAATTCTACTTTGTGAACTACTGGCATTAAAGTTGTGAGTTAGCAATTTGGCCACTGCATAAGCTAGTTTGCTCTGGAGCCATCCTTCCTGAGCTAAGACAAAAATGTGTGAGCCAGCCCAGAGGCTAAAAAACTGTGAGCTAGCTCACACTAACTCAGCTTAGAGGGAACACTGCAACCAAAATTAAGCGCACATATGTACTCTGACTAGTTTTCATTTCATTTCCCCATGTGTAGTAGTTGCAATTCCTACATACATATGATTAAACCTGTGAGTCCTGCTTCTGGCCTCCTGAAAATTCCTACACGCCTGCCCCAGTTCCTCTGTCTAAAGCTCTCCCAACTTCTGCCAATGCCTAAGGCCTAAGAGGCCTTTCCCTCCACTCAACTTACCAGCTCACCTGTCATTCTTTTGCCTCCCCTCATAGCGCAAACTGCTGTTCTCCCTACGCAGAGGTCCTGATCAGTGATGAGAATGGGAACACAGACAGTTTCACTGTGGACTACAGACAGCCCCGTCCCACTGTGGCCTAGTGAGTTACACCCTTCGGTATACTGGCAACTGAGAACTGGGGCGCCTGGACTCCCATGGAAGGGTTGCCAGGTCCCCCCGGACACCAGCAGGGGATGGGGACATAAGGTTGCAAGATCCAGGCTTGGAAACTCTTGGAGATTTGGGGATGGAGCTTGGGGAGGACAAGGACCTCAGTGGGATACAACACCATGGAGTCCACCCTCTAAAGCATCCATTTTCTCCAGGGGAACTGATCTCTGTAGTCTGGAAGTTAGTTGTAATTCCAGGGGCTCCCCAGATCCCACCTGGAAGCTGGCATCCCTATGGGCAGGAGGATTTGGGGCTGAACTGGATAGGCAAAGCAACCAGAATGCTGGGGGCCTCTAGAAGGGAGCATAATTGAGTGACAGTGGGGAACTGGGAGTGAGGGGCTGCCATTTTTCTTGACATCTTAACTTCTACCTGACATATTTAGGGTTACCAGGCCCAGCCTGGCAACCAGCAAGAGATAGGTGGGGTGGGGATAGAATTGCCAGGACTTACCTGGCTGCCAGTGGGGAGGTCCCCCTATCCAGGGCTCTTTTTGTAGCAAGAACTCCTTTGCATATTAGGCGACACACCCCTAATGTAGCCAATCCTCCAAGAGCTTACAGAACTCTTCTTACAGGGGCTACTGTAAGCTCTCCAGGAGTGCTTTGGCGTGCGCACTTTGCACGTGTGTTGTGATGATGTCGCCCAAAAGTGATGTCATCGTGCAGGGCATGTTGTGGGGGGGACACTATCATTTGAAGAAAAACTCTATGATAACCATAGGTTTTTTCTCGAACTATAGAGTGTCCCCCCTTGCAATGTGCCCTGCGCAATGATGTCACCTCCAGGTGACATCATTGCACCAGGCATGTTGGTGCGAATGGGGCACCTTGAGGATGTTAGTGTAGCGTGCCTGCCCACACCAGTGGTATTGGGGTTGCTAGAAGTATCCAGGCGAAGTAGTAGACCAAACAGTCTTGTGTAAAACTATTTACATATTTATTTACACAAGCATATATATCATGATATGCACCGACAGAGTGCTTCGCAGTATACAGGTTCATCAGAAGAGAGAAATACGTACACTGCATGAACACTTATATACACATATCAGCCAATCAAGTAAAGACTGCTTAGTCACTCTGACTTGGTAGCACAGTACAAGACAGAACAGGACAGAACCAGTTCATTCCTGCTCACCTGACTGCCTAGAACTGTCAAATAGATCAAACTCATCAGCAGTTTATGTCTTATTACAGCAAGTGAATGCTGACAGGGGAAGGGGTTCCCCCACTGCCCGGATCTGGGCCGGCAGATCGGGGGCCCTGAAAGTGGGCAACCCCTCAACCCCGGTGGGGGAACGGCAACTCTAGGTGAGGACATGGTGGGGTAATGTCAAACCATGCTTCTCTTTGTTCGCCTTGGTTGCCATAGTTAATGGGGGAGGGGATTCCTGCGGGGAGGGGGTGAGTGAATGTGTGAGAGCATGAGACCTTTGCTTCTAGAAGTCATAACTTTCCTCCAAATCTCGCCTCCTCTCCCAGATATGTGGTACCCCAAAAAGTGACTGGACTGGGGGTCTGATAGGTGGCAGTCATCGATGGTGTGGCATCACTTCCAGGGAAAACCCGTAAGTGATGTCACGGCTCCCTAGAGATGTATGACAGCATTTTTTGTGTGTGTGTGTGTGTGTGTGGAAGTGAAGTCATGCCATTGGTCTGATAGCCTGGGGACTGGCAGCCTTATGCCGGATGCAATGGGAAATGTGGTGACCCTAAATTCAGGGATATGGCATCCTCTGAAAGGCGGGAGGCTACTGCATTAAAAGAGAGTTGAGAAAATAAAGTGGCTTGTGCTTTACACACAGATCCTCTCTCTTTCTTTCTCTCCTGACAGCTGATCGACTTCCCTCCAGGCAACAGAACACATGAAGTCACATTTCTCAGAACCAGTAGGCTCTGTCTGCTCATGTTTCTTCTGTCTTCCTGCCATATGTTCCAAGGAGGCGATGCCATATAGCAGCTTAAACTGACAAGCGGTCACCTTGCCACCTCTGCACACATAGCCAGATCAATAAATTTGCACCGTATCCATTGCACACAGAGCCAAAGAAATAAATTTCAGAAAGCAATTGCATCTGTTGACTGTCATAATGATGTATATGTATGCACTGACAAAATATCTGTTGGTCATCAACCATACAGTCTCCTCGTTTCTTGACCAATGCAGAACCACATCCCACACCAAAGATGCTGAATTGCACCAGTAAGAGAAGACATCCTTCTTCCTCCTACATAGATCTGTATGTCCCTGGGCATCCCTCTTACCTTTGGCAGGGCATTGGGGGCAAACACAAGATCAACTCTCTGTGAACCTCCCATTAGGCAACCCGAGCATTAGATCCTATGAGATGCCATTTCAAGTTTTAGGCGCTGTTTCAAGGTGACAGGGAGACCAGTTCTCCCTGTCTGGAAGAAGTTTTTTAAATGGGAGCAGCACCAATGGTACAAGTCACTTCGAGCAAATACCCAGAAGTAACATCATGTCGTCAGGGTGCCATTGATGCAAAGCTCTAGGATCTGGGCAAAGCTCTGTGATAAAACTTCTCCCTCTGGCAACCCTAGCGGCAATTTGTAATCGTTTTTAACCACAAAAGGGTAAAAACAGTTGAGTGCTAGTTAAAGGTAAAAGGGCTGGAAGAGAAACCAGCCTGTACAAACCCGTGAGAATTTAGAGTAAGCTGGAGGGGGAGATTTTGGTGAGGGGGTGGGATTTCTAAATTATTCCTCCCACCCCATGGTTCCTCACATGCCCCCATCCTGTTTGCTCTCAAAGCAAATTTGGTGATCCCTGCCAATGAGTTAGGGCAATGAAACTGGACTACCCACAGATAAGGAAGGGAATTCCATGTACATAGGGGACTCCCAAGACATACAGAGAAATCTTACGTTGTTTTAAAAGACAGTGTGATGTAGTGGTTACAGAGTCAGACCCAGGTTCAAATTATGCCTTGAAGCTCATTGGGTAACCTTGGGCCAGTCACACTCTCATACCCTTAACTTGTTGCTCAGGGTCATGTTGAGAATAAAAGATAGAAGAGCACTATGGGGTTACAGTTGGGTTTTTATAAATAGGGGAAAAAACATACATTGATACACTAGCACTTTAAATGCTGTTTGCATAGGCAGACTGTGGCTGGTAGCAATTAGCAATGGAGACTTTATGTTTGGCTTCTAGAATCCAGCTAACACATTGTGAAGACCTTGGGTTCTGTTATTAGAGAGTCAACATGGAATGTTTCCTTCAAGAGTTGATAAGAGTTATATACTGAGATAACCACATCAGCGCAGCGAGACCATGCAGTCAAGCACACCTTCAATAGAAGATTTGGAACAATAGAAGATTTGGATTCTAGGGCAGACCAGTTGGAGTGCCCGGATCCTAGAGTAGACCTATGATGGACTCCTCCACTGTAAATAGCCTATCACGAGTATTGGTGTGTGTGTTGGGTGTGAGGTACTGCAGGGATCTAAGCGGGGCTCGAACCTTGCTAGTTTGTCTTTTGTTTTGCCTATTCAATATGAGCTGATCACTACTCAACACATCCAAACTCAGTACTTTACAAAATGTAAGTGACAATTTTGAGTGTAGTGGTTCATTATGAATTTTTAAAGCTACATTTATAATTGAGTGTGTATTTTCTTCCTTCTAGTGATAAGAGTTGTGATTGCTACACGCTCAGGTAAAGAAATTCTTGTGGAACGGATTTGTTTCTATTGTGCAGTACCCCACCCAGAGATAATAAAAGAGGTGACATGATCAAGGTTTATAAGATTATGAATGGGATTGAGCAGGTTGAGAAAGAAGTACTTTTCTCCCTTTCTCACAATACAAGAACTCGTGGGCACTCCATGAAATTGCTGAGCAGTTGGGTTAGAACAGATAAAAGGAAATACTTCTTCACTCAAAGAGTGATTAACACATGGAATTCACTGCCACAGGAGGTGGTGGCAGCTACAAGCATGGACAGTTTCAAGAGGGAATTAGATAAACATATGGAGCAGAAGTCCATCAGTGGCTATTAGCCACAGGGTATAGATGGGAACTCTCAGTCTGGGGCAGGTGATGCACTCTATTCTTGGTGCTGGAGGAGGCAGCAGTGGGAGGGCTTCTAGTGTCCTGGCCCCACTGCTGGACCTCCTGATGGCACCTGGTATATTTTGGCCGCTGTGTGACAGAGTGTTGGACTAGATGGGCCATTGGCCTGATTCAACATTGGCTTCTCTTATGTTCTTATGTTCTTACGATTTTCTACAGAATTACTACAGTAAATGATTTTGCAAACATATCTTTATTGACTCTTCATTATTTTCATCACGGATGTTGCATTTGGATTTCCTCAGCCTCCAGGTGGTGGCTGGAGAACTCCTGGGGATACAACTGATCTCCAGGTGACAGGGATAGATTCACCTGGAGAAAATGGACACTTTGGAAGGTGGGCTCTATGGTATTATCCCCCACTTAAGTCCCTCCCCTCTCCAAACCCCACCCCCCTCAGGCTCCACCTACAAAATCTCCAGGTATTTCCCAACCCAGAGATGTCAGCTAGCAGACTTCAGTGCAGAAGTGATTTGGGTTCTGAAAAGGTTTTAGACCATGTTCAGTTTGTTCTTAGGAAATAAAAATCAATATTTTCTACATATCCTACCTTTTCCCCTGATTGGAGCATAAGACATTGATGTTGAAAGGGTTGTCTGTACTTAGAAAATCTGAGAAACACTGGACTAGAATTCCTCTGAGAGTGTGACATGTACTTATGTGGGTAGAGTGCTGAGTTCTGGTGCACTTGGGCCTTAAAGAAAATGGTGGCTATTTTCAGGTTTTCGAGGGCCAACACAGACTGGACAGTTTTAAATTATGTACCAAAAAATGCACAATATGTATTTTACATTTCTTAATAAAATTAATTAAAATCAAAATGCTGTGTGCTTTAGATGCTGGTATTCTAATTGATTTCTTTGACAGAACAGAGGCGTCAAACCAAGTATATGCAAAATACTTAATCATTATAGGAGAAAAACAGAGCCAAATGGGCCAGCCTGCAGAGCACAGAGGGTCAGATTTCCCTATAAAATTATATTGCAAACTCAGTGACCTATGTGGTTGATGGGCAACGTGAGCAGGGGATGGTGTCTAGTAGTGTAATATTAGAAGTGCTATTCAACAAAATGAAACCAGGCGCCTGGGAGAGAAGGCTTACAGCTAGCTTGCCATGCGGAGGTGGGAGAAATCATACCTGGTTTAATTTTAGGGACAAATTAAAGGGGTGGAATCCAAGTAGGGCTGTGCTGGATACTCCTGTGCCTGTCCAATTGATTCTGAGTGTGCAGCTGTTCCACCTGGCTTATCAGGCAGACACTCAGCAGGAGGGTGCATTTATTAATTTAAAACTTTTCTATCCCGGCTTTCCACCTCAATAAAGTCTCCAACGTGGCAAACATTACAGCATTTCAACATGAAGAAGAAGAGAAGAGAAGAGAAGAGAAGAGAAGAGAAGAGAAGAGAAGAGAAGAGAAGAGAAGAGAAGAGAAGAGAAGAGAAGAGATTGGATTTATACCCCACCCTTCACTACCCAAAGGAGTCTCTGAGAGTCTTACAATCTCCTTTCCTTTCCCCTCCCCACAACAGACACCCTGTGAGGTAGGTGGCCCTTGAGAGAACAGCTCTGAAGGAATTTATGACTGACTCAAAGTCACACCAGCAGCTGCATGTGGAAGAGTGGGGAATAAAACCCAGTTCTCCCAGATTAGAGTCCACACTCTTAACCAATACACCAAACTGGCTCTCATTAAAACATCAGGACACTAAAACAGCATTTAAAAATAAAGCGTATATAAAATATTTAAGCTATAAATCTATTTTGCAAGTGTGATCCCATCTGTGGATATCTAAATCCACAGATCAGGACCACAGTTACCCAAAAGAGATGTTTCTGCAAACTCGGGAGACCTTCTACATTTGCAAAAAAATGACATCTTAGAAATACATTAAAGGAGGGGTTACATTTCCTCCAACCAGTGGTCATTGGTGGCATTGGAGGAGCCCAGGAGCCATGCTAGGCCCGGCAGCATTGGCACAGCCTGGGAGTTGCACTGGGCCTGGCGCAGTGCAGCCTGGTAGTCACAATGGGCCCCGTGCCAGCAGCAGCACAGCCTGGGAGCCACAGCAGGCCCAGTGGAAAAGCTGAGGGAAAGGAATCCCCCTGCAAGTCTTGCGGGCCCACACTTGTCATCTATATACTATAAGCCACCCATAGTCCCCATCTGCAGACAGCTAAATCTGCAGATCGAAGCCACACGGAGGTTAAACAGATTTTCTAGCAAACTTGGGGCACTCTCCAGGTTTGCAGAAAAATCTGAAATGTTTAAAAAATTCCATGGGTGGGTTAAGTCCTCCCAAATTAAAAGTAGCATTCTCTGCGCAAGCACAGAGAGCTCACTTACCTCCAGTGCTTGGTGGTGGTGATGTTGGGGAGTAGTGCTGGGGAGCCGACCTGGGTTCTGTGGTGGCTGCACAGCACACATCTCCACACTGGCCCTGGTGCTGGATGAGTAGCCTGGGAACCATGCTGGGCATGCCGCTGCCACAGCCCAGGAGCTACTCTGGGCATGCCATTGCTGCCCAGGAGCTGTGCTTAGCATGCTTCCACCACCACCCAAAAAGCTTTGCTGGGTCCACCCGCAGCAGAGACACAGGCCTGGGAGCTACGCTGGGCCTGGTGGCAGTGGCTGCTTAGCCCAGGAGCCACACTGGGCCCAGCAATGGCTATGCAGCCTGTGAGCCACTCTGAGCCTGGTGAGGAAGTGGGGGGGAGGGAATCCCCTCCCCATGATTCTCACAGACCCAGCTGCAACAGAAGATGCCAATATCCACTCCAAGCCCAGGTGCCAAAGCAGCTAGGGGTGCCGCCCCCCCCCCAGTCCAGGCAGGGGCTCCCCCACTTTTGCAGGCTCCTCCCCACCACTGGCCTGCTGGCCAGCACGGGAAACCCCACCCACAAATGCCCCAAAACACGACACGAAGATGTCACCCAGAAGTGAAATCATAGCCGCTGCAGCATCGCATGGCAACACTCTAGTTTTGGAGGGAAACTCTATGGAAACATTGGCCTCAAACTATAGAGCTTTGCCCAGAAACTAGAGCGTCATCACACAATGTCAGCAGCGCAATGATGTCACTTTTTTTTTTGAATAAACTCTCCTAAAAAGGAGAGAATTTTATTACTTTTTATAAAAAGAAAAGGGGAAGGTATATAGAAGGATTAAGAAAAAGAGTGGAGTGAATTTTTCCTGTTAAAAAAATTAGTTTTAGTTAATATAATTACAAATTTTGGCAACCACCACGGTTGGAAGATCTTCTTTTCATCTTACAAAAGTCCAAAATAACTCTGTTAGTAAAGTTAGTAAAGTCCATTGGGGTTAGTTATTAATCAGCTCCTTTCTGACATTCCACGAACTACTTCTTTAGATATCTTCCTTTTACATCTCTCAAGTTGTACGATGGGCCCTCTTTAGGCTTCTTGTCTCCCACTCCAGCTCCTCCCTCTTCCGGATCGCTGTCTTCCTCGCTGCTTGAATCGGTCCAAATTGCGAGTGCTGCATCTTCCTCTGTACTGACGTGTCTCTTCAGAAATTCTTGTGCTTTGAAGACGGAGTCTATCTTCTCTCTTTTGTCGTTATATTTAAAAAATAGTCCTTCGGGAATGCACCATCTGTAAATTGTCTGATGTCTTTGTAAGAACGTGGTCAATCCTTTATATGCTTTTCTTTTCATACGGATTTCATAGGGAACATCTTTCAAAGTTCTAATGGTCTGCTCCCCAATTTTCAAGGGCACCGCTGAAACTGAACGCAGAATTTGATCTCTGGTACGCTGCTTTGTGAACTTGACAACCACTTCTGCTGGCAGATTATTTTTCTTTGTAAAGGTTGAATAGGCTCTGTAGGCCATATCCATCTCTTCTTTCAATTCCAACGCTTCTCTGCCAGTTAGAGGTGCCAAGGCATTCGCCAATGTAGTTCTGAGATCCTCTTTTTCCTCTTCTTTGATGCCCTTTTTCTTTATTTTCTTGGTGTCTTCCGTTGAGACCAAACATTTTTGCGCAATCTCCTCCATCTTCTTTGATGTTTCTGTTAATTGTTTTTGTTGACTGTTGAGAACACTTTCCATGTTACACAGAGTTTCGCTGATTTTCTGCATTTGATCCAGCAGAGGGCGCAGTGACTCGCTTTTCTGTTGATTGACAGCTAACTCCGGTGGGGGGGTGCTCAGACCGGAAGTCCCTCCCCCCTTCTTTTCCAGCTTCTGCGGGACCTTTTTCAATGCGGACATCTTTTTAATTGTTTACTTTATCAAAGTTCATGCCGCGCCACTCAGGAGACTAACAAACTCTTAATCTTCAGTGTTTCCCCAAAGGTATCTTCACCAACTCTTTTTTCCCCTTTACCCCCCTCCGCTTTTCTTTTATAAGTCCCGTTTCTCAAGGGGGTGGGGATTCCTCCCTCCTCCCATCCGCTTATACGCTTGCGGGGGTTCGGATTTTCGCTTCAGAATAGATCTCCAACTCACGGTTCGATGCCAAGTCTTTCCATTTGACTTTAACTCGATCGCTTTGTTCACTCCTGGAAGTCGGTGGCGTTGCTAAGTCCCATTACGGGCACAACACAGCGGGGCCGATTGGGGCGGGGAGAAAGCCTCAATTTCCCGGCTATTTGCCGGCAAAGAGGCTACTCCCCAAGCGCCCCCGGTTCAGAGCCTTTGCCTAAGGCTCACTAGGGTCTTTTGCATAAGCGAAGACCCCCCCAAACTGCGCGTGGGCTAACCACCTCCGGGAGCATCCCGAGAGGTGGCCGCCATTCGCTCCGCCAAAACCGAAAGTCGCGCAATGATGTCACTTGAATGGCAGCACTCAAAACCTCAGCCAGGCAGCCATCTTGGCATCAGGCCTCCACTAACCCCACCTTCCCCAGGAGTATACCTAGTACTACAGCTCAGTAAAAAGTATCTGCCTCTCAGCCACTACGTAGCAACTAGAGAGAAACCTATATTACATAGCCCAAATCTCTTGATGATCTCTCCCAGCGGTTTTACATACATGTTAAAAAGCAATACCAGATAAGGAACAGGGGCAATGTTGAACTTTGCAGGACCAGGAGGCCAGAGGCAAAGGGATGAAGCAGCAGTCCCCCTAGCCCCCCACTCTGAAGCCTACCTTTGAGGTAGGACTGAAACCGCTTTAGAATAGCACTTCTTAACCCCAACCCCAAAAGTGAACCATACGGAAACCTTGATGGTATCAAAAGCTGCCAATAGAGTTGTCAGATCCTCCCTGGCCACTGGCTGGGAATAAGGGGGTAGGGTTCCTGGAGATTTAGGGACAGAGCCTGTACAATACCACAGAGTCCCCCTTCCAAAGTATCCATTTTCTCTAGGGGAACTGATCTCTGAAGTCTGGAGATGACCTGTAATTCTTGTATGGTTCCTTCTTCCAAGCCACTTCCTGAAGAACTGCTTATAATATACGTAACTAGCAGAGGCAAATTGAGAGAGTCAAGATTTGAAGTGGTATAAAGGAAGCACTTTATCCTAAGCGTGGCCTTTCTGGTGTCCCTCCAGGTTGCTCTTCGCTGCTCGGCGCAGAACTGCTACTTCGCTGGCTGCCGAGCAGGAAAATGACTTCCTCCCACATCTCTGGGCCACTCAAAACGTTACTCTTCTTCTCCACATTGTAAGGTGTCAGTGAACGGCCACTTCTCAGAACAAAAGAGGAAGTAGCAACCCCCTACATATATTCAGAGAGAGAGAAAAGAACCCAGCTTAAAGGAGGGAAATCAGTCAGCGGTGCCCTGGCTGGAGCACATACAGCATTCAGGAATCCAGGGACGACTAGAAGAAAGGAGGACCGATGAATCCACAAGGTACCTGGCTGTTTGGTTATACATCTTAATAGTAGCAAATGGGACCAGTAAAGTGTCCTGACAGGGATATTGTCTCTACCTTCTATCTGAGGGAGAAAAAAGGTGTAAGGAGATAGACTGTAACAGAGATGTTCTTAACAACAATGATGTTATGGGCAGCTGCACAGAGTAACTCAGGGAGACATCAATGGGAGTTGTGCAATTTCCCCCCCACAACAACCCCATGAGGTAGGTCAGACTACAAGATAAAGTGAATTGCCCAATGGAAAAAAAAAAACCAGCTTTTGGGCTGGGTGGTTTTCTTTGCCTGTTGAAAGGAGCTGTTTTGAATTTGCAGAAATTTAAATTAATTACAGTGCAATCCTAAATGGAGTTACAGAATTCTAAGACCGATTGCTTCAGTGGACATGGAAGAGTGTAACTTTGTTTAGGACTCCGCTGTTAGAAGAGGCGAGTGAGCAACTGCATTTCTAAACCTCGGGAGTCCACCACCACCACCTGCTTTCTGATCCCCACCAAACCCAGCCCAGGATCTGTGGAAGACCCCCCCCCAACCTAACTTATAGCTTCACTGTTACCTTAGCAAGTTTATAATTAAAGCAGAGACAGGAGAAGAAAGGCCTCGGTCCCCGTCCCCAGCGTACGTTCCTCACCTCTTTCTACTGTTGTAAGTTTCTCAGATGTTCCATCTTTAAGGGGAAATTTTGGTGGTCAGTAGCTTTTCCCCCAACTAGATAAACAATCCAGTCCCAATTAGGTCCCATCTGGGGGTGACTGCAAACAATGGGGATCGGGTGGGGTTAGGGTTGCCAGGTGCCCCCCCCGGCTACCAGTGGGGGGTGGAGGGCGAGGGTTGCCAGATCCAGGTTGGGAAACTCCTAGAGATTTGGGGGTGGAGCCAGGGGAGGACGCGAACCTCAGTGGAGTACAGTCCATTCTCCAAGCATTTTCTCCAGGGGAACTGATCTCTGTAGTCTGGAGATGAGCTGTAATTCTGGGCGATCCTCAGGTCCCACCTGCAGGCTGGCATCCCTAGGTGGGGTAGAAGAAACACAGTCTTTCTTATAGATGTGAGGACAGTTTCTCTTGCCATATCCTGAACGATTTCCTTCTGAAAGATGAACTCTGGCACGTTTACCACATTATTCCAATTCGAGATCTCTATCTACCAATCGACCTACCAAAGTTTGCCTTTTTTGGTCAAATGCGTAAATTCCAAAGATGAGCTGCAGTTTCCATTCCTCCTTTTCACATCATCTTCAACTTTCCCCCACACTGCAAACCATGACTATGACTCTAGTCAGGTGTCTGCTTTCAGGTACCTCAGCCCTGTGTCCTTCTCCCAAATCATGCTTCACAAACAGGGGTGCCAGCCTCCAGGAGGGGTCTGGGGATCCCCCAGAATTGCAGCTCATCCCCAGACTACAGAGATCAGTTCCCCTGGAGAAAACGGACGCTTTGGAGGGTGGACTCTATGGGCATCGTGCCCTCACTGAGGTCCTCCCCAGGCTCCACCCCCAAATCTCCAGGAGTTTCTCAACCTGGTTCTGTCCACCCTACCCCCCTGTGCCCCGCCAATGGCCCGGGGGGACCTAGCAACCCTATTCACAAATGCCCCTTCCACTGGCCCAGCCCCACCCCCTCATTCCAGTAGCTAACGGTCCGTCCAGTTGCCTCATTAGGCAGAAAAACTCAGAGTCAGGAAATTTTGTCTACTTCCTCTTTAGTTTAGCTGAACAGCACCGAATGTGACACATGCTGCAGAACTGAAGCCCTGGACAGGAAACTGCATTTGCAAAGAGGAAATTCAGAAACTAGGATCCTCCAGAGGAATACAATCGTGTGGGGGGAACAGGAAGTCAGTGGGGGGTGGATCCCAGTATGCCTATTAATTTTTTTTTCTCCATCTGCCAGGAGGAAAGGCTTTTGGGGTGCTGAAGGCCCAGCAGGAAGAGTTCCTTGACTCTCTCAGTAAGGTAAAGAGGAACAAATAACTCGGGCTGATTTTGAAGAATTCTTGCTGCATTTGTTCTGAACAAACCTTTTTTCCCTCCAGAGTCCTTTCAAAAAAAAAAAAAGGAGAGGTTTGCAAAAGAAGCCAACTATGGACAGCACTTCCATGGTAGATCAAGATGGGTAGCCATGTTAGTCTGTCTGTGGCAGCAGAAAAGAGCAAACATCTATTTTAACCTTCCAGGACAGGACATTCAGTTGCTGACCTAAGAGTAGCAGTTCTCTTACAAAGGAATTTCAAAGGGAGATTAGAAAGAGAGGCCACTGAATTGCAACTGATAATGAATCGCAAGACAGTGCATCCTCCTGGACTGAATCGGGACCTAGGTTTCCTGTCTCATTACCAGTGCTGATTTCTCCACGCCTACTACCACTCTGCATATTATACCTAAACCAATCATGCCTGCTATTATTGTTCATCTGCCGTTGTCATTTGCCTACTAATGTCATTCAGCATCTAAAATCACTCTACTTTCCAAGATACAAAGACAGATGGACTCACATTCTAGCTGTATCTGAAGAAGTGAGTAGTGACTCACAAAAGCTCATACCCTGCCACAAATTTTGTTAGGCTTTAAAGTGTTACTGGATTCATGCTCTTTTCTACTGCTATGGGCAGCACTGATTGGCTAGCACTTATCACCATGGTGACAAGAAGTCTTGTGTGACGAAGGTGGGCAAACACACACGCCCAAAACTTCACATCAGTTTTTCAAATAGCCACTGAATGAAGATATCAATAAGACAAATGCACCGCTAGTTTCTGCCAAGTCATACTGGTACCACTGGCAGCACTGGTCATAGAATTGCATAGAATCATAGAATCACAGAGTTGAAAGAGGCTATACAGACTATCTAGTTCAACCCCCTGCTCAATGCAGGATCAGTCTAGAGCACAGGGTCAGCTCCAGGTAATTCTGCGCCCTAGGCGGGCACAGATCCCAACCTCCCAGTTGGGCCTGGAGACCCAGCCATGCCGCCCCCCCCTCCTCTCCCCCCCTCAGGGAGGAGGGGGAGGGCGGGCAAGCTGTGCCCCAGCTGGGCGGTCTGCAGCAGCGGCGGCAGGGAGTCCCTGCTATCCGCCGCCGCCTCCCCCCCCAGGGAGGACGGGGAGGGTGACTTGCGCCCTAAGTGGGCGCTTTTAATTTCGGTGGCGGCAGCGGCAGCAGGGAGACCCTGCTGGCCGCCACCCGCCACCGCCTCCTCCTCCTCCCCCCCCTGCCCAGGGAGGAGGGGGAGGGCGACTTGCGCCCTAGGTGGGTGCTTTCTGGTGGCGGCAGCAGGGAGATCCTGCTGGCCGCCGCCGGCCACCTCCTCCTCCTCCTCCCCCCCCGGGAGGAGGGGGAGGGCAACTTGTGCCCTAGGTGGGTGCTTTTAATTTCGGCGGTGGCAGCGGCAGCAGGGAGATCCTGCTGGCCGCCCTGGCCGCCTCCTCCGCCTCCCCCCAGGAGGGGAGGGCGACTTGTGCCCCAGCCAGGCGCTTTTCCACAGCGGCGGTGGTGGGCGCCCGGTTAGGGTGGCAGGGGGGTCTTTTCAGGGGGGGAGCGGGGCACCATTTGGCGCCCCTGAGGTCGGCGCGCCCTAGGCGAGCGCCTAGTTTGCCCAATGGGCGATCCGGCCGTGCTAGAGCATCCCTGACAAGTGTTTGTCCAAACAATGCTTAAAGACTGCCAGTGAGGGGGAGCTCACCACCTCCCTAGGCAGCTGATTCCACTGTTGCACAACTCTTGCTGTAAAAAAGTTTTTCCTGATATCCAGCCGGTACCTTCCTGCCCTTAATTTAAACCCATGACTGGGAGTCCTATCCTCTGCTGCCTACAGGAACAGCTCCCTGCTCCCCTTCAAATACTTACAGAGAGCAATCATGTCCCCCCTCAATCTTTCCTCACAGGGCTTGGTCTCCAGGCCCCCGATCATCCTCATCGCTCTCCTCTGCACCCGCTTCATTCTGTCCACATTCTTTTTGAAGTGAGGCTTCCAGAACAGCACAATACTGCAAGTGCAGCCTGACCAATGCAGTGTACAGTGGGACTAGGACATCTTGCGATTTGGATATTATGCCTCTGTTGATGTTATGCCTCTGTTGATACATCTCAGGATCGCATTAGCCTTTTTTGTTGATACATCACACTGGCTGCTTCGTCTATCCTGCTTGGTATTGGCTCTCTGACTAGCCATAGCTCTTCAGGATTTTAGACAGAGAACAGCCTTGTCCCAACACCAGCTGCCTGTAATCCTTTAGCTGGAGGTGCCAGTGGCATGCCAAGAGCATTGTACATACAAAGCATATGCTCTTCCACTGTAGGGTTGCCAGCTGTGGGTTAGGAAATGCCTGGAGATTTGGGGCATGGAGCCTGAGGAGGATGCGGTTCAGTGGGGTATAATGCCATACAGTCTGCCACCCAAAGCAGCCATTTTCTCAAGGTGAGCTGATCTCCATCACCTGGAGATCAGTTGTAATACTGGGAGATCTTTAGCCACCACCTGGAGGTTGGCAACCCTATCTACCAGTAAAGCCCAGGGTCCATAGTAGAGGTAAGATTTTATTGGGAAAGGCCATTCCCCACTGGAAATTAACTGATCAGTTAATTAATATAGGCGTCAATATTCTGAACTAGGGATCTCCAACTTTTTGAACCTGTGGGCACATGTGGAATTCTGACACAGGGTGGTGGGCAGAGTCACAAAATTGCTGCCAGAAAATGGCTGTCACAGAAGCCAGAGCCAGCCACAAAATGGCTACTGCTGCTTACCTTCAATCCTACAGTGAAGGTCCTTGTGCTTCGGTGGTGGAGAGCCAGTTTGGTGTAGCAATTAGGAGCGTGGACTCTAATCTGGGAGAACCAGGTTTGATATCCCACTCCTCCACATGCAGCCAGCTGTGTGGCCTTGGGTCAGTCATGGTTCTCTGAGCTGTTCTCTCACAAGTAGCTCTCGAAAGAGCTCTCTCAGCCCCACCTGCCTCTGTTGTGGGGAGGGGAAGGGATTCTAAGCTGCTCTGAGACTTCTTCAGGGAGTGAAGGGCGGGGTTTAAATCCAGTCTTCTTCTCCTCCTCCTCCTCCTCCTTCTTCACAACAGTTCTAAATTTCTGCTCAGCCACTCAAATCTCCACTGGCCAGTCAAAAGTTTTGCTGGGCAAAAACCCCAACTGGTCCTATCCACTTTCTGAAACCACTTAGCAGTCACCAGGAAAGGTTTGGGCAGGCAGAACATTGCCCATGGGCACCATGTTAGGGATCCCTGTTCTTGGCACAATCATTACTTCTCACTTTGCATCAGTCTTTAATCGTAAGGCGAGCTGTATACAAACTGCAGAATGCAGGGCATATGAAGGAAGGAGGAACTGCCAGTCCAGAGTAAGTAAGGAAATGGTTAGAGACCATCTAGCTGCCTTAAATACTTTAAAATCTCCAGGGCCAGATGGCTTGCATCCCAGGGTGCTAAAAGAAATTGCAGATGTTATTTCGGAGCCTCTGGCTCTAATCTTTGAGATGTTCTGGAGTACAAGTGTTGTGCTGGAAGACTGGAGAAGAGCAAATGTTGTCCCGCTCTTCAATAAGGGAAAAAAGATGGACCCGGGAAATTACAGGCCTGTCAGCTTGACATCAATACCTGGAAAGATTCTGTGAGCACCTTGAACAGAATGAGTTAATTGGTAGTAGCCAGCATGGGTTTATCAAGAATAAGTCATACCAGACCAACCTTATCTCCTTTTTTGACAGAGTTACTAAAATAGTTGACTCTGGCAATGCTGTGGATATAGTGTATCTAGATTTCAGTAAAGCATTTGACATAGTTTCTCATGATATCCTTGAGGATAAGCTGGTTAAGTGTGGGCTGGATGGTGCAACCATTGGATGGATTCGTGGTTGGTTGAAAAATCGTACTCAACGAGTGCTCATAAATGGCTCTGTGTCTACATGGAGGGAAGTCTCGAGTGCAGCAGGGCTCGGTCCTGGGTCCGGTGTTGTTCAATGTTTTTATAAATGACCTGGAGGAAGACATAGAGGGGATGCTTATCAAATTTGCAGATGACACAAAACTGGGTGGGATTGCTAATTCTGAAGAAGACAGAGTCAGGATTCAAAATTATCTAGATAGGCTGGAACAGTGGGCTGAGGCAAATAAAATGAAATTCAGTAGAGATAAGTGCAAAGTCCTATACCTAGGCGCAAAAAATCAAAGGCACAGATATAGAATGGGAGGGACTTGGCTTAATAGCAACACATGTGAAAGGGATCTAGGTGTTCTGGTTGATCACAAGCTCAACATGAGCCTGCAGTGCGATGTGGTTGTGAAGAAAGCTAATGCAATCTTAGCATACATTAACAGAAGCATTGTGTCCAGATCACGGGAGGTGGTAGTTCCGCTCTATTCTGCTATGGTCAGGCCTCACCTGGAGTCCTGTGTCCAGTTTTGGGCACTACACTTTAGGAAGGATGTTGACAAGCTTGAGCATGTCCAGAAGAGGGCAACCAGGATGGTGAGAGGGTTTGAATCCAAGTCTTATGAGGAAAGGCTGAAAGAGTTGGGTATGTTTAGCCTGGGAAAGAGAAGGCTTAGAGGGGACATGATTGCAGTCTTCAAGTATTTGAAGGGCTGTCATGTAAAAGATGGAGCAGATCTATTCTCTCTTGCTCCAGATTGCAAGACTAGATCTAATAGGTGGAAATTACAAGGGAGTCGATACCGGCTAGATATCAGGAGAAACTTCCTAACTGTAAGAGTGGTTGAGCAGTGGAACAATCTGCCTCAGGAGGTGGTGGATGCTCCTTCCCTGGACGTTTTCAAGCAAAGGCTGGACAACCATCTTTTGGGTATGCTGTAGGTATGTAGGGCTATCTTTTGGCTATGCTCCTGCAGAGTGCAGGGGGTTGGACTAGATGACCTGCAAGGTCCCTTCCAACTCTAACGTTCTATGAGTCTATGTTTAAGAAACACAGAATTCAGAAGTGTGATCTTACATTTCAAGTGACTTACAATGAATTACACCCATCCATTCAAGGGAGTAATTACGTAGGATGCCATTAACAGCATTTTTATGATGTCCCTGAATACAGGCTTGAAATCGGCAGCATATGGCTTTCACCCTTCCTTAGCTATTGTCTGACCTATCTATCTTTCCATCTTGTACATTTTTATCCTGTCCTCCTTCCCTCCCAGCTGCTCAGGGTGGCATACACAGTTCTCTCTTCCCATGTTATCCTCACAACAGTTCTGCAAAGTTGGTGAGGCGGAGAAAGGGAATGAGGCCCAAGGTCACCCCCTGAGCTTCTGTGGCAGAGTGGGAATCTGAACTCAGCTCCTTAGCTCTTTGTCTGATCCTCTAACTATATCAGGGGTTTCTCCTGTCTTTTACAGGAATTCTTGGATGACCCCAAATACAACACAGATGAAGACCTTGCTGAAAAATTAGAAATGTTTAAAAGTGAGTGGCATTGATGAAGGACTGGATCCATTGTGAGAAGGGAATTAGTTTTCTAATTTGAGCTGAATGAGAAGAACTGAGTGTCTTTTTAAGATGTTGTGATGTCACCAGAGCCTGTGGGCCCCTCAGATTATGAGCGCCTCTAAATGTACACATGTGCCATCAAGTCACAGCTGATTTATCACAAACACCCAGCAAGGGTCATTCAGGGCAAGTGAGAAGCAGAGTTGGTTTTGCCATTGCTCTCCTCTGAAGAGTCTTCCTTGGTGGGCTCCCTTCCAAGTACCGACCCTGCTTAGCTTCTGAGATCAGACAAGACTGGACTATACCACATCCTGGCTTCTAAGCAATTATTATTATTGTTGTTGTTATTATTAATAATGATGATGATGATGATGATGATGATGGAGCTGCTGTGGCTCAAGTGGTTAAGATGCTGAACTGCAGGCTGTGGAAGGTCAGTAGTTCAGCAGTTCTTGACCCGAGAGTGCCGCATGACGGAGTGAGCTCCCGTCTCTAGTTCCAGCTCCTGCCAACCTAGCAGTTCGAAAGCAAGAAATGGCAAGTAGATAAATAGGTACCACTTTGGTGGGAAGGTAACAACATTCCGTGTGCCTCAGTATTTAGTCATGCTGGCCACATGACCATGGAAACATCTTTGGACAGCTCTGGCTCTTCGGCTTTGAAACGGAGATGAGCACTGCAACCCTAGAGTTGGATTCGACTGGCTTTCGAGCAAGGGAACCTTTACATCATCATCATCATCATCATCATCATCATCATCATCATCATCATAATTTTCTAGTTTAACTTTTTCCCCATGATGGTATAGGGCCTTTTAAACTTGGCATCGCTTACGACTTATGGCAGGGGTCTCCAACAGGCAGTCAGAGATTTAACTTACACAGAAACTTCCCAGTCGGCCACAGCCCTGGAGGGTCACACATGCAAACAGAGCCAAGCCCCAGCAACTCTGCCAGAATCTCAGGTGTCAAGGGCTGCCAGGTACTGGCAACCAGCAGGGGGGACTTACTGGGATCAAAGAGAGCCTAGGCCAGCGTTGCCAGCATTGCCACTTCTGCTGTGCACCGGAAGTGTCATTGTCACATCGCTGGCAATGGGGGTACACTCTGGTACTTGGGCAAAAGCTCTATGGTAGAAGTCATTTTTACTTAGGTTTGCCAGGTCCCTCCTGGCAACTGGCAGGGGATGGAGGGGGCTTACCAGAAGAAAGAGAAAGGCCCATGCCACCTCACCGGTTTTGCATAGGAAGTGGTGTCATCATGCCAGCATTTTCCAGGTGATACTCTGATATTTGGGCAATAACTCTGTAGTAAAACTAGCTTCTACTGTAGAGTTTTTCCTCAAATACCAGAGTTTTGCCCCAGAAGTCGCTGTTGTGATGAAATCACTTACTGTGTGACTAGGGTTGTCAGATCTGGGTTGGAAAATACCTGGAGATTTTGTGGGTGGATCCGGGAGAGGGTGGAGTTTGGGGAGGGGAGGGGCCTCAGCATGGTACAATGCCATAGAGTCCACCCTTCAAAGCAGCCATTTTCTCCAGGGGAGTTGATTTCTGTCAGCCGGAGATCAGTTGTAAAAGGGGGAGATCCCCAGGCCCCACCTGGAGGCTGGCAACCCTATGTGTGACGCCAGCAACGTTGCTTGGGCCTTCCTCTTTCTACTGGCAAATTTCCTCACTGGCCAACTGATCAGCGGCTGGGGGGCAGGGCCTGGCAGTAAGGAATCCTTGCCTCCACCAGGGGTCTGTAGCAACCCGAGCTGCAGTGTTAGAGGTGTCAAGTAACAAATATGTACACTGCAAACACCTTTTTTTAATATAACTTAATGTGTTCTATTTATAACTAATATCTTATAAAGTGCATTGTGTGCTATTATAATATCCTAAAACAGGTATATATATTCATTACATGCAGTAAACAATAACAATCAGTTCATTCAGTATAATAACTACCAATCAATTTACATCATTATTTTCAAAGTCAAACCCCAACGGGAGTTTCCAGAATTATACGCCCGCTTCTCCTTGCTTGAAGTTTTCCAAAGGGGGAAAGCTTTCTTTTATAGTTACATTGATGTTTGTTGCTGGTCCTACAAAAGGACTAAGCAGCTGAAGTTCATAGACAGAGCGCTCCTGTCTTTAAGCCTTAAGAAAGAATCACAAACCATCAATATTAAAATGCAATCATTTAAGATATTGACGAGATGCTACATTTCACCCCAAAGGCTACATTACACAGGGCTATTTTGGGGCAGGAACGCACAGGAACAGAGTTCCGGCTGGCTCCCAAGTTGGCCACGCCCAGCAGGAACTCATTAGCATAACAGGCCACACCCAACAGCAGAAACTCATTAGGATTGGCTACATTAGGGATGTGTGGCCTAACATGCAAAGGAGTTCCTGCTCCAAAAAAGCACAGGGTTTTGACAACAAACAAGGTACAGAATAAGAAGCAGAAGGTGGGTGTGGCTGGATGACCACACTTCTCATAACATGGGGGTGTGTCCTAATATGCTAATAAGCTGTGCTGTCAGGGGTGTGGCCTATTATGCTAATAAGTTCCTGCTGGGCTTTTTCTACAAAAAAAGCCCTGACATTACATATATCACTCTATGAGCCCCTTGTGCTGGAAGAGATATGGGGTGATAGCCTCCTTCATTTACTGCTGGTGGTCATGCCCAAATATAACACAACTCTGTAATTTGGTAATTGAACATATCAATATAATAACAGGTTTTCTTATCTCGAACAAACCGGAAATACTTTTACTGTCTCTCTGGGAAGACTATGACCAATTTCATACAAGAGCTGCGCCACCGTCACGCCTCCCTTTGCCCTATTTCTATTGGTCAATTTCCCACAAAACCACGGAGAAAATTCAGTGAAGCCACAAGTCAAAATGCGGCCGCGCAGCTTCAAGTGGGAAATTGACCAATAGAAACGGGGCAAAGGGAGGCATGATGGCGGTGCAGCTCTTGTGTGAAATCGGTCTATGATTTGCCCAGTGCAAAGAAAAAGCTAATTGATTTTCTGTTGGCAGCAGCCAGGTCTTGTATTGCCATCAAATGGAAAAATAACTTACCACCATCAATCTCACTCTGGTATGAAAGAATCTGGCAAATCTATGTGATGGAGAAAATTGCCTATAAGGTTCTAAATGATAATGCAAAACAGAAAGCTCAATTTCCAACAATCTGGTACCCATTTCTAGAACACATGACAACTAATGGTAAAGTGCCAAAAAATGTTTACCCCATAGACTTGCTACAATCGTAAGCCAAGTTTCCTATGCCATTTACTTATTCATTTACTTCTTTACTTAACATTGCTTATTAGATATTTCTTAGTGGACTATAGGTCTCTTGATATTTCAGACCGACTGTAAACTGTAAAGCTATCTCTATCTTATTGAAATGTATGTATTTAATCTTGTTTTATTCAATAAAAATGTAAAAAAAAGATATTAGTTATAAATAGAACACATTAAGTTATTTTAAAAAAGGTTTTTGCAGTGTATATATTTGTTACTTGACTCCACTAGGGGTCCACTAGGGCAACCCTATTTTTACTACAGAGTTTTTGCCCAAATACCACAGCATCTCTACATTGCTGGCAATGCAGGCCTACGCCTCCTTTTGCTGTCAGTAAGTTCCCTGCCAGCCAGCTGATTGGCATGGGGGAATCCACTGCTACGCAGAGGTCTGGCAACCCTACAGGTGCCTAGGGTTGCCAGGTCACCCCCTGGCCACCAGCAGGGGCTTGGGCGATGTCACATCAGCGTATGTCACCTCCTACTGGTTTCTCAGCTCAGCCTGGTAACCCTAGGTAGCTTGCCAGCTGCCACAGAGTAGCTGGTTGCACCCCCAGAAAACCCAGAAAAAGACTGTGAAAAAGTCTACTCTAAGGTTTTTTTAAATGCTTTTATTCCACAGGCTTGTTCTCTGTGCTTCTTAGCTGATAGCTTCATTTCTGGGGCTCTTCCTCTTCCCTTTTCCGTTCCTAGAACAGAACAAAACTTGGTAGCATGAGGGAGGATGTGAGTAGCTTGGAATAGTTTTCATTATGCAAAAGTACCTCTCATTAAAGAAAAGTTTGGCGACCCCAGCTTAGGGCCTTGGCACAACTTAATCAGGCCCAGAATGCCCCTCACATAGATGGTTTCTCTTTTTGAAAGGATTAGACAAATCCACAGAGGGCAGGCATAGCAACAGCTTTTGGATAGATAAGAATGGAACCTCTGTGTTTAGATGCTGTAAATTATCAGATGCTCAGGGCATCCTGCAGAGGAATGGATGCCTCCATCACACTCTGCTTTTGAGCATTCCAGGGGCATTTAGCAGGCCACTGTTCTGTGCAGAATGCCGGACTAGACAGGTGCTACGTGTGACTCAGGAGGGCAGCCTTTGCGTTCTGATGTCAATTTGCTCTCTTTTGCAGAGAAATACTTGGAATTTGACCTTAATGCGCAAGGAGACATAGGTGAGTGATGTTTGTGTGTCAGGTTCATTCTTGTTTGTGCACATGACACTACTCCGCACAACAGCTGTTCCTCCTCTTTGACCAGAAATGGACACTTAAAGGCCTACAGGTCACAGATGGGTCCCCCAAGTCATTTTATCCAACCATTGGCAACTCAGCTGAATTTTATTCAAGGTAAAAAGTGTGCTGTTTCCTTCATTAAGGAAAAAAGAAAGATGCGCTCCAGTTGTGAGAGCAATATTCCACACTCCAATATTGTATCTCTTTAATATGGAATAGTACCTAAGTATAAAATGCAACTATAATGCTATGCCTGAGCTCATGTACTCCATAATTTTTACTGCTAGAAGGTACCCTGCTTTATTATGGAGGTTTGCCTCTTGTTATTATTAATTGTATACGGATATTTTAAAATTTATATTTTGTTTAATGGCATTTTGCCTTTTGTGCATCACCCAGAGCCTGGTGTAAACCGGGATAGGAAGATTCATAAATAAAAATTATTATTATTATTATTATTATTATTATTATTATTATTATTATTATTATTATTATTATTATTATTATTATTATTATTATTATTATTATCATCATCATCATCATCATCATCATCATTATCATTATCATTATCATTATCATTATCATTATCATTATCATTATCATTATTATTATGCAGGCCACTGTTATTATAATAATAATAGGAGAAGGAGGACTGGAGTGGGTCATGAGACCAACAAAGAAGAGATATACAACAAAGTTAGAGTCCAAGGGCACCTTTAAGACCAACAAATTTTTATTCAAGGTGTGAGATTTCATGTGCATGCACATCCAGACGATGAAATGGAATTACATATCACAGCTGTATATATAGGGGTGGCTTGTTAAATTAGCATGCAAAATAGTGAAAATATTTTTAAAAACAGATCAAAAGAATGACACACTCGGTTTCTGGTTATTATCTGTTTCGGTTCAACTTTGGGGGGACGACAACATACGTAATTAATATGTTAGAACTGAAGAGTGATGTGTCCTAATTTGTGAGAATCCTATCCTTCGACCCCATCCATCTCCTTTCTAGCATGGAGGTGAACTTTACAGCATCTTTGCTGTGCAGAGTATTTTCCTTGTCCGCAAAACAGAGAACTACATTTACATCTTCAGTTACATTCTTAATTGTTAAGAGCAGTAATAACATTTTATTTCACTAAAACGTGGAGTTAACTGACAGAATCCTTTTCCTGGGGTACAGTGTTATGTCAGAGATCAACAAGATATTGCATTACAATCACTATTATTATAATATACTATTTCAAAAGGAAGGTAGGGAGGGAGGAAAATAAAACCATCAAAATATAGGGGATGTATAGCCCTACTTGGTGAGAATACATATGTGAGGATTGAATGAGTTAGCATATGTAATGGGATAAGAAACCAATATCCCTGTTAAGTCCTGGCGGGGCGTTTGTTCCGAGTGTAATTTGTAATCCACCTATTTCCCTTTCCGTTCTGTACTTGAAGTTCTTTTGCAATAAAACAGCTACTTTGAGGTCAACCACTGAATGCCCTGAAAGGCTGAAGTGTTCCCCTACAGGTTTCTCATTCTTGTGATTTCTGATGTCAGATTTGTGTCCATTTATCCTTTGGCATAGGGTTAGTCCTGTTTGTCCTATGCAGAGAGCTTAAGGGCAATGCTGGCATTTAATGGCATATACAATGTTAGAAGATGAGCAAGTGAATGCACCTGAGATGGTGTAGTTGGTGTTGTTGGGTCCAGTGACTGTGTTGGCAGGGTGTATGTGGCAGCAAAGTTGGCATCTGGGTTTATTGCAAGCTCTGGTACCAATGTCCACATTCAAATTAAATGTTGCATTATTGTGGGTGAGTTGTTTGAGACTGGGGGATTGTCTCTGCGCAAGAAAAGGTTTACCTCCCACTATTTGTGAAAGAGTATTGTCATTGTCCAGTAGAGGTTGTAAGTCATTGATGATGCACTGAACTGTTTTGAGTTCAGAGTTATATGGGACCACAAGGGGTGTTCTGTTATTGTCTTTTTTGGGCTTGTCTTGTAACAGGTTTTCTCTGGGTACCATTTTGGCTTTGCTAATCTGTTTCCTGACTTCTTCATCAGGTGGATACTTGAGTTCCAAAACGGTCTGTTGTAGATCCCTCAGGTGGGAATCTCTGTCTGTAGGACTGTAGCGAACAGATGTGGCTGTAGCGTAGAGCCTGGCTGTATGCAATGGATCTTTTGGTTTGTTTAGGAGAGATATGTTACTTCTGGCATCCAACATGCCCTTTTGTTTTTACAGATTATGTGACAATAATAGAGTACAGAAACCTGGAACACAAATTTTCATGCCCCCTCTAGGGGCCAACATGGTGGAAAGTGCCATCAAGTCCCAGGTACCTTATGGCAACACCATGGGGTTTTCAAGGCAAGATAGGAACAGAGGCAGTTTGCCATTACCTACTTCTGAGTATCAGCCCTGGACTTCCTCTCCCACCTCAGTACTAACCAGGGCTGACTGAGCTTAGCTTCTGAGATCTGACAAGATCAGGCTAGCATGGGCCATACAGGACACGGCAGTGGCCAAGATTGGTCAAGTCTGATCTACAAAGGTAAAACGATATCTTTGCATGCAGATCCTAAGTTTCATCTTACGCTGAAAAAGGTTTCTGTCCAAAAATTTAGGTCGGGCAGAATGGAATGGGGGGATGACCCTATGTAACATCACAAGCCAACCAGCTAGTAAGTCCTAAGTCAATCCTAGCAGGCAAAAGATAAATTTAGTCTTGTTGATCATCCAAAAGCACAGTTTAGCTATTTTGCTGTGCAGTGCTATGCACACTTGCCTGGGAATAAGCTGCACTGAATACAGTGGGACTTGCTTCTGAGTAAACCTGCAAAGACATGACTATTGGCTTTATTTATTAAAGGGTGTGTCATTCAGGGTGCAAAATTTATATATCTTCTACAGGCACATAATTTTTTTTATACACAAGGGAATATCTGTCATGTAACCATTCATGATGATGATAAAAGCACTGGGACCGGTTAATTAAGAATCTTAACTTTCTGGGTACGTTCAACTTAGATGATATAAGGATTATCTTTTTGTAGTTGGTCACTGTCCAGAATGGATGGCTGTGAATTTGATTCTCATGTTCTAAAATGCGGCCAACACTGCCTTCTCATGTTTCTTTGGCCATATACAAATTGCTATACATGCTGTGGTCTTTACACAAGTCATCTATCTTGCTCTTGCATGTCCTTTCCTCTGTGATGTTAAAGATAATAATTCATTTTATGGGACCGGTGTAATGGATGAACTACTTTGTCCAAGATGACAAATGATGTACCACTTCAGCCTTTCAGTGTAAGCTTTTCTTACAGCCATCCCAGTCTTGTCATTCACTAGGATGTTTCTAACATCCAATTGAAACCAACAGTGGGGTCCTAAGCAAAGTTACGCCCTTCAAGGCTAGATTATGCTTAGGGTTGCCAAACTCCAGGTGGTGGCTGGAGATCTCCTGCAATCACAACTGATCTCCAGGCAACAGAACTCAGTTCCCCTGGAAGAAATGGCAGTTTTGGAGGGTGGACTCTGTGAAATCATATCTCCACTGAGTTCCCTCCCTTCCCTGAATTGTGCCTTCCCCATCTTCCACCCTCAAATCTCCAGGAATTTCTTAAGCCAGAGCTGGCAACTCTACAAGCTAGTGTGGCACAGCAGTTGGGGTATCAGACGATGATCAGGGAGACCTGGGATCCAATCCTGCCACAAAAAGTTGCAGGGCCACATGGGCCAGTCACACACCCTCAACATAACCTACCTCATGGATAGTTTTCAGAGGGTTAGCCATGTTATTCTGAAGCAGAACAGCTAGATTCAAGCCCAGTCGGACCTTAGAGACCAATAAGATACTCGAGGCATAAGCTTTTGAGAGTCAAAGGTCCCTTCATCAGATACAAGGGTTGTTGCGAAGACGGAGGAGCGGAGAATGGTGTATGTATGAATTTATTTATGTAGAGTATTTCTATGCCGCCTCTTCAGAGTACTGCTCAAGGCAGCTTGCAATTAAAAGCCATGGTATAAAATGCAAGCCATTAACCACACACAAGACGCTACACATCAGCAGCATAAAAACTATCCACAAAACAGAACAGACCCTTACACCCTTAATTAAAAGACTGGCTAAACATATGCTTTTTAGCCTGGTGCCTAAACCAAAGAAAAGTAGGTGTCAGGCAAGCCTCAAGGGGGGAGGTGTGGTTAACTATGTGTTTTAATGGTTTTAATAGGTTCTTGTATTGTATCCATTGTCTTCACCCACCTTAGGTTCTGGAGAAAGGCAGTGTATATAAATAAATATATTCTAAATAAATACATAAGCTCTGCTTAGGGTTGCACCATCATCTTTCCATTCTGTTGTTCTGCTAATGAAACTGATTATCAGCTCTGGCAGGGGTCCCCAACCTTTTTGAGCCTGTGGGCACTTTTGGAATGGGGGGGACTCAGCCAAAATGGCTGCCGCAGGAGGTAGTAGGATTGCCAGCCTCCAGGTGGGGCCTGGGGATCTCCCGCTTTTACAACTGATCTCCAGCTGACAGAGATCAGCTCCCCAGGAGAAAATGGCTGCTTTGAAGGGCGGACCCCATGACATTGTACCGTGCTGAGGCCCCTCCCCTCCCCAAACCCCACCCTCTCCTGGATCCACCCCCAAAGTCTCCAGGTATTTTCCAACCCAGCCCTGGCAATCCTAGGAGGTAGAGCCAGCCACAAAATTATTACCACACCTTAACTTCAGTAAGTAAAGGTAAAGGTTCCCTTGCTCGAAAGCCAGTCGAATCCGACTCTAGGGTTGCGGTGCTCATCTCCGTTTCAAAGCCGAAGAGCCAGCGCTGTCCGAAGACATTTCCGTGGTCATGTGGCCGGCATGACTAAACTCCAAGGTGCACGGAACGCTGTTACCTTCCCACCGAAGTGGTACCTATTTATCTACTTGCAATTTCTTGCTTTCGAACTGCTAGGTTGGCAGGAGCTGGGACCAGAGACAGGAGCTCACTCTGTCTTGCGGCACCTGGGTCTTGAACTGCTGAACTACTGACCTTCCACAGCCTGCAGTGTAAATCCAGTGTTCCATCTGAGTTCATGTGAACTACCTCACAGTTTTTTAACCTCCGGCTCACATATTTTTGTCTTGGCTCAGGAAGGATGGCTCCAGAGCAAACTAATTTATGCAGTAGCCAAATCGCTTGCTCGTGACTTTAATGCCAGTAGTTCACAAAGTAGAATTTTTGATCACAAGACTCCACAGCTTAGAGGGGGCACTGGTGTAGACCTTTGTGTTGTGGTGGCAGCTGCTGCCAAAGCAACGTTTGAACAAATCTGCACAGCCAATCAAATCTCCAGTACATTGGAAGTGAAGGACCGGACGCTGTCCTGTGCCTCAGCCTCCAGACCACATGGCAACAGAATTAGGCAGCTAGAGAGGGCAACCACCCAGCTTCTTTCCTGTGCTTACTCTTTTGCCAGTGTCCCCTTTGATATGCAGATTGTATTCTCAGGGACACTTCCTTCCATTCACCCTCTCCCACAACACTCCCTTCTCTTCTCCCTGCACGCACCAAAAGGGAGGACACGCTGTCCTCATCTGGGCACCAAGACACAGGTGGCCTCTCTCATTATCTGTGTCCATCCTCAGTAAGCCAGACTAGAATACTATCCTATCTCTAAGCTTTCCTATCTAAACTGTAGTTCTAGAATAAAGTGACTATTGTTAGTCTTAAACTACAGAAGGGGCTCTGTGTAGCTTTGTAAGCAGAGCAACCTGGTACAAAGATGATCCTGCACGTGTAGCTTTATTTAAAGCACTCTGCTAACTAGCGAGTACTGGACTAACCGTACCAGTTAACCCTACAGGTTATGGGCCCTGCACAATAGTCAATCAGAAGCTTTGCTAGGCGAAAGCCCTATGTGACCCCACCCTCTTCCTAAAGACACTTGGCAGAAGCCAGAAAAGGTGTTGGCAGGTGCCATGGTGCCCACAGGCGCCCAGTTGGGGACCCCCGAGACATGGTTGAACCTGCTGCCTACCTGCTCTGTTGACCCCATGACATTGCTGCTCTGCTGAAATGGTCACAGACTAATGAAATAAAATATATGGATGGTCTATGGATCTAATTGCTTAAGAGTATCCACATACATTTCGAAGCTGGACGAGCTGTAGTTGAATGGCTTCCAATCCAGTCACTTTATTCCAGTACTGAAACGGTGCCAGTTCTGATTTCGTCCCTTCCTTCCATGGCATCAGCATCAATAATGGAAGCAGTGTCGCAGTGCTTTGTATGTGCTTCAATCCGAGGGAAGCGTTAAGGCGACAATAGGCACTTCACGATCCTACCTTTGGACATGTGAGACTGTGAGCCTAAGTACATGTTACATTTTCCCCAGAGGACGTCCCCAACGGGAGATATACTGAAGTTCCACACTTCCCAGGCATACACAGGACTGATTCAGATTGGGATCGCAACATGTGGAGAGGGGGGGCTTAGTTTTCCCCACCCGTGCCTTTTCCCCAGCCTAAAAGAGCCCTATTTCCCCATTGCAGAAAACCAACAAGTACCTCATCGGCATACATGTTAAATACAAATAAAATCTACAGAAGCATGTGCATGAAATCCCACAAAAATTGTCATTGACATAAGTCTTCCTTCCAGCCTGAGGATGGCCGTTGTTTCTCGCACTGTGCTTACCCATGGAAATAAAACCTTACAAGGCAGCACGACTGTAGCAGCATAAATTAACTGTCGGTGCAGGTGGATCAGCTATGTTTTCCCTCATGCAGTTATGATTGGTGTCTGATTCGGGCAGATGAGCATTTGCATCCTGATGCCAGCAGGTGACATCTGCGAGATCCACTTCTTTGTGGGTGCTCAGATAGCTGTGTCCTCTCTTGATCCATGAAAAGCTGACTGCAGTTCATGATGGCTGATCAATGTAATTGAAAGCTGCAGCACTGAAAGGATTGGTCCCAATCTTCAACAGATGAACGTCAACTTCAATATCATAGAATCACAGAGTTGGAAGGGGCCCTACAGACTATCTAGTCCAACCCCCTGCCCAATGCAGGACCAGCCTAAAGTATCTCGGACAAATATTCATCCAGCAAGGCACGTATGTAGGCACTGTTGCACTAGGAGACATTTGAACCAAGTTTATGCAGTTTACCTACTATTTTTCTCCTCTTAAGCTGCAGTCACATACACTAAATAATCCACTTTCAGTGCACTTTCCAACTAGATTTTACTGTGCGAACTGGCAAAAGCTAGTTGGGAAGTAGATTGAAAGTGGATTATTTAGTGTGTGTGTGACCACAGCGATTGTCGGCTTTCTGTCCCCTTATCGGTTGGAATACAATTTCGGCCTTCTGTGCAGCGAGAAAGTAAGCAAACAGTGTGAAAAGCATGGACAGCTAGAACTTACTTGGCATTGTTCTCTCCTTCTTTCCTTCACCTGCCATTCCAGATATCATGGCCTTGAAGCGCATGTTAGAAAAACTGGGTGCTGCCAAAACCCACCTGGAACTGAAGAAGATGATCACGGAAGTGACAGGGGGGATGAGCGAGACCATCTGTTACCGGGACTTTGTCCGTATGATGCTGGGCAAGCGGTCTGCAATCCTCAAAATGTAGGTGCTGCTTACCTCCATTTCCCACTCCCCAGTGGCGGTCTCCCTCCCCTTTCATCTCCCACCCTTGCAGATTTACATGTCCCCCCCCCTTCTTTTTGCAGAATTCTGATGTACGAAGAGAAAGCCAAAGAGAAGGATGAGAAACCATCTGGGCCCCCTCCCAAGAAAATAATTGCAGATCTTCCTTAAAGGTCCTTGCTTTATTTCGATTGATTGGCTTGCATCCGATCACTCTACTCAGCAACATTCCAAGCCTCCCTCCAGCCTCCGGAGCCTTGGTCCAGCAGCAGTGCTCAGAGAAATCTGTTCTTTTACCTCTGCCCATCCACACCACTTAGCATAAAGGAAAACTGGAAAGCTTGGAAGACTTGAGAACAGTTCTCAGGAATTATTTTCTGTTACAAGGAACAGTAAAATAATTTAGAGCAATACCCCCCCGCCTCCAAAAAACGTTGTCAGCACTATCCTTCCATTCTTGTTAATGCTCATATTAACTGTTAGGGGTGCAATCCCATTCCCCAGCACATGTGACCACAGGGAAAGGTTGCCAAAGAGGAAGGCAGAGTCTTCCCAATAATCTGTTTCTCCTCAGACCTCAAACCTTCACATGGCCCTCCTCAGACCCAAACCCCCACATGGCCCAACTCCTGCTTCTGCCGAGAACAGCTCATAAAACACAGGCCAAGGAGGAATGGGCTTCCATAAAAAAGGACAGGAGATGGGGTTGCCACTTACCCAGTACATGTGGGCAACCTCCTACCAATGCTCCTTGTCTCCTGCCCTCAGTCAATGGAGCAGCAGGGGGGAAACTGGGGGGACTCAACATCATGTGGTACACTGACATCACTTTTGGGTGAAAACATTCCTACAGCATTGCTTGATGCAATCACACCACTTCTGGGTTTTGCACCCAGCAGTGACTTCAACACATTGTGCTATGCTCCCCTCCCTGAACTCCACCCCCCCCCCAAATGTTCCTGGTGGTAACTTTAATAGGTGAGCCACTGCTAGAGTAATGTGCCCGGAGGCAATGGAGCACACAGGCAGCAGGCCTATGGACTGTCCAGTGCTGCAGCAAAACAGCAAGGGAAAATATTGCCCAGCTCCTATGGGAAGCACCTCCACTAACCAATCCCCATGAGTGTGCACATGGGAGGGAAGAAACATCGCCACCTTTGACTGGTTTAATCCATAGAGGAATCAACCCAAATGTTAGTCAATCAATCAACGAAAGCCAACATTAATTGGTGAAGAGCACACTTTGGTAATTACTTTGTTTCTGGTGTGTTACTGTAACAGAGAAAACAAAAACATTAAAGAGGGCCTTCCTTCTAAAAAGGAGTGGCAACTTTTGCTTATTACATTGTAAATTATCTTAAGGTTAAACCAGATGCTAGAATATCCATGATTGGACCTTGCCTATTTTTGTTTGTTTTTTAAGGCAAGTTGGAGTCACCTATTTATCACACTGTTACCTTGCCTTTCCTCCAAGGAGCTCAGCTGATGGTTCTTTCCTCCTCCATTGGTAAGGTCACAACCCCGTGCGGTAGGTTAGTCTGACAGAGCATGTTGGCCCGAGAATCATAGCTGAATCTTTGGAATTTGAAGCTGGGCAGGGCTCGCATCAGCATACTCAGGTGGGCAGCTGTCTGGCCACAGGACTTCTGGTGGGGATGTTGGTGACCCCCATGCACCTCCCTGCCACCTGTATTTGTGCCTTTCTCTCCACGTTTGCTTACAAGTGCGCCACTAACTATGCTCCCAACTTCCCAGCATTGATGGGGAAGCACAGGCAGGTGATGCACAGTGGCGGCATTCCTGGCAACCACAGCAAGAGCACTACCAATTGCGTGCGCTAGTCAGTCATAGAATCATAGAGTTGGAAGGGACCTCTAGGGTCATCAACCCCCTGCACAATACAGGAAATTCACAAATACCTCCCCCATACACATACTACCAGTGATGGCTGTTCCATGCTCAAAAGATGACAAAAACCCTCCAGTATCTCCAGCCAAACTGGCCTGGAGAAAAATTGCTTCCTGACCCCAGAGTGGCGATCATCATTTCCCTGGATATGTAAGAAAGGGCCACAAGAACTAAGCACCGATGCAGCCCTTCCTGCCCTCCCTGTCATGATCTGCCTAAGTTCGCAGAATCAGCATTGCTGTCAGGTGGCCCTTTAGCCTCTGTTTGAAAACCTCCAAAGAAAGAGAGCCCACCACCTCCCGAGGAAGTCTGTTCCACTGAGGGACCACTCTGTCAGGAAGTTCTTCCTAATGTTTAGCTGAAAACTCTTTCAATTTAATTTCAACCTGTTGGTTCTGGTCTGACCTTCTGGGGCAACAGAAAACAACTCTATATGCTCTATATGGCAGCCCTTCAAATACTTGAAGATGGTTATCATTTATTTATTTATTTATTGCATTTATATCCCGCCCATCCTGCAAGCGGGCTTAGGGCAGGTCACAACACTTCAATAAATACAATAAAATTTAAAACACATTAAAACATATAAAAACAGTAGTCATGCTTGCCATAGGGAGAATCCAGCCCTTTGATGTGACTAAGTATGGCTGGTTATCAGTGGTTGGGAGACTGCAACCTCAGGGGGGCCATATGTGGACACCCGCTGCCTCAGCCAAAGGCCTGGAGGAACAGCTCCGTCTTGCAGACCCCGCAGAATTGAATAAGATCCCGCAGGGCCCTGATCTCAATAGGGAGTATGTTCCACCAGGTGGGGGCCAGGGCGGAAAAAGCCCTGGCCCTGGTCGAGGCTAGGCGGATGTCCTTTGGGCCAGGGATCACCAGGAGATGTTGACTCTCAAAGCGTAACGCTCTCCGAGGCATATATGGGAAGAGGCGGTCCCTTAGGTATGTTGGTCCCAGGCCATATAAGGCTTTGAAGGTGAAGCAACCCAGTGCATAACTCCAGACTAACTGGGTGAGAGGCTGCATATAGATGTTAAACAGCATTGGCGAGAGGATCGCCCCCTGCGGCACTCCACATTCTAGTGGGTACTGCGGGGAGACCCTCTCGCCCAGCGCCACCCTCTGACCCCGACCATGGAGAAAGGAGGAAAACCATTTCAATGCAGTCCCCTGGACTCCTACATTGGTGATGTGGTGGGTCATAAGATCGTAATCAACTGTATCAAACACTGCTGTTAAATCTAATAACAACAGCAGTGCTGACCCACCTCGATCCAGATGTCTACGGAGGTCATCTGTAAGGGTGACCAGAGCCATCTCTGTCCCACAACCAGGACAGAATCCGGACTGGAAAGGATCAAGGAAGGAAGCATCATCCAGGAAGGCCTGGAGCTGTTCGGCCAATGCTCTCTCAACCACCTTACGCAGGAACGGTAAGTTCGACACTGGGCGGTAGTTGATCAGGACTGCTGGGTCCAGTGATGGCTTTTTGAAGAGCGGGCAAACTACTGCCTCCTTTAAAGCCTCTGGAAAAGTCCCAGTAGATAGGGATAAGTTGATGGTTTCTTCCAGAGGGGACTGAATGCTCTCCCCACACGATTTCACTAGCCAGGAAGGGCATGGGTCAAGGAGGCAAGTAGTAGGCCTCAGAGCTGCCAGGGTCCTGTCAACTTCCTCCGAGTGAGTTGGTTAAAGTGGTCCAATAGTGGACCAGAAGAGAGACAAGGGGCTTCCAGTTCCTTTACTGTCTCAATTGTGGCCTGGAGGTCCTGATGGGATTGCCACGATCTTATCTGTGAAATAGCTCGCAAATGCCTCGCAGCCAATAGCCAATTCCCTACTGTTTGGTCTGTCCTGAGGCAGAGTTATAATGGACCAAATAACTCTAAATAATTGGGCTGGGTGCAAGCTCGCAGACACAATGGAGGCTGCATAGAAATCCTTCTCTGAGGCCTTCACTGCCATCTCATAGGCTTTCATAAGTGTCCTACAAGAAGTTCGTGACGCTTCGTCATGAGCACGCCGCCATCTTTGCTCTAGCCATCTTAGCTCCTGCTTCATCCCTTGCAGCTCCATGGTATAACATGGAGCTGCTTTCAGTGCAGGGGCACAGAGGGCACCAGGGGGCAACCTCATTGATGGCTTCAGAGACCCAGTTATCCCCGTTCTCCACCAGCTCATTCAACGAGACACCAGGGGCATTGGACCCTGCAGAGCCTCCTGAAGCTGATTAGGATCCATTTGACTCCGTGGGCAAGCATAAATACGCTAGCCGCCTAAACAGGGTGGGTATGGTATGCTCAGCCAGACCTTCAGGGCAAAGTGGTCAAACCATGAGACTACATCTGTAGTTATCAGATCCACATGTATCCCCATCCCAAAAATCAGATCCAGCATGTGGCCCACTTGGTGTGTGGGAGTCGATATAAACTGGGAGAATCCCAGTGCCTCCATGGATGACACTAGGTCCCTGGCCTGGACAGAAGCTGCATCATCGGCATGAACATTGAAATCACCCAGGATCAGGAGCCTGGGATATTCCAGTGCCCAGCCTGATACAGCATCTAACAGGTCGGACAGGGTATCTGCTGGTGCGTTAGGCGGTTGGTACACCCACCAGATAGCCAAACTCTCCTCGACATCACACGCTAGACCTACACATTCAATTCCGGAGATTGTTCAGGGGGGAACAACATGAAGGAACAAAATTCACAGATGAGCAAAGCCACACCACTACCACACCCATAGGTCTGGGACTGGTGAAAGACCGAGAAGTGGAGTAAGCTGGTTCAAGGCAACAGTTTCACCATCTCTTACCCAGGTCTCAGTCACGCAGGCCATATCACCTCATCTCAGTTGTCTCCTCTCCAGGCTAAACATACCCAGCTTTTCCTTTGGGGAAAGGGCGTGAATGTGGTGTAGGTGGCTATGAGCCCAGGCAGGGGGAGGGCTTATGACCAGGGGAAGGATCCATAGTTAGGTAGGGGGGCATACAGGTAGGTGAGTGGAAAGGGAGGCCTGAGGGAGGCTGGTGATGGGCCGAAGGGAGCCCCTGGGCACTGTTTGCCCAGGGGCCCCCAAACCTGGAACCAGTGTCAAGCCCAGGTCTGCTGAGTCCTACTCTGACATTCTAATCACTACACCACATTGCTAAAGAGCACTGAACAAAACAAAACCTACCCCCACCCACCTGCCCTCCCCCATCCTATCACAGGTTCTTTTGGGTTCTGGCAAAGGAAAAAAAGATGAGGATAAGGCTGGATCCAGCCAGCCTTTTTTTCTCAGTCTTTCCTAATTCCACCCCTAACTAAAGTCCCCCCCCCACATGTCTTTTCATGTGGGGCAGACTCAGCATGGGTTCTGTAAGGGAAGATCTTGTCTCACTAACCTGTTAGTGTTCTTTGAGGGGGTGAACAAACATGTGGACAAGGGGGACCCAATAGACATTCTGTTTACGTTGACTTCCAGAAAGCTTTCAATAAAGTTCCTCATCAAAGGCCCCTAAGTAAGCTCAAGAATCACGGGATAAAAGGACGAGTCCTTTTGTGGATCAAAAACTGGCAAATTAATAGGAAAGAGAGTGAGTAGAAATGGATAATTTTCTCAGTGGAGAGTGGTAAGCAGTGGGGTACCACAGGGATCAGTACTCAGTCCAATGCTTTTTAACCTGTTCATTAATGATGTGGCGTTGAGAGTAAGCAATGAAGTGGCTAAATTTGCATATGATACACAAGTTGTTCAGGGTGGTGAAAACCAGGGAGGATTGTGAGGCACTCCAAAGGGATCTGTCGAGGATGGGTGAGTGGGCGTCAACATGGCAAATGGGGTTCAGTGTGGTCAAGTGCAAGGTGATGCACATTGGAGCCAAAAATCTTAACTATAAATACACATTGATGGGGTCCAAACTGGCAGAGACTGACCAAGAGAGAGATCTTGGAGTCGTAGTAGATAACTCACTTAAAATGTCGAGACAGTGTGCGATTGCAATAAAAAAGGCCAAAGCTATGCTGGGGATTATTAGGAAGGGTACTGAAAACAGATCAGCCAATATCATAATGCCCCTATATAAATCAATGGTGCAACCTCATTTGGAGTGCTGTGTACAGTTCTGGTCACCACACCTTAAAAAGGATATTATAGCTTTAGAAAAAGGGCAGAAAAGGGCAACTAGAATTATAAAAGGATTGGGACACTTTCCCTATGAAGAAAGGTTAAAGCGCTTGGGGCTCTTTAGCTTAGAGAAACAACAGCTGAGGGGTGACATGATCCACGTTTATAAGATTATGCATGGGATAGAGCAGGTAGAGAAAGAGGTACTTTTCTCCCTTTCTCACGATACAAGAACTTGTGGGCACTCCATGAAATTGCTGAGCAGTCGGGTTAGAATGGATAAAAGGAAGTACTTCTTCACCCAAAGACTGATTAACACATGGAATTCACTGTCACAGGAGGTGGTGGTGGCTATAAGCATGGACAGCTTCAAGAGGGAATTAGATAAACATATGGAGCAGAGGTTCATCAGTGGCTATTAGCCACAAGGTATAGATAGGGACTCTGGGGCAAGTGATGCTCTGTATTCTTGGTGCTTGGGGGGGTCAACAGTGGGAGGGCTTCTAGTGACCTAGCCCCACTGCTGGACCTCCTTGATGGCACCTGGTCTTTTTGGCCACTGTGTGGCAGAGTGTTGGACTGGATGGGCCATTGGCCTGATCCAACATTGGCTTCTGTTATGTTCTTTTGTCCATGGATGTCTTGTGAACCCCAGCATCACCCAGCGTCAAAGGAGATCCTTTCCTGCCTTTTGCACCAGACAAAAAAACGGGTTAGATCCAACGCAGGAAGAGGGGAGTCGGTCTCGTTTCCCCCTTCCATGGTTAATAATTGCCCAGCATGTGGGTCAAGGTTCAACTAGAGCACTGCTTTGACTAGCATGCAGGAAGGAGGCACACGCTGTCCCTGAATATGGAGGTTCTATTTGGCTTTCCCAGGTAAAGTCCCCTAATGGAATCCTCCATGAAATTGCCTAATCCCCTTTTAAAGCTGTAGAGCTAGCTGCCCTCTCAGTTCCAAAAGATAACAGTAATGAATTTTGTGAAGTACCACCTTCTTTAGCCTTTCTTGGATGTCCCGTCTTGTTGATTGCATTGATTCACACTCTGTGAGGAAAGTGCCTGTCAGGACACAGACGATTTATGGCGACCCTGTAAGGTTTTCAAGGCAAGAGACATTCATAGATGTTTTGCTATCTCCTATCTTCATGTACATGAAATTGAGCAGACTTCAGCGGACAGCGGAAGACAGGAGGGCCTGGCGTAATCTGGTCCATGGGGTCGCGAAGAGTCGGACTCGACTGTGCGACTGAACAACAACAACAATCTCTGCGTAGCAACCCTGGTATTTTCTGTGGACTCTCCCATACAGATACTAACCAGGGTTGACCCCACTTCGCTTCTGAGATCTGACAAGACCAGGTTAGCAAGCTATGTAACCCACTTTAAATCTCGGTGCGAACGGTGGGCTATAGCCAATGTACATAAATAAAACCCATCAAGCGCATTAGGTGCCTCTGAGCTGTACCCAGGGTTGCCAGCCTCAGGTGGTGGCTGGAAATCTCCCGCCATTGCAACTGATCTCTAGGCGACAGAAATCAGTCCACCTGAGAAAACAGCCACTCTGGAAGGTGGACTCTATGGCATTAGACCTCTCCCCAAACCCTGCCATCCTAAGGCTCCACCCCCAAAATCTTCAGGTATTTCTGGACTCCGTAGCTGACAACCCGAGTTGTAGCATTACGGGAGAAAAAAGTTCTCTCTACCATGATTTAATTTCATAAACCTCTATCCTGTACTTGATTTTAAAACAGCTGTAAAGGTCTCTTTAATATAGCCAGGGGGGGAAATTGAATCCCTCCTGGCACAAAATGGGAGCTTAACGGCTTGGTGTTGCTAAAAAAAAAAGGAGGGGGAGGGACGCTTCAGTTAGCCTGATTTGTAAATATGTGACCCCACCCCCTTTGCAAAAAAACCTATTATGCAAATAAGAGCCTTTCCCAGCTATCGGCATCTCTCCCACCATTGCATAAATTATACCCAGCCTTTGTCCCACCTCTTGACCTCCCCGAGCACCACCCCTTTGACAGTTGGTAACGCCCCCTCCGGGTTTTGTCCCTTTGGCCCGCCCCTCACGCTACGTGCAGAGGCGTGGCTTCGCCGCCGCCGCCGGGGCCTGGGACCCGGATGGCCGTTTAGTCGGTGCTTAGACGCCGAGGCTGCCACATCGGGCCTTGGACAAATTACAAAGCAGGGGGAGGGGGGGATAAGTGTAATCCGCCTCCATCCTCCGCCTAGGACTCCCTTCCGCCCCCGGGAAGCTCGTATCCGGAGAGAGCGGACCGAGCCCGATCCGACGAGGTGGGTATCGGCTTGGTTGGTCCCCGGCAAGCCTGTGCTGGGACGGCCAGAAAGCGGCGCTGGTGCAAGCAAAGGGAATGGGCCGGGGTGAGCCGGTAGAACGTTCAGGCCTCCGCCATCTTGTCCCAGGCTTCATCCTGGTCTGTGTCTGTTGCCCAACCGAATCCGTGGCCATCCGCCCCTCAGGCTGCGCTCTCGACTCCCCCGAATCAGCCCTGCCCTTCCCCGGGCGCTGTCCTCGTTGCTTCGGGTGGGTATTTGCCCCATTGGAGGGGAGCGGAGGGGGGCTATTTGTTAACCCAAGGGGAGCCTCTGTTTTTTAAAAAAGCCGAGAAAGGGGGTTCCATCCAGAAAGACGCGCCCGGCCCTCGAGCCGCCCCCCGCATTGACTCCTCTTGTGGAGAGAAGGAGAAAACGGTTGGGGGGATGGAGGCGTCATTGGGGGGGGCTGTAAGAGGCCTTCTAGGAACTGGAGGCAAATTGGATTTCACTTACACCCCCCTTTTGGGGGGCTTTCCTCCCCACCGCCAGGCTAAAGAAACTGCTGAGATTTAAGGGGAGAGGAATGGCCTAAATTTAAATACTGGAGGGGAGGGAGGCGGGTCGGTGGGGTGAAAACCTAAGCCCTTTAATCTTCCTGCATCCATCTTTATCACCATTGGTAAATATTGAGGCTATGTTGGGTGAGCCTCTGCCTTGGGGGGGGGTGAATGAAATTGAGGAGGAGGCCAGCCAGAGCCTGATGCCCCCCTCCCCGTATTTTTATTTCATACCTTTGAAAGATTCCCGTCAAAAATCAATGTTTTAATTAGGACCTAACGTGGAGTTTAGGAGGGTTTTTTCTTTAAAAAAAGGGAGAGGCTAAGAATTATGGATCTGGTGTTTAAGTATTCCTTTCTCCTGTGGTATTCTCATTCTTATTACCAAAGTGCTTGTATTTGTTTTTTTGGGGGGAGAGGTAGATGGTTCCCAAAATCAAAATGCCACTATGGAGGTGTGTGTGTGTAAGGGGGAGACTACCTTCCCTCAGCATACCTTTGGTATAGTATCCACATTTGGGATATGTGATGTTGCAGGAATGGATACAGTGAAGCTGATTTGAGCTCCTTTTTTTTTTTTGGAAAAATTACAAAGGCCTTTTTAAAAACTGGAGACTGCCACAAGGTAATCGATGCCCATTAAAGATCAGGGAGGGTTTGATGGAAACGTTTGTGTGTGTCTGTTTGAAATCTGATATTGTAGCACTTCCAAGGTTGCAGTAGTTGGTGGCTAAAAAAATTCAATATTTTCTGTTTTGTTTTTTAGTTCTTCTTGGGATTTAACACAAACCAAAAAATGCTAGGAAATATCACAACTGGGGGGGGGGGGGAGGTGTGGCAGGTGTTATATAGTGATGTAAGGCAATTTGGAGATAAATGCTTAGGAAAGCTGCTGTAATGCCTGGGAGATAGTGATTCTCTGTTTTGGGGGGAGAAGATGCCCTAAATCAAGGCAATGTTAATATAGTCACGAAGCTAGAGTCGTACTAATTGTGAGATGCTGAGGTTTACATTTTTTTAAAAAAAACTCCTTTTTACTGCATCTCAAGTGAAAAACAATCAAAACCACCTTCTGCTGTTTTGTTTTGTTTTAAAGCAGGGATATCTGGTACATGGGGGGTGGCTGTGAAAATTTGGACGTGTTGGGCTTATAATTGCCCACACTGAGGTGGGTTTTTGGGACAAATCCCAGTCCCTAGAAAAGTGCCTCTGGTAGGGGAGATAAATACCTCTCTTTGAGGGTCATACTGAAATAAAGGGTGTGCCTTTGGGAAAGGGGAGAGGAGTTGGCTGATGTGAAGCCAAGGTGTCTCTTTTACAGCACTTTAAACAGAAAATCAATTGTGGGGGACGTGGAGAGTCCCCATGTCTAGGGTTGGTAAATATTAATGGGCTCCTGGAATCTAGGGCTCTCGGGGCGTATGTGCTGGGTTTTTCTTTTCTTTTTTTAAATGGCAACAGCCTGAATTAATTTAGCATAAAGACAGAGTTCAAATTTCCCAGCATTGTGGCGGGTGGGGTGGGGTGAGGGAGTATACTCACAGAATCAGGAGCTAATATGGCTCCCTTTTTATTTCAGAGCCCCGAAGTCTCTGATTGGGGTGATGTCTGAATTCCAAGGCTGTGTGTGCAGTGGTGGGCAAGGGGGTAGGTTTGTACTCTTCTCTCTCGTCCCCCCACAGCCTCAGTCACCTGAAGGCACACCATAAAATATTGGATAACAGTGAGAGCCGAGTCAGCTTTGATGAGGCTCATAACTGGAGCCTTGTCAGATTTACTGAGCATATGAAGGCGGAGTGATTTCGGTCCATAGCTAGAGAAGGGATTGCCAAATCCACCCCTTGCATTTCAGGAAAAAATGGATTTCTGTTCTCACTTGCATCTTCTGCCCTGAATGTCAAGCACTTCTACATGCCAGTGCAAACCAGTGCTGATTTAGTTGTGAGGGTGACTGAGGGGTGCCCATCCGTTCTCATTCTTCTATCATTCTGGATTTCCATTTTTAGGTGTTCATTTTGTGAGCATGTAGCAGATGAGGTGGTGGTGGTTTGTTTCATTGCTTCTCTCAAACACCCCCCTCCAAATTGCTGGAAGAAGATTCTGCCTTCTTTTCAGGGTGCTGGAATTCAAGGGCTTTGTTTTCTTTTTCTTGTTGTTGTTAGAATGCCTGCTGGTGTCAGATCTTTGTTGGGGTGAGGGTGGGGTAGTCACATATAAATACTGGTTTCTCTTGCGAAGCTGGCTTCCCAAAGAGGGGAGTGTCTTCTCTGTGACTTTAAAGCCTGCTTGTCTAATGCAGCTCTGAGATTCTGCAGATAAATTGGAGATATTAATAATTAATGGTTGCTGATTCAGTATTGGGGTGGCATTGAAATGAGGGGGGTCTGCAGTTTTCCTCTCGCCAGCCTTAAAAAAGAAAAGGGAAATCAGTGAATAGGAGATTTAACCATTTGCATTATTAAACATACCGATTTTGGAACTCATGAAGCGTGTGGATTTATAATAACTGAACAGACAGTGCTGAGAAAACGGTCTGCAATCGAGGCTGGATAGAATGGAAGAATGTATATTCCTGAAGACTGCATCAATAATGGATTTAAAATTATTAGGTGCTACTGGGAGGAGGAAGTGCTATTTTAAAAACCTGTATTGGCTTGTGTTTTGCTCAGGTGCCGTTCTAGCTGGTTGTGCAGTGCTGGGGGAATTGGGCATCTTTGCTGCGTGTTACATAGCAAAATTACAAAGAGGGCTGTTAGTGTGCAGTTTAGCTGTGCTTTCCCAAAGGACCTAGGTAGCACACACAGTCTGTTATAACTCGCCAGCATTTAATAAGGGAAAATAGTGCAGCAAAAATGTGGTTGAAATGCTTTTTCCATTTCACGGTAGAAGCATGACTGCCACTGTTTCCAGAATTTAAGAACAGAAGAGGAGCCATGTTGGATCAGGCCAGTGGCCCGGCCCGGCCAACACTTTGTGTGTCACACAGTGACCAAAAACCAGGTGCCATCAGGAGGCCCACCAGTGGGGCCAGGTTTATTATTTAATTAATTTGTACCCCACCTTTCTTCCCAATGGACCCAAGGTGGCTTGCATTGTTCTCTGTTAAGGATGGGATTATCCTTAATGAAAGTGCTAGATGCTTTGCATTTTTGAGATAACATGATCATACCACTTTATATTTATGTCTACTGTGTTTTAAGGGATTTTAACACTCACTGGTTCCCAAAGTGGGCAATACTGCCCCCTTGGGCGTGCTGGAACGATCCAGGTGCAGATCTACAAACGGCACCTTTTTGTCCACTTCTTGAAGGTAGACGTCCAGGGGGGCGCTGAGTAATTTTTTTTCTGAGAAGGGGGTGGTAGGCCGAATAAGTTTGGGAACCTCTGATTTAAGTGATTCATAAATACAGTTGCCTGCATCTAGGTAAGGGAGCTATCAAGTGGATTCTGTGCATCTTATTTCCCAGGCCTGATCCAGCTGTGCTAAGGTAATGGATGATTGGCTGATCATGGGGGGGGGTGGCTAGAGGCTGGCTTTTCTCCTAAACCATGGATCAACACTACTACTGGTGGTTTGACTGCACTGTGGAAGCACAGACGAATCAGGCTCCCCGTGCTGAGTTTATTTTATTTTATGTATTATTGCACCTCTCATTCTCGGTGATTCTGTAGAGTAACAGTTACTTAAATGCTCCTGATCTGGTGGAACTTCTTTTCAGCTCCAATTTTAGTGTTCGGTATTCTGAAAGATTCTTGCGTTTCTTATTTTCTCTGAATCAAGTGTGGGGGGGTTGTGGAGGAAGAGGTTTCAGCATCACCTTCAGTTTGCAGGAATATTTATGAGGGAACAAGATCTTATATAGTTTGTAGAGTAACAGTAATTATGAGTGGTGCTTTATATGGTGGTATGCCGATACCACAAAAATCTCTAGATCCTTTATTCTAATAAGATGACATTTTGCAGATAAGCTTGTAATTAAGTATAATTATGAGTTAGATGTTGAAGGCCCCGACTGTGACATGTGTCTAATAATGGAGGATTAACTGCAGCTGGAATTTTAAATATATTCCTTTCAGTCTCAGCTGACACCAAACGTGTCAAAGATTCAGTAGGTCTCCCCTGCCTATTCCTCTTCCCTCTCCCCAAAATCCTTCCCTTCATTCTAAGAATTGGTGCCTGACCAGAGCTGTGTAGTTTTCTACATCATTATAGATATTATCACCTCTGTAAAAATGAATATCATGAATCTTGGATGCTTAGTGAAGTTGCACCGGAAGCGAGCCAACTTCCTAACTTTTGCTCTTTCACAAAGTGGTTTTTGTAGATCACCTTTCAGGGGATGCTCTTGGTACTGATGTGATCTGCAGTGTCCACACCTGCTGCTAGATTCTGGCGGGGGGGGTGTCAGAGGTAATGCTTGTTCAGAAGTGTGGAGGCAAGTGAAGCCTGGCCAAGCATTGGGCGTCTTTGACCCATGCCGCCATACAGGTGGAATGAAGGCCCCTTTCATACAATGGGAGCTGCTTTAGCAGAGAGGTGTGTGTGTGTGTGTGTGTGTGTGTTTGCCCCCTCCCTCAAATCTGGTTGCAACAATCTTCATTTCCCAAGGAACTGGTATTCGGGGGGGGTGGGGGCAGCACTACTGTTTGGGAAAGACCAGTGTGGTTGTGCTGTTCACATGCTCAGTCCTGTGGGGCTATGATCTCATCACACTGAAGGGGCTTCTGTGCTGCAAGGTGTGTATATGAAGGGGGTCTTCCTCTTGGAGGATGGCATATACATGTTTGCTGCTTGCAGAGGTTAGAAATAAATCCCACATAAAGGTTTTCCTCTGATAATTTAGGTGGATAATATGCTCATGCGTGTTACTAAAGCAGGTGCTGTCTTAGTGCAAGGTGTACTGTGTAATCAGTGTGTAGAATTCCCTGCCCCATGCTATGTGGTCTAGTCCTATAAAAAGGATTAGACAAATTCAGGGAGGGGAGTCAGGCAGTTTGTGGTGCTAACTAAAAGGCGTCTTTGTGTTCGAAGGCAGACTTCCAAATTCCAGATGCTGGAGACAAACACAGGGAAAGGCTCTTGCCTTCCTGCTCTGTTTGCATTCACCCTAAGGGGTCTAGCTGACCACCTATTAGAAGCAGAACTAGACAGTATTATCCAGACTTTGCTGGGCTAGATAGTGTGAATCCAGCAAGGTGATATTTGTGGGGGTCCTCGATTAAGTATGCTAATGAGTTGTGTTTCTGCATACTTTTTGCACAAAATGCCTTTTGCATATTCTCAAACCTCTGTCTGTTAGATGCCAGGAGGATGCTGATAGTCTGATTTCAGATTGTTTGGTGACTGGACTGAAGATCTGGATGAGGACTGTGGGCATTGCAACGTTTCTGTTTCCTCTTGGATTGTACAGACAACTTGTTATGGTGAACTGGGTCAAGTCCTAGCATGAAGGAAAAGTGCAGACTCTTAAACAGTAGCCTGATGGCACATTCTTTGGGGTGAACTCATGGGGGACCTGCATGAAGATGTAATTGTGAGCCAAGTTTTTGTGTGCATGTCTCTTTTTATATGTTCTGTATTTCTTTGGAGACCCTTAATCATTCCTTGACTTTTCTTGTTTTTGTCTTCAAGCATTTTTGTCTTCGTCTGCTGGAAAGTTTTCATGCTCAAGCCCCATAGAAGTGAATAAAAGAACCGTCCATTGGTTTATTCCTGTAGTGTTTCTCCTTTGGAACCTAGCTGTGGACTGGATTAGGTTTCCAAATATTCAGCCCATCCACTGTTATGTTAAGGCACAAGGTTGGGTCTTCTAGTAAAGCAAACCGTCTGACTTTGCAAGTATTTAAGGGAGGTGAATGGCCAGCTCTGATTGCAAACATTTGCATTTTCTTGTGTAATGTCTGGATTTTTTTGCATCTTGACTGTCAGCTGTAGTTGACTGTCAGCAGGGATAAGGCTAAATATTGTGGTTACAAATAGGTAACCAACTGCTGTCAAGGTCATATAAATGACAGTCCAAATTTCAGTGTAAAGAATGGCCTGCTGGCAATAGCCATCAGCGCCCATCATGTTGAAATACTGAGTAAAGGAGTTCATTTATTTCCTCCTTAGAAGTACGATGCATTTTGAAATAATCGCACCTTTCATGCTTGTACAAGTTTGTGATCTGAGGTGCAAGTATCTTGCTCTTCTGACTCTTCTTAACCATTTGTGTGTATGTCTTTCCTGTCTGCCTGTTATGCTCAAAACCTGCAGTTGTGCTGATTTGATACCAGCATTAATAACTGTTTTTTAAAAAGTCCCGGCCGGTCCTACCCCCTCCCACCCATGCCCTGTATTGAGGCCCAGTAGACTGCCACTTCACCCCATGCAGCACAGTGGTAGATGCACAGTATTGGGTCTGCTTCTTTCTGCATAGCTCCTATCATGGATTCTTTTTTTTTGAAACATGTAGCAGTGTGACAGGACATTAGAATTGTGTGGTGGATATCAGGAATGGCTTTCCTGTGAATGGACGACCATGCCTGATTTGCATGCTTTGCTCAGAATCTTTTAAATTTCTAGAGAACAGCTTTCCACAAGTCTGGGAGTCAACAAACGGTAAATAAGGAGGTTGTAAGAGAGCTCTGAGGAAAAGGGGAAAAGCCACATAAGGCAAGAGGGCTGTAGAGCCCACATACTTTAGTAGTTGGACTGAAATCAAGAAGACCTGTGTTCAAATCCCTACAAAGCTTACAAGGCGGTCTTGGGCCATTCACTGTCTCTCAGCCCCACCTGCCTCACAAGATTGTTGCAGGGATAAAAAGAGTGTGTACAGGGCTGCCTGCCCCTGAGTTCATCAGGAGAATGGGACTTTTTAAAAATATATCTGCCAGGTGGAGCCTTTTTTAACATAGGCGCAGAGAACTTTGGGACTTCTGAGTCTGTCCAAAAGTTATGCTCAGCATGATACTGGAGATCATGAATGGAAAAGCCGTGGAGCCACAAAAGGTACAGAAGAGCTCTGACTTTTCTGCAGTAGGTTTTATTGATAGACCCTGCAAAATACGGTTCTTAATACCTTTCTGCAATCACATATGTTACGGCCCTCAGTGGGGTACCTGGAATTCCATGCCACAAGAATCTCTATTGATCTGTCTGCATACTGCACAGATGGACTTGAAGAAAGTGAAGAGAACTTGACCTGGTATGTGTCTGTAGCTGCTGACATAAGGCCATTTCCATATTGGTTAAATAAAACACTTTTTCTTTTGGGATTGCCTTTGTTTGCTTTCCTTTAATGGGCTGTTGAGTAGTAAAGGAAATCCAGGCTAGTGGTTGGCAGTTTTAATCTAACTGTTTAATTCTAGTGTTGGGTGAACACACATGAAACTGCCTTGTATTGTATCAGACCCTGGGTCCATCGGAGTCCATATTGTCTACTCAAACCAGCCGCGGCTCTCTAGAGTCTCAGGCTGAGTACCTCCTACCTGATCCTTTTAACTGGAGATGCAGATGCTCTGCCAGCAAGCCACAGCCCCTCCATTGTGGCTGAAAATGGTCCTCAAGGGAGCTGACAGCGGGCAGACTTAGAACGGAAGCATACCCTAGTTGAAAGCAACAAAATAAAAAAGGCCATAACTTCATCAAGCTAGCCTTATGAAGCACCCATCCCCAGAGCTTTCGAAACAGATCAGCTCTTTGTGTATTTGCTGACTGCTGGGGGGAGAGGGTCTGGCAAGCCATCCTACATTTTGAATTCTAAAATGGATGCCACAACTGGGGGGGGGGGGGGCCTGCTCATGTTTGCCTGCCTTGACTCCAAAGAGCAGAGCACAGGCTCGTGATCACCTGAGTAAAGATGGAGCTCCATAATATTCTAGCCCTTTGATAGCTGAGCTAGGCCAGGTGAGAATCTCTTTCATAAGGCATACGCTGACAAATTGGACTACCGGCAGTGATTTTTCAGTTTCTCACAATGGCCCAGAGTGAGCATTCCTGTTGCAAGTCCGACTCCACCTGCTTGGCATGACAGCATTGTCACTTGCACGCACACTCGTGCAGCTTCCCCAGAATAGCCAGACAGCATTAAATAGATGAGCTTGGGATTTGCTCCAGAGAAGGCAGAAGTTAATGGCTTTGCAGGTTGCGTGTTGCCCACTGCAGAGAAAGCATCCTGATTTAGGCAGTTTCGTCATGTCTCATACTGAGATACTAGTCTCTCTCAGAGAGTCTTTATGAGGAGCATCCTCATTACTGCCTTAGGAGTGTGTCCATCGTTGGGTCTGCCTGGATTTGTTCCGTAGCGTGCCCCAGAGCAAAGTGACATTGGAGCAGGCAGTGTGACAGTGCAGGCCTTGAGAAATCCAGGTGCCAGGTCACCATCGTGCCTTCAGATTTGTGGCTCCTGGAGTGCTGGGTTTATAAACTGTGAAATTGTATTTAGCATTAGAGGCTGTGAAAATCCAGATCTCCTTGGGGTTGCATAGGACCTCCGTTGCTGGAGATGGTCTGTAGTTTGATAAAACAGCTGTTCCTAGACCTTGCGGGGTAGGTTTTTGTTATTTTGTCAGTGATAAAATGTACGCATTAGATTCATTTCCAATAATCCTTGTTCCAGTGACCCTGAAATCTTCCTCATCTCCCCCCCTCCAATTATGGCAAGGCGAAGGGTCATTGCCTAGAGCATGCATCTCGAATGCTGAAGAGATCTCAGGTTTAATCCTCAGCTTCTCCAATTTAGATAGGGTAGGAAAGACTTGTGCCCCAGAGCTTGAAAAATATACTGAGTCAGTAGCTCGCATTGCCCCAGCTTGATCATTTTGCTGCTGCCCAGGATACAGATGGCGTGAAATGCACTCTTACTAGCAACGGCTATAAAGGTTTAGAACAAGAAGAGTTGGATTTTATATCCTGCCTTTCTCTACCTTACGGAGTCTTAAAGCGGCTTACAATCACCTTCTCTTCCTCTCCCCACAACAGACACCTTGTGAGGTAGGTGGGCTGAGAGAGTTCTGAGAGGACTGGGACTGGCCCAAGGTCACCCAGCAGGCATCACGAGGAGGAGGAGCAGGGAAGCAAACTCGGTTCTCCAGACTAGAGTTCACTGCTCTTAACCACTACGCCATGCTGGCTCTCTGGTTTATTCTGTTACTGCCTTCTGCCAGGTGAACGCCAAAGCCCCTTGGTGTTACAGGTGGACTCCTGTCCTTCCCGCATTACTAAAATCTTGCACCTGCCAGTGAGACTGTGGCACCCTGTTGTCTTAGTTCCTTTGATCTTGGCTCCAAAGCACAAACCAAGGAGGGCACATCCAGAAAGCAAAGAGTCACAGGGCTAGGAACTGGTTTGCCCCAGGCCAGGGCAGGTCAACTTCTGATTTTTAAAAAAATAAAAATCAGATTTTCATCACTTTTTTAAAAACTTCAGTTATATTATGTGTTCCTTTTAATGCTTTTGATTTAAAATGAAATCTGAGCTTTCTTAAAGCAAGTTATATTGTACAGTTACCTCTTAAGTTTGTGACCCTCCATCAGGCATACTAAATTAGAATCTGATTTTCTGTGTGAAAGGAAACACCACAGGGAAAAACATTTGACTTCTGAGGCCAGTGTTAGAAATCAGTGGATCATATATTTATTGTAGTGACATTATTCATATTTATGATTTTCAGCCCAACAGTATGTGCACTGACTTTCGATCTCATAGACAAGTGCTGTTTTCCCATTAATTACCACCCTTGCTTTTGGAAAGTTCTGTGTGTGTGGCCTTTGAGCCAGTGCATTTAACTCTGTGCTGGTCTGTAGCCCTTGGGTTGAAGTAATTGTTGCTTACTGTCCTTGCATGTGAACCCAGAGCCAACCAGAAATCAATTAGTTTCACAGTTACACGCAGTTTCTAAGCAGATATAATTGTGTGGTGCCAGAGGCTTGTAGACAGCAATTATTCACAGATTGTATCCTCCACCTGTCAACCAAAGGTTAACCATGATCAGAATATCTGGATTACTCTTCTAGATACTACGCAGTTTATTTATTTAGATATATATGTATGCATATGCACACTTGTTCCAGAAACACATGAATTACTAAGTGGGAAACCTGTTTGTTTCTTGGAATACTTGTTCCTGTGCTGTCAATCATTTGATTCCCAAATTGTCTGACAAAATAATCCTAAAGCAATGAATGCCCAGCCATTGTGATAACAATATGCTATAGTGTGAAAAAAGCCAACAGTATGACAGCCTAGAACAGTTTTGTGGTATGGTGTAAAACCAGCATAAAAGCAACAGGGAGCCAGTAAAAGTCAAATCAGTTTAAAATGCTGAAGCAGGACTATCTATTGATGTTTCTATGTGCCTGTTTGGGGCCGCAGTGGCTCAGAGGTTAAGACGCTGAGTTGCAGACTGGAAGGTTGGTAGCTCGGCAGTTCAAGACTCTAGTGCTGCATGACAGGGTGAGCTCCCATCTCTGGACCCAGCTCCAGCCAACCTAGTAGTTCAAAAGTAAGAAGTTGCAAGTACATAAATAGGTACCACTTTGGTGGGAAAGTAACAGCATTTCGTGTGCCCCGGCAAGTAGTCATGTGTGTCAGCCACATGACCACAGAAATGTCTTCGGGCAGCGCTGGCTCTTCTACTTGGAAATGGAGATGAGTACTGCCCCCTAGAGTCAGATTTGACTGGCTTTCGAGCAAGGGAAACATTTATTTTATGTGCCTCTTAGTTACCTTGAATGCAGGCAAGTTAGGTTACAGATACTTTGTGCCATATTCCGTATTTGGCAGGTGGGCTTGATAAGAAGCCAAGCAGAGGCACATCTTCTTTAGTAGAGCCAGCTAAAACAGCATGAAGAAGTGAGCAAGCTTTTGAGTTCAGGCTGCTGAGCAAATCATAAAGGGGGATGAGAAGCAGGAGATACAGATACGCCTGATGGGAAACTCCCATCTGCAGTGCGTGGGGGAGATTTCAATCATGATTTAAATTGCCCTGATTCCATCAGTGTGCCTGGCCCTGCGTGCCTTCTTGGTGTGATCCTGGCTTAGAATGTTCTTACTCTCCTTTGGGCTTAAGGTGGCACACGTACCTGATTTGGTTTCCCTCTGTTGCCATGAACTTAGCAGGTTGGATGGTTTCTCATTTGTAGAGCTCCAGTTTGGATGGGCTGTACAGCTGTGATGGCTGATTTTTTTGAAGGTCAGCATAAATGCAGATATCCTCTGAGCGAGGCAGCAGTTGGCTGTAGCTCGGAGCAAGCTAGTTGTGGTGGGCTGGGCGTGGCATGGGATACTGAGATGCAAGAGGCCCCTTGGTTTTGCTCCCCAGTCGGGAGTGGGATGGGCCATTTCAGGGGTCAGGAATCAGAATCCTGGTGCCCATGACCTGCTAGAGTGGCCAATGTTTACCTTCTGTACTTAGAACCTGCCTTGGTGCTGCTGCGCACCAGCAGTTTGGGTCTCCTAGACTTTGGAGGGGTGCAATACTTTCGAGTATAGTTGCAGTACTCCTACTTGGCTGCATGAGGAGCAGATCTTTCGTAAGAGACCTGGTAAGTAATCATCAACAGGCCTTTGAGTGAAAGAGACTCCTTTAATCCTGAACCATCCCTGACAGTTGTTGCTAATCCTAATTGTAGGTAAGGCTGATCAGAATATATCTGATCATTTGACCAGGTGTTTAAAGCATTAATCGGGTGTGGAACCGTAATGGAGGGAGACTTATGTTAAGGAGGACGTTAACTTTGACAGAAAGCATTTATTAATTAAAATATTTATACTCCACCTATCCCATGTGGCTGCATACAGTTCCAAACAAAAATAATATAAGATAGTGAAATCTTGTTAAGACCCCCCCAAAAAAAACGCCTGCAGCTCAAACACTATTAAAAGCTCTAGTGAATAAAGTAGTCTTGTAGAGCTGCCTTTAAAAAAAAATTAAAATCTAAAACTACTGTATTAATGGTTAAAACATGCTACACAAATACAACTCAGTAACATTCAGGAGACTGAGTTGTGTTTTGCCTTTTTTGCTGGAAACACAGGGATACCCGAGTTAAATTAAACATTAGTTTCAAATGAGATTTTTAGAGAAAGGAAGTACTGTACCTGAGGCGATTCCTGTGTAGAACTAGTTTTCTCCAACCTCTCTTCCCAAACAGTGATGTTCTGGCGCCCATAAAAACATGGGCTGCCACTGGCATAAAGACATTTCTGACCTCAAACTGCGTCTCAGACAGATTCTTGATGGCATGATGAGCAGGAATTGGTGGGCTATTTAGGAAAGGGGCTGTCCCTTACTCCTGAATAAAGCGCTGCCTTTTCTTCCTCTTTTCCCCTCTCCTTCTCCAGCAGAGGCACGTTTCGTGGGGAGCCAGGAGGAACCATCGTACTCAATGACCTTACAGCGCAATGTCAGATCGTTTGGGGCAAACAGCAAAGGGGAAGGATGGAAAAAAGTATTCGTCGCTCAACCTGTTTGATACGTACAAGGGCAAGTCCTTAGAGATCCAGAAACCCACAGGTACGGTGGCCGGTGTGGTGATGCAGAGGGGACTTGGATGTGCTTGCAGATGGCTTCCCAGCATCCTGTCCTCAAAGGAGGAGGCAGCTGCTATGATGAACCTGCCTAGACTCTTAGTCTCTGATGCCTCTGTGATGGCACTCGCAGCGCCCTGAGCAGCTGCCCCCTCCCCAAGTTTATCCTAATCTGCCCAGTGAGGGCTTCCACAGTGGGGCTGCCAAGGGGTACAGTGGGGGGTGGGGTCAGGAAGGGGGATTGCAGCAAGGTCCCGATCCTGCCAGTAACCCTTGCTCCTCATTCCCCTGCAGTCACTCCCCGCCATGGCTTGCAGAGTCTCGGTAAGGTTGCCATTGCCCGGCGCATGCCACCCCCTGCGAACCTGCCAAGCTTAAAAGCGGAGAACAAAGGCAATGACCCCAACGTCTCACTAGTGCCGAAAGACGGGACAGGATGGGCAAGCAAGCAGGAACAGCCAGACCCAAAGAGGTAAGGGGGTGCCGGGGGGGGGGTGAACCTCCAAGCGATCCCCCACTATCCCTTTCCCCCTCTGGTTTGCATCTTTTATGCGGACGTGGGCCCTGTCTTTTTGTCCCCAGTACCGATGCCTCGACAGCTCAGCCGCCGGAATCGCAGTCACCGCCGGCTTCACAGACGTCTGTCTCAAACCAACCGAAACGACCCCCAACAGCCCCCGAGGTAAACTTAGGGCAGTAATGTGGGAACTGGAGAAGCCCCAGTAGAGTCTTCCCTCTTCCTTTGGCCGCTGAGTTTCTTGAGAGCCAGTTTGGTGTAGTGGTTAGGAGCATGGACTCTAATTTGGGAGAACCGGGTCTGATTCCCCACTTCTCCACATGCAGCTGCTGGTGTGACCTTGGGACAGTCATAAGTTCTTTCAGAGCTGTTCTCTCAAGGACAGCTCTCGAAAGAGCTCTCTTGGCCCCACCTACTTCACAGGGTGTCTGTGGTGGGAAGGGAAAGGGATTGTAAGCCACTCTGAGACGCCTTCGGGTAGTGAAGGGTGGGGTATAAATCCAATCTCTTCTTTTTCTTCTTAATGTATACCCTGTAGCTGTCATCAAACAGACCTGCTCTTTTACAGACAAGCAGGACTGTCGGTTCCCAACCCCCTTTCCTCCCTTTTGGGTATTCTGCACTCGTATTTTTATTTTTTATTTATATCTTGCTTTACCTCCTGATCTGAAACCAGAAGATTGTATTTCTTTGATTTCAGCAGAAGCTCCCATTTTGGTCTCCGTTTGTGAGAGCTGATTGAATATATTTAGGCGGTTGTGACAGCAGTATCTGTAGAGGCCCATGAGGGATTAGGAGGCTTGAGCATCCTAAAATTCCTTCCTGAAAGTCCAGATTGTGCCAGGGGGGTTGCTGCATGCCTGCATAAGTTCATTTTAACACAGTTCTCTTTTTTTCATTTGAACTTCTCCTTTTTCTTTATGTAATACAGAAAGCCTGAGGGCTTTATCATGGCTTTCAGTGGAGGCTCACAGAGGCATCAGAAGGGGCAAGGATTCCCTGGTCATACCTCTAAGCATTTATAAATCTCTCCCTAAGCCACCATTGTACATTTCTCAGGCTGTCGTAGTCAATCTAGTATGGTCACTGACCTAGTCAACTGAGAGCGTAGGTCTGGTGCAATGGTCAGAGTGCTGGATCTGGGAGACCCAGGTTCAAATACCCCCATGCTGTGGAGGCTCGCTGGGTGACCTCGGGCCAGTCCCACACTCTCAGCCTCATCTGCCTCTCAGGACTGTTGTGAGGAGAGGAGAAGAATGGAAGCTGCTTTGGGTCTCCATTGGGAAAGAAAGGCGGGGTTTAAATGAAGTAAGTAAATGTAAAACCACTATGTCAAAAGGCATTTTTAAAGATGAAAGCCCCAATCCTCTGGTCCCTGCCAGGATTATTATTGCTGCTTAGCAGAAAGACAGCAGGAAGGTTTTATTGCTCAGCCATGGTTTCCTGCCTCTTTCAGAATCCCCCTACAGTAGCAAGCGGGGTAAAGTCTTGGGCACAGGCCAGCGTTACCCATGGAGCGCAAGGAGATGGTAAGTGGCACTGAAACTAACTTTGTCTGAAGCTTGGATTTGGTAAGAAGGGGTTAAAAACATAAGAAGAGCCCTGCTGGATCAGAACATTGATCCACCTAGTCCAGCATCCTGTCTCACACAGTGGCCAACCAGTTCCAGGGCACAGAGGCCGAGTCCTTCCCCTGATGTTGCCTGCTGGCTCTGGGACTCAGAGGCTTAGTGCCTCGGAATGTGGAGGTTCCCCTCATTCACCATGGCTAGTAGCCCCTGATAGACTTATCCTCCATGAACCTATCTAATCCCCTTTTAAAGCTGCTTATCCTCTGCCAGCTAATTCCCCATTTTACTCACTCTCTCCGTAAAGTAGTATTTCCTTTTGTCCATACTGAACCCACTGCCCTTCAGCTTCATTGGATGCCCTTGAGTTCTAGTATTTTGGGAGAGGAAAATTACTCTTTGTCAATTCTCTCTACCCCATGCATAATTTTATAAACCTCTATCTTGCTTCCCCCCCTCAGTTGTCTCTTTTCTCAACTGAAAATCCCCAGGCTCTTCAGCCTTTCTTCATAGGAAAGGTGCTCCAACCTCCAGTATTTTGAAACACTCCTCCAGTGGTGTGGGAACTGAGACTCAGGTGGGGTTTTCTTCCTCTGGTGTCAAGGTGGAAAGGGATCAAGCCTACTGTCGCGATTCTCTCGCGAGGAATTTCCGACCCTGCAGGCGGCTGGCGACCAGGACAAAGCTGGCAAAGAAAAGGACACTACCGATGCGTCGTATGGGCCCGGACCAAACCTCCGCCCCCAGAGTGAGTGGTGGTCACCTTGAGGGTCAGCTCTGTCTCAGCCCCGGGGCAACGGGATGCCTTTCCCTCACAAACCTAAACTAGGATCTCACAGATGGTCTTGTCACTTGCAATTAATTCCCTACTCTCCCTCCCCCCGATCTCTTTGCAGACGCAACCGGTTGGCGGGATGGAGGCGGGCGGGGCACCGATGGGGAGCTGCTGCCTGAGGATGGACGGGCTGGGGTCGGCATGCAGCCCAGTGTCCCGCCTCAGTTTCCTCCTTACCGGGGGATGATGCCGCCATTTGTAAGTATACCTGGGAGGTGTTGTCTCGAGACTCACCTCCTGTCCTTTGGAATAATAGGGGTGGTGGATGAAAGCAGAATGATGGTAGATTTGAAAGGCTACAGGGATAGGAAGGAAAGGGCTTCCTGTGCAGATTCAAGGGCGGTAGACACGTGTGTTGGTAGAAGGCTGTAGGTGCTAGAGTACTGGGGAAGAGCAGCTGGTCTCACCGTAAATCAAAATCCTCCTTCCCCTTCATAGATGTATCCCCCGTACCTCCCGTTCCCGCCTCCGTATGGGCCGCAGGGACCGTACCGCTACCCCACAGCGGAAGCACAGAGGTAGGTGCAAGAAGATAAATTGGGAGGGGGTTGCATCCCGTAATGGTGTCGGGAAAGGCACGTGGAAGGCCTGTGTATGGGAGAGGGAGGGCATGGTGCTGGAGACCCCGGAAGGCGGAGCCAGGGTTCCTTGTGGTAGAATGTCCAGGTGTCACGTTGAGACTTCCAACGCTTTCTTCAGCCACTTCCTTTGAATCTTTCTAACTCCAATGAAAGTGAGCGAAAGCCGCCACGAGCCACATTCCCTCCTTTGAGCAACACATTGATGGGATGATGCAGTTCATCAGAAAAGAGTAGAGCAGGTAGTAGAGCCCAAGAGGTGAAAGAGATCCCAGGCAGGCAGTATTCTTCCTTGCCCTCGTGCATGTGCAGAAATAAGGGAATGGTTCTCTTGTTGGGCTGGCTGGCTGATGGGAGAGATCAGGAAGGGGATCCTCAGCTGCCTGTAAATCCGTAGAGTGCAGTACTCCAGTCTGATTGTGGAGGAGCTGTCCTGGTGTTTTCCGCTGCGCCATGAAATCCTTAATCTACCTCTCTTTGTGCATCATCTTACCTTTAACTCCTTTAGGAGATGGCAGGGGGGCAAGGTCCTTTGTAGGCAGTCTCTGCATCACACTGTTTTGTGTGTGTGTGTTTTGTATTTCTCATATGTGCACATGTGTGAGTGTGCACCTGGAAGTCACAGGAACCTCTGGTGACTGACTGTGTGCACCTGGAAGTCATGGCGACCTCTGGTCACTGACCTCTGCTGGGGGCCTGGAGGATATTCAGAGAGGTGGCTGAATAAAGCCTGCCCCTGCCTTCGGTATTCCAAGGAGGTCTCCCATCCAAGTACTTGCCAAAGTTGACCCTGCTTAGCTTGGGCTTGCCTGGGCTATCTAGGTCAGGGTGCATCACGCTGTTTGATCTTCTGGTACTTCTAGTGTGTATGGCACCAGAAACAATGTGGCTAGGTAGCGATGCGGAGGCAGAGATGAGGCCTCTTCTCATTCTTCTTTCCTCAGGTTCCAGAGGCTCCCGGGACCCCGCCCCTCGCAACCTCCGCTGCGCATGCCGGAGCCCGTGAGCAGGCCACCCGTCCTCAAACAGGATGACCTGAAAGAGTTTGACGAGTTGGACCAGGAGAATGATGAAGGCTGGGCAGGTGACTGGCGGGCCTTTGCTGGAGGGGAGGTGGTCTCGTGGCCTCACCTTGGTGCTCTGGAGTTTGCTGTCCCTTCAGCCTCAGGGGGGCTTCCTAAGGGGATCGGCCTTCTGGGATGCTCTCCAGTCCTGAGCCTCCATCTGAGTCTGCCAGTGTCTCTCCCCCTCAGGAGCCCATGAAGAAGTGGACTACACCGAGAAGCTGAAATTCAGCGACGAAGAAGACGGGAAAGATTCTGATGAAGAAGCTGCTGAGAACCGGTAAGGATTTGTTAATGAAGCAGCCACGGGAGTTAGTCGCACATGACTTTCCCATAGCATTAGCATCCAGAGCTTCAGGTTCGTGGACCCTTCAGGGCAGAGGAGCTCTCAGTAGTGTCCTGGGAATCACTCCTCAGCATGCTGCTTTCCTCCACAGCTGCGTCTGTGAAGAGCACCAGAGTCTGGTTTATCATTGGATCTACTATTCTCTCTCCACACCGTGCATGCCGTGATCCCCGGAGTTCTGTTTGACAATCTTCTTTTCCTCCCTTCTCTGTCCCCACAAGGAATGACGAGGCCTCTGGCCCTGAAAGCCAGCAGCAGTTAGGCCCAGACGCAAAGAAGGCCGGAACCCCTAAAGAGGAGCAGCCTCCTGTAAAGATGGCCTGGGCTGAAAACTCACGTCCCCAGGAGGGCACCAAAGAGCCGCCACCGCCACCCTGCCCTGCGGTCCGGCCGCCACCTCCCCCACCCAACCGGGGGAACTGGGGGCAACCAAATGACTTCCCAGTGAGTTTTGAAGGGCTTGGGAAGCTTGGCAGGTGCTGTTCACAAAGAAGGCTGGTGGTTAAATCAACGAAGAATGAGTTCCTACGTAATGCCAAGAGGCCAAAGAGTAAATTGGGCTCAAGTCTATGTTATGCTGAATAGCCAGGTGAAGGAACAAATGCTCTTGGTGAGCCAGTTTGGTGTAGCGGTTAGGAGCACAGACTCTAATCTGGGAGAACCAGGTTTGATTCCCCATTCTTCCACATGCAGCTGCTGGTGTGACCCTGGATCAATCATAATTCCTTTCAGAACTGTTCTCTCAAGGGCAGTTCCCTCAGAGCTCTCTCGGCCCCACCCACCTCACAGGGTGTCTGTTGTGGGGAGGGGAAGGGAAAGGAGATTGTAAGCTGCTCTGAGACTCCCTCGGGTAGTGAAGGGCGAGGTATAAATCCAGTCTCTTCTTCTTGTTCTGTTGAAATGTGATTCAGTATGGAAAATGCGTCTCATAGATGATCTGCCTGTGAATTGTCCTTTTAACAAACATGCTTGGGACTTAAAAACATGACCCTTCAGTTTTCCCTAGGGCAGTAAAGCTGTTTCTCAGCGGTGACTTTTCACACTCTGGATTGAGAGCTAATGAGATCGGATGCTCTTCCAGATACAAGTAGAAAACATCACTGTCGGAGGATTCTTTCTTAACTTTTGCTCAGGTTTTTTGTGGGGCAGACGGTTAAACTAGAACCCTTCCTACTATAACACAATACCTTTCCATGTGGAGAGGGGTGGGGGAGGGTGCATGGAGGAACGTTTGATCATATGAGCCCCCCCCCCCATCCCTGTCTCTGCAGCCTGAAGTAGTACTGCCCAGATGCCAGCTTTAGGCCTCTCCCTCCATTTGCTTACTAAGGAAAACTTTTTTAAGAGGCCTTATGTAGGAAATTAAAGTATGGGGTTAGAGTGGGATGTAAAGATAGCTGATGACTTTTCCCCCTCCAGATCTGGGTAGGTGTGCAGAATCCCAAGAAATTAAGACTTTTGTGTGTGTGGTTTTTTAAAATCTTAAGCCTGCCTCTCAGGCACGCAGGTAATTCCTCCCAGCTGGCAGGGGAAGATTTGCTTTGTGGAGTGGGTCTGAGGCCAAGGGAAGAGACAGGAGAGCAGGTGGCTCAGAAGCTTTAGGCTCTTGCAATATGCCGGTTTCTGTGTGGGAGGGGCAACCGTCTCAAGGCAGAAGAGAAGCAAAGGCTTGGAGTGGCAGAGGCGTGGCCTCCGCATACTCTGCACTGGGGGAAATAAATAATGCAGAATTTCTTCTGAAAGACTGGATTTTGTGGCCAGCATAAATTAGGAAGTGAAGATAGTCTTGGCTTCCTTTGTTGGGAGGCTTGGAGGCAGTGTCGCACAGGGGTCTTGGAGAAAAATCCCCTGGGCCTGACCACCCAGAGCCCTAAGGATTCACCCCGTGTTGTACTTGTACGTGTAAGCCTCTTACAAGGAATGAGTTAAAATGATCGTGAGGCTGAATTCGTGAGGCAGCCTGGGGTGAAAGTGAGGTGGATCCTAGAAATGTGACATACAGCCAGTTCTCGGCATCAGCCTCTTATCTACCAAGGCTGAAACTAGCTTGAATAAGTAGTGGGTGATTTGGCTCTAACTGGAAGGTGCAGGCTGAATTGCTTGGAGGGGAGAGCAGGGAGGGAGTACAGCAACCGGTGTGCAGACGTCCCCAAGTCCCGAATTTCCACGGTTTGCTTTCATGGGTGATGGGGAGAGAATCTTTGCCCTCCCTCAGAATATCTGTGTCTTCCTAATGCCGATCTGGGACTCCCTCCTTTAGGACCGCCCTCTGCGGCCACTCCCCCCAGAAGACGAGGATGAGGCCTGGCGTCAGCGCCGGAAGCAGTCGTCCTCTGAGATCTCTGCTGCTGTGGAGCGTGCCCGGCGTCGGCGGGAGGAGGAGGAGCGGCGTATGCAGGAGGAGCGGCGGGCTGCCTGCGCTGAGAAACTCAAGCGGCTGGACGAGAAGTTTGGGGCGCCCGACAAGCGGCTGAAGCCCGAGCCTCCCAAGGAGCCACCTGCCCCCCCTCCAGCTCCCGTGCCGGTGCCCTCCACCCCACCTGCTGCCCCGCCTCCCCCAGAGGAGAAGAGGGAGAAAGAGGAGCCGGTTTTATCTAACAAGGCGCGTGGTGCTGTCGGGGGCAGCAGCAGTGGGAGCAGCCAGGACTCAGCCAGTGCGGGTGAGGGAATGCACTTGCCCAATCACACGCATTCGTGCACGCATGCTCCGGTGCAGCTTGACAGTGGCGTCCTCACTGCCCCTGAGAGGTATCTGCTCCACCGTATGATGGCTGCCTGACTTGCCCAGGCTGTCAGTGACACGTGCCGTGGTCGCCAGATAAAGGTCTCCTGACTTCCCCCATGCTCTTAGCCTGAGCACAGGAGGGGACCCCCCGTTCTCAGCCCTGAACCTCAGTCCTTTTCCTGTCTTTGACTTTCAAAGCCTGCTGTAATTAAGCCTTTTCTCTCTTGAACTCCCAGAGAAACAAACTAAACCTAAATGTTCTGAAATGACATCTGCTAAAACCTGCTTACGTGTGAAACTTGACACAGCCTGCCAGCAGCACTCCACTTTCAAAAAACCTCCCTTTCCAGTGACAAGAGTAGAAAACTGGAGTTGGGGTTGTGATATTTGCAGGTGCGATCAGGTTTGCTGTGGAAACCTGGCTTGATGCTCCAGTAGTCCTGGAAGATAGATGGAGCTGGGCTGCAGCGGTGGATCGGAAGGGACTGGGAGGTACTCGGGGGGGGGTGGAAAGTGATGCAACATCACAGTACCTGCAGTGGTGGCGTTCCCCCCCCCTATGTCCCCACCTTCCAGGCTCCCACCAGTTGCCCATCACAGCTTGGCAGCCCAAACTAGGGGGGCATGGTGCTTAGGAGTGTCAGAAAGTGTGACCAAGCCTACCTGTTGCTTTAGAGTGTTCGTATCTCTCTCACGTGCCTCACAGCTGAGCCACCGCAGGCTCCTCCCCCCAAAGAAGTGGCCGAAGTGAGGGAAGAGGCCTTGCCTTTATCCGCGCCTGCTCTCCCGGCAGCCGCCATCCCAGCCAAGGTAGAGCCCAAGGGAGAGACGATTCTTCAGACACGCCAGCCACCTCCAGCTCAGACGCTTGGCTACTCCAAGTATCAGAAGTCCCTGCCTCCCCGCTTCCAGAGGCAGCAGCAGGTATGGGGGAACCGAGTTGGGCCCGTGGGTTTGGAAAGTAGATGCTCGTTCCCAGTGGGGATGGGGAAGGGACCTCCCAGTGCCTGTGGCCGGCAGTGATGATGCTGCTCAGACTAGAGTCTCTGACACCCGTTGATGTCCTCGCAGCTATCTGAGCAATCCGCTGCTCTGTCGTCCTTCTGTGCCGTAACGAGTAGGCTCTCTGACTAGCAGACCGCTCACTAAGAGGGCATCGGCTCTTGGTTTTTCCCCCTCTCCCGGCCCTTTCAGGAGCAGTTGTTGAAGCAGTGGCAGCAGCAGCAGCACAACCAAGCTCAGCCCCCGATGACGTCTTCTGCGCAGCAGCAGGTCGCTGCCCCTCCCCTGGCTGCCATGGGCCCCTCGGGCAATGTTCACCCTCAACCTGGGCCACCAGGGCAGCAGCAAGCCCCAGCCCCACCTCCCGCACAGCAGGCCCCGCCCAAAGGCATGTACCCGGGCTCCATCGGACGGCCTCCGCCCATGCCGCAGATGAACTTTGACCCTCGCTGGATGATGATCCCACCCTACATGGACCCACGCATGATGCAGGGACGGCCACCCTTGGATTTCTATCCACCAGCGGTACACCCTTCCGGTAAGTAGGTGCAGAGAAGGCCAAACAGTACTGAAGATGATCCAGGGCAGATCAGTAAGTAGGCGAGACAAGGTTAGCCAGATTCATCTGTCAGCCTTAGAGGGGGCTGACCTTGGCTGACTGGATGAGCCATCGGCTCTGACTTGTGCCTGCATTTCTCTCCCTTAGGTCTTCTGCCCCGCGAGCGATCAGACAGTGGGGGCTCCGGCTCGGAGCAGTTTGACCGCCACCCTCCCATCCTTCGAGAGCGGGGCACCCCGCCAGTTGATCCCAAGCTGGCCTGGGGTGGAGATGTCTTCACAAACACCCCCTCGAGCGCAGACTCGCGACCTCAAGTGGCATCACATCGGCAGCAAGAGGAGGAGGAGAAGGGCCTGAGGTGAGAGGGTTTTTTGAAAGGGCCCCGATAAATTGGCCAGGCAGCAGACTGAGGTCTAGAACCAGCCCTGAACTGAGCCGAGATGCATCTTCATTGCTGGAGCTGGGGCAGGGAGTCATAAGAGCTGTGATGGGAAGTAACTTTCTGGAGGGTGGCATGTTGGCAGTCGTAACACCTCTCCAGGGGGGCCCACTACCGAGGCCCTTCTGGTACACATGCTGTCATTTGTGCCCTCCTTGTGCCCGGAAGGTTCCCAATTCAGTCAGGAGTCCCAGATGGCAACACTCAAGCATCCGGACGTGGTCCCAGGCCTATCAGGAGCTCGGCCACAGTACAGAGATGGTCCCCTTAACCTTTCTTCTCCTTTCAGGAGCGAGACGCCTCCAGTCCGCCTGCGTGAGGCCGTCACCCCCCAGCCCTATATGGGGAACTACCAAGGCTTCTCTGAAAATGGCAATTCTGCCCCACTGCACCGCTTCCCAGGGGATGAGTCATCCCAGCCAGGGGGGCCTTGGCAAGGCAGTGTGGCTTTGACGGTGCCAGCAGAGGTGAGCAGAAATGGCCGCCCCGAATCCCAAGTCCAGCCGCCCCGCAAAAGCGAGGAGGAGCCCCAGCTGCTGCATCGCGACCCCCCTGAAGAGATCAAGTCCATCGAGCCTCCAGTCATCCGGCCCATAGTAGCTAAGAAACCTCCCTCCGAGCAGCCTAAAGAAGAGGCTCCAGCCAAAGAGGAGACGCAGCGCCGAGTGGAGAAACCACCGCGGCAGCAGCATGAGTTCCACAAGCAGCCACGGCGCGAGTCCAAGACAGAGACGCGCTGGGGTCCCCGTCCCGGCAGCAGCCGAAGGACTGAGGAGATAGTTGGGGACAAGGCTCCACGGCGAGCTGGGCCCATCAAGAAACCACCTCCCGTGAAGGAGATGAAAGACGAGGGTGAGGAGGCGCGTCCTGGTGGGAAGGCCAAGGAAGGTGGGGAGCCAGTGAACAGCAAGCCCGAACCCCCTAAAGAGTCCCCGAAACCAGGCAAAGAGAACAAGGCTAAGCCTGTGGTAAATGGCGGGACAGTGATGCCGCCCAAAGATCAGCAGCAGGGGACGCTGTCCCCGAGCCGAAGGCGCCGGGAGGGCCCTTACGAGCATGGTGGCTACACTGGCCGTGGTCGAGCCAGGGGCCGAGGGGAGTATTTTGCCCGAGGGCGAGGTTTTAGGGGCGCTTACAGCGGGCGCGGGCGAGGTGGCCGCGGCAGAAGCCGGGAGTTCCGCAGCTACCGGGAGCCTTTTTACCGGCTGGATGACGGAACCAGCAAAGTTGCTGGACAGGGCTCCACCTTCCGCCCGCGCAACACCAGCGAGACACGTAGCGAGGGCTCGGAGTACGAAGAGATCCCCAAAAGGCGACGCCAGCGTGGCTCTGAGACGGGAAGCGAGACGCACGAGAGTGCCAGCGACGTGGCCCATTCAGACAAGGAGGTCACCAAAGAACCAGCCCCGAGCCAGCGCAACAGGGGCGCCCCAGTGACTTCGACATCAGTGCCCTCCTCCCAGCCCCCCAGCTTGCCCCGCTTTGCCGACAAGATGCCCCCACGCCTCTCAGACACAGGCACTCGCGGTGGCCGTGTCTTCACTCCCCGCGGCGTCCCCTCACGTCGGGGCCGAGGAGGTAGCCGTGCACCCCCGGGTGGATGGAGTCCTCCGTCGAAGCCGCAGCCCAGCAAGAGACCTGAGAAGCAGCAAGAGGTAGTGGTGGAGTCTCTGGGAAAGGAAAAGGCTTTGCCAGGGCCCCCATCAATAGCCCCCGAAGAACCCAGCAGCTTCCAAGCCCCACCAAAACAGCAACAGCAGCAGCTTGGCTCTGGCCCAGACCGCAATTTTGATCGGCCTCCCCGGCGTCGCCGCCATGGGCGCTCCCAGCAGCAGGACAAGCCACCTCGGTTCCGAAGGCTGAAACAGGAGCGTGAGAACGCAGCCCGACTCAACGGTGAGCAGAGGGTCAGCCAGCCCTTCTCTCCCGCCCCTTCTGCCCCACTTCCGGAGGAATCAGCTGCACGGCGGGCCGCCGGCACAAAATCTCCCGATTTGTCCAACCAGAACTCCGACCAGGCGAATGAAGAGTGGGAGACCGCTTCGGAGAGCAGTGACTTCACTGAGCGCCGGGGGGGTGGCGAGAAGGAGCCGGCACCTGGCGGGCTTCCCCCCACTGCATTCCTGAAAGGTGGCTGTTCTGGCGCCCCTTCTGTGGGCGGGCGGGCCTCCAACAACGAGCTGAGCTTGGCCCAGCGCAAGGAGATGTCCAAGCGCAGCTTCTCCAGCCAGCGACCTGGCATGGACCGACAGAACCGGCGCACGAACCCTGGTCCCGGAGGAGGCAAGACGGGTCGCGGAGGGGCGGGCAGCAACCGCAGTGGAGGCGACAAGAGGAGCTGGCCCTCTCCCAAGAACCGCAGGTAACTCCTGGGAGCGGGGAATGTAGGGGTTGAAAGTTGGGAGACGGCAGGTGAGGAGTAAAATGGGGGTAATCTCTGTGGAGCATGTCAAGGGAGCATGCAGTGGTGCTGAGAGAGAAAACGATGGTTGGGGTGATTGAAGGGGGGACTTGGGGAAAGACAGAGCTGGAGGACTGGATAGTAAAGCCCTTTCTGCTGTGCTGTGTGAAGTAGCAAGTGGTTGTGTGGAGTGCCGATCTTCAGTCTTTTCAGATCTAGGGGAGGGTAAAGGGGTTAATTGCTGTCAAGTTAGCAGCTGACTTCTGACAGCACCTCACGCGGTTTTCAAGGCCAGAGGTGGCGCAGGGGTGGGTTGCCGTTGCCTTCCTCTGCACAGAGACTCTGGTTTTCCTTGGCAGTCTCCCATCCAAGTACTCACCAGGGCCCCTGGGGTCTGATGAGATTGGGCTAGCCTGGGCCATCCGGGGCAGGGCCCAGATCTAGGACCCACCTTTCACTGTCAAGCAGACTCCTTGGCAGAAAGCGATCGAAAGGAGAGTGCCCGCCACCAGGCACTGCACGGGGGAAATGATGCTTCCCTGCTTTTGCCTGAAGTGCTTCTCCTAATAAGTCCCCTGGTTGTCATCAGTTCTGCTCTTTAAAACTTACTGGCCTCTGGGGTTGCCTGGATTGTTGGTACCCCTCACAAAAATACAGGCAAGCTATTGGCTGCATTGGTATAAACATGTCCAGGAGAGGGAAAAGGAAAGAAGACTACTCTCTTTGCAGTGGGACGCATGGCATCTTCCCATTTTGTGATCGTTTCTGTCTTCCCCCGCTAGCCGAAACACCGACGACCACTCCCCAGGCCTGAGCCTGCCTCCAGCGCCCACCACCAGCACGGTGTACCGCCTGGACCATGTCATCCATAGTGACCCGGCCGGCATCCAGCAGGCTCTGGCCGAACTGGGCAGCCGCCACACTAAGCCTGCCTCGCCCAGTCCGTCCCAGCCACTCTTCCCAGGACCTGGGGGCGGCAGCTCTGCTCTTCCTTTGGGACGCTTTGAGAGCAGGAGCAGCAGTGGCGCAGGTAGTGTTCAGAGTTGAGCTACAAGGTATATTGGGAGCACTGTGTCTGGGGCAGTAATGCTCTTTGTGCCTGGGGGGGCAACAGTAGGAGGAGTCCTGTCCCCACTGGTGGACCTCCTGATGGCACTTTGGCCATCTGTGTGCTGGATTGGATGGGCCACTGTGTGCTGGACTGGATGGGCAGTTGACCCGATCCACTATGGCTTCTCTTTTGCTCTGTGTCCTTATGGCAGTGGGAGGGGAGGGGGCGTGGAGGGGAAGCAAGGCTTGGTGTCTGAGGCCTCAACACGCAATCTGAGCATGGCTTTCTGGATCCCAGGCACCTTCTGTCGCTAGGGGCCCTTCATTCCAGACAGAGTGTGTCTGAGGCTGAAATGTGAAAACGAGTGGGTTTCCTCCCCATTTTTGTTCAGACTCGTGCTTCTTGGACAAGAGCCAGCTCCTCCACTCCAGCAGCAGCCCCCTGAAGGAGGCCAGCTCCGTGAGCGGCTTTGCCTCCAAGCGCCGGGAACGGCCTCGCAAGCCAGACCTGCTGCAGCCGGTGAGCCTGAGGATCCCACAAGGGAGCCGCCAGGAGGGGAGGGACTTCCGAGATCTCCTGCATAACCCCCTTTCCTGTCTCTCAGGAGCCCCTGGCTTTCCCCAGTGGTCCCGCTTTCACAGCCCCCAAGGAGGAGGGCCCCAGGGAACCCCGCAGCAGGAGCGTCCCGGTGACGGAGGGGCTCGCCCCACAGATCTGGAGTCAGTTGAATCCCAGTGAGTTGTGGGGATGTGGTGGAGGGCAGGGTTCACAGTGCCCGTTCCTCTGGGAAGGGGATATCTCTGGGGAGTTTGGGCACAAAAGTGCTGCTTTAAGGCACAAGGTACTCTCCGTGTTGGGGATGTGCTATTCCTGCAGAAGTCTTGGGCTTGTACCAAGTGGAGATGGTGGCTGGTGGAGAACTGTAGCTTCCATGGGAGGCTCGAAAGGGGATCAGAATGAGTGAAGGAGCCTTGGATTGGAAGCTGCCTGGTAGCTGAAGCAAAGCAGACTTCCTTGGGGAGGGCAGGGGCTGTCTGAAACCAGCCTGAAAGGAAAAGTTAGTGGCTCCTCCTTCATGCTTCCGGTGTCCATCATGCAGACTCCTCCCGGAAGAGCTACCGGCCTGCCTCCGTGGAGCCCTGGATTGACCCGCTGAATGCCTTCGAGGAGGCCGCCAGCACAGAGGTGAGGGTTTGTCAGCAGCTGTGCTTCTTTCTGTGAGCGGGCGGGTGGGTGTGGAGGTGGGACAGAGGGGAGGCGGCAAGACCTGTGTTCCAGCCTTAACCTTCCTGTCGCCTCCCTGCTGTCCTTGCCCAGATGAGCCTGTCAGACAGCGGCGTGGACCTCAGCAGTGACTCACAAGTCTCCTCGGCCACCTGCAGCCAGCGCAGTTCTCCTGATGGGGGCCTGAAGGCCACGCCAGACAGTGGGGCTAAGCGCAGCGGAGCTGTCGGCAAGCACGACGAGAACACGGCGTCTGTAGGGCCAGAGGGAGCAGAACCGAAGGAACAGAGAAGACGGCTGCCAGCCAGAGACTCTGGCCTGCTGAAGGAGAATCAGGTACAGAGATTATTCTGGGATAGCAGCAATGCCTACCCACCTTGCCCCTTCCCTTTTGCTGGGCTCCTTGAGAAAGTGGTCTGTGCCCCAGCCATCTCGTTAGCTAACATGTAGGTATGACCTGTCTCACATTGCTGTAATAGCCCTCACAGGTTTTTGTCAGGTTCTGAAGGGATAGGGGGGGGGTAATATCTATGGCTTGTTTCTCCCCATGCTCCTTGACTCAGAGATCACATAGAGCATTCCATTGACCCAGTTGATCACAGCGTCCACATTCTGAGACGTTCCTTTCCTGATTGACCCTTGATTTCTCTGACCCTCTTCTTCATCATTCCTGCTTTGGTTAGAGATGCCACAGGCTGCAGGACACAGCTTCCTGCTGTACCTCCATTGATACTTTTGAGTGGTATCCTGTGCGTGACTCCTTGGAAAGGTTCAGGGGAGTGGGAAGGAGAGGGGCTGCTTTTGCTTGAAAGCAAAATGCTCTCCCTGTGAGACTCTTCAGATGACAGAGGTGGGTTGAGAACCACAAGGACTGGAGAGTGGCTGTGCCTGCCTTCCTGCATATGCCTTCCAGAGGCAGGGGAGCAAGCCCCTTTTGTTGCCACAAGGAGTCTTTCTGCAGAGCAGCTCCAAGGAATTGTGATTAGGGATGGGCACAAACCTACAAGTGAACCCTGTTAGAGCATGAACCACACCGGTTCATGGTTCGCGAACCAGGGGGTTGGGAGAACTGTCTCCTATTATGTTCATGAGAGGGTTTGTGCAGGCTCCAGCAGCATTTAAATGCCTCTGGAGCTCCCTTCCGAGTGGGGCTGTGGCCCCATGAACTTCCCCAAAGCGTGAACCGGCTCATGCAGTTGAGAAGTTCACGGAAGTTCATGTTTCGGGGGTTCATGAAAAACTACGAACCTCCGTTTTTCTGGTTCGTGCCCACCCCTAATTCTAATGCTTTTGTAGTACAGAAGAGGAAACCGGATTCCTTCTCTGCAGGTTTCTTGTGGTCCTCACCCTGTTCAGATGTTTGGCCTGGGGACAAGGATTAGGATGGGCTTGAGTTTGTGCACATTGTCAGGTCTTCGGAAGAGGAAGCAACAGAATCAATTCACTGTCTGTATCAGCCCAAATGGCCACTGCTTGATCTTTATGTGGTAGGCTCTGTTAATTTCCAGGGAAGAGGCAGTGAAGGCCAACTCCAGTGTAAATCATGCTCCATCTTCCCTCCCCAACACACCCTGGCTTCAGAGTAACCAAGACATTGCCCACATGCTGTACCTATAAGGACTGATGATGATAAAATTGCTGTTCCATCAACCTGTCAGTTCTGAACAGCTGTACGACGAGCCAGTCCATAAGGACCAGGAACCTATGGGGTGGGTGGGTCATCTGACTGAAGATCTCTGGATGGCGGATTTTGTGGCTGGCATTCCATGCTCCAGCTTTTTGGCTGCCTGGGCAGAATTGCAGCATGCTCTGAGAGAGCTTGTGAACTACAAAAAGGATGATGGTAAAGACCAGCAGAGCTGATGCTGAGCGCTCTGCTTGCACTAGACAAAAGCTTAGCCATCATAGCTAGCCATCTTGGCCGCTTCCAGTGTGGCCTCACTGAGGGTGCCCAGGTGAGGAGGGGTGCATTGGAGGCCTGTTCAGACGTGTTCCTACATCTCCCTGTTCCTCCTGCTGCAGGTGAGCAGCTCCCCCGAGCCACCCCGCGACCACCCGCCCCCTGGCGCAATTGGCACCGAGCGTTCCCAGCGAGCGGAGAAGGCCAAAGACGGCACAGAGGGGATGGGTGTGGCCAAGTCTGAGCTGAGCCCCCAGCTGGAGACCCCCGGGGCGGGCCCACCCATCCAGTTCGGAGCCAGTGACAAGGTACGTGCCCAACTCAGGAGCGGGGGGGGGCAGCAGCGATGCTGCAAGGCTTGCGAGTGAGCGGAAGGTTCCTGGCCCCAGGTCCCCACTCTGGCTTCTTGCCCCTTCAGGACACAGACCTCCGCTTCATGGTGAGCGAAGGACCCAAACCAGACAAAGAAGAGTTGCACCAGGCACTTGCGGAGGGGGTAAGCGGCAGAGCAGAGACCCTGGAGGGGGACGGGGGCAAAAGCACCCTGTCTGTCTGGCCTCCGGCTTGGAGCGCTGGAAAAGAGTTGACGCTTCCCTGGCCTGGGAGTGGACACGGCCCCGTGTGTTACACCCACGCCCCAGGGAAGAGGGGCTGGAGGCCACGTCTGCTTGTGGCTGCACCCCTCTCATCACTTAGACGGAGTGCCAGGAGCTGGCAAGCGGAATTACATGGCATCGCTCTGGAACTGAGGCGAAGCTCTGAAGGGGGGGGGAGTGGCAACAGAAGCGCTTTTCCTCAGAAGTTCCCTCTGTTGTCTGTAGGGGATGGTCTCGTCTGTTAGTGTTGTTTTTTTTAAGTCCCAGGCGGCTTGAAAACAGGGCAGGCAGCTCCAAGAGGTAAATGTAGCAAGTGTTTCTTCCTCTGACGTCCCGGGCGCTTGGCAGAATGCGTCTTCTTCCCCAGCACTTTATCCTCATGACAACCCCGGCAGGCAGGCAGGCTGTGAGGTGGAGACACCGCCCGTGCTTCATGGCCGGGGAAGGTCCCCTGGGACCTCCCGCCTTCTCAGCCACACTGGCTTTCATCAGTTTAGTCAGTGCAAAAGGGACACGGAGAGTCAAGAGTTCGACTGCCCCCTCGCCTGTGTATTGCCTCACACCTTCCTCCCTTTGCAGCTGACCTCGGCCCCCAGGGAGTGGGAGCTGCTCCCTCCGGCACCCCCCAGCCACCGGGCATCCCCTGAGGCGCCTCCCGGGCGCTCCTGTGAGCCCAAGCCTTTCCCTGTCGCCCCAATGGCTGCCTCCTGTCTCCACGGACTGCTGGCGGACACTTCTGTGTTCTCAGGTATGGGGCGGGAAGGAGAGGGGCCTCGGGGCGTGGCTTCCAGCCAGATGGGGACCTGACTGTCTGCTTCTCTCCACAGGCGAGAGGGGCCAGGGCCAGCGACTGTACCCAGAGCTGTTTTATGGGAACCAGGTAACTGCCAGGGGCAGAGCATGGGGGCGAGGAGAAGAGCGGTGGGGTGTGACGGGCAGTCTCTAGTTCTGCCCTCCAGGCGTCTGCATAAATCCCTGCCAACAGGAGGAGAAGGCAGATACTAAGCAGCATCAGCCAATGAGACTGCAGAGAGACTCCCTCTAGGAGAAGGGCGGAGGAGAGTTTAAATGGAGGGGGAAGTATGTCGGTGCCCTGAGACGGGGCTCGGGAAAGGGACAAATGGGGAAACGCCCGCTAGTAGAGTTAGGTGGTGAGGCTTCACCTGTTGAAGAAAAGGAACCCAGGTATCTGTGGCAGAGGTATATAGGACTCAGGGGCTGCTGAAGAGACTGGAACAGAGTAGGTGTCCCGTCTGACCTCAGGAAAATAGCGGGTGAGGGACTTGTGGAGGGGACTGAGGGACGTCTCCCAAGGGACAAGCTAACCCTGTTTCAGTCAGCTGAGATTCTAGCAGGTGTAAGGGGCGTTCCAAAAGAAATCCCCCTTTCCCCCCACTCTGGCAGAGACACCCTGTCACTTCTCTAAAGTTGTGAGCGCGTGAAGCTGGAACTCTTTTAAAGCAGTGTTTTGGCTGTCCTGACCCATCACTTGTCCCATCACGTTCCTTGTCATATCCCCCAAAATCACAAGCCCCCCTAAGGAGAGGAAGCTTCTTTCTTTGCGTTGTGGAAAGAAGGGCTGGCGGCGGGGGGGGGGGGGGGTGCATCCTTATAGGCTGCGGCACCTGCAGAGTGAGCATCGGGGCGGAGGGAGGGATGAGTCGGGCTGGCTCGGGGTGAGGAAAGGAGCGGCCGAGGGCACCCGCGCTTGCTCAGGCCTCCCCGCTCTCCCCTCTCGGCAGGTCCCCACCACCCAGCTTGAGTCGCCGCTCCACAGTGCCGGGGGCGGGAGCAGCTTCCGCCCAAACACCCCTTCTCTGCACACTTACAGGTACGGGCGGCTCGGCCTGCACAGGACGCCCCTTGGGCTGGGAGGGAGGAGGAGGAGGAGCAGCTCCGCAGGCGGCATTGCTGCCTCTGGCTCGGGGGAAGGGATGGGTGGAGGATGGCACCCGAGGCGGGGGCATCTGTAGAAAAAGCTGCTGCTTACATGGCGGTGGCGGGATGCCATCCTTGGGGGAGCGGGCTCCTTGTTCTTTCTCCCAACTGAATTCTCGGGGCCTATTCCGCTAGGTCCCAGCACCTCTACCTGCAGCCCAGCCCAGCTCCCACCTCTCCAGCTCAGCACGGCAGCCGGTGCCATGCTGCCCAGCTCCACCTTGCTCTCAGGGGTGGCCCTGAAGGGCCAGTACGTGGAGATCTCGGCCCTGCAGGCAGCTGAGCTTCCCAAGCTGCCGGCCACGGGCTTGCTGTACCAGGCGCCCCCGCCCTCCTTCATCTACAGCTCGGCCTTCTGTGGCAGCCAGCTGGCTCCGGAGCAAGCCCTGCTTCAGGTATGGCAGCCATTGACCGGGGGGGGGGTTAAAGGCAGGACCGGTGTTTTCCAGGGGCCAGCGGCCACTGAAGCCAGGATTGGGGGGTGGGGCAAAGTTGGGGGCAGCACTTGGCCAAGCCAGAAGCTGGCCAATATTTTGCACTTGGTGCCCACGCCTAGCTTTGATTCTCTCTCTCTGTTTGAACAATGGTGTGGAGTTGGCGGTGCGCTTAGTTTTTCTCGGGGAAGAGATCTGGGTTTGGCTCTCCCCGTAGCCAAGAACTCATGGGGGGACGTTGGACTCTTGTTGTTAAGATTGCTGTGCTGGGCCGTCTTTCCATTAATCAAGGCAGCTTACAGGTGCAAACGTGACAAGCTACACAGCTGAGAGTTGCTGAGTTTACCCACGCAGGCAGATTGGGCTGGATGGCCGTGTTGGTCTGAAGCCCTCGTGCCGAGGCTGAGTCCCAGGACACCTTGAGGACCAGCCAAGTTTCAGGCAGGACAGGACCACTCCAGGCACGCGCCTTGTCTCCTCCAGTGGTGTTGTGGAAGAAGGGGTCTTGGAAAGCTTGCTGACATTGCCACGGACCCTTTGGAGGAAGAGTGGGATTGAATAGGTATAGCACCTTTCACTGAAAGTGAAAAGATTTTGGGCATCGAGTGAAGGAGTCACAGGCGGATTATTCCAGGTGTTTCCGGAAGCCAAACTGTCGTGTGTCCCCCTTCCCCCTTTCCCCCTTTCTGCAAGGCAGGCCTGTGCAGGTGGCTTGGTGCTGAGTCCCCCCCCCCCCAATCTCTGGCCTTGCCTGTTTGTAGAAATGAGGCTCATGCTGTGCTTGTCTCTCTTGCCTCCCCATGTTTAGCCTGCTAGGTCAGGAAGGAAGAATTCAGGGTACGGTTTACTGTATTGCCTGTATGGCTTAAGGGGCGCACTGGTGTGCAGAAACTGGCAGCAGTGTTTGAATCTGCTGTTGAGCAGGGGGGCCTGGCAGAGGGAGTGCCCAAAGCAGCAAAACGGGGGGGGGTGTCAAAGGTTTGGTGATGTCATGGTCCAGTGCAAGCCCCCTCCTCTGAGCACCCCCCATCCAGCCTGCTATGACTCCATTGTGGCTTGTGCTTTCAACAGGTACGCCAGGAACTCGCCTCTCCCTCTGAATTCTACCCAGCCCCCCTGGGGCAAGGCAGCCAGAGCAATTTCCTGACCGCCACAGCTCCTGCCCAGCAGGTGAGCAGTCTCCCATCTTGTGTGCAAACGGGGGGGAGCCTTTTTCCAGACTGGCCGCCCCCCCCCCTTAACTGAGTCTCTCTCCTTTCCTAGGTGCTGTTGCCAGTGGTGGAGCCCTCCCAGCTGCCACCCGTGGTGAACTTCGGCTCCCTGCAGCAGGGGCCCCCTGCGGCACCGCCACCACCGCCTCCCCCATGCCCTTGGTGCCTGTGGCCACCCAGGCCCTGCGGCCACCGGGACAGCTGGCTGGGCGCCTCGTCTCTCCGGCCGTGCGGGCCTTTCCCCATGGCGCAGTGGGCCGGGGCGAGGTAACAAAGGGGGCAGGAGGGCAGGGGGGAGGGGAGGGTCTGGCGTCCTCTGCTGCTGATGGGCCCTTTTCTCCCCCAGCTTCACACTCTGGAAATGAAGCCGCTGCAGGACTACAGGAAACTCAATGGCCTGGGGTCTGCAGGGGCCCGACCCCCCTCCGGAGGCAGGTGAGTGGGGGGGAGGGGAGGGCTGGCTGTTAAAAGAAAATCTGTGCCCCACCTTCCTCCCCAGCGGGGCCCTAAGACAGATGACACTGTTTTCTTCTCCTCCATTGTATCCTCACAGTAACCCTGGGAAGGAGGTTAGGCAGTCTGTGACTGGCCCGAGAGCGCCCAGCAACCTTCCATTGCTAGAGTGGGGATTCGAACCTGGGTCTCCCAGATCCTTGGCCCAGCTCTCGGACCCAGAGTCCCCAACCTTTCGGTGCCCGCGGTCACCTTTGGAGTTCTAAAACAGCATGGTGGGCGCAGGCCACACAATGGCTACTATGGGAGGTGGAGCCAGCCACAAAATGCTTGCCACAGCTTACCTGCAGTCCTACAGTGACCAAAGGGGCAACGTTTTTGAAAGTCTGCACAGCCAGTCAAATCGCCAGTAGCTAAATAAGAATGGTTAAGACTTTTCTTGCCCACAGGCCTTTTGCTGGAGGCTTTAATGCCCGTCTGAAATCCCCCGGATCTGGCTACGGTGGCATTTTCCGTGCCCAGCGCTTTGAGGTCTACCAGCAGGTGAGAGGATAGGGAGCCCTTTTGTGGAAGTAGCGGGGGAGGGGGGGGGAGTTGAAGTCCTGAACACGGGCCTTTTCCCGCTGATCTTCCACCGGCTCCTGCCTTGTTCCACAGTCCGAAGTCCTTCGCTGGACTCCTCGTGCCTGGGAGCGAGTGGCTCAACCCCGTGATGGAGCTCCAGCCCGCCGCCTCGAGCCCGACGTCCGCCCCCATGCTGACAAACAAGACCCTGGGTTCTCCAGCCACCACTAGCCCAGGATGCTGACCCCCCTCTCCTCTTGGGTTCTGTTAGGTCCTCTCCCTCCCGCCCCTTCAAAGTGGGGCCAGGCTGTTTGTGGGGGCTCGTTTCTCTTCTCTTCTTGGTGTGTCCGGAACATCTGGGGTGTCTCCTTAACTCCCTTCCTGTTTATGTGAGGGATGACACTGGAATTGCCCCCCGTTAGGGGTGTTAGACACTTAGTGGAGTGCTCAGAGTGGAATTTGGGGAGGGGGCAAGGATCAGGATTTTGGGAGGCTCCCAGCTGAATGTATTTTTGCTTATTATCCTTTGGTTTCACCTGAGTTTAATTTTTTTTTTTCCTGGTGGGGGCTTGCATTGCCCTTGGATCCGAGGGGAGGAGCTCCAAGGTGTGGAGTGTAAATATATATAAATATGAACCTGTGAGGTCTTGCCTCTTCCCCCTTCAAGTTGGGGGTGGGGGAGGCTAGGCTGGGAGCCTGCCCTCCTCTTCCTCTCCATTTGCTCCCCTGAGTTTGAAATAGGAAGCGTTGCGTTTTTAAAAAGGTGGTCGAGCTGGTTTGTTTAATAAATAAAACCAAAAAAAAATTGTTTAAAAAAACAATAAAATAAGAAGTCAAGCTGGTGGGAGTTCTTGTGTTCTGTTTACGCTTTTGCAACCAGAGTTGTGTTTGAATAATGTACTTTATTTCTGTCTTAATGCAGAGAGGCATTCTCTGAAATAAGCCTCTGCCTGGAACATCTTTAGGGAAGACAAGTCAACATGGGAGAAAGACTCCCTACATCCCTGACGGTGTTAAAACTCTTAATAGGCCAGTCCTCCTTTTGGTTTAGTGTCCGTCCCCCTTCCATTCCGCAGGCTGCTGCTTACACAGGAGAGCTCTCCTCCTTTGGGAGGGGGAAAGAGCAAGAGAAAGCAATGTCTGTGGCTCCTTTAAGACCAGGAAAGTTTTATTTCAGGTGTGCAAACACACTTCTTCAGAGGGAGGGAGGGAGGGAGGGAGGATTCTTCTGACAAACACAATTTACATTGAGATCATTGTGCTCTGCTGTGTGAGAGAGAGAGGAGTGCATTTGGGATAAAGGGAAAGGAGAATTAAAATTATTTTGACTTACTCTGAAAAGCTTTTTCAGAAGATGTTTTTATTTTCTTTCAAAAAGACCCTGATTAGGGATTAGAACACTTGGATTGGATTCCATGTTTAATGACTCGAAACAGATGGCCAAGTATTTAAAAATATATCTATTGTTCCAGTTCCAGCAAGTCTCCATTTCTCCACTTCCCTTTTGCTTTTTAAACTTTCACCAGCACTGAGTGGATTTTGCCCAGTTTGAAATCAACACATTATTTCACTTGGAGATCCCCCCTCTCCAAACAGAAGGAAGAAACCTCACAGCACAGCTTGCAGGCTTTATTAGTGGAAAGAAGCAAGAACCCATTGGCACCTAACAGCATTTGTGAGTCACTGCTCTCTTCTTCAGATACAGCTAGAATGTGAGTCCCTTTACCTTGAAGAGTGAAGTGATTTCAGATGACAATAGCAGGTGTTGGTAACGAGACCGGAAACTGCCTACACTGTCCTGAGCTTTGTTATCAGTTGCAATTCTGCAGTCTCTCTAATCTTCCTTTGAAATTCCTCTATAAGAACTCTGCTACTCTTAGGTCAGCAACTGAATGTCCTAGGTCAGGGGTCCTCAAACTATGGCCCGCGGGCCACATGCGGCCTGCCAAGGACATTTATATGGCCCGCTGGGTGTTTGTGCTGCCGCTGCTTGTCTATCATTTTTTTTTACATGAGAAGGAAGGTCATTGGTGGAAGAGGGAGAGCGGCGGTGGCCGCCAATTGGCTGGCCGGCTAAAGCGCTGGATCATGGGAATTGTTGTCTGGCCACAATCTAGCTTCAGGCGGTGAGAGGAACCGAACAGCGCAGCCGGACTACAACTCCCATCTCCCAGGATTCAGAGGAAGCCAGGGCATTTGGGAGGGCCGCCTGCGCGGTGACTTGTGGGCAGTGAAGGTCGGAAGCGGGGAGAGCGGGAGAGAAGAGCGTGGGAAATGGAGGCATCACAGTGCAGAGGCAGCTTGGAGGAAGTTGGGTGCATTATTGCCCCTTGAAGAGGTGAGTCCCATGGTCACTACTTGGGCTGTGCTGGTGAGCACTAATTGGGCTGCGCTTGACTAGCTCTCCCTCCCTCAGCTCCCTCATTTGCCCCTCAGCTCCACTCCCAGTGATAGTCCTGTGTGCAGGAGGATAGAAGGAATTGTGTGTGCATATATATGCAGTGTGCATAGGAATTTGTTCATAGTTTTTGTTTCTACTATAGTCCAGCCCTCCAACGGTCTGAGGGACAGTGAACCGGCCCCCTGTTTTGAGGACCCCTGTCCTAGGGGGTTATATGTTCTCCTGTGGTTTTTTTTAATGTTGTTTTGACATCTGAAATCACTGTTATATTGTTTGTCTCCAGTACCTCACATGGCCTGATAAAGTGACATTTATGTCATATTTGGCCCTCATAACAAATGCGTCTGACACTTCTGTTGGAATGTGCGCTTTAGTTCTTAGGTGGTATGTCCAAGCAGAAGCCTGTATCCTGGCTCTGGGAGTTCTTCCTGGAAATCGGCCGCAGAGAGTTGTGGCTGCAGGTTCTTCAGCTCCCTGCTGGCCCCTCCCACAGTCCTGACTGCTCCAGAAGCTTACCAACTTCTCTGTGGCCTGTAGCGCTATGTATTTGACGAGGAGACATACTTAGCCCAAGAGCCCTCCCCACTTTGAATATTTTGGGGGTGGCATCAAAGTTTTGCCTAGAATGGGGTCCCGGAGAGGTCTGCCAAGTGTTATCAGAAAGTGGGTGTGGTACTTGCCCAGCATGGCTTCTGATTGGCCACTGACAACCTGATGGCTGGGCAGATTAAAAGCATTGTCTTAGCAGCTGCTGCTGCCACTGCAGTGTTGGCTTTATACTCTCGTGCTCCTTTTCTCCCCTGTACTTGAGCTTCCTCTTGTGGCAGCCATTTTGTGGGTTGCACCCCACCACCCTGGGTCAAAATTCCAAAGCTGCCCACAGGGTCAAAAAAGCTTGGGACCCCCCTGCTTTTTCCCTAGGGAACAGGGCTAGCAGACTTCCCAGAAGAATCAGCCTGGTTGGCCTGGCCCCACCTTAAATAAAACACTGAAATGTCATAGCACATTGATAAAATTCAGGTAGAGTACAAAAGGGAGAGGGAATAGCCAACCTGCACAACTAGTCTTTTTAAAAACACAGGCGCTCCAAAAGAAAGCAAAGGACCACCTCACCCCTAATCACCCAGAGCTGGATGGTGCTGGGCAATCCTCCCTCTAAGCTGTGGAGTCTTGTGAGGAAAAATTCTACTTTGCAAGCTACTGGCATTCAAGTTGTGAGTGAGCAATTTGGCTACTGCATAAATTAGTTTGCTCTGGAGCCTAAAAAACTGAGCTAGCTCACAGTAACTCAGCCTAGAGGGAACACTGGTGCTGGGGCAGCCTCAGTTAGTCCTTGGATGGGACCAGCATTGCTATGCAGAGGCAAACCACCCTCTGTTAGCATCTTATCTTGAGTAGCCTACAGGGGGTGCTATAAGTCAACTGCAACTTGACAACACAGGGACACTGAAAAAGATCACTACTTCACCCTCCCCTAAAAAAAAGAACCATTTTATTGAAACACACAAATATTATCACAGCCCCTGGAGAAGTGGCTTTATTAAGTGAGTTCAGCCGCCGCCAGGGCACCCCCATTGGCCGAGAGAGGTCACAGCAACCAGACAGGGAACAAGTGGGAAGGGAACTTAAATACTTGGCCTGAGAAGGGAGTGGCTGTTTGCATCGTGCACAGAGGGAAGAGAGGCGAGCCACACAGTCCGCCTCGGGTCCAGGAGGGCACTGGCAGCGGCCATTACAAGTCCTCGGCCACAAAGGCCTGCTGGGCATTGGGAAACCTCTGCGGAGTGAAGCTGGGGTCAGCTTGCAGCCGCTTCTGCAGATCGGATTTCAGCTGGAAAAGAGAAGGAGAGCAGGGATGTGAAACTGGCTGCCCCGAAGATCAGCCTGTCACATCTGCAGGTGGAGAGGAGGAAGAGGGGTGCCCGCCCCACCTGCTGGCGGTAGCCCTCCTGGAGAGCTGGGTCTGCAAGGTCCCTGTGGAGGCTCTCCGGGCTGGTCAGGGGCTTCACACCAGCCCCTTTGGCGGCTTTGTTGACCGCCTCGGACAGAAGCAGTTGGGGCCCATCGCCCTGCATGGTCTGCGGGAGGGGGAGAAAAGAGATTAGTGGTGTCACATTAGTAAAGAGACATAAACCCAGTAGTGAGCTGCAGCTATTCTGCTCAGGCAGCGGTGAGGATTGGAGGCAGAAATGAGGCCCCCCCCAACGGTGGAGCTGTTGCTGGGGCCAGGTTCTTTGGTCCCCTGAGCAAGCCAGTCCTGCCCCTCTAAAGGCACTTGGCGCGCCCATTCAGCGCCTCCCCCACCCAGTAAATGCTAATTGTTAATATGTGGCTTGAGAGCTCCAGAATTCAGTAAAATCTGTGAAGTAGCCCAGTGAACTCAAGGAGAGGCCGAGGCCTGTATTTCCCGGCTTTTTCTTGTTGAGGCTACTGATATGTCATTTGTCAGTGTGTTCCCTCTAGTGAGTGCTGCTAGACTGGATGGCCCCCTCGCCCCTCATGGCAAAATCTGAAAATTCACGTTGCCTGAATAGATCTTTGCACACTGGGCAACAGGCAGACCGTGCGGCTCTCTTGCCTTCTGGAGGTACAGGGCTCCAAAACCACAGTCTGTCCCACTCCACTCTCATCCTGTTGCCTGAGGGTTGCCACCACGAGAGATGCGAGAAATGCCGCATCATCCCAGACACAAATTTGCCATGGCCAGGGTGATAGTGGCGCTCCAATAAGAGTATCAATTCTTTAAGCTCCTGGTTTGCTATCCCCTACCTTGAAGGAGACTTTTATAGAGTAGGCCTGAGCAATGGAAGGAATCGAAACTCTGCTGGAGCAAAGCAGCCAGAAACTCACCAGAGTTCTCCCCCCCCCCCCCAGCAGGCACAAGGGGTTTTGTCCTTCCCAGCTTCTCCCTGACATCTCGCCCTAACGGCTGCCCATCCGGGGGGGGGGGGCCTTCTACCCACACCCCTCCCCCTTACCTTGCGCCGCTTAGCCGGCATGCCACTCAGGTAGGCGTCGCTGAGGGGAGGCTGCTGCTTCAGCTTGCGCTGGGTCTGGATGTCCTCGCGGATGATGGGCACCCACTCCTGGCAGGGAAGCAAAGGCGTGGGCGCCCATTAACCACCGCCAGGAACCCCCTCTGCAGGTTCCGGCCCTCCCCTCCTCCTGCCCCAGACAGACTCACTCACCGGGGGCACAGCGGCAGCCCAGGGCTCCGCATCGGGAGCAGGGGGTTCCCCTTGCTGCGGCTCTTCGTGCTCCGGCTCCCCTCGCGGCTGGGGCATGGCCTCCTCTGCTGTGGTGGCGGGGGCCGGGGAGGCTGCACTCTCACGCTAGGAAATGGGCGGGGGGGGGAGAGAAAAGGCCATTCTCAAGCTGTTCCGAGGGGGGGGATAATGCCTGCTTTGCACGGATGAAGGGGCCCCAGGCTCAAGCCCCCTCATGTCTCCCCCTGGGAAACCTGGCCTTTGGGATGAAAGACTGGACAGCAGGAACAGGGCTAGAGGGGCCAACGACCAAAAGGGCACCCCTTCTATCCTTAGATCACTTCTTTGGCCATGACTGAACAGTCTTGCCTTTGCCACAAACTAAGTTGGTGGCCTTATGCATAGTCCCTGCCGCCGCCGCCGCCACCAATAGGTGGGATACGGAGCTATCGGGCAAGAGAGCTGAAGAGGTTCTCCAGATAGTTAACATTCTAAAGCTCTGTGCAAAGACGAACATGCCGCACACCTGTGGCATACGCACCCCGGCACCTCCCAGAGCCCCAGCGCCTCCCACCAGCACGGAAACCCACAGGCCCCATGAAAAGGGGGACCCACATCCCCTGGATTCCTCCAACGTGGTACCTGCAGGGCTTCGGGAAGCTGCTCAGCAGCCTGCAAATCCATGGGCTCTTCGGGAACAGGCTGAGAAGAAGAATGGGAGGGGGGCAGTTATCAAGCTGTTGTCCCTGTTCCAGACAGTGCTGCCTGGAACCTCTCATAGGCACAGATCCCTAAATATAACCTTCCCACCTCTCCCCCCGCCACACACACACACACAAGCAACCAAGATGCTTACACCAATCAGGGATGGCTACTTGACAAGGTTCCACGGCTTGGGTGAGGCCCACAAAGCCCCATCATCTTTGGTTTCTGGGGGGGGCCACACCAAATGTCCATCAAGGTGGCCCACACAGAAAACAACACTGTTTTGCAAGAGCAGTAAGAAGGACCCCCAGCTCTCCCTCCTCTAAGCTTTGAGCACCATGTCCCAGCATCTGCGCCCCCAGTACTACAAGACAGCACCCTCCCCACCCTCACTGGTCGGTCAGCCTCCCTTACCCCACCCCTTCCAGCCCATGCCTTCCCACTCTTGGCCCAGGTATTACCTGGAGTGGATCGCCCACCCTGCGGACATATTGCAGGATTTGCTCCTCCGTGACGGGCATGTGCTCCAGGATGACCTGCAACCGCATGCTCATCATGGTGGTGAGCCAGCTCACCAGGGACGGGTTGATGTCTGCTGACATCCGCCTCTGCCACCGGGGGTGGGTGGGGAAAGAGAAAGAAAAGGCTGTCAGGAGGGGAAAGGAAAAGGGGACTTGTCGTGAATGCCCAGCCTTGGCAGCCATCTTTTGCACGCGAGAGTCAATGGGACTGGCGTTCCGCAGAAGCCCTGCCACTAGCAACCAGCCTGGAAAAGTTGTGGGGGCTTCATGGCACACTATTCTGCCAGAGATCTAACAGAGCAGGCCAAAGCTTTTGAGCAGACTGATACATTTGAAGTAAGCAGGGGATAAATCTATCAGACTGTGGGCACCGCAACAGAAATCTCACGAGTTTCTCTGCTGTGCTTCTTTTGTTTTAAACAAAGGGCCAGTACTCGTATTGAAGGCTGTGCTGCTTTCCACCAATCCCCCCCCATTGTGACTTTGGGAGAGCCCCTCAAAAAGTGCCCGTTCTCAGTACCGGTGAAGCACTGCCACAAGGAAGGCCCGGTTTCAATGTGCTCCAGTCCACTGCCATTTTATCCGGCATATCCCCCATAGCAGGAGACATGATTTCTCCTTTCCTCCCACCTTCTTTGCTTCCCACAACACCCTTGAAAAGTAGACTGGGCCAAAAAGTGCCTCATTGGCCCTCACAGCTGTCGGGGAGATCTGAACCCAGGGATTCCCGTTCCTATACAGACGAACTAATGACTTCATTAGCCCCGTGAAGAAAGTCCTGAGAAAGCAAGCGGACCAGTGGAGAACTTCCATGTGTCTCTGCAAAGCTCCTGGAATAACTGACAGCCTGAGAAGCTGTAATTAGCGTCAGCGGCTGAGGCAGTCCAGTGAATGCTGTGCTAAGACGGCTTGGAGTGGGCAGAAAGCCCTGCTCAGCCAGGCAGCCCTGGACAGCCTTGGTCAGGACCTCTTGACAGCCAGGCCTACCACACAAGGCTGTTGTGAGGATAAAACAGGATAACTGTCATGTCTTGCCTTCTGGGTGGGGAGCAGGGGTCACTGGGGGTATGTGGGGGGAGGTATTTGTGAATTCCCTGCATTGTGCAGGGGTTGGACTAGATGACCCTGGAGGTCCCTTCTAATTCTATGATTCTACGTATGTCACCCTGAGCTTTTCATGGGGCAGAAATCACGCATTAGAGACACATATAAAATCTGAAACTAGAAGGTTCAACTTGATACCACAGAGCTGCAATTTCCCCTCCCAGGACGCCAGAAGCCTCAGTCTGTATCGTGTCTACATGGTGGTGCTCATTTGCAGAACTCCCGTCTGGATTTTCAGTGCAAAAGTTGGGAGATGCCAGGCCACTGTCGGCTGGGGTTACCTTGCGCCTGGGAACGCCCCTTTCCAGCCACACTCTCGGCCCTAGCCCCTCCACCCCTTGCTCCTGCCCGCCGGTTCAATCTGACCAAGCTCAGTGTGGCTCCTCACTCACAATGCGGTCGTTGATGACAGCCGTCAGGGCCGCTTGCTCCCCCCGCAAGCAGTAGAGGTTCAGGGCCAGGCACTCAAACAGGCCCTGGTTACACAGCTCCAGCAGGCGGAACCCAAAGGAGTTGTCTGGAAGAAGAGATGTCACAGATCAGGAGGGAGGGACCCAGCAAAAAGCCTAAGGCGGGAGCCCCGGAGGACCATCAACGCTATCTCCGCCCCCCTTACCTGTGCAGTGCAGGATGTGCGTGGCGATGCGGTTAAATTGCTCCTGCAAGAACTCCAGGTTGGTGCGGGTGATGTCGACGCCGTCATGGACTTGGACAGAGGCCTAAAGTGGGTGACAGGACAGAAGGGATCAGAGACCAGGGGCAGGCGGGTAAGGAAGGGCTGGCAGGTTGATTTGTTATTCATGTTGTATGGCAGAGTTACACACAGGTAGCGTATAATAATATAAAATACGTAGCCAAGTAGATACAACTGTTATGCATAGTGACTGGGCAATCCCCTAAACACGAATATCCAAGTCTTCAATCCACTCAGTTGCAGCTGGGAAGAGTTCAAAGAGCTCCATCACATCTCCCTGAAAAGTACGACGCTCACATTCCTATGACAGATGGGAAATAGTTTAGCGGGCTGCACCACAATCACGTTTGGGTCCCGGTATTTCGCCCCATTTAAACAACAGGCCTGCACTGCTGCCAAAGCATGTTCATATTGTATTAGCCATCTTCCATACTTTACGTGGCAAGTCAAATCCTGTGGGCCTCTCATTGGTGTTTATCAGGTTATGGATATCAGGTGGAACTGACTGCATCCAGGTTCCCAACCTTTCATTCCCTGGATCAAAATTTTGGGATTGCAGGATTTGTGCAGATCTTATTGCGAGGGTGCTGGACTCTTAGTCTGGGTACCCCACATCAGCCATATCTTTGTGGATAGGCAACTCTCTGTTTTCAATTATCTTTCTATAGTCACAAAGAAAAATATCTTGTCTTTGGAGATGTGGGGGAGCAATGTGGCACAATGTGGGTAGCCAATAGGTTGGAGTGGGTTTAAATACATCTGCTGGTGGTTCTCATTGAACATCAAGTTTGTGGGCACGGGGACCGTTGAGCCACACTGAAGCACCATACCCCTCAGTACTATACGCCAACCCCAAAACCAAGCGTCTAAGTGTTGTAGCAGACGCACCCCAAGTTGTACCACATAATTTTTGGAGAATGTTGTCTTGTGTGGGTATTTTCACTGGTACATTGGCAAGATGGTGTTTATAGCTCAAGGTTCTGTCCAGGGTAATGCCACGGTATTTAGGTGTTTGGTTGTGTGTAAGTCGGCTGCCATTAAGGTAGACATTCAGTTTGCAGTTGGCAAGACTGTTATTGAGATGGAAACAGGAGCAGTCTGCTTTTCCTGGACTTGGGATAAGCCGCCATTTACGGTAGTGATCAGCCAAAATTTCAAGGTCCCTAGTCAATATTTCCTCAGTCCTTCCAACTGATGTGTGTCTTACCGCAATCACCATGTCATCGGCATAAGCAAACTTTCTGGATATCATCTCGGGAACATCACAGATGTATAGATTGAGAAGAACTGGAGCGAGGACTGAGCCCTGGGGTAGACTGTTATTTGGTTTCTTTGGCTTGCTGATTGACTGACCCATAATTACTTGGAAAGTTCTATCACTCAAGCATATTATTTAGAAGTTGAAATAATGTTCTGCAGGGGAAAAATTGTACAGCAGGCCTCCAGATTGTGTTATAAGCTGCAGTCAAATCAACAAAAACTGTTGATGTCTTAAGATACTTCTGATACCCTGCGCCTCAATGAAAGTTGGTAAGCCAAGAACCTGGTCTTCACAACTACAACGAGGTCTAAATCCTGCTTGCTCACAATACAGGAACTCGTGGGCACTCCATGAAATTGCTGAGCAGTCGGGTTAGAACGGATAAAAGGAAGTACTTCCTCACCCAGAGAGTGATTAACACTTGGAATTCACTGCCACAGGACAGCTTCAAGAGGGAATTGGATAAACATACGGAGCAGAGGTCCAACAGTGGCTATCGGCCACAAGATATGAATAGGAACTCTCAATCTCTGGGGCAAGCGATGCTCTGTATTCTTGGTGCTTGGGGGGAGGGCAACAGTGGGAGGGCTTCTAGTGTCCTGGCCCCCCTGCTGGGCCTCCTGATGGCACCTGGCCACTGTGTCACAGAGTGTTGGACTGGATGGGCCATTGGCCTGATCCAACATTGGCTTCTCTTATGTTCTTATGCTGCTCTATAGGGACAGTGCCGTCAAGTCACAGCGGACCTATGGTGACCCCGTGGGGTTCTCAAGGCAAGAGAGGTTCAGAGGTGGTTTGCCCTGGCCCGCCTTCGCTTCATGACCCTGGTGTTTACTCCTTGGCGGTCTCCCATCCAAATACTGACCAGGACCGAACCCTGCTTGGCTTCTGAGACCTGACGAGATCAGGCTTGCCTTCTCTATGGACTCTCCCCTTCTTTACAACCCAACAGTGGGAGAAACAGCCTTGCCCAGCCACAGGCCGACCCCCACAGCAGCCCCCCCAATAGCAGGACTCCTCCTGGCGGCTGCTTTGGCCACTTTCATAACAGTATTGTCACACTGGGCCATCTTGTCTCATTTTCACCTCTCTGCCTCCCCCGCCCACACAGGATTGCAGTCAAGGTCAAGCAAATGCTGCCATTCTGAAAGGGCACAGAAAAGCCATACAATGTGACAGTGAGTGCAGAACTCAGCTTCCCAAGAAACCGGGGTTCTCACTTTTGCAAAGACGCATAAAAACACAGGGGCAGTAGGTGCGAGATGAATGAAAACCCAAGAGGGCGGGGGCAAGACTCCTCTCCCTTCCCAAGGTGATCCAAACCCAAATTATGCTCATTTGTAAAAACAGCAAACAGACCCAACCCAGAGCACTCTCTCCACAAATGTTCTCCCAGCTCAATCGTATCCAGGGCATTCGAAGCCATGTTATGCAATCTACGGGTCTCTACAACTGGCACAATTTGCAGGAGGAGAAGGAGGAGGTGGTGGTTGGGTTTATACCCCACCACTACCCAAAGGAGTCTCAGAGTGGCTTACAATCTGCTTTCCCTTCCTCTCCCCACAACAGACACCCTGGGAGGTAGGTGGGGCTGAGAGAGCTCTTTCGAGAACTGCCCTTGAGAGAACAGCTCTGAGAGAACTTGTGACTGACCCAAGGTCACACCAGCAGCTGCATGTGGAGAAGTAGGGAATCAAACCCAGTTCTCCCAGATTAAAGACCATGCTCTTAAATTCCTCTCCTCTTGTACAGGAGGAAGCATCTGGCTTTTCTCAGTTCTCATTTCAGCCGTCTTTGGCACACTCAGCCCTTGCTCTCTGAGAAGGCCCAGAATGGACCCCATTCCCACAATGCTCTGGGGCATCCCAAGGTTTTCAGCGGTCAGGAAGGCATGGCTGAGGCCTGCTTCCACAAGCCCATGGGAGGATTTGCTCCCAAGGTTCAACCTAGACCTCTGCTATGTAGCTGAAAAAATGGGACAGGAAGGGTCGGGAACCGGGTCAAACTCACAAAGCTCTCGCGGATGTACTCCTCCAAGCCGTTGATCAAGTTGTAAGTAGCCATCTGGAAGAGCGGAAAGGAAGAGGGCAGCCATTAGCAAATGCCCCGAGGTTGGGCAGTGAGAAGCGACAGCGGTGCCAAGCCCGGGGACTGGGTGGAAGCCAGCCCCATCTCACCCGGACGTTGCGTTCAGTGGGCTCCTGGCCATGCAGGTATTCCTCCCGGAAGAAGCGGCTGAGCTGGGGCTGGATCCGCTGCAGCGGCTGAAACTGCCCATGCAGCAGCATTACCATGTCGACCATGGAGAAGTTCTGGCAGATCAAAGAGAGCAGGTCGCCGAAGAAGCCTGGAAACGGACGGGGCGGGGGAAGGGGCAAAAACAAAGGAGGGTGTCAGAGCCGCCAGTGCGTCCCTCTTCTTTCCAACTCGCAAGGGGACAACGAGAACAGGATGCTACGACTTTCTGAGAAGTTTCTTCCCCTCGGGGGATAGAAGAGGGTGTCTCAGCTGAGAAGGCACCCCCTCCCCCAGCTTGGATTCCCTTCGGCACCAACAGGGAAGGCTGCTTGCTTCAGCACCCTTCTGGCTGCCCTCCTGCCCAGGGCCACAGCACCACTCTGGCAGCCTGCACGGCCCCTTCCCGTGGCACAGCACATGCAACTTGGATCCCTCTGGCATCAGGTCTGTCCCTGACCCCTGCTGGCTAGACCCAGCCCTCGGGACACCAGGCAGGCCAAAGAAAAGGGGAGGAACTGGGGGGAGGACACAGTGGTGGGCACAGGGTGATTGAAAGGGCAGAGAAGGTCTGGAAGGTCCACTGAGGGCTACGAGGCTGAGATGGAAGCTGGGAGAGCTCACTTCGGGGTGCTCTTATTCCCTCTTAAGCAGCATTCCCTTTGTATGTATATACAACACTTACGACAGTTGCCCTTTGGATATGAGCTACATTGTTTTTGAAGCTGCACAGTACTAACGCACTACACATTCATTTTTGGAGTCTCTGGCTTCCAAATTTATCACTGCAAGGTCGTTCATGACTGGTGACGATTGTATTAATTGTTCTGTGAAGCTGTAATAATTGTTCTGTGAAGTTACATTGTGCTGCAGACCATCAATTCGCCCCCGAATTTCTGTCTTCTAAATTAATTTGCACAAGGTTGTTCATGAAGGACGAAGATCCATACATCAAAACAGGAATTTAGCCAGCATCCTCTTGTGTGTCTTTTTTAGCGCATAAATTCCTTATAGATATGCCAAATTGCAGTATTCTTTCCACTTGCTAACTCTTTTGGATATTCCATTGTAGTTGTATATAATATAATTGTCATCATTGCAAAAAAAGTCTTGATATTGTTCTTATTTATTGCTATTGTGGGCGCATTATGTAATTCTGTGATTACAACCATTTTTTCACACCTTTGTAATTTTTGAATTAAATCTGCACCTACAATATTCCTTCTACAATTATTCTATAATTACCCTCAGACCTCTGGTACTTGGTAACCCCCCCCTTCTTCCCTCCTATTATCCAGAGGTTTCCAATCTTTTTGTCATTCTGGAAATTAAATACTGTCCTGCTATAAGGGTAGGAGAGCGAGAAAGAAAGGAAGAAAGGAAGAAGAAGAGGAAGAGGAAGAGGAGGAGGAGACTGGATTTATACCCTGCCCTTCACTCGGAGTCTCAGAGCGGCTTACAAACTCCTTTCCCTTCCTCTCCCCACAACAGACACCATGTGAGGTAGGCAGGGCTGAGAGAGCTCTGACAGAAACTGCTCTTTTTCAAGAACAGCTCTGACAGAACTATGGCCCAAGATCATCCAACAGCTGCAAGTGGAGGAGTGTGGAATCAAACCTGGTTCTCCCAAATTAGAGTCCACGCACTTGGCCAGTACACCAAACTACGTGCCTGGAATGCTCCAAGATCCTCATTGCCGTTTGCTGTGCCTGGCAGTAGCTCTCTATGGTCTCAGGAAGAGGCCTGTCCTTTATTTCATTCGTCTCCTAAATGGGATCCAAAGTGGCTTACAACATTCTTCTCTTCTCCACTCTATTTTATCCTCCCAGCAACTCTTGAGGTCAGCTAGGCTGAGGGTGTGTGACTGGCTCAAGGTCAGCCAGCGAGCTTCCATGGCAGAGGTGTAATTCGAACCTGGCCCTCCCAGATCCTAGCCTAAAATTCTAACCACACCATGCCGGCTCTCTCATCACCTCCTTCCTGATCCTTTACAACTGGAGATGCCGGGAACTGAACCTGGGACCTTCTCCGTGACAAACAGGTGCTCTGTCAGAGCCGCAGCCCTTCCCCCCTTGGACTGGTCCTGCAAATGGGTTCTGAAAAGCAGTGGCTCTCTCATTCAAAAGGTTTGAGAACAAGCGGTTTAACCACAAACAAGGGTAAGCTTGCCTGCCTGTTCCAGGAAGTGGGGGAGTCAGAAAAATGGCAGCCCAGAGTCAAGAGGATGGGCATTTGGATGCGTCTGGGCTGGACCAGTCTTGGAGGACAAGGTGCTAGCTAGCCATCTCCACCACCAGCAACAGACCCTCAGGGGACTCCTTACCGAGGGCCCCCTCAGTGCCCGGCTCAAAGATGTTGTTGGTGCCGCTCAGGCGCTGGATGAAGTCAGCGATGCTCTCCGTGCTGCCCTGCTGGGCGCTGAGGGAACCCATCATGGACGACAGCACCCCCTGGACCACGCTGGTGAAGAACTCCGGTGGCAGAGCATCTGCCGAGGCACCGCCACGGACACCGCTGCCACCTCCCGCCCCAGCTGAGGGTGCCTCCGGCCCGCTCTGAGGAGCGGAGGGGGGAGGTGGCGGAGAGGCCGCGGGTGGGGGCGGCGTCTGCTCAGGAGGATGCGGGGGAGCCGACCCCATCTGTGTTGCCTGCGGGGGGGACAGAGAGAGGAGGAGGTGAGACTGGCACAGCACAATGAAGCTCAGGATGTCAGGCAGCTCAGACACAAAGCATCAGAGGGCGTGGGCAGAGAGAGAGGGAGGGCAGCACCTGGACCTTGGTGTCTTAAAAGAACCTGCCACCATCTAGCATTGTGGAGGAGATTCTCTCTCTCCCTCTCTGAAGGCAGAGTCAGGGACCAGAGGCTCTCAGCCATAGTAACTCCACAGGAGAAGTCTAGAACAAGTGAAGAAGTTTTGACTAGGGGCAGCTCAAGCTGAGCACATTTGCAGGTGCTAAGCTTTCTGAAGATTTCAGCATCCTGATTCCTCTGGCCTAGGTGGGAAGCTTGCCAGCCCATTAATATGGGTCCCTATTCACCTCCCAGCCCCCGGCGGTTTTCCCTCTAAGAAGAGTTAGTGTGAGCTCACAGTTTTTTAGCCTCCAGCTCACACATTTTTGTCTTGGCTCAGGAAGGATGGCTCCAGAACAAACTCATTGATGCAGTAGCCAAATCGCTTCCTCACAACTTTAATGCCGGTAGCTCACAAAGTAGAACTCTTGCTCACAAGACTCCACAGCTTAGAGGGAGCGTCACCCCCCGGCTTTCCTTTCTATAAGGAACCCTCACTTTCTCTGGGCTAACATCCCTCTAGATGCACACTCTCCCCTCTTTGGACAGACCTGGAAACATCAAGTCCCCTTTCTTCAGTGCTAGACCACCACTGCCTCCAGCCCAAGATCATCTCCTCCAAGCTAACAATAGCTCCGCGAGGTTTCCAGCAGGTCTTTCCTTCTGCTACATCACCCAAGATCAGCTCACTGGAGATGCTAAAGATCAGGCGAGGCATCCTCTATGTGCTGAGTGACTCTCCTGGGACCCCACCCCCAGCTTCCCAGTTCTGGGGCGGGGTGTCACCTGGGGCAGGCAAAGCTTCCCTGTGCTCCATTCTGGAGATCCTGCTGCTGCATTCACCTTCAGGGGAGTTCTGGGTCAAGGAGAACTCTCTGGTCACAGAGAACAACATCAGAGCTTGGCATGATGGATGGACAGAGAGCGCATCTCCAAACCCTCTGCCACTCACCTAAGCTTCTCAACAAGTACAGTGTTCCATCTAAGCTGATTAAGTGTGAGCTAGCTCACAGTTTTTTAGCCTCCATGTAATGATTCCAGGTTTTGGTGTGTGTGTTCCTTTCAATGTTGAGTTTGAATGCAGTTCTGTAAGGAGAGTGATAGAGGGTGACAAGTATGATTTGATCGGCTACTGACTGAGAGTGTGGGAGGAGGGGTGTCCGAGAGGATTCTGGGTATGTGTGTCTTGGAGGGAATTCAGTGATGTGACAGAGTTCTGTGTATGTGTCTCTGGAAACAGTGAAGTGTGGAAGAGCTATGGTCTGTGTGACTCTACAAATTCTGTGAGAAAGTCTATATGGCAAAGAAACAAGTACTGTCTAAACTGTGTGGTTAGACAACTGTTACAGCTTGTGTGCCTAAGACAAAGAGCTTAGTCAGTGTGACTACATATATGAGGGAGAGAAGCCTGTCAGCGCGGAATTTTAGTGTTAGAAAGACTGTGTGTGATACCTCACCAGTTATATTTACAAGTTCCTTTTCCCAGAAATAGTTCAAGATAACCATAAACTCATTTTGTTCTTTATTCAATAAATCAATTTTTGTTTAAACATATCCCAGAAATCAGTACAATCCTTCCTCAGGGCCATGTAGTCCTCTGAAGTGCCCAGACCCTTGGTCATACTACCAGCAGAGATTTTTGGATTTTTTAATTCCTGGTGGCAGCAGAAAACTACTGAGTTTATATATACATAGTATGATTTAAAGTAAAGAGTCCCCCAAATAAAGAGTCCCCCAACACGCCACACTCCAGCTCACACATTTTTGTCTTACCTCATGAAGGATGGCTCTAGAGTAAACTAATTTATGCAATAGAAGAGGAGATGGAATTTATAGCCCACCCTTCACTATAGCCCACCCTTCACTACCCGAAGGAGTCTCAGAGCAGCTTACAATCTCCTTTCCCTTCCCCTCCCCACAACAAACACCCGGTGAGGTGGGTGGGGCTGGGAGAGCTCTCTCGAAAACTGCCCTTGAGAGAACAGCTCTTGTGACTGACCCAAGGTCACACTAGCAGCTGCATGCAGAGAAGTGGGGAATCAAACCCAGTTCTCCCAGATTAGAGTCTGCATTCCTTACTACTACACCAAACTGGCTCTCAGTAGCCAAATCGCTCGCTCCCAACTTTAATGCCAGTAGCTCACAAAGTAGAATCTTTGTTCATAAGACTCCACAGCTTAGAGGGACCATTGATCAAGTGTCTATCGGACTCCCTGAGAACATGAAACTCAAAAAACACCAGCTTAAGAAGAGGTAAGAAGGCAGACTGACCTGCCCACCACAGTTTAACAGAGAACCCAACACAGGCTGACATTCTGGAGAACAGCTGGGACCACTGAAAGCATCCCTTCACGTTCCCAACTTTTCAATCTATCAGGTCTTGCTTTGGTCCCAGGGAGACCGATAACGAGGAGCACCCAAGAGAGGCAGCAAATCTCCAAAGTGAGAGGCTGCCGTTTTGCACAGGCCTGGAGTGACTGAAAGAGCAAAGGGCTCACCTGCAGGAAGTCCGTCATGCCTTGTAGGAAAGCGGGGACCCCCGGCATGGCCACGGTGATGGTGGGGGACCCCACGCCAGCCACCCCCGCCATGCTGGAGCCTGCTGCCCCAAGGAGGGTCCCCAGCAGCTGAGTGAACGGGAGCTCGGCCGCAGCGGTCGGAGGCTGGCCGGACGTTGGGACAGGCCCTCCGGGGGCACCGGCTGAGCTGCCCCCCGCAGCGGTGGTGGCGGTGTTGGTGGTGCCTGCGCTGGCCGAGGCGGTGGGAGGGGAGGTGGTGGTGCTGGTGCTGGTGCTGAAGGTAGCCTGGCTGCTGACGGAAGAGGGAGCCGTCGAGGAGGTCCCGCTGCCCTGAGCTGGGGAGGAAACACAAAGATAGCTGCTAAGTGCGGGTCCAGGTGAGGATGCGTGAACTCTGGGAGAGAGGGAGGGGAGATTTCCGATCACGAACGACCTCCGGATGTCCTACTTCTCCAGCGTAAGGCATCCAGTTCCCCCCTCTAAACAAGGATGAACTGTGAACCCCCATCTTTATTGTTCCCCTTCAGCTGGCCAACGATGTCACACAGACTAAATGTCATCCCAGAATTCCTCACTCCATCCTCCTCCACTGGCCTTGAATGGTGTCTTTCAATTCTCCTGTGCACCTCCCTGTTATCATCCCTGCCCCAGAATACCACACACTGCATCTCCCGACACATAGGTGGCCATTTTTTTATTTCCTTCATTTATACCCTGCCTCTCTCCAGGACGGAGGACCCCCCCCCCCACACAGCAGCTTGTCTCTTCTCCTCCATTCTATCCTCACAACAGTTCTACGAGGCAGATTAGCCTTGACGGCGTGTGACAGGCACGAGGTAAGCCAGCGAGCTCCCACAACAGAGTGGGGATTCGAACCTAGGTCTCGCAGATCAGAGTCTGACATTCTAAGTGCTACGCCACACTAGCTGGAACCATAACTGGACTTTTTGCTAAAAGTTTCCCAGGAAGAAGAAAGGACAGCCACAAAAGATTAAGTTCGCACCGGTAAAAAAAAAAAAAGGTGGCACGAACTCAACTATGTAGACTTCATGGAGGGGGTCCTTCCCAGTCTCCCCTCCGGCTACCGCCCACAAAGTCCACCAACCATTCATTCTTCAGGAAGAGCACAGGAGTCAAAAACTGGGGGGAGGTCTGGGGGGGTGAGGACGGCAATGGCAAAAATCACGGCCACCCATCCCACTGCCCTTTCCCAGAACTCTTAATGCCATTCTGTTGAAGAAACTGCAAGACTGGATAAGCATCAATGATCACACATATCAACATGCGCTACGCACCCCCGCAACCAGCCAATGTTCTGTACCCTCCCCTCCGGGTTCCGCCACCTACCCACTATCACTGGCTGCATGAGGAGCTGCCCGACCAATCCGCTGATCATCTGGGCCAAGGAAGCATTTCCGCCCATGCCAGGGCCCTGCGAGGGAAGGGGGAAGGCCATTGGCTGGGAACAGGGACAGCGACATTTTAAATTTTGCAATCCACCTCGAGTCTCAGCAAATAAAGCAAACAAGTCTCTCAGATTGAGAGCCCCCACCCCCTCCCACAGTGCTCCATTCCTCACTCCTTGTCCTGGCGCCTGGGGTGACCCAGGGTGAGTGGGCCGCACGGAAGGAGCGGAGGGCCTGGCAATCACCACACGTGTCGGAGCCGACTGGAAGCCTGGGACTTGCTGGCCTATGACAGGAAGCAGCAGAAGAAGACTGGATTTATACCCCACCCTTCACTACCCGAAGGAGCCTCAGACTGGCTTACAATCTCCTTTCCCTTCCCCTCCCCACAACAGACACCCTGTGAGGTAGGTGGGGCTGAGAGAGCTCTCTCAAGAACTGCCCTGGTGAGAACAGCTCTGAGAGAACTTGTGACTGACCCAAGGTCACACCAGCAGCTGCATGTGGAGGAGTGGGGAATCAAACCCGGTTCTCCCAGATTAGAGTCCACGTTCCTAACCAATACACCAAACTGGCTTTCACTAGACCAAGCTGGAAGGCAGCAAGCCATTATACTCAGAACTTGACCACTACATCCACTACAGCTGTTACCTCCCCTTCCCCACTCCACCTGGAACAGCACACACACAGGGCGCTTCAATGTTTTGTGGATGGTTACCTGTGGCCGCAGAAGCTGCTGCCGCCATGGCTTGCTGCGTTATCTGGTGGGCCACGGCCTGCATGAACTCTGGCGGGAGGCTGGGGAGGGGCATGTGAGGGGCACCACCTAGAGAGGAGGCATGCAAAGAAGAGCATGGGCTCATGAACCAGGAACCCACAGCCACCAAGTGCAGCAGCCCCCCCCCGCCCCTTTCCCTCCCCACCTCTCATCCCCCCCTCCTCCTCCATTCTCCTTACCTATGCCTTGGCCAGGTCCAGCAGGCCCCATGGGTGGTGCCCCCCGGCGCTGCTTCCTCCCATCTGGGAGCCAGAATCTAAGCAGGGGGGAGGAGACAAGAGTGGGGAAAGGGATTAATAGACCTTCTATATTTGAAATACATAACACATTTGGTGATGCATCTGATTTTTCTTGTTGTACTAACAACTCATAATATTGTACAAACTTGATGAATCTATACTTTCCCCTGCCCCTTCTTTCCTTCTATATCCCACTCTTTCTTTGGAGAAATTAATCTTAAAAATAAAATAAAATAAATAAATAAATAAACGTTCAGACCTTCACAGCCCCACTGGCTTCCTTGCACTTTCCCACAAGTAACTGATTCTCTTCCCAATTCTCTGCCCTCCCCCCACACAGAACCTTTCAGGGGCTGCCTTTTTGTCCAGGTTGTCTCATGCAGTGGCTGAAGAACAGCTAATTGCTCCATTGAGCAAGAAGAGCCAGCCTCCAGCTGCAGATGAATGAACAGGCACTGACACACACACACACCCAAATGCACCCCTCGTTCCAGAGCCCCGTTTCAGATTCCCAGAAGGTTCTCAAGCCGGAGGTCAACGCCTCTCCCCTGGCCTCCTACCTCTGACCTGGGAACCTCCCCTTCACCCGCCATGGCTAACAGCCGTCCACAGACCTCCAAGCGTTGGTCTGAGATCTGCCCCCTCCCCCTTTTTGAGCTGTCCAAGCCAGCAGCCATCCCCACCACCCTCTGGCCGTGAATTCAATCAAAATGACCTTGTCAAACAGTTCGGTGTTGTTATTCCCCCTTATCGTCCTCCAGTATCCACGGGTGCCCCCCCCCCCGGTGCCAATCAAAACAAAGCACAAGGGAGGGCCACCTAAAGCATGTGTTTCTGTGGAACGAGATTAATTTTTAAAAGGACATTGGAAGTCAGTAGCCCTTCCCAAGAACAAAGAGCGAGGTCTGTGCGTGGACAAATATGGGGGGGGGGAAATACTCCAGGGGTACCTAGGGTTGCTTCAGCACCCAGCACAGCACGTTGCCTCTAGGAGACAGGGGGAGCCAATGTAGGGGAGCACCCTCAGGAGCTATGAAGTGTGGGGGAAAGAGAGACCAGGGCGGGGGTTGAAGAAAAGCAGCAGCCAAGGGGCGGAAAAGTGGGAAGAAAGCAAGTGGGGGAAAGTGTAGCAGGGAGAAGGAAAATGGGGGCCAGCAATGGGAGAACAGCAGAAACTGCAGGCAGAGAAGCGGGACGAGGAGAGGAGACTTATATCTCACCCTTTGCTACCCAAAGGAGTCTCAGAGCAGCTTACTATCTCCTTCCCCTCCTCACAACAGACACCCTGTGAGGTAGGTGGGGCTGAGAGAGCTCACTCAAGGACTGCTCTTGAGAGAACAGCTCTGAAAGAACTTGTAATTGACCCAAGGTCAAGGTGCAGCTGCATATGGAGGAGTGGGGAATCAAACCCGGATTTCCCAGATTAGAGTCTGCACTCTTAACCACTACACCAAACTGGACCGCCCCTCCTCCTCTGTGACTCCTTGTGGGTACTTGTTGCATGTATAAACCACAGCCAGGATTGAAGTTGCAGAACCCAAAATACCACCCAGTGAGATGGTGTCAAAGCTGAAATTTAGAAGCAGGAACTTTAAGCTACTGGGCTACACTTTCTCCCAAGTCATACAGAAACTGGATGTTCTGGTTTAGGATATGGGCAGCAGTTGAGAACGGACTGGTAAGATGGAACCCCCCGCCATTAAAACCCAGCGGCTCTTATAGCCCAACATCCTGCCCCACCCACAGAGGAACTGGGCCCCACCCACCACTCCATCAACCTAATGTACTGGTGCTAGGAGGGAGCCGGCATTTGACAGAACAGCCCCAACCCCCATGACCTTACCCTCCACTGCCCCACAGTCAACACTCCCCCCCACACACACACACACACACATCAAGGGACCTCCAGTGAAAAACTCACCTTGTATGTTCATGTGCATCATAACCACAGGTTCAACTGTCTGATGGGAGATGCGGATCACGCGCGGGTGGCCCGTCTGGGAGGCCTGCGTTTGAGTCGGGGTGCTTCCTGGGGAAGAGGAGGGGGCGGCCCCTCCGAGGGCCGGCCAACCTCTGCAGGACCGGGGGCGCTGGGCTGGGTGGCAGAAGCAGCCTGGGGGGCCTGGGCAGAGGATTCCACGCTGGCCTGGGCAGGGCGAGCACCGTTGCCCGTCATGGTGACCGTAGTTCCCACATTGATCTGGGACGAGAGCAAATTGCAGACGGGTTTAGAAGACGAAAGCGTTCCTCATTCCTCTCTCCTGGTTTACCTGCTTATGGCTGGAGGTCTACAGCCTCAGCCAGCATTTTCCCAGGGTCACGTGGGATCAGTGACATCACTACAAGCATGGGGGGGTGGCAGAAGGGGGTGTTCACTCACCTGGATGGGAATGGCCGCCTGCTGCAGCACCATGGGGGCCGTATAGTGGGACATCGGCCGCACCACGTGGAGGTGGCGGGGGGCATTGCAGGAGAGGTTGCAGCGCAGGTCTGAGAGGGCCACGAACGTGTTCCCCAGCAGGCGCAGGGACTCCCCCACCAGGTTGATGATTCGCTGGTCCTCTTCGCGGCCCTCCGTCTGTTAAACACAAAAGGTAGCCCAACAACGGTGAACACTCGTTGTGTACAGATCCCTTATGGTACCTGGAGCCCTGTCAATCATCCAACTGTAGGGCCCACTCCAATGCTGAACTGCAGGGCAAAACCCAGTTTTCACAGCCTCTGTGTGTGTGTGTGTGACTTACAGCAACCCCTTGGGGTTTTCAAGGCAAGAGACTAACAAGGGGTGGTGTGCCACTGCCCGCCTCTGTATAGTGACCCTGGACTTCCTTGGCGGCCTCCCACCCAAATACTAACCAGGGCTGACCCTACTTAGCTTCCGAGATCAGGCTAGACTGGGCCATCCAGGTCACATCCCTGACACAGTCTGATTGATTTAGTGCTGAACCACCTAGCCGGTGCAGCACAAACTGCAGGAGACAGACATCTAAGTAAATCTAAGTAAAGGTGCCAGAGACTGAGCTTTGGATCTTCTGAGTTCAAGGGGGTGCTGGGAAGAAGAAGAAGGAGGATGTGCTGTGGAGTCACAACCAGTTCATAATGGGGGAAAGCCGACAGGAGATGAAAAGTCTCTGGTTCGGGATGGCTCATCTCAAAGAGATGAAGGGGTAGCTATTACTTTTGTACAAGGAAATGGATTACAATTGTCCACTGAGACTGTGGCTAATGATAGGAACTGCCTGGCAAGGTCTCGAGGCAGCAAGAGGAAGGCTGTGGGCTTAACAAACGTGGGAAACTATAAGTGTTTATACACAAATGCTAGAAGTCTCCAAGGTAAAATCGGGGAGTTGGAATGCTTGGTGTTGGTGGGGGAAATAGACATTGTGGGTATTTCAGAAACTTGGTGGGATGAGGAAAATCAGTGGGATACGGTGATTCCTGGTTATAAATTATATCGGAAGGATAGGGGGAAAGGGTTGGAGGTGGGGTGGCTCTGTATGTCAGAGAGGGTATACCATCCAGTAAGATTGAGAGGGTAAGAGAATTGGATTCCCTTCTGGAAATGCTATGGGTTGAAATAGTGGGTCCAAAAGGAGGCTTAACAGTGGGAGTTTGTTATCGCCCACCAGATCAAAAGATAGAGGAGGATTATAAAATGATGAATGAATTAAAGATAGCGGCTAGACGAAATAACTGTGTTGTAATAGGCGACTTTAACTACCCACACATTGATTGGGTCAATATGAGTTCTAGTCGGGAAAAAGAGATTGCGTTCTTAGACACTCTCAATGACTGTGCTGTGGAACAGATGGTCACAGATCCTACCAGGGGAGAGGCGATCCTGGATTTGGTCCTAAGTAACACCCAAGACCTGGTGAGAGATGTAAAAGTGATTGCACCACTTGGAAACAGTGACCATAATGTCATTGAGTTTAACATTTGTACAGATAGGGAGTTGCCCAAAAAGACTGACGCAACCACTTTTAACTTTAAAAGGGGTAACTTCTCTGGTATGAGGGGACATGTGAGGAAGAAATTGAAAGGAAGAGTGGAGAAGGTCAAAACCATTGGGGAAGCTTGGGGACTATTTAAAAAGACAATCCTAGAAGCTCAGAAAAAATATATACCGCAGGTTAGGAAAGGTACAAATAGGTATAGAAAAAAGCCTGCATGGTTAACAAATAAAGTAATGGAAGCTGTAAAAGGTAAGAAGGATTCCTTTAAGCGGTGGAAAGCTAGTCTTAGTGAGGTTGATAAAAGGGAACACAGACTATGGCAAATAAAATGCAAGTCTGTGATCAGGCAAGCAAAAAGGGAATATGAGGAGCATATCGCAAAAAACATAAAGACCAACAATAAAACTTTCTTCAAATACATTAGAAGTAGGAAGCCAGCCAGGGAGGCAGTGGGGCCCTTGGATGACCAAGGGGTAAAAGGAGTAGTGAAGGATGATAGGGAAATGGCTGAGAAGCTGAATGCATTTTTTGCCTCTGTCTTCACTGTGGAAGAGGAGAAGTGTTTGCCCACTCCAGAAGCACCGATTTCGGGAGGGGGTTTGAAAGACCTGAATCAGATTGCGGTGACAAGAGAGGAAGTCCTCCGACTGATGGACAATTTAAAAACTAATAAATCACCAGGCCCGGATGGCATTCATCCGAGAGTTCTGAAAGAACTCAAATGTGAACTTGTGGATCTCCTGACAAAAATATGTAATCTTTCTTTAAAATCTGCCTCCATTCCTGATGACTGGAAGGTAGCTAATGTCACTCCCATCTTTAAAAAGGGCTCCAGGGGAGATCCAGGAAATTACAGGCCAGTCAGTCTGACATGGATACCAGGTAAGTTGGTGGAAACTGTTATTAAGGAAAGAATTAGTAGGCACATTGATGAACAAAAACTATTGAGGCAGACTCAGCATGGGTTCTGTAAGGGAAGATCTTGTCTCACTAACCTGTTAGTGTTTTTTGAGGAGTGAACAAACATGTGGACAAGGGGGACCCAATAGATATTATTTACCTTGACTTCCGGAAAGCTTTTGATACAGTTCCTCATCAAAGGCTCCTAAGTAAGCTCAATAGTCATGGGATAAAAGGACAAGTCCTCTTGTGGATCAAAAACTGGCTTATAAATAGGAAACAGAGAGTGAGTATAAATGGGAAACTTTCTCAGTGGAGGGTGGTAAGCAGTGGGGTACCACAGGGATCAGTACTCGGTCCCATGCTTTTTAACTTGTTTATTAACGATTTGGAATTGGGAGTAAGCTGTGATGTGGCTAAATTTGCAGATGACACGAAGTTGTTCAGGGTGGTGAAAACCAGGGAGGATTGTGAGGCTCTCCAAAGGGATCTGTTGAGGATGGGTGAGTGGGCGTCAACGTGGCAAATGGGGTTCAATGTGGCCAAGTGCAAAGTGATGCACATTGGAGCCAAAAATCCTAAATATAAATACACGTTGATGGGGTCTGATCTGGCAGAGACGGACCAAGAGAGAGATCTTGGAGTCGTAGTGGATAACTCGCTGAAAATGTCTACACAATGTGTAGCTGCAATAAAGAAGGCCAACGCTATGCTGGGGATTATTAGGAAGGGAATTGATAACAAATCAGCCAGTATCATCATGCCCCTGTATAAATCATTGGTGCGACCTCATTTGGAATACTGTGTACAGTTCTGGTCACCACATCTCAAAAAGGATATTATAGCATTGGAAAAAGTGCAGAGAAGGGCAACTAGAATGATAAAAGGGTTGGAACACCTTCCCTATGAAGAAAGGTTAAAATGCTTGGGGCTCTTTAGCTTGGAGAAACGACGGCTGAGGGGTGACATGATCGAGGTTTATAAGATTATGAATGGGATTGAACAGGTTGAGAAAGAAGTACTTTTCTCCCTTTCTCACAATACAAGAACTCGTGGGCACTCTATGAAATTGCTGAGCAGTCGGGTTAGAACAGATAAAAGGAAATACTTCTTCACCCAAAGAGTGATTAACATATGGAATTCACTGCCACAGGAGGTCGTGGCAGCTGCAAGCATGGACAGTTTCAAGAGGAAATTAGATAAACATATGGAGCAGAAGTCCACCAGTGGCTATTAGCCACAGGGTATAGAATGAGAACTCTCAGTCTGGGGCAGGTGATGCACTCTATTCTTGGTGCTGGAGGGGGCAGCAGTGGGAGGGCTTCTGGTGCCCTGGCCCCACTGCTGGACCTCCTGATGGCACCTGGTATATTTTGGCCGCTGTGTGACAGAGTGTTGGACTAGATGGGCCATTGGCCTGATTCAACATTGGCTTCTCTTATGTTCTTATGTTCTTACATCCTGGCAAGAACCAGCGCTTGGAGGCCCGATACATTTGTTTAAAGCAAGAGGGCCACCCACAAACTCCATTCCAGGACAAAGCCCAGCAGCAGCAGGCAGGACCAACGAGACCCAGGGAAAGAACCAGCCGTCGCCAGCCCAGCAGGGTTGTCAGCCGCCTTGGTGCATGCCGATGGTGTGGGTCCAGCCTGCCCCATTTCCCCCTCTCTGTGCCACTGATACTTAGGAGTTATGAACATAAGAGAAGCCATGTTGGAGCAGGCCAATGGCCCATCCAGTCCAACACTCTGTGTCACACGGAGGCCAAAACCGAGGTTGCCACCAGGAGGTCCACCAGCAGGGCCAGAACATGAATACACCTGAACCCAGAAACTAGATATAAGCTCATTTCCCCTACCACAGGGAAAAGGGCAGGGTGCTCAACAGTAAGAATGTAAGAGGAGCCCTGCTGGATCAGAACAATAGTCCATGAAGTCCAGCATCTTGTCTCACACAGTGGCCAACCAGTTCCTTTAGACAGCCAACAACAGGGCGTCGAGGCTGAGGCCTTCCCCTGACCCTGCATCCTGGCTCTGAGATTCAGAGGCTTAGTGCCTCTGAACATGAAGGTTCCCCTCAGTCACCATGGCTAGTAGCCACTGACAGACTTCTCCTACACAGAGCTGTCTAATTGCCTTGTAAAGATAAGATTAGTGGGGTTAGCCCTAGAAATGGTCAGCTGTGGCTGGACGGTAAAGGATCTGCTTGGCAAGGAGCTGTGGCTGGGCTTTAAACCATGTGTGGTGACAGGACAGCCTCTTGAGCACATGCAAAACAAAGCAGCCTCAATTAACATTGGACGTGAGCCACTCGAGAACAAACAGCATCCAAGCCACAATTTCAAGGCAGGCCTGCATCTTGGTATGTAAGTATGGCATTGCGGGGGGGGGGGGATGCATGGGGGAACAGAGGAACAGGACGCAAAAAAATCTGGTTTGCCGTGTGTGGAAGAAACCAGCACAGAAGGGGCTACTATCCAGGAATGAGAAGTCATTCTTGTCTTGCAAGGAGCTGTGGCTGGGTGGTAAAGGATCTGCTTGGCATGCAGAACATCCCAGGTTCAGTCCCCGGCATCTCCAGTTAAAAAGGGCCAGGCAGCAGGTGATGGGAAAGACCTCCGTCTGAGACCCTGGAGAGCCGCTGCCAGTCTCAGTAGACAGTACTGACCTCGATGGACCAAGGGTCTGACTGATGATAATAATTAATAATTATTGTATGGCATTGTGTGTAGTGTAGCCAGGAGATCCGAAGATTACCTGGCAGCCTAAAGTTCTAGCTCATTAGAGTCATGCGCCACTAAGGTGGCGAGCTAGACTTATTTGGGGGGCTGAGAGAGCTCTGGAAGAACTGTGACTGAACCAAGGTCACCCAGCTGGCTGCATGTGGAGTGACGTAGAATCGAATCCGGTTCTCCAGATTAGAGTCCACTGCTCTTAAACCACTACACTACACGAGGCAGCTTTGTGTGTGTCACGTCTGTCGCTGCAATGCTCTGGGGGAAAGAGCCCCACACAAAACGAGGCACGCTGAGCATTCTCCCCATAGCCACGCAGTGCAGCTCAACACCCCCTTACATTATTGTTGTAGTCCGCGGTGCCGGCAGTTCCCAGGATCTCCTCGTATCTCTGCAGGAAGGGCTGCAGCCGGCTCTCCACCCCACGGAGCTCGCCCAGTACCTCCACGTACTCGGCTGGCGATGGGTGGCTGCAGGGAAGGACGTTGATGGTCAGCCGTTGCCCAGGCCCAAAGCCTTACTCATGCCACCCTGGGGACACTGCCTGACCACAGCCTTCCCACTGGACAGCCTCCTCGGACTTGCCGGGAGGCAGGACTCTGCTCCAGCCCTCTGCTCTATCCTCCTCCCCAGTGCCAGGACTCTGACACGGCTGCTTCCTGGCTTGCCTGGACTCCGGGTCTCCCTCCTCCTCCTCCTCCTCCTCCCACGGACACCTGCTCCTTACTTGGGTGCGGCAGCCTCCGCTGCTGGGGGGGGCTCAGTCCCCGATGGGGGCGTCTCCTCGGCCGGCGTGGGCTCGCTGGGAGGCTCGGATTCGGCCCCCTCCATTGGCTCCCGTTCCGTTGGGCTGGCTGATGGTGCTTCCTCAGATCCCGGTGCGGCTTGGCTGCTGCCGTGACCCTGAAGCAGGGATTGGCACGTGGAGGCCGAGACTCAGAAGTGGAGTCCCCATTCCCACCCCTTGCCTGTGCCCGGGTCTGAGCTTGCTCACCTCTAGCCGGTTCAGGATGCCCTGAACGTCCCGCAACATGTGCTGGGCCATGACGAGGCGGACGCGAGGTTCGCTCTGCAACAACGAGAGGGGAGATGCCGGGGATCAAGCCGAGAGCTCCACCCTGACCCAAACCCTGGCCCCCATTTTCCATAATCAGAAGGATGATGAGGTTGCCTTCCTCTCTGCCTGTTTAGCGCCGCCTACCCACTCCCCTCAAGAATGGAGCTTAACATAAGAACAGAAGAAACGTCCTGCTGGATCAGACCAGTGGTCCACCCAGCCCAGCATCCTGTCTCACACAGTCGCCAACCAGTTCCTCTGGAGGGCCAACAACAGGGCATAGAGGCCGAGGCCTTTCCCTGATGATGCCTCCTGGCTCTGGGATTCAGAGACTTGGTGCCTCTGAACGTGGAGGTTCCCCTCAACTACCATGGCTAGTAGCCACTGATAGACTTCTCCTCCACAAATCTTTTAGGATCATAAGAAGAGGCCTGCTGGATCAGACAGGTCCATCTGGTCCAGCATCCTGTCTTGCACAGTGGCCAACCAGTTCCTCTGGAGGTCCAACAAAAGGGCACAGAGGCCGAGGCCTTCCCCTGATGCTGCCTCCTGGCTCTGGGATTCAGAGGCTTGGTGCCTCTGGACGTGGAGGTCCCTTCAGGGGAGGTTCGTGGCTCCTTGACAAAACAGCTGGTGGGCAGTGCAGAGTGGTGGCTGGAGCATTCGACTCTGCACGGGGCCGCCTCTCCTCTTCACAGCCGGCCATCTGGCCAGGCCATTCAAAGCCTTCCTTTCTTAGCCAGCATTTGCATTCTGACTTCATTGAATATTTGACAATACCTATTTGACTCTGGGTACCAGTCCTAAGGCCACTTGCCCACCACGCATGCCCCGAGAAATGCTTTATGACCTGCTTTTCAAGGCTTATCAGCTAGTCGTTAATTACTGCTGGCACCGATTTGCAATTAGGACCTAATTCCCACCCACCCCCCAAAAAGCATCAGGGATCCTCCTGAAATACTGAACTATGTCATGAACCTCCAAAAGCCACCCAGCCCCGAGCAGACCTCCCAACCCTAACACCCCAGTCCACTCCAGCCTCCCCGCCCCACGTCTTGTACCTGTACAGGAGCCTGGTCCATATTTATATGAACGTCCACAGACGATCCATCGCTCTTTGGAAAGCAGGGGGATGAAAAAAGGGAGAGACAGGAGGGAAAAATTAAAAGGAAACAAAAAGGAGAGAAAGAATGAGAGATGGAAGAAAAAGAGAGAACAAAACAAAGTCGAAAGAAAGGCAAGAAATCACAGGAGACCAAACTGCCATACCGTCTGGAGCCTCCACCTGATGTCACAGGGTCCACATCTGCCCTTAACATCATCTACACTGAGTACATATAAATAATCTCCCCCTCCCCCCTTTTTGGTTCTGATTTCTCCTTTACGAGTGAGGCTTTTCTGCTGAACTATGTACCAAAGCTTCCTCATAACCTTCGTTCTATCATTTTACATCGCATCACAGCAGCTGGAATAGTGTTTGCGAGGCACTAGAAACAGAAATCCACTCTAACAACTCAAGAATGGACACAAAAAGGCATAGAGACTTCTCAACCGATTAAACTGATGGGTCTAAGGAATGGGAAAGACATATGACAGACTAAACTGATCTGGAAACCAGTAATGTGGAAGTTATGTTAGTTCGATATATTGTCGAAGGCTTTCACGTCTGGAGTTCATTAGCTGTTGTAGATTTTCAGGGCTGTAGGGCCGTGGTCTTGGCATTGTAGGACCTGACGTTTCACCAGTAGCTGTGACTGGCATCCTCAGAGGTATAACACAGAAAGATGGAGTACTCTCTGTGTCAAGGTGAGAAGGAAAATGGTAGGCAGGTAATTTATATCTACTCAGGAAGGTGGGGTGGGGCTGAATTAATTGTCTTGTAGGAGTTCCCCAGACTGTGAATGTGTTAATGAAGGAGCTTCCTGAGGAGGTTCTTTTGCATATGGATTAGAAGAAGAAAAAGGAGGAGGAGGAGGAGGAGGAGGAGGAGGATGGATGTATACGCCGACCTTCACTACCCAAAGGTGTCTCAGAGCGGCTGACAAACTCCTTTCCCTTCCCCTCCCCACAACAGACACCCTATGAGGTAGGTGGGGCTGAGAGAGCTCTTGACAGAAACTGCTCTTTTTCAAGAACAGCTCTTATCAGAACTATGGCTTGCCCAAGGTCATCCAGCCAGGTGCAAGTGAAGGAGTGGGGAATCAAACCCGGTTCTCCCAGATTAGAGTCCACGCACTTAACCACTAGACCAAACTGGCTCTCACTACACAAAACTGGCTCTCAACTCCTGAGGAAACCATATGGAAAAGAACCTCCTCAGGAAACAGCTTCTTGAGTAGATATAAATTACCTGCCTACCATTTTTCTTCTCATCTTGACACAGAGAGTACTCCATCTTTCTTTTTTTAGTAAATACAATTTATTATTGGATATATCACACGTTCAAACATTTTCAATCAACCTACATACCCATTTCTCTAATTTTCCTCCCCCCCCAAACAAGACTTCCCGCACCGCTCCAACCCCATTAATATCTCTCTTATTCTGTTACAATTATTTCTAAACTTATTTTCTCTATCAAACGGTAACAATTCAAAAATCTAATTCTATTTCATTTTCCACTTAATAACTATCAAAACAAACCAAACCACGCTTAATGTCCCAATTTTTCAACAAGTATTTTTGAAAGTCTTTCCAGTCTTCAAAAAAGTTTCATCTTCTTCGTTGTTTAATTTTCTTGTTAATTTATCCATTTCTGCTAAGAACAACGTCTTTTTAATCCATTCCCATGTTTCAGGTACTTTATCTTGTTTCCAACATTGAGCAAAAGTCAGTCTTGCTGCTGTAGTCAAGTACCATAGTAATGTTCTCTTGGCTACGTTTATTTCTTCCATTTTAAGACCTAACAATAACATCTGTGGGTCTTTCTTAAAAGTACAATTCAAAATTTTTTGTATCTCATTGTGGATCTCTGTCCAATACTTTACTGCTTTATCACATGTCCACCACATATGGTAAAAAGACCCCTCATGTTTTTTACATTTCCAACATTTGTTGGACATACTTTCATTTATAATAGCAATTTTTTTAGGCGTCATATACCATCTATACATCATTTTATAACAATTCTCTTTAACATTTACACACGTTGAAATTTTCATTGATTTTTTCCACAAGTATTCCCAAGATGTCATTAATATCTCATTATTAACATTTACTGCCCATTTTATCATTTGCTCCTTTACAACTTCATCCTCAGTATACCATTTCAATAACACCTTGTACAGTTTAGAAATCATTTTTTTATCTTTCTCAAGCCATATAGTTTCAATTTCAATATTCTTTTCTCTAAAACCATGTTCTCTTTTATCGGTCTTAAATAAGTCATAAATCTGTCTATACTTCAACCAATCATATTCAAATTCAACATCAAATCTATCTTTTAACACAAAATTTTTCCCTTCAGATTTTAAAAGATTTTTGTAAGGTAGCCAGTCTAGCCCTTGGTTTCTTGAATATGGATTAATCACTTCAGCTGGTACAATCCAAAGTGGTCTTTCTTCTGAGAAGAATTTTCTGTATCTCGTCCATGTCTCGAACAGTGATTGTCTTACAAAGTGGTGTTTAAAAAATTTATCCATTTTTACTTTTCCATACCATAAATATGCATGCCATCCGAATTTATTATCATGTCCTTCAAGAGCCAATAACTTCTTATTCTCCAAATTAATCCACTGTTGCAACCATGTTAAACAGACGGCATCATAATACAGTCTTAAATTTGGTAGTTGTAAGCCTCCTCTCTCTCTTGCATCACATAAAATTTTCATTTTAATCCTTGGCTTTCTTCCTGCCCATACAAATTTGGATAATTCTTTCTGCCACGAATCCAGTATTTTCCTTTGTTTTAATATTGGAATAGTCTGAAACAAAAACATCAAACGCGGCAAGATATTCATTTTTACAGTCGCGATTCTTCCCATCAATGATAAATTCAAAGTATCCCATTTCTTCATATCTTGCTGAATCTTATGCCACACCTTTTCATAATTGTTTTTAAACAAGTCAATATTTTTCATAGTTAAATCAATTCCAAGATATTTAGTCTTTGTGACTACTTCACATTGTATTTTTCTCTTGAAGTTCTGTCTGTCTTTGTTTCGTCATATTTTTGCACATCACTTTAGTTTTATTTTTATTAACATAAAATCCCGCAACTGAACCAAATTCTTCAATTTTTTCCATCAATTGTGGTATTTTCTCAATTGGGTCTTGAATCATAAACATTACATCATCTGCAAATGCCCTATACTTATAGGCGAAACCTTTCACTGTAAGTCCTTCAATACTGTCATCTTTTCTTATCGCTGTCAGTAATATTTCCAATATCCAAATAAACAACAACGGGGATAACGGGCAGCCTTGACGTGTTCCCTTTTGGACTCGGAAGAAGTCCGTCTTTTCTTTGTTTATATTCAAAGCCGCTTTTTGTTCTGAATATATTGCCACAATCATGTTTAAAAAGGACTGTCCAATATTCATTTTTTCAATAACTTGCAGCATAAACTCCCAATTTAAATTATCAAAAGCTTTTTCCGCATCTAAGAAGAGGAATCCAACTTCTTTTTCAGGATGCTTGTCATAATATTCAATTGCGTCTATCACCACTCTTAGATTATCTCTAATTTGTCTATTTGGTAAAAATCCCGCTTGTTCTTCTGCTATCGTATCTTTCAAATATTTTTTCAGTCTCTCTGAAATTATTTTTGCAAATAATTTGTAGTCATTATTTAATAGCGATATTGGTCTATAGTTCTTTACTTGAGTCAAATCCAAACCTTCTTTAGGTATCAATGAAATATTTGCTTCCTTCCATGAATCTGGGATCCGCTTGGTCTGTCTTATCTCATTTGACAGAAGTACTAAAATAGGGGTTAGCTCCTCTTTAAATTTCTTATAAAATTTTGCTGTAAAGCCATCTGGTCCTGGAGCTTTGCCCAACTTTGCATCTTCTATCGCCATTGTCACTTCTTCTTTCGTTACTAAACCATTTAATAGTTCTTTAATTTGTTTTCCCAGCTCTGGAACTTCAATCGTCTCCAAGTATTTCTTGATTCTCTGTTGGTCAATTCCTTTCTTTTGAAATAATTTGGCGTAGTATTTAAAAAAAGCTCTTTTTATACCATTCAAGCTCATCACCTCCTTTCCATCTTCAACAATCTTGGATATAAAGTTCCTATCTTTTCTATTTTTCAATTGCCATGCCAAAAACTTTCCTGGTTTATTTGCACCCTCAAATGCTTTTTGCTGTAATTTTTTTAAGTTCCAATATAATTCTCTGTTTAAAAGAACATTCAGCTGATCTTGCAGGAAGTGGATCTCTTTAACAATTTTCTTCTTCCCTGGTCTTTTTTTTAGTTCCTTTTCTTTTTGTCGAATTTTTTCATGAAGATCTTTCTGTTGCTGAATCTTTTGCTTTTTATCTTTGGAGTTCAGAGAGATAAGCATGCCTCTGATTACTGCTTTGTATGTATCCCATACAACTTGTATATCCGTGCCTTTATTCAAATTCAGTTCAAAAAAACTTTTCGTTTCCTTTTTTAAGATTTCATTAATTTGTTTTTGATCCAGTAAATCTTCATTAATTCTCCAGAATAGCTGTTTAGGTTTTGCTTTAGATATCCAAAGTAGGGGATTATGATCAGAGTTAGTTTTCGGTAGAATTTGTATTTTATAAGTTTTTTGCGCCATCTCCTCTGACATCCAAATCATGTCAATTCGAGAAAAAGAATTATGTCTATTCGAATAAAACGTGTAATCCTTAGTCTTAGGATTCCACTTCCTCCAAACATCTTCTAACTTTTCTTGCTTCATCAATTGAAAAAAATTTTTTGGTAACTTTCCAACTGTCTCTCCTCTTGCTTTGGACTTTCTATCCAATGTGTTGTTCACTGTACCATTAAAGTCTCCCGCAAGAACAATTTGGTCATAATTTAAACATTCCAACTCTTTAGTCAAATCATTGAAAAAGGTCTCTTTTGCACCATTGGGTGCATATATATTAACAAGCAATGTCTTTTTTCTATCCATACAGATTTCCACGCCAACATACCTTCCTTCTTTGTCGGAAAAAATTTGCTTAGGATCCAAATCTTTTGAAATATAAATCACTGTTCCTTTTTTCTTGTTAACTGCTGAAGAATGAAATTCTTCTCCCAATTTTTTATTAGTCAGATATTTGTCGTCTTGTTTTCTTATGTGTGTTTCTTGTAAACAAATTATATTACATTTTTGTTTTTCCAGCCAATGATTCACCAGTCTTCTTTTACCTGGTGAATTTAATCCATTTACGTTCCAAGATAAAAATTTGTAATCCATAATGGTGTTAAATTAAATATCTTTAAAATCGTCCAGATTGTTCGCTTTGAATCTATATAAATCTCCTTCAGTTTTAAGAGTTGATCTCACCGAGTTGTACATAAATGTAAGTCCATATGGAATCTCCCATCTGAACCTAATATTCATTTCTTTTAGCCTGTCTGTCAATTTCTTGAATTTCTTTCTATCTTGTAGAATTGATCTCGGAATTTCTCTCAAGATTATTACTTTCTTTCCATTAATTTCCAACGGTTGTGAAAATTGTTTCTTGAAAACGTCTTCCTTCATCTTTGTTGTCACAAATTGAACAATTACATCTCTGGGTAATTGCTTTCTTTTGGCATAAGCCGAATTTACTCTGTAAATCAAGTCAAAGTCTGCATCCAAATCTCCTTCATCTTCCCCTATGTAAGTTGTCAATGTCTTAATTACTAGGGCCCGTAGATCTTGATCTTCCTCCTCTTCTATCCCTCTCAATCTCAAGTGATTCTGAGTAGCCCTGTAATCCATCATGGTCTCCAACCTTGCATTCTCTGACAAGGTTTTTTTAACCTTTTGTTCCATATCTTCAGATTTTGTCACCAGACTTTTGACTTCCTTTTTAAGTTCTTCTGTATCTTTTTTAATCCCTGACACTTCTGCAAGTACCAGTTCTTTCAATTCTTCCATATTTTTTTTCTGTACTTGAATTTGCACTTGCTCTATTTGCTCCAATTGTTGTTGCAACTGTGATTCTATTTGTTTTCCAAGATTCTCCGTCATCCGTTTCTCCATCGCTTCTATAGCTGCTTGCCACTCTTTTTTTCCTTTGCAGTCATTCTTGGACTGGGTGATGAAGCAGCTCTAGGTCTTGTTCTCAAATCCGTCTTGGAGGCCACTTCAATGTTAATCAGACTTTATATTAACAATCTTCAAGCCAAATCGCCACCTTTAGAACTTGTTTAAACGCTTTTTCGGCTTGAAAATAGCATTTTAAATTTTAGTCCTCCCCAAAATGTCGGGCGCAATTTCTCTGTGGTTTTTTTGGCTAGAGTAGGCTCCTTTTAAACTTCCTGCTCACCTGTCCGTCTCTGTAATCCAACTTCCAGTAAGGGTGGTGTCACACAATAAAATGTCCCTCCGCTTCAAACACAGCAGCCTCTAAAAGCCTCCACTCTAGCCCACTTCCTGTATCACAGAGTCACAGTTAGTTTCGTTTCTACTGCGTAGCGTTTAGACTTGGCTGACCACAGGAATGCAAAACAAAGTCTCTTTTCAGCCTTTTTCTCTAACGGAAAGCTTTCTTTTTACTTTTAATTCAAGCGAAATAGTTCCTTAAAGGTTTCAACGCTTATCCATACGTTTCAATATCACAGTCTCCTTTAAACCGGTAAGCGCTTAATCGTTTGTTTGTTACCTTGCTTGTAGTCTCGGGGTTTCGCGGTGCTTCTTCTGTAAACGATGTTAATCAGATGATAAAGAGATCGGTAGATGGCGAATTTATGCTGAATTCTCAGCCCGGCTGGCATCTGTAGAGTTGATTTGCAACTGCCCTCTTCACGGAGGGAGATCAAAGTGTAAACAAGCTTCCTCCGAAGCTTATCCACACCGATCTCAACCCCCCTCAGGCTTCGCTGCTTGCTTGCCACTCCCCCGCCTGGAGAGTGCTGCGCTGGGCCAGATAGAGCCCAGACTGTCGTCAGATGCCGCAGTACACTCTGCACAACTCGCAAAGTGTGTCAATTCGCCATTTTCTCCGACCGGAAGTCCTACTCCATCTTTCTGTGTTATAATTCTGAGGATGCCAGTCACAGCTGCTGGCAAAACGTCAGGTCCTATAATGCCACAGCCACGGCCATACAACCCGGAAAATCTACAACAGCTTATGTTAGTTCATTAAGTAGGATCTCTTATTCTGTATTGCATCCTTATGTTTCTTATATTGATAGCATTCTTTCCTTAATATACATATAAATAATCTTATTCTATGTAATTCTCTCTCTTGGTTAAGATGTTGTTTTAGTGGTGTCCAGGGGGCTGTGGGTACACCACACTATAATAAAAAAACTTCCAAGTCCTGTGGCTAGACAATCCAAATTCTGTGCCAGGGCAGACAAGAGGTCAGCAACCTGGGTGTGTCATGGCAAATGGGTATTCATTGATTTTGCAACCTGACTAGGCTGGTCACAGGAAGGGCAATGCAGGGTTCTAACGCTCTACTGCCAGCCAGAATGCTGGCTGCTGAAATTTCAACTGCTGACATGCTGTCAAGGATGCCTTTGCAGCCATAAGGGCTAGAAAATTGACTTTTTAAAAAAATAAAGACAGCAAAAGCAGAGATTATCAGGCAGCTGACTTCTGCCCACTTGCTACCCTTCTTATTTAATTACATGACTTTCCCTTCTCCGGTGTGTTTCTGCACAACCAGGGCAGAGACATGGGCTTGACTTTGTTAGCCCCTCGCGCCTCTCAACAGGTTTTAGGTACCATCCCCTCAGTGAGGAGGGGAGGCTTGGGGCAGCTGGATCAAGGGTTTTTTCGGGGGCAACACTCCTTACACACACACTGTCGAACAGGCCACCTTGAACAGGGAAGGGTGTGGCATCCCAGCCATTTTTCCGAAAAAGGCGCAAGGCAGAGTTTTTCAAGAAAGTTTCTTCTTCTTCTTTGCTGAATTGTTGTGTTGTTTTTAGTCTTATCAGCAATGTTGTTTTTAGCTCCAGACTGTGTTTTAAGGGCTGGTTTGCTGAAACGGCTTGGAGCACTGGGGAAAAGTGGTCAACAAAATAGTGTAAATAAGTTCTGAACCGGACAAACACAGGATCACAGATGGGACCAGCTCACAGCTAGCCACTTTCCAACAAGGATCCTCCACCGGGCTATTTTGCCCTTTGCGCCAAATGCAAACCACTGCAAACTTCTTTGGCAAGGCGGCGTAATTTAGCACTCAAGTCACAGGAAACCCGCAATAAGCAACTTGAGAGACTGCATCTACCAATCCTAACACTACAGTCAGAAGAATATTAGCACGCATGAGTCATTGCAAAAGCAGCCTTCGCACTGAACACTCTAACCTCCTTTCCCCTACTGCCACCATTGCCCTGAGAACCCGGGAGCCCAGTGAAGGCCATGCAGGCTGCCCAGAAGAGCCAAAACACTCGAGATGCCAAGGATCAGGAGACTGCACAAGACTGGCAGGAGGCCAGCCCTCATGTGTACCTTTAAGCCTCCCATTGCAGCAAGTCTGAGAAGGCAGTCACTGTGCCCACCAAACCTACTGTTTCATTTCCTCAGCAGCAGTGAACGACAGGACAGGGAGGGGATGTGTAGGAGGGGATCACAACTACCTTCTCTTCCACTGGGACAGAAGATGCAGAGTTGAGTGTCCGCCATGGCCAAGCCCAGACACCAGCCTTTAGGGATTGCACAGCACCCGCTACTACCAGCCCCCTTCTGGACAGAAACGGCAGGCGAGGGCATCGTGCTGCCAGAACTCCATTATCTCAGCATCTCCCCCACACACCGCAGCCCACACAGCACAGCAAGCTGCAATGCAGTGCCCCCTGTTGTTGCTCGAGCCACGGGGAGGGGGCAGGAGACTCTCCCTTTGCCCCTGCAGAGCAGCACCCTCTAGCTAAAACTCACTTGTGTGGGTGGCTGCGGGTCCATAATGCTTACTGGTAAGTTGAAGGTTCCCACCATGACGTAGCTGTTGGCGTTGCGGTCGTGCACGGTGGGGCCTGTCCCCCGGGAGCCCGTGCCGTTGTGAGGGACCGGCGAGGGGCCTGCTCCGGAGGGGCCCCCCGAGGAGGGCGACTGCGTCTGGGGAGGTGCACGTTCCACCAAGTGGATGACTTTGCCGCCGACATCTGGAATTAAGGCCACAAAAGCAGAGCACATGAGAAGAGTCTGCGAGAGGTTCTCGAGCCCTCTGGCGCAGCATAACGGCCACTTCCAGCATTCATTCACACAGAATGATCAAACCGTAGTAGCTAAAAGAGTTCCCCAGGACACACGTCTTTCAAACCCGTATAATAGCTTGGGGCCAGACCTACACCCCGCCCTGCTTGCAAGTCGTGTATTACAAGCAAGCAACAAAATGACCAGCAGCCACAGGAGACCCTGGATTCTAAGCAGAGCCCTCTCCCCTCAGACCTTCCCCCTCTGGCCAATGTTGATTCCTTCCTCCAAAACTCTGCAAGGAGAAAACGGCTCACAAAGTGGATTCGGAGCAGAAAAAGGCCAAGAGAGAAATGCTTAAACACCCTTCTTTACCTTTCCTGCTTCTTCTGATTTACATTTTTTAAAACACTGGGCTTTGGTACGCACAGCTGCCCGTGTCATGTAATTTGCACCTGAGTGACCAGCAATCACAAGCACACCCCACGGTAATTCAAAGAGAACAGAAGACGCTGCATTGTATGCAGCCGTTAGACCACTAGTCCACCTACGGCTCCCACAGCGTCTTGGACAGAGAAGGACGTCTCTTGCCTTCTGAGATTTGGAGGCCAGGCATTGAGAATCTCAAGAGTGAACCTGCCTGAAAGCCATATACTCTTATGCTGAGCCACACCTCTGTACTGCAAGGCTTCCATTCACCTCCTGTTCAGCTGCTCTCAAGGGTCATTCTTGGGCAGCGGAAATGCAAGGCACGCACTGAACCATTTTAGAAGCATTTTTCAGTGTTTGTCAGAGCTCTGACCTCACCTACGATGTCCTCTGCCCACAAAAGAGCCCCACAGATTTCCCAGACACCACCCCATCTCACTCCCCTCCCCCATCAGCAACCCGCAGCCCCCTCTGGGACCCCCTCCTCACTGTATTCCTTCAGCTTCTTGTCGTCTTGCAGGACTCTCCCTTGATAGATGAGGCGCTGCTTTTCGGAAGGGATGTTGACCGAGCCTGCAATGTGCTCCTTGAACTCTTTGACTGTAATCTGCAAGGCAGGAATCAAAACTGTGAGCGGTCCAGTGGGCAGACCCCCCCAGGAGTCTTCCTTTCCACCAAAGTAGTCTCACTCTAAACCCACTGGGGACCAGGGACACACTTTGGGATATGGTTACTGGAACGTTTGTTCCAGAGCACTGTTAAATGCCAGTGTGGAAGCCCAGGAGAGAAAAGCATTAGAAGAGAATTCAGGCCTCCCCCATTAAAAGCCCGAAGATGTGCTCATCTTACAGCAGCAGTCGACCTGTGGCCCAAGAGTCACGGAGAGTGAGGACTGGTGGCACAGTGGAGGAGGAACACGAGGCCCCAGGGGCTGGCTGCAGCATGGCCAGAGTTCTGGCACTTTCAGTGATGTACCACAGATATCACCCACCACCACCACCGTCCTCCAATGCACAAAAGCCACAAGGCATGAATTAACGGATCAAGCTTCTACTGGGATCCAGTCAGGCAGTCACAACCATTCCATGAGACCAGACTGGAGGCACGTCAAATCCACTGCTACTGATGCCCACTCCCCACTCCCCCATCCCACCCTCCTGGCAAAAGATATTAAGGAGCACTGATCTTAATAGGCTCTACAAAAGCACAAAAAAACTGAAAGACACAGAAAGATACACAGCACATAACGCTCTAGGAGGACAGGAAGCTAGGACCCAAATCTTTTTAAGACAGACCACTGGGCCAGAGCAATCCCTCGGCAGTGGTTCAGGAGGGTCCCCCTCCGACTCCACCCTCCCAGCTGCCACCCTCTCCAGGAATGCTCACCTCTGCCTCCACCGTGAAGGTCCTGGTCTGCGAGTCCAAGGTTTTCACCATCACCTCGAGGTTCTCCAGCTCCGCCATGGTGCCTTGGCAAACGCTTCCTCCCGTCTTCCTGTGAGATGGAGAAATGGGTGAGTCTTGTCCCTGGAGACTGTAGGCAAAGACCACAAACCCCAGGCATGCTTGAAGGTAGGGAAAACCAAAGAGAGTTCAGGGAGGAGGAGGAGGGACTGAACACACCTGCACCTTTCACTTTCCAGATGGCTCTTGAGAGTTCTTCCCATTTTTATCCCACGTCACCTCCAAGGAGCTCAGGCCAGCACAGGTGGCCCTCTTTCTCCTCTGTTTCATCTTGGCAATGGCAGCTCTCGTTGAGCCTCAGGGCTGAGTGAGGACTTAGGTCTCCCAACCCCAATCAAACAACCTACCCTGCACTGGCTCTATGAGACTCCAGAGGGTACCATAGACAAGACATTTGTATATCGGGAGGTGGTGGATGAGCCTTCGGTGCATGTTTTCAAGTGGAGGCTGGACGACCATCTTTCGGGTATGTTGTAGGGCTATCTTTCAACTATGCTCCTGCAGAGTGCAGGGGGCTGGATTAGATGACCTGCAAGGTCCCTTCCAACTCTAACATTCTATGATATCCACTTCTGCTAGAGTGCCATGCTAGTCTGTATCAGCCAAATCCATAATGGATTTTCCAGCCCCTAAATGACTAACACGTTTATTGCAGCACAACATTAAGTGGGCCAGACCCCGCCTCATCAGATACACAAACTGTTGTGCTCACAAGATGGAGACACAGAAACCCACAGCCAGGAACAGCAGAGTTGATGCAATTGGTCCTGGTCTCAAAAGGGACCAAGAAGAGCTAGCTCACTGCTGAAAGTCAGAGTCCCTCCTTGGTGGTTTGCATACACTGTTCATGCTTGGCCACTTCACAAATTCCATACCCACTCTTTTTGGATCCTATACTCTTAACCGGGTCTTGTTGTCACTGGTGCTCTGCATCATAATAGGACAGATCGATGTTTCAGATTGGCTGGGCCTTTGGGGGCCTCTCTTTAGAATAGTATTCCAATCCCCCCTCTATCTGTCTGCCCCCCATGTGGATATACACACACATGGCACATATGCCAACCAAGGGTAAAGCTTCTTGCACCTGATAAAGTGACCTTTGAGCCACAAAAGATTGTGCCCAAATTAAGCATGCTATCCTTTGCCACAAGATGCTTCATTCTGTATAGAGGAAGGCTCCAAGCTTTGCTCAGCAGAGCAGTAGGATGCATGCGCACAAAAAACGCACCCTGGAATATAATAATTTCTCACTCTAAAAAGCAAAACTGAGGGTTTGCATTCTTTGTTTTAACCTTTCTTGGAATACTAGGAATGCAGGATAGATTCAGGTGGGTAGCCATGTTGGTTTGAAGCAGAACAAAGTTCGAGTCCAGTGGCACCTTTAAGATCAAAAAAGTTTTATTCAAGGTATAAGCGTTCATGTGCATGCACATGTCTTCAGGTACACTGAAGAAGCATGCGTGCACACAAAAGCTTATACTTTGAATAAAATTTTGTTGATCTTAAAGGTGCCCCAGGACCCAAACTTTGTTCTAGGAATGCGGGAGTAACTGCAAATTTAAAAATAACTCCCAATGCTCGTGTAAGTGGTTGTTTTGGGGAAATTTTTTCTGTACCTAGGAGCTGCGGTGGCTCAAGTGGTTAAGACAGTGCACTGCAAGCTGGAAGGCCGGTAGTTCAGCAGTTCGAGACCCGAGTGCCGCAAGACGGAGTGAGCTCCCGTCTCTGGTTCCAGCTCCTGCCAACCTAGTAGTTCTAAAGCAAGAAATTGCAAGTAGATATAGGTACTGCTTCGGTGAGAAGGTAACAGCGTTCCATGTGCCTCAGCATTTAGTCATGCTGGCCACATGACAATGGAAACGTGTTCGGACAGCGCTGGCTCTTTGGCTTGGAAATGGAGATGAGCATCGCAACCCTAGAGTCAGATACGACTGGCTTTCGATCAAGGGAAACCTTCTGTACCTAATACATACTGCCACCTGACAAAAAGAGCCTGCAGCTTTGACAAAGCTGTGCCTAGCCACAAGAACATCTACCAAAGCTGGATTTGGTGCAGTGTTCAGCATGTTGTGAAATGGACCCCTCGCATCTCTCACTGGTGCCTGTGGTGCTTTTCTTCCTTCTGATTCTGTGAAGTGTCAATTATTCTGATCCACTATATGAATAGTTCATGCTTCCATTTCAGATTTCTAGTTGCAGGATGTATACTGGCTAAATCTTAACACACTAAATAAATATGATCATGGGCTTTTCAGGTTGTTGAAAGAGTTAGTATTTCCATGTTTGTTTGGCTGATCAAGGTGCTAGAGCCTATGAAATCGGGCTGCTCATTACCGCTACACATAGCTCATTCCCTGAAGAGTAAGCATACCTTCACAAAACATACCTTTGTAAAGGGATCTGTTTCACTCCTCAAAAATATTATTCATACCACTCCAATAGTGCCTAAAGCGGCATACAGAAAGTGCTCCACAGCATAAAATTGCACTCTGGGTTGTACCACGTGCCTTAGACTGTGGAGAAAAGACGCATTCACAAAGGACGCACATCCTTTCTTGATCTAGGAAGTTTCCACAGAAGGTGAGCTATGCAAGCAAATTAGGCAAATAGAGTTGTGTTGCCAGCCCACAAAAGACCGTTCTGTATCCTGTCAGCACACACCTACACCTCTCTTAACCAAACATTAAGCAAGAGCCACTTGCTTTCCACGCAGAAGGTCACTGGCTGAATTGCTGGCATCACAAAGGATCTCAAGCAGCATGGCTGGGACCCCCCCACCATCCTGAGGCCCTGTTGAGCTGCTGCTAGTCAGAACAGAACAATACTGGGCTCGACAATCAGTGCAAACCAACTTTATTCATAAACAAGTTTTATAAAGAGTCCATACCCCAACAGCACCTGGAGCTAATTCCAAATCAGGACAGATGAAGCCAGTCCATGAGCCTGCACCAAAACTGTAATAACCTTTCCAGGACAGGGCTGGGAGAAAGAAAACAGGCACTTCCAACATCGCTATCTTGTTTTTAGGAGAGGTCCTTACACAGTCAAGTTCCTGCGTACTGATTCATATTGTGTGAACTCCATGAAAAAAAACCTGAGATTGCGGTGCTAGGAATAACATAACAGGACCCAAGATTTAAAAAGATGACAGGTCATTTAGCTAGATTACGTAAGACTCCATTAGAGAGCTTCCACTCGCTATACTTTCTGCACTATTGATTAATCACTGTATAAGCAACAGTGCATTAGCCAGTACAATGGCTGGGTGTCGGGAACCCAGATTCCTCTCTCCACCCAGCCTTAGGCAAGTGTTGCATCTGAACCAAAGCTGGGCCATCCCCTAAGTATTTATTTATTTACAGAAGTTATACTCTCACCAAGGCCACCAAGGTAGCTAATAACATAAAACATATATGATAAAACCACATTTTAAAACTATGCGACCCTGCACACTCCCAGGACAACATGAAATCAGGAAATATACATAACACATTCCTTTTTCCAGCTTTAACACATTAAGCTATCAGATCCATTATGGTTAATAGCAATTTTTCAGACGTATTCTTATTCTTCAGGGGATCATATTATACAAGTGTTGGAGATGTGGGAGCCAAATCCATTTTAAAGAGTACATTTTATAATCGCAGTTTTCAGAGTTCAGTTTCATCCACTGCTGTGGACTGAAACTAAATTCCTCTTGGGCAGCAGCAACAGCGGTCTCCCCTCCCCATTCAGCTCATAAATTGCCAAAAAGAAATCCATCTCAAAACCACCATCCCTTGTGAAATGCTATACACCTTTGTTAGTATTATAGATTATCTGAACTGTGTGGGAAGCAAATTCTTTTTCTTAAAAAAACAAATTTTATTAGGATATACACTTCACAATTTAGCTAAAATAATATAAATAATAATATAATAATAATAAGCAAATTCTATTCACTACCTTCTTTCTGATCACACAACATTTCTCTATTACCTAACATAGCAGGACCAAAGAGGATACCAGAATGCAGCCTCTAAGGACTAAATTAGCTAAAGCCAAAAGGAATGCACTGTAAGAGGGTTAAATGGGAAGAAATGACCCAGTCGACTCATCAGAGCCCAACAACAGGAAACCCTCCCAACTAAAACACAACTAATTCTCCCCACTACTGCTTTGCTACCAGGGCCTAGCTACATATAGGTAGAGATGGCAGTGGTCAACCTAGAATTTCAAAGACTTATTTGTCGCATTTTTTTTCTTTCCTCCAAGGAGTTCAGGAAAGCCCCTAAGATTAGCTCCTCCTCTGCCCTTAGAATAGTCCTGCTACATAGTTTAAGCTGCAACAGGGCCAGGTTCACGCAGAGAGCAACACAGCAAGTCAGGGATCTGAGTTTCTACAGTTCATCCCCAGTATTCTAACCAGTACAACACACTGGCTCCTTCTCGAGGAAAACCTAAAGTTTCAGGGTCAGGAACCAGAATTAAAGGGGAAAGAATAAAGAAACAGAACCCATTTTCTGCTTGGCTTAGAGATTTTGCCATTTAGTTTCCACACATGCCGTCTTTCCCCCCATGAATACGAAGACATCATCTACTACCACCACCAAGCTCCACCCTCTCAGCTGCCAGACAACTTCAGTCCTTCCACAAATGTAAACACATGCATACGAAATAACATATTACGTACACTTGAACCTTCAATAGCTACAGAGACGAAAATATCTTCCCCTCTCCTCTTCCACACACCCTTTCACTTATTTAATTGTTACACAGGACCCCCAGCAATATTTCCTTCTAACCTGGCCTCGGGACCTTCCACTTTCCGTCAAGGAAGGGACCGATTCTCCGTCCCGAAGGCCACTTCCGCTCAAAGACACTACACTTCCGCTCCTAAAGCCGACCACAAACTGGAGTGACGCGCACTCTAGACTTCCGGTAAAGAAACGGACAACCCCTCTCAGAGGGCAATACTCCTTCACAGACGTATTGTGACGTCAGTCCCTCCGTCGCCATCTCTATGGTGAAGGTTACAGAGAGGAAACCGAGAAACCCAATTCGTTTTACGACCGGAAACGCTGACAATGTCCCAGAACAGTATTTCCCACTCCACTTCCAATTATGTTGAGGGGGGGTGCACCATAGAGATGGACCACGATAGAGCGACGCCACTATTAGCCAATGTTAACAATGTTTACCGGAAATGGCTACTGTGTCGCTCTAGTCTCCTTTCCTGACTTTATGATTTATTCATCTCTATGCCATTCACTTGCCTCGTCTCCAAGATGTCGGAATTTCCGCTTCCTTCGATGAGAGTGCGTAAAGGGGTCAGCTCGGTAAACCGAATTCTTCGGACTTGTTTTCTTTGTCGCTAAATTTCACCCCTTGAAGCGGGTGAAAATTTCACCCCTACGACACTCTGGAACTGCCGGGGGGGGAGCCACCGGCCCCGCGCCTGAAGCGTCTCCAACCTCTGAATGTCGCAGCCTTCCTTAGCGAGTCACTACTGCGCATGCGACAGTCGTCAGGCCCGCTCGCTTATTAATCTCCCTCGCCGCCAGTTTTCTCGTATAGCTGGCTATAATAATTCCTGCAGCTTTCCAACAACTTTAAATCACTATACCAGCGAATCCCATTTAATTTCATTGAGCCGTGTTTTTATGAATCTATTGAAAACCACTCATGATACTTAAACAGAGACTGCAGAATTAATGAACATTTTGGTTCACGTCGGTGGGACACGTAGGCGCCTGCGCAGTCGCCACTGCATGAGCACACTTTATTTTCCGGTGCCGCAAACCGGCACGGCTATCCGCTGGACTCTATCTTCGCAGTAGTTAGTATCTGTGGAGGGGGACCAGCGAGCGCGAACGTCAGCCATGTTTCCTGAGGTCGAGTCTCTCGTTTAGCATACGTGGTGAGGCGAGATTGTCTGCCACCTTGGGAACGGGGAGAAAGGAAATGGAAACTTGTTCGCCATATTTGTTTAGGATAGCTGGCTTCTCATCGTGGGACAAATCCTTTTGCTGCCATTTTTGTTTAGCCTGTATCCTAGCAACTGATGGAAGAATGGGAAGACTTGTCTTAATCAGCTACGTTTAATGTAATCCGTAAAGGAATGTCAATGTAACAACTGTGCCATCATTAAAAAAAGAAAAAAATCCAATGTCCCCTTAAAGACGAACATCATTTATTCCTTTCCAGCGTGAGCTTTCGCGAGTCAGAGCACTCCGATATAGGAAAGCCCATGCTAGAATGAATTTTGTTAGTCTGTGAAAGACCGCGTGACTTCTGTTTTATTTTGTTGCAATAGATTAGCATGGCTGTCCCTCTGGGATCATCACGAAGACAACATATAAGCGTCTGTAAACCAGGAGACGGTTCGTGCATTTCAGAGGAAGTGGATTCCAGCTCATGAAAGTTTGTGCCACTGGTTGCCAACCTCCAAGTGGAGCCTGGAGATCTCCAGACTACAGAGATTGATTCCCCTGGAGAAAATGGCTACTTTGGAGGATGGACTGTGTGGCATTCTATCTTGCTGAGGCCCCACCTCACCCCAAATCCTGCCTTCCTCAAGCTCCACCCCCAAAGTCTCCAGGAATTTCCCAACCAGTAGCTGGCAACCCTACATTATTAATGTGTTGGGTAGAGAGCCTTTACATCCCTTACTGTGTGATTGTTTTAACTGGCCAGAGTTTGAACTTGGAGCCTTCTGTATGTGAAGCAGGTGCTCTACCACCAAGCTGCCCTCCCCAATAAAGGGGATTCCCCTAGAAAAGTTTTGGCCTGGCAGCAAAAGAGCAGTAAGGCAAGGCATTTTCCAGACATGGTGCCACCACTAATAAGCCCTGGCTTTCATCACCACCTGCCTCGCCTCTGTAAGCCAGGAGGGCGCAGAGAGCATTGCTTTGGAGGTAGCTGTTAATTGGCAGCAGGCTTGAGAGCCTCCAGGTGGGAGGCTATTACAGCTCACAGTATTAGGAGTAATCTCCTCCTTATTCTTATGTCCTTATTGGTTTCTTATCTTATTACATATGCCAGTTTGATGTAGTGGTTAAGTGTGTGGACTCTAATCTGGGAGGACTGGGTTTGTTTCCCCACTTCTCCACTTGCAGCTGCTGGATGACCTTGGGCAAGCCATAGTTCTGTCAGAGCTCTTCTTGAAAGAGCAGTTCTTAGAAGAGCTCACCCAGACCCACCTACCTCACGGGGTGTCTGTTGTGGGGAGGGGAAGGGAAAGGAGTTTGTAAGCAGCTCTGAGACTCCCAAGAGAAGGGTGGGGTATAACTCCAATCTCTTCCTCTTCCTCTCTCTAACTCATCGAGTCCTCACATATGTATTCTCAACAAGGAGGACTATAAATCCTCTGTATTTTAGTGTTTTTCTTTTCCTTTTCAGAATAGGATATTAGAATACTGAATGTAATGCCAGGAATATTGGGATGTTTTCCTGACATGACACTGCATCCACCTCAAAAAGTGCTGTAAAGTAGTCTCCACGCCTGGGAGGAGAGGATGGAGATTCTCATTTTGCTTCCCACAATTAGGAAAGACACCTTTAGACATTTATCTCCTATTCGGACATATTTATTGCTTTACAACAGTTGACCTTATAACCTTAGCTTGTTATTTTTGACTTTGCATATCTTAAACATCATCATGTTATGTGTTAATTTCCCTATCTATAAATTTGAACCTTACCCACCATTCCAGTGTATTTGAAAAAGTGTGCGTACCACGAAAGCTCATACCTTGAATAAACCTTTGTTGGTCTTCAAGGTGCCGCTGGACTCTAAATTTGTTGTACTGCTTCAGACCAACACAGCTGACCAACTGGATCTATCTTTTGGAAAGATGATAGTCAAAGCTCCTTTGGACATTGTGTGGATGAGATACTGCACCTGTCCTGCCCACATCGCTGCCATTTTCCTTACCATATTCCCTGCAGTGGCCATTTCCCTCATCTACTTGAGAGCCTTTTTAAATTTGGCAACAGCTATATCACTATAACATTATCCTTATTCTAATTCCAGACTTTTTTTTTTCTGTGCGGATACCTATTCCCTCCAACAGGGCCTCACTCTCCCCCAACAGCTTTTCCTACATAGTCAGTAGACTTCCTGGGTTTGTAGAAAAATCCAAACAGTGAGGAAATCCCTTCAGGGACAGTTGAATTCCCCCCAAAAGCCTTTTGAAATGGCCTCTGCAGGGACCTGACTCCAGGCATCAACGGTGAGAGATTAGAACGTTGGGGCGGGGGGAGGAGAGGCTTCTGACTGGCTCTGTCAGTCAAAGGGTGGGGGGAAGGGCCCTTTCTTTCCAGGCCTCTTTCGGCCTTGGAGGGAGGGAGGGGGGAGCCTTGGGGCCAGGCTGGGGGATTCCTAGAGGTTTTGTGGTGGAGTGCAAGGAGGGCAGGATTTGGGGAAGGGAGAGGCCTCAGCTGGGTATCATGCCACAGAATCCACCCTCCAAAGCAGCCATTTTCTCCAGGGAGACAGATCTCTGTTGTTCACAGATCTCTGGGGTTCACCCTCCAGCAGGCCCCACTTGGGGGTTGCCAACCCTAGGCCTGGCAGCAGTATAGGGTTGCCAGGTCCCCCCACGGGCACTGGCAGGGGATGGGGTAGTGGGGTTGCCAGCTCCAGGTCTGGAAACTCCTGGAGATTTGGGGATGGAGTCTGGGGAGGACAGGGACCTCAGTGGGGTACAATGCCCTAGAGTCCACCCTCCAAAGCATCAATTTTCTCCAGGGGAAGTTATCTCAGTAGTCTGGAGCTGAGCAGTAATTCCAGGGGATCCCCAGATCCCACCTGGAGGCTGGCATCCCTAGGCAGCACCCTCTGGGTGACTTGATACCACCTAATTTGCATGACTCAACTTGGCCTGGCTGCTTGCTGCTGTTCAGCAGCCACCCTATGAAAGCCAGCAGTGATGCAGCAGTTAGAGCCTCAGAATAGGTCTGCAAGACCCAGGTTCAGAGCCCCATATTGCGGTGGAAGCTGACTGGGTGATTTTGGACCAGTCACATACTTTCAGCCTAACCAACCTCACAGGGTTGTTGTGCAGATAAAAAGGAGGTGAGAATAATGTAAGCTGCTTTGGTCCCCACTGTGGAGAAAGACTATAATTTTCCTTGGTAGAAGCTGTGGGGGAGGGGGTGGAGACAAAAAGCTGAAGACAGATAAAGGCAGATAAAGGTTAAGTTGGCTGTTGGGTGGGAAGGAAATAGGGTTGCCAACTCTGGATTGGGAAACTCCTGGACATTTAAGGGGTGGATCCTGGGGATGGTGGGGTTTGAGGAGGGGAGGAACTTCAGACCAGTATAATGCCATAGACTCCACCCTCCAAACCAGCCATTTCCTCCATGAGAACTACCATTGCCAGCCTCTGGGTGAGGGCTGGAGATCACCCAGAATTACAACTGTTGTCCGGGTGACAGAGATCAGTTCCCCTGGATAAAATGGCTGCTTTGGAGGGTTGAGTCTATGGCTCCACCCCAGAAGGGAGAAAGAGTGTGAGATAGGTAAGGGTAGAGGGGAGGAAGCAAAGGTGTGAGGAATGGGATGACCATCCCGCAAGTTTCTTGCGGGTCTCCACTTGTCTATATATCTAATTCCCAAGTGGCCCCCTATGTGCGGATATCTAAATCCGCACATCGGGGGCACCTGGGGGGCAGGGAGATTTTCCTGCGCACGTGGGGCAGTCCCCACGTGTGCAGAAAAATCTAAAAAGTTTAAAAAATTATACGGGGATCTTTAAATCCCCAAAAAAGTAAAAGAGCCCTCCCTGCGCATGCGCAGGGAACGCTCTACAAACTGGCCGTTGCCGCCGGGATGGGAGGGCGGGAGAAGGCTTGGCGGGCCAGCCGGCCTCGCCTCTGCTGCTGGGGAGGGAGGAAGGGGGAGGCTTGGCGAGCAGCCGGCCTCGCCGCTGGGGAGGGAAGGTGAAGCTTGGCGGGCCAGCCAGCCGGCCTCCCCCCCGCCGCCCCCGCCACCACGCCGCTTGAAAGGGAGGGAGGGGGAGGCTTGGCGGGCCGGCCGGTCTCCCCTCCCGCCGCCGCCGCCCTGTTGCTTGCTTGGGTGGGTGGGTGGGAGGGAGGGGAGGCTTGGCAGGCCGGCCGGCCGGCCTCCCCCCCCGCTGCCGCCGCCCTGGTGCGTGGGTGGGAGGGAGGGGAGGCTTGGCGGGCCGGCCGGCCGGCCTCCCCCCCTGCCACTGCTGCTGCCGCCACCGCCGCTGCCCTGTTGCGAGGGAGGAGGGATGGCGGGCCGACCCCCCCCTGCTGCTTGGGAGGGAGGGAGGCGGCGGGCCGGCTAGCCTCGCCGCCCCTCCGCTGCTGCTGGGGAGGGGAATCTCGGCGGGCCTTGCCGCAGCCGCCGCCGCTGCTGGGGGGAGGGAGGGGGAAGCTTGGCGGCTGGAGTACTCCCTCCCCCCGCGAATATCGCGGGTCCCGCCTCTTGTAACATTATAATGATCTATTGCAACAATGTCTAGATCCCATATTGGGAATCCACAGAGAGAAGGGAGATATAATTAATTGTTTTACAGTATTGTGAGCTTCCTTCAGGAACTTATAAAGACATAGGGAGTTCACGTTCACATGTGTGTTTCAAAAAACCAGGCAGGGTGTTGACTGCTTTGGAAGATATAGGGGAGGGGTTGTGTGTAGGGGAAGGGCCATGGCTCAGCGGTGGAGCCTCTGCTTGGCATGCAGAAGGTCCCAGGTTCAATCCCCCAGAATATCCAGTTAAAAGGTTGAGGCAGTAGGTGATGTGAAAGACCTCTGCCTGAGACCTTGGAGAGCTGCTGCTAGTCGAGTAGACAGTGCTGACCTTGATGGATCAACAGTCCAATTCGGTATAAGGCAGCTTCATGTGTGTTTAATATGCTTTGGGCCCTTTTGTGGATTTGGCAGCCATTGTCATTATGTGTCACTGACCCAGTTTCAGTGGGGTGCCCAGCAATGCTCCCTCTAAGCTGTGGAGTCTTGTGAGCAAGAGTTCTACTTTGTGAGCTACTGGCATTAAAGTTGTGAGGGAGTGATCTGGCTACTACATACATACATACATACATTTGCTCTGGAGCAATCCTTCCTGAGTTAGGACAAAAATATGTGAGCTGGAGGCTAAAAAACTGTGAACTAGCTCACACTAACTCAGCTTAGAGGGAACACTGGTGCCCAGGTAAGTTCTGATGTTTGTTTCTTTGTTTTGGCTTCTAGCCCTCCCTCCCCTGCAAGCAGGCTCAGGATGGGTTACAACAATATATACAGAACATAATACCAACCATTTAAAACATAATAAACCATTTACAATTCAGTGTCTCAATTTACACAACACTAATAGTCTACTGAGGAGCTGGGGTGGTTCAAGTGGTTAAGACACTGAACTGCAGGCTGTGGAAGGTCAGTAGTTCATCAGTTTGAGACTCGAGAGTGCCGCATGACGGAGTGAGCTTCCGTCTCTAGTTCCAGCTCCTGCCAACCTAGCAGTTTGAAAGCAAGAAATTGCAAGTAGATAAATAGGTACCACTTCGGTGGGAAGGTAACAGCGTTCTGTGCGCCTTGGTGTTTAGTCATGCCAGCCACATGACCATGGAAACATCTTCGGACAACACTGTCCCTTTGGCTTTGAAATGGAGATGAGCACCGCAACCCTAGAGTCAGATTTGACTGGCTTTTGAGCAAGGGAACCTTTAGCTTTACCTAATAGTCCACTATTGATGGCACTCATAATACATCTACTCCCGGGCTCCCTATGTGTGGACAGGTATATGTAACTAAAGCTGAGAAGGTGCGGGCAGACAAGATCAGTGCGACGGCGTTAAGCAGAGCAGGGGGAGGCCAATACAATAACAAACAGGCCTGTGAGCAGGGACAGTACTGCAGTGGGAGGAGCGCAACCGTGTAGGTGTGGGGCAACATCTGATGATGTGGGAGGCCAAGCTTTCCCCAGAGCCTTCCCATCAAATTCAGTTTTTTGCAAGGTCAGGTCAGTGAAAAGTAAAACAGCTCTAATCCATGACCTGCTCTTCAAGGAGCAGATTGACCTGGCATGCTTGACCAAAACCTTGCTGGGGGAATCCTCTCTCGGTTGGATTTAGCTGTGTGGGTGTACCGTCTGTCGTCAGTTCCGAATTAAAGCACTGGGGCGGGGGCGGCGGGAAGCAGCAGTGGCCATTCAAGACTTTCTCCGGCTGTAAGTTCTTGGTTCAGATGCTAGCCAGGTTTGCAGGTCCTGTACTTTGGGCTGCCATACAGGCCTGTAGCCAGGATTTTTTTGTTCAGGGGGCATTTAAATTTTTAAGGGGACAGTTAAATTACAGTTAATTAAATTAATCGGAATGCCTGTCTTGAAAGGGGGAGGCCCAGATCCTGTTCCTAGCCCTTCCTTTCAAGAGATAGGGCTGCAAGCACATCAGTTCCTAGGGAAAAAACAACTCAGAGGACATTTGATTGCCTTCAGAAGGCATTTAAATGTCTTTTGAGTTCCTTTCCAGAGGGCAAGAAAGCTTAGAAGGGCACTCAAAAGTGGCACCTTCGATACAGTCTTCCTGTATACCACCTAGGTCATGGTGAGTCTTTCCAAAGCATTCCCATGAGCCTCTGGGAAAGATGCAGGCAGCAGGGGGAGTCTCTCCTCAAAAAGAAGGTTTCTGAAATGGCTATTTGTGGAGCAGGGCTTTTAATTAAGGGGGCGAGCCCTGAAATGCCCTGCTGTGGCTACGGGCCTGGTTGCCAACCTCCAAGTATGGCCTGGAGACCCCCAGAATTACAACTGATCTCCAGTTGATCTCCATTCCCCCGGAGAAAGCGGCTGATTTGGAGGGTGGATCCTATGGCATTATATGCCGCTGAGGTTCCTCCCCTCCCCTCCCCTCCCAAACCCCACCCTTCCCAGCTCCACCCCCAAACCTCCAGGAGTTTCCCAACCCAGAGTTAGCAGTCATATCTGTACCTAGCAACAGGTTGGGCTTCCTGATGCCTAGGGTGCCCCAGCTGATTTCTGGTCAGGCCTTGGAAAGCCCAGCGCTTGTAGTCCTTGGGGATTTCAACATCCGCGCAGAAGCTGCTGTGGGTTAGGGTTGCCATGGAAACCATGGGCCTGTCCAAGGTTGCAATGGGCCTAACACATTATCAAGGTCATATGCTAGGTCTACTCTGCTGCTCTCCCTGATGTGCTGAGGGAGCAGGAAAGGGCACGGAGACATGGAGTAGGGGAAAATGTAACTGACTCAGACGGATCAGACATCACAGCCTGCAGGGAGAAGGTGATTCAGCCTCTGTGACTGCATCCTGCAATGTTTTCATGACCAAAAACAGCCTTGGGGAATGGCCGTTTGTCCTGTTGGGGAACCATACATGTACAGCTACAGATACACCCCTCAGCCGTCGTTTCTCCAAGCTAAAGAGCCCCAAGCATTTTAACCTTTCTTCATAGGGAAGGTGTTCCAACCCTTTTATCATTCTAGTTGCCCTTCTCTGCACTTTTTCCAATGCTATAATATCCTTTTTGAGATGTGGTGACCAGAACTGTACACAGTATTCCAAATGAGGTCGCACCAATGATTTATACAGGGGCATGATGATACTGGCTGATTTGTTATCAATTCCCTTCCTAATAATCCCCAGCATAGCGTTGGCCTTCTTTATTGCAGCTACACATTGTGTAGACATTTTCAGCGAGTTATCCACTACGACTCCAAGATCTCTCTCTTGGTCAGTCTCTGCCAGATCAGACCCCATCAACGTGTATTTATATTTAGGATTTTTGGCTCCAATGTGCATCACTTTGCACTTGGCCACATTGAACCCCATTTGCCACGTTGACGCCCACTCACCCATCCTCAACAGATCCCTTTGGAGTGCCTCACAATCCTCCCTGGTTTTCACCACCCTGAACAACTTCGTGTCATCTGCAAATTTAGCCACATCACTGCTTACTCCCAATTCCAAATCGTTAATAAACAAGTTAAAAAGCATGGGACCGAGTACTGATCCCTGTGGTACCCCACTGCTTACCACCCTCCACTGAGAAAGTTTCCCATTTATACTCACTCTCTGTTTCCTATTTATAAGCCAGTTTTTGATCCACAAGAGGACTTGTCCTTTTATCCCATGACTATTGAGCTTACTTAGGAGCCTTTGATGAGGAACTGTATCAAAAGCTTTCCGGAAGTCAAGGTAAATAATATCTATTGGGTCCCCCTTGTCCACATGTTTGTTCACTCCCTCAAAAAACACTAACAGGTTAGTGAGACAAGATCTTCCCTTACAGAACCCATGCTGAGTCTGCCTCAATAGTTTTTGTTCATCAATGTGCCTACTAATTCTTTCCTTAATAACAGATTCCACTAACTTACCCGGTATCGATGTCAGACTGACTGGCCTGTAATTTCCTGGATCTCCCCTGGAGCCCTTTTTAAAGATGGGAGTGACATTAGCTACCTTCCAGTCATCAGGAATGGAGGCAGATTTTAAAGAAAGATTACATATTTTTGTCAGGAGATCCACAAGTTCACATTTGAGTTCTTTCAGAACTCTCGGATGAATGCCATCCGGGCCTGGTGATTTATTAGTTTTTAAATTGTCCATCAGTCGGAGGACTTCCTCTCTTGTCACCGCAATCTGATTCAGGTCTTTCAAACCCCCTCCCGAAATCAGTGCTTCTGGAGTGGGCAAACACTTCTCCTCTTCCACAGTGAAGACAGAGGCAAAAAATGCATTCAGCTTCTCAGCCATTTCCCTATCATCCTTCACTACTCCTTTTACCCCTTGGTCATCCAAGGGCCCCACTGCCTCCCTGGCTGGCTTCCTACTTCTAATGTATTTGAAGAAAGTTTTATTGTTGGTCTTTATGTTTTTTGCGATATGCTCCACATATTCCCTTTTTGCTTGCCTGATCACAGACTTGCATTTTATTTGCCATAGTCTGTGTTCCCTTTTATCAACCTTACTAAGACTAGCTTTCCACCGCTTAAAGGAATCCTTCTTACCTTTTACAGCTTCCATTACTTTATTTGTTAACCATGCAGGCTTTTTTCTATACCTATTTGTACCTTTCCTAAACTGCGGTATATATTTTTTCTGAGCTTCTAGGATTGTCTTTTTAAATAGTCTCCAAGCTTCCCCAATGGTTTTGACCTTCTCCACTCTTCCTTTCAATTTCTTCCTCACATGTCCCCTCATACCAGAGAAGTTACCCCTTTTAAAGTTAAAAGTGGTTGCGTCAGTCTTTTTGGGCAACTCCCTATCTGTACAAATGTTAAACTCAATGACATTATGGTCACTGTTTCCAAGTGGTGCAATCACTTTTACATCTCTCACCAGGTCTTGGGTGTTACTTAGGACCAAATCCAGGATCGCCTCTCCCCTGGTAGGATCTGTGACCATCTGTTCCACAGCACAGTCATTGAGAGTGTCTAAGAACGCAATCTCTTTTTCCCGACTAGAACTCATATTGACCCAATCAATGTGTGGGTAGTTAAAGTCGCCTATTACAACACAGTTATTTCGTCTAGCCGCTATCTTTAATTCATTCATCATTTTATAATCCTCCTCTATCTTTTGATCTGGTGGGCGATAACAAACTCCCACTGTTAAGCCTCCTTTTGGACCCACTATTTCAACCCATAGCATTTCCAGAAGGGAATCCAATTCTCTTACCCTCTCAATCTTACTGGATGGTATACCCTCTCTGACATACAGAGCCACCCCACCTCCAACCCTTTCCCCCCTATCCTTCCGATATAATTTATAACCAGGAATCACCGTATCCCACTGATTTTCCTCATCCCACCAAGTTTCTGAAATACCCACAATGTCTATTTCCCCCACCAACACCAAGCATTCCAACTCCCCGATTTTACCTCGGAGACTTCTAGCATTTGTGTATAAACACTTATAGTTTCCCACGTTTGTTAAGCCCACAGCCTTCCTCTTGCTGCCTCGAGACCTTGCCAGGCAGTTCCTATCATTAGCCACAGTCTCAGTGGACAATTGTAATCCATTTCCTTGTACAAAAGTAATAGCTACCCCTTCATCTCTTTGAGATGAGCCATCCCGAACCAGAGACTTTTCATCTCCTGTCGGCTTTCCCCCATTATTCAGTTTAAAAACTGCTCTGCCACCTTTTTGATTTTGAGCGCCAGCAGCCTGGTTCCTTCTCGGGACAAGTGGAGACCGTCCCTTTTGTACAGCTCCCTCTTGTCCCAAAAAGCATCCCAGTGCCTAACAAACTTGAACCCTTCCCCCTACACCACCGTCTCATCCACGCATTGAGACTCCTGATCTGTGCCTGTCTCTCCGGCCCTGCGCGTGGAACAGGTAGCACTTCCGAGAAGGCTACCTTGGAGGTCCTGGCCTTGAGTTTCCTGCCCAGCAGCCTAAATTTCTCCTCCAGGACCTCACGACTGCATTTCCCCACATCGTTGGTGCCGACGTGCACCACGACCACTGGCTCCTCCCCAGCACTATCAACCAGCCTATCTAAAACACGCGTAATGTCCGCTACCTTCGCACCAGGCAGGCAAGTCACCATACGGTCAGCACGCGGGTTCGCCACCCAGCTGTCTACCTGCCTAAGGATCGAATCACCAACTACCAAGAGCCCCCTCCCACCCTTCCCAGGGACGGTTCCTTGGTACGAAAGGATACCCGTTCACCAGCTGAAGAAGAGGTCCCTTCTGAGGGCACATTCCCCTTATCCTCAGCATGGTGCCCTTTTCCCCTTGACCCTCATGCTCCCTGGCAGCAGCCGGGCTTCCAGATCCAGAGTGGGACATATCTAACAAGTCCCCGAGAGTCTTCCCCGTGCACCTAACTGACTGTCCCTGCTTCTCCAGGTCAGCCACCTTGGCCTCAAGGGAGCAAACTCGCTCCCTGAGAACCAGGAGCTCCTTGCACCGAGCACACACCCAAGACTTCTGACCAGTGGGCAGATAGTCATACATGTGACACTCCATGCAAAACACTGGATAGCCCCCAACCCCCTGCTGGCATTCTGGCTTCATAATTGTTTTTAAACAAATACTTTTCTATAACCCCCTTTTAAAACCCTTTGTATTTATATGGCTCCTGTTGTAGGAGTCTACTTACCTTACCTTACCAAGGAGCCAAGGTCCTGGCTTCCTGGCTCTTCCTGGGCTTCTTACAGAGCCCCTAGACCAAGAGCCACAGGCAAAGAGCCTCGCCCTTTTGCTCTCGCCCTTTGCTCTCGCCCTTCGGCTCGTGCCAGAGGCTCGTGCCTCTTGCAAACTTCCTGCCTTAAATGGAATTGTCTCCCAGGAGAGGGTGTGGCCAGCAGCTACTCAAAATCACCCAAGGCACTTAATGACGGTCAAACAAAGCCCCTTTCACACTCCAACTCCAGCAGCCAAGAGTCTGTTACAACTCACCCACACACTCCCAAATACAGTCCCTGGCACAGTACCTTTTCAGCTAAAGCACCTCAGCTGAAAGTAAATAAATAAAAATATCACTCACCCCTCTGGCAGCTCAAACACCTTGCTCCTTCTCAGAGCTCAGCTGGGTCAGCTGGGTTACCCCATCAAAGGACACAGCAGCAGAAGAAAGATTGCACAGTCCAAAAGGCATCTGAGTATGGGATTTTAATCTTTCTGGATTGGGGTTGCCAGTCTCCAGGTAGTGGCTGGAGATCTCTCGCCATTACAACTGTTCTCCGGGCGACAAAGAACTAGGGTTGCCAGGTCTGACTTGGGAAATACCTGGAGATTTGGGGACGGGAGGCACCTCAGCAGGGTACAGTGCCATCGAGTCCACCCTCCAAAACAGCCATTTTCTCCCAGGGAACTGATATGCATTGTCTGGAGATCAGATGTAATAGCAGGAGATCTCCAGGCCCCACCTGGAAGTTGGTAACCCTACAAAGATCAGTTCATCTGGAGAAAATGGCTGCTTTGGAAGGTGGACACTATGACATTATACCCCATTGAAGTCCCTCCCCTTTCCAAACTCTGCCCTCCTCAACCTCCACCCCCAAATCTCCATGTATTTCCCAACCTGGACCTGGCAACCCTATTCTGGATTCTTCTCTTTTTTATATAAGTCACCATGGCATTCATTTAATATGGCCCTGCTTTGTGGCTATGAATCTGTCTCCCACCGGTGCTCAAGCACAGAATGTTCAAAAAAGGTGCAGCTTCTGTAAGGCACCAAAACAAGGAGTCCACAGAACAGGCTCATCGGCCAAACGAACATAAGGGAAATCCCTTCCTCATTCCGCCAGCGATAGTGACAGCTCCATAATCACAAATCGTGCTGGACTCAGTAACCCCCTCATTCCAGCCAATGGGTATGGCATGGTGGGGTCTTCCTGGATTTCAGATTCACCCGCAGCTGGAACCAGTGCGCAGCCCCGGGCGGACTCTAGACCCTGGAGGGCTAAATATTTAACAAGCAGGGAACAAAGGTGAGCCCGATAGGATGTTAGTGCAGAGGCTGATGCTGAGAGCAAACCTCCAGCCATGCAGAGCCTGTGGTCCCTTCTCCTGTACCTGTGTGGGCTCCTGGCAGATGCCTTCTCCCTGTGTGAGATGCCAGCGAAGCTTCATGCCAATGAGCTGGACCAAGACCAGGTAACTAACAGAGCAATCCTAGGCAGAGTCACACCCTTCAAACAGCCTGTTGAAGTCCAGTAGGCATAGGAGCATGTAACTCTGCTTAGGATGACACCATAGGGTCACTAAGTGCTGCTGGGGGGTCTTTGCAGGTGGGTGGCAGGGAGCGCATTACGTTCACTCTCTCCAGGTCTCTCCGGTCAGTGGTAGAAAGAAGCATCTCAGAAAAAATATCCACTCAACAGTGGGGTGAGGCGGGGGTGAAAGGTACACTCTTTCAATATATTAATATTTATTTAAAGTTCTTCCTTAACAATGTAAACAAAGCATAAGGTTGAACATTAACACAGGAAGAGTCTGGACAGATCAGAATCAAGGACTGTCCCCAGCCCAACATCCTGTGTCAGCAAAGATGCCTCTGGGAAGCCCACTAGCAGGACAAGGAAGCAACCAGTCATCCCTTGTTTGTCTGGTATTCGGAGGCAAGTAACTGGTACACAGCATCCTGTAGAGACGGTCCTTCCGATATATGGGCCCCAGGCAAGAAAATGAACTGCTGCCTTAGCAACCTCAGTGCAAGTAGGCAACCAGTGCAACTGATTCAAGATAGGTCTCATATATGCTTGCCAGCTGACTACAAACAATGGTCGGCCATGATCTGTACAAGCTGAAGTTTCTGGGGGTTCTCTTTAAGGGCAGCCCCAAGCAGAGTGTGTTACAGTAGTCTAGACGCGACATTACAGAAGCATGAATTAATGTCTATGAGCCTATCTATGAGGCCTATCTAATTTGTCTAATCCCTTTTCTAAGTCTAAACTAATCAGCAGCATCACATCTTGGGTCAATGGCTGTATTGATTTACTTACCTGTTTATTTATTTATTTAATTTGTGGTCTGCCTTTCTCAGACTCAATGCGGATTGCCCAGTCTAAACCACTGCGGTCAGTAAGATGAAGCATCCAATAATCAATGCAAAAGGAATAGCATTGCAAAAATTTAAAACAAAGCAAAAAAAAAATAGCAAAACAAAGCACAAAAAACCCGGAATACTGAGAATGGTATTACAAAAGTAGAAAATAGTGATGCAGTAAGAACAGGATAATACATAGGAGCCCTGCTGGATCAGACCAACAGTCCATCTAGTCCAGCATTCTGTCTCACACAGTGGCTAACCAGTTGCTCTGGCTGGCCAACAACACAGCATAGAGGCTGAGGCCTTCCCCTGATGTTGCCTCTTGGCTCTGGGATTCAAAGGCTTAGTGCCTCTGAATGTGGAGGTTCCCCTCAGTCAACATGACTATTAGTCATTGACAAATTTATCCTCCATGAATCTGCCTAATCCCGTTTTAAAGCTGTTTATTCCTGTGGCCACCACTACACCCTCTGGCAGCGAATCCCACATTTTAATCACTCTCTGTGTAAAGTAGTATGTCCTTTCTTCCGTCCCAAACCTACTATAAGCAGATAATAGATAGCACACACAGTGGCATACTCTGCATTCCTGTTCCTTTTATAAAGGCATTTTCCTGGACCATTCCCATTATACTATATACTTTTATAAAAATGTTTTCCCGGACAATTCAGTTTTATGCAGTCCGCAGAATGACAGAAGGGTGGGAGTCTTGTTGACCTCCTCACACTGGCCATTCTTCAAGGTCAGGGCCTCAACAGAATGTGGGCATTACCACAAACTGAGGCATTAAATCCATTTGTGTTGGCTGTGAGGACAGGGTAGAAATGTGAAGGATGGGTGGATGGATGGATGGATGGATGGATAAATAAATAAATAAATAAATAAATAAATAAATGTTTCATTCTTAGGGTTGCCAGCGCTGGGTTGGAAAATACCTGGAGATTTGGGGGGTGGAGCCTGGAGAGGGTAGAGTTTGGGGAAGGGAGGCACAATGCCCTAGAGGCCACCTTCTAAAGCAGCCATTTTCTCTAGGGGAACTGATCTCTGTAGTCTGGAGATCAGTTGTAAAAGTGGGAGATTGCCAGGCTCCACCTGGAGGTTGGCATCCCCAGTCATCCTTTTACACCACAAACATAATGTATGTACCGAAAAAGTCATTATCATGTTCTCACCAAGAATTACTTTTCGTCTTAACCACAGCTGTCTGTCTATTTTGATAGTGTTCTGACATGGATTGAGTTATTGCTTTTTCTTTTCCACTCAGAAGTAATTAATATTGTTGCTTAAGTTAGGAAGCTCATTAAGAACCTCATGATCCTCTTTAATTACCGTTTCTTGTGAATAACCTAGTGACATGATTTTTTTTTATCCTGTAGTATAAAGTACCCACTCGTTTCCTGATCTAGTCCTAATGACTGCTTCTTGTAGTTCTCTGCTAATGGACCAGCCCAGGCGATATGGAGAGGAAAATTTGTCATGTGTACCATGGCATCTCAAATACCTGTCCTGCACCCCCCCCCCCAAAAAAAAAAAAACAAGCTGGAAGAATGTGGGTTTTATCTAGTGTTGCCAGGTCCAGGTTGGAAAATGCCTGGAGATTTCGGGGGTGGAGCCTGAAGAGCTTGGGATTTGGGGAGGGGAGGGACTTCAGTGGGGTCTAATGCCATAGACTCCACCTTCCAAAGCGGCCATTTTCTCCGAGGGAACTGATCTCTATTGCCTGGAGATCAGCTGAAATAACGGGAGCTCTCCAACTACCACCTGGAGGTTGGCAGCCCCGTTAGAGACCAATGACATTTTTTAATATCTAGGCGATAAAGATCAGTTCCCCTGGAGAAAATGGTCACTTTGAAGGATAGGCAGGGGTGGCCAAACTGCGGCTCAGGAGCCTCATGCGGCTCATTCACACATATTGTGCAGTTCCCAGCAGGGCAGCTGGGGAAGTGAAGGGGAGGCATGCGTCCACGATCGGTCTTCCCTTCCCCAGCCAGTGTCCCCCTCCCTCGGTGACTTGAGGTGGGGGGAAGCAGAGAAAGAAAGCAACTTTAACTTTAAATGTGTTCTCAAAGATAACCCCTCCCTCCCGGGCTGGCTGCCTTGGAGAAGGCATTTGTCTCTTTAAATCCCTTCTCCAAGCCAAGCTTGCCAGGGGTCATGGGGGGGGGATTGGAGAACGCATTTATTTGCTTTCTTTCTGCCTCTCTCTCTCTTCCTCTCTCTCTTTTCCTCTTCCTTCCTGCCTCCCCATCTATTTGCTTTCTTTCTACCTCTTTCCAGGCCTGTAGCTACAGTGGGGCATTTTGGGGCCTAGCCCCCTGACTTCCTGCCAAGCCCCCCAACTTCCTGCCAGCCTCCAGGCCCCCTGGCTCTCTGGGCTGCCTGGAGGACTCCCCACCACTGCCCCTTCCCCAAGTGTGGCTGGCTTCCCCATGTAGGCAAGCAGAGTGGAACGCTGCAAAAGTGAGTTTTTAAAATTTTATTTCATTTTTTCTTGTGATGTCAGTGCCCCCTGACTTATTTAAAGACCCCCTGAACCACAAAATCCTGGCTACGGGCCTGCCTCTTTTTTTCTATTCACCTTCCTTTCTCTCTCTCTCTTCCTTCCTCCCCCTCCCTCATCCATTTGCTTTCTTTCTTTCTTTCTTTCTTTCTTTCTTTCTTTCTTTCTTTCTTTCTTTCTTTCTTTCTGTCTGTCTGTCTGTCTGTCTGTCTGTCTGCTCTCTCTCTCTCTTCCTATCTCTCTCCTCATCTATTTGCTTTCTTTGTTTGTTTTTCTCTTTTCCTCTCCTTCTTTCTTTCCACCTCTTTCATTCTTTCCACCTTTCTCTCTCTCTTCCTTCCTTCCGTCCTCCCTCCCCCATCTATTTGCTATCTTTCCACCTTTCTTTCTCTTTCAGTTTGGTGTAGTGGTTAAGTGTGCAGACTCTAATCTGGGAGAACCGGGTTTGATTCCCCACTCCTCCACTTGCACCTGCTGATGTGACCTTGGGTCAGTCACAAGCTCTGGCACAGTTGTTCTCTCAAGGACAGTTTCTGTCAGAAGTTCTCTCAGCCCCACCTACCTCACAGGGTGTCTGTTGTGGGGAGGGGAAGGGAAAGGAGTTTGTAAGCCACTCTGAGACCAAGTGAAGGGCGGGGTATAAATCCAATCTCTTCTTCTTCTTCTTCCTCCCCTCCCTCCGTTCCTTCCTCTCTCTCTCTTCCTTCTTTCCTCCCACTCCCCCATCCATTTGCTTTCTTTGTTTCTCTCTTTCTTTCCACCTCTTTCATTCTTTCTTTCTTTCCACCTCTGTGTGTGTGTGTCTCTCTCTCTTTCTCTCTCTTAGACAAATAAATATCATTACCAAACAAATAAATATAATTGGACAAATAAATATCATTATCAATATCTGTTTTTACCCCTTTTGTTTTTATTTTTGGCAATCTCATGTATAATGTTAATAAAAAGCAAATTTGCATATTTCCCAATAAAACCATTTGTGTAATGTTTGTCTTGCGGCTCTCAAACATCTGAAGTTTATTCCATGTGGCTCTTGCATTGAGCAGGTTTGGCCACCCCTGCTTTATGGCATTATACACCACTGAGGTCCCACCCCAGGCTCCACCCCCAAATCTTCAGGTATTTCTCAAACGGGAGCTAACTAATGGGAGACCACCCTAATGGGAGACCGCCAAGGATGTCCAGGGTCACTATGCAGAGGTAGGCCATGGTACACTGCCTTTTTTCCTCACTTGCCTTGAAAACGCAATGGGGTCACCATACATTAACTGCAACTTGATGGCCTTTTCCACCACCAACTGAATAATATTTGCCAACTAAAGCCATACCACAGTAATTCCAGGAAGGCCCAGCCCAAGATGTGTCAGGGCCTGAGGAGAAAACCTCCCGCTAGGGCCTGCCTCCCACTGATGGACAATGGACACAATCCACTGGGAAGTTCTTCATTGAAACGAACAAAAGCCTCTTTGACTTCAACAGTCCGGATGAGTGTTTTGGGGTTGCTGTTTTTCTGGACAATTGCCAGAAAGCAGAAGCCAAGCCCATTCCTCACCCTGCTGCTGCTGCCTTTGGTTATATTTTTTGGCTGCACACTTTTAGTGAACAAGTAGTTTTTGTTCTGGGTTCCTCCACCAGACTCACCCAAAAGTGCTCAGTGCCACAGCCCTTGTGCCCCTGCAAGAACATTAGGCAACCACAGATGAAGCTGTCTTACCGCAAGACAGCTCACCAGTCCAGCCTGCTCAGTCTTGTCAGCTGCTCCCCAAGGGCTCAGGCAGAGACAGGGCTTTCCCAACACTTGCCAACACCCACTGAGGCAAAGAGCTCCTTGCAGATCTGAGGCAGAGCCTGAGGAGGACAGAGTGTGGGGAGAAGAGGAACCTCAGGGATGTAACTCTGCAGAGTCAGCCCAAAGGAACCGGCCTGAGAAGTCTGGAGACCAGTTATAATCCCAGGCAAAGCCCAGTCTGGGTTTCTACTTGGAGGCTGGCAACCATAGATCTCTGGACTGCAGAGATTTGTTCCCCTGGAGGAAATGGTGGCTCTGGAAGGCGAATCCTTCCCAAACAATGCTGTCCCCAGGCATCACCCTTAAAGAGAGAGCCAGTTTGATGTAGTGACCTTGGGTCAGCTGCTGGTGTGACCTTGGGTCAGTCACAAGTTCTTTCAAAGCTGTTCTCACAAGGGCAGTTCTCAAGAGAGCTCTCTCGGCCCTACCTACCTCACATGGTGTCTGTTGTGGGGAGGGGAAGGGAAAGGAGATTGTAAGCCACTCTGAGACTCCTTCGGGTAGTGAAGGATGGGGTATAAATCCAATCTCTCTCTCTCTCTCTCTCTCTCTCTCTCTCTCTCTCTCTCTCTCTCTCTCTCTCTCTCTCTCTCTCTCTCTCTCTCTCTGTCAAATCACCAGGAATTTCCTAAGCCAGATTGGAATCACAGAATCATAGAGTTGGCAGGAGCCATACCGGCTATCTAGTCCAAGCCCTTGCTCAATGCATAGGGTCACCAACCTCCAGGTCGTGGCTGAAGATCCCCTGGAAAAAATGGTCGCTTTGGAAGGAGGACTTGATGGCATTATATCCCATTGACATCCCTCCCTTCCCCAAATCCCACCCTCCTCAGGCACCACCCCCAAAATCTCCAGGTATTTCCTAACCTGGAGCTGGCAAACCTATCAATGAAGAATCAGACTAAAGCATCCCGGAAAAGTGTTTGTCCCCCTGCTGCTTGACAACTGCCGGTGAGCAGCAGCTCTGCAGCCTATACGAGTAAGACAAGCGCAGCTCATCAGCCAAGGGTATGTGACTTGTAGGGTTGCCAACCTCCAGATGGTGGCTGGAGATCTTCTGGGATTGCAACAAGTTGTTGATGGCCTGCCCGGTGTGCTCATTATGGCAGAGGTGAGGTTGATGAGTACAGAGGACAGGGTCTTTTCAGGAGTGGTCTCTAGACTGTGGGACTCCCTGCTCCAGGAGACTCATCATCATGTATTTAAGTTCCTGTTGTATGTTTTTTTCGAGAAAAAAATAGTGTGGGGAGGGAAGAGTGTTCAGCAGAGAAGAGGTAGGGGGAGGATGTGATTACCACTTTCCCCCACCCGTTGCTTTTCTCCTGCTATTCCTCCTCACCCCTCCCCATTTCCTCCCAAATTATTAGGGTTGTCAGCTCCAGGCTGGGAAACACCTGGATATTTTAGGGGTAGAACCTGAGGAGGGGTAGTTGGGGAGGGGGAACTTCAATGGTGTATAATACGATAGATCCCACCTTCCAAAGCAGCTATTTTCTCCAGGGGAACTGATCTCTGTAGCCTGGATACCAGTGGTAATGTCAGGTCTCCAGCCACCACCTGGAGGTTGGCAACCCTACATCCTATGGTGTTCCAGGTACTTCAGTGAAAACCTATCAGGCATAGAAACAACTAGAAACTCTTCAGCAACACTTCTCAGCTGCAAATCACCTCACTCCTGAATCCTGTCTCTTGGCTCTGAATGGCCAATGACTGTCTGCTGATTCCCTTTCCAGTACTTGGGCACATGGTTCTTCATAGCGGCAGCTTCGTCATCTCCCTCTTCTCTGGAGAACTTCACCACTGCTGATGGCATCATGTTTCATATGACCCAGAGCGACAATCCAGAGCAGCTGCAGCTGAGAGCTGCCATCCGACTGTGAGTTCCCCCCCACAACCCCATATTCTTTCTGGCCTCTATGTCCAGCCATGCCTCATACACTCAAGTGTGCTAACAGTATGGCGTAGTGGTTAAAGTGTTCTAGGTTCAAATCCTCGATCTGCCATAGAAGTTTTTGAGAGCCAGTTTGGTACAGTGGTTAAGGGCACAGAGTCTAATCTGGGAGAACTGGGTTTGATTCCCCACACCTTCACATGCAGCTGCTAGTGTGACCTTTGGTCAGTCATAAGTTCTTTTGAAGCTGTTCTCTCAAGGGCAGTTCTTGAGAGAGCTCTCTCAGCCCCACCTACCTCACTGAGTGTCTGATGTAGGGAGAAGGAAAAAGGGTTGTAAACCACTCTCCTTCAGGTAGTGAAGGGCGGAGTATAAATCCAGTCTCTTCTTCTTTTTGGGTGACCTTGGGCCAGTCATTCTCTCTGTCATCCAGACCAACCTCACTGGGTTGTTGTTGTGAGGATAAAGTGGAGGAGGGGAGACTGATGTTATAAACCATTTGGGGTTCCCAATGGGGATAAAAGTGTGGCATAAGACAAGTAAAAATAAATCCAGCTGTCAAAGATTTAATTGGACCACAGCTTTCTAGGGATGGTACATGAGTGTTGTGCTCATGATAAGAAGAGGGCTTTTTAAGAATGTGCAGAATGGAGAGCTGAAAATACAGGACACCTGAGGTAGAAAACCCAAATGGAGCCTGCTTTGAGAGATGTGTATATGCTTGAATAGTTATGTGCTGGCTTCCATACATATCTTAAAAATGACACCCCAGGATTCGCCGCAGTTATATTTTAGCCATGTGATGAAAACTCAGAGACCTGCCCCCGATTTGCTGAAAGATGTAACTTGCTAAAAAGTGTGTGTGTGGGGGTAAAAACCTAAACAAAATAAGGCATAGTAAGAAACCACACACAAAATTTTGGGCTGCGTTTGAGTTTGCTACAGTCCCACCAAAATACAGCCAGCAAGTGGGGAAGCTGAAATGTGGGAAAGGGGAGAGGTCCTGTTATGTTCTGGGTTTATTCTGTGTTGTGTCGATTTGACCCTGGTATCCTAATCCCCTTGTTCTCAATGGCTGTACAATAAAGACCATCCATTGGTCCTGAAGCCACCCAAGGTAACCAATCATAGAGCTATCCTTAGGTCCAACCAGACCTTGTGTATACAGTTATATTGTATATAGTTCACGGCTGAAATGGTATAAATTTGAGTGCTGCTCTTAGCAGAGCTGTCCAGAGCTGACTGACGTCTTGAATAAAGCCTTGTTATGGTTCATCGTCTCCTGACTCTCATAAAAGATCCCGTATGGGGAAGTGAGAGCTGATGTCAGGCAACCCAAGTGGCAAAATACAAGTATGAGGAGAGGCATCAGCCAGCTGATGCTGGATATTGGGGGAGCAAGAGGCCTACTGCTCACCCTTTTCTTTAGGCTTGGGCCTAAAGATGGAGAAGGGGGTTCAGCATTCCCCTCCAGGATCCCCACTGCTATCTCACCCTCCAAAAGACCTCAGGATGACATATATGGTTCTTTCACCCTTCCCCCCATTTTTATTCTCACAATAACCCTGTGAGGAAAATTCAGTTGAGAGATAGTAACTGGCCTGAGGTCACCCAGTGTACTTCCATGGCAGAACTGGAATTTGAAACTGGCTTTCCCAAATCCAGATGGCCTCTTTACACGTTACAGAGTCCTCACACTTGTGTCAGGTGATGATGTGAGAGCTTTGAAGCAGATTTTTTTCCGTGTGTATTTTTTTGTGTTTGTGTGTGTATGCCCGTGCCCGGAAGTCATGGCGATCTCTGGCATCCTCCTACTGGGGCATGGAGGATGTTCGGAGAGGTGGCTTGCCCTGGTATTCCCTGGAGGTCTCCCAACCAACTTGCCAGGGTCGGCCCTGCTTAGCTTCCGAGATCAGGCTTGCCTGGGCTATCCAGGTCAGGGCAAAGTGACCTTTCAATGGGAGTTTTGTGCCTCCCAGACTCAACTAACGCAAGCCTTTTTTCTCCTCACAACCAGGGCATGTAGGTTGAATCGATAGCTGCCTTCCCTTCTGCACTGTTTTCACCTCCTTACAGCATCTGGTGGAACTGCTTCCAACTTCTGTTTGTGAAATCACATTACTTTTGACAGGGCTTTTTTTGTAGAAAAACCCAACAGCAGAAACTCATTAGCATTTTAGGCCACACTCCTGATGGCACAGCTCATTAACATATTAGGCCACACTCCCATGTTACCAGAAGTGAGGTCATCCAGCCACACCCCCCTTTTGCTTCTTATTCTGTTTACCTTATTTGTTGTCAAAACCCAGGGCTTTTTTTGCATGTTAGGCCACACACCCCTAATGTAGCCAGGCCTAATGAGTTTCTGCTGTAGCCTATTATGCTAATTCATTCCTGCTGGGTGTGGCCAACTCAGGAGCCAGCTGGAACTCCGTTCCTGTGCGTTCCTGCCAAAAAATAGGCTGTGTGAAAGTTTTGCAGTGGAACCAATAGCAGCTCTATGGGGTGCTTTAAGGCAGAGAAAACAGCATTCAGGGGAAGGCAGCCACCTGCTTCTAACCATGCGCCTCAATCATGAGGAGAAAAGGGCACGGCTGAGTCAGGGAGACACAAAACACCCATTGAGTGTGCTTCAAAGTCCTTGTACTGTTGCCCAGCAAACAGTGTATATTTATTCATTTATTTCATTTATAGCCCACTTTTCTCCACAATGGGGACCCAAAGCAGCTTGCATTCATTCCTTTCTCCTCCATTTTATCCTCACAACAACCCTGTGAAGTAGGTTAGGCTGAAAGTCATACTAACTGGCATTCACTCTTAGTAACTATGGTGAGCAGGGGGAAAGCTTCCAGGTCAGAGGTCATGCTTTCCCAGGAAGTCCTCAGGACCAGATTATAATACCCACATCCATTCTTCATCATCTCCACACACATCCACATAGCCAGATCTTCAAGCACATCCAGTCCCAACTATTGGCCACTTATCCTCTCTATAATCAATCCAGCCTTACGTGCACCCATTCCTTTTTTTGGGGGGGGAAGCAGGGCAAGGAGTTTCCATAGGGAAGGGTGGAACAAAAATGTATGACAATGATATATGATAATGCTCTGTGGTAATGTTGTTGTGCAACAACAGCAGATGCTTTCGGCAGCTTGCCATGCATGATAACTGCTTTTGGAAGCTTGCCAAGTTCAAGCATGTAATAGTTTGTAATAGCATCAGTTGCCACTGGAAAGAAGGAGTGGGGCAGAACTGGCTGCTTTTCATTGAGTGCATTTTTATCCTTCCCTTCATCAGTGGAGCTCAGAGCAACAGGCTTTGTTCTCCTGTCCTCCCTCTGCTTTATCCTCACAATGACACCGTGAGGTAGGTGAGGCTGAGAGAGGGGCTGAGGGGGCCCAAGGTCATCCCAGTAAGTTTCATGACAAGCAGGGATTTGAACTTGGATCTCCAGGGTTCTAGTCCAACACTCTAATCGCTACATGAGAACTGGCATAGTATAGTAGTAGAATTGTCAAATTACGACCTGGGACAACCTGAGTTTGAATCCCCACTCTCCCATGGAAACTCACAGGGTGACCATGAGCCCATCAGTCTCTCAGTCTAACCTACCTCACAGGGTTGTGAAGATAGTGTGGGAGAGCCAGGCGTAAGCTGCTTTAGGCTCTGATTAAGGAGAAAAGTTGGATAAGAATTAAAAATAAGTATAAAAATATTCAACTACATCACACAGGTTCTCTTTTTAGCCTTACACATTCCCTTCCACGTCTCCTTACACACCCTGCCATGAAGAAAAACATCCTGGTTTGGAAAATCTTCACTCTTACTCAAGTTTGTTGTGATGTCTGAATGTGGGTGCGTAAAGAGATTGGGCTCATTAGTAACCAAGATCTGAAAACAGGATTTAACCAAGGTTTACTATCCAATTTTTGTGGAAGAAACAACCTCTTAGGTGTTGAGGTGCCTGTATTCCAATGTCACAACAAATTGGATTTAGATGAAACCAGGAGGGCTTCACTCTTGGCATATATGACAAAGGGACAGAGGAGAGAGGGAGGTTGTGAACCACCAAATAAACCAGGGTTTGTGCTCCTCAACAACAAATTTTGGTTCGTTCGTGACATATAAATGCAGATTTGAGGGGAAGCCTTGTTCTGAAAAGTTTGTTGAGAGTCTGTCTGTGTACAAATCTGAGAATTGTATTGTACTTTTGACTTTTAATTTTGGATGTCACAACGGTTTTGTACATAAACATATATGGAAATTATGGTAAATGTGTATGTTTTCCAGTTTTTTTCTCTATGCTGAACCACTTACTTTGTGTTTTAAGTCACCCAGAGTATCATGAAAGATCAAGAGAGGTTTAAAATTAAGAGATGAATTCTCTATGATTTCCTGCACAACCTTCAGGTGGTGTCTAGGGAGATCACGTTTCCCACTTTATGTTGCCTGCCAGCTCACAGAAGCCCAGAAGGAGGAAATTTCTTTAAATGGTGTTATGTCAGCAGCATGATGTCACCTCCTACGAATACCTAGAAGTGACATCAGGTCACTAGCATGATGACAAAGTGATGCTCTAGGCAGCCCTGTAGCCAGGATTTTGAGGCTTGTGGAGCAAAAAAATTTCTGGCTGGTGGGGCTAAAGACTAGGAACTGGAAGCTACTTACTTTACATAATTTACTCTTAAGTAAATCCCACTGATCTCAGTGCATGTAATACTACAGTTGCCACGCGGATGCTGACAGTGTGTTTTGAACACCCAAAACTCGTGTGTAAATGCTAAGAGGAGTCACAGGTCTCCATCAGCAGCAGTAATTTTCCTGGTATCAGCACACAGCCCTTTGCAGCAGCGTACACCAGCTGACATTTGTGAGGTTAATGACAGCCTTTTAAAAAGGTTTGAACAATAATTTTTAAAAATTCAGAAGGAAATCTTGTGGGGCTGGCCCTTTAAGGAAGGGGGCAGCTATGGGCTAGGCTGTAGGATTTGTACAAAAGTCTACGGTTGAGGAGAACAGGAAGTCCATTCACAACAGGTGTCATCCCCCCCAAAAAAAAGGAGGTTTTCTTCCTCCTGGATTCTTCTGAAGTACCGCCTGCTTCAGTGAGGTGAAGACAAACTGGAGGACTGGCTATTGGTTTGAGATAAGTGAATGGGTGCCAGAAACACACTGAAGGGAGCTACATTGGGGATTACCTGGACAAGGCCTTTTTGAAGGCTTAGGAGTTCATTGGGTGATACTGGGCCAGTCTCTCTCTCTCTCTCTCTCTCTCTCTCTCTCTCTCTCTCTCTCTCTCTCTCTCTCTCTCTCTCTCTCTCTCTCTCTCTCTCTCTCTCTCTCTAGCCTAACCTTAACTCACATAAACCTAATAAAAATGAGGAGGGGAGAAATATGTCTATTGCTCTGACCTTCCTGAAGGACAGGTCGGTAGCTAGGTACACAGATAGATTTGTGGTGCTTTTGTTTTCAAGCTGTTATTGAGCAGAATATTCCCAAGGCAGACTTTTTACAGACAGTAAGGTCACAGTTGTGTGGGAAGCTGCTGGATCTTATGGGGGAAATCCCGAGAGAACAGCTGCAGGATACTTTTATTAAGACTGTTCAGAGCCAGCGTGGTGAAGTGGTTAAGCGTGTCAGACTAGGATCTGGAAGACCCAGGTTCGAACCCCCACTCATGCTATGGAAGCTTGATGGGTGACCTTGGACCAGTCTAACTTACCTCACAGGCAGTGTTCCCTCTAAGCTGAGTTAGTGTGAGCTAGCTCACAGTTTTTTAGCCCCCGGCTCACACACTTTTGTCTTGGCTCAGGAAGGATGGCTCCAAGGCAAAATAATTTATGCAGCAGCCAAATTGCTCACTCACAACTTTAATGCTGGTAGCTCATAAAGTAGGATTTTTGCTTACAAGACTCCACAGTTTAGAGAGAACATTGCTCACAGGGTTGTTGTGATGACAAAATGGAGAAGGGGAGAATGTTGTAAGTCACTTTGAGTCCCTGTTGGAGAGAAAGGCAGGGCATAAATGAAACAAATAAATGTTATGTATGCCTAGGTCACTGAGGAAATAAGTTTCTGTTGGCTTTTTTTATTATCTTGTAAAATGCCTTCAGCCCACCCTTGATGCAGGGGCAAGCAGTCTAGAAGTTTGAGAAGAGAAGAAGAGAAGAACGCACCCTTCACTACCCAAAGGAGTCTCAGAGCAGTTTACAATCTCCTTTCTCTTCCCCTCCCCACAGCAGACACCCTGTGAGGTAGGTGGGGCTGAGAGCGCTCTCTCGAGAACTGCCCTTGAGAGAACAGGTCTGAGAGAACTTGTGACTGACCCAAGGTCACACCAGTAGCTTGCATGTGGAGGAATGGGGAATCAAACCCAGTTCTCCCGGATTAGAGTCTGTGCTCCTAACCACTACACCAAACTTGGCTCTTTGTAAATAAATATGTATATACCCACATTTAATTTTCCCTGTCACTTTTCCAGGAAGACAGGCCAGTGTGTTCCCCGGTCATGGATCTACTTGCTTACAGAGCAGAATGCTGATCTGGCTACAGAAGGTAAGACGCTTCCCCACCATCACCCCCATTGTCAGAGCCAAGCTCAGGAGGATCACTTGATATAGTCCTACTCAGATTGTGCAGCACAGATTTAGTCTGAGTGAAAAGGCAGATTTATTGCAGGAATTACTATCTGGAAACTCCATGCACGATGCTATGCCACAGAAAAGCAAACCTAATGTCAGATTAACGTGGTGGCAGCTAAAATTTACTCACTCTAAATGCATCAGAATGAATAACTGATATAAAAAAGAACAAGGTTCGAGTCCAGTGGCACCTTTAAGACCAACAACGTTTTATTCAAAGGATATGCTTTTGTGGCCAGGCACACTTCTTCAAGAAGTCCTCAACTACTACATATATGTAGTCTGAAAGACAGAACTGATCACTCCTGCATCAGACTTCTAAAGTTTAACGAAAAGGCATCAGTCCAACAGGTTACAATTACTTGGTCATTTATAAATGGTTTACCTGTTGGATCAGTAGAAAAGAGCAAGAGTCCAGTAGTACTTTAAAGACTAACAAAATATGTTAGTCTTTAAGGTGCTACTAGACTTGCTCTTTTCTGCTGCTACAAACAGACTAACGCTGCTACCCATCTTGATCTCTCTCTGTTGGATCAATGCCATTTCATCAAGCTTTGGGGCTTTTGGTCTCCATTATTTGCCCTAGGGAGTATACATGGTTCTCTCATCCTCTTTTATGCTTGCAACAGCTCTGTAAGGTAGGCTAGGCTGAGGGAAAGCAGCTGGCCCAAGGTTACTCAACAAGACTCCTGGCTGAACAGGTGACTGAATCCAGGGCTCTTCGTTCCAGTACTTTAACCACTACATGATACAGCTTTCTCTCTATAATGCCTAGAAAGATGTCATAATCTGTTTTATTATTTTGGTACACATAATTAGCACATAGTGAGAATATACTTCGAAGGGTCTTATGTGATTAATGACATACGCTTGTCTTTTACTGTGAAAAATGGGAGGTTGTCCGTAGCACTGTCTAATTGCAATTGCTCGGATCAGTTCAGTTTAGTTTCCTTAAATGACGGCGACAACATCCTGGGGAGTGTGAAACCACCAATTTAGGATTTGGATCCGTGACCTTCCTGCCTTGTAAAATCTTGTATGTGAGGCTATGAGACCTCTGATCCAGAAAACAGTGAATGCACGCTTCTTTCCCAGAGGAATAAACTGGATGAGAATCCAGATGGAGGTGGTGATGGTTAGTAAGGAGTGTCCAGTGAACAGTGTCATTATCCCCATTTTTGATGGGGAGGAGCAATTTGCATTGAAGAACTCCATTAAAAGCATGGGAGTTTTATTGGATCCAGGCCTCCTGTTAGAAAAACAGGTTAACACAGTAACAAAATTTGGGGCTTTCCCCCCCCAACAGCATTTAGCTCAGAAGTTGTCCCCATTTCTACAGACATCTGATCTGGACATGCTGACCCATACAGTGGAAACCAGGAGGCTTGATTACTGTAATGTGCTTTGCATGGAGCTGCTCTTGAAGACAATCCAGAAACTTAAGCTGATGCAAAATGCCTGCTTGCTAACAGACTTTACCTGTCAGTCCTGAAGTTAATGCAGTCTCTGCCTATTCCAGGTCTTAAGGTGCTGGTGCTTACCTTTAAAACCTCCCATGACCAGGGGCTCACCTGGAGGATGGTTTCTCCCGTTATGACTCTGTGCAGCAATTTCCATCCTAACAGGATCTCCTAATAGTCCCCTTGCTCTCAAATATACATCAGTGACAGCCTGTGTCAGTATTGTAATGCCCCTGTATAAATCTATGGTGTGGCCTCAATTGGAATACTAAGTACAGTTCTGGTCTCCATATCACCAAAATGACATTGCAGAGCTGGGAGAAGTACAGAGGAGGACAACCCAGATGATTAGGGGATTAGAGCTCCTTCCCTATGAGGAAAGGTTAAAGAGTCTGGGACTTTTCAGTTTAGAAAAGAGGTGACTAAAGGGGGACATGATAGAGGTTTATAAAATTATGCACGGAGTGTTGACAAAGAGAACGTTTTCTCTCTCTCCCAAAAGACTAGAACTTAAGGGCATCCAATGAAGCTGATGGGCAGTGGGTTCAGGACGGACAAAAGGAAATACTATTTTACGCAGAGAATGACTCATTTCAAATATGGAATTTGCTGCCAGAGGATGTAGTGATGGCCACAGGAATAAACAGATTTAAAAGGGGATTGGATAGGTTCACAGAGGGGATTGGATAGGTCTATCAATGGCTACTAGTCTCCTCAAACCTCCACAGTCAGAGGCAATAATCCTCTGAATCCCAGAGCCAGGAGGCAGCATCAGGGGAAGGCCTCAGGCTCTATGCCCACTTGTTGGACCTCGAGATGAACTGGTTGGCCACTGTGTGAGACAGGGAGCTGGACAAGGTGGACTATTGGTCTGATCCAGGAGGGCTCTTCTTATGTTCTTACATCCAGGCCTTTCTGTTGCTGCTCCACTGTTATAGGATAATCTCCTGGAAGAGGTGAGGTAGGCAACCTACCTTTGAGACCTTTCAGGAAAGCTATGACAGAATTATTTAAAGGAGCTTATGGGGCAATTAAATGGGCTTGGTTTAATTAACTGTTTGATTATCTGTTTTAATTTTTAATTATCTTCTCTAAATCCAACCCTACAGGCCGGCCCCACATGCGGACGGAGTTGTTCTCTACCAAATGTCCTGACTTCATCATGGTCAAGGAAACAGACCAAGGCTACCAGAGGATCCTGCTGTATGGTGGGTTCTTTGTCGAGACTTCTGGGGTTACTTGACAGGGTTTACTTGCTGGGCAGGAAACTCAAGGCTGACCCAGCTGAGCTCTGAGAAGGAGCAAGGTGTTTGAGCTGCCAGAGGGGTGAGTGGTATTTTTATTTATTTACTTTCAGCTGAGGTGCTTTAGCTGAGAAGGTACTGTGTCAGGGACTGTATTTGGGAGTGTGTGGGTGAGTTGTAACAGACTCCTGACTGCTGGAGTTAGGGTGTGAAAGGGTCATTGTTTGCCTGTAATTAAGTGCTTGGGTGAAATTGAATAGCAGACTCCTGGCTGCTGGAGTTGGGGTGTGAAAGGGCTTTGTTTGACCGTCATTAAGTGCCTTGGGTGATTTTGAGTAGCTGCTGGCCACACCCTCTCCTGGGAGACAATTCCATTTAAGGCAGGAAGTTTGCAAGAGGCATGAGCCTCTGGGCGACGAGCCAAAGGGCGAGGCTCTTTGCCTGTGGCTCTTGGCCTAGGGGCTCTGTAAGAAGCCCAGGAAGAGACAGAAAGCCAGGACCTTGGCTCCTTGGTAAGGTAAGTAGACTCCTACAACAGGAGCCATATAAATACAAAGGGTTTTAAAAGGGGGGTTATAGAAAAGTATTTGTTTAAAAACAATTATGAAGCCAGAATGCCAGCAGGGGGTTGGGGGCTATCCAGTGTTTTGCATGGAGTGTCACATGTATGACTATCTGCCCACTGGTCAGAAGTCTTGGGTGTGTGCTCGGTGCAAGGAGCTCCTGGTTCTCAGGGAGCGAGTTTGCTCCCTTGAGGCCAAGGTGGCTGACCTGGAGAAGCAGGGACAGTCAGTTAGGTGCACGGGGAAGACTCTCGGGGACTTGTTAGATATGTCCCACTCTGGATCTGGCAGCCCGGCTGCTGCCAGGGAGCATGAGGGTCAAGGGGAAAAGGGGCACCATGCTGAGGATAAGGGGAATGTGCCCTCAGAAGGGACCTCTTCTTCAGCTGGTGAACGGGTATCCTTTCGTACCAAGGAACCGTCCCTGGGAAGGGTGGGAGGGGGGCTCTTGGTAGTTGGTGATTCGATCCTTAGGCAGGTAGACAGCTGGGTGGCGAACCCGCGTACTGACCGTATGGTGACTTGCCTGCCTGGTGCGAAGGTAGCGGACATTACGCGTGTTTTAGATAGGCTGGTAGATAGTGCTGGGGAGGAGCCAGTGGTCGTGGTGCACGTCGGCACCAACGATGTGGGGAAATGCAGTCGTGAGGTCCTGGAGGAGAAATTTAGGCTGCTGGGCAGGAAACTCAAGGCCAGGACCTCCAAGGTAGCCTTCTCGGAAGTGCTACCTGTTCCACGCGCAGGGCCGGAGAGACAGGCACAGATCAGGAGTCTCAATGCGTGGATGAGACGGTGGTGTAGGGGGAAGGGTTCAAGTTTGTTAGGCACTGGGATGCTTTTTGGGACAAGAGGGAGCTGTACAAAAGGGACGGTCTCCACTTGTCCCGAGAAGGAACCAGGCTGCTGGCGCTCAAAATCAAAAAGGTGGCAGAGCAGTTTTTAAACTGAATAATGGGGGAAAGCCGACAGGAGATGAAAAGTCTCTGGTTCGGGATGGCTCATCTCAAAGAGATGAAGGGGTAGCTATTACTTTTGTACAAGGAAATGGATTACAATTGTCCACTGAGACTGTGGCTAATGATAGGAACTGCCTGGCAAGGTCTCGAGGCAGCAAGAGGAAGGCTGTGGGCTTAACAAACATGGGAAACTATAAGTGTTTATACACAAATGCTAGAAGTCTCCGAGGTAAAATCGGGGAGTTGGAATGCTTGGTGTTGGGGGGAAATAGACATTGTGGGTATTTCAGAAACTTGGTGGGATGAGGAAAATCAGTGGGATACGGTGATTCCTGGTTATAAATTATATCGGAAGGATAGGGGGGAAAGGGTTGGAGGTGGGGTGGCTCTGTATGTCAGAGAGGGTATACCGTCCAGTAAGATTGAGAGGGTAAGAGAATTGGATTCACTTCTGGAAATGCTATGGGTTGAAATAGTGGGTCCAAAAGGAGGCTTAACAGTGGGAGTTTGTTATCGCCCACCAGATCAAAAGATAGAGGAGGATTATAAAATGATGAATGAATTAAAGATAGCGGCTAGACGAAATAACTGTGTTGTAATAGGCGACTTTAACTACCCACACATTGATTGGGTCAATATGAGTTCTAGTCGGGAAAAAGAGATTGCGTTCTTAGACACTCTCAATGACTGTGCTGTGGAACAGATGGTCACAGATCCTACCAGGGGAGAGGCGATCCTGGATTTGGTCCTAAGTAACACCCAAGACCTGGTGAGAGATGTAAAAGTGACTGCACCACTTGGGAACAGTGACCATAATGTCATTGAGTTTAACATTTGTACAGATAGGGAGTTGCCCAAAAAGACTGACGCAACCACTTTTAACTTTAAAAGGGGTAACTTCTCTGGTATGAGGGGACATGTGAGGAAGAAATTGAAAGGAAGAGTGGAGAAGGTCAAAACCATTGGGGAAGCTTGGAGACTATTTAAAAAGACAATCCTAGAAGCTCAGAAAAAATATATACCGCAGGTTAGGAAAGGTACAAATAGGTATAGAAAAAAGCCTGCATGGTTAACAAATAAAGTAATGGAAGCTGTAAAAGGTAAGAAGGATTCCTTTAAGCGGTGGAAAGCTAGTCTTAGTGAGGTTGATAAAAGGGAACACAGACTATGGCAAATAAAATGCAAGTCTGTGATCAGGCAAGCAAAAAGGGAATATGAGGAGCATATCGCAAAAAACATAAAGACCAACAATAAAACTTTCTTCAAATACATTAGAAGTAGGAAGCCAGCCAGGGAGGCAGTGGGGCCCTTGGATGACCAAGGGGTAAAAGGAGTAGTGAAGGATGATAGGGAAATGGCTGAGAAGCTGAATGCATTTTTTGCCTCTGTCTTCACTGTGGAAGAGGAGAAGTGTTTGCCCACTCCAGAAGCACCGATTTCGGGAGGGGGTTTGAAAGACCTGAATCAGATTGCGGTGACAAGAGAGGAAGTCCTCCGACTGATGGACAATTTAAAAACTAATAAATCACCAGGCCCGGATGGCATTCATCCGAGAGTTCTGAAAGAACTCAAATGTGAACTTGTGGATCTCCTGACAAAAATATGTAATCTTTCTTTAAAATCTGCCTCCATTCCTGAGGACTGGAAGGTAGCTAATGTCACTCCCATCTTTAAAAAGGGCTCCAGGGGAGATCCGGGAAATTACAGGCCAGTCAGTCTGACATCGATACCGGGTAAGTTGGTGGAAACTGTTATTAAGGAAAGAATTAGTAGGCACATTGATGAACAAAAACTATTGAGGCAGACTCAGCATGGGTTCTGTAAGGGAAGATCTTGTCTCACTAACCTGTTAGTGTTTTTTGAGGGAGTGAACAAACATGTGGACAAGGGGGACCCAATAGATATTATTTACCTTGACTTCCGGAAAGCTTTTGATACAGTTCCTCATCAAAGGCTCCTAAGTAAGCTCAATAGTCATGGGATAAAAGGACAAGTCCTCTTGTGGATCAAAAACTGGCTTATAAATAGGAAACAGAGAGTGAGTATAAATGGGAAACTTTCTCAGTGGAGGGTGGTAAGCAGTGGGGTACCACAGGGATCAGTACTCGGTCCGATGCTTTTTAACTTGTTTATTAACGATTTGGAATTGGGAGTAAGCAGTGATGTGGCTAAATTTGCAGATGACACAAAGTTGTTCAGGGTGGTGAAAACCAGGGAGGATTGTGAGGCACTCCAAAGGGATCTGTTGAGGATGGGTGAGTGGGCGTCAACGTGGCAAATGGGGTTCAATGTGGCCAAGTGCAAAGTGATGCACATTGGAGCCAAAAATCCTAAATATAAATACACGTTGATGGGGTCTGATCTGGCAGAGACTGACCAAGAGAGAGATCTTGGAGTCGTAGTGGATAACTCGCTGAAAATGTCTACACAATGTGTAGCTGCAATAAAGAAGGCCAACGCTATGCTGGGGATTATTAGGAAGGGAATTGATAACAAATCAGCCAGTATCATCATGCCCCTGTATAAATCATTGGTGCGACCTCATTTGGAATACTGTGTACAGTTCTGGTCACCACATCTCAAAAAGGATATTATAGCATTGGAAAAAGTGCAGAGAAGGGCAACTAGAATGATAAAAGGAGTTGGAACACCTTCCCTATGAAGAAAGGTTAAAATGCTTGGGGCTCTTTAGCTTGGAGAAACGACGGCTGAGAGGTGACATGATCGAGGTTTATAAGATTATGAATGGGATTGAGCAGGTTGAGAAAGAAGTACTTTTCTCCCTTTCTCACAATACAAGAACTCGTGGGCACTCTATGAAATTGCTGAGCAGTCGGGTTAGAACAGATAAAAGGAAATACTTCTTCACCCAAAGAGTGATTAACATATGGAATTCACTGCCACAGGAGGTCGTGGCAGCTGCAAGCATGGACAGTTTCAAGAGGAAATTAGATAAACATATGGAGCAGAAGTCCACCAGTGGCTATTAGCCACAGGGTATAGATGGGAACTCTCAGTCTGGGGCAGGTGATGCACTCTATTCTTGGTGCTGGAGGGGCAGCAGTGGGAGGGCTTCTGGTGCCCTGGCCCCACTGCTGGACCTCCTGATGGCACCTGGTATTTTTGGCCGCTGTGTGACAGAGTGTTGGACTAGATGGGCCATTGGCCTGATCCAACATTGGCTTCTCTTATGTTCTTATGTTCTTATGACTTTGATAGACACAGGGTTCCGGAGCTAAGAATTCTGAGTAACACCCTTCTCTCCCCCCTCACCACCAGCCCGGACCCTCCACCCTCCTGAGAATTGTATCACCGCTTTTCAAGAGCCAAGCTTCCTGCTTGGATATGGACGAATTCCTGCTGATTCCCAGAACACACAGTAAGTGTGGTTTGTGACACGAGTACTGACAAAGTCCCACCTTATGGGCCAGCACTGTTCCCTTGGTGCAGAAGCCCACTGTAGACCTTTCAAAATGGCCAGGTGAATTCCATTGTGCCTTGGTGTTAGAATGTTCCTACAACCGGCAGCCAGTGCTTGATGATCCTGGGGCCGGGTGTAGCCACTGGAAGGGTGGTACTGCCTGCTCCCCTCTCCCTAAGCTAAAAAGGAATGTGAGGAAAGCAGCAGTCGTGTCAACAGGAAACCCTCAGGCAGGTGGCCGGCCCATCGGCCCTAGAACATGTGGAGGTTGAGGGAGGCCTTCAAACATCCTTGCTCACAGCCCTTGCTGAAGATACTCACTGACCATGGTTAAACAAATATATTTACCAGACTCCCTTGAATTTGGGGAGGCAGAACATACATTGGCCAACCATGTACCAGACGGTCATGTGAATGCCCAGTAATCTACTCCAATGTCATCAAACAAGCCTGGAAGAGAGGGCTTTGCTCTGATGCTTTCCATACAACCTAAACCAGGTTTGGTGTCGTGGTTAAGAGCTCAGACTCTAATCTGGGAGAACCGGGTTTGATTCCCCACGCCTCTACATGCAGCTGCTGGTGTGACCTTGGGTCAGTCACAAGTTCTTTTGGAGCTGTTCTCGAGAGAGCTCTCTCAGCCCCACCTACCTCACAGGGCATCTGTTGTGGGGAGGGGAAAGGAAATGGAAAGGAGATTGTAAGCTGCTCTGAGACTCCTTCGGATAGTGAAGGGTGGGTATAAATCCAATCTCCTCCTCCTCTTGACTTCACAAAGTCTTCCCTTTCTCTGCTGAAAGCAGCAGCTCTTCCGTACTAGACAAAAAAAGTTGTGTTTGCCCTACGTCCTCATTTCAGGATGTTCCTTGTTTGTATGCGTAAAGTGGCACCAACTCACAGCTGACCCATACTATGGTAACTTGACCCATATTGTGTTGTAAAGCGGCCTGAGCCCTATCCTTTCAGGGGAGGGCAGTTGAAAATCAAATTTAATCAATAAAAACGTATGGCAACCCTGAAAGGGTTTCAAGGCAACAGACTAACAGAGGTGGTTTGCCATGGCCTGCCTCTGCATGGCGACCCTGAAATTCCTTGATAGTCTCCCATCCAAATACTGAGGGCTGACCCTGCTTGGCTTCCAAGATCTGGCATTTACTGTGCAGTTACTTCCAGTCGGAACCCCTTGCTTCGGTCTAGACTGGAGTAGGATTATGACATCAGAGGTCCCTGTGTTGTTTGTGACTGTGTTCAAAGACTACGCCAGGCTAACTAAATAATCATCTGGATTCCTAAGACCTGAGGCACACCCAGAACACTGGAAATTCCTGCTATAATAACCATCCCACTTCTGTCGTCTCTCCTAGGTGCTTGTGAATTTCAAGAATCTTGAACCTAACACTCACTGGGTAAGATGAACCATCCTGTCCCGCTGCACAAATACAACTTCCTCGACGCAGCCTAGAATTATGTTCTTCCTGTTACAAGGGCTAAGCAAGACTGGGAATCGTAATTAGGATCTCCCTTGTTCATTAAACATTGTTAACAGCCATCTGTAGATTTTTATTCTCAGGGCAAATTCCAGTCTGGGAAGGGGAGGGGCCATTTAAATTGGTGAGGGGGGAATGGTTGGGGAAGGGAAGGGTGATTATGGCCTGAGCACTGCAGCACTGATCCGAATTCCTCTCCTGGTATTAATTTTGATAACCACGTGATTAGGATCAAGGTGGGCCCGGTGGTGGTGGTGGTGGGGATGGCTCCGCAGTAGAGAGCCTGATAGGTTCACCTCCCAGCAACCCCAGTTAAAAGGATCAAGTAGCAAGGGACGTGAAAGACCTGTGCCTGCTGCCAGTCAGAAAAAAACAAAGTTTGACTCCAGTGGCACTTTTAAGACCAACAAAGTTTAATTCTGGGTATAATCTTTCGTGCACACGCACACGAAAGCTTATACCCAGAATTGGTCTTAAAAGTGCCACTGGACGCAAATTTTGTTCTGTTGCTTCAGACCAACACGGCTGCCCCACCAGGATCAGTCTAAATAAAGAATTACTGAGGGGCCCAAGGTGTAAGATTCAATATAAGGCAGCTTTGTGTGTTCCTTTCCCAGGGCATGTCTCACGTGGCCTCTATTTAACCACCCATTTTGTTCATCTAGATCAGGGGTTTCCAAGCTGTGTTGCAGGGGACCCTGGGGATTCCTGCCCAGTTTATGAAAGGTTCCTCAAAGGAAATGAGCGCTAAGAGCAGATCAGGTTCTCTGCAAGACAACTTGCCTTGGCCTTCCCCTGGAACGCTCGACTGCAGGGTAACGCCGTTGGCTGTGTTCTCGGCCACCCTCCCAGTTCAAGTGGGGGCAACAATGAGGCCTAACAGGTCTGACCGTGAATGGAGTCTGCACCCTAGAACGTAACCAGAATCCTCCTGGGCACACTAGGTCGCCATGGGATGAGTTCCTTGATGGGAGATAGTCTTAAGGGAAATGCAGATCCTTTCTTCGCTCTGCTTCCTGACAAATTGTCAATGGCTATGGTTGATTGCATGATCAACACATGGGGCAAGCCTAGACAGTTTGGTCCTGGGAACAAAATCCAGCTTTGGACATTCTGTGTTCTGTTGCTTTAGGAAAAGGCCACGCTTCTGGTTCGTAAGGCTGCAGTATGGTTAGCTTTGAAAAGGGAAGGATGGAAATTCACAGTGCAAGAGGACAGGAAGAAGGGGGAAGGAACTCGGCAGCCAGTGGGCCACTCCCCACATTCTTTCTTAGCCATGCTCTCTCATACTTTCTAGAGTCTGCTGGCATGATCGAGTTCCTCAGCTGCTCACTCAGCCAATGAAATATGAAGCCTCAGATTCTGTTGCATTTGTCCCCTTCCTCATTTCTCCCCCCCCTCGTTTTCTCATCAGCTTCAGACCCGCTGTGGCAGGAATTAACCATCCACTGAACTTTACTCGCCTTGGTCGACTGGAGAAGCCGTTAGCTGTCTTGGCGTTGTTAAATAAAATTCCTTTTCTGATGGTCGCAAACGTTATTTTAAAAGATGCTGTAGTGTACAAACGTTAGAAACAGTTCTCAGGAGAGAGCCCAGGAAGGAACAGTAGCAGTTGGACTGAACGAGACTAGGATCAGAAGGGTGGGTGATTTCTGGAGAAAACAAGGTTGAACGTATTAAAGGCTGTTATTATTGTGTGGCGACTTTATCCGGACCAAAAACTCCCAGGGTTTTTTTTAATTAATGCAATTGTCCGGCTCACAGGGGCCCAATTTCAATTGGGACCATGAAGTTAACAAAAGGGAAGTTGAGTTGCCTCCACTGTGCCATTTCCCCAGCCTGAAATGGTGTCAGGGAGTCACCACCTGGAAACCCAGAAGTAATCTGGGGGGTGAGAGAAAGAGAGAGAGAGTTGGGTGTGTATAAAGTGCTGTCAAGGCACCACTGAGTTACGGCAGCCCCCCGGGTTTCTGAAAGCAAGAGACTAACAGAGGTGGTTGGCCACTGCCTGCCTCTGTGGAGCAGCCCTGGATCTCCTTCGTGGTCTCCCATCCAAGCGCTAACTGGGGCTGACCCTGCTCAGGCTGCTGAGATCTCACAAGATTGGGCTAGTTTGGTAGCAGATACCAACAGGGCCTTTAAAACCCCCCATGCTGCCTTTGGAATAACAAAGTTGCATTTCTAACATGGATAACTGCACAAATTCTGGCCACCCGTCCCTCGATGCCTCGGAATATGTCGATCCTCCGAACATAGACAGCTAGAGGCAAAAACGAAAAGATCAGGGGTATGGAAAGAATTTGCTGACTCCCATATATTGAGGCCAGCCAATTCCATGTTGCTGAATGCTGCTCAAACAGAAGTGGAGCTGCCTTTCCAAGACTGCAGCCTTCCCTAGCCCAGCCAAGACCCTTCAGCTGGAGGGGGGCCTCCAGAGCTGAGCTGCTCTGTACCAGTCATTCTTTACTTATTTACTTCATTTATGCCCTCACCATTCTCTTCAATGGGAATCCAAACCAGCTTCTGTTGTTCTCCTAGCCAACATTTTATCCTCACAACAACCCTGTGAGGTAGGTTAAGCTGAGAGCATGTGACTGGTTGAGATCACCCAGTGACCTTCCGTCACAGAGTGGGGATCAGGATCTGGGTTTCCCAGATCTTAGTCTGACGCTCTGATCACTACACCTCGCTGAATGAGAAACTGCTTCCGTATGATGGTGATACAAGGGCAACGGGATATCGCACCCAAGAACTGACAGGCAAGCTACCTGACCAATCCTTTCTGGCAAATACCCTCCCAGCCAGTGTTCCTTCTAAGCAGAGTTAGTGTGAGCTAGCTCACTTTTTTAAGCCTCCGGCTCACACATTTTGGTCTTCGCTCAGGAAGGTTGGCTCCAGAGCAAACTAATTGATGCAGTAGCCAAATCGCTCGCTCACAACTTTAATGCCAGTAGCACACAAAGTAGAATTTTTGCTCACAAGACTCCACAGCTTAGAGGGAGCATTGCGTCCCAGCTAATTTAATAAATTCTTTCCCCAATTGAAATCAAGGCTAAATTCAGGTGTTTTTTTGGGGGGAGGGGGAGAAATACAGCCTCAAGGAGGGAGATATTTGCAGGTTAAAGCTAGCAAGCATGTGAGGAGTCAGCCCCCATTCCTCCTTGCTCTTTCTCTAAAAGTACCCCCTTATCCCTATATTTGCACTGCTTTGGGAAAGGCAGGTTTGGACTCATACCAGTGCAGCAACCACATAGGACTGGATCCAACCAGTTTTTCTGCTGACGAAAGGGAAAAGACCATTTAAAAAAGGCTATGCTGGGTATCATGGGGACTGCAAAGCGGTAGCCATGTTAAGGAGTCAGTTTGGTGTAACAGACTCTAATCTGGGAGAACCGGGTTTGATTCCTCCCTACTCCACTTGTACCTGCTGGATGACCTCGGGCAAGCCATAGTTCTGGCACAGCTGCTCTTGAAAAAGAGCAGTTTCTGTCAGAGCTCTCTCAGCCCCACCTCCACGGTGTCTGTTGTGGGGAGGGGGAGGGAAAGGAGTTTGTAAGCTGCTCTGAGACTCCTTTGGGTAGTGAAGGGAGGGTATAAATCCAATATCTTCTCTTCTTAAGTCTGCTATAGCAAAACACGATAGAAGTCCAACTTAAAGACTAACATTTGTTCCAATGTGAGTCATGGTTCATAGCTATGCAGATCACGGGACCGGCATGGACATAAGCCACGTGGGGACAGGGGCTGCAATAAAGAAGGAAATTCAAAATTCAATGGAAAAGGTGGCTGGATACAACCCACAGAATTCCCATCTGACCTGAGTACAGAAGCTCTTCCTTTACTGGACACCCCCCCCCCCCCAATTTGGTGAAGTGGTTAAGCGTGTGGACTCTAATCTGGGAGAACCAGGTTTATTCCCCACTCCTCCACTTGCAGCTGCTGAATAAACTTGGGCAAGCCATAATTCTGTCAAAGCAGTTCTTGAAAGAGCTCTCTCAAACCCACCTACCTCACACAGGGTATCTATTGTGGGGAGGGAGGGGAAGGGAAAGGAGTTTGTAAGCCGCTCTGAGACTCTGAGTGAAGGGCGGGGAATAAATCCAATCTTCTTCTAGTCTTGCCAGTTCAGCAAAACCTGCCCACCCTTCCCAGGCTTTATCTAACTAGCATAAGGATCAGTGACACACATGCTCAGACACACAGACCCTGCAAATTCAAATCAAGTGGCATACAGTCCTTCTTTGAAGGTTCCCTTTTATTTAAATATATATTATATTAACACAAGTTGGAAAAATAAACGGATCCAGGAACGATTGTGTTTAGCTGTCCAACAGTATTCAGGATATAGATACACAGGTCAGTTAATGTGCTTCTCTCCCCTCCCACACCCACCCTATTCACATCTCGTGCTTTCCTTAAATTAAAAACAAAAGCAGAGACAATCTGGTTCCCCCCCACACCTGAACAAAAGGGAAAATACCCGCCATGCACCCAAACACACACAGAGCCATGTTCTCTCTACAAAAGGCACCAGTAAACATCTTGACCCCTTCTTGGTTAGCAAGACAGAGCAGGACAGGGAAGAGGTGTATTTTGGCTCTCAGAGCACGTACAGATGGCACATGTTTAAGATATGGATCTTACCAACTCTTGCACTGTCTGTCATTGGCAAACCAATTCCCATCTTCCCCCCACCCCCAACCCTCGGAATTTCAGAATGCCTCAGATGGTACCTGTTAAAATCCTAACTCGGTCACCATCACCACTGTAACCACATACATATATGGAGTGCACCCAGCATTCCTGCTTGTCTATGTCTCTAAATTTCAGTCACAAGCACGAATTGGCTAGTGTCAATGCCATCACTGCCAATGCACTGCCATCCCTTAGCTGCCAATGGCTGCAGCTTTGGGGCTGTTTCACAAACAGTTCAGTCTGGTAAAGGGCAAGCACTTATGTCACCGTGCCTTATGCCTTCTTGAAACCAATAGAAACTATTCACAGTTCACTTAGGGTGGAACTACAGGGTAGGAAGAAAACACAGGGTGCTCCACCTCACGTTGCTCTAGGTGTGGGAGCAAGAGGCCAAAGGAGAATACCAAATCCTCCACCACCACACCCACCAGTTGATTCTCCCTTACAAACGCTCTCCCAAGCCACTTCTCACCGCCACTCCATCCCTTAAGCTGGTCTCTAAAATGGAAAAGTAGGTTTTACTGGGGGGGGGGGAATGTGTGGTATTGAGAATTTGCAAGGGAGAACCAACAGGCATGGAAGGGGGTCAAGCTCTCCCCCTGGCCCAGCCAGTTTTTCCTTAAAAATATTCCTCCACATCCCACCACCCGTTAACATTAACTCAGCAAATGTGGCTCTGGGAATCCACCCTCGCTGAGGTAAAACACGCAGCTCCACCCTTAAGCTTTTCATGCAGCTTATTTATAATTAACTTTAGCTAGATCGTGGGTTTAAGAGAGAGACAGCGCAAGCCTCCTATTCCTACCCTGCCATTTCCTTCCCCTCAGCCTTTGTCTTTTCAAAGGGACAAACAAGGTTTTCCGTTGACACAGGACTATTCCCCCCACCCCGCTAGTAATGGTTATACAGCAACGGGAAGGGGCTCACAGGTCCATCCCTCAAGCGGCAGGCACTTTCCTCCAGCGCAACAAACTTCAACTGTGGGATCTGACCCAACAGTCACAAGTTTGGGAGGAATGCCTCTGTGTGAAGAAGGGGGGAGGGGTTGCTCCAGAAAAGCATACAAGTTCTCAGAATCCTTGTTTCACCTGCTTCCCAAGTGTGAAGGCTTTCTGGACACCCGCTAGGCCATTTTCTAGATGGTTCTCTTCAACTAATAATGTCACCAGTGTTTAAAGACCACTCACAAGGGAAAGGATGAGGAAGGCAAAGGGGATTTAGGCGGGATTGCAGCCAAGCGGCATAAATGTGTGAATTCTGTAAGTCTTTGTGCTAAGTAAGGAAGGGTGCTGGTGGTTTTGTTCTACGTCAGCCAATGCCGTTCTAGATTGTACTAAAATACAATTAACATTAACAGTCCTAACATACACCCAGGTCCAAGCCAATGGTGTGTGGTCATCCTCCATCTGAGAATCTGTAACAAGGTCTGGCTGGAATGTGAATGAATTCTACAACTGAACAACCACTATGCAGCTCCAGAAGTGTGTATTTCTTTGAAAAACACAAGGAGGAAGACTCGAGAAATCACAGATATGGTTGGCACTAGTTGGTAGCAAGGACAACCAGCCGCCAGGGTCCTGAGCCTGGGGATGGGTGCTTACTACGGTACCCTTGCAGTTTGGCTTCTAAGATTCCCAATGCATGCCACTGTTTCACAGCAGAATTCAGAGCAGCAGAAAGGGGGAAGGGTGTCCCATCTCCAGCTAGAAAGAGGCACTGGCCAAATGCTCCATCTGGCAATGCAAATGGGAACCTCTTCTGAGCCTGGATTCCGAAAGATCTCAGAGTCAGCCCGGATAGAAAGGGCACTGTTTCTTTGCTTCCAAAGGCTCTCTAAGCAGATGGATGTTGCACCAAAAATCAACATGGCTCACTTCTAGGAGCCAGCATTTAGGACAGAATCATAACAAGATTGTCACAAGACAGTGGTAAGTACAGTCCAACACTAGCCAAGTCTATCAGGTCAGAAGTTTGTAAGACATTTAGATGAGAACCCAGAGGTTTAAAATTTGATTCTTGCCAGAGACAGGTGATATGAAGGGGGTGGGGAGCAATTCTAGACCCATGTAAGGTAGAGAGGATTCTTAAATCAATGGCAGATGTCCCATCAGAAGATACGAGCTAAGCATTTGCATCTAGAGCTAGGAAATTCAGTGGACAAAATTTGCAGGAAATGCTTGGAGCTCTTTTAAGAGTTTGAATCCCGATAATGGGTTTTCCCAAAGAAAGAACAGATTGTCTGTTAGGAAGGAGTTGAGACTGGCTATGTGTAGTTGCAATAAGACATTATTGTGTTTAGGTCCGTCCCCCCCCCTTCGCCATTTTTGTTTTGCCACATGTAGACCAATGGTGCCAACCTTTTCCTTTGGGACAACAGGGAAATAAGGGGAACAGTTCAAGTGGACAGCCTAATGGAGCTATGAGATTTAGATAAAAAGAGGCGCCAGAAGATTAATTTTTTTAAAGGACTCGCTGCATATCTGAGCTGCACAATTAACTGACTGGCACCGTATAATTTTGAAGGGGTGGTTGCAGCTGAGCTATGGGATGGGCTCCTTGTTTGAAACCAAGGTGTGGCCTTTTCTAGATTTCAGGGCCCAAAGTCTGTCAGTCAAGCCAGAAAGTTTCCTGATCAGGAATTCACAATAGTGGAATGAGGCTCCTAATTCAATACAAACACCACTGAGCATCCTGTGTTGTCCCCCCCCTTTCCTTTTTCTCTAGGAAGCAGAGCTTGAGTGGTTTGGGAGCAGGAGAAGAATGAAAACAAGGTGCCTGTTTGTGCTTTCCTTGGCACTGTGAGGAATTCCACTGCTTTGCAGAAGCCTGCAGGCTTTTTGTGCGTGCCCAGCTCACTCTGGGCCAAATGCTGTCCCCAGCCTGCAGGGGGCAATCTTGTGTCTTCTTGGGTGCCAAGGTGCAATGAGGGTAGAGCGAGTGCCCCTTTGACTTCCGGGGGAAAGCCAGCTTAAGCAGGAAAGAGTCTGCATTCCTAGGAGGATGGTGAGGGCATTTTCTTACCAGGAGCAAGAGCCACAGCACACACGTGCACACACACCACCCAAAGATCTGAGGGAAGTCTCTGGTTGGATTCATTCTCACTTGCTCACCTGTTAAGAGAGTGTCGTAAGTTGCTCCGAGTTTACTTTGCAGGACTTTGTTCCTCTGCGCACTTGTCTATTCCTGAACTTAAGAAACAGAAAAACCTTCTAGTTTTGTCTGAGCCTACCCTTCAAGATGGAAGACTCTGCTAGCCCTGAAGGAGAAATGCCCCCGGAAATGGAGAACTGGGTCAGGGAACGTGGGCTGGAGACCAGTTCCCAGGTGGTGGCCCCAACAGCAGGCTTCCTCCTGAGCCAGGCAGAAGACAAAATGCAGAAAGAGCAGACCACTGATTCTCCCGAGGCAGAAAAGACCCCATTGAATGCCAGAAAAAGGCCAGTTCTCAACAGGACCCCACAGGAAGATGACCTGCTGGGCAATGGCAGGACACTGATTCTTCATTCTAGACCTTGTCAGGGTGGTGGAATGGAAACCACCTCTGTGCAGCCAGATCAGGAACTAGTGACCTTTGAGGACATGACTGTGTGTTTCTCAGAGGAGTGGGATCTACTGGATCCGGACCCAAAGGGTCTTGCACCAGGAAGTCATCGTGGAGAATTGCAAGAACTTGGACTTTCTGGGTGTTGTTAGGGAGCCTGAGAAAGGAAGAACAGCAGGGAAAGAAAACTGAAGCAAAGGGGATGAAGAAAAGCCCGGCAGTCAGGAAACCCCAAGTCAAGAAGAAAATGGCAAAGGAAATAAATGAAACAAGTTCTGTAGTTTTGCAAAAACCTTTACTAGTAAGTTGATCCTTAGGGTTCCATTTGCCGTAGATCAGCCACATCGGCTGGCTCTGAGGAAACAGAGCAGCTGGAACCAATCCAAAAGAAAGGTGCAGCCAGCAAAATGCAACCAATCACTGACAGCTGGACTCTGGAGGCTGTGGCCCCACAGGTAGCCAAAGAACAGTCATCAAGGGACAGCATCCCAATGGCCCAAGTCCTGGACCCAGGATCAGACAAGGTCCTGCAAGCTGCTTTGCCCCTGCCATCCCCAGAGCCACCAGAGGGCGTGGCAGGAGCTCCTCAAGAGGCGGAGCATACACCTGGCTGCCTGGCAACACCTGGGGCTAACGAGCCAGAGTGATTGCTCAGGCATCAACTCAGTGCAGCCCAGCTGTGCACCCAGCATAAAGGTAGATGCTGAAGAGGGTTCAGGCGTGGAAGCAACAAGTCACTCTACCGCTGACTATGCGACCATGGCATCAGATCCTGGACATGCTCGTGTGACTATCAGACCAGCTTCTGACCTTGGCTCTTGGCTTTGTGCAACTCCTGCTCGTGTATGACCCTTAGACCCCTTGACTTTGCTACTACACTTTTTGGACAACTCTCTGGTAAAGACTCCCTGGCTCTCTGACAACTGGACTGGACTCCTGACTTTGCTACCCGCACTTGAACTCTCGCCTTCTGCAGTCAATGCTCACTGGTCTCTGCCCACCCTGTGACACCAAGAGAGAATACCTAATGGCAGAAAAGAAAGAGCTTCAGGTCAGATAAAAAAATCTTACTTCCCATCAGAAGGTCCCCAAAGGGGAAGGACTACACCTGTGCTCAGTTTGTGAGGTTTGTTCAGAGTGCGCATCTTGCTCCCCCCATCAGAGCGTCCACACAGGAGAAAAACCATATAAATGCAAAGAACGTGGAAAGAGCTTCAGAGAGAGACAGCAAAAGCCTCATTGCCCATCAGAGAATCCACACTGGGGAAAAGACCTATGAACGCTCTGTCTGTGGGGAAAGCTTCAGAGTCAGCATAACCCTTACCATCGACGAGTCCACACAGGAGAGAAACTGTACCAATGCACAACATGTGGAAAGATTTCCAGAGTCTTCATTTACATCAGACAATCTACACAGAGAAGAAGCCATATACATGTTAAGTATGTGGCAAGAGCTTCATTCAGAGTGCACACCTCATTTCTCATCAGAGAATCCACACAGGGGAGAAACTATATCGATGTTCTGAATGTGGAAAGACCTTCAACCAGAGTGCAGACCTTATCAGACATCAAAGAACCCATGCTGGATAGAAGTAAATGCATAAGAGTTTGGGAAGAGCATCAGTGGCCACGCAAAACTTCACCTTGGTACCTATGGGATACCACTATGTTACCCAAATAGCCTACCTGTGTGACACTCCCCGCAACACTTGGCGCATCCCCTTGCATATCAAGAACACAAATACATGTATCTGGGTAAAATTAAATTAGGGACCACTGCCTATGTATGGCAAGGTGCAGAATTTCGGTAGTAGCACCTCACGGTGGGAATGGGGAAGTTCCCAGAAATAAAGCAGGCAGAAAAGAGGAGGGGGAGAGAAACACCATTTCACCCTTCCTAAGAATAACATCTCCACCAGCAGCCTTTGGTTCTGGTGGGCCTGATACAATGTAATTATGCCCTCCTAATGGCAAACCAGACTTTGAAAGGGGGACTGATTTAGCCCGTGGTTGCAGACAAAAGCATTTGTACAACACTTAAGAGAAAACATGCCAGAACCCCGTTGCTAGTTTCAGCTCCAAACACAGACAGATGGCCCAGTCTGCTCTGAAGTGACCTCCCCCAGTCGGGGGCAGCTTGGACACCTGTACCACCCTGCCGAGTAATACAGCAAAACAGCAATCTGCCCTTTGGCTGGTGCAAAATGGAGAAGGGAGAGGAACACCGTACAAAGTGACTTTTGTACAGAGCAATTTACCCCCCACATGGGTAACCGTGTGCTGTGATCCAGTGGGATTATTTCAGCTTTGCCAAAGGGGTAATAAAGAAGAACTGGGGGAAGAGCATGGCCCCTTCCCAGATCTGCAGAGGGTTCTAAATGCTGGTGATGGAGAAACAGAAATTCACGGCTCAGATCCAGCAGAAATTCTAGGCTCAGAACTGCTCATCCCTGAGGTTTGGGGCAAAGTGGGGGGGGCAGCTTCCTCCCCTTTCTATTTTCACCACAACTAAGTTTTGAAAAGCCATCCCATCCTGACCAGGAGTGGCAAAAATGGTTAGCTCAGTAAGACATCTGGTTTTTTGCTGAGTGTTGCATTCTCTTCCGTGATTCCATGAAACTACTTTTGCCTGATTACAATCCCCTGGAATCTTCTGCTGTTTCTCTCCTTGATCCACTAAAATTGCAGGATCTTCAGCTCTAAATAGAATCTCATGTTTTCAGAAGAACCCCTTACCACCACGTAGCTAGTTCTTCCACTTCTTAATTCCCTATCTCAATCCCCTTTCTGAGGGGGCAGAGAACACTTCTCACACAAACATACACACAGGATTACACACCCATTCCATGAAAGACAGTTTCTGCTGCAGTTTACTAGAGCTGACCCTCAAATCCAATCCCCAACCCATCCTTAGTCTACTATGGCTCAGCTGGAGTTAAAATCCCCTTTGGTCCTGGTTGAATAGGATTTTTTTCATCCGTCTCTCTGCACTGGAGTTGGATTTATCTGGCCCAACAAGACTGTGCTGCAATCTACTAGCTCTCCCTAGTCTCCCAGACCTACCACAGGCTCAATTATTCCATCCCTAAAGGTTGTGCCCAAAGGGCAGCCACCTGCCGAGACCTGCAATATCACATGTGATTGTTTGGTAGTTTCACAGCATGGCCCCCATCAACTCCTTCCATATGGCTCACACTGGGCTGATAAGCAATGCCCACCTGAAATGTAGACTGATGGAGTCAAGCAAAAGGCCCAGAGTGCGATGAAAACACAGGCAGATAGATCGCAAGGGTAGGGCGTGTGCTGTTTTTACATCCATCTCCATCAAAAGTGCCAGCCAACCCTGCTGCCCATCAACCCCCAAGAAGGGGCTAAGAATCCTTAGCAAGGAAACTCTTAAGAATTCCTTCCTGTTCTTCCCTCCAAAACTACATTTCCCAGATTCCTCAGGGCAGCAGGGGAGGAAGGGTAATAGGAAAAGCCTAAATTTCAAGCGGGCTTAAATTTGAATTGTAGATCCACCCAGCTCTCTTCCCTCCTCTGATTTGCTCCCCAAGACCTACAACTTGTTTTGGGATTTCTCTGCCCGCTTCACAGCCGTTCACTAATTGGCTGTGTAACCGTTTACACATTAAGACTCTGTTACCGGATCCCCTGAGTCGTTTCCCTGTTAACTGTGCATTCAGTGTTGCAGACATGCACGCAGCAAACACCCTTTCTGTCCACCTAGCCATCCATAAATACAAAAGGAAAAACTCCCCTTTCCTGTCCCCAGAGGGCACCTCCTCGGCTGATCTCTTTGGCTTCCTTCCCACCCCCTTCTCCCCCAACAGATACAGGAGGCAGATTGATGCGTACGTTCCTTCTCTGACTAGCAAATTATTGTTCGTGCAATTCCACATCTGATTGTGGGTCCTCCTTAGCCGTGTCGGGGGCCGTGCCCTGGCCTGCCTCCTGATTCTCATACTCTCCGGCCCGCATACTGACGCACAAGACCAAGGTCTGTAGGAAGCCATAGAGGCAGGCGAACTGCACCAGATACTCCTGCACCAGCCAGAGGGCCAGGTACATCCCATACGCAGTGACCAAGAAACAGCCAAAGCCGTGGAGCCAGATCTTCAGGGGACCACCAAAGCCCAGGATGTCCAGGGCCAGCCGGAACACTGGGGAGGAGGCGCAGAGTAGCGTGACCACGCACAGGTCGAAGAGGTGGCGAGTGAAGTTGAAGGAGATCTGGAAGTGTTCTGGAAGCTCCACGGATTGCGTGTGGTAGGGGGAAAGGTGCTGGGGTATCCTGGCTAAGAGGGAACACTCTCCTGTGTCAGAACTTTGGCCCCACTTGATGGCTTCCCACACCCGACGGCCATTCCACCACCTCGCCTTGGGAGGTGCCAGGCTTTCTGGCATGGCCTCAGGCACCTCCCCTGAGTCATCTGCCTGCTTTGTTTTTCCTCGTCGCCAGGGCAATGCGGGGAGCCATGACCTAGCTTTGCTGAAGAACATGGCGCAGGGAGCAAAGTCAGGCCAGGGGCTCTTCGGTGATCACTCCAGTCCAGGTGGGGAAAAGGAAAAAAGCAGGTGCTTATGAACCAGATCAACAATTCAGCCAAACAAAGAGTCCAGTCAGCTCTGTAAGAGCTGTTATTACGTGTTTTTACGTGTTTCACTGAGTGTGCTGTGCTTTCAGTCCTGCTGGAGTTAGCTTGGCTTGGGGTGCTTCATGCCACTGGAGACTGAGGTTGCTGGCTCAGTTACCCAGTAATCCACAGTTGTGGTTGTTCCATAAATCATCCGGCTTTGGAACTGCACCAAGTCTTGGCTGTCAAGAATGTATTTTCTCAGTCTGGGCAATGCATACGGCTAGGACTGGGTTACTTATACATAACAGAATTCAGTGGTCAGCCACGTCACCATCTTATCCAAGACAAACCAGCAGAGACAAAAACGCATGTCCGTATCCTCCCCAACAGGGAATGCTCTTCTCTGTGTACATCGATGATTTCCCCAAAGACAGAAATCTCTGCTTCTTCTCAATTCAAAGGGTTCACATTGAAGACAGGAGCTTTCCGCAACCCCTGAAATTAAGCAAAGCCATTTTTAATCAATGAAGAGAGGGGATTAAGAAGATTCACTTGAAAGTGGGTGGGGCTCCTTGTCAGTAAGAGAGCCGATTGGGCGCAAGATTTGGTGGTCTGTCAAACCTATTTTTAGCAACCTATTGCAGGATGTTGTTAAGGGAGGATTAGGTTGTTTCCTAAAGCAGTGGGGAAACAGATGGAGCAGAATTTTACTTTGCAGTTCTTAAAGGGACAGGTATGATCTCAGGGCTGACAGCTATGTAGTGAGGCTACATGATGGCCACCCTTATGGCTTTGAATTATTACTTTTCTGTATCTCATAAAGTAGGAATAAGCAATGGAAGGGCTGGAGGGCCTGTGGCTCAGTGGCAGAGCATCTGTTTGGCATGCAGAAGGTCCCAGGTTCAGTCCCCTGCCTCTCCAGTTTAAAGGGTGAGGCTGTAGGTGGTGTGAAAGACCCCTGCCTGAGACCCTGGAGAGCCCCTGCCAGTTCAAGTAGACAAGACTGGCTTTGATGGACCCAGGGTCTGATTCAGTATAAGGCAGCTTCATGTGTTCATGTGAGGGCCTGTCGGGAATCATGAGGTGGGAGTACACAAATCCAAAATCCTTGCCCCAGCACTTAAGCCTCTCTAAAAGCCCATGGGCCTGAACAAGCTAATTCCCATTTCTCCTCTTTCCCTTAAATCAACTCTCAGCTGCTGTTATCATTCTGTGCCTCCTGGGGCATATTCGGACCTCATGAGGCTGTTTTCGAAGGGTCCCCTCCCTTTGGTTGATTTACAACGTCCTGTTTTCCTATATAGGAGAGAAGTCCCTACCTGGCCTGCACATGTCCCCATTGTGCTGCTTTTGCTATCCACACTGGGTGGGGACCAATTACTATTAGGACAGTTTCACACTCTCTCTGCTGCTAGGCAGAAGACACTTTAAGAATAAAACGTGCTCTGCCAGTAAAAGGGCCTGATCAGTAGCAATTAAAGAAGAGATTGGATTTATACCCCACCCTTCACTACCCAAAGGAGTCTCAGAGCAGCCTACAATCTCCATTCCCTTCCCGTTCCCGCAACAGACGCCCTGTGAGGTAGGTGGGGCTGAGAGAGCTCTCTTGAGAACTGCTCTTGAGAGAACAGCTCAGAAAGAACTTATGACAGACCCAAGGTCACACCAGCAGCTGCATGTGGAGGAGTGCATATTCAAACCCAGTTCTCCCAGATCAGAGTCCCTTGAGCATTCCCAGAGGGTAAACCCAACCTCCACAAAGCCAAGGGGAAACACTTTTACATAAACATCTGGGCTCTGGTGTCATTTCACTACACCCCAAACTAACAACAAGGACTTGAAATTAACGCTTTCCTAAATCTTTCTTACCATGATCATTTAAAAAAAAAAAAAACCCTGTCAATAATTCACACTGTCCACAGGTAAGTCTGCCAGTTTTTAAACTGGTCCCTCTGACTGTCCCTTTAACATCAGCTTTGACCTACAGCAGCTACCAGGGGATGCTATTTACCATGAAAAGCTTCAATGGCCCATTTTTACACATTAAACTTCTATTTAAACTTCTTTTCCTTGTCATGTGCCTGAAGAATCTTCCCTCGAAACAGTCAGCGTGGCAAAGTGGTTATTGCATCAGAGCCTGGGAGATCCAGATTCAAATCCCCACTCTGCCATGGAAGCTTGCTAGGTGACCTTGGGCCACTCACACGCACTCTCAGCCAAACCTGCCTCATTGGGTGGTTTTTTAGGACAAAATGAAGGTGGGGAAAGAGATGTTGGGAAGCCCCTTTGGGTCCCCCACTGGGTAGAAAAGCGAAGTATGAACGCCTAATCAATAACAATCCAGATCCAGCACTGATGAAACCCCCCCCATCTCCATTACATTTTTCAGTTGTGTATCTTCAGCCTTCCTCCATAAACCTCAGCCTGACAATGGTATTCTCCCTAACGACAGCAGTTTTCTGCGCACATGGTTACCTTGTTGGGAAGAGCATTCCAACAAACTGACCCACCCCCAAACTCTTGCTTGAAGTGGTACCATCCAGGGAAATCTTTACCTCTTGATTTTATACTCTGGCTGTTAATTATTTCCTCACCATCTCACTTCCTCAATCATTTCTTCCTGCACTGTCAATTCAAAACCTGAAATCTGGTAAAGCAGTCTCCCTCTTGATCGGTTTCCAGATTCATTATTCCAGATACTCTGCAAGAGGCTTTACGATTCCAGAATCTTACTTCCCCATCTTAGGTTATTTTCCACCCCCCAACGACCTCTTTTAAAAAGCCTGCACCCAGAATAGATAATTGATTAAAAATAAATAGATGGCTATCAACTGGCTGCTTCCTGAAAAATATTATATTTTCCTAAGGCACTGCTGACATAGGTAGTTTCTTCTGCAACAAGTTAAAACCTGCCTGTTTTCAGCTCTACCTTGTACTTGTTCTGCACTGAAAAAAATCACACCACCAAAACGGTATTTCTACCCTGAGAATACAAGAACTCAAATTTGAAAAATATCAGAAAAACAGACATTAATAAGACGTTACTTGAATCTTGCAGGGGATATTTTCTAATCTCTCACAATACATTTTTCAGCACCCAAGAACAGGCTTATATGGAGCTAGGGATCACCTCCACCTTATAATGTTTGAAATATTACGAACAGAACACCTGAGCATGTGCAGAGGGCTTTTCCTTCAGCACGGAATAAGTATAACCAGCAGCCTCACATATTTTAATGTATGTATATACATATTTATACCCCACTTTCCTCCCCAATGCAGACTCAGTGCAGCTTACAACATCATTCTCTCCATTTTATCCACACAACAATCCTGTGAGGTAGGTTAGGCTAAGAGAAAACAACTGGCCTGAGGTCACCCAGCTAGCATCCATAGCAGAACAGAGATCTGAACCTGGGCCTCCAGGTTATAGACCAAACCTTACAAAGGAAAGTGTATATAGTGGTGAATGCCAGGTGCCTTTAAAAATTAAACAATGAATCAAGGGACATGAAAGGGAAAGATGTCACTTCCCTCTGTACACATAAACAAAGCCCCCAATTATCTGTTTTATTTCAACCTGCCCTCCATTATGCACAAGGCTCAAAGTGGGGAACAACACTGCCAAATAAACAACTTTCACTGTCAAGTTAAAATGATAAAAACATCTGAAGCAAGTCCGTAACAATTTACAGATGGTGTATGGAAGGGACACCAATTTGTGTCCGCACCCCATTGGCGGGAGGAGGCAGAAGCCATAAGGCTAGGTGGACACCGTTACTGTCCTCAACCATAGGCCTGGCAGAACATCTCTGTCTTGCAAGCCCTGCAGAACTGCATTTAGGTCCTGCAGGGCATAGATATAATGCAGCAGAGAGTTCCACCGGTTTGGGGTCAGCAGGACCAAAAAAGCCCTGGCTCTGGCAGTAAGATTCAGTGACAGAGGCCCTGCTCCATATGGGCCACTTACCCTTCACAGGTAAGGTAGGGGGCAACCAGAGACAGGGTCTTATCTGTGGTGGCACCTCAACTTTAAACTATCTCCCCACAGAAGTTCACCCGGCACCTTACTACGTTTTTGACAACCAGGCATTATTTTTTTTTACCATCCTGCACACCTGCATCTTCCAGTGATTTCATATGGAGCAGTGGCCAGTGCAGAAAGGTCCACATTTAACGCTCACTATGAAACTTGATGGGTGATCACAGGCCAGTCGGACACTCTTAGTCTAACCTATCTCACAGGGTGCTTGTAAGGGTAACAGGGAAGAGGAAAGAACCATGTTCACTGGGCCTAGAGGAAGATAAGGATAAAAATATAAGAGGTAGCTATTGTTTTTATTACTGCTTTTCAATGCTATCTTATTACCCACTACTTCAATCCATGTTCACTGATTATTTCAGGGCACTTTAATGTTGTGAGCAGTTTCAATCATTTTTAATGGAGAGGAAGCCAATAACTATTTTAACAACCTCAGAAGGACCTGCCAGATCAGACCAAAAAGTCAACCTTGCCCAGCATCCTATCTCCTACACTGGTGGGCCCATTGGAAAGCCTCCAAGTGGGACACACAGACAAAAGTTTCCCTCACTGATCTCCCACCCCCACCAGAGGTAGACTGCATTTGAAAAGAGAAGATCCATTTAGCAGTCCTGGTTAAGAGCAATGTTCCCTCTAAGCTGTGGAGTCTTGTGAGCAAAAATTCTACTTTGCTGAGCTACTGGCATTAAAGTTGTGAGCAAGCAGTTTGGCTTCTGCATAAATTAGCTCGCTCTGGAGCCATCCTTCCTGAGCTGAGACAAAAATCTGTGAGCCGGAGGCTAAAAAACTGTGAGCTGGCTCACACTAACTCAGCTTAAAGGGAACACTGGTTAAGAGACCTCCATTAATTTGTCTAATCCCCTTACTTTAAATCCATTTTAAATTAATAAAACTATGCATACACATATATGCAGCCTACCTCAAAGTCTATTTGTTTTTTTAAGAAAAAAATTAAGAGAAAACAATTGCACCTTTTGATAATTTTGTTAGAGGAACATAATAGTAAGAGCCAGTGTGGTGTGGAGTCATTAAGAGTGTCAGACTAGGTCTGGAAGACCTGGGTTTGAATCCCCACTCCTGCCATGGAAGCTGATTGGGTGACCTTGGGCCAGTCATACACACTCAACCTAGCCTACTTCACAGGGTTCTTGTGATGACTAAATGGATGAGAGGAGAATGAGGTAAGCTGCCTTGGGTCCCCAATGGGGAGAAAAGTGGGGTATAAATTAAGCAAATAACTATCCATAAAGTGTTCATGCTCATGAAACATCCCCCGTCACCCCAAGCTCGATATTTCACAGCCTTCAGGGTTTACTGTGTTCAGGAACAGCATCAGAAAAGCCCTTCTGTAGGTGTAATAATTTTTTTCTTTAGGGCTTCCTGGATTGTTTAAGTTCTAGGAAGCAAGGCTTGTTGTGCCATACAATCACGGTATTTTTAACATTATTTCAGGTCCCTACGCAGCCATTAGCTCTCTAACCTAATGAAGTGTTTGGGTGTCTGCTGGGGGGGGGAGCAAACCCCGGTCTATTTATGGTCTTGTTATGTCTGCTCTTTAAGGCTCCCTGTGGAGGTGATTGGAACTACCTATCGGCCTTTTTTTACTGTAAAGAATACAATATACAAAACCAGGGACTCCAAGCTTCTCTTCTTCCTCTCAGCTCTAATAAACATTCCTCCGTGAAGATAAACCACATATATCCGCCCTGACTCACGTCCGTGCCCCCTTCCCGCCAAGATTCCTTCCCCCACTGAAATCTTCACACCATCCCCCAACTCTAAGCCCCAGAAGGACATTATTCCCTCCTAATCAGGACAGTTCTTCTTTCGACCACCTCCCCCCCCCCGAACACCTTAAAAACAGCGATAATTAAATAAGATACCCCACGTATGCCTCACGCACACCCCAAATTACCCGCTTCCTCCGGCTTGATCTTCGCAGGGGGACTGCGGCGCAGAACCTCCCCCCGCTCTTCCCCCGCCGGCTCGGGCTTGGCACGTACCGCGGCGCTTGGCGACCAACTTTTCTTCCCGACCTCAGATTCGTCGTGCAAAATGGACCGGGCCGCTGGAGGGGGGTTGGAGTCACCTTCGAATAAAAGCTCCTGCAAAGAAAAAAAAAAAGAAAAAAGGAGGCGCGTGGGGGTGGGGGTGTCCTTAGCTCGGGATCTTTGGACCGGCAGAGCCGAAGGTAAAGAAAAAAGGAAGGGAAAAAGAGACCGGCCCAGCCCCAGACGCAAAGAGGGGCGGAAACGGGGGAGGTCTAATTCTGGCAGGCCTGGATCCGAAGAAGCACCACCCCAAGGACGGGTGGAGCCTCCAGGGAAATGAACCTGGAAAGGGAGAGCCTGGCGGATGAACTACGGAGGGGGAGGGGGAAGAAGCTGGACGGGACAGCAACCCCCCCCCCCCGGTTCAGTTGCTGGATAGGAAAGGGGCGGGGGACTTTGCCCTGTGGAAGCTCCTGCATTCCAAAGGGAAGGCCCTCAGGAACTTCACCCCCTGAGGAAGATTTGGGTTTTAGTATGAGGGTAGGCAGCTCTGGGTTGGGAAATACCTGGAGATTTTGGGGGTGGAGAGGGTAGAGTTTGGGGAAGGGAGGCACAATACCCTAGAGGCCACCTTCCAAAGCAGCCATTTTCTCCAGAGGAACTGACCTCTATAGTCTGGAGATCAGCTGTAGAAACGGGAGATCTCCAGGCTCCACCTGGAGCTTGGCAACCCTATTTAGCACAGGGAGGCTGGGAGTTTTGTGTTTTGTTTTTTCCTGATAAGAGGAAGAAAGTCTGGGGGAAACTGCTCTCTTAAGAAGTAATCCTAAGCAGGTCTACTAGGAAGTAGGCCCAGTTTTTAGTGATGCCAACCCCAGGTTCAAAAAAATAACAGGATTTGAGGGTGGAGTGTGGGAGAGGGGAGGGGAGGGGCCTCAGTAGGGTATAATGTCATGGAGCCCACCTTCCAAAGGAGCGATTTTCTCCAGGGGGAAATGGAATAAGTGTTTTTAAGTGATTTATGTAGTCTGGAGACTGGTTGTGATTCATAAGAACATAAGAACATAAGAGAAGCCAATGTTGAATCAGGCCAATGGCCCATCTAGTCCAACACTCTGTCACACAGCGGCCAAAATATACCAGGTGCCATCAGGAGGTCCAGCAGTGGGGCCAGGGCACCAGAAGCCCTCCCACTGCTGCCCCCCCAGCACCAAGAATAGAGTGCATCACCTGCCCCAGACTGAGAGTTCTCATTCTATACCCTGTGGCTAATAGCCACTGGTGGACTTCTGCTCCATATGTTTATCTAATTTCCTCTTGAAACTGTCCATGCTTGCAGCTGCCACGACCTCCTGTGGCAGTGAATTCCATATGTTAATCACTCTTTGGGTGAAGAAGTATTTCCTTTTATCTGTTCTAACCCGACTGCTCAGCAATTTCATAGAGTGCCCACGAGTTCTTGTATTGTGAGAAAGGGAGAAAAGTACTTCTTTCTCAACCTGCTCAATCCCATTCATAATCTTATAAACCTCGATCATGTCACCCCTCAGCCGTCGTTTCTCCAAGCTAAAGAGCCCCAAGCATTTTAACCTTTCTTCATAGGGAAGGTGTTCCAACCCTTTTATCATTCTAGTTGCCCTTCTCTGCACTTTTTCCAATGCTATAATATCCTTTTTGAGATGTGGTGACCAGAACTGTACACAGTATTCCAAATGAGGTCGCACCAATGATTTATACAGGGGCATGATGATACTGGCTGATTTGTTATCAATTCCCTTCCTAATAATCCCCAGCATAGCGTTGGCCTTCTTTATTGCAGCTACACATTGTGTAGACATTTTCAGCGAGTTATCCACTACGACTCCAAGATCTCTCTCTTGGTCAGTCTCTGCCAGATCAGACCCCATCAACGTGTATTTATATTTAGGATTTTTGGCTCCAATGTGCATCACTTTGCACTTGGCCACATTGAACCCCATTTGCCACGTTGACGCCCACTCACCCATCCTCAACAGATCCCTTTGGAGTGCCTCACAATCCTCCCTGGTTTTCACCACCCTGAACAACTTCGTGTCATCTGCAAATTTAGCCACATCACTGCTTACTCCCAATTCCAAATCGTTAATAAACAAGTTAAAAAGCATGGGACCGAGTACTGATCCCTGTGGTACCCCACTGCTTACCACCCTCCACTGAGAAAGTTTCCCATTATTCTGGGAGATTTCCAGCCCCCATCTGCAGGTTGGCAACCCTACCAGTTTTATTCACTGGGTGCTAACCCCCCCAGAAAGAGTTCTTAGGATTGCAGCCATCGGTTCTTCGGAGGCAGGAAAATTGATAAAGTGGGTAGCCGTGTTGATCCGAAGCAACAGAACAAAGTTTGAGCCCAGGGACTGACGAAGTGAGCATGCACACAAAAGCTTATACCAGAATTAAACTTTGTTGGCCTTAAGGATGCCACTGAACTCAAACTGTTTTTTATTTTATTAAGACTATATCCCGCCCTATCCCAAAATGGGCTCAGGGCAGCTCACGACAAAATTTGGTATCAATAACTATAATAAGCAATTTAAAACAAGTTTTTTAAAAAGCAATATATAATAAACAATAAAGCAAGATGGCAAAACCAGGTTTAAAAAAAAATTCAGGGCAGTCCTTAAAGCTTGCCGCAGGATGATTAGATTGCAAGTTCTATAAGCACTGTGCTATGGGCGGCTCTGTGGGCAGGGGAGGCCAAGATGGACTCAAATGCCCACCACCTTAGCCAAAGGCCTGACAGAACAGCTCCCTCTTACAGGCCCTGTGGAACTGTAGCAAGTCCCACAAGGGCCCTGATGTCACATGAAGCACATTCCACCAGGTCAGGGCCAGGGCAGAAAAGCCCTGGCCAAGGCTAAGTGGACGTCTTTCGGTCCAGGGACCACCAGTAGATGTTGCTCAGCAGAGAGCAAGGCTCTCCAGGGCATGTACACTGATAAGGAATCAGAGGCAGAAGAATGAACTGGGGGGAGAAAGAAGAGGAAGAAGAAGAGATTGGATTTATACCCCACCCTTCACTACCTGAAGGAGTCTCAGAGTGGCTTACAATCCCCTTTCCCTTTCCCTCCCCACAACAGACACCCTGTGAGGTAGGTGGGGCTGAGAGAGCTCCTTCAAGCACTGCTCGTGAGAGAACAGCTCTTAAGGGACCCAAGGTCACACCAGCAGCTGCACGTGAAGGAGTGAAGAATCAAACCTGGTTCTCCTTGATTGGAGTCCATGCCCCTAACCACCACACTGAACAAAAGCGCCAGGACTCCTGTTTTTTTGTGGCTGTGATGAGTAGGAGAAGAATTAGGGGGCCAGAACTCCTGGGTTCTTTCGGCAGCAAAGCCAAGATTTGTATGAGAAAGAAACAATATTCCAAAGGTCTTATGGCATTAAGGGGAGGGGTTCGGATCTAGGGTTGCTGGGTTTTCTGAGGAAGAGGTTGGTGATGAGGGCTGGAAGCCGCTGGGTTGGTGTGCGGACAAGGGGTCCTAACTCTCCTACTCTGGGGGCTGAAGACAGCCATTCCAGGAGTTAGGCAGGCAAGACGCACACACCCTTTTTGTTTCATGAGAGGAGAGGGCAAAAGCTCTAGCTTCAGAAAGCCTCCGTTCCCTCAGGGTTCCTTTTGAGCGTGCACCTTTGTTCAAGTCAGTGATTTCAAACACAGCTTGAAACATAAATCAAGTTTATTAACTTAGGGAGTGCTGCATAGCACAAATCACTCAATCACAGGCAAAAAGGACCTAAAACAAACAAACCTCACCGTCACTACATAAAATGTGACTATCTGAAAACTTTCGGCCTCACTACCCTCAAACATCTCCAGGTGGCATTCTTTGGACATCCGACTTACCCATCCAACAGGAATCAGGCCAACGTGGGAAAAGGTTCAAGAGTAGCCGTGCTGCACACCTCAAAACAAGCCATCTTTTCTAACAATCAGTGCATCACCCAGCAACTCGGTAGCCAATCGGGGCCGACCAGTTAATTAGCATCTGCTGTGCAAAAGAAACCAGGGAGGAAGGAAGGAAGGAGGCTCCCTCAGGCAGGTCTCCCAAGGTCGGATCTTCATGGAGCGGAAACGGGTCACAGGTGTTACTCATCATCGAGGGAGCACTTCTAAGTCAGCCGGAATCCCAACAATACTTCGTGTTCTGAAGGAAGGTTCAATCACCTTCCCAAAACTTAGAGCTGAAATTACCAAGAATTAAGCTCTGTTGATCTTAAAGGTGCCACTGGACTCAAACTCTGAGAAGGAATCAGAGCCGGGAGTTGAGAAGGATCTGGGGGGAGAGAGTCAGGAGGACTCCTGGGTTTCGGTGGCTGTGATGGGCAGGGGAAGGGTTAGGGTTAGGGGCCAGGGCTCCTGGGTTCTTTTGGCAGCAAAGCCAAGATTTCTGTGAGAAGGAAACAATACTCCTGGGGTCTTCTGGCAGTATGGAGAGGAGTTAGGATCTTGGACTGCTGTGTTTTCTGAGGAAGAGGTTGGTGCTGAGGGCTGAGCTCTCTGGAAGCAGATGGGGTGGTGAGCTGCAGTGTTCCCTCTAAGCTGAGTTAGTGTGAGCTAGCTCACCGTTTTTTTAGCCTCTGCTCACACGTTTTTGTCTTAGCTCATGAAGGATGGCTCCAGAGCAAACTGATTTATGCAGTAGCCAAATTGCTCGCTCACAACTTTAATGCCAGTAGCTCACAAAGCAGAGTTCTTGCTCACAGGACTTCACAGCTTAGAGGGAGCATTGGTGAACTGTTTTTTAAACAACTACACAACCAGGCTCTTTTCCACTGTTTTTTAAAAAACAGTGGAAAAGAGGAGCCTGGTTGGTGTAGTTGTTAAGAGCACGGACTCTAATCTGGGAGAAGCGGGTTTGATTCCCCACTGCTCCATATGCAGCTGCTGGTGAGACCTCGGGTCAGTCACAAGTTCTTTCAGAGCTGTTCTCTCACGAGCAGTCCGCAAAAGAGCTCTCTCAGCCCCACCTACCTCACAGGGTGTCTATTGTGGGGAGGGGAAGGAGATCATAAGCCGCTCTGAGACTCCCAAGTGAAGGGAGGGGTATAAATCCAATCTCATCTCTCTTCTCTTTTCTCTGGAATAAAAACTGATGAGAGCTCAAATTGAGCAATGCCTGGAAATCTTTCACGGTTAAATGTTAGGGAGGAGGTGACCCACTGTCCTCCTGGCACTGGATCGGTTCTGAACACGCCTCTTTTTGGGACCCTTTATGGTTGTAAGAAGGAAACTGACCAGTGTTTAGGGAAACCTAAACTCAGGGTGGCCTAAAAACTCCAGATGCTCACAATAGAGCCTGGGAGGTGAGCAGAGAGCTTGCCTACCACTGTTGATTGACTCAGCCCCATCAGTGTGCAAAATGCACTACATAAATAATGCAGAGTGGCAAAAATAACAAAGTTGGTCCCTTTCCTGAGAAGCACACGGAATTTACATTTCAAAGAAGAGGGAACAGTAACAAAGGCTTAAATACCGATGCTGTGTTTCATCTGATGACTTATCCAGGGTGCCCTGTTGCTGATCTACATGTCACAGTTCTCTCACAGAGGAACTTCAGAGGGAGAATCCAAGGCAAGTGTTGCTGAATTACAACTCATGAACAAAGTCAGACAATCTACCCACACCCCAGGGCTTAATAAGGATCTGGCATTCCTAATACACTATTATTTTTATTTCATTTCATTAGACTTATATCCCGCCCTCTCCACATTATGTCTGGCATATCACACCCCTTGCAGATGGTAATACCTTCAGATGTCATCTCTTAACTTCTTGTCTGCTTATCCCATGTCATCCTGCATTAGGTTTTACATTCTGCCTACATAGCAACAATGGGGAGCGTATCACTGCCATTCTGAGAGCATTGATTCCTCTTTGAATTTATGACCAACAAAGTTGTATTCTGGGTACAAGCTTTCATGTGGATGCGCACTTCTTCAGACACATGTACATGAAAAGCTTATACCCAGAATAAGACTTTGTTGGTCTTCAAGGTGCCACTGGACTCAAACTTTGCTGCTTCAGACCAACACAGCTATCCACCTGAATCTATCTCGGAGTCTACTGTAAGACTTACTCTTCCGGGAAACTGGATTCTCCACTTTCCCTTTTTCATTCTCTTTATTTTATTTATTTATTAGATTTTTGAATCACCCAACCCCGCAAGCAGGCTCTGGACGATTTGCAAGCTTAAAACAAAATACAGTCAACATGATAAAATTATATCAACATGATAAAACAATATACTATGGTGATCAAACCCATTTTTCCCAGCTGCTGTGCTCTCTGCAGGGCAGGGCAGGGGACATGGAGCCAAAGACAGAAAAGGTGGGCGTCTGTTTTAACCGTTGCTGTTCTCAACCAAAAGCCTCGTGGAACATTCTGGGAGCTAGCCCTGGTTCAAAGATGGTTTCTTTCTGACTGCCAGGATTCTGTTTGTCAGTGGATATTATGAGACTTATGAGATACGTATGAGAAAAGCTGCATGCTTAGCCATGGAGCTCTGAAGAAGTGTGCATGCACACGAAATCTTATGCCTTGAATAAAACTTTGTTGGCCTTAAAGGTACCAGTGGAATCCAAAGCCCACTTAACTTGGGTATCAGTTGTATTGAATACAGTGGACTTACCTCTGAGTAGACACACGCACCTTCAGCAATCGCAGCCCAGTAGCAAAACTCAGCACATTCCAAGAGCCTGTGGCAGATTATGGAAGCGTGGTTGTGGGTCTCACAGCTGGAACAAGCAAGAGCCCTATGGAAAATCAATGTCTACGCTGTTGTGGCAACTTCAGAAACCATCTCTGTCCCCTCCCCCTTTTCTTCTGACCATGTATATTCATCTGTTTCAGGCAGGGTTGCCAGCGCTGGGTTGGAAAATACTTGGAGATTTTGGGGGTGGAGCCTGAGGAGGACGAGGTTTGGGGAGGGGAGGGACCTCAGCAAGGTAGAATGCCAGACTCCACCTTCCAAAGTGGCCATGTTCTCCAGGTGAACTGATCTCTGTTTTCTGGAGATCAGTGGTAATCCAAGGAGATCTCCAGCCACCACCTGGAGGATGACAATTCTAGTTTCTATGCAGATCAGGGCCTTTTCTGCAGCAGCAACAAGACTCTGGAATTCTTACTCTTAAATCTGTTGGTGCCTAGGCCATGAAAGCTTCTATCACGTTCAACTATCATTTTTTAAAGTGTCCAACAAAGCCATCCTAAGCAGAGTTACGCACCTGAAGTCCATTTAAGTCTAAGGTGTAACTGTTTAAGATAGCACTGTAAGACTTTTTTTTTTTTTAGTCCTGCCTTTCATCCTCTCTGTTAGTGTCAAAGAACCAAGCAGAGCTTCAGAGAGCCCCTGGTGGCTGACAGTTCTGGATCCTGCTGCTTCTTGTTGCCACCAGCTTCACTAGTCTGTAATTCTATTTAGTTGAGTTTTTAAATATTAATTTGATTGCTTCAGTTTGTAGCGTCTGGTATTTTTAATTTTTGTAAGCAGCCTTGAAGAGTTATAAATCAAGGGCTGGATATAAATATTTTATATTTACACTTGCCCTACATTTAAGCGATTAAAGTCCCACAGAGTTTGCTTTTTTAAAAAACCCGAAAGACTATTTCGGCTTTTCAACAGTTCTTGAGCTCTCCCCATGAGGACAGTTTGCTTACTGCACTAAGGCTGCAAGCTAAAGATAGTTACTAGGAAAATTTAATTTTTTTTTGGAAACGAAATAAGCTTTATTTCTGGGTTGACATAATTTAAGACGTAAGTTGGAAAGAAAAACCACCTTGACTCAGATTTTCAGAACCGAATCAAGAGGCTTTACATCAATTTAATTTTACAGTTTTACACAGCATGTATGTTCCTCCAGAATTCGGTCAGATGTTTGTTAAATCACTGGATCTTACAACACCTACTGTTTTGTGCTCGTTTTAAAAACTGGCGGGTTGACGATATTTTCATCACAGAGCGCCCTCTGCCCTTAACAAACACGGCGAGTGAGTGTGATTTCCTACCGCGAGAGAAGAGAACATTAAACTGGCAGGAAGACAGTCGGAGGAGGCTTCGTTCCCCAAATAACGATGGCTGAAAGGCCGCTGCGCGGGTGTGAACGTTTGTGACGGCTTGTTCGCCATGCGATCCCGGTTCCTCCCTCCCTTTCTTACTATATAAGAAAAAAAAACACTCAAAAGAACCGCAAAAATGATTAACGCGGTATTTCACAAGGTTTATAAATATTATCCAAAATGGAAAGCGGGCTTGAAGGAGAATGTATTGAATAACCCCTCAGGACTTCATAGCGACAGCCTCAGAAGGAATAGGGGGCTTTGCAGCTAGTGCGCAAGGTTATTTTTGGCAACGAGTGGGAAGACCGTACGGGGTTCTGTTGCTATGGGAACAGGTGCTTTGAGGCCTTTGTGACTCAAGCGAAACCCGTCGCGGATTCTGGCAGCAAGTAGGACGGGAGTCCTGTAGTCGCTTTAAAATAAGGTTGCCAGCCTCCAATGAAAACAATAAAACAATAAACAGCAAACAATAAAAACTATACAAACAACCGTCATATAATTACTAAGGTACTATTTTATGGGAATTTTTATAATTTTTAGTTAAAAATTCCATAAAATAATATCCTAGTTAATTATATCACGGTTGTATAGTTTTTATTGGTTGTTCAGGTGGGACCTGGAGATCTCCCACTTTTACAACTGGTCTCCAGCTGACAGAGAGCAGCTCCCCTGGAGAAAATGGCTGCTTTGGAGGGCGGAGTCTATGAGGTTGTACCATGCTAAGGTCCCTCTCCACCCCAAACCTCGCCCTCTCCCGAATCCACCCCCAAAGTCTCCAGGTATTTTCCAACCCACAGCTGGCAACCCTACTTTAAAAATATATATAGTCATTTGGTTGCTTCAGGTGGAAGGAGATTATTTTATTATATGTATATTTCACTTTTCAAGCCAAATTTATTTCCCAAAACAGCTGTGTGCAATTAAAAATAAATTCACAAGGGTATGCCTAAACCACAAATAGGAACCTGTGCCAAGGTTTGTGGCTTCCAACCAACAGGCTCAGTTAGCGGAGCATCTGCTTTTGCAGGCAGAAGGGCCCCAGTTTCAGTCCCTGGCATCTCCAGCTCAAAGGATCTCAGGGAGTATAAGGAAAGGGATCACTGCCGGAGACTATAAAGCAGGGGGTCTGTATGTAATCTTTTACAATGAGAGAGCCAGACAGTATCAAAACTCAGAGCAAGATGATCAACAAAGAGCCAGTATAAAAAAAGACATGTAAAACTGTACAATTTGACCTTGTGGATAATTTGCAAGTCAATTAATAATCAAGTTTCTGCAGCCCAAGCACTGGTGCTCATGAATCCTGTATTAGGAACTGGCACATGGTCTTCCAGTAAGTCATACACGGGTGAGCTCTTATTATATTTTGCACTAGGATCACTAGCAGCTGTTCATTCCACTGTTAAAGCAGCTCCATGAAGCCCTTTAATAATTAATAATAATAATAATAATGCGTGTGTGTGCCCTTGAGTTGCAACCATCTCATAGAGTTCGCCCAAAAACTAGAGCATCACCTCTGACGTCCCCGATGCGATGATGTCACTTCCAGCTGATGTCATTGCATCTGGATGTCATCTGGTGACATCCCTGTTCAGGGGTGGGGCTTCCCCTGCCAGCCAGCTGACCAGCAAGAGGATCAGACCCCCCAAAAGTGTGGGCTTGGCAACCCTTTCTGGAGGTCAGCTGTAAGAGCCGGAGATTTCCAGGTGCCACCTTGAGGTTGGCAACCCTAACCAGCCATGGCCAACCCTGCTTAGCTGCTGATTCAGCATCAATCAGGCTAGTCTAGGCTTTTGTTGTTGTTCAGTCGCACAGTCGAGTCCGACTCTTCGCGACCCCATGGACCAGATTACGCCAGGCCCTCCTGTCTTCCACTGTCCGCTGAAGCTTGCTCAAAATAGCTTTGCCTGCCATTCCCTTCACATACTAGCTATTCTAGCATTCCACTTATCTGTCCGATATAGTTGCAGGCCCCACCTTTAGGGAGCCCGAGGAAAAACAAGACAACAGACCTGTCTTCCAGGGCACCATCACAAACTGGAAGGAGCTGTGGCACAGTCCTCACCAGGCCAGTTTTTAGGAAATGAGGGGTTCCTCCTTTATTTTGTACCCAGGGAACCCTGTCAAGAGGTATTGATCCAGTTTGCCTACACAGGGGGCAGCCATTTTACTATTGCCATATGTACTGAAAAGGAAGGCGAGTCTGAAAATAAGATGATCCCCTCAAAAAAGCTACACACAGAGAAATTTATTATTGGATATTTAACTGGGCAATTGAAGGTAACAGAAGAAGGTGGTTAGACAGTGTTATCAATGCAACGAACATGAAATGGAGCAAACTCCGGAGGACAGCAGAAGACAGGAGGGCCTGGTGTGATATGGCTCATGGGGTTGCGAAGAGTCGGATTTGACAGCGACTGAACAGCAAATACTTATATGCAAATATAAGATTCGATTCCCCCCGTTTTTTGATGCCCTACCTGTGAAGAAACCTCATCCTGCATTTACGTAAAGACTGTATCATGATATGCTATTGCCTATTTTTGCTAAGTGATTCAGCATGTACCTTCTGGGCTTGGTACTAAGTTTTTTAGCCCACTTGTCTGGTGATGAACATACAGCGGTAATTAGCTGGGAGTGATTGCCAGTATAAATTTAGCACTAGTAGGTAGTACAAGTATCAGTTGCTACCGTCATCTTCTCTTTGCCTATTCCAAACACTGAAAACATACTGGGTTTTTCTCTGTAATTTGAACTGAGTTTCAGGTGGCAGGAGAGAGAACTCATGTGGGGGAATGTTCTTTGATTTTAAAAAAATGTAACCGTAGTTTTGCACTTGTCTGATGTTTCGAGTATTCATACACCACTGGTTAACCTTGTTGTAGTTCTCACGACAGCTCTGAAAAGTGGGTGGGTGGAAAGTGCTGCTAAGCGGCAGCCGACTTACAGCCTCCCTGTAGGGTTTTCAAGGCAAGAGACATTCAGAGGTGGTTTGTCATAGCCTGCCTCTGCGTCATGACTCTGGTATTCCCTGGAGGTCACCCATCCAAATACTAGCCAGGGATAACCCTCCAGGTCACAGTTCTGAAGAGTAGGGGTGTACAAAAAATAATAATTATTATTATTTCCAAGTTCAGGTATATTGGACCCCAAAAATATTGGTATTTCTGAATTTCAAATATTGGCATGGTATTTGAATTAACTTTTGGGGTGGGGACTTCCAGATTTTGGGGGGCCTGTTATTCCCTATGAGGAATGGCTGAGGGAGTTGCTTTTAAAGGTACAGACACCAAAACTGCAGCAAAACTGCTGGTGCCTGTCCTTTAAATATTATAACCCCCAAGTTTCAAGTCAATTGGACCACGGGGTCCAATTTTATGGGCTCCTGAACAAGGTGCCCCCAGCCGTCCGCCATTATTTTCTATGAAGGGGGGAATAAAACAATCACCTGCAAATTGCTTCCAGGGCAAGAAGCAATGCCTGCAAGTAGCAACCACTGAGAAAACAGGGTTGCACTTATCTGTAACTGTTGTTCATTGACGTCTTCTGTGCAGACACATATTGGGACTGCGCTTGCGCAGGCTGGCTGCAGAAACTGATTTTCTAGCCTAAAAACTTATTTACTGAGTGGCCCGCCCCAAGCCGATCTGAGCACATGCAGGTTCTTCCTGCCAAAACCATCACGTGACCTAGGATGGACCATCCCCATTCCTTTCTCACAATACAAGAACTCACGGGCACTCCATGAAATTGCTGAGCAGTCAGGTTAGAACGGATAAAAGTCCTTCTTCACCCAAAGAGTGATTAACACATGGAATTCACTGCCACAGGACGTGGTGGCGACTACATGGACGGCTTCAAGAGGGAATTAGATAAACATATGGAGCAGTGGTCCATCAGTGGCTATTAGCCACAAGGTATAGATAGGAAATCTCAGTCTGGGGCAGGTGATGCACTCTATTCTTCGTGCTGGGGGTGGGGCAGCAGTGGGAGGGCTTCTAGTGTCCTGGCCCTACTGCGGGACCTCCTGATGGCACCTGGTATATTTTGACCACTGTGTGACCGAGTGTTGGACTGGATGGGCCGTTGGCCTGATCCAACATTGGCTTCCCTTATGTTCTTAACACTGAACTGCATTTGCCAAATTGTTGCCTTACCCCATTTGCTTCTCCTGGAGCTCTTTGGAGTCATTCTTTGTTTCCACCATCCTGCATAATTCTGTGACATCTGCAAACTCAGCCCCTACGCTGCTCACCCCCAGTTCTAGATCATTTATAAAAGAACTAAATAGCCCTGACTCATGGAACCTCACTGCTTACAGTCCACCATTGCAAGAACTGTCCCTATAATCCTACTCTTTGCTTCCCATCATTTAACCAATTTTAATCCCCAAGAGGGATCCCTACTGTTAAGGTTACCCAGGAGTCTTTGGTGAAGTACCTTGTCCAAAGCCTTTTGAAAGTCCAGGGTATATAACATCAACTTGGTCACCACTATCTGCAAGCTCATTCACTCCAAAAGGTTGGTGAGGCAGGACTTCCCCATGCAGATTTCCATCAGCAAGCTTTTGTTCCTTTATGTGCCTAACAATTCTTTGATTCGCAGATTTGCCTGGGACAAATGTTAGGCTGCCTGGCCTGTTCTCCGGGTTCCCCTCTGGATTCTGGACCCCTTTTTAAAAATCGGTGCAACATCTGCTTGCCTCCAGTCTTCTGGTACGATACTTGATTTTAGTGATGAGTTACATGTATGAGCGAGTGGGGGTAGGGTCCCCAGTGTGGTGCCCACCAACAACTTTCTTGGCACCTCTCAAGTGTTTTTAGAATGTGGGCTGATCAGGCGGGGCTTTTACCCAGCAGGGCTTCTGGCTGACCACTGAAGATCTGATTGGTTGGCTGGGTTAAAAGAATGGTGTTTCAGCAGCTCACTCCTTGTCTTCCAACATATTTTTTTCCAAGTGCCCCTGATCTTGGGCTTCCTGTGTGTGGCTCCACCTCCCGCAGCATCTGTTCTGTGGCAGAATTCCAAAGGTGCCCACAGGCTCAGAAAGGGCTGAGAACCACTGGCTTAGTGGTACAACAATGGCACATCTGAGTTCTTAAAAGAACTTCCTGGAATCAAATGTTACCGTTTTGGACTTTAGGTGTAACTTTCCATTGATCTGAATGCTGAACTTAATAGAAATGTGGTCACTGTTCCCAACTGGTGCCACGACCTCTATATCTCTCACCAGGTTTTCTTGAGCCCTAAGTCCAAGATCAGTACTCCTCTCTCTGGTTGGCTTTTGTGAACTGCTGTTCCAGTGCACAGTCATTAATGATGTCTCAAAAATCCCATTTCTGAAGCACTGGTTTACACAGGCAATGCGAGGCTAGTTAAATCTCCCGGTATCACATTACCTGCTTTACACACCTCGTACTTCCTTCATTGCCTCAAGATCACCCTCAAGGGTTTGATCAGGTGGGCAGCAATGCTCCCTCTAAGCTGTGGTCTTGTGAGCAAAAATTCTGCCTCATGAACTACTGGCAATAAAGCTGTGAGTGATTTGGCTACCGCATAAATTAGTTTGCTCTGGAGCCCTCCTTCCCAAGCCAAGACAAAAATGTGTGAGTTGGAGGCTAAAAAACTGTAAGATAACTCACAATAATTCAGCTTAGAAGGAACACTGGTGGGCAATAGTATATCCCCACCTTTAAGTAACCCTTAGAGCCCAGCATCCATCCTAACTTGATTCTATACGCCCTCGTCGATATAAAATTTCTCACTCCCTTGCTCCAGTTCCCTTCCTTGGTGGTACAAGATGGCACTACAAAATGGTTGTCATTAGTTTTCCTAATAAAATGGATATCCCAATGTCATACCCCAGGAGTGTCAAATATACGGCCCACAGAACCAGCCCATGCAGGGCTCTTATCTGGCCCGCAAGCAACTTGCCCACATTTGGGGGGCATGACTCACTGGGCCCAGTTTCCAGTCCCACATGGGGGGAGAGCCAGCAGGACAGGGGTGGCCACGTCTGGTAAAGTGATTTGGGCTGCAGGGTATTTGAGGGGCTAGGTAGCAGTGTCAGCAGCAGGGAAGTCTGGCCCTCCCCTTCCCAAGCGGACTTATGGCTGGGCCTGAACTGGTCTCAAAGAAGTGGGAGGGACCACTAGGGGGATTTGCTCTGTGCTGCTGGGCCCTCCTCACCAGGCCGTGTGGGATTGCTTTGTCTCCGCTCCATTTCGCCACTCCACATGCCTGCCTGACGTGAGCAGAGCCCATGCGCACCTAGGCCAGCTTTTTCGGAGATCGGGTCAGCCATGTTGATTGTGTCGAGCTCAGGAGCAGCAGCAGCAAAAGGAGGCGGCCAGGAGGTAAGTTCAGCCACCCATCTCAATCCTCGGGGTATGGATCAATGGCCTGGACTTGCAGAAGCCTGAGCAGGAGGGTGGGGGCTGAGGAGCCTGAGCAAAGTGGCATGGGGGGCCAGCAGGAGATTCGGCAGTCAGGATCAGTGTGTGGGCCCCCCTTCTCCCTTACCTCTCATGCGGATACGCGGCACTTTGCTGGATTGTGGAGGCTTACATCGTGGTGCGAGCTCCACTCCTTTCACCACCTTCCAGGGACTGGGCGGGCTGCTTTGGCATGGACATGGCTGCGTGACTAGCAACACTGGCATTCTGAGTTTAGGGGTGAGGGGCAGCGGCGGCAGCTGCTGGGGTGAGTCAGGGGCCGAAAGAGGGCAGCTAGGGGAGGGAAAGCCTCGATGTGAAGAGTGGCTATTTAGGTCGCTATGCAATATCTCCTCTCCCCGCACTGCCTCTCCTGCGGAGCATGCAGACCAGTTTGAACTGCCACAGCAGCCTGAATTGTGGCATCAGCCACTGGGGTAGTGAGGCTGGGGTGTGGCAGCAGCTTCCACAAGCCAGGGGGGGGCACTGTTGATTGTGGTAGACCGGTGGGGGAGGGGAGCCTGATGGAAATTGAGGAAGCCAGGATCACTGTGCGCTCCCTAGTCTCGCGGGCCTTATTGATCCTGCGGCTGCCAGCTTTCTTTGAGGGGGCTGCTTGGAACGCAGGTGAGAAGCGTCAGTCGTGGTTGACCCAAATGGCCTGGGGGGGGGGACCCTGTGTTGTGCACAAGGAGCACATGCAACGAGCCCTGGGGCCCCAATTGGCCTCTTTGATCTTGGGCCTTCATGTGCAGCTCCATTCAACGGTACTTGCTCTTAATGTAGTCAGCCAGGCCATCTGGTTCCTTGCCAGCTCTTGGGAGATGGGTGGGGTGGACACGGCAGCTACACAGGGGATGCCAAGGGACAACAAGGTTGTGTCTGAGAAACAGCTTGTGTGTTCAGCTGCAAAATGGATAGATAGGTCGTTAGGAAGATAGATAGCATGAGGGGCTCTGAATAAGCTGGGGAATTTTTTAGCTGCATCCTGAAGACTCTGCATTTGTGTTTTTTCCCCCTAGAAGGTCTCAGAAAGTCCATGTATCAAAACTGATTGCTTTGAGTAAAAAATAATCTCATTAATTGGGTCTACCTGTGACCTTTATAAAGTTTGTATCTCTGGTATCTCGCGTTACACTTTATGGCACATGTGACCCGGCCTGACAAAGTGACATTTATGTCAGATCCGGCCCCTGCCATACCCCATTGTGACCAGGAGAAAGCTCCATCCCAAAGAACAAAACTATGCCAGCAACAGGTTATTCACAAGACTAGTTTAATTAGATACCCATAAGATCTGGGCTTCTTTATTACAAAAAAAAGGTGAAGGGGAGAATAAAAGGGGAATAGAACGAGCCACAGCTAATATGTCAGTCTTTCACTACTAGCTTACCCGCCAAGATACACCACCTAGGACAGGGGGTTAATTTTTACATGCAGACACATTAAAAAAAAAATGGGGCACGCACATAGAGGAAAACACAAAACAGTCTTAAAAACAGCATGAATGGGCATACAAAAGAAGAGTCATATTTTTAGGGTTTTTTCCCTCCCAAGAGGGTTTTTTTTCCTAGAAAACAATAATGTAATTCTTGAAGCCAGGGATTCACAGAGCACCCTGCCAGAACTCTTCCCCCTTTTGTGCTTCCCATCATGGAGGCAGATCTCTGCATAATGCCGACATAAGGACAAAGTGAAGCGACGTTAACTGTGGTGTTGTTCTGCTATGTAGTAACTGGTGGAGTCTCAACATCCTGCTGGTGGATAGTAGAGATATCCGTCTGGAGGGGGGGGGCCCCCCTGGAGAGGCACCGAGACCTTCTCTTGTTGGTGCCAGCCGGGCAATGGGACTCCCACCCAGCAGGCTCTCCCCTTAGGCCTCTGGGCACGACACATAGCTTACTGACAGTGGCTCTTCTGTCCCCCTCGTCGGAGTGGTGTGAATGGGTGATCTCCAGATGGTCAAAGCCACTTCGTGCTCCGTCAAGTGAAATTAAACGTGGAGTTTTCAGGAAAGCGGAAGAGGTCAGGAATTAAAACCAAGGTTGATGTAGAAGAGGAAGGGCCCCCCTTTATCGGGTCTGTTCAACTGTAAGGAGACACAAATGAGTTAAGTGGGGCAGGCTTAGGGGTTATTATAGATGTTTGGGGGGTTCTGAGCATCCTTCCCACCATACCTCAGACCTTAAGAGTCACAGAGTTGGAAGGGACCTCCAGGGTCATCTAGTCCAACCCCCTGCACAATGCAGGAAATTCACAAATACCTCCCCCCGCCGCCTAGGGTTCACTCCTCCCCCTTCTGCAAGTAACATTTCCCATTTTCGTCCATGGTTCGCTTTGCAAATCCCCCAAAAGCTGAAGACGCAAGCCCACCGTTGCTGCACATCCACTCTTTCCCTGTCCCCCAAATTCACACTGCTGCAACTCACTGTAAGAAGAGATGTCGATCTCATCGGGCAGTTCGCTGATGTTCACCTCAAAGCGGTCCTGCACTTCATTCAGGATCTTGGCATCGTTCTCATCCGACACAAAAGTGATGGCCAGGCCCTTTGTGCCAAAGCGCCCGGCACGAGCCACCTGTGGAGCATCCGCAAAGGGAAACAGAGATGAGACCGGGTGCTTTCCCTTGCCATTCTGGCTCTGAGCCTCCAGAAAGGGGAGAATCCCTGCTCCACCTCACAGGACTGCTAAGAGATGCTAGGACACATGCAAACCCACCAAGGCCAAAGAGTTGTTGCTCAGGGCTTGAAAGAGACATCAGAACATCTCAGAGACTCTAGTCTGAAGCAAACTCATCAGCGCAACATAGGGGTCTCTGGCCCCTTCTCCTCACCCGGCTCAACCCCCAACTTTGGAGCCCGTTTTCCGGCTTGCCTGCCTCACTCACCCGGTGCAGGTAGGTATCCGAATCCTCCGGCATGTCGTAGTTGAAGGCAATGTTGACTCGCTCAATGTCCATGCCACGGCCAAAGAGATTGGTGGCCACCAAGATACGGCGCTGGAAATCCTTGAACTGTTGGTAACGTGACAACCTGCAAGACCCGGGAAGAGTTTAAGACAACATTCTTTGCTCATGATGGCGCCCCCTGCTCGATCCCAATGCACATCCAGGCTCACGTCAGAATGCCTTCACAATCTGGCAAAAGCACCAACTTCCGCTTAAGTGACAGCCAAGAGGCTACTGCAGGGGCCATCGCTCAGGGCTTCGAGAAGCATCACTGAAGGAGTCAGAGACTCTAGTCTGAGCAAACTCATCACAGCAAGTGAGCCCCTGAGTGAACTGCCTGCTCTAGGTCCCGCCTTGGGGCTTTTCTCACCTCTCCTCCTGGGGCATCCCCCTGTGTATGGCAATGGCCGGGAAGTTCTGCTCCACCAGAAGCTGAGCCAATGCTATGCAGCGCTGCACGGACTTCACAAAGATCACCACCTGGATGGGGAAGGGAACGGACACAGTCACATCCATTCAACAGCTTGGGAGAGCTCTGTGTGTTATGCCTGAGGACGCCCCTCCTGCACAGTCCTTCTCCGAGAGAATCACGAGCAGACATAAGAGCAACTCCCAAGGCCACTCTGTGCAGGCCCTTCAGGTCCTGGTCAAGCTTTACCTCCACCCTTCTGGGCTCTAACCAGAAAGCCCAGGCACAATGCTTAAGAAATTCACTGGCCATCCTGGTTGCCCCTTCCATTGGCGATCAGACATGGAGTCGCTTCTTAAAACTCATTCACAGAACTGTATGACAGCCATGACCACACAAGGCTCCCCGGTACAGTCTCTCCTAGCCAGCAGCCGTGAGCATTTCTGCACCCTTCAAAACCCACTGAAACAGGCAGCCATTGCAAACTGGATAGGTCAACCACCTGCCCTGGTGAAGAGGCGGCTGCTTTTTAACAGGAGTGGACCCACTCAATTCTTTCCAAATCATTTGAAATGCAGGGACCGCTTATCTACATCCTAACCCACTCCCCCCCCCAACTCCTCTACAGCAATTCAGATGCTGAGGGCTCCTGGCACCAGGGGGTTGTGCCCTGCTTTGTTTTGCTTTGGTTGACGGGAGAAGCCACAAACATGACACCAATTTGTCATCCGTCTCGCCAACTATGCCAGCTTAAAAAGGCCTCTGGAGAGTTAATGCCACCTCCTCCCCCTCCCCACATTCAACCAAGTTAACCTTCTTGTTTTCAGAGCTGCAGGGAAAAGGCTGCCCGGTTCCAGTGAAACCTGTTCCCCACCTCCAGTCGCAAACCCCACCCCCAGTCCCTGAAGCTATGGGTGTCTACTCCCGTGGAGGCACCTGGTTGAATTCCAGCACATCGAGCAGGTCAAAGAGCTTGCGGTTCTTCTCGTTGTCTTTCAATTTGACATAGTACTGCTGCAGCCCGTGCAGCGTCAGCTTGGTCTCGTCGTCCACGAAGATCTCCATGGGCTGAGGAGCAAACCCAGGGCCGGTTAGACCAGGACAAAGCTGACCTGGGCTTGGAGGGAGGGGACAAAGCAGCACAAGCGCGCACAGGAGCGGCTCTAACTTGCTTTCAAACGCACCCTTGCCCTACAATGTGCACACATCCACGCCCGCCCCCCGATCTTAGAGCCCTTCAGAAAAGAGGAAAAGCAGAGATGGCCTACCCCATTCACCTCTCAAGTCAAACAGCCAAGAGCTTTCATGCAAGGCATCCTGGGAAGCACTGCTCTTCCCATTCAGCTAAGACCTTCTCAGGCAAAGCACGCTGGGATAAAGGCCAATGCCATCAGTGGTCAAGTCTTCCCCTCTTTGCCCAGGGCTAACCTATCAGCCACTCTGAAGGCCAGGTTAGGAGTTTTAAAACACAGGACACATCTTCTTCCACAAGCCTAACAGGGAAACTTGAGTCCCTCCACCCTCCCCACTTCCTTCCTTTTTTTTTTGTCCAATCTGGACTCAACACACAAAAATACTCGCAGAAGAAACAGACAAGTTGTCTATTCGAAAGCTCCAGCCACCTTAACTATACTGTCCCCCTGACCTTCCCAACAAGCACTGGGGCTCATCCAGAGCACCACAACACCTTCACTGCACAACATTCCCCAGCATGCACTAGGCTCCCAGGTTAACTGCCTAGTGACCTGGCCTCTAGTGTTTGACGGCCTCAAAAGGCACAGGGCAGCCGGGGGGAGGGGCAGAAAGGAAACGGCCTCTCCTGACCCTGCCCACCCAAGTGAACGAAAGCCACTGCTTCTGATCAGACCTCCTCTTCCCAGGAACTCCTGCCTCCAGGTAACCCCAAAGCCTCTCCATTTGACTAACTGAGCATTCCTACACCCACTATACACAAACTGACAACCACCACCTTTCCTATCGTGTGAGCTGGCCGCTTCCCCTCCCACATTGGGGGCCCTGACATTAAAGATAATCCCTTTCCCTGAGGAGGGCGGCGGGAAAAGAGAGGGATAATAAGCTCAGAAAGAAAACGAAATTGTTTTTGCCAGTTCAGAAGAAAAAAAGGATAAAACTTCTCCTCCGGGTCGCCAGGCATCTGCTCCACTGGCTGCTGCCGCTCTCTCGGATCTCTCGCGAGGAGTCCTTCGCCGCAGGTCTCCGGAGTGCCAGCCAGGGTGGGCGGGGAGGGCAACAAGGGCAGGAACGTGTACGTGCGGGCTGCCAAGTGCGTGCACCTGATGAGTGCGTGGCGGTGAGGAAACGAGAGCTACATCTGCCTGGGGGTGCGTGGGCCAGGATCTTCTGAACATGCGAGTGTGGGGGCCGGGATCTTCGGAACACGGTGCCACCGGGTAGATGGATCCACGCAGAGGGAGTTTTCAGGGAAACAGGACGGCAGGAGAGGCGCGGTGAATTCTGCGCCGCCTGCCAGGTGTGGAAGGCACCAGAGGATCCTTCTGGGATGGATCCCCCTGCAACAGTGTGGATGATCTCTAAGCTAAGCGTGCCGGCTGGGCAGACCCAGGTTACGGTCTGAGCACTCTCCAGCCCTATCAGGAGAGGCCTGTCGTTCGTGTGTGTGGGTATGGCTGGCTAGTGTCACCCGAATGATCTTCCGGAAGTTGTGTGCCCTACAAGTGCCTGAGAGGGATCAGGGGAGGCAACGGGCAGCAGCGGTGCGGCCCGGTGCACTGCAGACAAGGGTGGCGTCCTATCATGTTCCACGCCCCCGCTCCTTCCCTGGATGGGGAGGGAGGGAGGTCGGCCGGCTGGCCAGGTGGATAAAGAAGGTAGAAGGGATTTAATTACGTCTTGCATGAATTTGCGGCACACGGGGCGGATTTCCTTGCTGAGAGTGGCACTGAACATCATGACCTGCTTTTCGTGTAGGGTCATGCGGAAGATCTCCTGGACATCACGGCGCATATCTGTAGTAAAAGAGGAAAGAAAAGGTCAGAGAGATCAGAACTCAAAGGATCTTCTCTTCTTTCCTACTCCCAGGCTTTGCCCCCATAAACAAAGTAAATCCAGTTTAAGTAACCCTCAAAGGCTTTGGGACCTGTAGGCAGAAATAGCAGCCTGAACTACTCTTTTAAAGCATATATGGCTGTACCCCTAAACTGTCTCTTATGGAAACATGATTCAAAGAGGGCTTCTTCCAGCATGGCCCTGTCTACTGGGGAGGGTGGAGAAGGGTAATTTCTGCTCCAGAAGGCAAAGTCAACAGGAACTCTGTGATACCCCCTCAGTGTCTTAATCCTAGTTGGAAGAGCCATACTGTAGCTAGAAGCGTAAGATTCAAGCCCAGCAGAACTTCAGAAGCCAACAAGATTTCTAGGGTGCCAGCTTTTGAGAGCCACAGCTCTCTCGTCGTCAGATACCCATACTGTATCTAATCAGTGATGAGAGCAAGTCATATTTTGTGTGGCCCAATGCAGCAATTTTGAGTTCCAGAGAATGCATAACCCTGTTAAGGAGTGGGGTGTCTGGACCACTTTAAGAAAGGCTGCTCTATTCTGCATCATTCTCCTTAGTGAGACTGAGAAGGACAGACCCCGAGGAACAACAGCAACGCCTTTCAAAAGTTAATCTCCCGGTGGTGGTGAACGAAAAGCACCACCCCGCCAAGAAAGGAGAGACCAAACCCCCAAATACAAGGGGACAGTCCAGCAGTACAGAAAACTGAAGCTGCCCCACCTGTCCAGAAAAAGCTGCCACCGGCCATTTTGTCCATGGAACGCATTCTCCAAGAGGCCAACTCTGAGCTGCCCTACACACTTCTGCCTACCTCCCAAGGGCCTGGCTATCGGCACCACTGGCCACCCGGATCCAACTCACCGAGCTGCTCGAGCATCTTGTCGCATTCGTCCAGGATGAAATGCTTGATGTGCTTGAGGTTGAGGCTCTTGTTGCGGGCCAAGGCCAGGATGCGGCCCGGGGTCCCCACCACAATGTGGGGGCAGTTCTTCTTCAGCACCTCCTCATCCTTCTTGATGGACAGGCCTCCAAAGAACACAGACACCTGGGCCGGGCAAGCAAAAAGGGAAGAATGAGGCAGCCGAACAGGACTATTCAGCTGAACGAGAAGGGGAAGCAGCTTCTTACAAGACCGCTTCAGCTCCCAGCACTGACCAGACCCATCCCATCCTGCGGAGGGTGATGGCAAGACGTGATTCGTAACAAAGAGGGGGAAGAATGAGATAAGGAAGAAAGCAATACATTTTCTATGAGGCTACCCTACTATGCCAAACTGGCAAACTGCATCAGGCAAAAAACCTGAACTCACTGCACGAAGTCTGGCGGCCGGGATAGAGAAACAGCCTGACGGCGCACCAGGCATTAAACGAGTTAAATCAGGAAAGTGGGAAGGATGTGATATTATGGTATTATTATTACAGAAATGGGCTGAGCCCTGTCCCAACCCCCGAAATCTTCCGGAGTCTTCCCATAATCCTCTAGGGCACAGGACCTGCCCATGCAAGTGGACACCGTGCCCAAGGACAGAAGCAGCCCCAGTTCTGAGGTGGGGGGCTCCCTGCTATTGGTGTTCCAAGACTTGGCTCTCACCTTGACGCTGGGCATGTACTTGGAGAAACGCTCGTACTCCTTGCTGATCTGAAAGGCCAGCTCACGAGTGTGACACATCACCAGGACCGACACCTGCCGAGAGAGCAGATATCTCTTTCAACAAAAATGCTCTTTCCTGCATTCTTAAATAGCGGCTCCCACTGACGCCCTCCCCAAGTTCGCTTCCCTTGGCCACTTTTCATGCCGATTCTGCTCCCACCAGGCGGCCGTTCCCTTCCCACACCTACCTGTCCCGTGACCGGCTCCAGCTGCTGTAGTGTAGCGAGAACAAAGACGGCAGTCTTGCCCATGCCCGACTTGGCCTGGCAGAGGACGTCCATGCCCAGGATGGCCTGCGGGATGCACTCGTGCTGTACTGCATTTGGGAATGGAAACTAAGTCAGTATCTTTGTCGCTGCTGCAGGGAAACCCCCCCCCAGCCCTTGCATTCAGCTCCCTCCCCACTAGCTTCCTAAAAATATCACCTTCCTGGACCTATAAGCTTACCTTCTGAGGGGTGCTCAAAGCCACAGTCAACAATGGCACGCAGCAGCTCTGGCTTTAGTAAGAAATCGCGAAACCCAGAACTGTGGATGGAGACGTAGGAGCCCTTGACGTCCTTCTTGGACGGGACGTCCACCCCGTCTCCCGCTGCCTGGTTTTCAACCTCATCGTCCTCGTAATCCAAGAGCTCGTTGTCAACGTCATTCTCGGTCATGGTGATCGATGCCTCTCTCTACGAACTGAGAAGAGTGGTGTGGAAATGAGACTCAAGGCGGAGGAGGGAAAGAACTCTCCTAATTCAAAAGAAATCAAACCAGGGTATATTAAATAAACAGTAAAAACAGGGAGGAAAATGCTCTCTCTCATGCAGTGCAAAAACACCAGGAGGGAATCTCTCTGCCTTCATGCAAAAGTGCTTGGGCCCATCACAGGCAGGACGTCTTACTCATAGAAAACTGAGAGGAAAACTTCACTTAATATGGCCCTCCTTAAAAGGTATGCATCACTTGTTAAGGAGCACTGACATGTTAAGAACTATGGCAAACATAAGAAGGAGGAGGATGCTGGGTGAGACCAAAGGTCCTTCAAGCCAGCATTCAGCTACCTCTAGGAAGCCCATTAGCAGGATGAATGCATCAGCATCCCCCCCAGCCCCTGCTGCTGCCCAAAAATTGATATAGAGAGGCACTAGAAGGAGCAGCAGACAGCTAGTGGCCACTGTGACTAGAGAAATATGAAGCAGCCCATCACTGTCTGCTTCCATTAACACAAGCACAGCATGGATAATATGGGGGGAGAACTTTTCCACTCTACATGTACGTAAACATACATGTATTTATTTCAAAGACATTTAAAAGCATCTCAGGACCCAACACGAGCCTCAAAATAAAGTAAAAAGTAACATGTGTCCAAGAGAAAACAATAGTGACCTGACGCAGTTGGGCCTGTTCTGTTGGCTCTGATAAGATGCTTCAGACCTAGACTTTTCGGACCAAAATTGGAGGGCACACAACAGCAATATCATGCAACTCGTGTGCATCTTCATTTGACACAAGGCTAGTAGATCCTAGGAGGCCTCACATGAAGCATTTTTCTTGTGTCTTTTGATTTCTTTTTTGAACAGTCCTGTTTTGGTCCCATATCTACTTATGTATTGTCTTTGGATTGTAATAAGAGCCTATTTGTACCTTCTATTGTTTGACCTCTGAGGAAGGCCCAACTGTGTCGAAATGCGTTAGGTTACTATTGTTTTCTCTTGGACACATGTTATTTTTTACTTTATTTTGAGGCTCATGTTGGGCCCTGAGATGCTTTTAAATGTCTTTGTAATAAATACATGTATTTTTATGTATAACTAGTTTGTATTTCATTTTAGATTTTGGCTATATTTTTACTTTCTCTATCTTACCTTTCAGGCAGTGTACCCTCTAAGCTGAGTTAGTGTGAGCTGGCTCATAGTTTTTTAGCCTCCGGCTCACACAATTCTGTCTTAGCTTGGGAAGGATGGCTCCAGAGCAAACTGATTTATGCAGTAGCCAAATTGCTTGCTCACAACTTTAATGCCAGTAACTCGCAAAGTAGAATTTTTGCTCACAAGACTCCACAGCTTAGAGGGAGCATTGCTTTCAGGTTGGGTTAAGTTTCCCCCTCACCCTTTTCTCTATCCACCCTATGTGTAGCACATCTTGGAGAATCACATCCTTGTCCCCACTGTTTAAATAGGGAAAGAAGGACACCAGCATCCTTGCAGAGCTTAAATCCCACAGAAGCCTGCAGAGAGACCAAGAGTTATGCACAAGCTCCAAAAAGGCAACATGATGGGAATCGCTGGCTGATTATTCCCCCCCCCCAAAAAAAACCACCCATTTCTCTAGGCTCTTCACAACTCATGAAGGTCTAGAGAGGCACCACCACTCCAATCTAAGCAAACACCTCAAAACTAAGGAAACTGAGGGTCGGGGGCAGTGTTCCCTCTAAGCTGGGTTAGTGTGAGCTGGCTCACAATTTTTTAGCCTCCGGCTCACACATTTTGGTCTTAGCTCAGGAAGGATGGCTCCAGAGCAAACTAACTTATGCAATAGCCAAATCGCTCACTCACAACTTTAATGCCAGCAGCTCACAAAGAAGGATTTTTGCTCACAAGAACATTGGTTGGGGGCGACAGGACATAGTGAAACAGAGCCAGATTTCTCACTTCCCTATCCATGCAGATGACCCCCAGCTCCCTGCTAATGCATCCAATCAACAGCAGGAATATTTTTCATGAAGGAAATGGGTGAACATAAGAACATAAGAGAAGCCTATGTTGAATCAGGCCAATGGCCCATCTAGTCCAACACTCTGTGTTGGGCTCTGATACCTGTGAAAGTTTCAGGCAGTTTTACTGCACTGAATGCAACGTAACGTTTTACTCCATTTTCTACAGTTTGTAATCCACCATGGGTCTCAGCAAACAGCAGCAGACTAGAAAATCAAACTGCTTCACAGCAAGGGAAAATAATGAGGGGTCAAGCAGCACTAAACTGCATTCCACGTCTATCACCAAGACCTCCCTGTTTCTGAGATGGCTCCCATACCCAATTTCTTACGGGATGCTGGTCAAGAGGGGTTGGAGAGAAGGCAGCAGCAGTTCAGAAATACTGATTCCAAACTCCTCCCACCGCTCTCTCCTCCCAAGAACAAAATCAGAATACAGCAGGGAGGTCAACAAAGGACTCCTCATCCGCAGCTCCTAGTACCTTCCCAGGCCGATTCAGGAGCAGCTTTTCCTTCTTACCTATATAATCCCACCCACTGAATTCCTCAAGGAACATCATTCCACTACGGCAAATTAGCTACTCTAATCCCTTTATAGTTTTAGGGAGTATAGTTCGAGGATTATTGTGAGTCACCATGGAAAACTCAAGAGTGTGAAAGGATTTGTTTTCCAAGAAAAACAGACATGCATCATTCACACACACACACACACACACACACACACACACACACACACACACAAACAGACCCCGGAGAACATTTTCCCTGAAAATCAACAGTCACACCTACTTCAGCCTACCATTCATTGAGCTGCATCTCTCAATTCCAATGGATCTGACAGTCCCCAGATCCCCATCATGACAACACATCCAACTTAGCTTTCCATCTAAGTTGCGGAGGAAGATGCAAAAATACCCTTCCAAGGCACGAACTCGAAACGCCATTCAGACGGACGCTGCGAATCCCCGCATCGCATAATTCTCCACTAACAGCGATGCACGATGCATTTGCAGCTCCATCTCCCCCTCCCATAGAGCGCAAGAGCTCCATCACACCTCCCTCACTAAGAGATCGCACCTCTGCCCTCAATTTCGTTTATGTATTCGAGGCCGCTCTGTTGGAAAGTGGGAGGGCACGCAGACCCCCGTAACGACCCCTCTACGTTTCTGGCTTCGCTACCCTTTCTGGTTAAAGGGGAAAGCCCGCGTTAACTCTCCCCAAACGGCCGCCTACGGAAGGCCCAGAAAACAGAACAGCGTCGATGTTCCCGGATTTCGAACAAGGCGAGGGAGCGAAGCAGCCCACAAAGACCGAGGCGCCATCTTAGCTCCCATTACTCAAGAGCTACAACGGCGGGGAGGCCCCCACCCCCTCTTCCAAGTCGGCTTTGGAGCACCCGGACGGGGGAATGACCCTACACTAACCATCGGAGAGAAAATCGCTTATAGAATTTATATGTTCCCGTTTACGGGGCGGATGGCTGACAAAACTGCAGATAAAGAGACGATTACGAGCAAGCATCTTACCTTCTGCAAGGGGAGGGGCCACACGACTACTCCAAACGACGGCCACAGCAGAAAGCGCGCAGCTTCCGGGGGGGGGGGCGGGCCGGAGGTCGGAAAACCGCTCCGCCGTGAGGACCCCGCGGGCTTCTTGGACCGCCTGCCTATTCCAGAGCCTGATTAGAAAAAAATTAAAAAGCAAAGAGATCTGCTGGAGAAGCTAATTAAAAAAAACTAGAAGCACCTCTGGATTCAACTCAGCCTCGCAAAGGTCGGAACATTGGTGCATGGCAGATATTTGGGGAAGGCGGTTGCAACAGATACCCCTCTGACAGCGACTAGGCGTCTCTCGGGCCTAGGATAGGCCGCTTTCAAATAATTTTGCGGCAGTAATACGTAGCCTTGACAGATTGGTTTCCATACGGGCGATGGTTTCTGAATAGCGGTGTTATAGGCAGAAATCCATGAGGAGCAGTTTTCCCTTGCATTCTATGCACAGGCAACGTACGTCTGCTGCGTTTCTGTACATCAGGCGACTGTTAAAATGGCACAGGAACCCCTGCTAGGAAAAATGTGGCAACCCAAGGGGAATTTTCTGCACAAGTCCCTTCAGCAGTTTGGAACATTTCGGTCTTGAAGACTTTTTTGTTTGTTTGTTATTAAAACTCAGTGGCAATTTAAAACACTGAAAAGTACTGAGACTTACTAGTGATTTCAGCTCTCACATACTTTATTAGATGAAGAACAAGACAACTGAGCCGGCTCGCAGGCCGGCTTTTATTCCCAAGTGACCCACACCTCACACACACACACACACACACACACACACACACACACACACACACACACACCCGGTGATTCGCTATTTACATTGATTGGATTAACTCCTGCTCCTCCATTGGAGGGGAGTCAGGATCCACTAGTCCATTGTCCTTCGGGGCGAAGCTCAGGCCCTTCGCCTGGCCACATGGTGGACCGGTTAGAACCAGTCCAAGCACATGGCTGTCCAGAGCCCATGTTCTCCAGTGGATACATTACACCCCTCCCCCTTGGTCCGATAAACACCCGCACACATAGTCTTTCAAATAGCTGGGGGGCCGCCGCTCTCGCGTGGAGCGACGGGGCTCTGGCATGGGGGAACTGACAGCCTCCCGGGCGGCTGTGGGGACTGGTGGCCGCTCTGGTGTTGGCGGGGCTGGGCTCACCATCTCGGCCGGTGTGTCATTTGCGGTGGCTGTCAGTCCGGAGTTGAAGTCCCCCGGGATTTCTTCTGGTGCGTCCGCCCCCGCGTCTGGTTGAGCTGGCTCGTCCCACTCCTCCCCCTCATCCGGCTCCAGGGGTAGCACCCGGCGACGTAGCTGATCGATGTGGCGATGCAGGATCTGGCCGTCTTCCACCGAGACTTCGTAGGACCGGGGGCCACGGACCCGGACTACTCGTGCGGGAATCCACGGGGGCCCTCTCGCGTAGTTCCGTGCGTACACCGGGTCCTCTGGGAAGAACCCTCGCGCCGCCGCTGGCGTTTCCGTGCAGGGCTCCCGCTCGGGCGCTCGATCGGGATGTAACCGGTCCAGCCTGGTGGTGAGGCGTCGGCCCATCAACAGTTCCGCCGGGCTCCGGCCGGTTGTCGCATGGGGCGTCGTTCTCTGGCCGAACAGGACGTGCGCCAGCCTGAAGTCCCAGTCCGTTCCTTCGGTCCGACGGAGCGCCTCTTTGGCCGTCCGCACCATGCGTTCGGCTTGGCCATTGGTGGCGGGGTGGAACGGGGCCGACCTGATGTGGCGAATCCCGTGCTGGCGGGTGAACTCCTGGAACTCCCCAGACGTGAAGGCCGTCCCGTTGTCAGTGACCAGGGTGTCGGGGAGTCCGTGCGAGCTGAAAATCCGCCACATCGCTCGGATGGCCGCCCGGGAGGAGGTGGATGGTACCGGCTCTACTTCTAGCCACTTACTGTAGGCGTCTACAAGTATAAAAAACAGCTGCCCCTGGAACGGGCCCACAAAGTCGAGGTGCAGGCGCGACCAGGGGCGGTGAGAGGATTCCCAGGCCCTGTCTGGGGCCGTCGGGGGTGCGGGTCGGGAGGCCTGGCAGGGTTGACACCTTTTTACAATGTCCTCAATATCCCGGTCTAACCCTGGCCACCAGACATACCCCCGCGCCAGAGCCTTCATCCTGACTACCCCAGGGTGGTGCTCATGAAGGTCCCTCAGTACCCGTTCCTGTAGTGGTTTCGGAATGACCACCCTGCCTCCCCACATTAGGCACCCCTTATAGGTCGACAGCTCATCGCGCCTTGTGACAAAAGGCGCAAACTCCGGGTCTTGTCTAGCTGTCGGCCATCCCCTCCCCACCCAGTTCAAAACCCGACAGAGAACCCTGTCGCGGCCCGTGAGGCGGGCCACCTCCTTGACATGTACTGGGCGATCGGGCAGCGATTCTAGGAGTGCGATGACGTGGGCGGGGGCCGGGTCTGGGTCCGTTGCGGGCAGTGGGAGGCGGCTGAGCGCGTCCGCGTGACCCATGGCCTTTCCCGGGCGGTGGGTGAGGGTGTAAGAGTACCCCGCCAGGAATATGGACCAGCGGAGAACCCTGGGCGAGACCATCTGCGGCGTCTGTCGATCGGGCGCAAGGAGGCCCAGGAGAGGCTTGTGGTCTGTAAGGATCTCGAACGGGCGGCCATAGAGATAATGGTGGAATTTTTTAACCCCCGCCACTATCGCTAGTGCCTCCTTGTCTATCTGCGCGTAATTACGCTCCGCAGAAGACAGGGTCCGAGAATAGTAGGCGACCGGAACCTCCCGGCCACCCGGCAACCGATGCCCCAACACCGCCCCCACCCCGTAGGGCGACGCATCACACGCCAGAACCACAGGTAAAGCCTCGCAGAAGTGGTGCAGCACCCCGTTGGAGACCAACAAGTCTTTTACCGCCTGGAAAGCTGCCGCATGCTCCGGCTTCCAGGCCCACGGCGCCTCCTTGTCCAGCAGCCGGTGGAGGGGTTCAGCCACCGTTGCCTTTTGGGGCAGAAACGCGTGGTAAAAATTCAAGAGGCCTAGGAAGGCCTGGAGTTCCGGCTTGGACGTGGGGACCGGGGCTTGTGTGATCGCTCTAATTTTCTCGTCTGTGGGGTGGATGCCTTGTGCATCGACTGCGAACCCCAGGAATTCGATGCGGGGCACACCCAGGAGGCATTTCTCCTTCTTCACCTTGAGGCCAGCCTCGTTGAACCTCTGCAGGACCTGACGCAGCCGTTCGGTGAAGGCGGTGGAGTCCGGTGCCGCGATGATGACATCATCTAAAAAGGGCTGGACCCCTGGAATTCCTTTCAGGAGGGAATCCATGAAAGATTGAAAAATCCCTGGCGCCACTGAAACCCCAAACTGCAGTCTATTGACCCGGAAAGCCCCCTTGTGGGTGGTGATGGTTTGCGCTTCCGCAGCGGCCGTGTCCACTGGCAGCTGCTGGTAAGCCTGCGCCAGGTCCAATTTGCCGAAAACTTTGGCCCCCGTCAGGGAGGCCAGGACATGGCTCACTACCGGGACCGGATAGGCGTGGTCCTGCAGAGCCTTATTTATGGTGCATTTGTAATCTGCACAAATGCGTATAGCCCCATTCGGTTTAATTGGCGTTACAATGGGGGTTTCCCAGCGCGCTGACGCGACCGGTTCCAGCACGCCTTGGGCGACCAGGCGGTCGAGCTCGGCCTCTATTTTTTCCCGCATGGCTAGGGGAGGGGGCCGTGCCTTTATGCGGATGGGTCGTACGTTAGGGTCCAGATCTAGTGAAATCGGGGTCCCATTGTACCTCCCCAGGGTCCCATCGAATACTTTGGGGAACTCCCGGCAAACTGCCTCCCAGTCAGCGGTCCCGAGGTGGTTTACTCCTGCTATTTGGAGTCCCAAAGGCCCAAACCACGACAGTCCCAGGAGGCTTGAGAGGCGCCCCTCCACAACCAGCAGGTCCAGCAAGCCCGAGAACCCTTTAAATCGGACTTGAAACTTGCCCCAGCCACGGACTGCCACTGGGTTTTTGTTAAAGTCCGTCAGTTTCAACCCCCGTGGCTTGTGCAGTCGGGGTCCCCCCTTGGGGCATAGCGTTTTAAGGGTCTCCGCGGAAATTATAGAGAACGAGGACCCTGAGTCTATTTCCATTTGGCAGGGGGACCCCTCTATTTGGACAGTCACATGCACCTTGTCCGGGCTTTCAGGGGGCAAGTTACATACCGTCTGCCGGCGCTGTGTCGTCACGGTGTGCAGGCTTGCGGCGTCCAGCTGGGCAGTGGATCCCAGGCGCTTGCCCTTGGAGCGGCAGACTCGGGCGAGGTGTCCGGCCTTGTTGCAGGTCCTGCAGACGGCGTCCCGGAAACGGCAGGTCCGGCGCTCGTGAGCGTCGCCACAGCTGGCACAGGCAGATGCGTTGGGCTGGTTTGGTGGTGCGGGGGATCCCCTGTTGCGTTGGGTGCGTGGCTGTGATCGGCGGTTCACCTGTAGGACCTCCTCATCGTTCGAGTCATCCGAGGGGCCGGAGTCCTGGAGGCGATGGACCGTCTTAGGCCGGCGATCTGCGTGGGACTTCTCGTAGGCGGCCGCTTCTTGGATGGCGGCCTCCAGAGTGAGGTCGTCCCGGCTGACGAGCCTGCGGCGCAGCTTCGCCTCCTTCAGCCCCACCAAGAACTGGTTTAGGAGGGTATCTGCGAGGTTGGGGAAGGCACACCTTGTGGCTGCGCGGCGTAGTCCGGCCAGGAATTCCGGAGATGTTTCGTCGGGGCCCTGCATTCTCGCGAAGAACTCCATTCGTTCCGCGAACTTGGTGGGCTTTGGTGCCAAGTGGTCAGTAAACGCCTTGACCAGCATGTCGTAGGTGGCGGCCGCGTCTTTCGGCAGGAGGGGTTTACCAGGTCCTTCAGGAGGAGGTGTGCCTCGATGCCGCAGTAGCGCAGGAGATAGGCCTTCTTCTTCCATGATGCCATGGATCTCGAAGTGACGCTCCAGCGTCTCGATCCAGGTCTCCCAGTGTGCGGGACGAGAGATGTCGAAGGCGGGGAAGCTCTCGTTGCTAGCGGCCATGGTGCTCACCCGTGGAGGTCGCGGTTCAGGCGTAGAGTTGGCGGCGTTGGAAGCGAGGCTGCTCTCGGGGTCAGCGGTGCTAGGGAGCGGTGCGGTGCCCAGGAACCGAAGAGGCGGACACGAAGCTCGGCGGCGGCGTTCGGTGCTTTCGGCGTTGGGGCGGTCAGCGGTGCTCGTCTCGTGGTCGTTGTTCATGGAGGGAGTTGGCATCCCACCTTCATCGCCAGTGAAAAGTACTGAGACTTACTAGTGATTTCAGCTCTCACATACTTTATTAGATGAAGAACAAGACAACTGAGCCGGCTCGGCTTTTATTCCCAAGTGACCCACACCCCAAACACACACACACCCGGTGATTCACTATTTACATTGATTGGATTAACTCCTGCTCCTCCATTGGAGGGGAGTCAGGATCCACTAGTCCATTGTCCTTCGGGGCGAAGCTCAGGCCCTTCGCCTGGCCACATGGTGGACCGGTTAGAACCAGTCTAAGCACATGGCTGTCCAGAGCCCATGTTCTCCAGTGGATACATTACAAACACGTTTGGCTACCTCACGTTCTCAGGGTTGGCAAGTCCCCAGCCTCCCAAACATTGACACTTGTGAGGCATAGCCTGATGATGATCACACTGAATAGTGTCGTACAGAAACCCAGCATCAAGTGGGGTAGCCATGTAGGTCTGAAGCAGCAGAACAAAGTTTGAATCCAGTGGCACCTTTAAGACCAACAAAGTTTTATTCACAGTATAAGCTTTTGTGTGCAAGCTCACTTCTTCAGATGCAACTGAATAGCAGTAATGGTAGCAGGTCTATACTACTGCCCTTTAGATGGTCAGTATGGCATATTTGTAGTCACACAGTCCTGTGATTCTTGAAGAGATTAACTACCATGGAAGTTAGATGTGTGCCACACATAAAATGCCCTGGAGCTGTTAAAACCAGATAATTGCCTCCCTTCTTCATACCATGACCACCATCAAGCAAGCACTGAAGTCCGAAAAGAAGACCTGAATCATATATGGGCTGACTGATAGCCCCAGGATTTCAACCTGTTGCCCAGAGAATTAGCCTCCTGTCATGACCTGTGGGCTTTAGAGGCCATGGGTTCATTATAATTTTCCCTATTTTGCCTGGGTTTCTGCCTCTCGTGGTCTTTCTAGGCCCTCAGGGTGACTTCTTTTGCATTTTGACTTCTTGGGTAAGTTTTCTCTGGGGAGGAGGGACTAGGCTTTTCCTGCCTAGTTTGGACTCAGAATTGAACCTTGCTTATTCTGGAGGGAACATTGTAATCAATCCCAAGCAGGTATCTGGGGGAACTTTATTTTTTTTTAAAAAAAAACACTCTCTCTCAGGAGCTTGGTTGGTGAGTGTTGGAGTCATTCAGTGAGGTGGTTGCTATGGGTGGGTGGCAGAGTATGCTTTAGGGCTGCCAGCCTCCAGTTGGTAGCTGAAGATCTCCTGGGATTATAACTGATCTCCAGGCAATAAGAGATCAGTTCATCTGGAGAAAATGGCCACACTGGAAGGTGGACTTTATGATATTAAACCCTGCTGAGGTCCCTCCCCTCTAGGGATGCCAGCCTCCAGGTGGGTCCTGGGGATCCCCCGGAATTACAGCTCATCTCTGGGCTACAGAGATCAGTTCCCCTGGAGAAAATGGATGTTTTGGAAGGTGGACTCTATTGCAGTGTACCTCATGAAGGTCCCTGTTCTCCCCAAACTGTTTTTCAGGAAAGCAGGCAAGGCCTTTGCCCAGTGGAGACTGAGGCTGACATATGGCTTCCATCTTCAAACAGCTGCTGCCAGAGGAATGGAAAAGCTGGGAGCCTCCCTGAGGTACAGGCCTCATGCCAAGGACTGAAGCAAGTATGGCTCTTTTGGTGGATGGTGACTGATTGCTAATATGACTCTCTGTGACACCCCCCCCAGCAAGTACCACTGGTCTAGGTGAATCTGGCATCCTGCCATCTCCACCAGCCACAAGAATACCATCTCCTTAACTGACACAGACCCTGGGTGTGAATATGTGCCTCTCCAGGTACCTGTTGTTTATTTATTTAGAACATTTTTATGCTGCCTCTTCAGAGCATTGTGCAATGAAACTCTCCCCGTGTGAAAAATAGGTCAGCACTACTAATTTGTAACCTTTGGTTCCTTCCTAGCCAACATAAAAACAGTTTCAACACCTCTCAACTTAAGCCCTTTCCATGAAAACCAGCAAAACGTGTACTATCCTTTCTTAATTACAATCCACTGGCATCCATAAAAGCACAAATCCTGGCTACTGGCCACTCCCTTTAATTACTGGATCATACTAATATCCCAGGGAATCCAACAGTCCTGCCCCACAGTTGTATAATCATCACTTTCCCACCATGTTAACCATATATAACTTTATTCATCATGATCAGATATGCCTGTTTGAACGTCCAGTTGTAGATCAACAAAGCTGGAACAGGAGCAAAGATTAAGCAAAAATATCAGCGTACTGCTGAAGCCGAGCAAACAGAGAGACACATTTTCAGGACATGTAGACACACCAGCAGGAAACTAAGGGGCACACCTGGAACCACATGGTTTCCTAGTCACACCTCTTCATGCCATGGGGTGGAGTAATGCTGCAGACACAGAAGTGCAGAACTGTGATATGGAAAGGAATAGACCCAATCTGCTAGGAATCAGCTACGGGGACCCCTCTAAAATCAGCTAGAGTTGTGGGGCACAGAACTAGTTGGGTAGAGACAAGTACTTACGTGCAGATTTGAAGGAGGAGGAGGAGGAGGAGTTTGGATTTATATCCCGCTTTTCACTACCCAAAGGAGTTTCAGAGCGGTTTACAATCCTTTCCCCTTCCCCTCCCCACAATAGACACCCTGTGAGATAGGTGGGGCTGGGAGAGCTCTGAGAGAACTGCCCTTGAGAGAACAGGTCTGAGAGAGCCGTGACTGACCCAAAGTCACACCAGCAGGTGCATGTGAAGGCGTGGGGAATCAAACCTGGTTCTCCCAGATTAAAGTCCGCACTCCTAACCACGACACCAAACTGGGGCAAGGGTATAGGTTTTTTTGTTTGTTTTAAAGACAACATCTGCAACAGGTATACACATATGACACTGTCTTATATCAAGTCAGGCCATTGGTCCACCTAGATAGCATTGTATACATGGACTGGCAGTAGTTTTCCAGGGTTTCAAGCAGAAAAGGGTCTTTCTCAATACCAGCTACCAACGATACTTTAACAATTTAACTGAAGACGCCCAGGGAAATGCTGATTGCCATTTTGGGGCCAGGAAGCAATTTTTCTCCAGACCAGTTTGACCAGAGATCCTGGAGTGGTTGTTTTTTTTTTGTCATCTTCTGGGCGTGGAACAGGGGTCCCTGGAGGTATGGGGGGAAGGTATTTGTGAATTTCCTGCATTGTGCAGGGGGTTGGACTAGATGACCCTGGAGGTCCCTTCCAACTCTATGATTCTATGATAGGACTATGCTCTGCCATGGAAGCTTGCTAAGTGTCTGTGGGCTGATTACATACTCTCAGCTTAACCTGCCTGATAGAGTTGTTGAGAAGATAAAATGCAGACAATGAGAATGACTTAAGCTGCTTTGGGTCCCACTGGGGAGTAAGACGGGCTGTAAGTGAAGTAAATAAAGAATTAGGAGTTCAGCTAGAGGATTTTAATATGGAATGTGAATACCATGAAATAGGATTTCACAGCCTTGGTGGCATACAGAGGCTAGATGTGTGGTTTTCATGGGGAGGCTTGGAGCCATTTTAAAGTCATTAAAAAATGTCAGAAGGGCCCAGTCCTATAGGGCTCACAGAGTGGTGCTCTTGTCCCATCCCCCAGAGCCTATTTAAGTGCCAAAACAACCCATGGGGGGCACTTGATAAGGCATGGTGGGGGCGGATAAGAATTATTGGATTAAGTTTTATAAACTGACTGTTTTATTCAGTGTTGTAACCGCCTTGAGCCCCATATCCCAGGGCAGAGCGGGATATAAATCAAATAAATAGATAAATAAGAGTGCCTCAGTCCGCCACACTTCAGCAGTTTAAATGATTTTAAAAATAGTGGTGGCATTCTCATGGCCACCATGAGGACACTATAACATCTAGTTTGACCAGATAATGGGGGCTGAGATTCTGTGGAGGCCTGTCAAATTCAATCTCTAGGGTTGAGGAGATTTGTCATGGTGAGAGGATGGTGGGAGATGGAGGCCAGTGAGGTGTCCCAAGCAACCAAGCAGTAACTGCAGGGCGAGTCAGTGAGTTTCCTAGATAGCAAAGCGGTAGTTGGGGTGAAGCTGAGGCTGCACATCCCAAACGTGGGTGAGAAGTTGGCGCAGGACTCGATCTTTGCCCCGGGCTTGTCCTCCTTGCATGGCCTGCAGTTTCTTGCGTGTCTGGGCCTCCACCTCAGCAGACAGGTTTCCTTGCGAGCCAAGAGCCTAGAAGGGGGAGAAGGAAAGGTCATTCCAAAACAATGCTAAGTATTAGAGTTAGTGGACCAGTAAGGAAGTAGTGTATGTGGAAGAAAAAGTGCAATGAAAGTTACATAAATACATGTAGCATAAAAATATGCAGTTATTAAGGATAATTTACGTTGATTTATTTTTCTTTTCTCCTTGCCTATTTATGAATTCTATACTGAAATTATAGCAGTTCCTAAAAGGACGGATACTGTTAAGTATGAGACTCAACAAAGGATTCAGCTTCAGATGATTTCAGCTTTATTAAACAGCAACTGTAAGTCAGGAACACACAACAACAAGGGGAGCACAGCTCCTTCTTTTAAACTCTCCCGGGCTGTCAAAGCCACACCCATTACAAGTTAAAGACCAATCAGAATACAGGGATAAAGGCCAATCAGGACTGTTCCCTCTTTGCAACAATATCACTCAGTGATTGGGTAATTACACAGGTTTTGCAGAAACCGACCAATAGCAATGCGACATCTGAAGAGCCACATTCAGACTCAAGCTTAACATGTGAATAGATAGGAGTGATTCACATTCAGTACATAACAGATACCTTTCCCCCAATTTCCCTGCCTGGAGAAAAGCAAAGTAATATTTTCAGAACTACACACATAAGAAAACTGCTATCTCAGTACTGGGGCAAAACATACTGGTGGCAGCTCCAGGTTGAAAAATACCTGGGGATTTAGGGGTGGAGTCTGAGGAGGGTGGGGTTTGGGGAGGTATGGAGGAAGAGGAGGAGGACATTGGATTTATACCCTACCCTTAACTCGGAGTCTCAGAGTGGCTTACAAACTCCTTTCCCTTCCCCTCCCCACAACAGACACCCTGTGAGGCAGGTGGGGCTGAGAGAGCACTTTCGAGGACTGCCCTTTCAAGGACAACTCTTGTCAGAACTATGGCTTGCCCAAGGTCATCCAGCAGCTGCAAATGGAGGAGTGGGGAATCAAACCTGGTTCTCCCAGATTAGAGTCCGCACACTTAACCACTTCACCAAAATGGATGGGATTTCAGTGGGGTATGATGCCACAGGGTCCGCCTTCCAAAGTGGCCATTTTCTCCAGGTGAACTGATCTCTGTTGCCTGGGGAACCAGTTGTAATGCCCAGGAGATCTCCAGCCACTAAGTGGAGGTTGGTAACATTAAATATACTGGCCTTACTTTACATCTATATCTGCCATTAAAAAAAAAAAAGTTAAAAATATAATCCAAGAAAGGGAATCATTCCAAAATTATAAGAAGGAATTATCTCTGTCTATGTGAGCTCACAAATCTATTGAGATATTCAAGAAAGGGTCTTGATCTGGATTTGCTTTGACCAGGAACAATAGCCATGATCCCAAGGTCAAATACAAAACACACCTGTAAGGAAATTCACTTTTGATTGAGATTGGGCTGCAGATTTGGGGGGGGGGGTTGTGACATGGTCTTCTCTGATTGCTTTATTTACTTACTTCATTTCTAGCCTATCTTTCTCAGTAAGACTCAAGGAGAATTACAAAATATAAAAAACAACTGACAAAACATGGGCGACACCTTCCCAATCAACGTCAGCAATGCCTTCTACATTGGACAAACATTTCTGTCCCTAAGCAAAAGAATAAATGGACATAAATCTGAAGTTAACCCAAACCACAACACTCAAAAGCCACTAATCTTCCAGGTCATTCCACTGCTGAACTAAGAATGGCAGCCCTCAAACAAAGTAACCTCAAGGGGAAATTACAACAGGAGATTGTTGAATCTGTGTTCATTCATAGTTCAGAACAATAGACCCCCAGGGGCCAAATAGAAACAAAGGCTTCTTATCCCACTACAGATGCTAATTTTCGGGGTGGGGGCAGTCACTTGCCCTATGGTCTAATCAAGCTGATTGCAATACCCATTGTACCTTTGCATCCTTTACAACGCCCACTTTCTGACTAGGATAAAAGGACTCCGAGATCTCCATTTCTACTTGAAGGGAATTTTGGTTCTTAGAAGCTTATACCCTGAAACACTTGTTCTCTATGGTGCTACTGAACTCCAGTCTAACTGTTCTACTGCAGACCAACAGGGCCACCCTCTGAAACTACCCTTCCCCAAAGTAATCTGCCTCAGTTGGCAACCAAAGATGGTTAAAAAACAACAACAACAACACACATTCATAACTAGTGGGCTTTTGTACTGAAAGGTTCAAATGAATGTTAAGAGATTTTATAATGGAATTGTCTTACAAATTATATCATCCTTGTATTCAGGGCTATTTTGGGGCAGGAACAGACAGGAAGGGAGTTCCAGCCGGCTTCCAAGTTGGCCACGCCCAGCAGGAACTTATTAGCATAATAGACCACACCCAACAGCAGAAACTCATTAGGATTGGCTGCTTAAGGTATGTGGCCTAACATGCAAAGGAGTTCCTGCTACAAAAAAAGCCCTGGGTTTTGACAACAAAGAAGGTAAACAGAATAAGAGGCAAAAGGAGGGTGTGGCTGGATGACCACACTTCTGGTAACATGGAAGTGTGGTCTAATAGGCTAATAAGCTGTACTGTCAGGGGTGTGGCCTATTATGCTAATGAGTTCCTGCTGGGGGTTTTCTACAAAAAAAGGCCTGCTTGTATTTATTTATTTAAAACACTTCTGTTCCACCCAAATAGGGTCCCACAGGCTGCAAACATTTCAACATTAAAAAGGCATTGAAAATAAAAGTATATATAAAATAATTAAATAAAAGCATACATAGCAATACGATCAGGGAGGAGAGCCAATTAACAGCTTTCATAGTATTTATGGTTCGACATCCTCCTCTCCCCTCCCCTCAGTGAGGGCTCAAAAGATAAAGGAATAAACGAACAGCAGTGTCCTCAGATTGTACCCCTCCCCGGCTCATGATATCAAACAAAAAGTATAGTTAATATTTCTTTGCTATACTTTATAAGGAGCTTAGAGTAGGTTGTAAAGAATCTTTATCTTATCCTGCAGACAGGAAGTTAGTGAGGCAAGAAGACTGCCAACTTGTGACCAGCATCGGCTGTCAGAGTGGCCAGCTCCAGATTAGGAAATTCCTGGAGATTTCGGCATGAAGCCTGGAGAGGGCTGGTTTTGGGGAAGGTAGGGACATCAGTGGGATATAATGCCATCTGGCCCACCCTCCAAAACAGTCATTTTCTCCAAGGGAATGGATCTCTGCAGTAAGGAGATCAGTTGTAATTCCTAGAGACCTCCAGGCCCCACCAGGAGACTGGCAACCCCTGCCAATCTCATGAGCTGAACAGAGATTTGGATTTCCGCCTCTGTCTGCAGTACCACACCGACTCAGGAGTTATTTTGGAAGGTTCCTCCTTTACACAAATACCCAGGCTGGATTCTAGGCTTGCCAACAAGCCTGGAGAAAAAAAATGTCCTGTCCCTTTAATAGAAATTTAATGTGATGTTATTTGCCAGACGATGCTATTGATCTCCGTGCTGTGAAAAGCTTCAGATGCCCAATACTTCTTTGTTCAAGGGACAGGATTGTTTTTCTCTTCCACTCAGTGCCCAAGTGCTATTTTTATTTAGTATCTATTTATTAGAACATTTATATCCCATCTTTCCTTGTATCTCAAGGTGGCTCTTACCATAACAATTAAACACATTTTCAGTTGAAAAATCCAAAAATAAAATAGCAAACCCTAGATCAGGGGTGGCCAAACTTGCTTAACATAAAAGCCACACAGAATAAACGTCAGATGTTTGAGAGCTGCAAGACATGAACAAATATCACACACACGTTTTTATTGCAAAACATGCAAATTTGCTTTTTATTAACATTAAATCAGACTGTGTGGAAGAGCCACATGCAGCTCCCGAAGTGCAGTTTGGCCACCCTTGCCCGAGATCTCTCTAGGGGAAAAGGGACTGGTGAGGAACTGTGTTATCAACTCTCCTCCTGGATCCTCCTAATTGTTCTACTCACACACACACCCCAAATTCCCAGAATGCCTCCTTAAACGTCTCCAAATGAAGGGATCCAATGTTCCTCCCCCATAAGACCCAGCCTCCGCTTTGGTCAACCGCCTCCCCCCCAACATCTCACCGCTTGCTGCTTGTGCTGGAACTCTCTCTCACGCTCTAAACGGTATTGCTCGATTTCAGCCTGGGCTTCTTCCTTGGCCTGCTTCAGCCTCCGTGCCTTCCCTGGGATGTGGGGGGTGGAGGGCAGAGAGAAAGGGGAAGGAGAGAGAGAGAGAGAAAAAGATCCCCTATCAATTCCCTCCTATTACATCCCCAACCAAGCTCCTCTTCCCCTCTGCTGCAGCCTAAATGACTCCACAGTTCTATTCCAGGGGAGTTCTGGCTCTCAGCCCTTCACTCCCACCCCCATGAGAATCTGATAGAACAGAGGAGCCTTGGCTCACGTTTCCGGGCCTCTGCCACCTTCTCTGCAGCCCTCTTCTCAGCCTGCAGCAACTGCTGGATTCCCTGGGTCTGGCTGGCCATGGCTCTCTTGCAAGGATGCTCCACACCAACTAAGGCTCCAGAATCCACTGAACCGGGTACCACATCCTTTCCAAGGCAGCGCAAGGTCCTAGTGCCCCACAGCTTTCCTGTTCTGTCAGTATTCCACGGTATGCTTGGGGACAACTGGATTGAGCAGGATGCAGGGCTTCTTCTGTAACTTTAAAAGTCATGTAGCAAAGATAGCTTCAGTGGGCACCCACGTATGGTGCCCTGCAGTTGCAAGGGGGAGAAAAGCTGCCCCCTGCCAAAATTTGCCATTTCAGCTAACAACAGACTCATCATCTCTTGCATCTGCTTGTCTAGATCTGTATGTTTTTTAACCTGTTGTAAATTGCCCAGAGCTCTGTGCACTCAGGAATTGGGCTACTCAAAAATTCTAATAATAATAATAACAATACTGTTGATGATGTTATTATTATTATTATTAACAGTATTAACGTTATTATCATTATCAAGAAACCATATGCAAAATCATTGGAATAGCTCTTTGTGGGATTGCACTAAATTGCCAACTCCATAATGGGGCGTTCCTGGAGATTTAGGGGTGGAGCCTGAGGAGGGCAGGATTTGAGATGGGAGGATCCTCAGTGGGGTATAATGATATAAAGTCCACCCCATCCAAAGCAGCCATTTCCTCTGGGAGAACTGATCTCTGTAGCATAGAGATCAGTTGTAATTCTAGAAGACTGGGAAGGATTCAGCTGTCCTGGCTTTCCACGAACTGTGCAAAAATGGATTTGTTGAAGAAGGCTTTTCTATGCTTGCAACAGGGTAGCACTACATAAAAGGTTACTTGGATTAATTATTACGGACTGCAGTCTGTACTACTGTGTATAATTTGCGGTGGGTTGGATTCTGTTGTGTAATTTTGCATCGTTTGATGTGTCATGTCCATACTTGTGCTTTGCTTCAGTTCTGGTTCTTGTTTTTTTACTTCTGGTTGGTTCTACAATCCAGATCCTATCTCATGGTTTACTGAATGTCCCATCTTGTTGACTGCATTGCCTCACTCTGCGTAATCCACTTTGAATCCCAATGAGAAAGGCAGACTGTAATGAAGTTAAATAAATCAATCCCCAGGCCCCACCTGCAGGTTGGCAACCCAGGAAGACACACCTATCAGATTAGTGTTTCAAGCGCAGGATGCAAGCTTTCACATTGCACAGAAGTCTTCTTGAGGTTTGATTTTCAATAATAAAATGGGAGAGGCTAAAGTTGTTTGTTGGCTTTTCAAGCCAGTTTGGTGTAATCAGTGGTTAGGAGTGTGGACTCTAATCTGGGAGAACAAGGTTTGATTTTTTTTTTTAAGAAAATTTTATTAGTAAAATTTGTCTTAGCAAATATATCTTTAAAAAAGAATGAGAGGGACATGGAAAACAAAATAGCAGACTGGGACATGCTGGGTCCTTATTTGTTCTTAGCAGCCAGAGGCTTACGACTGATCTTCTTGGATTTGTCATTGTTCTTCTCGGAGGGTCAGGGTTGGCCTGCATGTGTCCGCCATAAAGGTATTTGTATATTTCTGAACGAATATATTCAAATACATGGAAAATGCCAAGCTGGAACTGATCTGCAATTGGGGTGACCCAAGGATTATTCTCTGCTCTGAAGACTTGTTTTTGGCCAGTCAAATCCAAATTACCCAAATAATAGTATCTTCAATCTGGGAGTTTTAATGTGTTCCCAGTCAAACTGATCCACATTCATTTTCTTGATTATGGGGGACCATTTGTCTTAGAGGACTGAATAAATGGCTTTCAACATCTATATTAGTTGTCCATAGTGAGATTTTTTCTTGTAGAAAGAAGTCCCAAACTTTGTGGAGCCATTGCTGCATAGTTGGAAGAGTATCCGATTTCCATTTGCTCGCCAGGGACACTTTGGCCACTACTAATAAAATGTTAATTAATTGTTTTCTTATTTCAGGTGGACCGTCTGTGGGCCAAAGGTGGAACAGGATCATCGCCGGAGAACAAGGTTTGATTCCCCACTCTTCCATATGCAGCTGCATGTGTGACCTTGGGTCAGTCACAAGTTCTCTCAGAGCTGTTCTCTCATGAGCAGTTCTCGAAAGAGCTCTCTCAGTTCCACCTACCTCACAGGGTGCCTGTTGTAGGGAGGGGAAGGGAAAGGAGACTGTAAGCTGCTCTAAAACTCTGGAGCACAACGGAAGATGGGAGGGCCTGACGTGATGTGGTCCATGGGGTCGCGAAGAGTCGGACTTGACTGTGTGACTGAACAACAACAACAAAGCTGCTCTGAGATTCCTTCAGGTAGTGAAGGGCATGATATAAATCCACTGTATCATAACTAGTGTTCCCTCTAAGCTGAGTTAGTGTGAGCTAGCTCACAGTTTTTTAGCCTCCAGCTCACACATTTTTGTCTTAGCTCAGGAAGGATGACTCTAGAACAAACTAATGTATGCAGGAGCCACATCACTTGCTCACAACTTTAATGCCAGGAGCTCACAAAGTAGAATTTTTGTTCACAAGACTACACAGTTTAGAGGGAACATTGATCATAACGCTCCTGTACAATTCCTATTTTTCCCCATCTTTCCTGCATTCTTTCCCCGAACCTGCTTTGCTGTGATGTATTGAAATGGTTGATTTTGAAATCACAGTAAAGCCTGGGTGTATCTTCCCTTTCTTAAGCACATTGGTGCTCTCTTCCCTGTTCCTGAGGCTTTCCCTCCTGCCACTGAAGGGCTTTTTGGGGTTTTATATTGGCAATTTAGATATAGTTGTAATATTATAACAAGCTGCCTGTTAGGTTTTCTGAATTCCCAGCTTTCTTGTAGGAAAAAAAGTCAGTTTCTAGCCCCTTTTGTTGCTGAGATATAAGGGGAAAGGCATATCTCCACAATTAAAGGTTGAAGTAAAAAACATGATGAATTCATGTGGAACTCACTGCCACTAGATGCAGTGATGGCTGCTAGGGGATTAGACTGATTCCCAGAGGATAAGCCCTACAATGCCTGTTAGCCATGATTAGATGGAATCTCCATGTATAGAGACAGTGTACCTCTTCTGAATACTGGTTGCTGGAGGGGGGAAATAGGGGAAGCCTTGGCCTCCTTGCCTTACTTGTAAGCCTCCTGGGAGCATCTAGTTGGGAAATAAAGTGGCCTTGTCCAGAAGGGTTCTTCTTATGTTCTAAAACATGAGGCCTTGTTGACAAGTAATTTTTAATTAATTTCCCTTAAGAGTCACCTGTTTGTTTCTGAGCAGGGTGGACCTTGAAGCAATATCGCTTGCTTATCTGTTTCTCTTGGCAGTTCTGTTGTCAAGGTGACAAATTTATCTCCTTGGAGGGATTCTGAAGAGAATTGGGTTACTAAGCAATGACTCAGCTGTGCCAGATCATAGTAACACCGTGATCATCGCTGATGATATACCCCTAATGTGGAGCCTTGGGAACAAATAATATGGTACAGTGTTTAAAGAGCTGGGTCTGGATTTCCCAGACCCAACTCTTGGTTCCCTGCAGCCACACAGCAGCTGTAGGGAACGGCTTCTTAAAAAACAAACAATCAGAAGAGCACAAATGGGCTCTGAATTGGCATCACAGGAGAAGGAAAGGCTCCTGCCTCCCCCCACAAAAAAATACCCCCAGCACTGAAAATAGGATATGGCTAGCCCTGGCTATAGCTATAAACTATGTAGGAAGGATGTATGTGGCTATGTACATCAAAGAGGGCATTGATTCCAATACAATTTAAGAGGGACAGACTTCCTCACCAAATAGATATGGGTGGAAATATCAGCTCCAAGAGGGAAAAGCAGTGGGGACCTATTGTTCACCTGATCAAAAATCTGAGAGTGATCTTCAAATGGAGAAAGAAGTGAGAAAGACAACCGGATAGAATTGTTGTGTAGTAATGGGTGACTTCAGCTAGTTTCACAGGGACTGGTTCACAGGTACAGTGGAGAATTTTAGGGCTCCGCCCCCTCAAATGTAAGGCATGCCACACAACAGCTGCTGCCCCCCCTGTGACATTAAAAGGGCCCTCCAGCTGATCAGCAGGAGCATGTGGTCTGCCAATCAGCTGGAGGGCCCTTTAAATCTTGCAGCCATCCCTCTCCCTCCCCTCCTCCAAGATTTAAAGGGCCCGCCAGCTGATCAGTGGGCCTTTTTAAATCTTGCAGGAGGTAAGGGAGGGGGAAGGCTGCCAGCCGCATGCCTTCCCTGAACTCCAAGCTTTGCCGCTTGGAGGTCAGGGAAGGTGTGCAGCCGTCCCTCTCCCTCCCTCCCCTGCTGCCCCACAAAATTTCCCCATGCCCCACCAACCCAAAATTTTTGGCTGCCGAGCTGGTCTGGGTTGATGGGTGTTCAAAGTCATGAGGGAGAAAAACAACTTATCTAGATGGAGTAATTGATCATGGAGTAGTTGATCAAGGAGCCAAGCAGAGGGATGGGAGTCCTAGACTTCATCCTGAGTGAAATTTCTTAAATCCCTTTTCAAGCCAGCAAAATTAAGCCCAAACTAGACAGGATGGTGTTCTCAGGGCTGCTACAGAGACGATGCCACCTTTTTAAGGCAATTAAAAAATGCCACAAGAGCAAGAAGGCTGCAGTGCGGAGCTCTCCCCCCACCCCCTTATGCCTTTTCAAGTGCTGAAACAGCCTCAGGGAGGGTGGCTTCTAGGCACTTGATCAGTCGTGGGGGGAGTGAACAAGAGCACTTCAGCACCCCAAAGCACCACCTCCCCCCGCCCCTCACTTGTGAGCTCTCAAGCTGATTAAAGGGTCTGATCCAGCAAGTCAGTTCTGATTGTTTCCCTCAGTGGCAGATTCACCATTAAGCAGACTAAGCACGTGCTTAGGGCACCAGGGCCAAAGGGGCCACCACAAAGTTGGGGAAAGGGTGAAAAAAAAAAAGAATGAAGATTTGTAAAAAAAATAAAAATAAAAATTGATAAGACTAGTGCAAATTGATCATGGTGCATTTTTGTATTGCTGCAACCTGCATTGTATATCTGGTCAGAGAGGTCGACAACTAAAATGGACGGGGGTCAGTGTGGAAAGGAGGGGGCACCAAGGTTGGTCAGTGCTTAGGGCACCAGTGAGCCTAAATCTGCCCCTGGTTTCCCTCCATTAAAAAAAAAAAATCAGATGAGAAAATAAATAAAAGTGCATAATTTATTTAATTACAAATCTTGACAGTTTTCTTCCTTCTGTTTTGATTCCATCTGTGATCGGAAAATCCAGGCTGAAGGACTATTTGCTACTGGTCTTCTGATTGACTTCTTCTTCTCTCTCTCTCTCGCTTGCTGCGTCCCGCCCCTCACCTCTGCCCTTCCACTCAGAGATTCAATAGCAGCATCTGAAGTCAGGAGCGCTTCTGAGGTAGACTGGCAGCCTTGGCATCACGGAGAAAGGGTGAGGGAAAAGCTTGGCCTCCCAGTGTCCCTGTGGGGAGGACTACAGAGAATAGAGGGGGCACGACAGGAGGACAGACCAGTGACCCCCTGGGCCCCACTCCCGCAGCTGCTGGTGCCCTGCCAATGCACTTTCTGCCCTCCCCACCAGCCACAGCTGGAGAGTCCCCATCGAACCGGGTGTGTGTGTGTGTGTCTTTCTCACTTAGTTCCAGTTCAAATTCCCTTCTATCCTAACCCCGCCAAGGTGCCAGGAGTGATAAAGGCACATGGGGAAGAGGATCTGGTACAGGACATCCCGTGTGTGGTCACAGCTTCCCGTTGATGCTGATCTTGGCCACGGAGATACTCTCGGTGGTCTCGACCCGGCCCTTCTCGTAAATGACGAAGAGGCTGTGGGCGTCGTCAGGCGCCGGCCCGTCTAACGCCGCCATGGAGGAGTAACCGCTGGCGCCACCCCAGATCTGCAAGGCCTCCTTCCACCACGACGAACCATTGGTGAAACTCCAGCGCAGCGTCATGTTGACCCCTGGGGTGGGGGAGGGAGACAGTGCAGAGTCACGTTCATGTGCAGAGTCACATTCACTAGCCTAGCCTGATCTCATCAGAAGCGAAGTGGGGTCAGCCACAGTTAGTACTCAGATGGGAGACCACCAAGGGTTGCTACGCAGAGGAAGGCTATGGCAAACCACCCCTGCTCATCTCTTGCCTTCAAAACCCCACAAGGTGAGACTTTATGGGTTCACCATGGGTTGGCTGCGACTTGACAGAACATTTTATCTTATTGGCTCTGGTTATTGACTTACTGAGTTTACTCACTGACTGTTCTCCCAACCAAAGGTGCTCAAAGCAACAAAGGATTTGCAATCAAATGAAATGGTTTCTATCAAAAATCATCCACATTTCTAAAACCATCTAAAGCATCACAGTGGTATATGGGAACAGCCCCTTTAACATTCCTCTTGTATCCAGCTGAAAAACCTTCCAGAAAAAAAACCCGTTTACAGTTTGGTCAGGGAGGCTTTGTGGGGGGGGGGGGGAGGTGCTAGAGCACCTGCTTTGCATGCAGAAGTTCCCAGATTCAGTCCCAGGGTCTCCAGCTAAAGGGATCCGGTAGCAGGTGATATGGAAGCGCTCTGCCTGAGACCATGGGGAGCCACTGCCAGTCAGAACAGGCAATACTGACCACGATAAGCCAGTGGTCTAATTCAGTATAACTTCAGTTAAGACTGGTTCCCATACCAGAGCTTCATGAATGGATGGGGAGGTTGATACAGGGAGGGGTGGTCCTATAGCTACTTTGGACTCAAGCCATTTAGGGCTTTACAAGTTACAAAAAGGCTTGCATGGGGAATTTGTGTGATAGAGATTTCCTTCAGTGTGTGATAGAATCCCAGCTACGGGTGCCATCCTCCTAAGCTTGTCAGTCCCCAGGTATGGGGGGGAAATCCCCCAATTCTGTGTGCTCTGGCTCGCTGCTGGCCAGCTGGCTGGTGGGGGAAACCCCGCCCCAAAACAGACATCTCTGTGTGACATCAGCAATGCACTGACATCACTTCCGGAAGTGACATCATTGTGTCAGTGACATTAGAAATGACACTGTACTTTTTGAGCAAAACTCTATGGTTTGTATCCATTTTCACCATAGAGTTTTGCCCAAAAACTAGAGCGTTGCCCCTGTGACTACCAGATCTTGCTTCCGGCCATGTGCCATTCACCCTCAGCTCTCCTGCGCCTGATTTTCCACTCACGTTCTCTCTCGTGGGCCGGGTTGGTGAAGAAGACAAGGCCCGATTTGACGAGGGCCCCAGCAGCCACAGCTGGATCCACCAAAGTCTCGTCAAAGGTCACGTTTTCCAGCGGGAGGGTGTCACAGGCATCGTAGCTGCGCACCACAATCCGGCAACTGCAGTGGTAGAAGTTCTCGTTCCGGGCATTGATCACCACGGATCCGTCTGGCAGCTCATAGGGCTGGAAGAAGAGGCGGTGGAGGGTAAGATTTGGGTGGGAGAAATAAAAATGTTCCCTTGGCATGCGTTCTCCTCTCCCCACACTGTCCTCTCCCCACACTGGTATGCGTCCTCCTCTCCACACACTGTTCATTTGAAAATGAAGGATACCATAAACTATTGGGGCACTGTTCTGAAATTTTGGATTCCAAGGGGTGACATCTAAATGAAGCAGGAATGAGAGAGGGCATTGCTCTCCTTCAGGATGTCCCAGGCTCCTTTTTGAATGATTAGCATTCATTTCTTAAAAAAAACATGAACTGAAGCATAATGATGCCATGCAAATGAAGGACCCAAACTTCTATGTTGCTATTGGTCTGTTTGTATTTGGTAGGTGTTTTTGGGGCTGGGGTCTCTGTATATAATTGCTGCTCGTGGCATGTGTTGTTGTTGAGTCACTAAACAAAGAGTATGCTGCAATCACGATAACCCACTACTTAACACCTTTTGCTTTCACATTATGGACCTGCAGTGCTGCTTAAGGAAATGTAATTGGAGGATTTTGCTGGGTGCAAGGACATTTCCAGATCTGCTTGCAGCTGATGGCGAAACAGCATTCCCACCCACACAGTGCTTTATATTCCCCATAAAATACAGCAATGCTTGTCCTCCGATTATGATATCCTCCAATTACGAGTCCTTGGCTGTCAGTCCTGTCCAGCTAGGACTGCTGAGAGGAGAGGACCAGGGGGACCAAACTCCAGGGGCCTCAGTCATTCTGGGGGGGGGGGGTCCATAGAGCTGGGCAATAATATTTGGGTTGGGGGCAGGTGATGTGAGGAGGGACCCAGAGGGAATCCTCGTCAGGGGGCCCTTGGAGATGCACAGTGGCCCAATAGTTAGATTCCAGTCCAGTAGCACTTTAGAGAGACCAACAATAGTTTTAGGGGATAAGCTTCTGAGTGTCAAAGGGTATAGAAAGAAATTCTCAGTCTGGGGCAAGGAATGCTCTGTAGTCTTGGTGCTTGGGGGGGCAGCAGTGGGAGGGGCTTCTAGTGTCCTGGCCCCAATGCTGGACCTCCTGATGGCACCTGGTCTTTTTGGCCACTGTGTGACACAGAGTGTTGGACTGGATGGTCATTGGCCTGATCCAACATTGGCTCCTCTTATGCTCTTATGTTCTCCCTTTGTCAGACACCAGTAGAAATGGGAGATCCCCGAGTCCTTTGATTCTAGTCAGAAAGTGGGAGGGGGTGTTATGAGGGATGCTTATAAAGGATGCAAAGACACAATGCGTATTGCCATCAGCTTGATTAGAGCAGAGGGGAAATACTGGGGGCCCCTCCAGAAAATTAGCATCTGTAGTGAGATAAGAATCCTTGTCCCTACTCGGGTGGGGGGGGGTCCCATTGTTCTGTCCTTCTTCCACCACTCTAAATTTATTTAAAACATTTTTTAGCCCAGCTTTCTCTGTTGAGGGGCCTGGGGCAAACCTTACATCCATTCCTGCTTCTTTGCACTTAATTAATAAATTACTTCTTTTTGTATTTTTTCATATGTGTGGGTGTTTGTGACTGTGTGTGCACCTGGAAGTCAAGGCGACCTCTGGTGACTGACCCCTACTGGGGACTTGGAGGAGATTCAGAGAGATGGTTGAATAAAGCTCACCCTGTCCTCCCGACTGCTGGTATTCCAAGGAAGGTGTACCATCCAAGTCCTTGCCAGAGTCAACTCTGTTTAGCTTCTGAGATCTGACGAGATCGGGCTTGCCCAGGCTATCCAGGTCGGGGCAATAAATTATAGAGCCAGTTTGGTGTAGTGGTTAAGTGCACGGACTCTAATCTGGGAGAACCGGGTTTGATTCCCTACTCCTCCACTTGCATCTGCTGATGTGACCTTGGGTCAGTCACAAGCTCTGGCACAGCTGTTCTTGAAAAAGAGCAGTTCCTGTCAGAGCTCTCTCAGCCCCACCTACCTCACAGGGTGTCTGTTGTGGAGAGAGAAAGGGAAAGGAGTTTGTAAGCCACTCTGAGACTCCCTTGGGTAGTGAAGGGAGGGTATAAATCCGATCTCTTCTTCTTCTACTTCTTGAGCACTTGCCTGGCATTCCTAAACTGATTTGTAAACAGTTCCCTTTCTGCTTGGGTTGAGAGGAGGAGGGGCATGGGTAAATTCCTGCTTTCCTATTCACTGAAAGTCGGTTTTTGTTAATAAAAATTGTTTATGATCAATGTTCCCTCTAAGCTGCGGAGTCCTGTGAGCAAAAATTCTACTTTGTGAGCTACTGTCATGAAAGTTGTGAGCAGGTGATTTAGCTGCTGCAGAAATTAGTCTGCTCTGGAGCCTTTCTTCCTGAGCGGAGATGAAAATGTGTGAGCCGGAGGCTAAAAAACTGTGAGCTAGCTCACACTGACTCAGCTTAGAGGGAACACTGTTTATAATTTTGCAGTAGTGCAATTATGATCCCCACATGAAAAGAAAATCTGTAACAAGAGCCTCCTTCCTTTACCGTCCCAGAACAAGGATTTCTTTAGGAATGCATTGCCACCCTCAACAAACAGGAAGTTTATTTCGGGTCAGAACATCCACTGGAAGCCAAATTCTTGCTAAGAGGGCAGTAAACAAGAGTTTCTCCTAAATGGCAGCAAGATAGTCTTATCACTCAGTGCACCCATCCAAGTGTATTTATCATAGTGAACACTTCACAACAGTGCTGAGATGGAATGGCCCCTGATTTCCTCACTCCAAACCGCCCCACGTTTCGGATCACACTCACCTGGCATTCATCAGGATTGAAGTCACTCAGGTGTTTTACTCCACCAAAAGGAATGCCGTGCAGGGGCTGCTTCCCATACCGCCACGTCCAGCCATGGTCATCGCTGAGGAGACAGGAGATCCCATCCCGGTATATTGTCCCATGGCCACAGACAATCAAGCGGCCCTTCTTGGGCTCATAACGTTTCTGCAACTCAGAGCAGAATCGGCTCAAAATGAGGCTGATCTCCACACTATCTCCCTGCCTGTGCACACTGCTGCAGGATCCCTCTTCCCCAATAATCCCCTCTCCTCAGTTAAGAGCAGCTGGAGAGAGTCCCTAATTCTGACCGTGTCACTGAGAGAATCATAAAACAACATCTAGTGAAGCAGAAGTAGAGACTTTTCAGTAACTACCCCATGGAATTCCCTCCCTGGTGACACCAATAGATGCCTAACTCTTGGCTGTGTCTACACGGTGATGATGATTCTCTGTGTTGCTCTCTTGTTCATTAATGATTTGGAGTTGGGAGTAAGCAGTTAAGTGGCTAAATTTACAGATGACATGAAATTGTTCAGGGTGGTGAAAACCAGGGAGGATTATGAGGCACTCCAAAGGGATCTGTCGAGGAAGGGTGAGTGGGCGTCAACGTGGCAAATGGGGTTCAGTGTGGCCAAGTGCAAAGTGAAGCACATTGGAGCCAAAAATCCTAACTATAAATACATGTTGATGGGGTCCGAACTGGCGGAGACTGACCAAGAGAGAGATCTTGGAGTTGTAGTAGATAAGTCATTGACAATGTCGAGACAGTGTGTGACTTGCAATAAAAAAGGCCAAGGCTATGCTGGGGGTTATTAGGAAGGGAATTGAAAACAAATCAGCCAGTATCATAATGCCCCTGTATAAATCATTGGCGTGACCTCATTTGGAGTACTGTGTACAGCAATGTTCCCTCTAAGCTGTGGGTTCTTGTGAGCAAAAATTCAACTTTGTGACCTGCTGGCATTAAAGTTGAGAGGGAGCAATTTGGCTGCTGCATAAATTAGTTTGCTCTGGAGCCATCCTTCCTGAGCTAAGACAAAAATGTGTGACCTGGAGGCTAAAAAACTGTGAGCTAGCTCACACTAACTCAGCTTAGAGGGAATACTGGTGTACAGTTTTGGTCACCACACCTCAAAAAGGATATTATAGCATTGGAAAAAGTGCAGAAAAGGGCAACTAGAATAATAAAAGGGTTGGGACACTTTCCCTATGAAGAAAGGTTAAAACACTTGGGGCTCTTTAGCTTGGAGAAATGATGGCTGAGGGCTGACATCATTGAGGTTTATAAGATTATGCATGGGATAGAACAGGTAGAGAAAGAAGTATTTTTCTCCTTTTCTCACAATACAAGAACTCGTGGGCACTCCATGAAATTGCTGAGCAGTTGGGTTAGAACAGATAAAAGAAAGTATTTCTTCACCCAAAGAGTGATTAACACATGGAATACACTGCCACAGGAGGTAGTGGCAGCTAAAAGCATGGACGGCTTCAGGAGGGAATTAGATAAACATATGGAGCAGAGGTCCATCAGTGGCTATTAGCCACAGGGTAATATAGGAACTCTGGGGCAAGTGATGCTCTGTATTCTTGGTGCTGGGGGGGCAACAGTGGGAGGGCTTCTAGTGTCCTGGCCCCACTATTGGACCTCCCAATGGCACCTGGTGTTTTTGGCCACTGTGTGACAGAGTGTTGGACTGGATGGGCCATTGGTCTGATCCAACATTGGCTTCTCTTATGTTCTTATGTTCTAACTCACAGTGGCAATAGTTTGCCCACAAGGCAGTTTCCCCCACACTTTCCTAGCATTCCAAGGCTGCCATTCCCCCCCTGCACCACCAGAGCGCTTTATCAGCCATTTTTTTTAAAGGGCCATTGCTAGACTGCTATAGCGTTATAATGGTCTTATGCTCTATTACCACAATCTGGGAATTCTCTGAATTTCCAGCTCCCATTTTTTAAAAAAGTCTCTAGCCCTTTTCATTGCAAAGATGTATCATTTAGAACAGCTAGTAGATTGTAGCAATAGCTCTTTAAACACTGCAGTGATCTAGCAATTGCTACTTTTTAGAAGAAGTTCCCCCTAAAGCTCTCCAGTGGTGTAGTAGAAACAGCATCTGTGGGAAGCAAGGTCAAGGGAAATGATGTCAATGAAGGTGGGACAAGAAGAGGAAGAAGAGGAAGAGGAGGAGGAGGAGGAGGAGGAGAAGATTGGATTTATACCCTGCCCTTCACTATCCAAAGGAGTCTCAGAGCAGCTTACCATCTCCTTTCCCTTCCCCTCTCCACAACAGACCTGTGCGGTAGGTGAAGAAGAAGAGGTAGGTGAAGAAGAAGACGAAGAGGAAGAAGAAGAAGAGGAAGAGGAGGAGGAGATTGGATTTATACCCTGCCCTTTGCTACCTGAAGGAGTCTCATAGTGGCTTACAATCCCCTTCCCTTCCCTTCCCCACAACAGACACCCTGTGAGGTAAACGGGGCTGAGAGACCTCTCTCGAGAACTGCCCTTGAGGAACAGCTCTGAGAGAAATCGTGACTGACCGAAGGTCACGCCAGCAGCTGCATGTGGAGGTGTGGGGAATCAAACCTGTTTCTCCTAGATTAGAATTCACACTCTTATCCACTATACCACACTGTCACCTTCCTTTCCACACAGCATGCAGAGGCACCTGGACTACAGTCTTCTCCGAAACAACCATGTCAAACCAGGTTTTGGTGAAACTGCAGCAAAGTGGGGGAAATCCAGAAAGCTGACAACTAACAGATGCCACTGTGTGCATACTCCAAGAAAGCCCCTACTCTGGTTTGGATGCCAAAACAGAGCAAAACCTCCACCTGGAAGCAACGTCAGCAGACTTCGAAGAGGTAGTAATATAGCTAAATCCATGGCAGAGAATGGTTTCCAGTTGTCAAAGGTGTCAGACAAGGATGTATTTTATCTCCCTATCGCTTCAATCTGTACCATAAGGAAAGCTGGATTAGCTTTAGATGAAGCTGGAGTGAAAATTGATACAAGGAAAATTAACCATTTGAAATATGCAGATGACACCACATTATTGGCAGAAGACAATGAAGATTTAAAACAACTACTGATGAAGGTTAAAGGAGAAAGCACGAAAGCAGGATTATAGCTGAACATCAAGAAGACAAAAGCAATGACTACTGGGGAATTACAGAACTTTAAGGCTGACAACGAGGAATCTGAAACTTTTCAAGATTTTCTATTCCTTCAACCAAAAGAGAGACCACACCTAAAAAATCAGAAGGAGACTGAAACTGGGGAGGGCAGCCATGGAGGAGCTAGGAAAGATCCTTAAGTCTAAGGATGTGTTGCTGGCGACCAAGATCAAGTTACTTCATGCCATAGTATTTCTCATTACTAAGTACAGGTTTGAAAGTTGGACAATGAAGAAAGCTGACAGGAAGAAAGATGGTCCCTTTGAAATGTGATATTGGAGGGGAGTTTTATGGATACCTTGGACTGCCAAAAAGACAAATAAGAGGATTCGAGACCAAATCAAGACTGAACTCTCCCTAGAAGCTAAAATGACTAAATTGAGGCTCTCGTACTTTGGTCACATTATGAGAAGACAAGTTTTACTGGAAAAGACAATAATCCTAGGAAAAGCAGAAGGCAGCAGGAAAAGAGGAAGACCACCCATGAGATGGATTGATTCCATCAAGGAAGCCACCATGGCCCTCAGTTTGCAAGACCTGAGAATGGCTGTTAACCACAGGGCATTTGGGAGGACATTAATTCACAGGGTCGCCATAAGTCGGAAGTGATTTCACACACACACACACAGCAAGTAAATAAATACACCTGTTTTGTGAACGTCCCTATACCTGGCACAGTGCAGGCTCACCTGGATGCCATAGCCTGGTCCAGGGGCAAACATGGTCGTGCCAATCTCCTCAGAGAGGTTCCTGGGAACACTCCATGTGACCCCGTCGTCACGGCTGCGAATGATCATGGTGCTCGCGACGTGGCATTGCTTGTAGTGGGCACAGAGAGTGTAGATCAGGAACACGATGTTCTTTTCCGAGTCCACCACCACAGCCCCAAGGTTGAGCCCGTCCACCAGGGAACCATCGTCAATTATGAACGAAGTGGGGCTCCAGGTAGCTCCTGGAAAAGAGACACAAACAACAGTCAGGAGCAGTGTACTCCCTCAAGGCAACTGAAGCAAACAGGGAGGCCTTCCAAACGAGTGTCCCAACGTGAGAAAGGCCTATTCTGAAAAAAACTCTTTCATGTCATGATGGGTTCTGGCTCTGTTTGTGAAGGAAACAGAAAACCTCTTCAGATGGCTGAAGGGTGACATGAACATAAGAACATAAGAGAAGCCAATGTTGAATCAGGCCAATGGCCCATCTAGTCCAACACTCTGTCACACAGTGGCCAAAATATACCAGGTGCCATCAGGAGGTCCAGCAGTGCGGCCAGGACACTGGAAGGCCTCCCACTGCTGCCCCCTCCAGCACCAAGAATAGAGTGCATCACCTGCCCCAGACTGAGAGTTCCCATCTATACCCTGTGGCTAATAGCCACTGATGGACTTCTGCTCCATATGTTTATCTAATTCCCTCTTGAAACTGTCCATGCTTGTAGCTGCCACCACCTCCTGTGGCAGTGAATTCCATATGTTAATCACTCTTTGGGTGAAGAAGTATTTCCGTTTATCTGTTCTAACCCGATTGCTCAGCAATTTCATGGAGTGCCCACGAGTTCTTGTATTGTGAGAAAGGGAGAAAAGTACTTCTTTCTCAACCTGCTCAACCCCATTCATAATCTTATAAACCTTGATCATGTCACCCCTCAGCCATCGTTTCTCCAAGCTAAAGAGCCCCAAGCATTTTAACCTTTCTTCATAGGGAAGGTGTTCCAACCCTTTTATCATTCTGGTTGCCCTTCTCTGCACTTTTTCCAGTGCTATAATATCCTTTTTGAGATGTGGTGACCAGAACTGTACACAGTATTCCAAATGAGGTCGCGCCAATGATTTATACAGGGGCATGATGATACTGGCTGATTTGTTTTCAATTCCCTTCCTAATAATCCCCAGCATAGCGTTGGCCTTCTTTATTGCAGCTACACACTGTCTAGTCATTTTCATTGAGTTATCTACTACAACTTCAAGATCTCTCTCTTGGTCTGTCTCTGCCAGTTCAGACCCCATCAACGTGTATTTATATTTAGGATTTTTGGCTCCAATGTGCATCACTTTGCACTTGGCCACATTGAACCCCATTTGCCACGTTGACGCCCACTCACCCATCCCGACAGATCCCTTTGGAGTGCCACACACTCCTCCCTGGTTTTCACCACCTGGAACAACTTCGTGTCATCTGCAAATTTAGCCACTTCACTGCTTACTCCCAATTCCAAATCATTAATAAACAAGTTAAAAAGCATCGGACCGAGTACTGATCCCTGTGGTACCCCACTGCTTACCACCCTCCACTGAGAAAGTTTCCCATTTATACTCACTCTCTGTTTTCTATTTATAAGCCAGTTTTTGATCCACAAGAGGACTTGTCCTTTTATCCCATGACTATTGAGCTTACTTAGGAGCCTTTGATGAGGAACTGTATCAAAAGCTTTCCGGAAGTCAAGGCAAATAATATCTACTGGGTTCCCCTTGTCCACATGTTTGTTCACTCCCTCAAAAAACACTAACAGGTTAGTGAGACAAGATCTTCCCTTACAGAACCCATGCTGAGTCTGCCTCAATAGTTTTTGTTCATCAATGTGCCTACTAATTCTTTCCTTAATAACAATTTCCACCAACTTACCCGGTATCGATGTCAGATTGACTGGCCTGTAATTTCCCGGATCTCCCCTGGAGCCCTTTTTAAAGATGGGAGTGACATTAGCTACCTACCTGTCCTCAGGAATGGAGGCAGATTTTAAAGAAAGATTACATATTTTTGTCAGGAGATCCACAAGTTCACATTTGAGTTCTTTCAGAACTCTTGGATGAATGCTATCCGGGCCTGGTGATTTATTAGTTTTTAAATTGTCCATCAAACATGATTGAGGTTTATAAGATTATGCACGGGATAGAGCAGGTTGCCCAGTAGTAATGTATGGCTGCATGTATGCTGCGAGAGTTGGACTATAAGGAAGGCCGAGTGCTGAAGAATAGATTCTTTTGAACTATGGTGCTGGAGAAGACTCTTGAGAGTCCCTTGGACTGCAAGGAGATCAAATCATTCAATCCTAAAAGAAATAAACCCTGACTGTTCCCTGGAAGGCCAGATCCTGAAGTTGAAGCTCAAATACTTTGGCCACCAAATGAGAAGGGAGCACTCACTGGAGAAAACCCTGATGCTGGGAAAGATTGAAGGTCAAAGAAGAACGGGACGGCAAAGGATGAGATGGTTAGAGAGTGTCATCGATGCAACGAACATGAAATTGAGCAACCTTCAGAGGACAGCAGAAGTCAGGAGGGCCTGGCATGATCTGGTCCATGGGGTCGCGAAGAGTCGGACTCGACTATGCGACTGAACAACAACAACAACAACAGAGCAGGTTGAGAAAGAAGTACTTTTCTCCCTTTCTCACAATACAAGAACTCGTGGGCACTCCATGAAATTGCTGAGCAGTCGGGTTAGAACGGATAAAAGGAAGTACTTCTTCATCCAAAGAGTGATTAACACATGGAATTCACTGCCACAGAAGGTGGTGGCGGTTACAAGCATGGACAGTTTCAAGAGGGAACTGGATAAACATATGGAGCAGGAGTCCATCAGTGACTATTAGAGACAAGGTATAGGAACTCTCAGGCTGGGGCAAGTGATGCTCTGTATTCTTTGTGCTTAGGGGGGGCAACAGTGGGAGGGTTTCTAGTGTCCTGGCCCCACTGGTAGACTGATGGCACCTGGTATTTTTGGCCACTGTGTGATGCAGAGTGTTGAACTAGATGAGCCATTGGTCTGATCCAACATTGGCTTCTCTTATGTTCTTATGTTCCTAATAGGGAGGAACACACTGTCTGAACATGACTGTTTCTAAACACTTCCTTCAACATTCTCACAGTGGTTTCTGCACCTGGAAAGGTTTGCCAGGTTTTTATACCAGACCTTCTTCAGTGCTGTAGGCTCTATCTGCCTACAGCAGGTTTCTATCTGCTTGATCTGCTGACAGAAACAAGCGGTAATGTTTATTTATTCACTTTGAAAAGCTGCAACTGCTGATTTCTGTACAATAAGTCACTGAGACAAGTCAAGTCAGTAATGACAGCAAGATTTTCCTGATCAGCTAGGGATTTTTAAAAATTATTATTACTATGGATTTTGTTTTTATCCTGGCCTTCCTTCAGTGCATTCTGGTGTAGGGCTGCCAACCTCCAGGCAGCACCTGGAGATCTCCCACTATTACGGTGATCTCTAGATGACTAAGAGCAGTTCTCCTTGAGGAGATGGCTGCTTCGGAGGGTGGACTGTATGGCATTATACCCTTCAGAGGTCCCTCCCCTCCCCAAATCTTGTCTTCTCCAGGTCCACCCCCAAAACCTCCAGGCATTTTCCAGCCCAGAGCTGGCAACCCTGTTCTGGTGACATACACAGTGTGGGTCCTTCCATCTTATGCCCACATAATCTGCATTAGGCGCATTTGGCTGAGAGACTGGCCTAAGGTCACGAGACCTATTCTAAATGGGTCTACTCAGAACCTTTATTGGGCCTGTGGCGTACTCCCAAGAAAGTGCTCTTAGGATGGCACTGTTAGTAAGCCTCATAGCAGAGGGCAGATGTGACAGAATTACAGGTTTGTGGACAGCAGCAGGTAAACACAGAAGCTGCTGAGTCACCTGACTGAGAAGGGAGGAGGCCATTTGGCTTTGAATTCTCAGAGAGTGACAGATAACGGTAGACAACTGACAGTTGGGAGCTGACAGTTGGAAGAGAAGTTAGCAGAAAGCGGTCAGCTAACTGAATAGCTCTGAGGTGGAACAAAACCTCTGTAGCTCTGTGGAAACAGCCTGATATCAGTTTGAGTAGAAAGCTGGGGCTGAAATAAACTCTGCACTGGTACCCTCTAAAGGAAAGAGGAGAGTGAACAGTATAAGACCTCAGTGGTCACAGACACCAGATACATTGCTCCAGAGGAACCTGTAGAGGTGGCTAGAGAAAGGGCTAAGGGTCTGGAGGAGTCTGGAAAGTTGGAAAGGTGCCCAGTTAGACTCAAAAAGGTCCAGACAAAGTCCAGAAGTCAGCCACAAAACAGTTACTGGAGAGTGGAATCATAAGTGTGTTTAGTGTACTGAAGAACATCTGTATAAGACTGAGAGTGATAAGCCTACAGCACATGGGAAAGCAAAGTAAAAAGTTATATTCTACAAGGAAACAAAATATTCTATGTAAATACATCCCATCCCACTGTTGGGCTTGCTGAGAAATAAAGAAGTGTACTGTTTGAGTTGTACAAATACTGGTGCCCAGGGCTATTTTTGTAGAAAAAGCCCAGCAAGAACTCATTAGCATATTAGGACACTCCCAACAGCAGAAACTCATTAGCATATTAGGCCACACCCTTGACAGCACAGCTCATTAGCATATTAGGCCACACACCCATGTCACCAGAAGTGTGGTCATCCAGCCACACCCACCTTTTGCTTCTTATTCTGTTTATCTTGCTTGTTGTCAAAACCCAGGGCTTTTTTTTTGGAGCAGGAACTCCTTTGCATGTTAGGCCACACACCCCTAATGTAGCCAATCCTAATGAGTTTCTGCTGTTGGGTGTGGCCTATTATGCTAATGAGTTCCTGCTGGGCGTGGCCAACTCGAGAGCCAGCCAGAACTCCATTCCTGTGCGTTCCTGCCCCAAAATAGCCCTGCTGGTGCCTGACTTTCTGGTGAATTATACTGGGCAGTTATCCTCTGTACACCCATAAGTTATATATATATATATATATATATATATATATATATATATATATATATATATACCACCCCCCCCCCCCGGCTCAGTCTCTCCTTTTTGCCTTCAAGGTTATAGCAGATTTTAAACCCCAGTCTCCCTAGCCACTTTGCCAACACATGGCAACCCTGGTGCCTGGAAGCATTGCCTAGCAACAGGCAACTTCATTCTTCTTATCACCCAGCTCCCTAGGCCGTAAAGCAAACAGAGCTGTTTCTGGGAAGGGAGGGGGGAACCAGAAAAAGAATGCCTTGTAAGAGCCAACTCTGCACTCTAACACCGCAGCTTCTTCCTCCTGCTACAAAATATTCCTAAGGTCTCCCCCACCAATTATCAGCAACCATATTACAGCTGAAAGGGTAACCTATAGAGGTGAGATGCTGTCACACTCTAAGCTTGACATGTTCCGGGCCACCAAGACAGGAGGGACTAGGGCATTCCCAGTTCTCAGGGCCTGGGTTGCTTTGGAGGCCCAAGAAGCCAGGCAGTCCATCTACCACACATTATTCTCATGCAGCAGCCAGAATGAGTAGCTTTGCTAGGAATTCGTAACTGCTTCATTCACTTGAAATTATATAGCAAGAGAGCAAGGGGGGAAATCCGGATTCCTAGAGTGGTTTTTCCCCCCTGCCTCTCAAGAATTGATGAGTTCCTTCTCTCTCTTTCTCTAGTTTGCAATGCCTGAGAAATAAATTCCACAAAGGTCAGTGCCTGTTTCATCCCTTCTCTCTCATCCTTTTCTTTTTACTTCTGTGTTTCTTTAAACGTTGGGGGCAGGAGGAATCAGGGCTCTTGGCAGCCCTGGCTGGCCACAGCACAGGTCCCATGACCTAAATGCCTCTTCTGAGTGGCCACAGAAGACACAGTTCCTAAAGCCCTCCAAAAGACTAGACAGTTGTATAAATAGACTTCCCTGCACCGCCGCCACTCCCTTCGAGGCACATCAACGCCCATAAGCATCTTCCATAAGTTGGAACGTTAACTGTCTTCTTTGAACTGCCTGTTAGTGGCTGAGATTACGTTTTCATGGGTTTCATCGTGTTTTGACTTGCAGCGACAGTTCATGTCTACTCACAAAAGGTTTGCCGACACAGCATGTATGTAAGTTTTCACGGAAGGGCTGCCCAGCTCGAAATAGAAGCATCACAGGATGAGGCATCAGTTCCTTACCCTTAACGTCATCAGGCTGCTGGCCAATAGAGAAAGTGGCTGGCAATTCAAGTTGAGAACTGTACTGTACTGTGTACAGTTCTGGTCACCACACCTTAAAAAGGATATTATAGCTTTGGAAAAAGTGCAGAAGAGGGCAACTAGAATGATAAAAGGATTGGAACACTTTCCCCATGAAGAAAGATTAAAACGCTTGGGGCTCTTTAGCTTGGAGAAACGACGGCTGAGGGGTGACATGATCGAGGTTTATAAGATTATGAATGGGATGGAGTAGGTAGAGAAAGAAGTGCTTTCCTACCTTTCTCACAAAACAAGAACTCATGGGCACTCAATGAAATTGCTGAGTGGTCGGGTTAGAACGGATAAAAGGAAGTACTTCTTCACCCAAAGAGTGATTAACACATGGAATTCACTGCCACAGGAGGTGGCGGTGGCTACAAGCATGGGCAGCTTCAAGAGGGAATTAGATAAACATATGAAGCAGAGGTTCATCAGTGGCTATTAGCCACAAGGTATAGATAGGGATTCTGGGGCAAGTGATGCACTGTATTCTTGGTTCTTGAGGGCAGGTCAACAGTGGGAGGGCTTCTAGTGTTCTGGCCCCACTGCTGGACCTCCTGATGGCACCTGGTATTTTTGGCCACTGTGTGACAGGGTGTTGGACTGGATGGGCCATTGGCCTGATCCAACATTGGCTTCTCTTATGTTCTTATGAGATATGCAGGGCCCATTAATGGTTTTGATTTGGGGGATCAGGTGACCCAAGATGGCCAATCCTGTGCCAATGCCTTCTGGGTCGCTTTAAGGCAGAACGTGCTGCCCCAGGTAGCTTGGACAGCTCATTGCTGAGGGACACGAGTTGGGTTTTGTACTTCCAGGCTGGTCCCCTCCCTGCAGTCACCCTGCTGTGTCCTTCTACCACAGAAAGGGTGGTGTTGGCTTCAGCTTCCTGTCATTTCTACTGATTCTTTCCCTGCCTATTTCTTCTTCTTCTCACATTTCTGGCTGCTGGAACTGAACAATAGCAAAATGTAGGTAATGGGTGCTTAGGGTTGCCAGGTCCTATCTGGCTGCCAGCAGGGGGCTCCTGGGTCCTCTTTGGGATGTTCTGCACACGTAACATGATGACATCACCCAGAAATGATGTCATCACGTCACCGACGTCGGGAAGTGACGCTCTAGTTTTTGGTCAAAACTCTATGGGTTTTTTTGCCTTCAAAACCATAGAGTTTGCCCAAAAACTAGAGCGTCATCCCTGATATCAGTGATGTGATGACATCACTGTTTAGGAGGGGGTGTTTCCCCCACCGGCCAGCTGGCCAGCAGCAGATCCAGGCCCCTAAAAGTGGGAGGACCCCTTCTGGGACCTGGGGATCCTATGGGTGTTTGTTGTTGTTGTTGTTATTGTGTCTATATAGAGCTAAGCCAAAAAAGAATTAGCTTTATTTATCTTATTTTAAAAATACATATATATCTGCCCTTCTTCCAAGCATTTCAGGACCCAAGGTGGGTAATGACAATATAAAAACAACGGGATAAAAACAATAAATGTTAAAAACAACAGACATTTATTTATTTATTGAATTCATTTAAACTCCACCTTTCTCCCCAATGGGGACTCAAAGCGGCTTACATCATTTTCCTTGCCTCCATTTTATCAAATACGTGACAACAAACCAATATAGAAACACCTTATGTTCCACTAGCAGGATATTCCGCTGTTTCCCCCCCAGGTTCAAGCTCTTGATGGATGTCTGTCTACCCCAATCCATCTGCCCCATTTCACCACCTCAGGGCCTGGCTGAAGATCCCTGCTTTTTAAAACATGTATAGCCGCACTCCATTTCTCCCTTCCCACAGCCCTCAGTTTCTCAAACCTTTGTCCTGCGATCTGCGAAGGGCGATGAATTTCGCTCCAGTGTCTGAGGAAGAGTACTTCCGGGCTTCGGAAAAGGCCAGGAGGGTGCCCTGAGGCGTCGCTGCGATGAGGGGGATCCTGAATGTGTTCACCTCCCCGATCACGCCGCCACTCACCCACAGCAACTGCTCCATGGTGATGATGGGTTTCACCTGCCAAGGGAAAGCCAGGAAGGGTCATTGGGCCACGGCTAGGCGGGAAATGGTGTATGGGATGGTGGAACAACACCTTTGCAGGGTAGACTAATTAAAAAAATATATTTTGTATTAATGTATAGAAAAAAAGGGAACACACCCCCATAAGAAAGTGCTTGTGATTTACAAAGGTTCATAAAAAGTAAACTAATAGGTCTTGTCACTTATTTTCTTATATTCCAGAATGCAATAAAGAAAATCCAAAGTTGATGAGATTTATCAGCAATTTGAGGAGTACTCCAGGTGGGGTCTGGGGATCTCCCACTTTGACAACTGATCTCCAGCTGACAGAGACCAGCTCCCGTGGAGAAAATGGCTGCTTTGAAGGGTAGACTCTCTATGGCACTATACCATGCTGAGGCCTTTCCCCTCCCCAAACCCCACCCTCTCCCTGATCCACCCCTAAAGTCTCCAGGTATTTTCCAGCCCAGAGCTGGCAACCCTAAGTCTATGGCATTATCCCCCAGTGAAGTCTCTCTCCTCCCCAAACCCCACCCTCCTCAGGCTCCACCCCCCAAAATATCCAGGTATTTCCCAACCCAGAGCTGGCAACCCTATTCTTTGACAGTGTGCTGTCTTCTACAGGGCAATAAAGTTATCCAACAGATTTTATTAAACCATTATTTCAGCAATCTGAATAGCCCACACTAGCCCCAGCTTGTCAGAGTTTGGAAAACTCAGCAGGGTCAGACATAGTCAGTACCTGGATGGGAGACCACCAAGGAAGGCCAGGGTCACTACGCAGAGGCAGGCAATAGCAAAACACCTCTGCTCACCTCTTGCCTTGAAAACCCTGTGAGGGGTCATCTTGAACTGGGTTGCCAGCCTCCAAGTGGGGCCTGGAGATCTCTCACTTTTACAACTCGCCTCCAGCTGACAGAGATCAGTTCCCCTGGAGAAAATGGTTGGGTTAAAGGGTGGAGTCTGTGGCATTGTACCATGCTGAGGTCCCTCCCCTCCCCAAACCCCACCCTCTCCCAGATCCACCCCCAAAGTCTCCAGATATTTTCCAACCCAGACCTGGCAAACCTGATCTTGAGTCAGCTGTGACTTGAGGGCATTCTGTTATTATTCATTTACAGAAGGTGGTTCTGGTTTCTTGCTGCTATAACTATTTTAATAGCTATGAGTAAATGAAAAGGCAGCTGCATATCAGAGGACTCCACATAATGTTTCAGATACCCTAAGAGGATATTACTACCTAACATCTCGGTAACAAACTGAACCACATTTTTCCAGAACATATATCTATCTTAAGAAAGAGCCAAAAGTAAATGAAAAAAATAAATTTTGGTCATTGATCTAGAACTTTAGGCCCCTGGGGAGGGGCCATGGCTCCATGGTAGATCATCCAGGCAGGAAGTCCCAGATTCAACCCCCCAGCACTCAAGTTAAAAGAATCAGGTGGGAGATAACGTGACATATTTTTGTTCCGCATGCCACCATGTCCCAATATTCCTTTGTCCTGTAGAAGCCAATGGATACCACTGAGAACTAAAAACTCACACTTATTTGCTGAGTCTGATCCTGGTTGTTGTTGTTTTCCTTTCCTGATCATATTACAGTACAATACGGAAAGAGGCAAGCAACTGACTTTTACATTTGACATAGCAATGTTAACATTCATATCCCATCCCTTCCTACAAAGAGCTGGTAGCTGTTAATTTCAACTGCAAATAAATTGAATGAAATCATTAATTAAAAAACAACTTTGTGAGGTAGGTTAGACTGAGTGAGACCACCCGGGCAAGGATTTGAACCTGAGTTCATTATGTCCAAGCACCCAGCTCTTGAGTCAGCCGTCAAACCTAGTGGGACCACTTATTAGGACATATAACAGGGAACCCCAACACGGTGCCCACTAAGACCTTTTCTGGCACCCACCAAAGGTTTTTAGAAAGTGGGCGAAGCCAGGTGCAGCTTTTGCCCAGCAGTGCTTCTGACTGGCCACTGGAAATTTAATTAGCTGTAAAGATTTCTGCAGATTTTTAAAAATGTTGGTATGTCAGCATCTGCCACCACAGAACAAGAATCTTCACTGAGTGACAAAACATAAGTTACAGTAAGCAGTGTTGTAGCTAGCTCTGCTTCCCGGGGCAGCCATTTTGTGGCTGTGCCCCCACTACTCCATGTCAGAATTCCACTGGTGCCCGCAGGATTTTTTTTTTTTTGTAAATACAGTTTATTATTGGATATATCACATGTTCATACAATTTAAACCTAGCTACATATCCATTTTTCTAATTTCCCTTCTCCCCCCCCAAACACGGCTTCCCGCACTGCTCCAACCCCATTAATGTCTCTCTTATTCTGTTACAATTACTTCTAAACTTATTTTCTCTTACAAACGGTAACAATTCAAAAATCTAATTCTCTTTCATTTTCTTCTTAATAACTATCAAAGCAAATCAAACCACGTTTAATGTCCCAATTTTTCAACAAGTATTTTTGAAAGTCTTTCCAGTCTTCAAAGAAAGTTTCATCTTCTTCGTTGTTTAACTTTCTTGTTAGTTTGTCCATTTCTGCCAAAAACAACGTCTTTTTAATCCATTCCCATGTTTCAGGTACTTTATCTTGTTTCCAACATTGAGCAAAAGTCAGTCTGGCTGCTGTAATCAAGTACCATAGTAGTGTTCTCTTGGCTACATTTATATCTTCCATTTTAAGACCTAACAATAACATCTGTGGGTCTTTCTTAAAAGTACATTTCAAAATTTTTTGTATCTCATTGTGGATCTCAGTCCAATACTTTACTGCTTTATCACATGTCCACCACATATGGTAAAAAGACCCTTCATGTTTTTTACATTTCCAACATTTGTTAGACATACTTTCATTTATAATAGCAATTTTTTTAGGCGTCATATACCATCTGTACATCATTTTATAACAATTCTCTTTAACATTTACACAAGTTGAAATTTTCATTGACTTTTTCCACAAATATTCCCAAGATGTCATTAATATCTCATTATTAACATTTACAGCCCATTTTATCATTTGCTCTTTTACAGTTTCATCCTCAGTGTACCATTTCAATAAAACCTTGTACAGTTTAGAAATCATTTTTTTACCTTTCTCAAGCCATGTGCCCGCAGGATTAAAAAGGTTAGGGACCCCTGGGATACAGGAACAGAACAGCGAACCCTGTGTACAAGCCACCTACAGTTACAGCTGCCCAGAAGAACAACACTTAATCCAGCCCAAATTAAGCGCATTTTAAGAGTAGGGTAGCAGTTCTTTGGTTCCAAGAAATGTAATCAAAACTGAAACAAAAACTAAAGAGAATGTGAAACTTTCTACTGTTCTGCAAGCAGTGTGTTTCCCCCAGTTTTTGCAGAGGGTTGTGTGGGGGAGATTAACGATAATGGCACATCAATATTGAGGATTTCCAGTTTAAGCGTTTCACTGCTCGGTCACATCCCCGTCTCACTCCGATGGGGTTGTGCCGAGACTTGGCTGATAGGAAGGGTCCGAGCAGGTCCCGGACCCTTCCAGGGTCTCTGTAGGAGACCCCCAGCCTGGAGAGCTGAGGAGAGCCTCTTCCAAGGCGACGGCCAAGGAATTGAGGCTCACCTTTACCTCTGAAAGGTTCCATCACCGAAGAGCCAGCATGGCGCCGAGAGACAACTACCGGATCAGCGGACACGATCAACAGCTGCTGAAAAGCTTCTAAAAGATCTCCAAGGCTGCAAAGCGTGAGTCAAGCATTGTTCAGGTGATTTAAGTGAACAAAAGCCTTGGTAGTAATTAGAAGCGCCTAAGGGCAAAGCGGCAGGGGGGAGGGAGACAAGAGTTCACCCCCCCCATTTGAAACAACATGGTTTTAAAGCGATCTTTAAGAACAATCTTGAATTAAGCTATGCGCATAAGAGGATTGGTGAAACAAAAGCTGCAAAATAAAGAAAAGCAGATTAATTTCTGCTAACTTTTACTTTGTTTTGGGAAACTTACTTCTTGTTGATATTATGGCTGGGAGAGGGCGGAAGCCGGGTCTGGAGAAAAAAACGTCAACCGGAAATGGTATACCAACCACTTCCTCCCACAACCAGGAAGTAGCTGCAGAGATGTCTACATTGCTGGCGAATGCATGCGCCCCCTAATGGAGCAGATGACTAATCTCAATGCGAAAATGGATAATTTGCAAAAGCAGATGACTCAAATGGATAGAAGGACCTCAACAACGGAAAAGACTTTTAAAAAATGGAAAAACAGACTGAGAGTATTAATAAAAGAGCGAATGAAGCAGAAAAGGAGAGACTCTCCAATAAAAATCAACTAATACAGCTACAGCTGGAAAGATCTATGCACATTCTACGATTCCAAGGGGTTCCAGAAGAAAAGAACGAGGATTTGAAGAACATTTTATCAGAGACTTTGGCTCCAATAATGGATTACAAACAGGAAGACTTACTGAAGGAGATAGACTGGGCCTACAGGGCTTATCCAGATTTCATCAAAAAGAATAAACTCCCTGGAGAAATATGTTTGAAATTCACGAGAAGATCTACCAGAGATCGAGTACTAAAAGCCACGCAGGGGAACCCTCTAAAAATTAAGAATGAGGAAATAAGGATCTTGAAGGATATCCCCTTCGAAATTAGAAAGGGGAGGAAACTCTACAAGGTGCTTACTCTCTCTCTACAGAAGAAGGGGGTCCCATACAGATGGCTGTTTCCTGAAGGACTGAGTTTTAAATATGGAGACAGAAAATACAATATTGACTCTGTTCCTAAGGCTAAAAAATTTGTGGAGCAACACTTGAATCCAAAGCAGCACAACTAAGACAAGAAACCGAGAAAAGTTGAGGAGGAAGAAGAGGAATCCTATTCACAGGATTCAGAAAGCAGTAGTCCAATACTCTTTAGTTCTTCAGGCACATCGGAATCAGAGAAAGGAGCAGCCGCTCCCAAACCCTGAGGAAAGAAGAAATACAAGAAGAAGAGACCCTAAAACCAAGATAATCGTGGAAGATGCAGTTTTTGATTAACTAAGCGGTTTTTACAATTTTTTATTTTTATAATTTTTTGTTAACTTTTTTATAAGGCTCTGTAACACCAGGTGACAAATGATACAAATGTAACCAGATCATGTCACCTTGTTAGTCTTTCCTTCCCCGTGTCCAGTAGGAGTTTGTTGGTTTTTTTCTTAGAAGTAGGGTTTAGTTTCCTTCCCCCATCCTGGTAAAGTTTTTTTTTTTTGTGTGTGTGTGTGTATTAGTTTTCCCTACCCATGTCCCATAAATTTTTAGAGGTAGAGATTAGCAACCTTTCCCCATATCCCGTAGTAAAGCAAAATCAATAAAATCCCCTTCGGGGGGCATTAAAAAAAAAGATAATGGCACACCAATCTTGATCTCCCTACATCCTGCCTCTGTTAGCATAAGGTAGATCAGTGACTTGGTATACTGATCCTGACCTTTGCCCATCTTGTCCATGCAGGCCTCTTTGGCGCCAGGAGTAGCTCATTATCACTGTTAATTATGCTGTGCAAACATTCCAGGCATTCTGCTTGAGCATCTGGTTTCCCTTTGTGTGGTGTAAATGACAGCCTCATCTTACGCTGAGAGCTGAGTGTATAAAATAAAACTGCCCACTGCCTCAAGGCAGACTGGGTCTTCAACCCTCAAAGACCGTGTCTCATGTGAGTCCTTCATGTGGCGCCCGAACAGGGACCCGTAAGGAGCACACCGTGGCTCACCAGCGCTTGGAACAGGCCCCTTGAGTGTACTCCTTCATCGCGTCCGCCGCGGCCCCTTCACTGGTGAGTATGGGCGGTGATCTAACACTCCCTCAGAGGAAACATGCAGAAGAACTTCATTATTTAATTCAGAGATCCGGTGGGTCTGCATCTCTGCAGCAAGTTAAGGGTTTGTTAGGAGAAATCCACAGGCAATGTCCCTCCTACCCGGAAGAGGGGTCCTTGAGACTCCGGGATTGGGAAAAAGTGGGGAAGGTTTTACACTGTCCCTCAAGAGCTCCCGTAGAGCTGCTTCATGTCTGGCATCAATGTCGACATGCAGTTGAAACTTTTGCACCCACTCAGCCGAGGACACGGTTAACAGAGTGTCCTCCTCCCTCCTATTCGGTCTGTCAGCTGGCCGCCCTGAAACCCCCTTCTTCTTCTCCCTCGGCTCCAACCTTGTCAGAATCTGGGAACAGTAGGTCTAGGATGCACAAGGTAATCAGATTGTTGAATATAAACCCTTGTCTTATACCCTTTTAACGGAACTCCATAAAGGAATCTGGGATATGGGTATTCAAAATTCTTATGTACAGGGTCTTTTAGAAGCCACTATGAGAAATCCTACCGGTACCTGAGGACTGGAAAACTACCATTCACGTGCTGTTAACCGCTGCACAATATGTAGTCTGGGATAGTGAATTTTGTCAGCAGTGTGCCACTAGAGGCACCAATTCAGGGGGCGCATATACAGCAGAGCAACTTTATAGCTATGGACAATTTGAGCAGGCTAATTCAACAGATTGTTTTGCCGGTGGCAACATTATCAGTCTCTTCAGAATGTGCCTACCATGCCCTTCAGTGAGTTCCTCCTACAGGAGCTCCTCTTCAGTCCTTTGCCGCTGTTTGGCAAAAGGCTACTGAGCCCTGTACTGATTTTATCACCCAACTTCAGCAGGCTATTAAGAAGCAAATTGACAACCCAGATGCCCAGGTTGAGCTCATGAAAAAATTAGCAAAAGAAAATATGACCCATGAGTGTAGGCGTATCATCCAGGATCTAGGCAAAGATCCTGAAGTAGTGGACATGATTAGAGCATGCCAGGATGTGGGTTCCACCTCTCATCAGGCGGCCGTTCTTGCCGCTGCTCTCAAGCAAGGTCAAAAGCCCGGGAAGTGTTTCAATTGCGGGTGTACGGAGCATTTCACGGCCGAATGTAGGGCACCCAGGGGAGGAGAACATAAAGGAGGTCCTAATGGAAATTCTAAACCTAAATCCAAATGTCCTAAATGCAAAAATGGCTTTCATTGGGCCAGTGAGTGCCACTCATTGGGAAACTCACGGGCGGGTCCGTCTCTGGCCCCGGTCCAAACAGAGACAGAAGCCAATCTGGCATAACCAGCACGGCTCCCACTGTTTGCAATTCCCCCAGCGTCACTCAAGGCAGCGCAGGTATTGATTTGGTTTTGCAAACTGAGGTTGTCTTTCAATTCCCCAACGAGGTTGTTGTTTCTCCTTCTCAACTGTCTGATCCGTTGCCATCAGGCTTTGTGGGATTGTTGCTTCCTAGCTCTTCCAGCGGGAAAAAGGGGATCTTTATAGTGCCCAGGGTGATAAGGTTCTGATTACACGGGAGTCATTCAGATTCAGCTTTGGACCAACCTTCCTCAAACGCTTCCCAAGAGAACAGCCCCCACTCAACTTATCCTTGTCCCTTATGCTCTCCTCGCAGGAGGCACTAATCGCCAGTGGGGGAGCACCGGTTTTGGGTCCACTGATACACCTAACTCTCTAGCGACCCTCGTGGGCCTTACAACCACGGTCACTTCGACCCGGCCTCAACAGGTACTTTGCATTCAGGGAAGGAATTCTTCTGGAATTATTGACACTGGAGCAGATGTATCGATAATCAGTGCTAAACAGTGGCCATCTGCCTGGCCTCTTGAAGACTGCCATAGTGTCTGGGGGGTGGGAGGAAGGCAATCTGCCCAGCAGAGTCCCCAATTTCTGTCTGTTTCTCTCCCTGAGTCTTCTGTTCGTGTTCAAATTCGACCGTTTGTTTTGCCTGTTCATTTGAACTTTTGGGGGCGTGATGTCCTGAGTAAATTGGGGACCACACTAACTATTGGGGAGTAAAAGGATATCCTTGCACGCCTTGCCACTTTGGTGGCTCACTGAGGAATCTGTTTGGGTCGATCAGTGGCCGCTTCCCCAGGGCAAATTGGAGGCTCTCGCTGCTTTGGTGGCGGAGCAGCTTGCCGCAGGGCACACTGAGCCCTCCACGAGTCCGTGGAACACTCCTGTTTTTGTTATTAAAAAGAAAAGCGGCTGGATGCAGTGTATAGGGTGTATTCCAATTACACCAAAAAGAATAGCCTACCTGGAGAAATATCAGTCAGATTCTCAAGAAGACAAACCAGGGACGCAATTTTAAAAGCTACATCAGCAACTCCACTGAAACTGGGGAATGCTACTATCAAGACTTTAAAAGACATTCCATTTGAAATTCGCCAGAAACAAAAGAGTTACAAGGACTTAATACGTTTCTTCAAACTAATCAAATCGCGTACAAATGGGCGGTTCCAGAAGGGGTCATCTTTAAGCTACATGATAAGAGAGAGAAGATTGACTCCATGTACAAGGATAAAGAATTCTTGAAACGTCATCTGGGAACCAAAGAAGACAGTGAAACTGGTTTGTGTGGCTCCACACCCTTGGAGACGGATGAAGACTTGACTGTGGAAGAAGGCGCTGCTCCATGCAAACCAACGTATGCTTTTAGAGATAGAAAGCCTAAGTAAAGGCAGAAGGACTCTGAAAATTGCCTTTATGAAGCGAGCTTGGGAGATGCTCTGGAACTCTCCCATAACAAGTAATCAGCTAATTTCTGTTCAGAGATAGATAGCAACTCACAGCATGCATTGTTTACTAACAATATGGTACTAACATAGAGTCTAACTGGGATACTGATCTCCTACTCTTGGGTTTTTAGTTTAGTGTGGGTATAGTTTTCTTTCTCCCTAGTTGTTAGTTCCCCCCCTCTTTTTTTGTTGTAGTTTTAGTTGTCTACTATAAAAAGCAATAAAAAATCCCCTTTGGGGGGCCCAAAAAAAAGAAAAGAAAAGCAGGAAGTGGCAGCTGCTTCATGACTTGCAAGCCGTAAATGCCTGTCTTCAGCCTATGGGTCCACTGCAGTGTGGCACACCCAATCCGAATCTAATCCCACATGATTTTCATTTGTTAATTTTTTTTTCCTAATTCAACTCTCCTAAAGAGGAGAGAATTTTATTGCTTTTAATATAAGAAAAGGGAAGGTATATAGATGGATAAGAATAGTGGTGAGTGAAGATAAATTTAGTATATTAATCTTTTGTTAGTATAAGTAAGTTCTTAGGCTTCTTCTGCGTTTGACTGATCGTCTTTCATTATGCTGTAAAGAATGACATGTTAGCTGTTTTAGTAATGTCCTTTTGGGTTATTGTTAGTAAAGTCCGTTATTGCACATTACGAACTTATCTTCATGTTTTGGGTTATCTCCTTTTTAAGTCTCTCAAGTTGTAAAATGGTCCTTTAACTGCTCCTCCATCTTCCGGTTCTTTATCTCCCCCTTCCGGGCCACTGTCATCATCACTGCTTAAAATCAACCATTTGGCAAGTTCTGCTTCTTCCTCTGAGCTGGCGTGTCTCTTCAAAAAGTCTTGAGCTTTAAAGATGGAGTCAATCTTCTCCCGCTTATCTTTAAATTTAAAGACAAGTCCTTCTGGGTTCAACCATCTGTAATTGGTTTGGTGGTTTTGCAAGAATATGGTCAATCCTTTGTAAGCCTTCCATTTCATGCGAATTTCAAATGGCACATCTTTTAAAATCTTATATTCTGTTCTCCGATCTTCAAGAGCTTTGATGATGTCACTCTTAAGATTTGATCTCTAGTACTTTGCTTAGTAAACTTGACCACCACTTCCACTGGCAAATTATTTTTCTTTGTAAAGTTGGAATAGGCTCTGTAGGCCAAATCCATCTCTTCGCTTAAACTTTCTGCTTCTTTGCCTGTCAGTGGTGCCAAAGCAATCGCCAAAATACTTCTGAGATCCTCTTTTTCTTCTTCCTTTAAACCCTGAAATTGGAGAGTTAAGTTTGATTTTTCCATCTGTAGCATCAATAATTTTTTATCTTGTGTTTCCTGATGTTTTTCCATTTTATTGACCTTTTTGATTCTTTGTGTGTCTTCTGTTGAAACCAGACATTTCTGTGCTATCTCCTCCATCTTCTTAGCTGTGTCTGACAGTTGTTTCTGCTGATTACTGAGAACACTTTCCATGTTAGACAGCGTTTGATTGATTTTCTGCATTTGATCCAGCAGAGGGCGAAGCAGCTCATTTTCTTGTTGAGTGACAGCTGGCTCCAAAGGGCGGGAGGTAGAGCCAGAAGTTCCTCCCGGCTTCTTCATCGGCTTGTCTGGGAGCTTCTTTTGCCCCGACATCTTTCTTTTATTGTTTACTTTCTAAAAGTTCATGCCGCGCAGCTAGGGAAAGGAGCTTTCCTCTTCGCTATAAGCAAATCTCCAAAAGGTAACTTTACTTTGCTAAATTTTCACTCCCCCCCCCGTCTTTTCTTTTTTTAAAACAGTCCCGTTCTCTTGGGGGGGGGGATCTCCACCCTCCTCCCTTGCGCTTATTCGATGGGGGGTGGGAGCGCTTAAGTCTTTTTAAAGTTTTGATCATCAACTCACAGTTTGCTGCCAGATTGCTTCATTTTCATTTATTCATTCGCTTCTTCACTCATGGAAGTCGGTGACGTCGCTAAGTCCCATCAGGGCACATCATGGCGGGGCCGTTGGGGCATGGGGAAAGTCTCAATTTTCCGACCTTCAGGTCGGGGAAGAGGCTACTCCCCGGTGTGCCCCCTGGTCTGGAGCCTTTAACTAAGGCTCACTAGGGTCCCTGCTTGTGCGGAGTCCCCCCCCGAACCGTGTGCAGGCTGGTCACCTCTGGGAGAGTCCCTAGAGAGTGACCGCCATTCACGTCGCTGAAACCGAAACCCCTCATTTGTTAATTTTTGATCTTAAGGATTGCTTCTTCACTATTCCTCTTGCCCCTGGGGACAAAGAAAAATTTGCGTTTACTATACCTGTTATTAACCATCAGCGGCCAACCCAACATTTTCAATGGGTCGTTTTGCCCCAAGGAATGCTTACTTCCCCCACTCTCTGTCAACATTTGTGGATTGCGCTCTTCAGCCTTTCAGAGAGCGCCACCCGCAGGCCCTGGTGTATCATTACATGGATGATATCCTTGTGGCCGCCCCTAGTATACCATCCTCCTGGCTCGGGGATCTTACTAACATCCTCCGGGAGAGTGGCCTTATGGTGGCCCCTGAAAAGGTACAGAGTGTTCCTCCGTTTTCTTACCTTGGTCACAAACTTTCACAGTCCTTTGCAGCTCCTGTCGTGCCCAAGGTTGAGTTCCCCAAGCCTTTGACTTTTGTGGCTTTGCAACAGCTCCTTGGAACCTTAAATTGGGTTTGGCCTTTCTTTGTTCTCCTAACGTCATTGCTGGCCCCGCTTTTTTCCTTATTAACCACTGGGCATCATCCCAATGATGTTACTGTGGCCACCAAACAGGCTCAAGTTGCTTTGGCTGATGTCAATGCAGTGCTCTCTAAGCACTGGGTTGACCGCCTCCCGTCTGGCCACATGGGTTTTCAATTGTTTCTCCTGCCTACCCCTCGACTACCTACAGGGGTCTTAGGTGTGGTGCAGGGGGCCAAAGTCTTTCTTTGTGAATGGCTCTATCTTAGCCATGGCCTGCATCAAAATGTTTTGCCTTATCAAGACACAGTCGCCGAGCTTTGCGCTCAGGGACAGCGACGGGTGCTTGACAGGTGCAGTTTAGATCTCATTCGTATTGTTTTCCCATTCTCGAAACAAGAATTCACCTTTTTGCTCAGCACTTTTGCTGCATTTCAAACCACTTTAGCTGATTTTGTGGGCGAAGCAGCTTTTCATTTGCCTACAGATCTTTTCTAATCAGCATCTTGCCAACTTTTTGTTCTTCAAGCTGCTCAGCCTCTTGTAAATGCGCACACTGTTTTTTCAGATGACGGAAGGTCTCGAGGTGCCATTGCTTTCCAGGTTGGGGAGCAGTGGACAACTCGTTATACCACTCTGCAAGCTTCCCTGCAACACGCGGAAGTGGCTGCGGCTGTTCTTGCATTTCAAACCTTTAAGGAAGAGCCCTTTAACTTCATCTCTGATTCTCTATATGTTTGCAAGTTGATTGTCTGTCTGCCCGGGGGCGTATTTAGCACCTCGCCTAGATTCTAATCTGCTGTCCTTGTTTCTAACATTGCAACACCTCCTTGCAGCTCGAGGTCTCCCATTCTTTGTGGCTCACATCTGTAGCCACACTCCTTTGCCTTGCCAGCTGTCTGAAGGTAATGCTATGGCAGACCAAACTGTACACACTTTATTTTCCGATCCTCTCTCTAGTCACCAGTTTTTTCTTCAGAGTGTGAAAGGCCTCACCTCGACTTTCGGCATTCCGCTTACTGAGGCACAACGCAGTTTCTGCCTGCCCTCACTGTGCAGGGTTTTCTCACATTCCTGATGCTGGGGTCAATCCATGGGGGCTTGGCACTTGTGAATTGTGGCAAATGGATGTCACTCATTTCCCACAACTGGCTCCCTGGAAGTACCTGCATGTTACTGTGGATACTTACTCGGGAGCTGTCAACTCCTCAGTGGGGGGGAAACCACAGCCCATGTTATCTCTCACCTCTACGCTGCAATCACTGCATTGGGCCGCCCCCAGCAGTTCAAGACAGACAATACCCCTGCATATACGTCTGCTGCTTTTCTTTCCTTTTGCACTCTATGAGACATTCAGTTAACCCATGGTATTCCCTACAATTCTACTGGTCAAGCAATAGTAAAGGTAAAGGTAAAGGTTCCCTTGCTCGAAAGCCAGTCGAATCCGACTCTAGGGTAGTGGTGCTCATCTCCGTTTCAAAGCCGAAGAGCCAGCGATGTCCGAAGACGTTTCCGTGGTCATGTGGCCAGCATGACTAAACACCAAGGCGCACGGAACGTTGTTACCTTCCCACCGAAGTTGTACCTATTTATCTACTTGCAATTTCTTGCTTTCGAACTGCTAGGTTGGCAGGAGAAGCTATAGTAGAGAGAGCTAATCGTTCCTTCAAGGACCTGCTGCACAAACAATTAAAAATGGACCGCCTGTGCCCACCCACACTGACTAAAATCATGCAGCAGGTCCACAAGGTTTTGTTTTCCCTTAACCAACTTAATGTTTCCAGTCCCCCGGGATCTCCCCAAACATCAGCTTATGATCGTCATTTTCGATCCCACCCTCCATTGCCATTACCTCTGGTGTTCTATTGGGCCCTGCCTGACCGCACCTGGTTGGGCCCGGTGCCACTAATAACATGGGGGTGAGGGTTTGCTTCTGTTTTAACCTCTGCAGGTCCCTTGTGGGTCCCAGCCAAGTGCGTTCGACCAGCTCATGGCATGGCACGCAGTAGCCAAGGATCCCTTACCAGAGATGGCCAAAGTCAGCCTGCAGGAAGCTCAGTGCCTGTTCCGGCCCCTGATGAGCCCGAGGCCTCCCAACCCTCCGTGAGCTCCGCTGATCACATGGGGAGCCGTCAAGTGCACAACCAACAAAGCGCAGAGACTGCTTCGGGAGACTGGGAAGGACAAGACTCTGGAAAACCTGTGTTGTGCCATCTTTGCGGTTATAACGGCCAATTCAGTAGTCATATTATGTGTGCTCAGTTGTTTGCTTTTTTCTCAGGTGCAAGTCTCCCCGCTGGGAAACCCTTATAGTGCACAAAACCAGGTTAATCTCTGGGAACAGCTGGCGAGGGAAGCCAACTTGTCTTCCTTTTGCCTAAAGGAATCCACCTCTATGCATGGGTTCCTTGCATCATGTGCTGTACCTGTGTGTACCCCCTTGGACACTTTGAAGAAACTGTCTGCTATTCCTCATGCCAATTATACCTGTGACATCATCAGGGTTGTGAATCTGTAGAAGGGATGTGCTGTTCCAATCTTACTGATAACTCTCATGCAATACGGCGTAAAGTGCAGGACCCTCATGGACTCACTTCCTCTATTAAAGAGGATTTGTTGCCGCAATGGTGGAACGCCCCGTGGTCATGGCTACCTGGGGGGTGGCTTGGGAAATGTTTACAATATCTTGTAATGATTGGTTTATGTCTCATTGGCTTGTGCTGTTTTATACAATGTATCCCTGCTCTATTTCACTCTTTGTGCTTGCCATGCAACACCAACAAACCAAGTGCCTATCCTGTAATTACTCTGTGAGGGCCTTTTCTGCCCCCCCTCTATAGCCTTCACTCTGACTCCTTTGAGGAGGAATCAGAAATTTCTGAAGAACAATGCCTGCTTTAGAGACAAAAAGACAGTGGGATGTGGGGGAGATTACGATAATGGCACACCAATCTTGATCTCCCTATATCCTGCCTCTGTTAGCATAAGGTAGATCAGTGACTCGATATACTGATCCTGACCTTTGCCCATCTTGTCCATGCAGGCCTCTTCAGTGCCAGGAGTAGCTCATTATCACTGTTAATTATGCTGTGCAAACATTCCAGGCATTCTGCTTGAGCATCTGGTTTCTCTTTGTATGGTGTAAGCGACAGCCTCATCTTACGCTGAGAGCTGAGTGTATAAAATAAAACTGCCCGTTGCCTCAAGGCAGACTGGGTCTTCAGCCCTCAAAGACATGTCTCGTGTGAGTCCTTCAGGGTTGTAGTTTTTGTAAGGTATGTGATCTGATGTTTCATTCTGCCAGGAAGAGGCAAATGTTAAAATGTCCCTTGGATCTTGCAGCCTAGTTACCAGTACAGGGTGGGGTTGCCAACTGGCTTCATGAGCTGTTATTGACCACATGCCATGAAAAGCTTCTATTTCCATACATTCAGAGACAGGACAATTTTTTCCTAGTAGTGCTGGTGGTGGTAGTAGTAGAAGTAGTAACCCTAGTACAGTGGTCATCCCTTGAGTAGGGTACATAGATAAATCACCAGATGGCAGGGAGGCCTCCCTATGACTGAATGCACCCCCCAATACAAAAATAATTTCACTTCCCAGAGAAATTAAATGTCAGGGAGAACAGTTTTAGCTTAGCTTTACCCCTGACATCAGTTTTCTTTGTGCAAATAATTCTCTTGCATGGAGAACTACACACACATATGTGAATACTAACAGCAGTCTGAAGGGGTACGTCCCAGACACTGTTATAATCCAGAAATACAACATACAAGAGGGAAACCTGTAAGGACTTGCTCCCTGCACCCCCTTTCCCACACTCTTTCCTCTTTCCCTCTTCCTGGCACCCCCATGTCTTCTGCCCCTTTCCTGCTTCCTTCTCTCCTTCCCTCTCTCTTACCAACCTTTCTTTTACCTGCCCCCCAGTCTTTAGCTTTATTTATTAGCTTAATTTTTATCCCACCTGTCTCACTAGTGAGGACCCAAAGGAGTTTATATCACTTTATCCTCACAACTGCCCTGTGGAATTCACTGCCACAGGAGGTGGTGGCAGCTACAAGCATGGACCGTTTCAAGAGGGAATTAGATAAACATATGGAGCAGAAGTCCATCAGTGGCTATTAGCCACAGGGTATAGATGGGAACTCTCAGTCTGGGGCAGGTGATGCACTCTATTCTTGGTGCTGGAGGGGGCAGCAGTGGGAGGGCTTCCAGTGTCCTGGCCCCACTGCTGGACCTCCTGATGACACCTGGTATATTTTGGCCACTGTGTGACAGAGTGTTGGACTAGATGGGCCATTGGCCTGATTCAACGTTGGCTTCTCTTATGAGGGAGATTAGACAGAGAGAGAACGACTGGCCCAAGGTCACCCAACAAGCCTCCAGGTCTGGGTTGAAAAATACCTGGAGACCTTGGGGGTGGATCCAGGAGAGGGTGGGGTTTAGGGAGGGGAGGGGCCTCAGCATGGTACAATGCCATAGAATCCATCCGACAAAGCAGCCATTTTCTCCAGGGGAGCTGATCTTTGTCAGCTGGAGATCAGTGGTAAAAGGGGGGGGAAATCCAGGCCCCACCTGGAGGTTGGCAACCCTACCTCCATAGCCGAGTGGGGATTCAGACCTGGGTCTCCCAGATTCTAGTCTGTCACTCTCACCACTACACAACACTGGCTGTCAGCTTTCCCTCCTTCCCTCCCCCTAGCAGCCTGTCCCTGGGAGAAGTATGACCAAGTAGCAAAAGTCTCCTATAGCAAATGACTCAGGTGAGTTGTGCAATGGCTTCTGCCAGGCCCAGCCAAGTTACACAAGTTGTGCGGTGGCAGCCGCTGGACCCAGGCGAGTTGTGTTACATTATGTTGTCAGGTAGCTACTGGCACACCTGAGTGAATCATGCCAATTGCATGGTAGCACAGATGCCCAGTGGTTGCTGCTAGGTCTGGCCCCTATAATTCCTCCTTCCGTGGCAGCTGGGAGGGGAACAGAGGTGGACTAGGAGGCCAAACTAGATCTGGAAATGTCGTCCCCCCAGCCTTTTATTGCACCTTTTACTGTGCATTTTAGATATGCATGAAGCAGCAAAAATGGGGAAATAACTCCCCTCGGCATTGTTTTGGCATGGGAAAAGGACGGGGGGGAGGAGCTCTCTTTATTTTTTCAAAGCCGTTCACTGTAGCTGCTATGTGGCTGTGGGGAACCCAGATCCAATTCTTTAAAACTAAATGTGTAGTTTGGCCCCATGTCTGATTGATTCAGAACAGAAGGAACTGGTCTCTTTATTCCTTCAAAGGAGAACATTCTCACCCTGCAGCATTTTTAAAAAATTCTTTTCCACCTCCCATTCACATGATGTACAAATGCTGTTTGTTATCACACAAGGGCGTGCATGAATGCAAGTTTTTACACTTTGTGTATTCTAGCCACAATTACGAAGCTGCCCAGGAAGACACGGGACTCTTGGCTGAACTGCCTCTCTTACATAAACGCATTCAAGCAACTGGAGCAAGAGGGACTGACTTCACAGTAGAGAATTTCGTAGGCTGCAAGGGTGAGCCACACCAGGTTAAACACTTTTACAGCTCAAAGGTTATACACTTTTACATCTCACAACTGTAATGGGAAACTAATTCCACTGGGGTATTTCAGTAAAGCTTATTTAAAAGAAGAAGAAGAAGAGGTTTTATCTACCTTCCTTAAGGAGTCTCAAAACAGTTTACAATCGTGTTTTCCTTTCTCTCTCCACAACAGGCTGTCAGGTAACCCTGCCATAAGATGGATGGAGGGGGGGAGGAGGTGGAGGAGAGCTAACATCTTTCACTATTCTGGAATGCGGGAGTTTCACAGATTGTCTCACAGACACTCCAGGCATCCAGATTTAGTATGTCTATGTAGAGTCTTACATCGGCAGATGGCCTTGGGTCCCAGGGCTCCTTTTCGCCTTTGTGGAATTTCTGGTCAACTGTTAATTAATGCTTTTGCCGCACGCGCGCTGAGTAGCCATTGGTGGGTAGTATGGGGGGGCAGTTCGAATGGGCTATAATTGGTGTTGTCATGTATTTCTCAACATCACTGACAAAGAATGGTTAATGCATCTCTATGAGTAGCTTTCGATAAACGCTATCTTCTTTATGAAGCCTGGTGTTTGACTATCTGGAGAACTTGACAGGGGCGAAATAAGTTTGAACCTTACCTTCCATTCCAATGTATTTGAAAAAGTGTGCATGCACATGAAAGCTCATACCTTGAATAAAACTTCGTTGGTCTTAAAGGTGCCGCTCGACTCTACATTTGTTCTACTGTTTCAGACCAACATGGCCAACCATCTGGATTTATCCCAGGCCAGGCATCTCTTTTGAGGAAGCCACCCAGGCCAGGATTTAGGAAGCCCTCAAGCTATTCATTTACCTCAGCTGCCAGCCTTTAACCTACCAGGAAAGGGGGGAGAATCCATTAATAGGATTATTGTCCTACAGAATAAAAAAGGAGGATCCAAAGCATTGCATCCTTTTTGTGTTTTTTTATGATAAAAATGTGCATGGACAGAAGAGGACTGATAGAGAGGTGAGGAGATAGACACACAGACAGACAGAGGTAGGTAGGTAGGTAACAAGTTTAATCATAGAGTTTAAGGAACAAACATGGATGCAGCAGAATCCTTGTCATAGTGTCAGGCTCTCTTTCTCTCTAGTTAATTCCGCCTCCTCTTTGCTAGGCCTCAAAAGAGCTACGCTTAAACCGTTGGGTGGCAAGCTTTAAGCTAAAATTTCATGAAATCTCCCACACAGTTTCACAGAGCAACGTGCTAGGATATGGTGTCTCCACTGGTATAAACAATTTACAAGGCCAGTTTTCACATAGGGCCTCCTCCTGATCCTACACACCACACAGAGATCTGTCCTTCATAAAGGCAGGCATAGTTCACCAAGCTGAATCAGGATAAAGACCGAAGAGAGCTCTGTCAGACTTCCATCTGGAAATGTTTTGAGGCCGAGCAAGCCTGTCTCTGTCACCGGCTGGCTTTACAAATAATGCCATCCGTTCTAGCCTCTGCATTAAACCTTGAATTCTCAAAAAGTTGCTGTAATTCATATGTGCAGATGTACTGCTCCGTCATGTTGTCTTTGGCATCATAAAGCTTGGCCATGTATACAAGCAAATTGATTATTTGGGTCAGCATGACATTTCTATTCCCATTCAAAACAGAGCAGAGAAGAAAACAGGCAGGGGTAGAGAGGCAAACATATCAGGAAGGAAGGTGGACAGATGGCCACCTGCAATCAGGTTACTAGCTAACCCAAGGCCACAGCCTACTGGTCCAAGCATTAGTAAATCCCTGGCAGATGTCCCTGCAGGATTCTGGAGTACAGGGGATCTTGAAGTGCACTCTCAGTTTTAGAGGGAAGCCATCTTCAAGCACAAGAAACTGGATCAGTGTACAGGGTTGCTAACCTCCAGACGGCACTTGGAGATCTCCCGCTATTATGATCTATCTCTAGATGACAATTTCCCCTGGAGAAAATGGCTGCTTCAGAGAGCGGACTCTATGGCATTATACCCTTCGGAGGTCCCTCCCCTCTCCAAACCCCAAACCCTCCCCAGGCTCCGCCACAATCTCTCCAGGAATTTCCCAGCCTAGAGTCGGCAGCCCTGTGTACTACTTCCAGCAGGGCAGGTATCCAAGGTTGCCAAATGGTGGTGGTGGGGACTCTCCTGGCAAGTGTTGCCATTTTGGGAGCAAAGCCCAAGGAGGGTGGGGTTTGGGGAGAGGAGGGACTTCAGTGGGGCATAATGTCATAGAGCTCACCTTCCAAAGTGACCATTTTCTCCAGGTGAACTGATCTCTGTCTCCTGGAGATCAGTTGTAATGCCAGGAGATCTCCAGCCACCACATGGAAGCTGGCAAACCCCAACTCCTGATTAATTGTTTTACTTTGAGGGCAGTTGTCAGAAAAAGAACAAGTGAGGCTGGATTCCACCCGACCCCTCGCTTTTTTCTTTTAGAAATATCCCTTGTCCAGCCAGGCTTTGCAGAGGGCTTTGTTTCTGGCCTGACAGCAAATCCCTGGACTTTACTTTTCTTCCAATCTCCCTCAGTAGTGCTGGTCTCCCACCCCACAGTATCACTTGGACCTAGGGATGCCAACCTCCAGGTGGGGCCTGTGGATCCCCTGGAATGACAGCTCATCTCCAGACTCCTTTGGAGAAAAGGGGATGCTTTGGAGGATGGACCATATGACATTCTACGCCACTGAGGCCCCTGCCCTCCCTAGGCTTGACTCTCAACTCTCTAGGAGTTTCCCAAGCTGGATCTGGCAACCCAACACCCTCATCCCCTGCCGGTGGCCAGGGGGGACCTGGCAACCCTACTTGTGCCCTTCCTGGTGTTGGCCCCACCAGTATGCAACTGATGACCCATCTTTGGAACAGACTTCCCAGATAGGGGCCACAGGAAGACAGGGCTTAAGCATTCCTCTCTGCTATAGTCACTAACTCCAACTTGGGAAATTCCTAGAAATTTGGGGGCAGTGTTGTGGGAAGGCAGAATCTGAAGAGCGGAGGGAGTTCAAAGTCCACCCTCTGTCAGGTTCTCCAGTCGGATCATGCAGCACAGGGCTTCTTCAGAAGGCAGTGTCTAATGAATCCAAAGTTCCTGTCCGTCCTCGTGGTGGAGGCTCACATACCAATCAGCCGCACCATCCCGCAGCCAGGAGGCAATGGCATCCACGATGCGTTCCTCATTGGGAAACAGGTGGCCCCAATTCTCTACCAACTTTTCAGCACGCACCAGAAAATAGGCCAGCTTCTCGGGTGCTCCATCAAACGTTGCATCCAGTAGCTCAGCCAGGTTGGGGAAGGTTCTCCCAGGCCCGCACAGGATACCTCTTGGCGCTGGGAGGGAACCCCCGGCGGCAGCCCCGGTGGCGATTGCCTTGGCCCTGCTGGAGCAGGCGGCACCTGCGCAGGAGGCACCTGCTGTACGGGAGGCGCCAGTTGCACAGGTAAGCGCCGGTCCATTTCCTGTTGGACCACCTCTGTTATCATCCCAGGCATCTTCCAGAACGACTCCTCAACCATTCCGAAGAGAAACTCTTGGCCCCGTTCTAGCAAACCCAATCGGGTATCCGTGAAGTCTTCGAACTCAGCCAGCTTCCACATTCCCCCCTCCGCTGCAGGCGCCGTGCTTAGCTGGTACACGGACCGGTCATACTGGCTCTCCCTGCAGGGTCCAGGAGGGGTGAGGAACCAAGTTTCTACAGTGTCCGTTTGAAACCATCCCCAGTCACGCCGTTTCGGGTGGGTAGTCACACTGGCATACACTCCGCCAAACGGGTCAAAGTACAACAAAGTACAATGGGTCAAAGTACAACAAAGTACAACAAAGTACAACGGGACGAAGTCAAGTCCTCCTCCAGAGGCCTGGTGGTCGGTACCGTCGTGGTTGATACCATGGTGGTGGCCACCATGTCATCTGTGGTGGTCACCACAACCTGGTCATCCTCCTCCCCGCTCATTTTGGTGGTTGAGAGATGTGGTTCGAAAGACGTGAAGGTAGGATTACTGACACTTTGTCAGGTACTCCAGTCAGATCATGCATCACAGGTTATACTGCATTCAAATGCCCCCCCCCCCAGCAGAAGCCAATGATTATAGTCTGCGCGCGCAGGAGGCCTGGGCGGGCAATTAAAAAAACAACCAAAGACCCGTTAACTTTCCCAGTGTCTGGGTTTCAGCCGCTTGAGACCCAAGGTCAGGTTTTTAGATAGGAAGCAAAACACAACTATGAGGCAGGGGAGAGGAGGCAGGCTGCACTCCTCCTGCATTCCATTTACATGACATCCATTAATATGGCGGGACTACCTGACACCCTTTGAAGATGCCATTTCTTCCAGAGGAACAGATCTCTATAGTCTGCAGATCAGTTGTAATTCCAGGAGAACTCCAGGTCCTATCTGGAGGTTGGTAACTGCACCTCCTGTGCCATTTTCCTGGCCTGAATGGCTCCAGGGACCTGCTTTTTATGTATACTGATGATGATGGGCTCCATGCAACCTTCTCCAACAGGGCAAAGCAGCAGCTTCCGAGGGCCTAGTCTAACATAATAGTGGACAAGGGAGAGGCTTTTCTCCCTCTCCCATAATACTAAAACCCGGGGTCATCCTCTGAAGCAGAAGGGTGGAAGATTCAGGACCCAAGGAAGTGCTTTTTCACACAGGAGTTTGCTACCACAGGATGTTGCTGGGTTCTTGACTTTGGTTGTTGTAAGTCTTTAAAAGGGTAGTGGAAAAATTTATGGTGGACGGGGCTGCCAGTGGCTGTTAGTCATGATAGCTATCTACTCCCTTCACTACCAGAGACAGCATGTCTCCTTGTTATCAGTCTTTGGGAGGAGCACAGGTAGGAGGATGCTGTTGCAATCATCCTGTTTGTGGGCTTTTAGAATCACAGAGTTGGAAGGGAGTTCCAGGGTCATCTAGTCCAACCCCCTGGAAGATGCAGGAAATTCAGAAATACCTCCCCCCAACAAATACCTCCCCACTTAGAAGCAACTGATTGCCCACTGTGTGAACAGGATGCTGGACTTGATGGGCCTTTGGTCTGATCCAGCAGGGCTCTTGATATGAGCAGTCAATGTGATGCAGCAGCGAAAAAGGCTAATAAGATCTTGGGAGTGTCTCAATGGAAGCATGACATCCAAATTGTAAGATGTCATAGTCCCTCTGTACATCACATTGGTTAGGCCACATCTGGAGTAGAGTGTGCAGTTCTGGAGATCTTCAAAAAGGACGTGGACAGAATGGAGTGAATGCAGAGGAGGATGGGGAAGATGATCAGGGGCCCGTAGGCCAAGCCCTATAAGGAAAGGCCGAGGGACTAGAGAATGTTCAGTCTGGAGAAGAGGAGGTTGAGGGGGGACATGATTGCCCTCTTTAAGTCTTTGAAGGGCTGTCACTTAAGAGGAGGGCGGGAAGCTTTTCCTGTTGGCAGCAGAAGATAGGACTCACAATAATGGGTTTAAATTACAGGCAGAAAGATAACCAGATACCAAAAAAGCGTTTACAGTCAGAGTATTTCAGCAGTGGAATCGTCTGCCCAGGGAGGTAGTGAGCTCCTTCTTACTGGCAGCCTTCAAGCAGCAGCTGTACTTGGTACAGTTGTGAGTACAGAACTACCAGTACAGGTTTGGTAGGCAGAACTCTTTGCAGGGGTGGGGGCAGCAGCTAGGACGATGTGCCTTGAGAAAGCAGTGAACAATAGGATCAAAGATTTTAGTATTCCTCTCTCAGCCATTTGGAGGAAATGCAATAAAGAAATGAAATTTTGCAAACAGCCCTATGGCAGGGCCTACATTCCTTCAGCGAGTTAACCCACCCAGTAATGGTGGAGATGCTACCATCAACAATAACCCCAAATCTGAGATCAGGGGCATTCGGAGACCTGATTCAACAGATCTCTAAGCAGAGCTTCCTCATGTCTCCCGTTCTCAAAAATCAGGAAGTGGTTTGAGCCACAGGGCAGGCAGAACAGCTGATAATGCAACCATCAGACAGCAGTGGCCACAAAGAACCCACAGTAGGAGCAATATTGTCAAAGATCTGTTGGCATGCTGAGGGAGGAGAAGCTGCCAGGCCTTTCTACCAAAGAAATATGAAAGACAAGAATGGGGAACTCGTGTGCCAGCAGCTCAAAAAACCAAACAAATCTAAGGCTGGTTGACTCACAGGACATGGACACCACATACACACATATAAACTCCCACAACACCATACCCCTCCTTTGTACAACTCATGAATTATCCCAGAATGTCTGTCACACAAATATAGTCTATTCACTCATAAACAAGCACTGAAAGGGCAGGACAAACTTCTTGCTCCTTTACCCAGGACTATTTTTGGGCAGGAACGCACAGGAACGGAGTTCCGGCTGGCTCCCAAGTTGGCCACACCCAGCAGGAACTTATTAGCATAATAGGCCACACCCAACAGCAGACACTCATTAGGATTTGCTACATTAGGGGTGTGTGGCCTAACATGCAAAGGAGTTCCTGCTACAAAAAAGCCCTGGGTTTTGACAACAAACAAGGTAAACAGAATAAGAAGCAAAAGGTGGGTGTGGCTGGATGGCCACACTTCTGGTAACATGGGGGTGTGGCCTAATATGCTAATGAGTTTCTGTTGTTGGTGTGGCCTATTATGCTAATGAGTTCCTGCTGGACTTTTTCCACAAACAAAGCCCTACCTTTACCACACTTCATGTCATCTTGTTATGTGTACAAAACAGCATTGCAAAGAAGTCAAAATAGCCTATTAAAACATTTACTAGCCTGTTTGCCTACCTCACCCATAACACTTAAGCATTTTGCATAGCATTTTCAAGTGTTTGGCAAGACTTCATGTAATTTATATTAATGTTTGAAGCCCCTTTATCATGAGTCAGACCATTGGTCTATCAAGGTCAGTACTGTCTACCTCAGATCAGCAGCAGCTCTCCAGGGTCTCAGGCAGATAAATGTCTTTCACACCATCTACTACTAGCTCCTTTGACTGGAGATGCTCTGTATTCTTGGTGTTTGAGGGGTGACGGTGGGAGGCGTTCTGGAGTTCTGGCCCTGCTGGTGGATCTCCTGATGACACCTGGGTTTTGGCCACTGTGGGACACAGTGTGTTGGACTGGATGGGCCATTGGCCCGATCCAACATGGCTTCTCTTGTGTTCTTTATGAGATGCCAGGGATTGAAGCTGGAACTTTCTGCATGCCAAGCAAGAAGCTCTACCACTGAGCCACACACCCCTTCTTGTAATTAGTACAACAGCCCTGTAAAGTAGGCCAAGGAGGATTATGAGGTGCTTGAGCAAGCATGGACTGCTTAGGAAGGGAGATAACGATAAGTGTTCGTGCTGCCTGTCAGAAATCTGTAGATCTGTCTCTAAGCCATTAATTTACAGTTTGTGCATCCAATTCTTCCATTCTGCATTCCCTCCCGCTTTCATTTCCACTTTGTGTTGGGGCTTTCTCTCGTTTCTGCATTTGTTTTACAGGAATCTGCATTCAGACCACTTCCAGCACACTGTTGCCCCACAGCTACCAAAACTCCTTTTGCTGCGATTCTCTGTTCTTATCCGCTTTCAAATCGCGAATCCTTTCTAAAGTAGAATTGTTTCTGCGGATATTTAAGTGCTGCCCACTGCCCGCCCCCATTTCTGCCTCTCTCTCTTTAGGTTGATGCTCCCTCCCTGTTCTGTTTTGTTTCCCTCCTTCTCCAAAGACAAAAGAGGACGTGCCTTCCCACTCAAGCAACCTTAAAAAGTCAGAGAAGGCATAAGAAGGAATTAGTAAAGGACTAGGGGATTCCCTGCTCCCAAATGTGTCAGTCTTGCATGTGTGGGCCTGGATTTTCCCCTCCCTTCCCTTTCTTTTTGCAGAATCACAGAGGGAGGGAGGAGTTGGCAGCCAATTAGCTCTAAAATGTGGGTTTTGCTTGTAGATGCAGAATGCCTACAGAATGCACAAATAAATAAACCAGAGGTGGGGAAACAGTGCAGAGGGAATGTGTGCAACTGCGAAGTCAACCTGTAAGGCATGACTCCTCAGATTCTTCAGAGCAAGCTGTCAGTGCAGAAGGGCCAGTGTCTCTTGCCTTAAAAGCCCTATGAGGTTGCTGTAAATCAGCTGTGGCTTGATGGCACTTCCCACCACCAGGGGCTGCGGTCACACACACTATACAACCCACTTCCAATCCACTTTCCAACTGGATTTTACTGTGTGAACTGGCAAAATCCAGTTGGAAAGTGCATTGAAAATGCATTATTTAGTGTGTGTGACCACAGCCTAAGAAATACTAGTGAGACCTGATTGCCACAGTGTGAGAATACAGTGGCTTTGAGAGGCAGCCTACCTACAGCAAATCACATCCCTCCCACAGTAATAAGTCCCACTGAATCAACAACTTGAGTTCCAACAAACCTGAGGCTACACTGAGGCCTTGCAAACTCTTTTACCTCACTGTTGGTCCTCGCTGGAGACAAACCCATAACCTACAGCAGAGTTCCACCACTGGAAGCAACAGCTCTGAAAAGCTCATTCATCCTTGCTCCCTGCATGAATTAATCAGCAGTGAGGAATGGGGAAAGAGTCCAGGGTGGACTGAAATATATCTGTGAAGGTCACCAAGTACAGCCTATGATGAGTAGTGGCAGGGAAAGGCTTGCTCTGATGGATAAGATGGAAGCAACAGCAGGAAAAACAAACAATGAAAATCCCTGAGACTTGACAGAGGAGGGGGGCTCATTTTAGGAGCGAAAGAGGATTATGGAGAGCATGGGATAAGGACCGGGTTGCAAGTTATCTGTAAATGCACACATGAGGGAGAAGATCCTTTTAAACCTGAGAGCCAGTACCACATAGGGAGATGTGCTGGAGGGAGGTCCATGGCTCAGAGGAACAGCCTTTGCTCGGCATGCGGAAGGTCCCAGGTTCAATCCCCAGCATCTCCAGTTAAAAGCTCTGGCAGTAGGGTGGTATGAAAAGCCTCTGCCTGAGACCTTGGAGAGCCACTGCCAGTCTGAATAGACAAGACTGACCTGGATGGACCAAAGGTCTGATTCAGTATAAGGCAGCTTCACATGTTCATGTATTCAGACCTGCTTGTTTACAGCAATGCTATTTTCAGGAGCATCCATGTGACTTCATACTCAGTCTAGTCTACTTCTATGTTTCCCAGTTCTTTGCTATGATTTTTCCCAAACCGGCTTTGGTACTATCTTTTTGTGAAGACTGTAGTCAAAGTGCCTTTGAATGGTGGAAGATATGGAAAGTATATATATGTTTTACAGGCCCCCACCCACATTGCCACCTTCCCTTGCCTCAGCATCCACATCTACCATTTCCTGTCATACCCAGAGAGACAGACCGCACACAGAGAGATAGCGCACACAAAAGAGAGCCCACATCAGGATTTCTTTTTGGGTAAAAAAAAAAAAAATTCCTAGCTTGTTCCAATACATCAACATAATGCTATAGCAATCGACTAGTGCCCAGTGTTGTTGTTATTGTTGAATATTAAACTCTAACCTTTTAAATGGGGAGGTTAAAGGAAAATTGCAGCCTGCACCTTTCCCCTTATAACTCTTCAAGGATAAGGGCTGGACACTTTTAAGGGGGAAAAAATTGAAAGTTGGGAACTAGTAGATCGCTCCTGTAGATTGCTGTAGTGTTAATAACAATCTACCAAATCCCCATTAAAAAAAGGGAATGGGAAAGAAATGATAGCTGAGGAAGACTGAAGCACAACAAATGCAGGAAAAACTATCTGCAGTTGCTCCATTGTCACTGTGAATAAATCTGCAGCAGCAATAGAGAATCTGCAGCAGCAATAGAGAAACCACCCTGCGGTCCAATATCTGCTCAGCCCCAAAAATCCCTAGATGACTTGTCTCAGTCACTTTCTCTCAGCTTAATCTACCACAGCAGTTGAGAGGATAAAATTGGGGGGGGGGAGAAGAGCCACAAACTGTCACATAGAACACTGAGCCTATAGTGAAGACTTTCTCTGTCCTGGCCCCTACATAGTGGAACATGCTCCCACTTGAGATGAGGGTCTTGCAGAACCTATTACAGTTCCTCAGGGCCTGCAAAACGGAGCTGTTCCCCCAGGCCTTTAGTTGAGGCGATGGACACCCCACTAGCTGGCCTCCCTGTACAGAGCCCATACAGAGACTGCCCTGTATAGAGGCGGTTTGGATCATCTACCTATGGAGTCCTGGGATTATGTAAAGGTGACTCCAGTATCATCGATCTGGTTTCTGGGGGGTTATTGTTTGCCATCTTTAAATTGTTTAACTGATTAACTGTTTCTGGTTTCAGTTGCTTTTAGTTCTAGCTACTTTTAGATTAATTGCATTAGCTGATTTTTATTGTTATATGTCTTGATGTTACCCACCCTGAGCTCGTTTGGAAGGGCGGGATATAAATGTAATAAATAAACAAATAAATATTTATTTTACAAAGATATTCAAATGAGGGCTGGGGTTTCTCACCCACCATCCAGTTCTAATCAAGCTATGGTTAAAACATTGCCTATAGTTCCATCCTAAAGGGGAGGGGAGAACCTGTTTCTCCAAACTGGCATGAAACAGAGATCTAAACAGCAGATATGGTTTCCGTATGCAGCGTTATCTAACATGGTATCTGACAAAGGGTACCCTGAAAATCTGGTTTGTCTCTAAGGTGCTACTGGACTGAAATCTAGCTGCACCTTATTGATGATCCAAGTAGCTGGCAATCACACTCTTCTGACCCCTGTCCCACTACCTGGTAGGGGAAAAAAAATAATCTCCCCACAGTGGGCTCTGCATGCTCTACTGGAGATACTAACTCAAGCTCCATGACAGGCTGAAGTCCACCAGACACGAGACAAGGAGGCCCGTCTTTCTAGGATGCACCTTGGGTATGAACAGATCCTACAACAACATGGATGGATTTTTTTTCTATCTTTATGAAGGACAGGAAGGACAGAATCCTAGCTTGCATACCCTGAGTGTAGGTGAGGGATGTCCAATCTCACCCTCAGACAAAACCTAGAGCCTGTACTTCCAAGACAGCCTGTCACCTGAAATGTTCAGCTCCACAGAGAAAAGAGGATATTTATATATATGCATACACAACACACCAAACGTAGTTTTAGTTCTAGCCTGCTTTTCACTCATACACAGCCTATACGTAAGCTTCCTCATTATATTGTGTTTGTTATTGTTGTTGTTTTTAAAAAACCCAGTTTCAACAAAATCACACTTTTGTGCTAACACAAGAATAGTGTGTCCCCTTCCTTCCGTTTCCATCAGCATAAATGTGATGTGGACTATTATTTTCAAAGGGTACAGGCTAGCAGGGGAGGGGGAAGCATCTGTTAAAAAGGGAAGCCTCCCTTTCACAATTAGCCTAATGAAGACTGAGTAACAGGGTAAGCAATCTCCAACAAGCACCTTATCACTTTGCTACCTAAAACAATTACATTTTTCCTCTCTGTACAGTACAGATTGTACTCAAGATATTAAATCTGCCCCCTTAGGCGACCCCTTTATACAGCTGCTGAAGCAGACTCTGTCATGCTGTCAGTCTAACCGAACACCTGACAAGGTTGTTGTAAGGGTAAAACAACGCCGTAGCCTGTCTCGAGCTCCTGGGCAGAAAACCAGGGCAGGATAAACATTATGGGAAATCACCACATCTGACATGTCACACCACAAATGCGATAGTCTTTAAAGTGTCAGTTGTTTATTTAGGGAGATGGGTTCGGCTCAGGGACGGAGCAGCTGTTTTGCATGCAAAAGATCCCAGGTTCGATCCCCGGCGTTTCCATTTAAAAAGATCAGGGAGGAGGTAACGAAAAAGACCACTGGCCCGAGACCTACAGAGACGCTGCCCGTTTTAGATAAATACTAACTTTGACGTGTTATTTTTTGCCTTATGGAGGGAATCGGGGAAAGACAGCCGTTTCCCCACCTGAAACAAACGGCGACTGGTGGGCGGACTGAGGGGCTCATGCCTGACCCCAACTGAGCGGGGTGGGGGTGGGGGAAAGGGGAACAAGAGGGGTCCCCGAAAATTAACCCCTTACCTGATCAGGCGTCGCCATCCCCTTCGCTCTCCAGCAGCAGAAGCCCAAGAACAGCAGAGCCCCGACACAGAGACCGCTCCATGTCCAGCGTCGCCTACGCCAGGGATGGGATCGCCTCCCGGGATCGCCTCCGGACTTCATAACGCTTCGCCCGTCAAGATCCCTTTCCCGCATCCGCCGGAGCCGCTTCCCCTTTAAAACCTCCCTTCCTACTTCCCCTTCCCAAGCTCCAGTTTGCTTTGAAGTGTCAAACCCCTCTCGCGAACTCCCGGGTCGACCGCTCCGAGCAGCAAGCCCCCGATTGGCTGTGCGGGACCAGCTCGGCTTCAAAGGGTCATATGACAAAAGCGAGGAAATAAAACCCGAAGCGTTCTATTAGCCCCGCCCACTAGGCTGCTCCTTAAAGGGGCGAGAAAAAAACCAAGCCACAAGCGTCTAAGACAGGGGTGGCCAAACTTGCTTAACATAAGAGCCGCATAGAACAAACATCAGATGTTTGAGACCCGCAAGACATGAACAAATATTACACACACGTTCTTATTGAAAAATATGCAAATCTGCTTTTTACTAACTTTAACGGAGACTGCCAAAAATCAAAACAAAAGGGGTAAAAATATTTATTTGTCCAATGATATTTACTTGCTTGCTAGTGATATTTACTTGTCTAAGAGAGAGAGAGAGAGAAGTGGAAAGAGAGAGAGAGAAACAAAGAAAGCAAACAGATGGGGGAGGGAGTAGAAGGAAGGGAGAAAGAAACAAAGAAAGCAAATAGGTGGTGAGCCTGCCAGAAGCTGCACAATATGTGTGAAAGAGCCACATGTGGCTCCCAAGCTACAGTTTGGCCACCCCTGGTCTAAGAAAGGGTAAGCAGACACCAGAACTCAAAAGCCATGTTCTTGTTAACTTTAGGGGGAAACAAAAAAGGGAAATGAGGGTTAAATTAAAGGAAATCAGATGTTATCAACAGCTCAGTGGAACCTCCAGGCTTAGGGGCAGTGTACTTCAGGCAAAGGAGGGCAGAATACCAGGTGCCGACTCCATCAAGGCACAAGCAGAGAAGGGTTTTACTGTATTTCTGCCCTCCTTTGCCGGAGCTCATCAGGGCCTGGGAGCTAAACACAGCCAGAACTTGAATGGGAGGAACACCAAGGAAGTCCAGGGTTGCTTATATGCACCAGCAGCAGGCAACAGCAAACCACCTCTGAGCAATCTGATGCTAGGAATGCCCTGTGGAAGGGGTCACTTGAGACTGGGCAGCATGTTGTTGTTCTTCCCTGCATGCAAAGGATCAAACTGTAAAGATCCAAGATCCTTAGTAGCCAAATGTTTCCATCCTTTTAAAGAGGTTACATTAGGTAATCCTCCTCCTACATGGCCTGCCTTCATGCATTAGGGACCTGGGTTTCTGCCCTCAATTTTCTATATAATCAAGGCATCATTGTCAGATACCATTCCAACTTTGGCTTTAACTGAAATCCTTTTAAGACGTTACCTTGACGGAAACTGGTACGGCAAGTATCATTTAGACCAGAGACTCCCCCCAAACTTTCTGAACCTGTGGGCACCTTTAGAATTCTAACACAGGGTGGTGGGTGCAGCTCTAAAATGGCTGCCACAGGAGCCAAACACACAGAAAATGCCCAAAAACAGGGATAATTTCTAAAATACATCAGGAAAGAGGAGTGAGAGAATAAAACAAACACTGTGGTGTATCTAATCTATTTGATAAAGTGTGCCTTGCATGTGAAAGCTCATACTTTGAATAAACCTTTGTTGGTCTTAAAGGTGCCACTGGACTCTAAATTTGTTCTACTGTGGTGCCAGTGTGCCTCCAAAGTGTTATTTTAATCTACATAGCTAATTGGATCATCGGTGGCCAATCAGAAACCCTGCTGGGTAAGCTCCTTACCTGGCCCCACCCACATTCAAGTAACTTTTTGGTGGGCACCAAGAAAGGTATCAGCAAGCACCATGGCGCCCACAGCCATCACGTTGGGGGACCCCTGATTTAGAAACTCTTAACATATAAGTGGGGTTTTATTGTGGTCTGAGTTGGGGTACACAGTAATCTACTTGTTACACTGAGGCGGGACTGTCCCAAATTAGCAGTGAATTTCGCTGATATAAACAATTTAGGTACTCCCAAATCAACAAGCCTAGAATTTCAACAAGGGTAAGAAACGTAAATTAGGCCACAATCTAGTCATATGTAGAGGCAGCAGATAAGAGTGTTGAACTTTGACCAAATCCAGGGGTCTTTTTGTAGAAAAACAGCTGCAGGAGCTCATTAGCATATGGTATGCTAATGAGCTATTAGGCTATTAGCATATGCCACACCCCCTGACATCACCGGAAGTGATGTCAGAAGGGGAAGCAAAAGGAGGGGAGGCATCTTCAAAAGCCTCCCCTTCCCTTCCCCAGCTGGTCTGGGTGGGGGAGCTAAGAGAGAAGAGGTTTAAAGTTTAAACTCCTTCTCATGAGAGTTGGGCCACAGAAGGAGGAAAGAGGGAAGGAAAGAGAGAGAGTAGAGAGAAGGAAAGAGGGAAAGAAAGAGAAGGGGAGGGGAGGGAAAGAAAGAGAAGGGAAGAAGGAGGGAAACAGGGAAAGGAGGAAAAAAGAGAAGAGAAGAAGGAGGGAAAGAGAGAAGAGAAAAAGGAGGGAAAGAGGCAAAAGAGAGAAGGAAAGGAGGGAATGAAAGAAATTCGGCGGCAATTCGGCCCCATTATATCCTATGGGCCATTGAGGTCAATGGTGAAAACATAGGGTATATTCTGGGGGCTGGAGGGGAAGGAGTTTGAGGGAGAGGCTCCAAACTCACAGGGTAGCTGATGGAGCCTCTCCCCAAGACACCCACCAAGTTTCAAGAACATTGGATTAGGGGGTCCAATTCTATGGCCCCCCCAAACAGGTTGCTCCTATTCCCTCCATTGTTCTCTATGGTGGGAAAAAGTAATTTTTTTTCCCACCATAGAGAACAATGGAGGGAATAGGGGCAACCTGTTTGGGGGGCATAGAATTGGACCCCGTGGTCCAATGTTCTTGAAACTTGGTAGGTATCTTGGGGAGAGGCTCCATCAGCTACCCTGTGAGTTTGGAGCCTCTCCTCAAACCCCTCCAGCCCCCAGAATATACCCTATGCTTTCACCATTGACCTCAATGGCCCATAGGATATAATGGAGCTGAAATTGACTTTCGGCTGCCTGAAAGAGTCCCCGGGACGCCGGCTGGGGGCGGGGCTTGGCTCCTGAGCTCCTGGAGCTGTGCTCCTGTGCGCTCCCGCCCAAAAGACCCCTGACCAAATCCACAAGTAGGTCAAAATCCCTACTTGGGCACAAGTTGCAGAGGGAACATGGGCTCTCTACCAACCCACCTCATGGGGGAAGAGGGAAAAAAAGACAAGCACATGTATAATCTTGAGTCCAGTCCCCAAAAGTTCAGCCATATTCTAGCACAACCAAGTCCAAAAGCATTAGTAGACAGCATGGCTTTATTTTGCAACTAGGGAGCAAAGCCCGTTGTGGTGGAAGACAACGGGCCCTAGAAAGGAAGGGAGGGAGGTGGAAGGGAGAGAGGGTTGGAGAAAGGAAGGAAGGAAGGAAGAGGGGGAAGAGTGAAAGAAAGGAGAGAGGAAGAAAGGAAAGGGGGGAAGGAAGGGAAGGGGCAGAAAAGGGATTCTCTGGGCCTTTTCCGTCCCCCACACACCATCCCCTGGGCCTTCTATGTGTGGGGGAAATGGGCTTCTCTGGGCCTACTGCTCCCATAGAAGGCCCAGAGGATGGTGTGTGGGGGACAGAAAATAGCTTCTCTGGGCCTAGTCCCCTCATAGAAGGCCCAGGGGATGGTGTGGGGGGGCGGAAAAGGGCTTCTCTGGGCCTAGTCCCCTCATAGAAGGCCCAGGGGATGGTGTGGGGGGGCAGAAAAGGGCTTCTATCACCTGCCTCGGCCTTGTGGACCTGTCCCTGGACTCATACTCCAGACGGTCCTCTCCTGTCGGAGGACTGGAGCAGACTGAGCTGAAAACACTGACCGAGGCTGACGTGGGCGGGACTTTGCGAAGCAGCCAGTCAGCCCTGGCCAGCATCTTCTGACTGCCAGTTCTTGAGCCGAATCAATTATGGCAAGCATAGAATGTTGTGGAACCAAAATTCAAATATATATATTGTGGTGAAACACACCTGTCTTCCTGTTTACCAACTTGTTCCAGCATGATGAAAAACCCATAAATGCTAAGTTGGGCTTTGGAGACTTAAGAACAGAAGAGCTTTGCTGGATCAGATCAGTGGTCCATCCAGTTCAGCATCCTGCCTCCCACAAGGGCCAACCAGTTCTTCTGGACAGCCAACAACAGAGCATAGAGGCCAAGGCCTTCCTTTGATGTTGCCTCCTGGCTCTGGGATAAAGAGGATTAATGACTCTGAATGTGGAGGTTCTCCTCAGTCACTATCGCTAGTAGCCACTGTTAAGACATCCTCCGTGAATCTTCGGTGGGGAGGGTGGGGTATAAATTAAATAAATAATCTTCTTGTTAAGCTGTTTATTCCTGTGGCCATCACTACACCGTCTGGCAGCGAATTCTACATATTAATCACTCCGTGTAAAAAAAGTATTTCCTTTTGTCTGTCCTGAATCTACTGCTTCATTTGATGCACTCAAGTTTGGTGTAGTGGTTAAGAGCGGTGGACTCTAATCTGGGGAACCGGGTTTGATTCTCCAGTCCTCCATATGTAGCCAGCTGGGTGACCTTGGGTCAGTCACAGTTCTCTCAGAGCAGTTCTCTCAGCCCCACCTACCTCACAGGGTGTCCTGTTGTGGAGAGAGGAAGGGAAGGAGATTGTATGCGGCTCTGAGGCTCCAAGTGAAGGGCGGGGTATAAATCCAACTTTTCTTCTTCCAGTATTTTGACAGAGGGAGGAAAATTTCATTTCCAGAAAGCCTGATTTCCATAATGCCTCCTCATTAATGGATATACAAAGCAGCATTTTAACTCCCTAGCTCATTCCTATCTAAACTGACTAATAGCAGTGTGGGTTGTCAGTTCAATTAGGTTAGCTGTCAGGTCACCATTTGTTTTCATTTGTCAGAATAGAGTTATAGGTGCGCTTTCTTCTCCTACACCCTGAACTCCAGCTACTTCATGCCAGGTCTCCTGCTCTTTCCCCTCTTCTTCATCTAGAGCGACAAAGCGATTTGTCGCTGGCACATTGTAAACAAGTTTCTCTCTCAAGGGGAAAAATTCATTAATTTTGGTCTGTTTGCAAAGCAGGCATATTTAATTCGTCTTCTTCACCACTGCGTGGTCTCTTTAATGCACCATCTTGGGTAAAAACAAAACAAAACAAAAACAAACGTTCCTAAAATGGTACGAGCCAAGAATTCAAGGTCCTCCTTCAAATTACTCTCATACCAGCTCAACTAGCCTGCAGTGACCACAATACCACCAAAGAGTGCTGCCTCCCGAAAGCCTTGAGGGTCAGTTTATAATTTATAATTGCAGAAAGGACCACACCAGAATTGGAAAGCTTCCCAGCAGTAGAATCTTCAGATAGTCGGTGTTAGCAGTAAAAGCAAATAAAAGGACTATCAGCCCGTAAAACAGGCCTTAAAAATAAATAAAACCTTAAAATCATTGGAGCTCACCTATAGAGTGTTGACACTGACTGCCGCCCAACCGGAAGCTGAAGTAAAATATTTAATTATGCCTTTGAAGTCAAGAAAAGCCGCTAATTTGCTGCTATTCACTGGTTTTACCAATCTCAGTTACACTTACTGCCCAGTTACTTATGCGTCTTGCCTCTAACTAGCCCTTCCTGGCAACTAACTACCCTCGCCCTCTCTCTACCTGTACGTGAGGCTTGAAGAAGTCTGCTTCAATGCATCTGAAGAAGCGTGCTTGCACACAAAAGCTTCTACCCAGAATTAAACTTTGTTGGCCTTAAAAGTGCCACTGGGCTCCAGCTTTGTTCTGTTGCTTCAGACCAACACAGCTACCCCACCTAAAAACACCATAGTTGATATACTGCTGGAGGTATGTGTGTACGCACAACATCCACTTGTTGTACAGTTTTGCTAATATACACATAAGATGGGAGCCCACAAAGAATCATGGAAAGGGAGAACAGTCTGGAAATCCCACCTCACTCATACACACTCTGCAAAAACTCCCCCTCTAGGATTCACGAAGCTTTCAAGGATTTGTACAAGCTAATTTCCCCCCTTTCCTGACCTGGATGGCCCAGGCTAGTCCACTCTCGTCAGATCTCGGAAGCTAAGCAGGGTCAGCCCTGGTGAGTACTTGGATGGCAGAGGAAGGCGATGGCAAACCTGCCTCTGAATGCCTCTTGCCTTGAAAAACTTGTGGGGTCACCGTAAGTCAGCTGTGACTTGATGGCACTTTCCACCATCAAACTGCCTATCAGCATTCTGCGCACCCTGGAGCATATCCAATCCTCAGCAGGCCTTTCGGTCTCTCCCCCGTCCCCTTTTGATTAATTTCCAGCTTTGTACTCTTTGGCACACCTAGGAAGTCCAGATCTATAAAGACCTTTAACCATCTCTGTGAGCAGTCCAGTTGTAGTGCTTTCCCAACTGACAGGTCTGCTTCACTTATTTGATACAGGGATAACCTGATGCCTATAGGAACTCAAATGAAATCACAGGCATTTAAAATACCGCAACCCAGTATGGCCATCTTCATGCCCCATACATTTCTCAACTCCTGTACTGCTCACCCTGGGAACAGTGAAGACGGTACAGGCTCTTCCTTAAAAGGGGCTCAACTCTTGAGCTGCTGAAGTTTAGAGACACTACAGAAGTAGGGCCTGCTCTTCTCCCTTGCAGAACACCTCTGTCTGCTGCAGAGACTGCAGGATGAACTGGGCTGTACAAAGCTGAGCTTTCATTACTTTCCTCCTTTATATCCCACCTTTCTCCCCAGGGGGCAGTTTACATCATTCCCCTCTCCTCCATTTTATCCCCACAACAACCCAATGAGGTAGGTTAGGCTCAGAGTATGTGGCTGGCCCAGGGTCACGCAGCAAGCTTCTGTGGCAAAGGAGAGATTCAAACCTGGGAAGTCCAACCACTACACTACACTTGCTCAACAAGAGTCTGAGAAGCAATCTGGGATACTTCAGTGAACAAATGTGTGTGGTGGGGGGAAATGTAGCCTTAGTCAGTTTGGTGTAGTGGTTAGGAGCGCGGACCCTGATCTGGGAGAACCAGGTTTGATTCCCCACTCCTCCACATGCCGTTGCTGGTGTGACCTTGGGTCCGTTACAAGTTCTTTCAGAGCAGTTCTGGAAAGAGTTCTCTCAGCCCCACCTGCATTGCAGGGTGTCTGTTGTGGGGAGGGGAAGGGAAACGGATTGTAAGTCACCCTGAGACTCCTTTGGGTAGTGAAGGGCAGGGTATAAATCCAATCTCTTCCTCTTCTTCTAAGAGTTGTGTAAATGGCACATGCAGCAAACACACCCTCCTTTTCATAGCCCTTAGTGCTATTTGCTTCCACTCCTGCAATTGTGCTGGTACAAAAAGAAATAAGAAATAAAAGACAGAACACACCTACATTTTAAGGATGCCACAGGAAGCCAATAAGCTGCAAAGAAGTGAAAGGCAGTGCTTTTTAATTAAGCTTCAAAGCATTGTAGATAATAGAGTCTCAGAGAAAATAATAAATAAGTCAGGGGGAGAATTATCTTTGCTGCCTCTTCAAAGCAGGCTGTGCAAGTCCTTAAGAAAAATTAAGATGCCCCCAGGAGGCGTATTTGGCCTAGCATACTCTTATCCCAGATCGGTAAAACTTCACATGGCACCCGATTCCCATAACATACATACAAAAACTTCCAAATTTTGTAACAATGTTATGTCAGACTTCATAGTATTGACAGGCTCTGCCCGTTCTCTCACGTATTGAGTGCTAAATGTAGATTGGTCCATACGTAAAAAGGGCTTTGGTGCCCTCACTGCTGCGGGTGGCCATGCAATCAGAAGACACAGTCCAAGAGCTCCACGTGGGGGTCACAGTTCGTTCAGGCACAACTTTCTTCTTAACAGTGAAGCAACACATGCTTAGTCGTCAGCCAGTCGGAGAAGGGTGCCGGAGGAGGTTGGTATGCTAAAGGAAGCAAGAAAGACTGTCAGGTTAAAAGAGATTCAGAATCCACAACTGAAGCGCCTTAGGACTCTGGAAAGGCAATCGTGTGCTTTTTCTCTATGTGGATCTTGCAAATGTGAATACTGATGCTGGGGGAAATCTACAGGAGGAGGCCATCACTGGAGCCTGCAATGCTAAGCTTTAATCCTTACAACCAAGTCTATGAAGAACCACAGTATTATCCTCATCTTGCAGAAAGAAGGACTGAGAAAGAACAGATTATTTAAGGGTGTTGGCCAAATTTAAGGCAGAGGCAAGATCTGAACTTGGAACTCTCCAGCTCAGGCTCTTAAGACACTAAACTACACCTCATTTCTCAGTTCTGGGGCCGAGGCAACCAAAACCGTTGGGCAGGGAATATATGACATGAGGCACAATCTTCAGCACATTTATTCAGAACTAATGCCCACTGTGTCCAGTGGCATTATTCTAAAGTAAGGTCCAAGGACAGGGCTATAAAACCAAGATGGTTAGGTTCCTTGGGAGGAAGGAAGATCCATTGTTTGGCTTGGGGGGGAATGCAAAGACACTAAAGGAGTGGGAGACAACGTACCAGTCGACCAGCTGAGCTCCAATGATATCATGGACATGGTACGGGAGCCCCAATTTGACAGAGGACGGTGCTCGGCGGTTCTGCAAATCCGACAGCAGAACTTCCTTGTATTTGGCCTTCTGGATCATGCCCAGCACGGCTTTCCTTCCTGGAAGAGAGTTTTGATAGAGAGAGTGTGACAGGCCTGTGAGTTGCTCCACTGTGGGGAGTTCCAATCTTGAGTGCACCTCTGTTTATTTAAAAGTAAACTGGCTGGGTCATATGCACATAATGGAAGGAGTGCAAAAGGGTGACCCAGAGAGAAGGCATGTTAAGTACACAAATGGCTCTCAAGCCAAGTTGAAAAAGATATGACCTTGAGAAACTGACTGGGGCAGGGGTGTGTGGCAAAAAGACATCAGTCTGATGAGGGCTGAAGATGCTCAAAGACACTTGGAATGTTGAGAGCAGCTAAGAATCAAAAAGAGGGGAGCCCCAGAAAGCTAAGAGAATTGCAGGCAGGGAGATTTCGGGGTGGGGTGGTACTTCGTACTTTCCCAGTAAACGCTTGAAGCTCCCTCAGGCTGAGCCCAACCTGTGCTCTATCAAGCTCAGTATTCTCTGCTCTGATGTGCAGCAGCTCTCCAGGATGGCAGGTAGAGGTCTTTCATGTCACCCACTACCTTTGCTCTTCCCACTACAGATGGTGGGGACTGAACCTGGGACTCTCGTCATGCAACACAAATGCTCTACCACTGCGCCATGACCCCTCTTCTGATGCCACCCTCCAACTGTGCAGGTTGGTGGATAACTTATCCAGCCTTCCAGCAGGGAGTTTGGTCTATATTCCCCGGTGGTGGGGGAAGGGGGGAGACAGCCCAGCTGCTTGGTCATGAAGACTTCTTGAGTTCAAAATGGCCCTGCACAGGTTGGTACTAAAAAACAAAAAAGGTGAAGATGTGCAGTCTTTTTCTTGCCCCAGGTGAGACAGCACTGCAGTTCTTCCCATCTCTATACATCTGTTCCTGGAGATGCCAACGGACCTTTGATGAAGTACTTGACGAAGCGGCCTGCTCCGGGCACAGCCAGCCACCAGCTCCCAGCATCACGGACAGTCAGGACTCCCGCATTGACCAGCTGCCTGAACGCAACACAGTGAGGGAGCGGGGAGAGAGAACAGGTCCTTCATTAGGACTTGCTTCTGCAGCCACACAGTGCAGTGATTTCTGGGGAGACAAACGTATTCTGGGATTCTAGGATATAAAAAGGGCTGTGATCTCAACAGTGGCTGCCAAGAGCTCCACACTGAGCAAGGCAGATGACCCACCAAGATAAATACAGCCCCGCCCCCACCAATTACGGTGGCTACCAAGGTTCAATAAATCCACCTGGGACAGCATACACAAGGGGTGTCAAGCATTCAGCTGGCTACAGTACAATAGGTTATTGGTCAGTCCTAGATTGTCCTGCTGCCTTTCGTGCTGTGACCAGAGCTTCCACATTGGCTTATCAATTAAAAATCCTTTGACCGATTAAGATAGTGGCTTGTAACCAATGAGGTCTGTTCATGGAATGGGATTCCCCCTTCCCCCTCCTGCTGCAGCCCACTAAGCTTCCTGACGTTTTGTTCTGGGGGGGGGGATCAGCACATCCCTAGGAGCAGCACAGGAGCAAAGGGGGGCTGCACTGGGAGGAGGCAATCAACAAAAGTCACCCCCATTCCTGCCCGTGGTCTTCAGAATTTTACAACCTAGTGCCCCCCAAGTCCATCAAGTACTGGATTTTTTAAGAACTTTCAAAGCATGTTCAGTGCAAGGTTAATACAATTATAAATGCTGCCCATTGCTGTTATAAGAGGCATTCCCCCCTTCCTAGTTTGGTGTGGTGGTTAGAAGCATGGACTCTAATCTGGGAGAACCGGGTTTGATTCCCCACTCCTCCACATGCAGCTGCTGGTGTGACCCTGGGTCAGTCATAAGTCCTTTCAGAGCCGTTATCTCAGGGGCAGTTCTCAAAAGAGCTCTCTCAGTCCCACCTACCTCACATGGTGTCTGTTGTGGGGAGGGGAAGGGATTATAAACCACTCTGAGCCTCCTTCAGGTAGTGAAGGGTGGGGTGTAAATCCAAGCTCTTCTTCTCTTATTCACACCTGGGGGTGTCTCTTTAGAGACTGCCTGCAGATGTGCCTCACTAATAACTTTTTTCCTCTGGCACATATTAATCATTAATCATGCAGATCATCTCAATTAAACCTCATATCCTTAATCAACAACAGTCTGCTGCTGAGATCTAAGTAGCCAAAGAGTGCTGTTCATACAGGGACCCCAAGACACCCTGGCCTCAAACGGGCGAAGTCGCGTTTGCTCACGTGATCTCTGCATCACTGAAGCCAAATTCTCTCAGCATCCGTTTCTTGTCAAAACTGATATCAGGGCAGGAGGCGAGGACAGAGTCCAAGAACTTCCTCACCGTCCTGGCAAACTCTTTCCCAGACACAAACTCCAGCACCTGCAAAAGACAGGGAGGAAGGGAATAATGGAATCAGAAGAGCTGTAAGTATCCAGAGTGACCATCTAGTCCAATCCCCTTAGCTCAATGCAGGATCAGCCTAAAGCATCCCTGACAAATGTTCATTCAGCCACTGCTTGAAGACTGCCAGTGAGGGGGAACTCACCACCTCCCTAGAAAGCGGATTCCACTGCTGAACTACTGGAGTTCTGGCCCCGCTGGTGGACCTCCTGATGGCACCTGAATTTTGGCCTCTTTGTGGCACAGAGTGTTGCACTGGATGGGCCATTGGCCTGATCCAACGTGGCTTCTCTTATGCTCTTATGTACTCTTAATCCTAATATTCATCTGGTACCTTTCCACCCATAATTTAAACCCATTACTATGAGTCCTATCCTCTGCTGCCAACAGGAACAGCTCCCTTCCCTCCTCTAAGTGACAGCCCTTCAAGTACTTAATGAGAGCCCCCCCTTCTCCAGACTGAACAACCCCAAGTCCCCCAAGCCTTTCCTCATAGGGCTGAGTCTCTGATTATTTTCATCACTCTCTTCTGCACCCACTCCATTCTGTCCACATCCTTTAGGAAGTCAGGCTTCCAGAACTGTACATAGAGCTCTCACTACCTCATTGATGCATCTACATTTCAGCCCAACCCTCCAGCCATACGCAGAGACACCAACCTTAGACTGATAGCTGTCCGTGAAGGTGAGAACAAGATTGTCCGCGTCAAAGCCATGCTGGAACATTCGGATCCGTCCTTCTTCTTTCAGTTGGTTCTGCGGAGAAGATCATTTATTTTACCTACCTGCTTCCAAAATCAGAGTTTATATGCAAACAGATGGAGGAAACTTTGCCTTGAGGGTGGGTAAAAAAAGAAGAGAGGGGTATATAAACCATGCTAGAGACCACCGCTCTGCAGAAAAGTGACAGGGAGGTAATCAGAACAATCCCCACCTCCTTAGAGCAGACAAAGGCTGCACGTGAACACATGAAGCTGCCTTATACGGAATCAGACCACCAGTCCATCAAGGTTGGTAATGAGACTGGCAGTGGCTCTCCAAGGTCTCAAGCAGAGGTCTTTCACATCACGTGATCCTTTCTACTGGAGATACTGGGGATTGAAACCAGCACCTTCTGTATGCAAAGCAGATGCTCTACCACTGAGCCATAGCCCTTCCATCTTTTTAATGAGCCCAGGGAATATGCCTTTATTTCTGAAGACATCCAAGGGAGTTGGGCTGCAGGTGGAATTGTGCTTCAAAGATGTACACCCAGGTGATCCTGAGAAAAACGTGTGCATGTGGGGGGGGGATTAGGTTCTCTCCAGATCCCAATTATTCCTTCCACTAACAACTGTTTAATTGGGATAACAAATGGGATTATCCTGAGAAAAATGTGTGCATTTGGGGGTGGGGGGATCAGACACCCTCCAGATCCCAACTGTTCCCCCCACCAACAACTGTTTAATTGGGATAACAATAGGGATTACGGGTGGAAGGACAATAGTCCCTATGGGTTGGATCCTATCAGTTTTTCTGTTGGCAAAAGAGGAAGGAATGACTCCCTTGGATTAAAAAAAAGCTACGTCTAGTTTCGGGGAACCACTTTGAGAAAAAACACAGATGCAGAAGCTGCAGGGAGGACGAGAAACATACAAGAACAGAAAATCTGACAGGATCCAACCCTACCAATTTGTACAGGCCTTTCCCAACACACTGTTGTATTACTATACAGTATTGCCATTGTAAGTCCCTGAGTGGCTTACACTGGGCTTAAACCCATACAAACACTGATCAGGCCCACACTTTTGGAGCTTCTTTGCTGCTACAAGAATAGCTATTCCCAAACTGAACCACAGATCCTGCAGAGAGCAGAGTGGGATATCAGAATTGGAAGCTGGAGTTTCCTACCAGACATCTGTCTACAGTGGTGCGGTCTTTGACAAGACTGTAGACTTGGTGCTTCAGGATCAAGGGTGGCAGCGCATCCTCAAATAATTTGCGAGGGAAGAGAGATGCCAAGTACTGGAGTGCAGATCTGATGGCTTCAGGGCCCTCTAGGAAATGAAATGGAGGGCATCAAAACCCAGAAATCACGATTGCTAGCAGCCCTCCTGCTCCAGCAGCCTAAACACACTCACAGGAGTTCTTACTCCACACTACCACCTTGGGACAGTCTCAGATGTCCTCTGTTCTCACCCTTTTCCACAGTCTCTGGACCTACTGCCAATCGTTGCTTCTTGGCCTTGAAAGCGTCTGAGATGAGCTGATGTTTCCTCTTCATGGGGCTGGAGAACAGGGCTATAAATTGAAGAACAGGCAAGCTCTTAATCTGTACTTTCTTGTAATGCCCACCTCATGTATTTCTACCTTTCCTTGCCCGGTTTCCATTTTTGCCAGTTCTCCTCAGCCCTCCTGCCAAAAGACTCCTGGGACCTCCATTCTTCAAAGGCTTCTGCTGGATTCCCTGTCCACTGCTCTGTCCAGATGCTTGTATTCCAAGACCCCTCTCCCCTTCTTTAAACAACCTGGAACCTCGTCCTCACTGAGACGGCAAATTGGGCAGCGGCTTTTACACCTTAATTCTAAAGCGATGGAATGTTCCTCTGTATAGAACACCAAAACACACACAAGAGACGAGCTCATAGGGGGAAAGAGTTCCAGCCCAGCCATGTGCCTGCCATGCTGGTCTTCTATGTACAGAGAACATAGAAATGTTCCCCACCACCACCTGTAATGCCAAGTGGTCCAGCTGACCACAAATTATCTCAAGTGAAAATTTGGTCTCAGCCTCTCAGGTCACTTCCCCTTTTCAACCCACTCATCCTGCTTCCTGGGACTTATCTATTCCTTGGTCATAAAGGTGCCTCTTTCCAAGGCAAACCAATAACTCATCTAGCCCCACACCTTTTATGCTGACTGGTGGCCTTCCTCTGGCATCTCAGCCAGAATTTTCTCCCCAGCTGCCATTACCAATGATGCTTGAAAATGGAACGTCAGGGATTTTGCCACCTAGCCTGGAGAAAAATGTCCTCCTGTCCTTTTAACAGAGGCTTAGTGGTTGGAAGTGGGCTGGTAAACAACACCAGCTGGCAAACCACATTAAACCACTATTAAAGGAACAGGACATTTTTATTCTTACAGCTTTACTTTAGGAGGTCATTCTGCACTGATTGCATATGCCCTGAACTACACCCGCCTTCCATTTTTCATATTTCATCCTACTGGCCTCTAGCCAATGCCCTTCAAGCCAGTTTGGTGTAGTGGTTAAGTGTGTGGACTCTAATCTGGGAGAACTGGGTTTGATTCCCCACTCCTCCACTTGCACCTGCTTGATGACCTTGGGCAAGCCATAGTTCTGGCACAGCTGTTCTTGAAAAAGAGCAGTTTCGGTCAGAGCTCTCTTAGCCCCACCTACCTCACAGGGTGTCTGTTGTGAGGAGGAGAGGGGAAGGGAAAGGGGTTTGTAAGCCACTCTGAGACTCCTTTGCAGGGCCGGCTTGCCCACTAGGCGAGCTAGGCGCTCACCTAGGGCGCGCCAGCCACAGGGGCGCCAAACCGGGCCCACCCCCCCTCCGCGAAACCCCCCACCACCGCCGCCTCCCCGCCGCTGCCAGTGAAGAGTGCCCCAGCGGGGCACAGGAGGTGGCAGAGCTTGCCCGCCCTCCCCCTCCCGCCTCCGAGGCGCTTAGAGGGAAGAGACGGGGGTAACTGCTGCCCTTACCCCCGCCAAAAGCCCCACGTGGTGCCATCTTCAGCTCCGGCCACCATGCGGAGGGAAAGCGGGAGGGAAGCAGAGGGAGGAGGAAGAAGTGCTGCGGGCTGTGGTGGCGCCCGCCCTGGAGGGGGGGAGAGGAGAAGGCAGGTGGACGGGGGCGCCCCTCTGCCCTGCCTGCTTGGGCCACCCGCTGCCCCCCAGGATGACGAGGAGGAGGGTGCTGAGATGGGACGGGGGCGCCAGGGGACCCTGACCCACGCCCCGATGCTGTACAGCCTCCCTCCTTTCCTGTGCGCTGACCGGGGGGGCATTGGGGCAGGACCACAAGCCCCAAGAGGCGCAGGGGACTACGGCGCTCAATGCGCCGCAGGGTGGGGTGTGTGAGTGGCTGCCTTGTGACCAGTGGGGAGCACAGGGGAGGCGGGGTCCAAATTCGGACTGGGCAACGGCAGAGAAGCTCAAGCCTCAGCGGGACCCAGGAAGTGGGGCAGCAGCAGCGCCTCGGGATGACGAGGAGCAGCAGCAGCAGCGGAGCCTCTGGGCAGGCAGGTGGGTGGGCAGCCGAGGGTCAGTGGGGGCCGCGCGGTGCCAGGCAGGACCCCTTCCCCCCTCCCCTGGGTGCAGAAGGGGCCCACCCGCTGCTGACCCTCCTCCTGGTAGATGGGATGGCACGGCCGGCAGGCGGACGGGAAGCGGGCAAACTCGGCCATATCTTCCTTCTCTCCAGGCCCTGCCTGGAAGGTTGGCAACCCAATAATCAGTGGCGCACGGGGGGGGGCACCAGAAGGTAGCCCCGCCTAGGCTGGAAAAAAACCTGGAGCCGGCCCTGCTCCTTTGGGTAGTGATGGGTGGGGTATAAGTCCAATCTCTTCTTCTTACATTCAGAGCACCCCATGTGGAGTCTTTGGAGTTACTCTCAATTAAACTACCTCTGTTTAGGATTGCCAGATTTATTTATTTTTTACTGGCCCAGATCCTGTACCTTAAACACTAATCCAAACACAAGTAAGAGAAGGCTTTCCCCAATTATTGCATCTCCATGCCAGGCAAAGTAACAGCTGTCTAATTTCTGCATGGCAGGACTCACCAAGAGGCAAACATACAGGGCCAGGAAAAACAGCCAGAAGCTGGCACACCCATGTTGATGACACAGACTCTTAATTTCATGAGATTCTGTATTCATGAGATTCTGTATTCATGTGTACTTCACTCAGGAACACCTGCAGGTCCCAGCTCCACTGTTTAAACTGTTTTGGCTGTTGATCTCTCCCTCCTCTTTCTTTATACAAGATATGGCGGAATGCCCACTTAAATTATGACTTCCTTCATCTAACTAAGCAGGCAGAAACTTAACACCATTAAAAAGTTGTCCAGTCTTAACAGTTCAGCCAAATTTTAACATGACAGGCTCAGCCATGTCTTCATCCACGTATAAAGCAATATACACACAACATGTGTCAGAAGGGACACAAACTCCCAGGGCTCTTTTTGTCACAGGAACTCCTTTGCATATTAAGCGACACACCCCTAATGTAGCCAATCCTCCAAGAGTTTACAGAGCTCTTCTTACAGGGGTTACTGTAAGCTCTTGGAGGATTGGCTACATTAGGGGTGTGTCACCTAATATGCAGAGGAGTTCCTGCTACAAAAAGAGCCCTGCTGAAACTCCTCCCTTTCCTTGCTCTCCACACAAAGCACTTTTCTCCCTGGTCTAGCTCACTCACAGCACCATCACCAGTCTCTAGAAAAGCACTTGCAACAAACACAGCATTGGGAGTGGAGAATGGGCCAGGAAGATGATTCAGTTCCCCTCACCTTTTCATGTAAAAACAGAGAGCTTAACACATTTTACCCCACCCTTCCTCCAAGAAGCTCAAAGTAGCATATGCCATCCATCATTCACAACAGCCCTGTGAAGTAGGTCATACTGAGAGAAAGGGACTATTCCAAAGCTACCCAGAGCACCCCATGCCAGATAAAGGATTTGAACCCAGTTCCTTTTAGTCCACCACTATGTCAGACAGAAAACAGTTCCTCGAGAACACATACGAACAAGAACAAACGAGTGTGTCTGCCCCTCTAACACACCGGGTCTTGGGTTAGCTTCCTTTCCTCCGCAAATTCCTTTTGACTTCCTGTGGCAAAACCCGACTCCTCCTTATACTCGGCTCTCCCACCGCCCACGTTCCTAGGTCTTTCCTACTCGGACCCACATTTCCATTATAGACACAGAAACACACCCCTCACTCACAAGCTACCGTTTTCTACTGGGTCTTCTTCCGTCTTAACATATGGCCGCCCCTTTTATCAACGAGTGATGACATCGGCGATGCTCCGCCCCTTAGTTCTTACCCGTATCTGCAAAGCTTGTCTTTGGTTTGTCGTGGCAACGTGACGTCACCCGCCCCTTTCTCCTCCCTGTTCATCTTCTCCTCTGGGGCAGATGGACTGCTGCATCATCCAATGACTTTCCTCCCTGCTAAAGCCGCCTTCCTTTGTGTAGGAAATGGCTTCGGTGGACTGAAGCCGCTCTGGTGGCCATTTTGGATGTGGAAAAGCAGCGAAAAGGGGTCACGTGGAAGTTCACGTTAAAAGATTTGTTATGGCAGTCAAATATGAATAGTGGCAGGGTCAGAATTTCATTCCACTGCAAAATAGTGACGTATCTTTCCCCCCTTCCCATGTGATCCTCACAACAGCCCTTTGAGTTGCAACTGACTGACTGGAGAATTGACGCCTGAATCCCCACCCCAGCCTAACGCAGCGTTGTAACCACTACACTTTGACAGTTTCATCTATCAGCTCTGCTACTCCCCTGTTCTTGTTAAATAAAACCTAATTATGTGTTCAAAATGAAAAGAAAATGCATTGAAATAATTTAAGTAGGGGCAAACTGTTACCAGACAGAGATAAATGAATAAATTTTCTTTAATATATATATGAAACTATATGTTATGTATCAAGATGGCCACAACCGCATGCGCCTGACCATGCAGTTAAGCAGACCTACAGACCTTCAGTCCTAGAACAATAGCCCCCACAGATCCTATCGGAGACCAATAAGTGCGCCCGGATCCTGGAGGGAACCTATAGTAACCTGGGCCATGTAAATAGAACCTATCAGGGGACTTGGGGGTGTGCTGGGTGTGAGTGTGGACACGAATATAAACTGGCTCAGGACCCGCTAGTTTTGTCTTCAGTTATGATGCAACCTAATAAACGTGAGCTGATTTCACCATGCTGCGTCTCAGACCTCAGTACTTTTCACTATATTTTGCAAAATTTCTGAGCATACATGGGGAAGAACATTTGCTTTTTGCTTCAATGTCCAAAACAACAGTGTAATACAAATTAAAGCTAACTACTCGAATTATACAATGCTCCCTCTAAGCTGTGGAATCTTGTGAGCAAAAATTCTACTTTGTGAGCTACTGGCATTAAAGTTGTGAGCCAGTGATTTGGCTAGAGGGAGCTTAGAGGGAGCACTAATACGCACACACAACTCCTCCAGTTAACAAACATGCACAGTTTTAGAAAGAGCAAAGAAATGCAGTCACTCTCCTGTTTGTTCAAGAATATGCACCAAATCTACAGTACAATTCAAAAAGCATACACTAGGCTTGCCAACCTCCAGGTGGCACCTGGATATCTTCCACTATTAAAAACTGATCTCCAGACAACCGAGATCAGTTCCTCTGGAAAAGATGGCTGCTTTGGAGGGCAGACTGTATGGTGTTATACCCTGCTGAGGGCCCTCTAACTCCTCAAACCATGCTCTCCCCATGCTTCACCTCCAAATCTCCATGAATTTCCCACCCAAGTTGGCAGCCCTAGCATAAATGCACCAACTTTACCAAGCCCAGGTTAAAACTGAAGAACAAACATTGCCATCCTAAGCAGAGTTACACAGTTGTGCTTAAAAGGGCATAACTCTGTTTAGGATTGCTCTGTTAGATAACAAGTAATTATGAAATATCATTTCCTTGGATGATGTCTTAAACAAGAATTTTTTTGTATTTTTCGTGTGTGTCTGTGTGTGTGTGCCCGTGTGCATGCATGCACGCGCACCTGAAAGTCATGATGATCTCTGGTGATTGACCCCTTCTGGGGGCCTGGAGGATATTCAGAGAGGTGGCTGAATAAAGCCTGCCCCCGCCTCCTGAGTGCTGGTATTCCAAGGAGGTCTCTCATCCAAGTACTTGCCAGAATTGACCTTGCTTAGCTTCTGAGATCTGTTGAGATCTGGCTTGCCTGGGCAATCCAGGTTAGGGCTTAAATAAGACATACTGAAGATTATAAATTGTTCTCCTTTAGGCAATTGGAGGTACAACATGTATTGATTCTTCTTTTTGAAGCTTGGTTATTTCACTGGTAAGTGTATACTGCAAAAGAATGTTAAAATAAAATTCAGATTTAAATTTAGCAGTACAGGGGCAGAACTGCACATGAGTGGACACCCACCCACACTGATCTGAGAAGATGAACTTTCGACCTCTGGTTCATGGCGTAGCGATGGCAGTCGCTCTCCTCAATGCTCAGGGAAGCGATTTGCACACCAGCGGTGTGGAGGGAGGCTGCTGACATGGTTTCCCCATGGAACCCTAGGGCAGGGTTCCAAGCCATAGGGCTTTTGAGGGGTGGCCTCTTCAACAGCGTAATGCTGGCGAATTGAGGTGCCCCTCCGCCATGATGGTCCTACCGCTGTGTAGCTGCATGCCACTAGTTGGGTTGACTGGAACAAGCGCCGAAGATTGAGTGACTGACGAAAATATAAGCGAGGTCGAGAGTGGCTGGCAATGAATGTGAGTTTGATGTAAGTGAACTTTGAAATAATCAGAAAATCCCTTAAACCCCCCCCCCCCATCGGCAAGCTGAGACAGGAGGGATGCCTCCCGCGAGCGTGAAAGGCTAGCGGAAAAGAGAGGGGGAAGGGAAAAACTAAACGTTTGGCTTGTTTTGAGAGACTTACCAGAGCGGATTTAAATCGTAAGTGGTTTTCAGAAGTTGTGAAATAGCGGTTGGCTTTTGTAAACAATCTGCAAAGATGTCAGGTGCAGGGAGGAAAGGAGCGAAACCGAAACTTATGGGCAGCCAAAGTCCAAGGCCAGAAGAAGAGGGAGTGGATGTCATGAGACTCCTAGCGGATACGCTCAAGCCCGTGATGGATCAACTCACTGGTATTAACCAGCAGTTAACCGCTTTCAATCAAAACTTTGCAGCGCAACAGCTCCAGTTGGCAGAAACAGTTAAAAAGATGGAGCAAACGGTGGAAGTAATGAAAGAGATGCACGCCGAGAACAAGATTTTGAAGAAAAGGGTGGACGAATTAACGAATAAACAGAATCATCAGGAAAATAGACTGTTGTTTCTACAAATGGAAAAAGTGAATATGATCCTCAGATTCCAGGGAGTTCCTGAATCACCGAATGAGGATTTGAAGAAGCTACTCAGTGATCTTATCGCGCCAGTAACAGGCTTGAAAGTGGAAGAAATTATGTGTGACATGGAAACAGTGTATACAGTGTATTCCAATTACACCAAAAAAAATAGCCTGCCTGGAGAGATATCAGTCAGATTCTCAAGAAGACAAACTAGGGATGTAATTTTAAAAGCCACATCAGCAACTCCACTGAAATTGGGGAATACAATTATCAAAACTTTAAAAGACATTCCATTTGAAATTCACCAAAAAAAGAAAGAGTTACAAGGATTTAATCCTCTTTCTTCAAACTAATCAAATTGCATATAAATGGGCGGTCCCAGAAGGGGTCATCTTTAAGCTCCATGAAAAAAGAGAGAAGATTGACTCTTGTGTACAAGGCTAAAGAATTTTTGAAACGCCACCTGGGAACCAAAGAAGACGGTGAAACTGGTTCGAGTAGCTCCACACCCCCGGAGACGGACGAGGACCTGGCTGTCAAAGAAGGCGCTGCTGCCCACAAACCAACTTATGTTTTTTAGAGATAGATCTCTGTAGTCTGGAGATTAATTATAATTCCAAGGGATCCCCAGGTCCCACCTGGATGCTGGCATCCCCACTTAGCATCCCTGGATGCATCCCTACTTAGCATCCCTGGATGCTGGCATCCCTACTTAGAGAAGCAGTTTGGTGTAGTGGTTAAGTGCGTGGACTCTAATCTGGGAGAACTGGGTTTGATTCTCCACTCCTCCACTTGCAGCTGCTGGATGACCTTGGGCAAGCCATAGTTCTGTCAGAACTTTTCTCTCAAGGACAGTTCTGGAAAGAGCTCTATCAGCCCCACCTACCTCACAGGGGCTGCGTTCAGTCAGCGTGCTGGAGCGGTTTAAACTGCTCCAGTCCGATGCGTTGTTTCTTTTTAACCTGGAGAATCGTGATCACACTAACCTCCTTGTTCGGGGCTCCCCGCCGTCCTCATGCAGGTGGGTTTTTCCCCCTCTCGTTTGAGCATGCACACAGGCAGCCCTCTCCAGAACTAAAAGTTTGGTGCATAAGCAGAACAGCGATTTCAACACGTCCCTTTAAAGTTTAAATGAAGACTGCTCTTTAAATTTTCACCCCGAAACTGGCCTCCCCGAGATCCTGGATTCGTCTAAATGCCTAAACTAGGCACCATTTAAGCTTTTCTTGACTTAACTTAGGCATGGAGCTCCGCTCAAGCGCACACCGCTAAGGCATGGGGGGAAAATGGCGGACTAAAAGCTGAAGCCGGAGGCAGCTTCCCAGAGGGGAGGGGGGTTGAAGCACCCAGAAGTGGCTCGATGAGCGATCAGACAGCGGAAAGTGCGGCTTGAAATGGAGAATCAGGAAAACACCACTTGGGTAAGTGGTGTCAAAATACTCGGTTTCAAAGGGGGTTTGCTCCGGAAAGCAACGGCTGGGGACAGTGCACAGATGTTGGGCGTGTGAACGCACACATAAAAGCTGTTTCTGAGGCGTGCCGAAAGCGGCTCAAATGGCGCGTCTGAACGCACCCAGGGTGTCTGTTGTGGGGAGGGGAAGGGAAAGGAGTTTGTAAACCACTTTGAGACTCTGAGTGAAGGGCGAGGTATAAATCCAATCTCCTCTTCCTCTTCCTCCTCCTCCTCCTGACAAACAAGATCAGTTCCCCAGGAGAAAATGGCTGCTTTGGAGCATGGACAGTATTGTACCCTGCTGAGGTCCCTCCCCTCCCCAGGCTCCACCCTCAAAATCTCCAGGTGCTTCCCAACCCTGAGCTGGCACCACTACCACCCCTAGTCCATATTAGCCTTTGCAGATCAGGTCCTAGCTGTTAAGTATGGAACTCAACAACGAAATGATTTCAGCAAGTGATTTCAGTTTATTCATAACAGCAACTCCAACTCAGAACACCACAACAAACACACCACGGAACAGTGGAGCACAGCTCCTTCTTTTAAACTCTCCCGGGCTGTCAAAGCCACTCCCAAAATAAGTTATGGACCAATAGAATTACAGAGATAAGGTCCAATCACAATTGTTCCCGCTTTGATACATATTTACAAGATGATTGGTTCTGTACAGAGGTTTCTCAGAAACCAGCCAATAGTAATGTGACAGCTGAAGAGCCACATTCAGAATCAAGCTTAACATGTGAAAGTATAGCAGTGATTCACATTTCAATACACAACACTAGCTATGGTTACTAGTTGTACTGTCTGCACACTACGATCCCATCAAGGGTAGTTTCTTTTGTCACTGCAGTGGGAGAAGCCACACGTGTCAGGTTTGAGATCTGTGACAGATTCCCCCAAGCATTAGCTACAAAAGGCACCCATGGAGAAGGTAGGGGGTCTGCTATGGATCAGGATTTTGGTGCTGGGGAAGGCATTTTGCATGTGTGTGTCTTACACAAATCTTTGGGGGCATTATGTTTCTGGTGCTGTGCCTGTGATCACAAGCACCATATGGTTATCAGACCCAAGATAGAGCCTGGCGTTTTCCATGAAATACAGCTGATTGGGGGTTGGCAGAGGGCAGGAGGTGTCCTGTTGTAGCGGGAGACCTGGCAGCCCTCCTGTACATCTCTCTCCACTTACCTGCTTGCCTGCACAAGTGTGGCCTGCACCACCTGCACTCCTGGCCTTGCATGCTGCCGTGCAGACAGCCACCAGGGGAGTGGCACAGCTGTAGTGCTGGGTGGACGGCCATAGGGAGGGCTTGCCCGCAGATCTACCAAATAAAGGTAAGGGAAAAATATTGGAAGGGGGGAGAAAGATGGTAATCATTTTTATATCACCTCTCCCTTTTTATTTCATATTTACAATTTTCATATTTTCATATTTTTCATATTAATAGTTTGATTTTTTTATATTTATAGGAGACCAGCTGGATCGGAAAAATGGGCAATTTAATGGAGCATCCTGCTTCCCACAGTGGCCAACCAATTGCCCTGGAAAACCTACAGGTAGGGACACAGGGTGTAGAATCATAGAGTTGGAAGAAGAAGAAGAAGAAGAAGAAGAAGAAGAAGAAGAAGAAGAAGAAGAAGAAGAAGAAGAAGAAGAAGAAGAAGAAGAAGAAGAAGAAGAAGAAGAAGAAGAGAAGAGTTTGGATTTATACCCCACCTCGCACTACCCAAGGGAGTCTCAGATCGGCTTATAAACTCCTTTCCCTTTCCCTCCCCACAACAGACACCCTCTGAGGCAGGTGGGGCTGAGAAAGCTCTTGACAGAAACTGCTCTTTTTTCAAGAACAGCTGCACCAGAACCATCCAGCAGGTGCAAATGGAGGAGTGGGGAATCAAACCCAGTTCTCCCAGATTAGAGTCCACGCACTTAACCACTATACCAAACTGGAACCTCCACGGTCATCTAGTCCAACCCCCTGCACAGTGCAGGAAATTCACAAATACCTCCTCCCCCACACCCCCAGTGACTACTGTTCCATGCCCAGAAGATGGGGGGGGGAACCCTCCAGGACCTCCAGCCAAACTGGCCTGGAGAAAAATTGCTTCCCGACTCCAACGTGGCAATCGGCCCCTTCCTATTGTTGCTCGCCAGTACTAGCATTCAGAGGTATATTACTTCTGAGCATGGAGGCACTGTTTAACCATCATAGCTAAAAGCCAATGATGGGCCTGCGGTCCAGAAATCTGCAAAATCCTTTTTTCAAAATTCTGAACTAGTAGCAGTCCCAAACCCATATGCTCCACCTGAAAAAGCTTTTTCTTTTATTTTTCTTTTTTTTTGCTAAATGGCACCACACAAGGCTATACCTCCGACATTTCCAACATTTGCCTCCCAAAGTGTTTTACGTCAACAAAGTTGCCGGACCTGCCCTCAGGCTTACCATTTAAAATGACAATTTACGGTGACAGAACATTGCCTGAGTCCAGTGGAACCTTTAAGGCCAGAAACGTTTAATTCTGGGTATAAGTTTTCGTGTGCATGCACACTTCTTCACCGCATGGGTGTTTGTGGAGATAACTCTCATCTGCTCTAGTGAGCCTGGGGGAGGACCAGCTTATATTGTTCTCCTCTCCTCCATTTTGTCCTCGCGACAACCTTGCATGATAGGCTGGGCTGAGAGTGTGGGACTGGGCCAAAGTCACCCAGTGAGCTCCCATGGCACAGCAGGGGTTTCAACCTGGGTCTCTCACAGATCCTAGTCTGACACGCTAACCACTGAACAGAGCCAGCTGGCTAGCTGAGGGAGAAGGAAATGAATAGGTAACAGGGATGCCAAACATCTGGCCCATGGGCTGGAACCGGCCCTTCCAGGGCTCTTACCCCCAGCCCACAAGCAACTGGTAAATTACCTGTACTGCCAGATGACGGAGGCTGTGCATTGTGTCCCTGTATACTGTCCCAGTGCTAATGAGTAATGGACGGTGGAGGTGGGAGGGCTGGGCATCAGCAAGATACTTTGAAGAAATACTGTAAGAGCGTTACTGTTTAAAGCACGTTTGTATTTTGAGTAAAATATAATATTGTTCATTGGGTTTGCCCGTGTTCTTTATAAAATCTCTATCTCTGGTACCTGGCATTACATTTTGTGGAACACATGGCCCAGGCCAACAAAGTGACATTCATGTCAGATCCACCCTTGTAACAAATGAGCTCAACACCTCTGAGAGCATGTTTCCCAGACAACTTTTGCCCGAAATATACAAAAAATAGAAGGCCTCTTCCATCTTCTGCAGGCCATTATTTTCAAAATGCATACCTGGCCTTCGTGTCCTCGTAACAGCCACCAAAGTCTGAAATTTCTACCTAGCTTCTGATTTTGATATACTTAAATGTGGAAGTGGGATTTGCCCAGAGGTTCAGGAAACTGACCAGGAGAGATATCTTGGAGTTCTGGTAGATAAGTCACTGAAAATGTCAACTCAGTGTGTGACTGCAGTAAAAAAGGCAAATGCTATGCTGGGGATTATTAGGAAGGGAACTGAAAACAAATCAGCCAGTAGCATAATGCCCCCGTATAAATCTATGGTGTGTGTGGCCTCATTTGGAATACTATGTACAGTTCTGGTCACCACACTTCAAAAAAGATATTGTAGCACTGGAAAAGGTGCGGAAAAGGCCAACTAAAATGATAAAGGGAATGGAGAACTTTCCATATGAAGAAAGGTTAAAGAAGTTAGGGCTCTTTAGCTTGGAGAAACAATGACTGAGGGGGTGTCATCATAAAGGTTTACCAAATTATGCATGGGATAGAGAAGATAAAGAAGTACTTTTTCTCCCTTTTTCACAATGCAAAAACTCATTTCGCTCAATGAAATTAATGAGCAATAGGCTTAGAACAGATAAAAGGAAGCACTTCTTCACCCAAAGAGTAATTAACACGTGGAATTCACTGCCACGGGAAGTGGTGGCAGCTACAAGCATAGACAGCTTCAAGAGTAGATTGGATAAACACAGGGCTATTTTTGGGCAGGAACGCACAGGAACAGAATTCCGGCTGGCTCCCAAGTTGGCCACACCCAGCAGGAACTCATTAGCATAATAGGCCACACCCAACAGCAGAAACTCATTAGGACTGGCTACATTAGGGGTATGCAACATGCAAAGGAGTTCCTGCTACAAAAAAAGCCCTGGGTTTGGACAACAAACAAGGTAAACAGAATAAGAAGCAAAAGGTGGGTGTGGCTGGATGACCACACTTCTGGTAACATGGGGTGTGTGGCCTAATATGCTAATAAGCTGTGCTGTCAGGGCTGTGACCTAATATGTGCATGATTTTCTGCTATTGGGTGTGGCCTATTATGCTAATGAGTTCCTTCTGGGCTTTTTCTACAAAAAAAGCCCTGGATAAACATATGGAGCAAAAGTCTATCAGTGGCTATTAGCCACAATGTATAGGTAGAACAGTCTGTTTTGGGTAGTGATTCTTAGTGTAGGGTTGCCACCCCCCCAAGTGGGGGCTGGGTTTTTCCTGCTTCCAGGATGCCCAATCTACCACTGGCCAACTGGCTGGCGGGGGAGCCCTGCCCCCAAAGCGCCCTAATATGCCCAATATGCCTGGCACAATGACATCACCCGGAGATGACATCATCATGGCGGGCACATTGTGCAGGGGATGCTCTAGCATCTGGGTAAAAACTCTATGGTGACTATAGAGGTTTTTTTACCCAAATGCTAGAACGTCCCCTGCACATTGTGCCCACCATGATGACGTCACCTTCGGGTGATGGCAGCCGGCCTGTCTCCAGCATGTGCTGAAATGTGAGCACCAGGGCACTTGGTCACAGCCCTTGAGGAGGGTGAAAGTCTTGTATGAGGAAACAGATTTCTTTTGTGGCTTCCTTGGTGACCAGGAGAGGAAACAGAAGAGCTGTTATTTGCTCTGTGACTTTTGGAGGTATTAACAAGAAGACGGAGTTTCCAGGGATCCCAAAAGAGAATTGGACATAAAGGTGAGTCAGAGCTTGGATGATGAGATCTATCCAGGACATTTTATCTCAGGCTTCAGCTCAGCATTCTTCTTCTCTTCCCTGTTTTTATCTTACAGCAACCTTGTGGGGATGTAAGGGGGGAGGTATTTGTGAATTTCCTGCATTGTACAGGGGGTTGGACTAGATGACCCTGGAGATCCCTTCCAGCTCTATGATTCTATGATTCTAAGATGAGAGAGGATGACTGGCCCAAGCTCACCCAGTGAGCTTCGTAACAGAGTTTGAACACAAATCTTTTAGCTTCTATTATAGCTAATATCCTCATTGACTCTCATTTGTAGAAACTTGTAGATTCTTACATTAAATAAAAATCAGTTTTAACAGTACCATGTTCCTCCAGCTGCTAGGATCGGTGGCTGGAGATTCAGGTTTGTTCATGCCCATCTCTCATCCATGAATCTCACTGGGTATCCTTAGGTCGGTCATTCTGTCTCAGCCTAACTACTTCTCAGGGATGTTATGAGGATAAAATGGAGGAAAGGGGACTCTTGTGTATGTGCTTAATTCCTTATAGGTGGGTGAAATTACAATGTGAAAGCTTATAAAGATGTGGTTTCTATCCCCACTTCCCCAACAGGGATTCTCTGCTTTTAACAACAGCACAACAGACAGAGATTAAACAGGTGCAGGCAGCTGTCTCCATCAAAGTGTACATATACTTTTGGATGCTCATGCACAGAGGTTCATTGCTGAGGAGACTGCTTCAGGAACTCGAAATTCTTCCTGCAATACTCTTCAGGGTTCGGTATTATAATACTTGATATTTAATATTTAGGCTAGATCCCTGGCATCTGATTTGGACTTTTGAGGTAGGTTGCCAGCAATATATAGATGCAATTTGAGTGATCTGTCTTTCATGGATCTGGCTGAGGCAAATGTCTGTTCTGGGCTGATGCCTGGCAGCCATTGTCAAGTGACTAAGGGCAAACAAACTGAACATTAACCCTGACAAAGTGGAGGTGAGGTTTTGTGGAGCGTGTATAACTCTTCCAACTTTTGACAGAGTCAAATTATCTTTGTTGGATTTAGTGAGGAGATTGGGAATAAGTTTGAATCCTGTTCTTTTGCTGGAGCCCAAAAGTCTGTTTTGTTTTGTTTTTTTAAAAAAACTTGCACTTAATTTGTAGATCAGACCCATTCTTGGACTCAGCCTGTTGAATAATATTGCTTAGGATTTGGAAATTGTATAAATAGTTTGTTTATTTGTCTATAAATGAATTATTTGTTAATTATTATATTGATTGATTTTTGAAATTGGCATTGATGCCACGCACAGTTAATTTCTTTATGTTCACATATATACTGTGTGCCTCATTATTATATTGGATTTCCATTTCCCGCTATGGCAGGAGACCTTCAAGGAAGCAACCTGTTTCCCGCCACCACTCCTTTAGGCAATGGAAGAATTTTTTTAAAAAATTCTTGCACACAGCATGACACCACTTCTGGTGAAAACCCTAGAATTAACATTGTGTCTGTGATTTTACCATAGAATTGTCAGCAATTCCTAGAGCAATGTGATGTCACTTCCAATTTTCCCTGGAAGTGATGTCATGTTGCACATGACGCTCCTGCCCCATCTCCTGTCAGGCACCAGCAATAGGCCTGTATTAAATACTGAGTTAAAAGCTGGCAAGCCTAATTTGCCTCAGTAATTACTCTGAGACCCCAAGTGAAGGGTGGGGTATAAATCCAATCTCCTCCTCCTCCTCCTCCTCTTCTTCACAACAAGGATCAATTGACCTAGAAAAAATGGCTGCTTTGGAAAGTAGAATCCATGGCATTATATCCCACTAAAGTCCCTCCCTTCCCCAAACCTCACCCTCCTTAAGCTCCACCCCCCAAATCTCCAGGCATTTCCCAACCCAGAGCTGGCAACCCTAAGAAGCAAGATAAATATAAAATATTAAGACTATAATAAAGAGAAAATAAAACAACTCCCTCCTGGCAGAACACTGCCCAAAAACATCTAATCCCACTCACTCGGAACCAGAAAACCCCAAAGGGCTTTATAAAAAAATGTAACCAGCTTTGGTCTCAGGATCAACATCCGTATTTTAGTTTGTTTTTAATGATAGTTTGTATCATTTAAAAGTGTTGTCTTTTGCTTTATGGTAAGCTGCCTTGGATCCTGTGGGAGAGAAATGTTTTACATAATCACCAGACAAGAGAGATCAGTTCCTCTGGAGAAAATGGCTGCTTTGAAAGGTGGACTCTGTGGCATTTTACCCAACTGAGGTCCTTCCCCTCTCCAGCCTCCACCCCCCAAATCTCCCGCAATTTCCCATCCCAGAGTTGACAGCCCTAGCTCTGGAGCTCAGTTAGGCTCAGGAGCATGGCACAGTGGGGAGGCACTTCGATCTTTCCTCCTAGGCTAGACTTCTTAGCCAAAGCAGGCCCCACCTGGAGGTTGGCAACCCTATCTACCTTAGGCTCACAACACCCTTGACTGCTTCAACACCAGGGCAATTCTCCATAGTCCCTCTGCTGTAGCAGGTGCAGAGAGACTTGCAGCAGCAATAGAATATTCACACAGGGAGATTCTCCATTATTTCATTCAGATCCCTTTGTGCCCAGCATTTTCCCTACTATGACCATCACTGCAAGGCTTTTTGCCAGCTTAAAAAAAAGTTAGTAGATGTACTGCTGATATAGCAATATATTTACTTCAAATTATTTTATAATAGGAATATATTTGCTACCAATTGTTTAAAAAAATGGCAAAAAAGCCTGCTGGGGTATGCGGGGCTGGGGGGGGTGGAGGGATGGTAGATGCCAAGGGATTATGAGGGGAAACAGCCCCAGATGTGGGTTGGGAGGTTCATAAATCCAGATCTTTCCATCCACACTGTAGGGAAATATGGCTTGACCCTAATGTTTCTGAGAAGACTGGAGCAAACCAGGTTCCAGAAATATCAGAGCAAACCCCAGGGAGGTGAAGGCAGGGCTGATCTTAGCCATAAGGATCTGAGGCAGCTACTCTGGGCCCTGTGCTGGAGAGGTCCTGGGTTGAGAGCCTACCCTAAAACCAGCTGCCACTTCCCTCCTGACACCCGTACTGCTGATGATCCTTCATGCTGCCTCAGACTTAGGAGGGGAGGGCAACTGGGTGTACTGTGGTCAGGAGGGTCCCACCACCCTATAGCTGATCCCTCTCCCATGCTGCCTGAGGGCTTCTGGAGCTCTGGCCCCGCTGACAGACCTCCTGATGGCACCTACAGATTGGACTGTTGAACTGGATGGGCCATTGGCCTGATCCAATATGGCTTCTCTTATGATTCTGGGGGCTCATCCTTGAGTTTTCCTGTGGCCCCAAACTACTGGGTGATGAGAGAAACACAGGTTGAGGATGACATCATGTGAATGGTCTGAAACCCCCCTGCTCCTGTGTGAGAGCTGAGGTGGAGCAAATCTGCCATGTGGAAGCAGACCCTGTGTTATGCTGAGAGTGATTGGTCCGAGATCACCAAGTACACTTTTGGGGAGAAAAGGGAATTGGAGTCAGGAAGAAAAGGGAATTTCAACAGTCTTAGGGCAACACTCTAGCTTTTTATGCCACAGCAGCCTTCACAGCTTTTTAAAATTTAATTTTTGGTAGTGCTTGAGAGGATGGATTCCTTTCTGTCAACTGAGAAGCCCTACAGCCAAACACAGAAATGTGACCGAGGGGACGATGAGGACAACCTCAGATCCCAGAGCGTCAAGTGCCGGAGAAGTGACACTGGAACTCGACTCTCCTGCCCTGTTTCCCCTTTTGTATCTGAGGAACCCTTTAAGTGGCATCCAGCCAAAGTGGGGCATTTTTCTCTGGATGCCCCCCACCAGAGAACTGACACTGGGATTCCTTTTCTCCTGCCCATTTCTCCATCTCTATATGAGGGCCCCTTTCTCTTTGCCTGGCATCCAGTCGAAGTGGGGCACTTTTCTCTGGATGCCCAGCGCTGTTACTACGGAGATGATCACCAGCTGCACTACTATGCTCCACCCCCATCTGGTATCCCATTTCCCAGATTTGACCTTCTAGATGGCTACCACGACCGCTATGTGCCATGGAATGAGGGTCTCCGTGAGGGACTGGAAAAAGTGCTGAAATGGATTGCCCAGAACAATAAGCAATTACAGGATAAGGAGAAAAGGTGAGAAAAGCTGGATGGAAAAGCCTTGAGACTTACAGGTAGGACTCTTCTGGCTTTTGCCTTCTTTGAGGCTGGAAGTTTGAGCATTCTTGCTGTGGAGCTTCTCCCTCCATGGATCTCTTGTTGAGCATGGCACTTTAGGTTACTTCTGTGCTACAACTATCATACCTTTCCCACAAGCAGCTACAAATGGAATTGAAATGGGAGTTCTGCATAATCCCAAGGGCCGCTGGCATAATTAAGAACATAAGAGAAGCCAATGTTGAATCAGGCCAATGGCCCATCTAGTCCAACACTCTGTCACACAGCGGCCAAAAATACCACGTGCTATCAGGAGGTCCAGCAGTGGGGCCAGGACACTAGAAGCCCTCCCACTGCTGCCCCCTCCAGCACCAAGAATAGAGTCCATCACCTGCCCCAGACTGAGAGTTCCCATCTATACCCTGTGGCTAATAGCCACTGATGGACTTCTGCTCCATATGTTTATCTAATTCCCTCTTGAAACTGTCCATGCTTGTAGCTGCCACCCCCTCCTGTGGCAGTGAATTCCATATGATAATCACTCTTTGGGTGAAGAAGTATTTCCTTTTATCTGTTCTAACCCGACTGCTCAGCAATTTCATTGAGTGTCCACAAGTTCTTATATTGTGAGAAAGGGAGAAAAGTACTTCTTTCTCAACCTGCTCAATCGCATTTATAATCTTAAGAACATAATCTTGGTGTAAATTGGCTTTTACATCAGCATATCTTGGAGATATGCCAGCGTACAGGTCAGTCAGCCTCCAGTGCACACACACACCCTTAGGATTTCACTATAAGCCTTTCTTCAACAGAGAAAAGCCTCCTTCAAACAAAGAAAGACTTGTAAGAGGGTCTCACAGAGATGTCTCCGGCAATAAACTGGATCTTAGCCCCTCTTTGTTCTTTTTGCAGCCACTTTTTACACTGGCTCTTCACATGCCCTGGCTCATGACACTAATAACAAATGATGCCTGGGGTGGAAGTTGCTAGAGGCTTGTCACTCTTGTGGGGAGTATCTTTACTGTGGCCACTGGGATGGGTTCCTTCTGGGCCTCCACTTTCTCTCCTCACTGCCCTCAATGTTGGCCAGTAACAAACTTCTCACCCATAGGCTTGAGGAATGCTGTCTTACTGGACTCTCTGCTTTTTCTTGCTAAAATCTGGTCTGCAAAAATAGCCATGTCCATTAAAGAGTGCGGTTTTCGAATTTGAATTAACATGACTAATTCTTCCGAGATGGTTTGGCAAAATTGTTCTTTGACAAGCAGTTTTTATAAGTATTCCAAAGTGTCCACTTTAGCAACTTGAAGCCATAAATCTACCAACTTAATTAGCCTGGCCATAAAACAGCTTGAGTTTCCTCCAGCCAGGGTTGCTCATGGTGAATTAGTAATCTCAACTGATCTTCCAACAAATGCTGTAAAGGTAAACTTTTAAATTATTGAGGTAGTCAGCCATGTTGGTCTGAAGCAGTAGAACAAATTTAGAGTCCAGTGGCACCTTTAAGACCAACAAAAGTTTATTCAAGTTATGAGCTTTCATGTAAAACAATATTTATTGTTTTACAATCGTTAACCTTATAACCTTAGCTTGTTATTTAATCCTGTTTTTGCAAAGCTTAAAACATCTTCATCATATTACATGTTAATTTGCTGTTCAGCCCATCTATAAGTATGACCCTTACCTCCCATTTCACTGTATTTGAAAAAGTGTGCTTTGCACATAAAAGCTCATACCCTGATTAAACCTTTGTTGGAATCCTGACACAGTGCAGTTGGTCCTGGCAGGAAGAGTTCTTGAGCATACTTCTTCTTGGCAGCACAGAGCAAAAAGGGTGAAACATAGGCAACACTTCTTCTCGCTAATTACTTTCATAGAAAATTGCAGGCCGTAGCCTCCCGACCTCTTCATCGAATCACTTAACAGTATCCATGGAATCTTCCAGTGAGAGTGAATTCCCCCTTCCATACGATATCCACAGCTGAACTAAGGTTGCGGTCACACACACTAAATAATCCACTTTCAATCCACTTTCAGTGAACTTCCCAACTAGATTGTGCTAGTTCACACAGTAAAAATCCAGTATGAAAGTGGATTATTTAGTGTGTGTGACCACAGCCTAAGTGACCCTAATTAACAAGCTTGGGTGGACAACCTTGCCCAATATCTGCTAGTGTGAGGGAATATCTGCTAGTGTGGGGGAATGACTAGCACCTGCAGTAAATTAAAGAACTATGTAGAACAGTGGAGTTAAATCAAGGAACTGTGTGGTTTCAGCTGGAACAGACTAGAAAGTTCCTGTGAAGTATCTTTGTCTTGACACTGTCTTTTCCCCGTAGGCAGCCACTGAACGTCGACTTTGTGACGCTGCGGGGGCATCTCACAAAAGTGCTGACTACTCCATATGAAACATGGCAGGGGTGGCGGCTTGCTGTGAGCCTCTTCTGCGGGACCATTTACCTCAGTGAAATTGTGCCCGAGGCTGTCCGGAGGCAGCAGAAACAATGCTCAGAGCAGGCCAAGCAGCAAACGTACATGGGCTACAAGTTTGAGAAGTATATGTGTGCTGGTGAGTTGCTGAAGAAGTCTTGGGCTATACTAATGCTACATACTTAAACCCGTTTAATAATCATTCCCTCGTTCAGGGGCATCCTAGTAACTCTAGTTCTCTGAGGGAGGCACACAGATAAGGATCTCTAATGGAATTCTCAGGATATTTGCCAACAGGCACTTACTAGGCTTTGGGGGAGAATTCTCAACATGACACCCATTAACATTACAATGTCCACTGATGTGTTTCCTAGTACCCACTTGCTTTTCTCCCAAATAGGGAGACCAGGTCTCCTGCTTCAGTGAGCCTTCCCATTCCCTCTGTTTGTTGCCTGGCAGCCCTCAGTGGGCCAGCAATAAGATTTTTGTTAATGACACTGCGCCAGCAGCACAACATCACTTCCAGAGCCAGTTTGGTGTAGTGGTTAGGAGCATGGACTCTGAACTTGGTTTGATTCCCCACTTCTCCCCATGCAGCTCCTGGCTTGACCTTGGGTCAGTCACAGTTCTCCCAGAGCTGCTCTCTTAAGAGCAGTTCTCGAGAGAGCTCTCTCAGCCCCACCTACCTCACAGGATGTCAATTGTGCGGAGAGGAAGAGAAAAGAGATAGTAAGCCACTCTGAGACTCCAGGTAGTGAAGGGCGGGGTATAAATCCAATTGCTTCCTCCTCCTCCTCCTCCTCCTCTTCCTTCCAGCGAATACCCAGAAATGATGTCATGTCTCCAGTATGACAATGAGGCAACACTAGAATTTGGGCAAAACTCTGTGGTTTTACTACATAGATTTGCCCAAATCCTAAAACATCAGCTTAATGTGACTCTGGTGATGTGAGATCACATCCAGGGATTCACCAGATGTGACATTGTGCCATTGGCCTGGTGTCCTTTCCCCTTGTCTCCATGCCTCCACCCTCCTGCTGGTCACCAGCCTATCCCCAAAGAACCTGTTCTCTGAAGCAAAGAACCCTTAGAAAGCCAGCCTAGTGTAGTGCACAGAATGTCAGACCAGGCTCTGGAAGACCCAGGTTCAAATCCCTACTCTGCCACAGAAGCTTGCTGGGTGACCTTGGGCCAGTCACACACTCACAACCTAACCTGCCTCACAAAAATTGTTGTCTGGATAAAATGGAGGAGAGGAGAACAATGGAAGCTACTTTGGGTCCCCCAAAATCTATAGATTCAGCAAGGTCAAGGAGTCCTAGGGTCGCCAACCCCCTGAAGAAAATGGCTGCTTTGGAAGGTGGATGGTATAGCATTGTATCCAGTTGAGGTACTGCACTCCAAGCCCCACCCTCTGCAGGCTACACCCCCCAAAACTCCAGGAATTTCCCATCCAGAGTTGCCAACCCTAGGAACCTTGTTTTAGACATTCCCTTGAGTTTTCATTCCTGCTTCCTCAATGCTGGGAAGTGGAATCAGTTAGGGCAGATTCAAATGTTACAAAGCCCACATGGCTGTTACCAGACATGCACTGAGAGTCCCATGCTAGGAACTTAGTTCCATTGCGTATGGGGCCCTGAATCAGATCAGGGCAGTGCATGGGGACAAGGAGCATAACCCCCCCCATACCATTCTCCTTATCCAAAATACCCCTGGAGACAGCACCATTTGCCACATTTAAGAAACTTATCTGCAGCTATAAATACATGTCAGTTTCCCCATCCCCAATGGGTCAAATAATGATTCCTGGAGGACCATTTCAAGTCAGGAGAAGAATGTAGAAGTGGGGGGAGACTTAACCCTTTCTCTTCACCTGATGATGTCCCAATCTGAATTGGGCCCATGTGCACTTAAGTATTAAATTTCCAGCAGGGAGCTTCCAGAATACATCTGTTGAACATCCACATGGGAGGAACATGTGGACTTTGTAATTGTGTGAATTAGACCTTAGAGTGGAATGGGACAGGCTGGAAATCCATCTTCTTCGTCTTCCATGAGACCTACACTGGTTCAATTTCTCCTCCTGATTCAGATACTCGGAATGGAACTCCAGATCCAAGAGCAGTTGTGAACACACATGAAGCCTTCTGCACGGTCATTCAGGTCCAGATGGGGAGCCATTCTCTACTCTTCTCAGCAGAAGTGGATTGCACTGATCCTCTGAGTCCCTGGCCTGATCCCCCAGGGTGTTACGTGGAGCTGAAGACCACCAGAGCCATGCAAAGCTGTGCTCATCGGAGAAATTTTTATAAGTGAGGGAGGAGGGGGAGGCCTTGCGATTGTCCTTAGATGGCACCTGTAGATGGCACCTGTAGCAGGCATAGGCTGTCTGAAAAGAAGAAATCCTGTCCTCCCCCATTTCCTGGGTAGTTAGATCCAGTCTAGGTAGTTTGATAGATCAGACCAGTGGTCCATCTAGTCCTTTTTCACATAGCGATCAACCACTTGTGTTGGAGGTTGGGTTGCCAAACTCAAGTAGTTGTATAAATATATAATGGTAACCAGGGCTATTTTGGGGCAGGAACGCATAGGAATGGAGTTCCGGCTGGCTCCCAAGTTGGCCACGCCCAGTAGGTATTCATTAACATAAATGGCTGCTCCCAACAGCAGAAACTCATTAGGATTGACAACATTAGGGGTGTGTGGCCTAACATGCAAAGGAGTTCCTGCTACAAAAAAAGCCCTGGGTTTTGACAACAAACAATGCAAACAGAATAAGAAGAAAAGGTGGGTGTGGCCAGATGAACACCCTTCTGGTAACATGGGGGTGTGCCTAATATACTGAGCTGTGCCGTCAGGGGTGTGGTCTAATATGCTAATGAGTTTCTGCTGTTGGGTGTGGCCTATTATGCTAATAAGTTCCTGCTGGGCTTTTTCTACAAAAATAGCCCTGATGGTAACACAATGAAAACAAGTTTGATACAAAATCACAACACTGAGGCTGGATCAAGAAGATGCCAGGGGAAACTGCCATTCCCAAGCATCGTGGGACTGGTTTCTGTTTGTGTGTGCAGCATGGGGGGAGGTGAGCTTCAGCTTTCCTTCTTGTGGCATTTTCCCAAGCTGAAACAGCCAGCAGGAGGGTCCTGTTTGCCACAGTGCTTTTCCACACTCTTGACTTATTCCTGATTTCTTGTTGGTTGATCAGTTTGGGCAGTTTTTTCGCAGGTCTGCCCTTCCTCTGCATGTTCACAGTTGTGGAGCCAATTTATTGTCTTCCACATGTGCCTTAAATAATCAGGATTTTCAAAGGAAGGTGCTGTTGCTCTTGGTAGTGTCATAGCTCCCCCCCATTTTCATGCATTCTTATATCAATACACCAATATAATGGCTGCATTACAAAAAAACACTAAATCATCAACATACCATTGTAAAGTTAAGCAGGTTCTCTGAATTCCCAGCCTTCATTTTAGAAAGAGTAAGTCTCTAGACCCCTCCCTTGCGGAGATATAAGGAAAAAGACATATCTCCACAAGGGAAGGGTATAGAGACTTACCTTATATATATATATATATATATATATATATATATATATATATATATATATATATATATATATATATATATTTAAATTAAAGCTGGGAATTGAGAGAACTTGCTTAACCTGTCATTACAACAGTATGTCAATATATTAATATTTTAGTGCCAGTTTTAAAAAACCAAAAACAAAACCACTTCTCTTCAGGGCAGAAGGGGACATGGCATAGTTTCATTATTCTGACAGTCCAATCATTGAAGAGTGGGTTGGAAGTGGATGGAAGTGGGGCAGGACAAAGAAAACTGATGGAAACATTATGCATGAGGACAAAGCAACTCAGATTCCACTTCCAGAAAAAGCCTGGGGTAAGAGTGGTCTCAAAAGAACTGGGGGGGGAAGGGGGAGGGACTTTCCCACGTTCTCTTTTTCCTCACATGTGTGTTTTTTGGGGGGAGGGAAGTCTATTCTGCTCTTGTTTTGCCCCCTCTAGTGGTCAATTTGATATCACATTGCTTTATATTCAGCATAAAACCCTGCAGTTTAAATCTGCAAGGAGATATGCCAGACATAAAGCCATGTAAAGTCGTATCAACCACTGGAAGGAGTAGAACCCACGTGGAACAGAAACCCCCCCCCCAAGCAACAGGAACACACAAGTGAGGGAAACTTGATATGTGGAAAAGGCACAAAAATGCTTGCGGAAATCAAGGGATAAAACAAAGCAATATGGAGCCAGAACCAATGGGGGAAAACCATTAAGAAAAATCCTCATTCTGGGCCTCCATGTATACTGTCTGGTCCATCTAATCTAACAGTCAACCAGAAACCATTGGAACCCTTTGTCGGCACTACTGCACAGTAAGTCAACATTTTCATCACTTTCTCTATTACAAAGCCAGGATCACATTCCCTCTGGTTCAGACCCGGTCAGCACATGTCTGAAGCTAGAATGCCCCACTATGCATAACTTTGCACCAGTGTGCATCACCCAGAGGAAGCAGGGTCTTTGGATGGAACCCCCCTCTGCCGTTGCCATTAATAGTCCTTAATGGTTGTTTCTTGAGATGGTCCAGGGAGAGGACTTATCGTTGATATCCCAGGACTGCCTTTCTCATGCACAAAGCACTCAAGTTCAAGCCCAGGGGCAGAAGGACATCTGTCTTGTGCAGTGTGTAAGAGTTGTGTGGATGAGTGCCAGTGTTTTCACATTCTATCTGCGCAACAGCCAGAAGCCGCAGTTCTTTGGTTGTTGGGGAAGGGAACTGTGAGCTCCACAGAGGGGAATCCTGCCAAATTCCGTTCTCTATTAATTGCTCTCAGGTACAAGATGATGAAATGGTGGGCCCAATCCTTCCTCTCTGGAGTGCCACGGATTGTGGTTGGGTACCGAGATGACATGGATTCTGTTGTAGAACTCAAGACCATTAAGACTGTGGGTATACCGAAGACCATGGAGAAACTGATTGGGGTGAGTGGTCCTGGAGAACCCAACAGCTGTGGTTTCCACTTTTTAATTAGGGCAAAACTGGTGCAAGGTCCCCGGGGGTCTTGCTCATATCCTCAGGAAGCTCATACCACAGGTGCAGCCACAGAGGAAGTGGCAGCCCAAGCAATGACAGCTCTTACTGACATCAGCGGAGAGCTATCAGTAATCCCTGATCTAGTGCCTGTACCTGTCTTGAGGACACACGTAGGCCGAGTCCCAGGGTTGCCGGTTCTGGGTTGGGAAATTCCTGGTGATTTGGAAGTGGGGCCTGGGAATGGCAGAGTTTGGCAACTGGAAGGAGCTCAGCAGATATGTGATGCCCTAGAGTCCACCCTTCAAAGCTGCCGTTTCCTCCAGAGGAACTGAGCTCTGTAGAATGGAGATCCCTTGTAAATCCGGGAGAATTCCACGTCCCACCCAGAGGCTGGCATCCTAAAGGAGGTTGTCCCAGGTCATGGAGGTCTTTTAAGATTAACATAAGCGCTTTGAATTGAGCACAGAAGCAAACTGGCAGCCATTTTGTCCCACCACACCGACAGTCAGGGTTGCTCGGTCCAGTAATTTCCTGGCAATCTGGTTTGCTGCCTGCCGGCACCTAACCATAGAGATTTTATGAATCCCAGAGTATCTCACCTTGACATAATTGCCTCACTTCCGGTTTTTGCCAGTGGTATCAGTGCCCCCCCCCCAATTGCCCATGGGGTCGTAGGATTGCACCCTGGCAATCCTATGGAGAGTAGAGAAGAAGACGAGGAGATTGGATTTATACCCCACTGTTCACTACTTGAAGGAGTCTCAGAGCAGCTTACAATCTCCTTTCCCTTCCTCTCCCCACAACAGACAGCCTGTGAGGTAGGTGGGGCTGAGAGAGCTCTCTTGAGAGCTGCCCTTGAGAGAATAGCTCTGAGAGAACTTTTGACTGACCCAAGGTCACACCAGCAGCTGCATGTGGAGAAGTGGGGAATCAAACCAGGTTCTCCCAGATTACAGTCCACGCTCTTAACCACTACACCAAACTGGCTCTCTACTAGATAAACAAGTGAAATAATAAAAACCCATTCCCCCTCCCCACCCATGGCTCATTGCAGACAGGAGTCTCTTGCTGCCAAGTCACCCCAGCCCATCAGCAGTTCCCTCATTCATGGGAAGACCACACATACCTAATGTCAGAACGTTTCCCAGTTCCTCAACAGTCCCCCTGATGGAGACATCTGTGATGTTACCAATAGGCTTTGGTCTCATTCAGCTTCTTGTGTTGCCTTATTTCCACATACCCATTCTACCCGCCCCTGCGCACACAACTTTTCCTTTTCCTGGCAGGAAGAACAAAAGTGCTGGAAGGCAAACGTGTGTATGAATTTTTGCATGTCATTTCTGGCTTTTGTGAAGAAGGTGGTGACCACGGATGATCCAAAGTGAGTAGGAGTTAGGGTTGCCAGGTCCTCCTTGGCCACCAGTGGGGTCGGGTGGTGGTGGGGGTTAGGGTTGTCAGCTCCAGGTTAGGAAACTCCTGGAGATTTGAGGGTGGAACCTGGGGAGGACAAGGACTTCAGTGAGGGACCGTGCCAGAGAGTCCACTCTCCAAAGCATCCTATTATCTCCAGGGGAACTGCTCTCTGTAGTTCAGAGATGAGCTGTAATTCTGGGAGATCACCAGGTCCTACCTGGAGGCTGGCATCCCTAGTAGAAATGGGAATCCTTGCTCCCAGAATCTGGCCCTACGATTTTGCTTCCAGACAACTTTAAAACTCTGTATCCTGCTTTTAGGTTGGTTCATCTCTTTGCGTGGGAGCCAGACGACCCTGTTTCCTACACTGTGCATCAGGACTCCGAGTACACTTTCTTGCCTGAATGGTATGTGAAGGCTATCAAACGCAGACAGTCCCTCGCTTCCATGTATCCTTGACTGATGAGCTAGAGACAGAGGGGGTCCTCTTCCCTTCCCCTGGATTTCACCATGACAACTATCCTTTTTAATGGACTGAATCATTTTGAAATCACTAGTGACATTCATTGTACCCGTGAACATGCTTTATACTACAGTAAGCCCTTAGTCCATCGAGGTCAGTGTTGTCAAAATGGCTGTGTGACCATGGCCTATGTTCAGGGCTCTTTTTGTAGAAAAAGCCCAGCAGGGACTCATTAGCATAATAGGCCAAGCCCAACAGCAAAAACTCATTAGCATATTAGGCCACACCCCTGGCAGCACAGCCCTCCCCCAGGATCAGCTTCCCCAGGTGCCCTGCAGCTTGCCTGAGGGAAGGAAGGCAGTTTCTGGATCGGCCTCCCCCCTCAGGTTCCCCAAGTTCCTCCCCCCTCCCCCCTTGGGTTCCCCAGGTTCCTCCCCCCCTCGGGTTCCCCAGGTGCCTCGCAAACTGCAGAGCGCCTGGGGAACCCGAGGAGGGGAGAGAGTTTAAACTGCTTTCCCTCCCTGGATTGGCTTGGCTTTCCCAGGCACCCCGCAGCTTGCGGGGCACCTGGGGAACCCGGGGGGGGGGAGGCTGTAGGCGTGGCCAACTCGGAAGCCAGCCGGAACTCCATTCCTGGGCATTCCTGCCCCAAAATAGCCCTGCCTATGTTTAATATAGAGTTATTTACAGCAGTGTTAGTCCGAAAGTGAGATCCAAAAGGCCATGGATACAATCCATGTCCCACCTTTTATTACCCAATGACATATAGCAGCTTTGGGGTTCTCTAGAATTCTTCATCAGGCCAGATGTCACAAAATAAAAAAGAGGACAAGGGCAGATTTTGCAGGTCCTTAATTGATAAGATAGTCCTTGCACTGCCTTAAATCTATCTCCTGAGGATACAGTGACTTTCAGGCGATTTCTGTTATCTGGAAAGGGACTGAAGCCTCACTGGTGAAGGAGGATAGATTCTGGTGGGGTAGCCGTGTTGGTCTGAGGCAGCAGAGTGAAATTTGAGTCCCGTGGCCCCTTTAAGAGCTACAGAATAAAACTTTGCTGGTCTTAAAGGTGCCACTGGACTCAAACTTTGTTCTGGAGAAGGAGGAGATTGGGAACATTGGGAGGAATTGCTGCAAATGAATTTTATTGTTTTATTGCCCTTTGCTTTTATGGCCCCTGAGACAGTCTAAAGCTCCTTTGTCTGCCAGAAGTTTCACCATATTTTGGCAGAAGTGGGTCTCAAGATAATGATAACCTGATAAATCTGCTTTTCCACCCACTTTTATTGTGCAATATCTGGCCGGATGAAGACCTCAGGGGAACTTGAAAGCTTGCACACTGTCCATGCGTCATTGGGTCCGTCTTAATAGGAGGACTGTGTTCTTGGTTTTTTAAATAACTTCAAATAAAATAAAACCTTTAATGGCATACAGAATAAACTAATACAAATTGTATCATTGTTGGAATAAGAGGAGAAAGAAAGAAAAATGTATACAGTTAAAATTTAAGTATAACATCAAATCATCGCTATATCTTATCATGACAAATCTTTATGGCACATTGAAGAAGCAAAGCAGCCTTCTCCATTACGCCAGGAAAAGCATCATTCAAAATATATTGGGCTTTGATGTGGTCAGAGTTTCTGTCAGAAGTTCTCTCAGCCCCACCTACCTCACAGGGTGTTGGTTGTGGGGAGGGGAAGGGAAAGGAGTTTGTAAGCTGCTCTGAGACGCCTTTGGGCAGTGAAGGGCGGGGTATAAATCCAATCTCTCCTCCTCCTCCTCCTCCTCTTCTTCTTCTCTTCAGAGAGTCCCGTCTCATTTTCAAGAATAGGGTCAAGATACTTAAAATGAATGTTTACATTAAAAGGACAATAAAAAGGATATGCAAAATGCTTTTTAAATAAAGAAGATATAAAAAGTGTCCTCCTGCCTCAAGGCAATAAAAATAAATAAATAAATCAGCAACGATATGAAATGTGAGTTTGTCTGGTATACAATCAAGCATATCGGTCAATTGAACTTAACTGCATGTTAAGATGATCATCCTCAGAGGCCCGTCTCATCTGTTCTGATCATCAGAAGTCCCCACAGTGGCCCCAAGAGAACAGAACTGAACTTCCTCCCCAAGGACACTTCCCTGATGGCTGTTAGAAATACCAGGTCAAAGCTGTGCTCTTTTCAGAAGACCTTTAGGGATTGTTTTTATTGGCTGATTTATTATTATTTTGCTTTTATGTTGCTGTCTGTTTTTTTCTGACTGATGACTGTTTACTGATGTTCTTCTGCTGAGGTTTCTCTTGTGGCTTTTATGCAGATCAGCTGGTTGTCATGGTTATCCTCCATTTTGTTAGCCTCTTTGTAAAGGTAGTGTGAGAAATGAAAATGAAGATTTTTATTGATTAAAATGTTAAGCTTGTATCTTGGAAACTTAATACATTTGCTTCATGAATCTATAAGACTAAAAAGCCAGACAGCCTAAGATTAGAACTGAACATTGGGATAAGATAGTTCATGTCTAGTCCATCTGGAAAGTACCCATTCAGAAACACAATGGTCAGCATAGAGACATGTTTGCTATTCTTGATTTGCTTGCAGAGCATAATCAACAGAAAAATGGGAAGTTAATTCTGTCGAACGAACATTTCGAAAGCAGACAACCCTAAGGATAGAATATCCTGCGGTCTAAAAGCCCAGTCACAGGAAGACATGACACAAGAATGACCAGGCTCACCCGAGAGTGACATTTGCAGTAGATGGTGGAAAAATGTCAGGGGAAGGCTGGGAAGATTAATAACTTTTTTTAGGAGAAAGTAAACAGATTTTAGCATATTTAGAGGAGTAGACTAATTAGGAAAAGAGGAAGAGTAATCAGAGGCGTGTTGTCACGGGGTCCTAAAGGCGAGACGTGATTTGAGAATGTGAGCCACGTACTCCAGCCTATGGGGACTGGCCAGGGCGTTTCTTATTTTCCAAAGCGTCGGGGAAGGAAGTATAAAACTGCCTGCTTTCAAATACAAGGGGTGGTCAGATCTTTGAAACTGATCACCCACGCTTGCAAGAGTGTAATATTCCAATAAATTATTCTGATTCACTGAAAAGGTCCGTCTTCTGTAAAGCTTTGTTCTTGGTAAGAACAACTCGCATTTCTGACAGTAGCATAGAAATATTTTCAGGTTCACTGGGCTGCCCATACATGTGCTTTCCCTGTTATGGCTCCCACCTTGTGGAGTGGCCTGACTGAGGAAGTCAGGAAAGCTCCTGCTTTCCTGGCCTTCTGCAAACTATGCAAAACTGAACTATTCAAGAGGGCTTTTCTGTGCAGGTAATAAGGCTGAACAGTACAAAACGGTTTCACAGACTTACTTGAATATGGGGTTGCCAGGTCTGGGTTGGAAAATACCTGGAGTCTTTGAGGGCGGAGCCAAGAGAAGGTGGGGTATGGGGAGGGAAGGGGCCTCAGCATGGTACAATGCCATAGAGTGCACCCTTCAAAGCAGCCATTTTGTCCAGGGGAGCTGATCTCCCTCAGCTGGGAATCAGTTGCAAAAGTGGGAGACCCCCAGGCCTCACCTGGAGGCTGGCAAACCTACCTGGATAAATGATTGGGACTTGTGGTCTGTGGTCTTTTCTGCTCTATATAGCATACTGTTAAGTAGGATCCTGTTATGTAATTTCTGTACCACTTGAGGTGTCACATTAATATTTATGCTATGCTACTTAATATGCTATGCTCCTGATAAGAACATAAGAGAAGCCAATGTTGGATCAGGCCAGTGGCCCATCCAGTCCAACACTCTGTCACACAGTGGCCATAAATACCAGGTGCCATCAGGAGATCCACCAGTGGGGCCAGGACACTAGAAGCCCTCCCACTGTTGCCCCCCCCAATACCAAGAATACAGAGCATCACTTGCCCCAGAGCCTATCTATACCTTGTGGCTAAAAGCCACTGATGGACCTCTGCTCTATATGTTTATCTAATTCCCTCTTGAAGCTGTCCATGCTTGCAGCTGCCACCACCTCCTATGTCAGTGAATTCCATGTGTTAATCACTCTTTGGGTGAAGAAGTACTTCCTTTTATCCGTTCTAACCCAACCACTCAGCAATTTGAGTGCCCACGAGTTCTTGTATTGTGAGAAAGGAAGAAAAGTGCCTCTTTCTCTACGTGCTCTATCCCATGCATAATCTTATAAACCTTGATCATGTCACCCATCAGCCGTTGTTTCTCCAAGCTAAAGAGCCCCAAGCACCTCAACTTTTCCTTATAGGGAAAGTGTTCCAACCCTTTTATCATTCTAGTTGTCCTTCTCTGCACTTTTCCCAATGCTATAATATCCTTTTTGAGATGTGGCGACCAGAACTGTACACAGAATTCCAGATGAGGTCGCACCAATGATTTATATAGGGGCATTATGATACTGGCTGATTTGTTTTCAATTCCCTTCCTAATAATCCCCAGCATAGCGTTGGCCTTCTTTATTGCAGTTACACACTGTCTAGACATTTTCATTGAGTTATCTACTACGACTCCAAGATCTCTCTCTTGGTCAGTCTTTGCCAGTTCAGACCCCATCAACATGTATTTATAGTTAGGATTTTTGGCTCCAATGTGCATCACTTTGCACTTGGCCACACTGAACCCCCTTTTGCCACGTTGACGCTCACTCACCCATCCTCGACAGATCCCTTTGGAGTGTCTCACAATCCTCCCTGGTTTTCACCACTCTGAACAACTTCGTGTCATCTGCAAATTCAGCCACTTCACTGCTTCTCCCAATTCCAAATCGTTACTAAACAAGTTAAAAAGCATCGGACCGAGTACTGATCCCTGTGATTCCTTAATAACAGTTTCCACCAACTTACCCAGTATCAGTGTCAGACTGACTGGCCTGTAATTTCCTGGATCTCCCCTGGAACCCTTTTTAAAGATGGGAATGACAGCTACCTTCCAATCCTCAGGAATGGAGACAGATTTTAATGAAAGATTACATATTATTGTCAGGAGATCCACAAGTTCACATTTGAGTTCTTTCAGAACTCTTGGATGTATGCCATCCAGGCCTGGTGATTTATCAGTTTTTAAATTGTCTATCAGTCATAGGACCTCCTCGCTTGTCACCTCAATCAGACTCATGTCTTTCAACACCCTTCCCAAAATCAGCGGTTCTGGAGTGGGCAAGCACTTCTCATCTTCCACAGTGAAGACAGAGGCAAAAAATGCATTCAGCCTCTCAGCCATTTCACTATCATCCTTCAGGACTCCTTTTACCCCTCAGTCATCCAAGGGCCCCACTGCCTCCCTGGCTGGTTTTCTGCTTCTAATGTATTTGAGGAAAGTTTTATTGTTGGTCTTTATATTTTTCGCTATATGCTCCTCATATTCCCTTTTTGCCTGCCTGATCACAGACTTGCATTTTATTTGCCGCAGCCTGTGTTCCCTTTTATCAACCTCACTGAGACTAGCTTTCCACCACTTAAAGGAATCCTTTTTACCTTTTACAGCTTCCATTACTTTGTTTGTTAACCATGCAGGCTTTTTTCTATATCTATTTGTGCCTTTCCTAACCTGCGGTATATATATTTTCTGAGCTTCTAGAATTGTAGTTTTAAATAGTCTCCAGACTTCCCCAATGGTTTTGACCCTGTCTACTTTTCCTTTCAGTTTCTTCCTCACATGTCAATTCATATCAGAGAAGTTGCCCCTTTTAAAGTTAAAAGTGGTTATGTCAGTCTTTTTGGCCAATTCCCTATTTATGCAAATGTTGAACTCAATGAATGACATTATGGTCACTGTTCCCAAGCGGTGCAATCACTTTTACATCTCTCACCAGGTCTTAGGCATTACTTAAGGACCAAATTCAGAATCGCCTCTAATGCATTAGTTCTTGAATGTTCCATTTTGTTGATTGTATTAACTCACTCTGTGTCATCTGCCTTGAGGCAATGTGAGAAAGGCGGCTGAAATATCCTGGGTTCAGATGTGCTCAAGTGATCAGCTCATCGTTTATTAGTGATTCTGCAAGAGAAAGAAGACTGAAAATCCCTGGCCGAAGCTGGACATTTATGCCTGGAAAAGGTTACACCCAAAACACACCCCACTCCCAATGATAGGCTATTTACACTACATTGCTTCCCAATTGGTTTACTCTAGGATCCCTGTCTCCCTACTGGTCCATTCTAGGATCCTAGCAAGCTGTTGTTATGCATTCTCAAGCCAAGTCCTTTTTCAAGTACAGTTCAGGCTCAATACATAACAACGCTCAGACTATAAATAATATAAGTAAATAAATGTGCATCCTGCATGTATGTGTATACATCTGTTTGTAAGAAAGAGCCAATTTGCGTTCAATTAACTAATGAAACGAGGCCAGTATCTGGAAAAATACAATGTGGGCTGTTTCCACACAAATGCTTTACACCTCTGAATAAAGCTAACTAGGGCTCCTATCCAGAGACAATCCTCCATTTAGCTCTTGTTGCTGCTGAAAATGCACAGGCGCTTGTTTGCCTTCGCACTGGAGCATCTATATAAAATGTGTTTGCCATGCTTTCCTTGCCTCAGCTGCCACAATTATTGTTTCATCCACCACATTGGAAGGCTTTTTTGTCTTGTTTTTAAATAGGGGATGGCTAGATCACCATTGTACTGTCGTATTTTATTGCAACAGTGCACTAGTTCTCAGCTTTCATTTTTTAAAAAGAAAGTTGTGACCTTTTTTTTTATGGAATTAAAAGGGGAAAGGTGCCACTTGCATATATTCTGTTTTAACTCCACAAGGAAAGGGTCTGCAGACTTAAATGGAAACTGAGAACTAGCATATTGTTGCAATAGAATGTTATAAAACTATAGGGATCAAGCTATTTCTGTTTTAAAACAAAAGGACTAAAAACATCCTCTGGTGGCAGGAGAGGAATGGCAGCCATAGGGGCGGAGATTTAGTTTGTTTTTTATTTATACCCCACCTTTCTCCCCAGTGAGGACCCAAAATATCTTGCATCATTCTCCTGTCCTCCATTTTATCTTCACAATAGCCCTGTAAGGTAGGTTAGGCTGATAGTGGATGAGTGGGCCATAGGGTTGCCAGGTCTGGATTGGAAAATACCTGGAGACTTTGGGGGGTGGATCCAGGAGAGGGCAGAGTCTGGGGAGGGGAGGGGCCTCAGCAGGGTACAATGCCACAGAGTCCACCCTTCAAAGTAGCCATTTTCTCCAGAGGAGGTGATTTCTGTCAGCTGGAGATAAGTTGTAAAAACGGAAGATCTCCAGGCCCCACCTGGAGGCTGGCAACGCTGGTGGGCCAAGGTCAGCCAGCAAGCTTCCACACAGAATAGGGATTTGAATCTGGGTCTCCCAGACCCTAAGACAAATATGTGGGTTCTAGACAGGGCTTTTTTTGGGGTGGGGGTGGGGTGCCAGAACTCTCAAGAGGGAAACGAAGTTCTTAATCTGTATACTGAAAACTCATGAACTTTTAAACATTTTTAAAATAATTTTGTCGAAGAGGTACCGGAACTCTGTTCTGGCAGATTCCACCAGAAACACCCTAGAACCATCAAATAAAGCCTGAACTCTCCCTGGAAGCTAAAATGACTAAACTGAGGCTCTCGTACTTTGGTCACATTATAAGAAGACAAGAGTCACTGGAAAAGACAATAATGTTGGGAAAGTTGAAGGCAGCAGGAAAAGAGGATGACACAGCATGAGATGGATGGCCTCAGCCAAGGAAACCCCACGGCCCCATGGCTGTCGATGATAGGGCATTTTGGAGGACATTCATTCATAGGGTCACCGTAAGTTGGAAACCATTTGACAACCCTTAACACACAACACACAAACATTCCCAGATCTTAGTCCAGCCCCTCTGCCCACAATGGCTCTTGGTGTGAGAAGGAAATTGCAGGGGAAACTTCCACATGGCTGTGCTCCATCACCACTGCGAATGCCTTTGTGTTTGCAGGAGCAATGAGAGCGACATGGGAAATCATCTCTGTGCCGGAGCAGCTTTATTCAGAAGGGGAATTAATTTGGATAACAAAGATTTCAAACAGATACATAACATGAGCCTGCAGTAGCAATGATGAGGTCAGAGAACAATGATTTACAAATGCTCTTGACCAATGAATGGCCCGAGACCCACATACGTGCTGGACCGTCTTTCCTGGGATGATCCCTGGACTCATCACAACACCAGCTGAGGTTAGGGTGGTGTCATCTTGTGCTCAGATTCAGGGGCAGCCTGTGCAAGGAGCTGCCTAGCTTTAGTTTATATGAAAAGGCTTTTTAGAAATTTAGCTGCTGTTGTGCTGATTGTTTTGATCTGTGGTTGATTTTAATGTCTGTGGTATTACCTGAGTAATCTAGAAACCGCTTTGAGGATTTCACAGAAAAGTGCTATCTAAACATTGTAAACACAACCAATTACCAAAATTTCTTTAAATTAAACCTGTTATGTATCGCCTATACATAAGTGGCCTGAGCTTCAATCTCACCCCTATCTAAGCCTGGTATCGAAAATAGCAAAACCTGATTGGCTAATCTGCGTAGGAAACCAATCAGGATACTAGAAAAGGTTCTGGAGGGAGATGAATTCATTGGTTGTTATGTTACTGTTCTGATTGATTATTAATGCAACAAGGGGTGTGGTTATGCCAGCCCGGATAGTTTAAAAGAGAGTTGTTCTCCTGTTTTCATGTTTGTTCCTGTCTTGTTAATAAAGCTAAATCACTTGTTATGAGCTGCTGCCTCAAGTCTCATACTTAACAAAACTACATTTCAAAAGTTATGAGAAGCACCTCACCCAACTGTCCTGTCAGTTGTGAGTTTAGTGGTTATGCAGGTAATGTCCCCGTTTCTCAACTGGCAGGGGCATCCCTGCTAGAGGGAAGGGAGAGTGACTCTCACAAGAGCAGGAATAATCTCTCTTCAAAGGACAGCAAGATCTGCTCTGTCTGATGGAATTCCTGATTTAAATAAACTCTGATTAGAACAGACAATAGACCTTGTTTGTTTGACAGACTTCTCCAGCATCCTATCAGCCTTTCAACAAGCAAAACTATCAACGAAGCTAATCAGAATTGAGACATCTGGCCTTGGGTGAAACGGAAGCTACAGATTTTTAATACCAAATATCTATCTACACAGTTTAATCCAAAGCATCTCAGGGTAATGTACATGGTTCTCCTCTCCACGTTATCTTCACCCAGTCCTGCTAGGTAGATAGGTTCTCTGCTTTGGGCATGGAGCAGTGGTCACTGTGTGTGTGTGGAGAGGAGGTATTTGTGAATTTATTTCCTGCATTGTGCAGGGGGTTGGGTTTGGGGAGAGGAAGGACCTCAGTGGAGTATAATGCCATAGAATCCACCCACCAAAGGAGTCATTTTCCCCAGGGGAAGTAATTTCTGTTACCTTCAGGATCAGTTGTAATTCTCCAGGCTCCACCTGGAGGTTGGCAACTACCCATATACCCAGTAAACCATATGTCGGTAAGCTTCATGCAGCAGCATTGATGGCAAACTTATGCACACAGGAGGAACATCTTAACGGTTATTTTCTGTGGCTCTCAATATTTTCTAAACCTAAACCAGCAATGGAGCTTGAAGATTTGTGAGCAGCAACTCTGTGGGACCTTTTACAGGGCCTGCAAGACGGAGCTCTTCCACCAGGCTTTTAGTTAAGGAGCCCACACCCAACACTCTAAGGCTCTGTGCCCAATACCACCACCGACAGCCTGAGCTTCATTGATTCTAACATCAAATACTGACTACATTTACTAGAATGTTGATGCTACTCTGCTTTTGCCATCACCATTTAAATTGTTTACTAGCACCTTATGTTGTGTTTTTAAGCTTTTACCTATATTGTTTTAGCTACGGCATTTTAGTAAGCCGCTCTGAGCCTGCTTTGGCGGGGAGGTCGGGGTATAAATCAAATAAAGAAAATAAAATAACGTGTGTTAGATTTTCTGCAAAAACAGATGGAAATCCTTTGTCCCATCAGTCAGTTGGTAAACATGACAAAGACATCTATTATAGATCTATACACTGTCCAACAAAATTTTAAGGTTGTTTAGTTCAGTATGCCTCTGAACTGCGAGATGCATGGGGATGGGGAGGGGAGGGGAGGGGGAGAGAGAGATTTTCAGTGAACAAAGTTTGAGTCCAGTGGCACCTTTAAGACCAACTAAATTTTTTTCAGGTAGAGAGAGAGGCCCAACCTGCATCTAGCATTTGCACCACTGTTTTACCAAACCCACTCTGGAACAGAAATTTCCCTCTACATTGTATGCCGCTTTCACTTTGATTGTCAGATTTTATGGTAGTGTCCAGACTGCATGCCACTTTCACTTCATTTGATCTCTGGGTTTTCTGGTGCTGTCTGCATAGATTTATGGTCATTTTATGGCCATTCAGGGATGACACTGCAGTCAGTACGGAGTTAGCCTGGGGTATTTGAATCTAGTTTTGAGCCCCATCTTTTTCTGTTCCAGCATGGGTTTGGTGAAACAATGGAGCAAGTTAGCTGTTGTAGATTTTCCTGGTTGTATGGCCGTGGACTTGGCATTGTAGGACAGCTGTGACTGGCACCTTCAGAGGTGTAACACAGAAAGATATGTAGTACTCTTTGTGTCAACGGAGCAAGTGCTAGAATAGATGCAGGTTGGACCAAAGAGACAGAAGGGACAGATGCTTAAAAAAAGGGCTGCGAGCGCCACCTACTGGCTGGGCTCTGACCTCTACGGGTGCAATAACATAATAGGGAAGGGCAACGGGTTCCATTTCCCCGCTGGCGCCTTGCGATGATGTCACGCCGAGCCGGCCAAAGAAACGAAATTCAGGTGCAGTATCGCTTCTGTCGCGGCTTGATGAGGACACAAAGGAGACTCGAGTTGAACCCGCCAACCTCGCAGCACCTTTGAAGAGCTTAGCCCTGCAGAGTTTTGAGCGCGAAAAGGCGGCGCTTGGCGATGACGTCAACGCAGGTAAATAACGCGCTTAGAGCGGGAGTCTGTTTGGGGATTTTCTCACCTCTGATTGGCTATGGGTGTTTGGAAGGGACAGTAGAACCCCCCCCCCCGGAGACAACCCGGACGCCTGGGTTCCTTGGAAGAAGGGAAGGGGTGTCAGTGCCTGGACTGGGCTTGGGCATCTCTTGCAGAGGGTTTAGCAGACCATCAGTACTGGTGAGCTGAATGCTCTTGACGCGTCAGTAATATTAAAGGAGAAGCAAATGTATTGTATTGCGTTGCATTCCCGCCTTTTTTCCATTCCATCCCGGCGCTCAGCTCAAGACAAGTTGACATAGGCAGGGTTCCCACGGGGATCTCCCATCCAGACGGACTGAACCCACGCATCTGCTTAGCTAACAGCAAGGGGGCTCATCTTGCACCACTAGACCAGATTAGGGCTGCCAGCTCCAGTTTGGGAAATACCCGGAAATTTGGGGGATGGAGCCTGAAGATAGTGCGGTTTGGGCAGAGGAGGAACTTCAATGGGGTATAATACTATAGAGCCCACCTTCCAAAGTGGCCATTTTCTCCAGGTGAACTGATCTCTGTCGCCTGGGGAATCAGCTGTAATAGCGGGAGATCTCCAGCCACCACCGGGAGGCTGGCAACTTCAGACCAGATCCAGTGGGGCAGGGTGGCAGCGGTGGTAGTGATAGCATGGGACAGAGAGGTAGCCTAGGTGTTGCCGTGTCCTCTAAGTTAGTCTCTACCAGCTGTCCACCTTTTCTAGTGTTTTGCAAGCCTTTCATTTCCCTTTTAAAAGAAAAATGCTTGCAATAGGTTCTGCTTTTATACCTGTCTTTCAGGTCTCCTTCTTGAATATCACTAGGAGTGGCCTGGGAGATTAAATAGAGGAGGAAAGCCTCTTTCAGTGTTTAAACCTGGTTTGGTGTTTGCAAGTCTGCTTGCATGATGTATTTATCTCAGATGAAGAGAGTAATTTCAAACTGTGTTGGGAATGGATATATTTAAATATTTATTCTGAGGCATCTTTCCAGGTTTTTCTCCTTAGCCATCCGTCCTGTTTTTATTGTTTTCAGTTTCTGAATTGCCCCATCCCTGAGTACACAGGGTTCTGGGTGGTTTACAACAGGTTAAAAACATACAAATAAAATTTAAAATTAACATATCAATTAATCCTAATTGATAGGCTTCCTTCTTTCCCATTTCCCCCAGTATATCCTCTATATTAAAATGTCTGTGTGGGTCCCGGGAAAACTAATGCTACTTAGCAGTTTTATAAGCCATTTTGAGTGCTAAAAAAGCTGTTTCTTACAATAGCCCTCTAAGGTAGACCAGTATTAATGCTATGTAGCAGTTAAATTATTGGACTAGAATCTGAGGGACCCAGGTTTGAATTCCCTTTCTGCCATGGAAGCTCATTGGGTGACCTTGGGCCCAGGCACACACTCTCAGCCTAACCTACCTTGCAGGGTAGTTGTGAGGATAGACGAGAGGAGACTGATGTAAGCTGCTTTGGGTCCGCACTGGGGAGGAAGGGAGGGTGTAAATGAAGCTAAATGAAGTGAAAATGAAGAGCCAGTTTGGTGTAGTGGTTAAGAGTGAGTTTTGGTGTAGTGGTTAAGAGCACAGACTCTAATCTGGGAGAACCAGGTTAGATTCCCCGTTCCTTCACATGCAGCTGCTGGTGTGACCTTGGGTCAGTCATAAGTTCTTACAGAGCGGTTCTCTTAAGGGCAGTTGTTGAGAGAGCTCTCTCAGCCTCACCTACCTCACAGGGTGTCCAGTTTACAGTCTTCTTCCCATCCCACAACAGACACCCTGTGAGGTGGATGGGGCTGAGAGAACAGCTCTGAGAGAACTGAAGAAGAAAAGGAAGAGATTAGATTTATACCCTGCCCTTCACTACCCAAGAGAGACTCAGAGCGGCTTACAAACTCCTTTCCCTTCCCCTCCCCACACTAGACACCCTGTGAGGTAGGTGGGGCTGAGAGAGCTCTGACAGCAACTGCTCTTTTTTCAAGAACAGCTGTGTCAGAGCTTGTGACTGACCCAAGGTCACATCAGCAGGTGCAAGTGGAGGAGTGGGGAATCAAACCCAGTTCTCCCAGATTAGAGTCTGCGCACTTAATAACTACCCCAAACTGGCTCACCAAACTTAACCACTACACCAAACTGTGGCCCAAGGTCATGCCAGCAGCTGCATGTGGACAAGTGGGAAATCAAACCCGGTTCTCTCAGATTAGAGTCCACGCTTTTAACCCCTACACCAAGCAGGTGCCATGGTGCCCACAGGCACCATGTTCGGGACCCCTTCCGCAGAGTGACTGTAACAAATTATGAAGTGTTGTCTGTTTTGATTGAAAGAGCCAAGGAGAATAGGTGCACGGTTGGCTGTGCCCCTGCTACAGTATTGTGTGTATCTTATCTGGGAACGCGTTTCTGGTAGCAGATTAGTTTTGGGGATCCCAGGTTCATAGTATCTTTTCCCTTGTTGATCACAGGCAGCCATGAAGCCCAGCGTCTGCTCTAGTAAGCGAGACCGAGGGGACGATGAGGACACCCCAGAAGACAAAGCTGTCAAGAGCCAAAGGAGCAATACTAAGCCCCCCCTACTCTGCCCGTCACCCCATCTCGATATGATGCCCCTTTCCCCTTTTACCGGAGGCCGGCTGAAGTGGGGCGCTTTTCTTTGGACTCCCAGCGCTGTTACCACGGCGATGCTCGCCAGCTGCGCTACTACGCCCCACCTCCGACAGAAGGCCCCTCCCCTGGGTTCGACCTGCGCGACGGCTACCGCGACCGCTATGTGCAGCGAGATGAAAATGTCCACGAGGGACTAGAGCACTTGTTGCAGTGGGTCTCTCAGAATCGGAAGCAGCTGCAGGGCGCGGAGGAGAAAGGGTGAGGAAGGCCCGATGGAGTTGGCTGAGAGAGAGAGAGAAAGAGGGAGAGGAAAAGGAATGAGCATGTCCCATAAGAACCGAAACCCCCAATCCAGTGAAAATCCCCAGAGACGGCAGTGAATCGAAGCCTCTAAACGAGATACAGAATTAGTCGCCCTGTGCAAGGATTGTGAATGAGAAACCGTAGTACAGAGTTGTAGAAACGTTGCTGTGAAAAATCCCAGTTAGTTTGATTTATACCTAATGAAAATGGGTCATTGCTGGGTTTTGTGGACACCCAGACTCTGTTCCCTGCCGTCACCAAGGCTGCAGCTCTCTTTCCCTCAGACCCCTGCCCTCTTTGGTGCTGTGATTCCAGCCTCCTCGGATCTTTTAATGGTGTGTGTGGGAGAGTGACTGTCTGCTGCAGAGCCTGTGTGGCCCCTCCTTGCGGCCCCTCCTTTCCCCCTGCTCTTGTTTTGCTTTAACCCCCTGTCTCTCCCCACTCTGCAGACAGCTGCTGAACACGGACTTTGTGACCTGGCGGGGGCATCTCACAAAAGTGCTCACGACCCCCTACGAGAAGCAGGACGGGTGGCTGCTGGCAGTCAGCCTCTTCCGGGGGACCCTCTACGTCAGCGAGGTCGAGACTGAGTCTGCCCGGAGGCAGCGGGAGCAGCGCTCAGAAATGCTGAAGGAGCTCATGTACATGGGCTACAAGTTTGAGCATTATATGTGTGCGGGTGAGCCTTCCCAGAAAAAACCAACCCTGGGGCCGAGGCGTCCAGTGACATCCGGTTTGGTGTAGTGGTTAAGAGTGCAGACTCTAAACAGGGAGAACCGGGTTTGATTCCCCACTCCTCCGCATGCAGCTGCTGGTGTGACCTTGGGTCAGTTACAAGTTCTCTCAGAGCTGTTCTCTCAAGAGCAGTCCTCAAAAGAGCTCTCTCAGCTTCACCTACCTCACAGGGTGCCTATTGTGGGGAGGGGAGGGGAGGGGAAGGGAAAGGAGATTGTAAGCCGCTCGGAGACTCCTTCTGGTAGTGAAAGGCGGGGTATACATCCAGTCTCCTCTTCTTCATCCTTTGGCTCCAGGTTTTGCAGAACCCCAGACAGAGAGTGCTCAGGGGCCCCCTTACATCTACCACTAGCCCCCCTTCCTGCCTATCTGCCTGCGTGCCCCCACTGGCCTGTGTGCCCTTCCTCTGCCCACTGGCCAGATCTCCCGCCCTCTGCAGTAACAGCTGCCAAGATGGCCAGCATGCCCTTTCCCTGATGGTACTGGATGGTTGGTGCAGCTAGGAGTGCCACTTTCTGCACTGACCCACGTGTCCTTCTCCAGCAGTGGTGGTGGAAAGTGCTGTTAGGTCACAACTGACTTGTGGCAGCCCCGTAGGGTATTCAAAGCAAGAGAGGTTCAGAGGTGGTTTGCCATTGCCTGCCTCTGTGTCATGCCCCCAGTATTCCTTGGAGGTCGCCCTTCTAAATACTGGCCAAGACTGACCCTGCTTAGCTTCTGAGAGCTGACGGGATCAGGCTGGCCTGGGGCATCCAGGTCAGGGCTCTCTAGCAGTACTTAGCAGCATATGTGCCAAGCACTCCCAAGCAGGCAGCAGAAGGGGTGGGAGCAGTCAGTCAGAAGAGATGCGTGAGGAGGGAGTCAGCAGCAGGTGGGCCCCACAAGAAGTTCTGGGGCCCTGGCAACTGCCCCACCTCAGGGTAGGCCGACGCTGGGCCTGTTTCCAGTTCTGACTGAGACACCCTCTCAGGAGTTTTGATTCAGAATCTCCTGCTGGTCCCTGTCTGCTGAAACCCCCTGTCAGAGGACCCAGGGACCACCCTGGCTTCTCACCCAGAAATGGAAACAGCCAGTTCTAAACCGCTTACTTTCCTGGTTGCCTGTGGCAAATGAAGATTGCCTAGAAGTGGCCAGGAAGAAAAGCTGGTTTAGGCTGTTGATGTTCCACGCAGGGGTGTGCACAACTTGGGGTGGGAAGGAAAGGTATTAAGCCTTTGGCAGTATTGTTTATTTCCCAAATCCCAATATCATACCGATAGTGGGATTTGGGAATATTGGTATACCAAGATCTTTCTGGTTTGGTATACCTGAACCCAAAAAGTACTGATTTTTTTCTGCGCCCACCCCTAGTCCTACCTGTGACTAGTGAGTAGGTTAGTAAAACAAACAAAAAAAATTCTTGTGGACCACTTTTCAAGGCTACCTTAGGATCTGAAACCTCCCTTGGTTCATCCACAAACACCTATTCAATGCCTTTAGAATTGGGGCCATCACCGATTTACATAGTATGACTTATAGTTGACCAGTCTGTTTAAGTACTTAATTTAAATCGGGATATGAATAAAAGCAATAGTTTGAAGCAAAATCCCCCCCACACACACACCCCAAGATGCATATGTATGCCATAGAAGGCATCTCTTTGGGACGAGGCATTCCCCAATATAGGAGAGTAGAAGGAATGCCTCTTCTACGACAGTGCTTGCCATTTGAAGTTTTTATAATTGCTTATAATGTTCCGCTGAGCAATTAGTCAAGGCCACTGACCAAAAGGTTTCGGCTCAGTTAATCTAAACTAATTAGTCTTTGGCATTTGTTAGAATCCAGCCTTCTGGCTCCCAAGAGAACCAGCTTGACGTAGTGGTTAAGGGTGGCAGGACTCTAATCCAGAGAACCAGGTTTGATTCCCCACTCCTCCACGTGAAGCCAGCTGGGTGGGCTTGGGTCGGTGCTGGAGAAACCATGCCCATACCAGGAGGCAGGAAGAAAGAAGAACCAGGTGCAAGGTGAAAAGGTTTATTGGAGTTTTCTAGATCCCGACACGTTTCGCTCTAGGCTTCATCAGGGGTTCTTCTATGGAGTGTTTCCAAGTTCCAACTTGAGCAAGTATTGCTTAAGGTGCAACTTGAAAAACTCCGTAGAAGATCCCTGACAAAGCCTAGAGCGAAAACGTCTCTTTTCACCTTGCCCCTGGTTTCTCTTTCTTCCCGACCTTCGGTCAGTCAGAGCTCTCTCAGCCCACCAACAAGTCTAGCTTGCCACTTAGTGGTGCGTAATGCTAAAGAGCTGCCAGACAAATCCTCGAATCTCCTGGCTACACAACACACACTGCCATACGATAATTATAATTATTCTGGCTCCCATTCTTAGATATTTGGTTCCCTTCCCCTTTTGTGAATTTGGCAACCATATCTTGTAACACGTTCGGTCATACAGTCCTTTGCAGAAGTCTAAGGGATTGTTTATACCCTCACTTGTATTCGTTGTCCTGGAGAGCTGCGTTAGCTAAATCTCTCTCTCCGTCCCAGATACCCCAGACGGGACTCCTGACCCAACAGGGGTGGTGAACACGAACGAGGGCTTCTGCACAGTTATCCGGACCCGGTTGGGAACCCACTCGCTTCTGTTCTCGGGTGAGGTAGATTGTACGGACCCCCGAAGCCCTTCGCCTGATCCGCCGAGCTGTTACGTGGAACTAAAGACCAGTAAGGTCATGCACAGCCCTTCTCAGAGGAAGAGCTTTTACAGGTGAGGGGAAGAGGGAAGCACGGGGGATACTTCTTCCTGTGCCCACCCACAGTGGGCCTCGGCCATAAAACTCTCACCCCATTCCTTCTAATTCATCTGCTTGGGTGGGGAATATAGTTTTTAGGCTGCAGGGGAAGGGAACTGGAATTCTTAGGATGTTTGGCAGCGATACGGAGTCCAATGTGCTACAGTGGAAAAAGGTTGAGCCATAGGACCAGGGCTACAACTGGGAGGCTCAGTGTGGCAGCGGCGGCAGCAGCATTGTGAGGAGCTGTGACTCAGTGGAAGAACATCGGCCTTGTTTGCAGAAGGTCCCAAGTTCTATCCCTGGCACCCTCAGTTAACAGGAATGGACAGTAAATGATGTGAAAGACCTTTGCCTGGGACCCTGGAGAGCAGCTGACAGTCTCAGTAGACAAGTGGTCTGACTCAATATAAGGCAACTTCACCCGTTTTGCATACTGAAGGTCCCAGGTTCAATCCTTGGCATCGCCAATGTACACATCTCAGCTGAGAGGTCTTGGGAGAACTCTTTCTCGGCCTGTGGCCTTAGAAAGCTGCTGCTTTCTGAGGAGATGGAACTGCATTAGGCCCTACAGAAGACAACTTCTTAGGGAGGGGTTTCCTAGGAAGCATTGCAAACCTGTTTCATTTGGGAAGATATTTAGCAGGACATAAGATCTACACACACCAGATATTCAATTGGATGTTTTACTTGGTTTTGTTAGGGTTCCAAGGGATGAGCTGTAAGCTATTTTGGGGGAGGGGTTGTAGGCAAAAAGTGACGTATAAATCAGCTCCAAACACCCAACCTTCTGGGCCAGGTTTAATAAATCCCTCTCAGGCAGGGAGATGTTGCTATACTGAAATGATTCTCCCCTCCCCCAGCTACCATGGTGTCTGAATCAACACTGTAGTCTCCCCCCACCCCCTTTCCCTCATCCAACCGTGTCTGTCTATAACTGCAGCGGTGGGATCTGTGGAGCTTTTCAAAGCCTTCTCAGTGAGGAGATGAGTTAACGGTGGACAAGATAGCCTGCTCATCTCTTCTGGTTGCTTCCTGCAACATGGGGTTCACCCTGGTTTTGGTGGTCATGAAACCTGACAGGCCTGGGCCACACTCCTCATGGACTCTCTGCACACCCTGAAACAGTAACCCCTTCCCCAGAACTCTCTGAATACCCAGGGGCTCCTTACCAAGCACATTTGATGTGGGAAGGGGTATTTTTCCCTTCACTGTGAAAAGTTCTGAATACCGCTGGTCTACATAATGTAACAGTGCTAGACTGATAGTTGTTAAGTCGATTTGGTCTGTCATTCAGTTGGCCCCTCGCTCCCTTAAGGTGACTCTGGCTATTTTTGGGTCCACTGGTGAAACAGCTATTCCTTATCTTTTTTGGCTTGGTGGTTCATCTCTTTGTTTTCAGTTTTCTGTCGTCCTTCATCTGTTATTTTCCTCACATCCTGTGCCTTGCCTTAGTTTGGACAAGGGACTGTGTAATTTCACACTACATAGGTAGCCATTTGATAATAATGATAGTACTCGTAATAATGAGTCCTCTTGAGAGAGATGACGGCGCTTCCATGTTTTCTACATGTTTAGGAGGCAGAAGGTTTTAGTGCACGTAAACAAGCTTGTTCAGTCTGTGCATTTTAATTTCAAGAGTTCTTCTCCAAGGGGTTTCAAGTTGTCTCTTCCCCCAAGTCCTAGTTCAAGACTCTAACCCCGGTGGTACTCCCTCCATGGAGAGCTACGTCTGCAGTTATAATCAACCAAAAGAGCCACACTTACTTGAATCCCTGGTGTAAGGCCTGTGCCTCAGGTAGGCTCACAGCTTACATGTCCCTTCAGTGGCTGCTGTTTCAAGGTGGGAAACACCTGCCATCCAAAGGCCCCACCAGGCCAAGGCCTTGCCTATGTCCTTGAAACACAGGGCAGGCGCCACATTGGGGAATGGTGCTCAGAAGAGCCACAGGTGGCTTCCAACCCACTGGGAATCACTGACCTGAATACACGATCCCGCCAGCTCTTTAAAACATACCCGCCTCAGAGCTGTGGAGAATGGCAGGGATTTAGTCACACAAGGCCTCAGAGCACCTCCCCAGTTCTGTGTGTTCTCCCAGCCAAGAACCCACTTGTAATCCTCAGGGAGGAAAGCAGCATTATGAACGAACATGGATCTTCATGGGCTACCAGAGATAGCCAGCATTTGTGGATCCCTGAAGAACATGATACGAAGTTCCTTAAACTGAGTCAGACCCTTGGTCTATCAAGGTTGGTATTTCTGGAGGCCTTACTTCAAAAAGGATGTGGACAGAATGGAGCGCATGCAGAGGAGAGCAACGAAGATGATCGGGGGCCTGTAGGCCAAGGCCTATGGGGAAAGGCTGAGGGACTTGGGAATGTTTAGTCCAGAGAAGAGGAGGTTGGGGGTGGGGGGCACACATGATTGCTTTCTTTACGTATTTGAAGGGCTGTCACTTAGAGAAGGGCAGGGAGCTGTTCCTGTTGGCAGCAGAGGATAGGATTCGCAATAATGGGCTTAAATTGAGAGTGGGAAGGTACCGGCTGGTTATTAGGAGAAACTTTGACAGTAAGAGTTGTGCAACAGTGGAATCGGCTGCCTTGGGAGGTGGTGAGCTCCCCTCACTGGCAGTCCTTAAGCAGGGGCTGGACAAACAGTTTGTCAGGGATGCTCTAGGCTGAGCCTGCATTGAGCAGGAAGTTGGACTAGATGGCCTGTAGGGTCCCTTCCAACTCTGTGATTCTATATGACTGACCGCAGCTCTCTCTGAAGAGTCTCAGGAAGAGGTCTCTCGCATTATGGACTATATGATTCGATTAGCTGGAGATAGTGGGGACTGAACCTGGGACCTTCTGCATGCCAAGCCACTGAGCCACTTTTGTTGCTGAACTGGTGTGGCTGGCTGTGGTAATTGAGGCAGGGATGGGACTCGTGAATTCTCAGGCAGGAGAGGGGGAAGACCAGGATTTGTGCAGAGGAAAAGTCTGCCGACTCCTGTCATTGCCTCTTAATTCCCAGGCACAAAATGATCAAGTGGTGGGCTCAGTCCTTCCTGCCCGGCGTGTCACGGATTGTGGCTGGATATCGGGGACCGGATGGCTCCGTGGTGGGACTGGAGACCTTTGAGACCATGAAGATATTCCAGCTGATCAGGGTGAGTCTGACCTGGAAAGGTGGCTTAGTAGTCCTCAAAACGCCTTCCGCTGTTGTTAATGCAGGGGTCCCCAATGCGGTGGCCACCGAGCGTTTTTAGAAAGTGGGTGGGGCCAGGTGAGGCTTTTGCTTAGCAAGGCTTCTGATTGGCCGTTGGAGATTCAATTGGCTGTGCAGATTAGTTTTTTAAAAAAAATTGATTTGGCACCAGCTGCCTCCATGACACAAGGATCTTCATTGTGTGGCTCAAAAGTAGGCTGCGGCAGCTATTTTGTGGCTGGCTGTGCCTCCTGTGGCAGCCAGTTTGCCGCTGTGCTCACCCCCACTGTGTCAGAATTCCAAAGGTGCCCACAAGCTTCATGGAGGCCTTGTTGGCTGTAGGAAAGGCAGGCCTCAGTTGCACAGGCTATATGACTACAGCTGTTCAACTGTTTTAAGCTGTTCTCTGCACTTATTTAAGGGGGTAAACCAGCCCGGCACTAAGTAACGCTTTATCTCCTTTTCTTTTTCTGGCAGGAAGACCCAGGCTGCTGGAAGCCGGCCGTGTGTATGAATTTTTGTGCAGCCTTCCTCAGCTTTGTCAAGAAAGTGGTGACGGAGGACAATCCAAAGTGAGTGTTAGTCAAATATTGCGCAACCGCAGTAGGCACCGATCGGTGAACAAGCACCCTTGTCTCATCTCCAAACGCTGTCCCCCACCAACTAACTTACAGTCTAAAGTTAACCTTACAGAGGGAAGCTGAGAAACTGAAAATGGGAGAAGGGTGGGTAGGTGGTTATAAAAACAGTTACATTAAGGCCGCAATCCTAAGAACACTTTCCTCTGAGTAAGCCCCATTGAATAGAATAAGACTTACTTTTGAATCGGCCTCTTGCTTCCCTAAGTAGCTCGAGGAGGAACTGCGGTTTAGAAGAACATTCAGAAGAACAGTTTAGAAGACAAAGAGTAGATATTTATATCGTGCTTTTCTCTATCTTAAGGGGTCCCAAAGCAGCCTTTCCCTTCCTCTCCCTACACCAGTCAACTTGTGAGCAGTGTTCCCTCTAAGCTGAGTTAGTGTGAGCTAGGTAAAGGTAAAGGTTCCCTTGCTCGAAAGCCAGTCGAATCCGACTCTAGGGTTGCGGTGCTCATCTCCGTTTCAAAGCTGAAGAGCCAGCGCTGTCCAAAGACGTTTCTGTGGTCATGTGGCCGGCATGACTAAACACCAAGGTGCACGGAACGCTGTTACCTTCCCACCAGAGTGTGAGCTAGTGATACACATATCTGTGTCTGTGTGCTCCCCTGCCGAATTGCATGGTGGCACGCGCCTGTAATCCCAGCTGCCGGGGAGGCTGAGGCCAGCAGATCGCGTGAGCTCAGGAGTTCTGGGCTGCAGTGGGCTATGCCGATCAGGTGTCCGCACTAAGTTTGGCATTGCTAGCTCACAGTTTTTTAGCCTCCAGCTCACATATTTTTAACTCAGGAAGGATGGCTCCAGAGCAAACTAATTTATGCAGTAGCCAAATCGCTCACTCACAACTTTAATGCCAGTAGCTCACAAAGTAAGAATTTTTGCTCACAAGACTCCACAGCTTAGAAGGGCGCATTGCTTGTGAGGTAGGTGGGGCTGAGAGAGCTCTGAGAGAACTGGGACTGGCTCAAGGTCACCCAGCAGGCTTCATGTGGAGGAGGAGTGGGGAAGCAAACCCAGCACTCCAGATTAGAGGCTGCCACTCTTAACTACTACACCATGCTGGTTTAATCGCTGGCAGCTTCACTTAAATGATCATAGTTAAAGACCAACCTGAAGACAGGTGATCCAATGCTCTGATTTAGTATGAGGCAGCTTTATTTTTTTAAAAAAAATTAAAAGCAGAGTTGGAGGTAGGTAAAGCTGTACAGGCTTCAGTGAGTAGGGAATTCGTGAAGGTGCCATAATGGAAAATGGATGTGTGAGAGAAAGAACACACCTCAGAGAGAGAGAGAGAGAGAGAGAGAGAGAGAGAGAGAGAGAGAGAGAGAGAGAGAGAGAGAGAGAGAGAGAGAGAGAGAGAGAGATACTTGGCAAGATTAGTACTAGCAGAATGAAGAGAACGCAGGGAAGTAAGAGGGCAAAGAGAAGGGAGTGAGAGTTAACACAAGATCATTTACACCGAATCTAAGAGGATAAGGCAAAGCAGAAGAGACACTCAACTAGGAAGAATTCAGAGTTAGAACTTCCTCTTGGCTCAAAAGCAGGTGTTAACTTTCTTGCACTTCCTTTCTAAATTCCCTAACACGGTCTTTGCTTCTGCTCCAGGCTGGTTCATCTCTTTGCTTGGGAACCGGGGCACCCGGTTTCCTTCACCGTGCACCGTGATTCCGAGTACACCTTCTTGCCCGACTGGTATGTGGAAGCTCTGAGCATGGAGAAGCCCCCGACGCCCCAGATCCCAGACTGATGAGCTCAACCTCGTGGAGAAACTGGTTTTTGGATCAAGAGCCGGTGGGCCCAGCAACCCAGGGTGGGAGAAAGAGGAGAGGACGAAGAGAGACTGAAGGTTGGATGATGGGGGAACCTCCACCGCTAATCCCCCCAGGTCATGATGAAACCGGAGCAGGGCAATAAACTGTGCTTTGTTTCCCACTGATGGTTGTGAAGCTCTTCTCTCTGTTTCTCATTAATGACTTTGGAACAAAGCTTTGGCCAAGTCTGTGTAAGTGGGGTGACCATTTGGTGGCTATTGGCCATCGCTGCGTCAAACGGCTGACTTGCCCAGTTGCGGGTAATGGAAGCCACACATGTAGGCCATGCACTGGCATGGTAGGGAAATCCTTCTAGTTTGCTTAATTGCATGCATTAGCAGAAAGGAACACCAGCCTGATGAGAACTAAATATGCCCAGAAGGGATGGAATGTTGAGAACAGCAGAGAGAGAAGCTGCAGTGGGGAAGAAGAGAAAGAAGTGGTTTAAACTCTTGAGAGCTTATTGAATTCTATTAGAGGAATGTATATTCTTTGCAACATCCTAACTTGATTGACTTTAGAGCGCCAAGTGTTCAGGATGCACAAGTGGGTGGTCATGTGCAACAGGTAGGATGTTGGAGCTGACTCAGCAAGACACTTCTTACACTCTTCAAGGGGATAATCTTAGTGGAGATGTGGCCCTGAGAAATCAAAGGGGTGATCTTGGGTCAGTCATGTTCTCTTCACCCACGTTACCTCAGAAGGCGAGAATATAGGAAATGATGACATAAATTGCTTTGGAGCCCCCACAGGGGAGAAAAGTAGCATATTACTATTTAAGCTGAGCGAACACTGCAAGGGAGCTTAAATTGAGTCACTTCGGCCTGTGAGAGCCATGCTTGCCAGGGGATGGCACGAAACAGAGCTACGATGTGGTAGATATTGGAGCACTGGCATTTGTCTACTGGAGATGGATGAATAGTGAACTAGCAGGGTGGGGGCTGGTTGAGAAGTCTGGAGCTATTTTTCACCATAGGAATAAAAAGCTGAGAATCTTGGGAAACTGAACTCCGAACCCACCATTCCAGTTCTGTTTCTACATTCTTGGAAGAGGGCTCACGCTGATTCCTCCACCCCCCCCAATCACATACTGTTAGCTTAGCCTGACAAAGCTCTCAATTTCAGCCCTGGCCTCTCCGTCCTCCTGACTCAAGCCTCTCTTCCCTTTCTAGGCTTGGGAGCCAGTTCGGTTAAGAGTGGCAGACTCTAATCTGGAGAACCAGGTTGGATTCCCCACTTCTCCTCCACATGCAGCCAGTTCTCTCAAGGACGGTTCTCTCAGAGCTCTTTCAGCCCCACCTGCCTCACAGGGTGTCTGTTGTAAGGAGGGGAAGGGAAGGGAAAGGAGACTGTAAGCTGCTCTGAGTGAAGGGCAGGGTATAAATGCAACCATTCTGTGTCTGAAATGGCGTCTCCCTCATCCATTGAGCATCAGGCCTCAGATTAAATGTATCGATAGAGTCTATCAAAAAGTACTAGCCATAATAGGAGTAGGTGCCTTTAAGGATTGCTCTTCCCAACAGACATGGGGAACAGAAAAGGGGTGTTTTTGTCCTGGGCTCATTTGTTGAAACAGATTACCAAAAGCTTCTTCGCGCAACAGCCTGGTTTTTGAATGCTGCCCTCCACCATCTCACTTTATCCTCTGCATCCTTCCATTCCCTGGCAGGGATGTTTGCAGATGGGAGCCCAAAGCTGACAAACTTTTAGGAAAAAGTCTCAGGGTTTCCTTAAATTCCACCCCAGGGAACATTCTTACACCAACACAGAAGCTCTTTCAAGATGGGGGTTTGTGTGTGTATGTAATACTTCCACAAATTGTACAACTCTGAGAACTTGTTGCTAGAAGGCATTCCTTTGCTGACAAAACAAGGTGGGTTGAAGAGTATCAGAACTGGGGTCCTCCCCCACCCTGGAATATCACCTTGCTCCCCCCCTTCAGGTGTTACTCTGGTCCAAAGGGATTTCTCCCCCCTCCCACTTGTACAAATGAGATTCATTGACCAGCAGAACAAAGTTCGAGTCCAGTGTGGCACCTTTAAAGCCAACCAAGTTTTATTCAAGGTGTGAGATTTCATGTGCAGGCACACTTCCTCAGACACAGTGAAATGAAACTTACCAATCCATACATATAAGGCAGAGGTGGAATGGCAAATTAGCATACAATATAATGAATGACATGTTTTAACAGGCATACAGGAATAACAAGCCAAGTTTATAAGGTCATCATCGTTGAGATTTAATTCCAAGGGAAAACATACTGGGTGCTAAGTTGCTGTTCAACCTCTGCCTTATATGTATTAAATTCCATTTCAGTGTATCTGAGGAAGGGTGCGTGCACACGAAAGCTCACACTTTGAATAAAACTTCGTTGGTCTTAAAGGTGCCCCCACTGGATTCCAACTCTGTTCTACTGCTTCAGACCAGTACGGCTACCCACCGGGATTCATCGGTAGAATTTGTTGCCAATAAATACGGGAACAGACAGCCCTCACCCATGGTGGAAGGATTCTGTATGAGGACTGGGGCTACTAAACTTGGTCATAAACGACCCGGATTCTCTGTCCTCAGGTGACATTAAATCACAATGAACGATTCGGAAACCAGAAGATCACAAAGAGTTTCTGAAAGGCCTCTGATGAGAAGGCAGCGGGGCGTTGAGAGAAAGCAAACGCTAGCATCCCCAGTGAGAAGACTGCATCTTCTTTATTCCCGCAAGATACAACTGTGACCTCTCAGAGGTCAGGAACCCAAGAGACACCCTCGCCCCTTCCCACCAAGGCGAGAGGCAGAAAGGCAGCTGCTCCCCTTCACTGGGTGTAGAGGCTGGCCGCGAAGACAATATCCCTCTTGATCATGTTGGAGGCCGTCTCCATCTTGGCGTGCAGCGTGGGCTCCCCTGTGACGCGGGCTGCGTTGCGCATCTCCCGGCAGGTTTCGTCCAAGCGCTGGATGCAGCGGACGATGATCCCCTCCTGCACGTCCGTCAGGCGGGCGATCTCAGCAAACGGCTAGCGAAGAAGCAGCAGCAGAAAGGGAACCACAGGAGGCAGTTAGTCAGGAGTCCCTTGCATGGGCCACGTTCCCCATCCTGGTCTGAAACGTCAACCGTGGGCCAACCCGGGGCCAGCAAGTAGATGGAACAAAATGGTGCAGACCTCCACGGCCCCAACTGCTATCTATTTCTACGCACACTATCTCACTTGTATTTTATTTCTCAAAATATTGATAACCCATCTTTGTACAAGGTGACTCAATAAAAATGCTTTAAAATACCTATACAAAATGCAATAGAAGAAGAGGAGAAGGAGGAGATTGGATTTATACCCTGCCCTTCACTACCCGAAGGAGTCTCAGAGTGACTCACAATCTCCTTCCCTTTCCCACAACTGTGAGGTAGGTGGGGCTGAGAGAGCTCTGACAGAAACTGCTCTTGAGAGAACAGCTCTGAGAGAACCGTGACTGACTCAAGGTCACACCAATAGCTGCATGTGGAGGAGTGAGGAATCAAACCTGGTTCTCCCAGATTAGAGTCCACACACCTACGCACTACACCAAAGCGGCTCCAAAGTAATCTCCCATTCCCACCCCCCCTCCCCAAGCTTGGAACAAGAAGCCAGTCAGGTAGCCGTGGTAGCAGCCATAATAGCCCAGACTAGCCTGATCTCTTCAGAGCTTGGAAGCTAAGCAGGGTCAGTATTTGGAAAGGAGACCAACAGGGAAGACTCTGCAGAGGAAGGCTAATGGCCAGCCACCTCTGCTTAATCACTTGCCTTGGAAACCCCACGGTCCTGGGATCGCCCTGAGTCAGCTGCAACTCAATGGCACCCTTCACCTTTTTAAGGCAGGTATTATCCTGGCCTGTAGCTACGGTGAAGCTATTGGGGGCTCTGCCCCTTTCCTTAAAGGGCCAGCCCCAGAAGATCTTTTGAGAAGAATGGGGGGAGGGGCGCACACGGGGAGGGAGAGGGGTGGCTGCCATCAGTCGGGCTTGGGGGCGGATTGGAACTGACATAAAATTGCCCCACAAGCCGCAAAATCCTGGCTACAGGCCTGGTATTATCCCTCCACAATGCAAATGGGGGATTGCAGCTGAGGGAGTACCTGGCTTCCCAAAGGCTCTTTACCAAGTTCGTGGCACGGGTAAAATTCCTAGTGTACCAGCCTGGTCTATTCTGCACTAGCTCACAGCTGACAGTGTAAGCGCCCTTCCTTTAGCCCAGGGTTAACTCCCGGCTAAGAGAAAAGCAGTAACAACAGCAGAGATCTATGCATAAACACACAGTGCGAAGCCAGGCATGGGGGTGAGCGAGCGTTTGCCCTGGAGTCATTCCTTCCTGAGTTAAAGCAAAAATCTGTGAGCTAAAAAAACTAAGTTAGCTCACACTAGAGAGAACACTGCCTGTGAGATGGGTGGGGCTGACAGAGCTCTGAGAGAACTTGTGAGAGAACAGCTCTGAAAGAACTTGTAACCGAAGGTCACACCAGCAGCTGCATGTGGAAGAGTAGAGAATCAAACCCAGTTCTCCCAGATTGGAGTCTGCACTCCTAACCACTACACTGATGGGCATGTGGGGAGCAAGGAAGGGCTCTTGAACTGGGAAGGAAGGGACGCGAGATGCAGCTCGAAGCCTTACCATGCCCCGGGCCCATTCGTAGACCACCTCCACCAGCCCAAACTTGTACTGCTCCACAAAATCCTCCACTGACTCCCGCAAGCCACACTTGCGCTGCAGCAGGGCGATCTCTTCTGCCACCGACCGGATGTGTTCGATGCCCTGAAATGGTGAGTGGGACAGAGAGGCACAGGATGGTGTCAGCTGGGTGGGAGAATGTGGGTCCCTGCTTGCCTGGTGACCCACCAAGCTAACAGGCTGGCCCAGGAAAATGTATTGTCCTGCTTCTGTAGTACCGTGTTCTGCATTGTTTAATGGGTCATGTTGAGCGCTTATGCTCTGTTCAGACATCAGCTTTGTTTCAAATTTCTGCAATCCTAGTTCTATTACATTGCTTGTTAGATGTCTCCTTGCATTGATTTCCATTTTGCCATCCACACAGAGTAACAGTTGGAAATGATTATAAATAAGTAATTAATCAAATAAAGATGGTTCATCCCCAAATGTGGCTGTCCCCTATTTTCAGTGGGACTAGGATGTGGGGCATGCGCCAAGCACCCAGCAGGTTGGGCTGACTGAGCCCCTTGGAAGAAGGAGCTATTAAAGTCCCACCTGCTCAGGAAAAGCTTGTCGCTATTATGAGGGGGAGAAGTATTGCCAACAGCACAGAAGAGGTGGACTCTAGGGGTGGGCACACACACACACACACACACACACAATCGGTATTTTTCGGGTTCGGATATTCTGAACCCGAAAAATATCAGTATTTTCCGATACGCCCAAATCCCAATATTGGTATGTTCAAAGTCATTTATTATGGTATTACACCAGCATGAAACACAGAATAAAATATACCATAGTCATCGCCCAAAATCGTTAAAAGTTTCAGATAAAACTATAACAAATTTTGTATAAGAAATTGTAGATAGCATTTCAGTAACACATGGGGATATATTATGAGAGAAGGATTTTAATGGTATGATATTGGGATTCAGGAAATATTCAGGATTGCTGAATTCTTTTGTCCAATAAGACCTGGCTGGGACTCTTTTGCCCGGCGGCTGGAACGGAGAAGCCGGCCCCAGGATGGGCGTGTGGTGGGGAGCGCTCTCCCCGTGGCACGCAGACCCGGCTTGAGGAGCCCCCCAGCTGAGGCAGTGTGGAGCTTTCCGCTCCGGCTGCCCCTGCTGATCCTCTCCTTGGTAACCTGATTAAAAGCCCCCCTCCCCCAAAATAAGCTTTTATTCAGGCTCAGCTACATTGGTTTATGAAAGGGAGCAAAACAACTGTGATATATTATGCCAAAAAATTCTTCATAGACTTGTAAGTTATTTTCCAGTATCCAATTTACTTGGGGCAATTCAAACACAGCACCACAATGGACCATGCATATCGCGTCTCATTTCGTATACAAACTTTATCAGAGTAGGTAGCGTTGAAATTCCTATGTCATTTTAATCCATTTGGCAAACACTATAGTCATTCCTCATAGTAACATTCATCAAATCCTCTCTTGAGAACAGAACTCATCCACACGCAGGAAATCCATCGCTCAGAACTCATGACTGAAACCCGTTCTCTCTTTTGAGTCTCTGCTTCTCTTGGCCTCCCCCTCCCCCGTGACTTCCCAGCTGTCCCTCCCAGCTTTCACCGCCTGCTCACCTTCTGGAGGACGGAGGGCAGCTGTGGCTCCACCTGGGTGCGGACCTGGCAGACGGTGCAGCTCAGCAAGGCCACGATCTCTTCCGGCCGCAGGTCCGTCAGGGTATTGTCCAGGAGCAGCTGCGTCAGAAGCAGTTCATGGTTGCTGATCTGGCGGGCCACGCTCCCTTTCAGCTCCACCGCCCCTCCTTCGTTGATATAGCCCAAGGAACGCAGGACCTGTGGTGACCAAGACAGGAAGTAGAAATGGAGAAAGAGGCAATGCTGTTTTGGTGTTTGTCAAGACAAGGCAGTACAAAACACACACTCACACAATCTGAACCGCTTCTGTGGCCTGAGGAAACAAATAGCTGCATTTCTGCAATTTGGGGTAGAAAGTACTAGTTTTCCAATCTTCTGTCTTTGGGGCCTCCTGAACACTGGCTTCTCCTCAGAGTCTAAGGCCCAGTTCTAAGAGGTGATATTAGTCAGGCAGGAGGACTCAGTGGAAGGGCTTTGCATGCATCTGGTGCCTTGTTTGTACTGGGCTGCCATCCATTCAAAGCAGTGACATCACCAGCATCCCCTTTTAGAACTGGGCCTAAGAGAAGGCGGGGCAGGAGGCAGTGAATTCTACATGGGGAGAATGATGCGGGATATATGTAGGAAACTGCCACTAAGAGGGACCAAAGAAGACCCACACTGAGGCCAAGGGTGTCCGCACAAATATTAGCTTCCATCACCCCCATTAGAAGGCCTCATGTTTTGGGAGAGGAGAAGATGGCCTCACCAGGGCTCCCCTTCACCCTCTTCCCTTCTAGATCACATTCCAATATGCCAATGCCCATCACTCCTTCTACAGGACCTGCAGATATTTATCCAGGAAAAACTAACAAATCACCATTCACGTCCAGGCAGTCTGGACAAGAGTCATGCTTAAAATAATAATTGAGCTTAAAATAATAACTGAGCACCCTTAAGTCACAACCGAGTCTCGGAAATCCCGTGAAGTTCCACCTGAGAGGGTTTTTCAAGGCAAGAGACGAGCAGAGGCACTTTGCCACTGCTTGTCTCTGTAGAGTCTTCCTTGGTGTTCTCCCATCCAAGGAGGTGGTGGCGGCTACGAGCATGGACAGCTTCAAGAGGGAATTAGATAAACATACAGAGCAGAGGTCCATCAGTGGCTATTAGCCACAAGGTATAGATGGGACTCTGGGGCAAGTGATGCTCTGTATTCTTGGTGCTTGGGGGGGGGCACTGCTGGACCTCCTGATGGCACCTGGTATTTTTGGCCACTGTGTGACAGAGCGTTGGACTGGATGGGCCATTGGCCTGATCCAACATTGGCTTCTATAATGTTCTTATGACCAGCCCTGCTTAGCTTCCGAACTCAGACTAGCCTGAGTTATTCACGCCACTACCAAGGGTTGTGCTTGCAAGGATGTATTTATTCTAGAAAACATATATGCTTCCTCTCCAGAGACCCACTTTCCATTGGGTTAGCCTGTGTGCCTCTTTTAAGCAGTGGCTCACCGGAGCGCAGTATGTGCAAGGTCCCAGGGCTCGAGCTCTGGCATCTCCTGCTAAAAGGTAGGTGGGCTCAGGAAAGGCCTTTTGCTGCCAAAGACCCTGAAGAGTGGCTGCTCGTCAGAATGGAAAGGGCAGAGCTTCACACGTGAATCTGCCTTGTACTGAATCAGACCCTTGGGCCCATCAAGGCCAGTACTGTCTACTCGGACTGGCAGCAGCTCTCCGGGATCTTTCACATCACCTCTTGCCTGGCCCTTTTTAACTGGAGATGCCAGGGATTGAACTTGGGACCTTCTGCATGCTGAGTAGATGCTCTGCCACTAAGCCGTGGCTCCATCCAGATGGATCAATAGTCTCAGTATCTGAACAATCACCGGGAGGGACCATGGTTCAATGGCAGAGCATCTTCTTGGCGTGCACATGGTCCCAGGTCCAATCCCCGACATCTCCAGTGAAAAAGCACCCAGTAGAAGTTGATGCAAAACACCTCTGTCTGAGACCCTGGAGAGCTGCTGCCAGTTCGAGTAGACAATACTGACCATGATGGACCAAGGTTCTGATTCAGTACAAGGCAGATTCATGTTTGTGTCTCATTCATGAACAATCACCCCCCCCCCAAGTACTGACACTGGCTGGGTAGCTGGCTTCGCACTGGGGGGGTGGGGGGCAGATGTCAAAGCCTTGGGGAGAGGGAATTTACTGGGTTGTCCCTTCTTGGTGTTACCCTCAGTCCCTCAACTTGTCCACCTGGCCACGGGGTGTTTTGCCCTACCCCAGCCTTACCTCGACCCGCTGGTAGTATTCGGGGAGCAGCATCAAGGACTGGTCAGACAGCAGGAACCGCAGCCGCTCGAGCTCCTCTTGCACCCTCTGTCGCTCTTGGAATCGGTTATACTGGAGGGGGAAGGAAAGAGTGAAGTGAGACCTCTTGGACACCTTCCTGATCTGTATTTGGGCCTGGGTACACCACAAGGGGCCTTTCTCTGTCCAGAGCTGTATGGGTTTCGACGTAGGACAGCAGGAAAAGTTTGGAGATAATGTAAAATTGCCCCCCCCCCAAGCTTTTTTGCGTATTTCCTCTCATTTCTGTATATCACACCTGATGGCACTGAACCATCACCCTCTGACCATGCAAAACCTTGCTAAGTCATTCCCACCTCTAGAATCTTTTACGATTTTGTTTGACTTTTCCCATAAGCTTTGCCTCTAATATTTCGGAGGAAAACAGGGATGTGCTTTGCAAGTATTCTAGAATTATTTCCTTGACACATGAAGCTGCCATGTACTGAGCCGGACCCTCGGGTCCATCTAGGTCAGGATTCTCTACTCAGACTAGCAAGCTGCTCTCTGGGGTCTCTGGCTGAGGTCTTTCACATCACCTCCTGCCTGGACCTTACTAGAGAGGGATTGAACCTGGGACCTTCCTACATGCCAAGCAGAGGCTCTACCACTGAGCCACAGCCCCTTTCTATGACTCTCCAGGGTCCCAGGCAGAGGTCTTTCACATCACCTAATGCCTGATCCTTTTAACTGGAGAGGCCTGGGACCTTCTGCACACCAGGCAGATGCTCATCCACTGAGCCATGGTCTCTCCCTGAAGATCCCCCACCCCATGTGCTGACAGCCATACTCTGTCTGCTGTACTGATCCTGTAAAAGCTTGTCTAGGTTTTCAAAGCCAAAAAAGGGGATTGGTTATTTAGGCATAAAGGAATGCTAGCCAAAACACACACACACACACACACACACCTGTCCTGCACTCTGTTACCAGCAAAAGGCTCAAAAAGGGCATGAACTGGTCATGTGCAAGAGTTTTGTGTGCATATGCATTAGGGATCCACTGCAAACACATATCTAACTTCTAGAGAGGTGAACCCGAAGAATAACAGCCTTAGCCACTTAGCAATGTTTTCACAAGGTATTCCGCAAAAATGCTAGGGAGATGGTTCCTCACACACACTGTCTGCCCTTACTAAGCAGGAATTGTTGATGTGTTTGTAGGCCAGCCATGAGGACTATTAGCCAGAAGGTATAGATAGGAATTCTCAGTCTGGGGACAGTGATGCTCTGTATTCTTGGTACTTGGGGGGGCAGCAGTGGGAGGGCTTCTAATGTCCTGGCCCCACTGCTGGACCTCCTGATGGCACCTGGTATTTTTGGCCACTGTGTGACAGAGTGTTGGACTAGATGGGCCATTGGTCCAACATTGGCTTCTCTTATGTTCTTATGTTCTCTGTGCTTATATGTAAGCAGAATTCTGAAACTGGTATAAACTTACGCAAAGGAGTTTAGGGAGGTATTTTGTTTTTGCTTGTTTTGTTTCTCCCCAGCCATGGGAAAGGAAGAAAAAACACAATACTGTGTAAAAATGTTCCCTTCCTCTCCCAATTTTACGCTGCTGGTTCTCCGGCTTTTAATACCATAGTGCCCGATGTTCACATCCTTTATCCCTGCAAATACAGACTAGGCCATTTGATTAAAAGAAAGAGTCACCAAGAATTTAAAGGAGCTGAATTCTGCAACAAACACCATCTTCTGAGCTCATTTGCACACTTGATACATATACACGCAAGTGCACCCTCTCCACCACTTGGGGGGAAAGGGAGTCTCAAGGCAACCTGTTCTCCCTGACCCCTCGTTCCAGCACTGCCTGCCCCATACTGACCTCCGTGGGGAAGCGGGGGCTGTGCACACACTGGAACCCGGGCAGCCTCTCCTCCAGGCAACGGGCCCTCATCACGCCCTCCACCACCTCAATGTCTTTCAGCTGAAGGTCGTTCACGGGATCCAAGAGCGGGAGCCCTTCAGGGGAGCTCTCAGCCAAACGCAGGAGCTCCTGAGTGGCCGTGGATGCCGAGGGCCCGGGGGGGTCGTTTCTGCAGGCAGCCAGACAGAAATGATTAGAAAGCAGCCCCCGGCCTCTTTTCTACATGCAGCTCCGGAACCAGCCCAACCCACGTGCTTTGGATTGGCAGTGGCAGCATTTGTCACCATGCCCCTACAACGATGTCTGCTCCTCCCTTAAGATGGCTTTTTTGGAAGCAAGAGGATGCACACCACCACTTGGTGGTTTCAAAGGGTAGCAGTGTTGGTCTGCAACGGAACAATGAGATCCAAGTCCAACCAGCACCTTCGAGACCAAAAAGAGTTTCCAGAGCCAAAACTTGGTGTAGTGATTAAGAATGAAAGAGTGGTGGACCCTAATCTGGAGAACCAGGTTTGATTCCCTGCTCCTCCACATGCAGCCAGCTGGGTGACCTTGTGTCAGTCCCAGTTCTCTCAGAGCTGCTCTCTCAACAGCAGTTCTCTCAGAGCTCTCTCAGCCCCACCTACCTCACAGGATGTCCGTTGTAGGGAGAGAAAGGGAAGGAGATTGTAAGCCGCTCCTTCAGGTAATGAAGGGCAGGGTATAAATCCAATCTCTTCTTCTTCTTCCTCTTCTTCATCCGATACAAGTCAGAAGGGAGATTTCTAGACTCAGAGGTCTCCATTCCGACTTGTCTCTGACAAAGGCAGCCTTGACTCTCAAAAGCTTATACCCTGAAAATCCTGTCAGTCCCTAAGGTGTTACTGCCCACAATCACTTGGGACTACACTGTGATTGACACCGATGGTCTACATGACAAGTGGAATCAGGGGACTTCATGCACACGTACCAGAGCCCTTAGCGGAAGGCAGCACTTACGGTCGATTCAGGAATCTTTGATATGTTTTAAGGTCTACCTGATCAGAATGCTCCACTGTTCCAGACCCCCTTCGACCACAGGAAAGGTCTGAGGGGGGGAACCGATCCACTGCTCTATAGGATGCTCCTCTGGCTGCTCCCAAAGAGAATTACTACTTCTACAGGGCACAGAATAGATGACGATGGGCAGGTAACCCTACATGACTTCACGCAACTTTACCGCTGACGAGGGGCAGACATGAGTGAAGCAAGTTCCCCTGTGCATGAGCCAAGTGAGAAAAGTGTAACACTGTCCATAGCGCCTCCCCAGCTCACCTGAACCTGGGCATCTGTCGCTTCTTGAAATCCTCCAGGATGCGCTCCGCGTTGACTCGCAAGGTCTTTGTTGTGATACCCCAAATATCCGCTGGGCCTAGTTTCTGGATGACGTGTCCACAGGGGCCTGGGGAGGGAGGGACAGGAAAGAAGTGTTATGCAACATCCTGTCAGGAGCAGCCCCAGCCCAGGACGAGGGGACACAACCCACTTGGAACAGGATCTTGGGAACCTTGCCTGCCAGGCTGGCTTTTTCAAAAGACTTCTTTTGGATGGAGGGAAAAAACTTCCAAGTTTCTAGCTCTCAAGTGGTAAATTCTTGCCAGCAATATTTGCAGACAGCTGCCTTGGTTCGAGGGTGGTGTCTGTCATGACAAAAGGCTAAAGAGTCTGGAACTTTTCCGTTTAGAAAAGAGATGACGGGGGGGAACGATGACATGATAGAGGTTTATAATTATGCATGGGGTGGAGAGAGAGCTGACAAAGAGAAATTTTCTCCCTCTCCCAAAATACTAGAACTTGAGGACCTCCAATGAAGCTGATGGGCAGTAGGTTCCGGATGGATTACACAGAGAGCGATTAATGTATGGAATTCGCTGCCAGGGGATGTAGCGATGGACACAGGAATAAACAGCTTTAAAAGGGGATTAGATAGATGAATAGAGGATAAGTCTATCAGTGGCTACTAGCCATGATGACTATGGGGAACCTCCACATTCAGAGGCACTAAGCCTCTGAATCCCAGAGCCAGGAGGCAACCTCAGGGGAAGGCCTCGGCCTCTATGCCCCATTGTTGGCCCTGCAGAGGAACTGGTTGGCCACTGAGTGAGACAGGATGCTGGAATAGACGGACCATCAGTCTGATCCAGGAGGGCTCTTCTTATGTTCTTATTCTCCTCTCAGTCCCTCTGATCGCCTTTCTCTCTTTCCTCCTTCTCTGAATTCTCCAAACAACATTTAACACATTGGCCTTTGCAGCTGGTTTTAGTGGTTCTTCTTGTTGTTGTACAATATCACTGTACGCTTTGGGTACGTTAATCAAGAAACAGTAGTCTGAAATAATTTGAAGGCCTGTTGCTAATGGTGACTGCAACAACTTGAGTCAATAGCAGTTATGGCGATGCTGCTAACAAAATGGAGTGTGAGGCTGTGGCTCGGTGGCAGAGCACTGGCTTTGTGTGCAGGTCTTTGGTTCAATCTCTGTTGGCAGGGTGATAGACCACGATGGGTAGCCATATTACTCTGTCTATAGCAGTAGAGAGGGACAAGACTCCAGTAGCACCTTAAAGACTAGCAACATTTGTGGCCGGGTAGGAGCTTTCCTGAGTCACGGCTCACTTCTGCAGATACGTATCTATAGAAGTGAGCGGTGACTCACGAAAACTCCTACCCTGCTACAAATGCTGTTAGTCTTTCAGGTGCTACTGGACTCTTGCTCTTTTCTACTGTCGGCAGGACTGAGAAAAGACCTCTGTCTGAGACCCGGGAGAGCCACCGCCAGCCAGCTCTGTGAGAGAGACTGTGTGTGTGTGTCCGTGCAAGGTTCCTTAATCTAGTTACAGGCAGGTTGGACCCTTATATAAGGTCACAAACATGCCATCCACTTTTGCTTCAGAGAAAGCCCCAGTGGGGGGGCTTTATTTCTGAGTGCCCATGCATTGCCCTGACCTGGATGGCCCAGGCTAGCCCAGCTGCGTCAGATCTCAGACGCTAAGCAGGGTGGGCCCCGGTCAGTACTTGGGCGGGAGGCCACCATGGTAATCCAGGGTGGCCATGCAAAGGCAGGCAACGGCAAACCCGCCTCTTGCCTTGAAAACCCTACAGGGCCGCCATAAACTGGCTGCACCTTGATAGCACTTCCCACCACCAAAGATTGGGCGCCATGAGAATTCAGGAGCCCTGGCCCTCTCCTGATCCCCCTCCAGTGAGAGCCAGTTTGGTGTAGTGGTTTAGGAGCATGGACTCTAATCTGGGAGGGAACGGGTTTGATTCCCCACTCCTCCTCCACATGCAGCTGCTGGCATGACCTTGGGTCAATCACAGTTCTCTCAGAGCTGTTCTCTCAAGAGCGGTTCTGGAAAGAGCTCTCTCAGCCCCACCTGCCTCACAGGGTGTCTGTTGTAGGGAAGGGAAGGGAAGGGAAGGAAGGGAAGGGAAGGAAGGAAGGGAAGGGAAGGGAAGGGAAGGGAAGGGAAGGAAGGGAAGGGAAGGGAAGGAAGGAAGGGAAGGGAAGGGAAGGGAAGGGAAGGGAAGGGAAGGAAGGAGGTTTGTAAGCCGCTCTGAGACTCCTTCAGGTAGTGAAGGGCAGGGTATAATCTCTTCTTCTCTCTCCAAAAATCTACCCCCAAAGATCTCAGAAATCGCAACGTTCCCCCCAAAGAGATCTCCCCTCTTACCCTCTGGGAGGAAGAGCTTGGTGCACAGAAGGTCATCAGGAAGCAGCACCTCCGGAGGGGAGATCACCCTGCTCTCTCGATTTGCCTCCGAGTCTCCTTCGGCGGGTTTCTTCTCGCATATCACCAACGCGTTGAAGGCTCGGTTGGCCGCGTCAGAAGAAACCTGATGAGATTGGGAATCCGAGAACATCGTATGGAAACGGGGCCAAAGCGCGGCACCGTCCAGCCCCGAAGCCCAAAGGCAGCGCTAACCACCCACCGTATTTTTACCACTCGGTGGCAGCATTCTAGACCACAGCGGGCCAGGAGCACCACAAGACATGGCCCCTCGTTTACAGGGCTTAGACACACTTCTGGTGAGTAGTTCTATCAACAGCCGCAACGGCTGGTCTTTTGTTTCCTTGAGCAGAAGCAGTATAATTCTGGACAACAGGCGCTAGGGACGAGGAAGCAGTGTTGTCTTTCTGCTCAGCATCTGAGGCATCTCTCTGGCCCTGTTAGAAACGGGATGCCACTGTCAAGGGATCCACAGTCTAACCACAGGCCAGCCACTTGAACACAAGAAGCTGTTTATATTGCCCCAGGGGGTAATGAAGGTCGGTACTGTCTACTCTGACTGGCAGCAGCCGCCTAGGGTCTCAGGTAGAAGGCTTTCCTGTCACCTGTTGGTGGTGCAGAAAGGTATAGTGGTTAAGAGCAGGGAACTCTAATCTGGAGAACCAGGTTCAATTCCCCACTCCTATACATGAAGCCAGCTGGGTGACCTTGGGCCACTCACAGTTTTCTCAGCCCCTAAAAACAAATCTAGCTCACCACTAGCGTAACGCTAAGAGCTAGAACTTGCAGCTGCCAGACAATCTTTGGATCTCCAGGCTACTCCACACACAATGCCATAATACACACAATACACACAATGGAAAGTGCCATCAAGTCGCAGCCCACTTGTCACAACCCCGTAGGGCTTCCAAGCCAAGAGACTGGCAGAGGTGGTTTGCCAGTGCCTGCCTCTGCATAGCAGCCCTCAACTTCCTGGTGGTCTCCCACCCAAGTATTAACCAGGGCTGACCCTGCTTAGCTTCTGGGATGTGACAAGATCAGGCTAGGCTGGACCATCCAGACCAGGGCAATCACTTACTACCTAATCTTTCTTTTAGCTGGCGCTTGAGCTTCGGACTTCCTGCATCAAAGCAGATGCTCTACCAGTGGAGCCACACCCAGCCTACTTGTGTCAGAAGAGGTTAAGAGCGACTTTATCAATAGACGACTTGGGCACACGAGCCTAGCCGTACACTATGGAAGGCAAACAGAATGAACGAAGCAGGAGACCAGTGGCACCTTAAACAGAAGAAGAGATTGTATTTATACCCCCGCCTTCCACTACCCAAGGGAGTCTCAGAGCGGTTTACAAACTCCTTTCCCTCCCCCTCCGCACAACAGACACCCTGTAAGGTAGGTGGGGCTGAGAGAGCTCTTTTGAGAACTGCTCCTGAGAGAACAGCTCTGAAAGAACTTGTGACTGATCCAAGGTCACAACAGTAGATGCATGTGGAGGAGTGGGGAATCAAACCTGGTTCTCCCAAGTTAAAGTCCGTGCTCCTAACCACTACACCAAACTAGCTCCTAACCACTACACCAAACTGGCTCTCTAAACACTTAAACATCTGAAGAAGTGAACAGTGACTCACAAAAGCTCATACCTTGCCACATATTTTATTTAAGGTGCTACAGGACTCTTGTTCTTTTCTATTTACATGTTGTTAGTTGTTCAGGTGCTACTGGACTTCTGTCTTGTTTTGCCACAGCAGACTCACACAGCTACTCCACGAGAAAACAAAACTAGTTCCCTGTCTGATTTGGAAGGGGAGGGAGGGAGAGGTCCCTTACCATACCAAGAATACAGCAAAATCCAGTAAGGTCCTCAGCTCTGACAAAAACATTCACTGGGAAAGCCAAAGGCAATTTTACTGGTCGTTAAACTCCACAACAGCTCCCACGGTTCTGGCTCTAACACATGGCCATTTATTATGTCCCAGATAAAGCACACGAGGCATGGGAAACGGAGTGCCAAAGAGATTCCTCCTTCAGTGCCAAACTGCAGCTGCCTTTGGGGTGGCTTTTCTTCCGTACAGACAGAAATTCCTCCTTTAAGTACTTCATGCTAGAGGAAGAAGCTGGGGGGGATTGTTTAGCCAAGGTGGGTGGGCGGGTGAGCGCCAATCTTTTCCCCCACAGCCAACAGCACATGAGAGGTCTCCCCAGATGTTCCCCCTCCTCCCCGACACAGAACTCAGTTCCCTGATAATTCTAACGTTAATTTTGAAAAGCAAGAACCTAGTCCTCCTGTTTCAGTGCCTACCTCAGTTCCAGAAACAAGAAAGGGGCTTTAGGCGCTGAGGAGACTGGACTTCCATGCCCCATACAGCCACCCACTCGATTCTCAACCCCCTGGCCTTTTCCACCTATCCCCTCCCCCCACGTCAGAATGAACATATTAAAACAAAACGAGGCAGAGATCATTCTCAGCACCACATGGCATGCAGTTGAGCCCCACACCTGCCCCGGTTACCTGCAAGATCACCGCCAGGGCATTCCTGTGCTCTTGGTTTTTCACCACAATCACTCGCCCCACAGAAAGGGCCTTCAGTCCGTTCACCGACTCCATTACTCGCCTCTGAAAGCAAGAAGGGGGGAGGGGGAATTAGCTATAAAACAGCTCGTCTCCGATTACTTCAGAAGCCGATTTCTGCCCCCTTTGCTCCTCCCAACCAAACTAGGACACTAAGAGGGGGAGAACCCTGTGTTTTATTATATAGTGCTTTTTTATATTACGTCACTCCCATTTCCTCTACAGGAGACTGGGTCCTGGAATCCACCTCCCTTAGCACCCCTCCCCCACTCCACCCGGTCACGCATAGACCTCAGACCCAGGGCAGCAACCTGCTACTTCCCACTCCCCGCCAGATGCTTTCTTCCCAGTGCAGGGTTTACATTAGACTCAAGAGACCTCCAAGCAGCCATTCAGAACACACACAAAAACAAGGCTCTAGTCCTCTTTGCAAACGATATAAAGTCTTGAATACAAAACAGCCAATAAATGCTTCCCAAAGGGGTACTTTGGCATCAGAATACCTCTGCCTCACCTAGACGGAGAAGTAAGACCCTGAACAACAGAAATCCCCTGCATCATCCCTTGGTGGTGGAAAAGGCCATCAAGTTGCAGCCGACTTATGGAGACTCCAGAGGGTTTTCAAGTCATAAGATGACAGAGGTGGGTTTGCCGTTGCCTGCCTCTGCCTAGGGACCCTGGGCTTCCGTGGTGGCCTCCCATCCGAGTACTAACCAGGGCTGACCCTGCTTAGCTTTCAAGGTCTCATGAGATCGGACTAACCTGGGCACACACCCCTCTTAGATGCCCTGTTAAAAGGGTGAGCTCACATACCCCCCCACGCCTTTCCCCCAGCCCTAGATGAAGTCTAGAATCCCAGGGTAGAAAGGATTCACAAACACCCTCCCCAATTCCTCCAGCCACCAAGAACTCAGTTCCTGGAAGTACCACAGGCTGGAAACCCTAATCCCAAATTCACTTCACTGAATCGTGCCAGAAGACCCCTTGGTTATTTTGTGCCAGCAAGAGAGTTTCATCATCCAGCCTGGGCTTCTATCCCACATGCTGTGGGTATGTGCACACACATATGGAGATGTGATCCTCTCATCAACCCTTCCCCCAAAGGCCCCCCCCACACACACTCCCCAGCCAATCACTCCTGGATCTGAGGACTGTGGTAGTTGCCCCCTGCCCCGAATCCTGAGTGGAAGGGCCTGGAATCCATTCCCATACTTGTATGAGTTCTCTTGTCTCCTGTAGCTCTCGGACGACGCGGGAATACTCCTGGAGATCGCTGAGCTGTCCTGAGGTATCCGCTGCCTCCATCTTGGCCCACATGCTGCTAAGCTGGGCAATCCTGTGTTCATAGACCTGGGGGTGGGGTGGAGGGAGAGAGAGAGAGAGGGAGAGAGAGAGAGAGAGAAACAATGGAGAGCCAGGCCCTCAGCCACTTGGGCATCCTTCCCATACTGCTCCAAAACCCCACCCGATAACAGAATGTGAAACATCTGAAGGCCTGTTAGGAAGGCCAGTGTGTTTTTTTATTAGATATATTTGTTTTTGTTTGAAATCTTGTAGTTTGCCATCTAAAATGTATGGAGAGGTGGGATACTGATTTTTTAAAAAACTAACTAAATATATCACACTCAAGTATGGTCACCCTCCAGTTCCCCTCCAGAGGTAACACCACCCATCATTAGCCTTCATTCCCATGATGCTGTGCTCCACAGACACTTATCCTGCCTCTATTCCCATCAGTCCTGAAATTCTATTGGGTTCCAAGGCCCTACAGCTTCCTGTTTACTACTTTACATAGAGAATGATTAAAATGTGGAATTCGCTGCCAGAGGACATAGTGATGGCCACAGGAATAAACAGCTTTAAAGGGGGATTAGATAGATTCATGGAGAATAAGTCTATCAATAGCTACTAGCCACAGTGACTGAGGGGAACCACTACTAATCCTCTGAGTCCTAGAGCCAGAAGGCAACAACAGGAGAAGGCCTCGGCCTCTGTGCCCTGTTGTTGGCCCTCCAGAGGAACTGGTTGGCCACTGTGTGAGGCCTGGACTGGATGGATCATTGGTCTGATCCAGCAGGGCTCTTCTTATGTTCTGTTTCTCCTCTCCTCTCACACCCTCAGCCTCCCTCCACTACAGAGACCTTCATAATGCTGCCTGTTTACTCATTGGACTCCAAAGCCCATAAGTTGGACCCGGATGAGTCACTCTCCTTTCCCGAGGTCACCCACCTTGCTGTCCTTCCGGGCATGGAACTCAGAGAAGCTCCTCTTCATCATGTCCTCCACACGAAGGGCTTCCACCTTCAACAGGTTAAGGATCATGGCATACGTCAGGCGGAACTGGGACTGCAGCTGTGTCGGTTTGCCCTGAGGAGATGGAGAAAGCATAAAGGAGGAAGAAAAGCAGCAGGTCTCCAGGGACTCAAAGAAGGTGTCATATCACCTGCTACCTGAGATCTTTCATCTGCAGGGGCCACGGATTGAATATGTGACATTCTGCAGAGAAACCGCTGACCTCTGACCCCTGCTTTCTGCTTCCAATTATTTCCTTAAAGCCAAATTTGGATTCTGGGGCTTGACTGGAGAACTTCATGGCCTGAAACATGGGCAGCTTTCAGTAATAAGAGCATGTGGTGACAGTTTCTTGCCTTACATAGTTTTGAGAGAGAGATTAGACAAATCCTTGGAGGATAGGCATATCGATAGCTTTCAGCCAAAACAGAAAACGGAACCACCATTGTCAGAGGCAGCAGATCTGTGAATATCAGACACTGGAGATAAAAGAACTCTATTTGTGACAAGATATTTGGATTAAGCAAATGTTTGGTTTGATTCGGCAAGGATGTTTTTAAATGTGGTTTTTGTTATTTGTTTTGTGACTCCAAGAGGTGGGTTTGGTGGAAAAATTATATAGTCGACCTGAGTGTCCTGAGTATTGATGTACAGATGAAGAAAGGATGAGGATTTCAACTGAATCTATATATATACATCATTTTCTCCTCTGGCCTTAATTATCCCCGTAATTTCAGGCCCAGCGCTTTGATAAGGCTACCCTGACACAGCTTAGCTTATTTTGACAAGGGCTGGGAAGCTCACCAACATCATCCGGTGAAGGTCGGCCATCTCAGGCACTTGGTGTTTGCACAGGATAATCACCATCCCTGTGGTATCGAGACCTCGGCGCCCGGCTCTGCCTGCCATCTGGATGTACTCAGCTGTTGGAGACAAGAGTTGAGCTTGCCATCTCTCCCCTCAATCGAAATGGCCCGTAAAAACTAGCTGCCAACTAGGGTTCTACAGATATCAGGTTGGATCCAGCAATGTGGGAGTAGAAAGGGGAATATACTTAACTGCAACGTGTTGTTCAGGAGGGGCACTTACACCCCCCTTTTTCAGTATTTATGGAATTTCAATTTTTATGGAAATATTTTAGGCAGTTTTCTTAATTAGACTGGGTTTTTTTATTGTATGCATCACCCTCTTTTTGTTGCGTTGTTTCCAATTTTTGTAATCCATTGTATCAAATTGTTTATTTATGTATTATACTGCTTCTATCCTACTTTTTTAAAAAATAAAAAAGTAACCCACAAGCAAGTCTCAGCACAAAGTCAAAACAGAAATGAAGTAAATAAATAACGCATCATTGACTGAACAAAGTTTGAGTCCAGTGGGGGGTTTCGGTTTCGGCGCTGCGAATGGCGGCCGCCTCTCGGGACGCTCCCAGAGGCGGTTAGCCCACACGCAGTCAGGGGGGGTCTTCGCGTATGCGAAGGACCCTAGTGAGCCTTAGGTAAAGGCTCCGAACCGGGGGCGCTTGGGGAGTAGCCTCTTTGCCGGCAGACAGCCGGGAAATTGAGGCTTTCTCCCCGCCCCATTCGGCCCCGCTGCGTTGTGCCCGTAATGGGACTTAGCGGCGCCACCGAATTCCAGGAGTGAAGACAGCGTTACGATTTAATATAAAAAGAAGAAGTGGCATCGAACCGTGAGTTGAAGATCGATTTTGAAGCGTGAATTGAGCCCCCCCGTAAGCGCTTAAGCGTATGGGAGGAGGGAGAAATCCCCGCCCCTTTTGAGAAGCAAGATTTACAAAGGGTGCGCGAGGGGGGCAGAGAGGAAAACAGTGTTGGTGAAAGTACCGTTGGAGTTGTATAAAAGAATCGATCCTATTAGTTTCCTTGGGGATGCGGCACGAACTTTATAAAAGTAAATAATAAATCAAAATGTCGACTACGGGGAAAGTCCTGCAGAAACCGGAAGAGATGAGAGGAGGGACTTCCGGCCCGGGTAGCCCCCCCAAGAGCTAGCTGTCAATCAACAGGATCTGCGCCCTCTGCTGGAGCAAATACAGAAAATCAATGAAACTTTGCTTAAAGTGGAAAGTGTCTTGGTTAGTCGACAGGGGAAACTGGAGGAAATAGAACAGAAATCGGATTTGATTTTAAGTTTTCAAGGCGTGAAAGAAGAAGAGAAAGAGGATCTCGGATTTACCTCGACAAATGTTTTGGCACCCCTAACTGGCAGTGAAGCGAAAAATTTAAAAGAAGAGGTGGACATGGCTCTCAAAGCCTATTCCGCTTTTATAAAAGAAGATACTCTGCCAGTAGAAGGGGATGTTGAATATAGCGGGCAATACACCAGAGATCCGATTCCATGTGCAGTAATTATGGCGCCCTGGAAATTTGAAAGCCGGAAGCATAAGGAAAAAGAGAAAAGAAAGAAGATGGATTACACCTTTAAAAAGCAAAAATTCTTGAAGAGACACGCCAGTTTGGAGGAAGATGCAGCATTCAAAATTGGCAGAGAAAAAGACGGCAGCCTAGGGGAAGGAGGCGACGGATTGGAAGACATCAAAGTTGATAAGGACTCAATCTACAACTGGAAGAGACCTAAAAAGAAGACATTTTAAGGACTGTTCGTGTACCATCTACAGGGAGCTGTTTGATTACTAACCCCAATGGACTTTACTAACTGTATTAACAGAGTGATTTTGGACTTTGCAGTTTAAAAGAAGATCTTCGAATCGCGATAGATGCCAAAAATGGTATTAATTACTAATTAAAACTAACCTTTACTAACAGAGAAAACTTCACTCCATCTTTCTCTTTCTCCAGCTGTCTACCCTTCCTCTTTCTTATAAAAAGAATAAAATTCTCTCCTTTTTAGGAGAGTTTTACCAAAAAAAAAAAAAAGTTTGAGTCCAGTGGCACCTTTAAGACCAGCAAAGCAACAAAGTTTTATTCTGGGTGTAAGCTTTTGTATGCATGCGCACTTTCGTGCGCATACACCCGAAATAAAACTTTGTTGGTCTTAAAGGTGCCACTGAACTCAGACTTTGTTCAGTCAATGAAGTGTGCCTGCACACAAAAGCTGATACCCAGAATAAAACATTGTTGGTCTTAAAGGTGCCACACTGGACTCCGACTTTGTTCTGCTGCTTCAGACCAACACGGCGGCTACCTCACCTGAATGTAGCTCCACTGACTGTTGTGCTCACTGCTCAGGAACAGAACAAACGATCGCATTCAAATTCCAGTAGTGTGTTAGTTTATTCTGTGCAAACTAGTAATTAGTCACAAGTACGGGAGGTGGATCCAGCCATCCTCCAAGGGACCTTCTGCAGTGTTTAAGGAAACCTTCCTCCTCCTTAAGTGAGGAACAGCCACATAAATTGGATGGAGGATTCAAACTTTGCTTACCAGTGTGCACAATGTCCATTTCCACAACAGAGAAAAACATTAAGCTTTTTTTAAAAAAACAAAAAAACCTCAAACCCTCACTCTTCTCCCAGGATTAGGGTTGCTAACCTCCAGGTGGTAGCTGGAGATCTCCTCAGATTACAACTGATCTCCAAGCGATGGAGGTCAGTTTCTCTAGAGAAAATGGCCACTTTGGAAGGTGGGCTCTATGGCATCATACCCCACTGAAGTCCTGCCCCTCTCCAAACCCCGCTCTCATAAGAGAAGCCATGTTGGATCAGGCCAATGGCCCATCCTATCCAATGTCACACAGTGGCCAAAACCCAGGTGCCATCAGGAGGTCTGCCGGCAGGGCCAGAACTCCAGAAGCCCTCCCACTGTTGCTCCCACAAGCACCAAGAATGCAGGACATCACTGCCCCAGACAGAGTGTTCCATCTATACCTTGTGGCTAAAAGCAAGTGTTTGGATCAGGAATTGCTTGGCCACCTTATTTGCAAAATGTCACCAGAATACCCTTTTGATATGGAGCCCTTTTACCTACCTGGCATAAGATCACGAAAGTTGGCACCGTCGTGTTTGCGGATCGAGTCAAAGACCACAGTCCTTGCTGGCATATTCACCCCCATGGCAAACGTTTCTGTGGCAAACAGGATCTGACAGAGAAAGACGGCTGAGTTACTGCATGCCCCCCAGTCTTAGGGTCCTCACCCTGGACAAGGTCTACCAGACTCACCTTGACAAGTCCTTTGCTGAACAGCATCTCTATCACTTCCTTGAGGATGGGCAGGATGCCGCTGTGGTGCACCCCAATGCCTCGTTTTAAGAGGTCCACCATGTGAAGAACCTGAAAGCACAAGCCACCAGGCAGTTCAAATGAAAGGCAGGGGCCCAATGACCTACCTGCCCATCTCTTGAAACCCACAAACAGCAGTGTTATTCCTCCTTGCCTTCCCAAGAAGCCTACTGCTATTATCTTAGCTTTCTCTGCTCTTCTCAGCTGTTCACCCTGCAAGTGATTGCCATTATGCTTCTTGAAAACACAGGCCACACAACTCTAGTGACAATGCAGCTTAGGCCCAAATACCAACAGGGGAGGTTGCCATATTGAAGACAACTCAGGCCTCGGGGTCATGTTGAACTCTGCTCCTCCTACCTCAGATGTATCTTTCTCATCCTAAAAAACCCACTTGGGACCAATTTCTCCCTTCTCACTAACTTCCATTCAACCTCTCTGTGGCCATTTTGTTGAGGCTCAGTTGCCTTCCCACATGACAGAAAGTCAAATTCCTGGTAGTTAAGTTTGTGAGGCATAGATTTTAGGAGGATCAGCTCCCCACCTCCTCAGACATATGAAAGACCACATCCACATCAGCAAGCTTAATTCTTGTGGAAACTACACCATATATCTTAAATTACTGCCAGCATCTCAGTTTTTTGTTGTCAACGCTTACGTCCCTCTGACCTGAGGCAACTGGCGGTCTGTGCCCTTCAGGCGGGAGATGCATTTCTGAAAGAAGACGTGGATCTCACTCTTCTCATTAGCTGTGGTCAGGTCAACAGTGGTGAGCATGGAGGCATTATCATCACAGCGATTGCGAGAGAAAGTGAAGGCAACCATGGGCAGCTGGTCCTTCTTACGCAGCATGTCGATGAGGGAGAGCCAGATGTTCTTGTCCTGACAGGAATTCCAAGAAGCAAAGTTTTCTAAAGGCTTGGACCCATCATGAGACAACTTGGCGATGCTTTATTGACACAAGAATGAGGCTCACAGATCCAGCCCCAGTCCCTGCCCCCTCTTCAGCACCCCAAAAGTGACAGCTGCTCGAAGCAGCTTCATCCTTTGACAAGGCCCCTTTTAGCTTTCTAAACTCAGGAAAATTGGCACAAGTTTGTTCTAAGTAGGCTGCTTGATCTATGGCACTCGTCAGCAATCAGTTACTGACAAGCCACACCGTGGTTTAACAACCAGGGTTGGACTAGAACCTGGGAAGCCCAGGTTCAAATCCTCACTCTGTCATGGAAGTTTGCTGGATGATCTTGGACCACTCTCTGTTTCTCACCCTAATCTACCTCACAAGAATTGCTATTGTGTGAATAAAGTGGATGAGGGATGAGTGAAGTGCTTTGGGTTTCCAACTGGGGAGAAAAATGGGAGAAGAAGTACAAGAAAAAGAGGAGGAGGAGGAGACTGGATTTATACCCCACCCTTCCCTTGGGAGTCTCAGTGCAGCTTACAATCTCCTTCCCTTCCTCTCCCCACAACAGACACCCTGTGAGGAAGGTGGCTGAGAGAACTGCCCTTCAGAGAACAGCTCTGAAAGAATGTGTGACTGACCCAAGATCACCCAACAGCTGCAGGAGTGGGTAATCAAATCCGGTTCTCCCAGATCAGAGTCTGTGCTCTTAACCACTACAGCAAACTATACTTTAAAATATATATATATGTACATACCAAGGAGGAGCACCCCATTAAGACCCTGCTGTCTTCTTGTTTCCTCTCCCCACCACTCCCACCTGACCCTTTCATTCCGTTTCCTTTCCGCCTGTTTCTCTTTCTCATTCCACCTGCCCTTGCAGTTACTTCAAATCCAACTGGTACAGAAAACCCAAGGTACATTGCCATATATGCTACATATGCTAAACTCATTCAGTCTTTACATCTGTATTCTCACCAGGAAGAGCTATATATCCTCTTTATTTTAGTAAATTTCTTATTTGGAATAGCATATTGGAATAGTGATTGTAAAGTAATGCGATGAAGACTGGAATGTATTTCTCTGATCTGGTGACAAAGGAGACATAACACTGCACAACCATTCACCCCACCCCATTAGTTACCTCCATGCTTTTAAACATTTAAACATAACCATAGCTAACAGCCAAGGGCTGGCCCCTGTGCAGATAGCCAAACCCAGGTAATGGGGTCAGTCATAGCCATACTTTAGGGGTTTGCAAACCCAGAGGGAACCTTCAGATTAGCAGATTTTTGCATCCATGATTTTAATTATGGATGCAAAAACACAAAAAACAGCACTAGAGTTTCAGGTACCATTTGGAACTGCCATAGCGATTCAGCGAATGCACTACTCCCAAATGGCAGAATAAATACGATTGCTGATAACCTGGAGGAAATAAAGAGCCTTGCCCCATTTAACAGAGGCTTAACAGGATGTTGTTCACCAAGTTATATTTACCTCCATGCTCTGAAAAGCTTCACCTGCCCATTTCCTTAAGCCTCTCTTAGAAGGGCTTCTCCAGGTTTGTTGGCAACCCTAAAAACGAAGGTTTCTGGCTCAGGATAGAGCTGGGGGAGGGGTGTGAAGAAACCTCCAGTCCTACCTGCCCTGGCCCAGCTCCCGGGTGCATAGGCTGCTTGGCCCCAAACGTCTGAGAATACTTGCTGGTTCGCTCCTTCTTAGCTTCCACAGCATCATAGTACCTGAAGGGAGGAAAAGCAGACATCAGTTTTTTATGGCCTTTTGAGTGCACCCAGTTAAAATACAGACAAGCTCTAAGGTGGAAACAAGAGTGTAGCCCTTGAAACTTTGTCTGGAGGAAAGTTGGGCTTAGGGCACACTGAGATGATAACCCCGTGCCTGGGATTCGCCGCAGGTTGGGGGCCTCACATGCCTGAATGTTCCTACATGGAGGAAAAAAGTGTCCTCACACAGAAAATTAGTACATCTAGCTTCCTCCCTGAAAGGCTAATTTTCTACGTGTGTAGAGTTCTAAAAATACACTAAAGAACATTTTATTGCATCAAAACTCCCACCTCTACCCTGTGTGAGGCCCTGACAGAGGCTACTCTACGCAGAGTAAACTAGGCCTCAGTCAAAGCCGTTCAGATTGAATTCTAAAACCCACCTCATCCACCAAAAAACTTAAAACAAGTTTAAGTCTGTTCTCAGATTACAACTCTTCTAGATATTGTCAAAGCCAAGATGTTAAAACAAAGTACTGAAAGGGTACAAAGTGATTTTGTTTGGCAAAAAGGGGAGAAAATGCTCTTCTAATTTTCATAAATATTTGAGTTTGGAGAGAATTTGAATTTTTTAAAAAAAGTTTAAGATGGTATCTGAAGAAGTGAGCAGTGACTCACAAAAGCTCCCACCCTGCCACAAATTTTGCTAGTCTTTAAGGTGCTACTGGACTCTTGCTCTTTTCTACTATTTTAAAAGTTTGGTAAGGAACAAAGTAGCAGCTGAAGGAGAGATGAAAGGCAGTCAGTAGCATACATGCTGGAAAACACGGTACAGGGAAGAAAGGGGCACGGGAAGCTCTGCCACTGTTTGAAAATTAAAGCCTTTCACAAGTCTGTTTTCTTCAAAATGTTCCACCGCTAAGAACCAGAAAACTGTCAGTTCAATCAAGGGAATACAAACTGCACAAGAGGTATTAGTAGGCCATACTGAATTACAGAAGAACGGTCTAGAAAGCTGTGGAAGCCAGCGATCAAAGCTTTGTTATCATTTGCTCTGAAGACTGTATCAGGTGGTTTCGGACAAGAACCTTCTAGAGGTGTGCAATTTTTTAAAATCAGTATTTTCCGATTTGGGTCTATTGGACTTGAAAAAAATTCAGTATTTCCGAAAAATCCTGGGTCCCAATACCAGTATGGTATCCACATCCGGGATTTTTCAGAAATCCCAATTTTTTTCAGGTCCAATAGACCTAAGAAGAAAAATACTGGACAAAAAAAAAGCCAGCCTGATCTTGGGGCTGGCTTGGCTTCTTCTGCAGCGCAGTTGAAACTGTGCTACAGGAGAAGCTGGCCTCAGGATCCGCATGCCGCAGGGAGAGACCTCAGTAGAAGCTTGAGAAATAGCATGGTCTGGCAGCATGATGAGGACCTGTTCCCTCCCGCCTCTCTGCTGTTTTGGGTTCTACTGGTAATTCCCAAATATATTCAGGATTTTCTCAGAATTCCCTCCTCCCAGTTTTCCCTAGAAAACCTGGATAGATTTGGAAAGCCAAAATATAACTGAAAAATACCTTCCTTCTCTCAGCATGGACAAGTTGCCTCAGGAAGAAGGGAGCGGGGCAGGGCGGACAATCACTGCACACTTCTCCAAACTACAGACCGCCATGTCCCTCACGGGGTTGAGGTCACCCAGACAGTGGAATCCTATACAGAGTTCCTTCAGTCCAAACCCACTGATTTCAGTCACCTTAAAGTAGACTAGAGCAACTTTGCAAAATATGGCACATTTATGAGAATTCCTTTACATGGTTCACCAGCAAAACACGAACCAGGCTCTTGTGGCACACCATAAAAACAAAAATATTTTTTGTGTTACAATAAACTTCTTGTGGACTAAAATCCACTTAATCAAATATGTAGACTCTAACTCCAAAAAGTTTAAGCTAGAATTAAAATATGTCAAATCTTTAAGGGGCCTTAGGACTCCCCATTTTTTATATTAACACAGCTACCCTTCTGGAATAATTTACAAGGCCAACTCTGCAACTAGGTGGAGTGAACTATATAATGGGATACTATTAAAGGACAGCAAATTCCTCATCATCTATTTTTATTATTGTGCTTTTGACCACTATGATATACATGTGTGCACAGAGAACACAGCCACCATCTGGATTTCTTGCCTCAGGCACCGACACCCTACTGATCATCTCTGCCCTTACCCCTTGGTAAGGAAACTCCCACGGGCATCTACCAGGAGAAAGAGCTCATTCTGGGTCTTCTGGCTATTTCCGGTGTATAGGTAATGCTCCAGAGGAACCGGGCGCTTCAGCGTGCTGATCACATAGATTTTCTTCCGCTTGATCCTCCTGTGGAGAACGAGAACATCAACCTTGGTATTTTTTGCTGCTCCTTCGGAAGTCCCTTCCTTTCTTCCTCCACCTCAGCCTTCATAATTCCAACATCTCGTCCTAACACGTGTGTAGACCAGGACTCAAGCTAGCATGAAGGCCATTAGCTTCTGATAACAACATAAGAGCCCTCCTGGATCAGACCAGTGGTCCACCTAATCCAGTATCCTGTCTCACACAGTGGCCAACCAGTTCCTCTGGAAGGTCAACAACAGAGAATAGAGGCCGAGGCCTTCCCATGATGTTGCCCTCCTGGCTCTGGGATTCAGAGATTTAGTGCCTCTGAATGTGGAGGTTCCCCTCAGTCACCATAGCTAGTAGCCATTGATCCTCCATGAATCCATCTAATCCCCCTTTAAAGCTTGTTTATTCCTGTGGCCATCACTACATCCTCTACCAGCCAATTCCACATTCTCCCACAAGAAACCCTGGGAATTATAGCAGCTCTGCACCATGGCAGATAAGCCACCATGAATTTATTCACATGTAAGTACATCAGCTTGTTTGAATATGCTATGCAGGATTTTGCTGGAGATGGAGAAGGGAGCCACACAAAGCATGGAATTCACTCCCTTCTACACTAGGTACATTAGCAAGCCCAACATATCTTCACTAGATAGACCTTAAAGCAGTTTAGCTGTCGTGTGTCTTCCACAATGTAAGCAGGGAACTGCAGTTCCACCAGAGGACTACAGCTCTAATAGTTCAGCCTAAGCGCCTTCACCAAACTACAGTTCATACGGTTCTTTGGAGGACATCATAGCTGCTAAGAATAGTTTATTAACAGCAATGAAAACATTCCATAATAGCTAGCCTTTAGAGAGTGTGTTTCAAATGTTCAAATAAATGCTATTTCAATATTCTTCATTGTATCTCTGACATGCAGATCTGGTTTATTATCCTCCATATATTATATCTGGGAGGGGTCACAATTTATGACAGACACCATGGCTTGCCTAAGGCTGCTAGCACATAACACAACAGCAGCCCTGTTGGACTAGAACAAGGGTCCATCTGGTCTAGCATCTCACTTTCCACAGTAACCCAACTACATACCCCCAGAAAGCCTATAATGCAAGGCTTGGAGGCCAAACCCTTCCACATATTGTTCCCACCCCCAGCAACTAATACACAAAGGTACACTGCTCCTGATTACAGAGGTTCCAAGTAGCCATTAGTGCCAAGAGCCAACGATGGATCTATCCCTCAACTAATCTGACTCACATTCATTTAAAGGCAACACTACTGGTCATGACTAGGGTCTTTCTTTGCATTCTTGTTTTCCTCGCTTGTGCGTTCCTGTTGCTTCAGGGGGGTTTTCTGATCTGCACTTGTTTTGCTCCCTCTAGTGGTTGATTCGATATTACATCCATTTATGTCCAGCATATCTCCCTGCGGATTTAAACTGCAAGCTCTTATGCCAGATGTAAAGCGACATAAGACTAAACTGACCACTGGGGGGAGCAAAGCTCATGCAGAACTGAAAAAACTTGAAGCAACAGGAACACATAAGTGATGAAAATGAGAAAGCAGAAAAGTCCTAGATCCTGTGGCAATAGAACTTCAGACACACAAGATGGTCCAATGAAGACTTTGCGGTTCATCCTCTTCACTCTGTAACAGCTAGAGGTGGTACAACCCAGGTGTTGCTGCTTGGAGAATGTGTGCTCATACTGCCCAGAAAGATTTTTGTTATGAGCTGCCCCCTTCCCTACATCTCTATTCTTGCTCTCTGCCCTAGTGGGCTCTGCTTACCCAATCCAGTCAGCAAACTCCAGGGTGTTGGGGACGGTGGCACTTAGCAAAATTATGTTCACGTGGTCTGGCAGCATGATGAGGACCTCTTCCCAGACCACGCCACGCTGAAAAGGAAGGGGAAAACTGAGAAAGGAAGAGGGGAAAGCCCAACACAACCAGTCCCGTGACTCAAGCAAGGAGACACAAAACCCAGAGTTCAGAACAAGCAAAATGAAACATTCCCATAATTTCAGCTAATGAAGCCTGGGTGCTTCCAGACAACATCATAGAAATGGGGGGGGGGGGGGCAGGGGATACAGTTCAGTAATTTTACTTAAGGTTCTCAGTCCAGTCCTTGACATTTCTTGTCTTTTTTTTTTAACACACCTTGGAGCTGAAGGTTTTTAAAACCCGCATGGCTGTTTTTCTAAGATATCGAAAGCCAGCTGCCAGCTAGTCTAGATAAGGCAGCATGTTGAAGCCAATCTCCCTCCTCAGAAATATCACCCTGCACAGCCCTCTCTGGCCTGTACCATTTCAGGATGACATGAGGGGGCAATTCAACCTTCCATTTGGAAAACGATTCCCTCGCATACAGAAAACTAATGCCAGGGGGAAGGCTAAGCTAGAACCTTTTCTCCCCAATGTGCTCGATTTCTAAGAAGAGAGCAACAGGCATTTCTATGGTTGTTTACGATTATACAAAATACAATTATATTCTTTATCTTATCCTCACAATGACACAGAGAAGGACAAGGATTCATATTCTCACTTTAATGGAATGGAGGCATGTAGGAAGGGCCATGGCTCAGTGGCAGAGCATCTGCTTGGTGCGCAGAAGGTCCCAGGTTCAATCCCCAGCATTTCCAGTTTAAAGGATCAGGATTTATAGGTGATGGGAAAGGCCTCTGCCAGTCTGAGTAGACGATACTGACCTTGGTGGACCGATGGTCTGATTCAGTATAAGGCAGCTTCAGGTGTTCATCCACAGCTTTGCCCAGATCCACCTCCAGAGTGTTTATAAACCCAGTTCTCCCCAGGCCAAAGCCAACGCAGGCCATCTGTCAGAGGACACGCCACCCCTCCCATCCGATTTCATAATCCTCCCCTCACCTCAGAGTCGTTAATGTAATGCACCTCGTCAAAGATCACCCACTCCAAGTCTCTGAGGACGTCTGATCCGTTATAAAGCATAGACCTGATACAAGGACATTAAAAGAAAAGAGGATGTAGCAGAAGTAGGAATTCTCTGACCAACAGCAGAACAAGGGCAGGCCTTGTCCGATTTGGGGTATCAGAGAGCAGGAAACTATTTAAAATGGTTAATATTTTTTACCACAGGAGGTGCCATTGGGATTCCCCACTCATCTACATATTTGAGAACACATATATCTTTAGTTTAAAATACTCCCCCCCCCACTTTTCCCTGTCTGCAAGCAGCATGAACAGCCCACACTAGCCTGAGCCAGGAAGCTGGGCTCGGCCTTGGGTAGTACTTAGATGGGAGACCACCGAGGAGGTCCAGGGTTGCCGGGCAGAGGCCAGCAATAGCAAACCACCGCTGCTCATCTCTTGCCTTGGAAACCCCATGAGGGGGTTGCCATAAGTTGGTCGTACTTTGACAGCACTTAATTTCCCCCCCTCATTTAGAAATTCAAAAATAACCCCCTACAAAATGCAATAAATCCTCAGATAACTCCCCCTTCCAACAAACAGACTGCAAGCCTATGCAGGTTCAAAAGGAACACCTGTATTAGAATCTTGCGTCTTGCCTTAAAGAAACGGACAGCTGATATTCTCTGAATATTGAATTCCACGGTGTGTGTGTGTATATTACATGCTCTCAAGTCACTTCCGACTTAACACAACCCTATGAATTCATGTCCTACCAAATGTTCTATCGTTAAGAGCCTTGCTCAGGTCTGGCAAAATGGGAGCCGTGGTGGCTTCCTTGACTGAGTCAATCGATCTCACGTCAGGTTGTCCTCTTGTCCTGCTCCCTTCAACTTTCCCTAGCGTTACTAGTAATGACCTGCATACCCGATATTAAACCTGCAGAATACACACAGAATTGTATGTATAGAATCATACGGAAGAAGACACAGTGCCTAGTTTGGTCAAGACCCCTTTGGCTTGAGCCACAGCCCCTCCCCCATCCTCACCGGAGGATTTCCGTGGTCATGATGAGGCAGGAGGCTTCCGGATGCAGCTGAACGTCCCCCGTCAACAGCCCAACATCCCCAAAGGTGTTCTTGAAGTCCCGGAACTTCTGGTTGGAAAGTGCTTTGATCGGGGAAGTGTAAATGGTGCTGGGATGCAAATAAGGAGGCAGAGAGGAAAATGAGTTAGAAGTCTAGCAAGGCAGCATCTTGGGTTGTGAGGGAAATACACATGTGCATTCGCTGGTCTAGGCAAACGTATGATGTGTCAGCTCCGTCTCTGAGCGCGACGGTCTTCTAAAAGCAACACAATCCCCCCAAAATTCTTGAAAACTGCATTAAAAACATAAAAACGGGGTGGGGGGGGCGGTGTCCCACACACTAAAAGGAGATGGTCACAATAATTGTCCCAATCTATAAGAAAACCCACTTAGTCCACCACTTATCACTGCTTCCTCTGCCCTTCCAAAGCAGTATTAAGCTTTCCTCCCATTGTCACCCCGCTTCTTATCAGACTGCTGACTGGGACTAGACCGGGTTGACGCTGATCCCTTAGGAGCCCTCACAGAGATAGGAGGGCTATGAAATGTGACCGGCAGGGGGTGTTCTCACCGGGTCATGTGCTTCTGCGAGAGGGCAATGGCGTACTCGGCTACCACCGTCTTTCCAGCAGAGGTGTGGGCGGCGACAAACACGGAGTCGTGCTTCTCCAAGTGCAGGATGGCCTGTTTCTGGAAAACGTCAGGCTCGAAAGGCCACTGAGGAGAGCCAAAGGCAAAAAGCCACACAAAAAGTGAGTTTAGCGGTGCCCTCAGCCTTCCCCCTCGACAACCCCCCTCGTGGCTGCCCTCTCACCTTAAAAGCTGGATCTGGAATCCGCTTGTAGAAATCGCCCACGGGGGAGCTGACGTCCACTGGGATGGCCCACTGCTCCTTAGGGGGCTCGGCTGCAGAAGCTGGAGCAGCTTGTGGGGCTGGTTTGGGGCCAGATGTCACTTCCTGAGAGAGAAGCCGAAACAGAAAGGGGGGAGGGCTGTCAATTTCCTCACGACAACTAGCAAAAGAGGACCTCACAAGTAACCATTGCATAGCATTTATTGCGCAGAACGTGCAAATTTAAACACTGACTTCTATGAGTGAGCAAAGATTCCCAGATCTTCTGGGGAGCAACACAAAAATCTGGTAAGACCTGACCTTTGGAAGAAACAGGCTGAGAAAGGGGAACAGAGAGGAGCTGTAGGATTAAAATTAAACAAAGGCCACATGGGGGGAAAAAATCAGTTTGTTTCATGATGCCCACAGCCCTTTGGCCTGTTCCTCTCCCTCAGATCCCTAACAACTGGCTACAGCATCCACTCAGGTTCCTAGATAGTCCTCTCACTGTCTGGTTTCGCTACAGTCTTGGGACCTGCTGCAATCTGACCTCAGTCTTCCACGCCTCAAGATGCTTCTTAAAATATTTATTTCCCACCTTTCCTCATGGCTCGAGGTGGCTTGGTGCTCAAAATGAAAACATTATAGTTCAAGACCTATAAGAATAAAAACCCAGATGCTGCCCTGTTGGAAAAAGATACCTGCAGTTCATAGAAGGAGAAGGAGAGATTGGATTTATATCCTGCCCTTCACTACCTGAAGGAGTCTCAGAGCGACTTACAACCTTCTTTCCCTTCCCCTTCCCACAACAGACACCCTGTGAAGTAGTTGGGGCTGAGAGAGCTCTGAGAGAACTGCTCTTGAGAGACCAACTCTGAGAGAACTATGACTGACCCAAGGTCACACCAGCAGCTGCATGTGGAGGAGTGGGGACTCAAACCCAGTTCTCCCAGATAAGAGTCTGCGCTCCTAACCACTACACCAATTTGGCTCTGGTGAACAAAATGGGCTTGATTCAGCACCTCCTGAAGGAAGCCTGGCCCCTCAAAGTGGCTCGCTGTCCCTCCCTTGGCTCCTTAGCTCTTCAGACGCCAACCAAAGATTTTATTCCCATAGGCACACACACATACCCATGCGCGTCCCCACCTTAAGCACCAGCTCTTCCAGGCTGCTTGCCCTCTGAAGTGGGGCTGGTTCCGCGGGAGGCTTTTCTTCCTCCTTGGCCCCTCCCCTCCCTCGCGCCTTCTTCTTTCTCTTCTCTGCGTCTTTGGCCTTCTCCTTGCTTTCTTCATCGCTGGAGGACCCCAGCTCAAAGGTGTCCAGGGCCCCCAGCAGGTGGGTCAAGTTCAACAAGCCCGGGGAGGCCTTGAGCTCTATGGAGGGGAAGACGCGAGTCAGAGGCATCAGGCAAGCCGGGCCTGCTCTGAATCCAAATGGATCCAATTCCAGGCTGCGCCTGAAGTTTGCGGCTTAGGGAAAACAGACACAGCCAGGGAAGGGGCAATTTCCAAGCCTGTATTTCTGTATTTGGCCCCAGAGTAAAAATCCTGGCCTGGACAGCCCAGGCTAGCCCAATCTCATCAGATCTCGGATGCTAAGCAGAGTCAGCCCTGGCTAATATTGGGATGGGAGACCTCTGAGGAATACCAGGGTTGTGACGCGGAAGCAGGCAATGGGAAACTACCTCTGAGCCTCTCTTGCCTTGAAAACCCTGCGGGGTCGCCATAGCTGTGACCTGACAGCACTTTCCACCACCATAAAAACAAACTGCCCATCCTTCCCCTAAGTTCAATCTACCTGGAGAGTTCCCTCAGGATATTTCTGAGCCCTGCCCATTCAGGTCTTTGATAAAGACACGGCCCCAAAAGAGCCTCCTCCTGCCCGCCTCAACCCAAGAGGGGGATTTACCTTGTTTGTTGAACTCCACCCCCTTCTTCCAGCCAGGTGGTACAGTCAGCAAATCTAGGGGAGGGGGGAAACATGGAGGGACACGTTTGAAGTAAAATAGAAGTGTTACCAGTGTTCCCTCTAAGCTTAGTGTGAGCAAACTCACAGTTTTTTAGCCTCCGGCTCACAGTTCTTTGTCTTAGCTCAGGATGGATGGCTCCAGAGCAAACTAATTGGTGCAGCAGCCAAATCGCTCGCTCACAACTCTAATGCCAGTAGCTTACAAAGTAGAATTTTTGCTCACAGGACTCCACAGTTTAGAGGGAGAATTGAGTGCTACTCCTCCATTCAGAGACACATTGGACTGTTAACTTAGCAGGCTGGTGCTCTGGAGGGAAAAAACTGAGCCAGAAGAGCACCCACCGTACTGGCAGCTCCACAGGGGACAAACAATGAGATGGTCACAGTCAGAAGAACTTACAATGTATAAATCATACAACTGTGATAAAGAAGCATCCACAATTATTTATCTCAGGTGTTTTATACAAAATATTGATTTCTGAATATAATTATAACAAAAATTAATACAATAGAAACGAAAAGGCGGCGGGACGGTGGTCTCCGGATTGATGCTGCCGTTTCGACAATATGTCTTCTTCTGACCAAAAATTGTACAATCAGTGTGAAATATGGAGTTCCTCAAGCAACACAAAGCTGCATACCCATGATTTTTTGAACTCTTATAGCTTGAAAAGCAACATGGGAGAACCTGGGAGAACCTGTTCTAGTATAAGCCATGTTGCTTTTCAAGCTATAAGAGTTCAAAAAATCATGGGTATGCAGCTTTGTGTTGCTTGAGGAACTCCATATTTCACACTGATTGTACAATTTTTGGTCAGAAGAAGACATATTGTCGAAACGGCAGCATCAATCCGGAGACCACCGTCCCGCCGCCTTTTCGTTTCTATTGTATTAATTTTTGTTATAATTATATTCAGAAATCAATATTTTGTATAAAACACCTGAGATAAATAATTGTGGATGCTTCTTTATCACAGTTGTATGATTTATACATTGTAAGCTCCACAGGGGAAACATGGCTCAGACTCAGCCGGCAGCAACACGGATGGGTGTAAGCTCGCCCACTGCCTCTTCTTGCCACCCGCTTCCCTTTGTCATCGCCACTGGCTGGGTTCAAATTGAGAGGCTATTGGGGGGGAGGGGGGGTGATTTGATCCAGGCTGTTTTAACACCTCGGTCTGCCCTGCCTCCATCAGTCACAAGGAAACAGACTTCTGCAAGGAGTGCCCATGGCTCAGTGGCAGAGGATCTGCTATGTGCACAGAAGGCCCCAGGTTCCATCCCCAGCATCTCCAGCAGCAGCAGGAGGATGAAGAGGAGGAAGAGGAGGATTTATACTCCGCCCTTCAATACCCAACGGAGTCTCAGAGTGGCTTACAATCCGTTTCCCCTTCCTCTCCCCATAACAGACACCCTGTGAAGTAGGTGGGGCTGAGAGAGCTCTGAGAGAACTACCCTTGAGAGAACAGCTCTGAAAAAACTTGTGACTGACCCAAGGTCACACCAGCAGCTGCATGTGGAGGAGTGGGGAATCAAACCTGGTTCTCCCAGATTAGAGCCCACGCTCCTAACCACTACATCAAACTGCCTAGGACCTGAAGAATCAGGTAGTAGCTGATGTGGCAGTTCTTGACCTGTGACCCTGGAGATCTGCTGCCAGTCACAGTAGACAATACTGACCTCGACAGACTGACGGGCAGACTCAGAATAAGACACCTGCTTGTGTCTATGTGCTTCCTGGCAACAGTTTCTGCCATTATTTACACTGAGGACTGTGATGGATTTTAAGTATTCAGAGACACAATCTGGCTAAATACTGGGATATCAATACAGTAAATAAGGAATAATGTGCATGTGGACAGAGTTATGGCAGATCCTTTCCATCCACTGCTGCTTCTCCAACCTACTGCCTTATATCCAAAGTGCACAGTTAATAAAACTTTCTGCCGATTCTCCCCTCTCACGGAGTCCTCTGGAATTTTGTTTCTGGAGACCAGAGGACCCCTCCCTGGGAATGGCATAGCAGCAGTCTGCAGTAGGAGACAGGAGGATCATCATAAATAGCTACCCCTTCTTGAGGAAACTTAAGGGCACTTCTGTTTTCTTCAGGCGACTGGATACAGTACAGCTGGCAATTCAGCCTGCAAGCCTCCTGCATAGGAGACGAGAAACTGAGCAGCAACAACTTTGAGTAGGGCTGCATCAGCCCTTCTTAAGAGGAAGTCCAGGTACCTTTCTGGAAATCAATGTCCTCTTCCAGGTCCCCTTGACACTTGATTTGCTCTAAGCTGGGCTCATCCAACCCACCTGCAGAGGGCGAGATAAAACCACAGTAGGCAGCGAGCGACTAACGGCACGGTGAGAGTTCCGCAACCACAAGACTCAAATTCTGCAAGTCAGGCGAATGTGCTGGGGTGGGTGGGGTGGGGCAGGGTCTTCACCGGGCACAAACATTGCGCCGAATCACTGGTGCCACCTCACCATGCGTAACAAATGGGGCTTCCTACTCTTGTTCTCCAGTCAAGGCATAACAAATTTCCTCAGCGTTCAATGCTACATCACTCAGCCCCACCCACGGAGGGGGAAGAGGAACCTGGTACCTGGCCAGAAGGGATAGTTGGTGGCACTGCCTCTCAAAGCCTCAGCTGGGGGTCCAGGAGCCCGCTGGAAGGAAAGTGAATTTTTGGCCGATAAGCCCATATTGTCTACCAGAGCCTGGAACGGAAAGCAGAAGGAAGCATGTTATCTCAGGACACCTACCACCACCATTGCTTCCCTCTGAAAAGTCTTCAGACAGCATTCATAATTCAAGAATCATTAATATCTAAGCTGGGGACAGTGCTCGAATGGAAGCATCAAGCGCTATACCCCCTTGTAATCTTTCCTTAAGTCAGCAGGGGGCAGCAAAACAAGATTAAGAGCAGAGAAAAGTTTGCAGCTGTGTCAGATGAAAGAAAGGGTATGACTGGGACAATTTCTTCTACACCTCTTCCCTTCCTAGAGAGGTGAACAGGCAACGATAGCAGTTCGATGGCTGCCTCCCTTACTACTTTCACGGCACCTCTAAACTACCAGAGAAGAAGAAGAAGAAGAAGAAGAAGAAGAAGAAGAAGAGGAGGAGGAGATTGGGTTTATACCCCACCCTTCACTCGGAGTCTCAGAGGGGCTTACAATCCCTTTCCCTCCCCACAACAGACACCCTGTGAGGTAGGTGGGGCTGAGAGAGCTCTCTCGAGAACTGCCCTTGAGAGAACAGCTCTGAGAGAACTGTGACTGACCCAACGTCACATCAGCAGCTGCACATGGAGAAGTGGGGGAGCAAACCCAGTTCTCCCAGATTAGAGTCCGTGCTCCTAACCACTACACCAAACTGGCTCTCCAGAGTATATTGATGCACTAGTAAGCTCCCCCAACAGAGAGGAGAGGAAACCATTTCTCACCTCTCTGAAACCCAGCAGCTCTCCCGTAGTAGGGTTACGGTCAGCCTGAAGCGTTGAATGCACAGGGGTCACGTCCATCTCAAAAAGTGATTCAATGTCTTTCTCGCGGGCCCAGAACCTGCCTCAAGAAAGCAGGAGGTGGCATTGAGAGATATTTCCCACTCTGCCTTCTCCACAACATCAAGAGAGTTCCCACCCCACGTACAGACCACTGGGAACCACATCCCCTTTTGCTCATTTTGGAAGCCAAGCTTCAGACTCATCGCACCCTGGACAAAGTGCCTATTGTCAAGAGAGAGGGTCACCTCTGCAGCGATCAACTTGTTTTAAAACCTCAGCCTTTCCCAAGTGTTAAAGAATAACATGGGGAGAGTTTCATGTCAAATGCTGATCACTCTTCTGCTGTCCCCAGGCCAAATGGGTCACTGTTTGTGATTTTTTTTTGAAAACAAAATGGTAATAAATACAGATACAAAGTGATGATAAATAGAGAAAATACAGAAAAGAAAAAATGCTTACATATCATAAGTCTGTGTGCAGGGGTCTTTTTGTAGAAACACAGCTGCAGGAGCTCATTAGCATATGATATGCTAATGAGCTATTAGGCTATTAGCATATGCCACGCTCCCTGATACCACCGGAAGTGATGTCAGAAGGGGAAGCAAAAGGGGGGGGCATCTTCAAAAGCCTCCTCTTCTCTTCCCCAGCTGGCCTGGGTGGGGGAGCTAAGAGAGAAGGGGTTTAGAGTTTAAACTCCTTCTCATGAGAGTTGGGCTACAGAAGGAGGAAAGAGGGAAGGAAAGAGAGAGAGTAGAGAGAAGGAAAGGGAAAGAAAAAGAAGGAAAGGAGGAGGGAAAGAAAGAGAGGGAAGAAGGAGGGAAACAGGGAAAGGAGGAAAAAAGAGAATAGAAGAAGGTGGGAAAGAAAGCAAGAGAGAAGAGAAGAAGGAGAGAAAGAAGAAAAGGAGAGAAGGAAAGGAGGGAATGAAAGAAATTTGGCTGCAATTCGGTCTCATTATCTCCTATGGGCCATTGAAGTCAATGGTGAAAACATAGGGTACATTCTGGGGGCTGGAGGGGAAGGGGTTTGAGGGAGAGGCTCCAAACTCACAGAGTAGCTGATGGAGCCTCTCGCCAAGATACCCACCAAGTTTCAAGAACATTGGACCAGGGGGTCCAATTCTATGGGCCCCCAAACAGGTTGTCCCCATTCCCTCCATTGTTCTCTATGGTGGGAAAAAAGTAAATTTTTCTCACCATAGAGAACAATGGAGGAAATGGGGAGAACCTGTTTGCGGGCCCATAGAATTGGACCCCCTGGTCCAATGTTCTTGAAACTTGCTGGGTATCTTGGGGAGAGGCTCCATCAGCTACCCTGTGAGTTTGGAGCCTCTCCCTCAAACCCCCTCCCCTCCAGCCCCCAGAATGTACCTTATGTTTTCACCATTGACTTCAATGGCCCATAGGAGATAATAGAACTGAAATCGACATACAGCTGCCTGAAAGACTTCCCGGATGCCGGCTGGGGGTGGGGCTTGGCTCCTGAAGCTCCCAGAGCTGTGCTCCGGTGCGCTCCCCCCCCCAAAAGACCCCTGTCTCGGTGTGTATGTAGATAGATTGATGTATGGATGATGGATGATACATGATTGAGGTGATTATATATAACAAAATATAAGAAATATGATAGATGACAGAGGAAGATGGATGGATAGATAGTAGACAGACAGACAGATACATATAGAAGTGATTATATATAACAAAATATAAGAAACAGGAAATATTTCTCCCCAACATCCCCTTCATTACATCAAAAGGTTTTCTGGACACTGTCTTTAAAATACAATAAAGTTTACTTATGTTGTGATACATTTACATTCAAAATTTTACAAATTTCAAATTTCATAACTAATCTTTTTTTTCAACTGAATTATTATTTTCACCTTTGCTGCATACTCAGGACTGCATATTTTCGCCATTTCTGCATACTGGCTATAACTTTTGCCAAATAGGTAATATAACAAAAATACAAAGGGGGAAGTATTTTACATATCTTGTAACAGAAAAGAAAAAGAAAGATGAGAGATAAGAGATTGAGTGATGGAAAGATTGAGAGGTGGAGGTGATTATACATAACAAAATACAAGAAATAGGAAATATTTCTCCCCAACAACCCCTTCATTACATCGAAAGGTTTTCTGGACACTGTCTTTAAAATACAATAAAGCTTACTTCTGTTGTGATACATTCATATTCAACATTTTACATTTCAAATTTCATAACTAATCTTTTTTTCCAACTGAATTATTAATGTCACCTTCCCTGCATATTCAGGACTGCATATTTTTGCCATTTCCGCATACTCGCTATTACTTTTTGGCAAATAGGTAATATAACAAAAATTCAGAAGGGGAAGTCTTTTATATATGTTATAACAGAAAATAAAAAAATACTCCCCCCCCCCCCAAAGGGCTGCAGTTTGGAATATCAAAGCAACCTGTTTTAATTACAGTCATCTGGGCCAAGGACCATCTCACTGCATCTCCCCTCTGTTGCTTTGCTGCTGATGCTGATTTGAAGATATTGCAATCGACCTGCCTCCATGTATGTACATGTACGCAGGAGGCTAGGCTTTGTTATGTTATATGTGCCCGCTCGTATAGCTTATGCTTAAGCCTGAACCACGTTTTAACTTTCAGTAAAGCTTATTGCTTGTCTTGGTGCGTTCTCCTGCATGTGTGAGAGTCCAACCCACTCTTGGTCAGACTACCAGAAGGAGATTTGTCCAGGGCCCCAGGTGCGAGGACAGGGGAATCAAATCATCCCCGAGACAGGGCAGGGAGTTGGGAACCCGGCGGTTTTCCGACACCCGTCTTCCATGGAACCTGCAGCTGCGTCATACCTTACCTGTGAGATCTCTCAAAGTGGTGGATGGGAAGCCAATCTGGGCTGCTGAGAAAACGCTGCTCCAGTTCGGACGCCAGCTCCTCGGCGTAAGGGGGCAATCCATGGGGCAGCTGCAGTAGTGAGCAAGAAAGGTGGGGTCCTCAGACATTAAATATTGAATGCAGAAGCAATTGATTTTGGACGCAGCCACCTACTGGTTGAAGCCTTCCCGCTACCTTAACGGGCTCTCGCCCTGACCTGGATGGCCCAGGCTAGCCCGATCTTGCCAGACCTTGGAAGCCCAACCAGGCTTGGCCTTGGTTAGCATTTGGAAGGGAGACCACCAGGGCTGCTATGAGGAGGCAGGCAATGGCAAACCACTCCTGTTTGTCTCTTGCCTTGAAAACCCTACAGGCTGGAGAAAAGCTTTAGAATTTGCCAAGCAGATTAGTTGTATCCACCCCAGTACTTCCCATGCCAAGAATACCCAGCGCCATTGTTCCCTCTAAGCTGAGATAGTGTGAGCTAGCTCACAATTTTTTAGTTTCTGGCTCACACATTTTTATCTTAGCTCAGGAAGGATGGCTCCAGAACAAACTAATTTATGCAGAAGCCAAATTGCTCGCTCACAACTTTAATGCCAGTAGCTCACAAAGTAGAATTTTTGCTCACAAGATTCCACAGGTTAGAGGGAACATTGCCCAGCGCCGTTTTTTTATCCTCCTGAGCCACCATGACATTTTCAGATACCACTACTTCACTATAACACTAGTGAGCACTGAGGAAACGCTGCCAGGTTTTTAGGCAACTGGACCCCCCATTCACAAATGATGCAAATGCTTTTTTGCCTGTTTGCTTGCTTAGATGTTTATTTTTAATCCCATTGGTCAAACAGCAGCAGTTAACACTGCATCACACTGAGAAATTTCTTCCACCTTTTTTTTACCTCAGCTTTTCTCAAAGGAGCTCAGGGAGCCATATGGGGGTTCTCCTCTCCCTCCCTTATTTTATCCTCACAACAACTTTGTAAGGCAAGCTAAGCGGAGAGAGAAAGAGAGTGAGAGAGAATAATGGGCCCTATTTGTCGTTTATGACTCTTGTCGTGAAAACTGTAATTAAGAAGAAGTAACAGGCTCTAAATCAACTGTAGAAGCTCATGGGGAAGTGAAGATTTGAACCCAACTCCTCTCTGGTCCTAAATCCAGCACTCTAACCACTACACCTCAATTTTTAGAGTTCCTTCAAACTAATTTCTGTGCAGCAGAGTGGGCTGTTGCCTGTTACTCTGGGGTGCTGTTCCCTTGTTTCTGGCTTGGAAAGGGGCAAGCCCCAGCCCTTACTGTGGTCAATGGAAATCCATCTCCGTCGGGCTTCTCCTCTTGGGTGATGAGCTCAAACCGGCCAGCGCATCCGACCTCCAGAATCGAGAGAGGCAGGTCCAGAGGCCCCCTGGGGGGCAGGGCTTGAAGGTGAAACAAGGATGTGTCAAAATTCATCCCACCATCACTGTTAAATCTTGACTGTTGCTTAGCAGGCACCCCAGGCACTCCTTTATTCGTGGGTGGGCACCAAGAGATTTAAACCCATTTGACTTTGAACTAAACAAGTCCACTGGACTCAAGCCTCAGAACCAGAGCTGGATGTATGCACACTAAGTAAGCAGTGGTTTAAGGTCTCAGATTGGGACAGTTCTCTAAATTAAAAAAAATCCTAAAATTATTAAATTGATTGCCTTTCTTTTTTTAAAAAAAAAAATATATATATATATATATATATACCTGAGCTTTCTGCCGTCATCAGAGCCACCAAGGAAGCTAACAGATTAAAAACATTAATTGAGACTCATCTAGTCCAACTCCCTGCACAATGGAGGAAATTCTTAACTACCCCCCCATGCCCCCAGTGACTCCTGCTCCACGCCCAAAAGATGGCAAAAACAAAAAACAAAAATGCTCCAGGATCCCCAGCCAAAATAGCCTGGAGAAAAATTGCTTCCTGACCCCAAAGTGATGTTAAGCATTTCCCTGGGCATGTAAGAAAGGGCCACGGGAACTAAGTACTGAGGCCACCCTTCCTGCCCTCCCTCTCATGATCTGCCTAAGTTCACAGAATCAGCATTGCTCTCAGGTGGCCATCTAGCTTCTATTTGAACACCTCCAAAGAATGAGAGTCCACCATCTCCCAGAATACTTTGATTCCAAATCAACGTGTATCTGAACTCTGACTGTTACTGTTGTGCCTGGGCAGGAGGTATATGGTCTCACATGGATTTCAATCACTGAGGCTTCAGCTTCGAATAGAGTAAAAACGTGCATGTCTTGTCATATGAACACTGTCACTCCTAAACACTAAAGTTTTACAAGATTCCCAAGGACAAAATAAAACACACATGAAGCTGCCTTACACTGAATCAGACTATACATCCATGCTGGAGATTATTAGGAAGGGAATTGAAAACAAATCAGCCAGTATCATGATGCCCCTGTATAAATCAATGGTGCGACCTCATTTGGAATACTGTATACAGTTCTGGTCACCACACCTCAAAAAGGATATTATAGTATTGGAAAAAATGCAGAAAAAGGTAACTAGAATGATAAAAGGGCTGGAACACTTTCTCTATGAAGAAAGGTTAAAATGCTTGGGGCTCTTTAGCTTGGAGAAATGACAGCTGAGGGGCGACATGATCGAGGTTTATAAGATTATGCATAAGAAAGAGGTACTTTTCTCCCTTTCTCACAAGACAAGAACTCATGGGCACTCAATGAAATTGCTGAGTGGTCAGGTTAGAACAGATAAAAGGAAGTACTTTTTCATCCAAAGAGTGATAAACACATGGAATTCACTGCCACAGGAGGTGGCAATGGCTACAAGCATGGATGGCTTCAAGAGGGAATTAGATATTACAATTATGGAGCAGAGGTCCATTAGTGGCTATTAGCCACAAGGTATAGATAGGAACTCTCAGTCTGGGGCAAGTGATGCTCTGTATTACGGTGCTTGGGGGGGGCCAACAATGGGAGGGTTTCTATCGTTCGGGCCCCACTGGTGGACCTCCTGATGGCACCTGGTATTTTTGGCCACTGTGTGACAGAGTGTTGGACTAGATGGGCCATTAGCCTGATCCAACATTGGCTTCTCTTATGGTCAAGTCTTGTCCATTCAGATTGGCAGCAGCTCTCTGGAGACTCAGGTAGAGGTATTTCCCATCACCTCCTACTTGAACTTTACTGGAGTTGCCAGGGATTGAACCTGCACTCGGCCACTGAGTGTAGGCCCTTCCCCCAAACATCCAATAGCTTCCAGCCTTCCTTCCTATTTTACAGTTATGTATTGTACACTTAAGTTTTTCACAGCACAGAATCTCCTGTGCTTGTTCTTTTAACACCTACATGACAAGCAGAAATTCCAATAGTGCAATTAACCCCAGATGCAGATATGGACCGTTCCCTCTGTCATCTACAGACTGATATACGATCAGACTATTCCTCTGCCCATTTTTATATTATTAACTTTAAAAAAATGTGAATTTTTTTTTGCAGTGTAAAGCTAAAAATCCATTCCTTGGTCTCACAACCAATGTCACAAGTAAGTATTTGTTATTCATTGACACCCCACCTTTCTTTTCTCAAAAAGCAAAGCAAAACTCGAGGCAACTCACACAAAAAAATTACAAAACAAAATTGCTGAAAGGCTTGCCATCCCTCCCTTCCTTTTCTCGCACTGTGCCTGGCTAGAGTCCAATAACTGTATATTTATTCAGATGTTTCACCGCCTGCTTTTCTATCACCGTAGGTTGCTCGAGTCATCCTGTGAATACACGCCTTACGCATGTTTACAGCGGTGGAACTCACTCACCACGATCCCCCACTGACATTAATAAATCTGCATGAAAAGAAAGCGTCTCCTTTCTTTTATTTTCCCTTTTTTCTTAAGCATGCCCAAGCCAGCCATCTCCTCTCCCTGCCAGTCCCGCGGACACCGTCCCCTCCCACCTGATTCCACTCGGTAGCCTCACCTATCCTCTCCAGCTCCATCGCTGCGGTTGCCACTCGAGCAGGGGTGGGGCTTCACCTAACCTCCCCTAACCCGGAAACACTCCTTTCTACCCCCCCACTGCATAGTAAGGGCAAGAGCTCTGCAACGGGCAAAGGAAGAGGGAATAGAAGTGGCGGAAGGCAATGGCTTCTCCGGGCGGAAGAAGTGGCGGAAGGCAATGGCTTCTCCGGGCGGAAGTAACCGGTGTTCCCTGCCCCTGAAGGGCGGAAGTTTCCCCAAGAAAACGGGATTTGTCTATCATAGTAAAGGAATCATGGGGAAACAAATCCCGGTGGTCAGCCGTGTTGGCAAGCAGCAGAACAGGTTTAGAGTCCAGTGGCACCTTTAAGGCCAACAAAGGCTTATTCAAGGTATGAGCTTTCGTGTGCATGCACACTTCTTGAGATACAGTGAAAGCTTATACTTTGAATTAGACTTTGTTTGTCTTAATGGTGCCACTGGACTCTAAATGTGTTCTATCGGAAAACAAAGTTTGAATCTGGTGGCACCAAAGTTTTATTCAGGACATAAGCTTTCGTGTGCATGCACACTTCTTGAGATACAGTGAAAGCTTATACTTTGAATTCAACTTTGTTGGTCTTAAAGGTGCCACTGGACTCCAGATTTGTTCTGCTGCTTCAGACCAACACGGCTACCACCCCCACCCCCATCTAAAGGAATCATAAAACAAAGGTCGAGTTCAGAGGTACCTTTAAGACCAACAAAGTTTTGTTTAAGGTATAAGTGTTCTCAGATAGACTGCAATGGAAAGTAACAGTTCACTGATATACGTAGAGGGTGAACAGCAAATTAGCGTACAGCATAATAACGATGTTTTAACAGAGGCAGAAAACTAAACTAAACAGGAAAGAAGGGGTAAACAGTGTGCGGTCCAATGGAAAAACGATATGCAAATTATAACCCGTGTTCCCCTCCCCTGCCATTTTGTCCTTTACTGTAACCAAGCTAATGAGCGACCTTTTATTCAAATCAGAAACTGCCTGGCTTCCCAGGCGCACTTCGAACGCGTCTTCCGCTTCTGCTGTTCGACCAATGAAAGGCAATATGCAAAATCTCCATCCATCTTTTTTTTTCTTTTTCTTCACTTGACTTCCAGACAAGCTTGATCAGCCAATGGAACTGGCGTCGCGGGGCAGCTTATGAATATTAAGAATTATACCGCCTCCCCGATTGTGCGGAGAGCTTGTGGACGGAAGAAAGAGGTGCGCATGCGCGAGAGAGGAGCCGAGGAAAACAGAAGGACCAATTGGTGAGTGAAAAATCCGACGAGGGATGCAAAAATAGCGTTGGCATGAGTCATGGGGCATTATGGGACAGGCTGGCTCGCCAAACTTAGATGGTGGGGAAAGGAACATAGTTGGCATGAGTCCCAGGGCATCATGGGTTGCTCATTGGATTGGGCCTTGCCCTGGTGCATGGAGGATGGGCTGGGCTGTAAAAGACCTGTTTGTACTGTCATAGGATGTGCTAGCAAGCCGCGCAAGGTGGGGAGGTGTGTTTACAGGACAAAAGAGGTGGGGACCTTGCTGGTTTGACTGTAGGGTGGCGTTAATAGCCAAGCTCAGTTCTTTGACAGAAGCTTCTCTGCCTCTGTGTTTCTTTAGGTACACAAATGTGCTTGCACATGCACATGCATAAGGTACATGTGATTCCAGAGCTGTATTATTTTGGTATTACCAAATGTTCTCTTTTTTTGTCCTCTTTTTTGGTGTCTGTCTTCTTTTGGGTTCTTTTAAAAAAACTGATGAAAATTGTCCCTTTTTTGGGTCGGAAGGTTAGGCATTTTCTTAGTAGCAGTTACCACAGCTACTATAGTAGGGGTTTTTAGAATGAGATTTGTCATGGTGATCACTTGTTTGAAGTAGACACTGGGGAAATAGGTCCTCTTTTTTTGCTTTTCAAAATATGGTGACCCTAACTTTATTCTCATGAACATGAGATTATAAGAACTTTGCTCAAATCGAAGGCCATCTAATACAGCGTTCTGTTTCGTATAGGGGCCGGACAAAAAGGCTACAAGCACAGCATGAAGGCTAAAGCCTTCCTCTCTTACTGCTCTTTGCCAAGCGGTATTCAGGGATATGCTGCCTCTGTAAATGGAAGATTCCGTTTTGCCACTGATGGACCTAAACTTCATGAACCTGTTAAAGCCACCTAGGCTACTGGTTATCATTATGTCCTGCGCCATGAAGTTCCACAAAATAATTATGCATCGTGTGATATTTTATTTTGCCAGCTCTGAATCTACTGTCAGCTTCATTAGTTGTCTCTTGAGTTATACAATTTCAGAAGAAAAAGATCTCTCTTGCCATTGTCTGCACACCATGAATAATTTGCTCCCTCATTGTGTGTGTTTCCCCCCTCTAAACTGAAAAGCCCCACTCCACGGTGCTCTAAAATCTCTGTTTCCTGCCACGAAAAATCCCCAAAACACTCAGTCTGCAGTGTTCCTCTGCTCTTTTCTGCTTAAAGATGTGACAGGAGCTCGTAGACAGAACGGTCAGTTGTGCATACCACAGCTTGAAGGAAGTTGTGGAGCAATTTGGAAAAGACTCACAGGGAAAGCTGCTAATAGATTAGTTGGATACATAAAAAGATTGGCTTTATTTCCTGCTTGCCAGTGTTCAGTAGGACTTTATTATTGTACATAAGCTCCTATTAACATAATTTTTGTAACCGCTTATTGTGTCATGCAAATACCTCTGCTGTGTTTCAATTCTTTCTGGTGGGTCCAGATTGCTACAATCAGGGCCGACTGATCCATTAGGCATAGTGCCCAGGGCCCATGATACTTTTAGGGACCCACAAAAATGTTATAATTTCTTTTAAAAACAGAAGGAAAAAAAGAACTTTTGGAGTCAGTTAAGAACATAAGAGAAGTCAATGTTGGATCATGTCAACAGCCCATCCAGTCCAACACTCTATCACACAGTGGCCAAAAATACCAGGTGCCGTGAGGAGGTCCACCAGTGGGGTCAGAACACTAGAAGACCTCCCACTGTTGCCCTCCTCCCAAGCACCAAGAATACAGATTATCACTTGCCCCAGAGTCCCTGTCTATACCTTGTGGCTAATAACCACTAATGGACTTCTGCTCCATATGCTTATCTAATTCCCTCTTGAAGCCATCCATGCTTGTAGCCGCCACCACCTCCTGTGGCATTGAATTCCATGTGTTAATCACTCTTTGGGTGAAGAAGTACTTCCTTTTATCCATTCTAACCCGAACAGCTCAGTAATTTCATTGAGTGCCCACAAGTTCTTGTATTATGAGAAAGGGATAAAAGTACCTCTTTCTCTACCTGTTCTATCCCATGCATAATCTTAGGAACCTTGATCATATCACCCCTCAGCCGTCGTTTCTCCAAACTAAAGTTGCTGAGAAAAATTCTTTTTTCCTATCTGACATCGATGTGTTTGTGTCATATAGAGTTTCATTATTTGCCCTTACTGCAAAGAAAATAAGGTCTAAAGTGGCAGTCAGAGGGATGTAACTTAGGTCCTTGTTCTTACTACTATTGTTATTGTACTGTATTTGTATTTTCCTACTGACTTCTGGTTCTACATGGTATTTTTGATTATTTGCTGATTTATAGTTTGTATAGAATCTGTATTCCTCTCTGTTGAGGGTTTTGTGAACTTTTAATGGCCAGTGGCTATTTACAGTCGACTGAACTGAACTGAGGAAAATGTTTTAATTTTTTTCTCACATAACAAAAGGCAATTTTAGGGTACACAAAAATCTATTAAATTTTGCCCAAAACAGAAAAAAGTTGAAATATTTAAAGTTATATCAAAAATAATTTTTCAAATTGATATTGTTATGGTAGGAGAGGCCCCCAAAGACAAAGGTGCCTGGAGCCCATGAAAATCATAATCTGGCCCTGGTTACAATCCTGATGCGTTGGTTACTGAAAGTCCCACTGTGTTGATTGTGCTGACTCACTCTGCGTAATCCGCCTTGAGTGCCTATGAGAAAGGTGGACTATAAATAATGTAAATAAATATTTTTTAAAATGGTGTCTTTTGATGCTGATAGATATTTTTATGCAAGACACGTGGCTGCACTGATAAATAGGTATCTGTCTGCCGCTGGAGGGGCCAGACCTCTTGATTGCCCTGGGGCATCTTCCATACAGTGTTTCCCAGTATTCCCGTCCCCCCCAGCAAATGAGCCTTTTCCCGCCACAACTGACTGATGCTTTCCCGTGACTTCTTCCAGAGAGTGCCCTCTTCAGCCAACCATGATTGTCTTACCGCCGGGTCTGACAGAGGAAGAGGAAGCTCTGCAGAAGAAATTTGCCAAGCTCAAGAAAAAGGTCAGGTTTTTGTCAGAACTCCCCTAGGGGAGGGTGGGTAACACCTTAGCCAAAGGCGAGGCGGGAGGCTGAAAGGACATAGGAAGCTGCCTTTTACTGAGTCAGACCATGATCAAGCTTAGTGTTGTCTACTTTGATTGTCAGCAGTTCTCCAGAGTGTCAGAGAGAAGAGGAAGAGAGTTTCAGGAAGCTAGCAATGTTGGTCTGTAGAAGAGCTAGATTCAAGTCAAGTAGCACCTTTGGGATCAACAAGGTATAAGTTTTCAAGAATCAAAGCTCCCTCTGTCAGATCTAACAAAGGGAGCTTTGACTCTCGACAGCTTTTATCCCAAAAATCCTGAGAGAAAGGTCTTTCCCAGCACCTGGGGTCCTTTAACTGGAGAGACACCAGGGGATATGGGGCTGCTTCTCCCCTCAACCTATGAATCTGCCTAATGCAAGTGGTCCCCTCAGCACAGTCTTCCTTGCAGCTCTTTAAAGTCTCAGGCAGTGATTCGTTACCCAGCTGACCTGCCCAAGGGATGATGATGATGATGTGCTGTCAAGTCACAGCTGATTCAAGGCAGCCCCTCAGGGGGTGTCCAAGGCAAGAGACAGAACAGAGGTGGTTTGCCATTGCCTGCCTCTGCACCACAAACCTGGTCTTCCTTGGTGGTCTACCATCTAAGCACTAACTAAGGCTGACCCTGCCTCTATGTCACAACCCTGGACTTCCTTGGTGCTCTCTCATCCAAGTACGAACCAGGGCAGACTCTACCTCTGTGTCACAACCCTGGACTTCCTTGTTGTCTCTCACCCAAGTACTAACCAAGGTTGACCCTGTCTTTATGTCACAACATCCCTGGACTTCCTTGTTGTCTCTCATCCAAGTACTAACCAGGGTTGATCCTTCTTCTTCATTACAACCCTGGATTTCCTTGGTGGTCTCCTATTCAAGTACTCAACAGGGCCAACTGTTCTTAGCTTCCAAGCTCTGATGAGCTCAGGCAAGTCTGGGCTATTCAAGCTGCTGCCCAAGGTGCATGCCCTTGGGAAATTATGTGTTTAGACCCAGAGATCCTTTTAACTGGAGATGCTGAGTCTGGAGCCTTCTGAATACAGGACATGGGTTGTGCCCCTGAAATTATGGCTTGCCCTGGGGCTCCCATGAACAGGAGTGAAGACTGAGGTCCTCTGGGGGAAGAAGGGGGTCTTAAGAAAAGAAGGGCGCTTAATAACAATTTTTCTACACCAGTTTGGTGTAGTGGTTAAGTGAGCGGAATCTAATCTGGGAGAACCGGGTTTGATTCCCCACTCCTCCACTTGCACCTGCTAGATGACCTTGGGCAAGCCATAGTTCTGGCACAGCTGTTCTTGAAAAAGAGCAGTTTCTGTCAGAGCTCTCTCAGCCCCACCTACCTCACAGGGTGTCTGTTGTGGGGAGGGGAAGGGAAAAGAGTTTGTAAGCCGCTCTGAGACTCCTTTGGGTAGTGAATGGCGGGGTATAAATCCAATCTCCTCTTCTTCTTCTTTCCACCCCAGAAAAAAGCCCTTATGGCCTTAAAGAAACAACAGAGCTCGACCAGTCAAGTCAGCCAGGGTGGAATCAAACGCTGTAAGTCAGAAATCCATAAGAGACATTTGATGGGGTTAAGCAAGGCCCAGTGTGCCAACGTTTGTGATCTCCCCCTTTTTGCTCCCAGCCATCTCGGACCAGCCAGTTGTGGACACAGCCACCGCGACAGAGCAGGCCAAGATGCTTGTGAAAACCGGGGCTATCAGTGCCATTAAAGCTGAGAACAAGAACTCGGGTTTCAAGCGCTCTCGCACTCTGGAGGGAAAGCTGAAGGTGAGCCAAGCTGACGAGGACCAGGGAGTGGCGTACGGGGCCGTTTGTCAGCATGGGCTTAACCTCCCTGTTTGTCTTTAGGATCCTGAAAAGGGGCCCGCCCCGACTTTCCAGCCTTTTCAGCGGAGCATCTCGGCAGATGACGATTCTCAAGAGGTACTTGGGATTTGGGTTCCTCAATAAGGAAGCATATCCAAAAACCTACTCTGCATGTTGAAGGGTACCTCTTTGGACTGACAGGCCACCTGGCTTACTCCTCACTTGTCATTCAGATACTGTCAAGGGTATGGGGTATGTTGTCCGCTTTTCCCCCGGAGTTCTGACTGATTTTTGTCAACTACCAATGTGCCTGCACACATTGGGCACGTGAGTACTGTTGCTGCCACTGTGTGTCCCTCTGCACTTTGGTACAGATCGGTCAAAGTTCTCTAATTTATCCCTGTTGAGAGATAAGAGCCAGAGAACTTGTGTGGTTTGACAGGGGCCATGTGCTGGTTAGACAACAGAAAATCAACAGATCTGCATGAGAGCAGCTCGGGCCAAGATCCCATAGTGTAGCCCAGGGAGCAGGTATTGGGAAAGCCAGAGGGAACACACAAAGCTCCCTTAGACTGAGTCAGACCATTGGTCCATCTAGTTCAAAACAGTCTACTCAGAGTGGCAGCGGCTCTTGTGGGTCTTAGCCACACACTTTCCTGGTATCTGCTACCCGTGATCTTTCATCTGGAGACTGAACCTAGGCCTATAAAGCAGATGCTCTTCCACTGAGCTGTGGTCCTTCTGCAGATAATGTACACCTATGAAGCTGCCTTCTAGTGAGTCCAGCTGTTGATCTATCAAGGTCAGCATTGCCTACTCTGGCTGGCAGCAGCACCTGTTATCTGATGGTTTTTAACTAGAGATGCTGAGGATTTAACCAGGAACCTTCTGGATGCAAAGCTGAGGTTGTACCACTGAGACATGGCCCTTCCCCAATGATGGCAAAAGTTAGGGGAGGGGCTGGCTCAGTGATAGAGCATCTGCTTGGAATGCAGAAGGTTCCGGGTTCAATCCCCGTCATCTCCAGTTCAAAGAACCAGACAGTACATAATGCGAAAGCCCTCTGCCTGAGACCCTGGAGGGCTCCTGCCAGTTTGAGTCGACAATACCTTTATGAACCAGTGGTCTGACTCAGTACGAGGCAGCTTCACACGTGATTGGGGGGTGTTTTTGTCTCCATTCTGAAATGCTTTCCAGCTGTATGTGAATGCCCCATGAGCTGTGTTGGCCAGTCCATCTTAGAACCCACAATATCACACAGTGCAGAATTTTGAAACAGACAAGAAAAGAAAGTGCCTGGATCCCATACGATCTTGAGGTGACTAGAGGGAGAACCGGCAGTGTTGTGTCCATCACATGTCCTAACTTCAACCCAGAGATTGCTGACTGATCATTACAGTGAAATCATTGGTGTTTTTTGTTTGTTTTTAGTCACGGCGTCCCCAGAGGAAGTCTCTGTATGAAAGGTTAGTTTCGGACATACGTTTCTGCATATGGAGATAGATGCTGCCAATCGGTTCCGCTAGCGGGGGGGCGTTCCCTGATGGAAAGCACCTGGGCTAGCAGAACTCGTGTAGGTTTCTAGTCCATCTTTTCATGAAGATTTGAGGTGAGAAAAGAAAGTGTATGTTCTAATTCTAGTGGGGTAGGGATGTATTTAAGGCCTTTCGGTATTTTACTGCACTCAAGCTTGAATGTTAGTCAAAGCAATGCGATTTCTCTCAAAGATATAAAATATGAGGTGAAGAATCTACTGGTTCAAGCATATAATCTGACTGAACTTCTCTACTGTGTGGAGGTCTGAGAATCACTGTTTGCGCTGATTTTTGTAAGCCTGGGGCTTTTTGGGTTTTTTTTTTTGAGGTCTAGAGAATGGAGGTCTAGGTCTACAGAGGCAGGTGATGGCCAACCACCTCTGAACATCTCTTGCCTTGAAAACCATACGGGGTTGCTATAGGTCAGCTGTGCCTTGACAGCAAAAACAATAACAACAGAGAATGTCAAACATACAAGTATGCTGCACGGATCTTCCTTTCTCTAGCCTGGTGGCAGTCTCTGCTGTGCTTAAAGTTTCAGTATAAGTCAGTGAGAAGAAGGAAGGGCAAGGTCTGTTGTGCATGTAACTGTAAAGCTTGGAAGGCAAGTGTAGGTGCTGGGAGAAGCTGACAGCTGTGTCAGGATTCCCAGATGCAGTTGCCAGCAATTCTGACTATCCATCTCCCCTACAAGGGACACGCCACACCCTTTGCCTTCCCAGGCTTTGGAGGCTGACTGTAAAAACTGCGGTGTACTGAGCCCCTGAATGCCGTGGCAACAGCACTGGATTGTGAGATTTAAACCCCACTCCTTCCACGCACGACAGTTGCCATCCCTGGATGTTGATACTCCTTGCACACTCTTTTCCCAGCTTTGTGAGCTCCAGTGATCGGCTGCGGGATTCAGAGAAGGATCCAGAACCCAGCAGAGATCCAGATAAGGAGTCAGAGCAGAGTGAAAACCTGCGTGGTTTCGAGTGGGATTACGACCGGGATCGCAGCCGGGATAGGAGCAGGGACCGGGACAGAGACCGAGACCGGGAGCGTGACAGAGACCGGGACCGGGAGAGAGACCGGGACCGGGAGCGTGACAGAGATGGCAGCTTCCGCTGTAAGGAGTTCCTCTTAGAAAGGTCCAGTGCAAGACTCCTGGGGTACCTTAAAGAACAGCACATTTAACTAAAGCATAAGCTTTAATGAGATTGAACCTGCTTTGTTGGATCCTGTGTGTATCTTTGATTACTAGCCTCTCAGTGAGAGCAGCAGGGGTTTAACAAGATCCTCAGTCTGGGCAGTGTAGTTTGGTATAGTGGCTACAGGGCAGTGGTCTCTAATCTTGGAGAACCATGTTTGATTCCCCACTCTTCCACATGCGGCTATTGTTGTGACCTTGGGTCAGTCACAGTTCTCTCAGAGCTCTCTCAGCCCCACCTGCCTCACAGGGTGTCTGTTGTGGGGACAGGAAGGGAAGGAGATTGTCAATCCAACTCCTCTTCTTCTTCTTAACTAACCCCTACTCTTTTTTCCCTTCAATTTTTTCCCTTTTTATAATAACATTTACACATGCATAGATATCACAGGTTACTGCGATAATAATTTATTATTATTATTATTATTATTATTATTATTATTATTATTATTATTATTATTATTATTATTATTATTATTATTAGAGAAGAGATTGGATTTATACCCTGCCCTTCTCAGAGAGGCTTACAATCTCCTTTCCCTCCCCCCCACCCCCGACAACAGACACCCTGTGAGGTAGTTGGGGCTGAGAGAGCGCTTTTGAGAAAAGCTGTGAGAGAACTTGTTACTGACCCAGGGTCATCCAGCAGCAGCAAGAGGAGGAGTGGGAAATCAAACCTGGTTGTCCCAGATTAGAGTCCATGCACTTAACCACTATACTATTATTATTATTATTATTATTATTATTATTATTATTATTATTATTATTATTATTATTATTATTATTATTGATTCACAGAAATGTCTATCCTAGTTCTGGGAGAACATTCCCTTCCCCTTGTGGAATTTTGACAGGGAGGGCCACTCATCACTATTAGTTATATTTGTTTACTTACTTTATTTTACAAGATTTATACCCCCCTTCTGCTCATAATATTACCAAGCTGGCTAACAAATTAAAATGTGTATAATAAAATCGTATCTTAAAACCAACAAAAAAATCATTAACACTAGAGTTAAAATACTCATAAAACATTAAAACAACAACTAGAACATTAGGCAGGGAGGAGGGATCACTAATTCCTTGGGTGAGGTGCTTAACAACAAGCCCCTGCCCTGAGGAGCTTGCAGTCTAAAATTTGTCCTGTAGGAGGCAAGAACTGGAAATGGAAGGAAGAAATGGGGGAAGAACGTGCCTTCCATTTAGTTCACATGTATTAAAGCAGGGGTGTCAAACATGAGGCCTGGGGGCCAGAACCGGCCCATCCAAGGCTCTTATGCGGCCTGTGAGCAACTGGTGCAAGGGAGGGAGTGCTGGGGGGAATGGGTAGAACCACACCATTGTGGCTTCAGCACATCAGAACAACCTCATCTGCAGCAGTCAAGCATCTGCCCAGCGCCACACTGCTGCCCCACCAGTCCACCTATGTAGGTTTTCCTCTGCACCTCCCTCCCAGCCCATGGGGCCTTGCGGTGAGAATACACCAACTCAGAGCTCACCAGCTGCTGTCCTTTATATGGTTTCTATCTCCAGTAGCTGGCATTACATTTTATGGCACACATGGCCCAGCCTGACAAAGTGACATTTATGTCAGATCCAGCCCTCATAACAAATGGGTTTGACACCTCTGTATTAAAGCATAGTTTGAGGGGTTGTGCCCCAGTCTTCCTGGAAAAGGCGGGATTTGGGGAGGAATTTTCAGGAGAGAGAGAGAGGCAGCGTTGTGTACGTATGTGGAGGGGATGTTCAGGTTTAAGGAGCAGCACGGAAGAAAAGGCAGCATCATTTGAGGGTGCAGGAGATACAAATGGTTGAGGGTGGCGGAGCTCAAAAAGCAGAAGTCCCAGGCCAACCAGTATTGAGGTATTAAGAGGGAGAGCCAGGGAGGCCATGCAGGGCTTTTGTCACTATACGTCTTTCAAGTGCTGCAAGATTCTGAGAGGGGAGTTGAGTTTTTGTTTTTACTTTCAACCATATTCCTGAGCCATACTTCCCTACCCAGGTTCAGATTCTTTTCCAGACCGTTGGACTCCGCGCAAAGGGAATACGGTGTACGTATCCGGAGCAGACATGAACCAGAACATGCTGCGCACGGCCTTCTCTGCTTTTGGGAACATCATTGATCTCTCCATGGACAACCCCCGCAAGTGAGTCAGGGGCGGGGGGGCGGCTTGGGTAGGCTCAAGACACTGCTTGGTCTGAGACAAAAAAGCCAGAGGAGACTTCTGTCCCGTCCTAAATCAGCATGAGGTGTGTCTCACTCAAAATGTCTCCCATATAAGCCACGTTGAAATGGACGGGAGCTGTGTCAGAGCTTTGAAATCTGTCAGATCAGCACACTTCCTGCTTTTTCTCCCTTAATGGTCCCTCACTGGCCCTCCTCCCAGGTTTTACTCTTGTATATTTATGGGTTTCTATCAGAGGCAGAAGGGGCTGCAGTGGCTAAGTGGTTAAGACGCTGAACCGCAGACCGGAAGGTCGTTAGTTCAGCAGTTCAAGACCCGAGTGCCGCATGATGGAGTGAGCTCCCGTCTCTGGTCCCAGCTCCTGCCAGCCTAGCAGTTTGAAAGCAAGAAACTGCAAGTAGATAAATAGGTACGGCTTCGGTGGGAAGGTAAGCAGCGCACCCCTAGAGTCGGAGTCAACTGGCTTTCGAGCAAGGGAAACCTTTATCTTTACCTATGAGAGACAGGCAATGGCAAACCACCTCCGAAATGTCTCTTGCCTTAAAAACAAGTCTAACTTGCCGCCTAGTAGTGCACAATGCTAAAAGAGCTAAAACTTCTGGCTGCCAGACAATCTCGGGATACCCTGGCTATTCTACACACAATGCCATACGATAATAATAATTTTATAATTTTAAATCTATTTTTAATTGTTCAAGTGTTTTAATGTTCGCACCCTTGGGGTCCCTGACTAGATGGAAAGGGAGCATAAAATGTTTAAAATAAATAAATACCAGGCATAAAGGTGCCCAATTCAGAATGGGACTGCACTTGTAGTGAGTGGGTTCAGTCTCCCCAGGCTGTTTCCGCAATGGGGACCCAAAACATCTTACTTTGTTCTCCTCTCCTCCCTTTGTCCTCACAGCAACCCTGTGAGGTAGATTAGGCTGAGGGAGTGGGAGTGGCCCAAGATCACTCAATGAGCTTCCATGACGCAAGTGGGGATTCAAACCTGCCTGAGAGCTGCCACCAATCAGAGCAGATGGCACTGGATTAGAGGATCAATCATGGTCAGACTCAATATGAGTCAGCTTTGTACTTATCCAACACTCTTTACCATTACACCTCAGTGGCACTGAATCTTCAGTTGAAAGATCTGAGGTTGTAAGTAGGAATGGGCACAAACCGAAAAAAATAAAGGTTCATGGTTTTCATAAACTATGAACATTCACAGACTTTTCCATCTTATGAACGTGTCTGTGAGGTCTGTGATGGGGGGTCTTGAAAAAGCCATTTAAGGTGAACATGTCCCTTTAAATGGCTTCTGCAAGCCCCACCACCCTCACCACAACACACTGCCTTCTGAGTCCGCTTCTGCATTCTGCTGCTGCTGCGGCACAATGCAAGGGAGCTCAGAAGGCATTTAAATGCCTTCTGAGTCCACTTCCGCATCGTGCTACTGTGGCGGCATGATGCAAGGGAGCTCAGAAGGCAGCACTATGCGAAAGTGGACTCCAAAGACCCCTGAAAGCCCCTGGGTGGTCTGTGGAAAGCGCAAGGGCACGGACTGGACAAACAAACCACAAACCAGGCCCTGGTCCATGGAAAAGTTAGGTCAGTGGTCCGGCCTGTTCCCATCCCTAGTTGTAAGTGCTGGGATAAGCCTGTCAAATAGGCAAGGTTGGGGTCAAATGAGAAAATGGCCTGGATTGATATGAGATGGCTTCACATGGGAATTGTTCTTGCTTTGGGGGAATTGTTCTATGGGGGTAGCTCCCATGAATTGCATGCAGAAGGTCCCAGATTCAGTCCCTGGTTTCTCCTGTTAAAAGGATCACAAGTGTTGGGGGGAGGTCTGCCTGAGAACTACTACCAATCAGAGCAGATGGCACTGGGTTAGAGGACCAATCATAGTCTGACTCAATATGAGCCAGCTTTGTACATTCTTTAGATGCGCTAGGACCATTCCAGGTATAATCTTTTACCCTCTCTATTTTCCCAGCTGTGCATTCGTCACCTATGAGAAGATCGAGTCTGCGGATCAGGCCATCACCGAGGTGCTGGTTTATTGGATTTCCTCTCTTGGGGCAGAGTTGTGGGTCTGAGAAAAAGGAAGGGGTGGCCCTTGGGAAGACAACCTTCAGCTGCTGTTGAGAAGCAGATGCCCTTGGGGTGTGGCGATGAGCTAGAACAGCCTAGCACAGAGTCCAGAGAGCAAAGGCCTAGTACTGGATCCTTTCAGCAGAGCCAAAGGCCTAGCTCAGATGCTGGTCTTTGGGGAGCCATGTTAGTTCCACAGTAGTCTTTAAAGTCTATCAAATTTGCTTTTTTCAGATGCCACAAGACTCTGTCCTTTTAGTGGACTTTCTGGGCTGTCAAGCAATTCTGCCTGAAGTTTCTTTGAATTTATTTAGTTACCTCATATCTGTTCATTTATACCCCACTCCCCCCTGCCCCCCATGGGGATCCAAAGCAGCTCACAGTGTTGCTGTCCTTTCCTCTACTTTCCCCTCACAACAGCAACCCCGTGAGGTAGTTAGGCCAAGAGAGAATGAGTAGGCCCGGGTTAACTAGTGAGCTTTTGTGGCCAAGTGGGGAGTCAAGCCGGAGTCTCCTAGAGCCTAGTCTAACACCCAGATTGCGACACTGTGCTAACTGCTACCCCCTACAGCTCAACGGTGCGGTCGTAGAAGATGTGCAGCTGAAGGTCAGCATCGCTCGCAAACAGCCCATGTTGGATGTGGCCACTGGCAAGTCAGTCTGGGGATCTCTGGGTAAGTGAGTAGAGTGTCCGTTGGAGGAGGGTGTAGGGTGTGTGAGGGGACATCAAGGGGTCTGGCTACAGTAGTTGACGAGCCTCGACTTCCTGTGCTTTGTGCTGTGGGGTTGGATTCAGTGGGTGAGGGTTTTGCAGAACACGGGAGAGATAGAAGAAGGGCAGACTCCAGAAAGGGGAGAGTGGTTTAGCGGCAAGAACTTTTTTTTTTTTTTTAGAATGGCTAGATTTGAGTCCAGTAGCACCTTAGAGATCAACAAGATTTTTGGGGGTATGAGCTATCAAGAATCTGAGGAATGGAGCTTTGACCCTTGAGAACTTATACCATAGAAAGCCAGTTGACTTCATGGGACTTAGAACATAAGAACGTAAGATAAGCCAATGTTGAATCAGGTGGCCCATCTAGTCCAACACTGTCAGACGGTGGCCAAAAATACTAGGTGCCATCAGGAGGTCCACCAGTGGGGCCAGAACACTAGAAACCCTCCCATTCTTGCCCCCCCAAGCATCAAGAATACAGAGCATCACTTGCCCCAGCCTGAGAGTTCTTAACTATACCTTGTGGCAAATAGCCACTGATGGACTCCTGCTCCATATGCTTACCTAGGGTGTTACTCTAAGGGTGGTATTGCATGTGTAATTTTTCCTTTCTAGATATAGATCCAGAGGAGTTAGCTGTGTTAGTCTGTTGCTGCAAAATAGTAAAAAGCCCAGTAGCACATTTAAGACTAACCAACCTTATTGTAGCATGAGCTTTTGAGAAACACAGCTCTCTTTGTCAGATGCATCTTTGTTCTGCTGCATCTGATGAAGAGAGCTGTGTTTAGTTGTTATAGATTTTCCAGGCTGCATGGCCGTGGTCTTGGCATTGTAGTACCTGATGCTTCGCCAGTAACTGTGACTGACATCCTCAGAGATATAACACAGAAAGATAGACTACTCTGTGTGTCGATGTGTTTCTCGAAAGCTTATGCTACAATAAAGTTGGTTAGTCTTAAAAGGCGCTACTGGGCTTTTTGCTATATTTCTGGATATATGTTGTTGATCCACACAGCTGAGGTGATTTATATCGCCCCTATTTTTGCATTCCGGATTATGAAAAAAGTTTTTTGTGTTTTTTTTTTTTTAATTTGCCTTTTGGAGTACGTGTAGCTGATTTTCCACCATTTTTCCAGCTGATGCCTGCAGGCATCGATGACTAGGCAACGGCAAACCACCTCTGACTGCCTCTTGCCTTGAAAGCCCCATGAGGGGGTCACTATAAGTCAACTTGACAGCAAAAGAAGAAGATGTGAAAGGCCAGTCTAGGGCAGATGCTGGAAGACCCTTGGTCTCTGGTGCATTCTAATTGGCTATATAAATAGCCCGTTAGGGGGCTGTGCTTAGCTCAGAGGAGTCTGGAGGGAGAGATGACTGTTCCCTCCCCCCTTCCCCGGGTTCCCTTTTGCTCTCCTCAGCCCTCCCCAGAGTTGCTGTTTGCCCTACTGCGAGAAACACTCACAGGCACCAAAGGGACTAAAAACGATTTACATTTTAAAATATTCCACTGCCTCAGTGGGTTTTGGGCCACAGCTCTGAATAGGCCCTACCAGTTCCCAAGGGTCCACATACTCGACCGTCCTCCGGGGGTACAGCTGGTGGGGGGCAGCTGGGTCCCTTGCCGGGCTCCTTGACAACCCTGCTCCCCATTTCAGCTGTGAAGAACAGTTCCAAGGGGTCCCATCGTGACAAGCGGTCCCAGGTGGTCTACAGTGAGGATCTCTTCTGAAGCTTACCAGGCAATCTCCGCCGGAGTCAAGGGAGATTTTTTTGGTTTTGCCATGTCTAGTTAAGGTGTTCCAATAAAAAAGATGTTTTCTATATTTTGGAGCTGTGGTTCTTTGAGCTCAGAACTCTGTGACTTTAAAACCTTCTTTGGCTATCTGTTTTTATCATACCATTTAAGAACATAAGAGAACATAAGAGCATAAGAGAAGCCAATGTTGGATCAGGCCAATGGCCCATCCAGTCCAACACTCTGTCACACAGTGGCCAAAAATACCAGGTGCCATCAGGAGGTCCAGCAAGTGGGGCCAGGACACTAGAAGCCCCTCCCACTGTTGCCCCCCCAAGAATACAGAGCACCACTTGCCCCAGCCTGAGAGTTCCTATCTATATCGCATGGCCAATAGCCACTGATGGACCTCTGCTCCATATGTTTATCCAATCCCCTCTTGAAGCCGTCCATGCTTGTACTCGCCACCACCTCCTGTGGCAGTGAATTCCATGTGTTAATCACTCTTGGGTGAAGAAGGACTTCCTTTTATCCGTTCTAACCCAACTGCTCAGCAATTTCATTATGATTTCATTTGTCCCACAACTGAGGATTGCCAGGTCCCCCCTGGCCACTGGCAGGGAGTGGGGAGGTAGGGTTGCCAGCTCCACGTTGGGAAACACTTGGAGATGTGAGGATGGAGCCTGGGGAGGAGAGGGACCTCAGTGTGGTACGATGCCACAGAGTCCCCCCTCCAAAGCATCCATGTTCTCCAGGGGAACTGTTCTCTGTAGTCTGGAGATGAGCTGTAATTCCAGGGGATCCCCAGGGCCCACCTGGAGGCTGGCATCTCCACCCCATTTTGTCCAAGTTCAGCTATGAGAATGTGACTGGCCCAAGGTCACCTGATGAACCCTGATCTCCCAGGCCATAGTCTGATCCTCTAACCACGACGCCACACGTGTTCATTACCTTTCTTCCTACCTTTCTCCCATTATAAAACTGAAGGTGGCTGCATTCAGTTCTCAAGCAGCCTCCTGGCCAAATATTGGTCAGATCCAGTCTGGCTTAGCTTCAACACCATGGCTGCATCACATGCCTTCGAACCACGCCTCTGGACTTCATGCTAAACTCGTGTCTCTTCTTTCTTGACATTTCGTGTTTAAGTCTGGACCTCGGCTTTTACCGGAGCTGGGCAAAAAAATCTGCTCCATAAAGCCCTGCCCCACTTGGTTAAGAGGCTGGGAAAGAGCAAGGCCTCAAGACTATTCCAAGATCCAGTTTCAAAAGGGAAAGACCATAAAAGGGCGAAGAAGAGCTGGGAATTCTAGTTCGAGTTGGGAACTGGAGCAGGGACAGGACCGAAGGTGGGATTGCGGAGGGCTACCCTCAGAGGCCTGGGCTTTCCAGACCGCAGCCTGGAGTTTCTTCGATATCACTGCAGGCTCTTTTATGGCTGTAGAGAGTTCTGCTGTGACCAGCCCACTGGAGCACGGCAGAATTTATTTGAGGTTCTGTTTTCTTAGCCAGAGCGGTCTCTTCTCTCGGCAGGGGGGCAGAAGGTTGCCAGCTCTGAGGTGAGAAACACCTGGAGATTTCGGGGGCAGAGCCTGAGGAGGGACGGCTTTGGGGAGGGGAGGAACTTCCCATCTTGGGCTGGTGATTGGTCAGTTTTTAATTTCTCCATCAGTCGTAGGACCTCCTCTGTCGTCACTTCAATCTGACTCAGGTCTTTTCAACACCCCTTCTGAAATTGGCGGTTCTGGAGTGGGCAGGCACCTTCCACCTTCCACAGTAAAGACCAAGGCAAAAAATGCATTCAGCTTCTCTTCCATTTCCCTCTCATCCCTTACTGATTATTTCACCCCTTGGTCATCCAAGGGCCCCACTGCCTCACGGGCTGGTTTTCTGCTTCTAATGCATTTGAAGAAATTTTTATTGTTGGTCTTTATGTTTTTTGTGTTATGTTCCTCGTCGTCCCTTTCTGCCCATCTGCTCACCGACCTGCATTTTATTTGCCACAGCCCATGCTCCCTTTTATTTACCTCACTCGGACTAGCCTTCCACCGCTTACATGAATCCTTCTTACCTTTTACTGCTTCCATTACTTTGTTAACCACGCAGACCTTTTTAATACCTATTTATAGTGTACATTTTACCTGAGCTTCCAGGATTGTAGTTTTAAATAGTCTCCAAGCTTCCCAGAAGGATTTGACTCTCCTTACCTTTCGATTTCTTCTTCACAAGCCTCCTCATTTGGGGAGAAGTTAACCCTTGTGTCCTCAGTTCAAAATGTGCGAGGATAGAGTTAGACGTTCTAGATCAAGTCAACTCAAGCCTGAACTCTCCCTAGAAGCTAATATGACTAAACTGAGGCTGATGTACATTGGCCATCTTGTGAGAAGACGAGTCCCTGGAAACGATAATCATGCTAGGAAAAGATAAAGGCAGCAGGAAGAGAGGAAGACCCAGCATGAGCTGGATTGACTGTACCAAGGAATCCACAGCTCTCAGTTTGCAAGACCTGAGCAAGGCTGTTAAGGAGTAGGGGATTTTTGGAGGACATTAATTCTTAGTGGCACTATGAGTCAGAAGTTACTTGACAACACTTAACATACAGACACACACACAGAGTTAGAAGTACTTCACACGTGCACAGAGCCACGCTCCTCTTCAGTCACGCGCATTCTATTGCTGAGCCCTGGCCTTGACAAATGAGATTTCTGGCACCCATGATCTCCTGGTCCTCCTCAACTCAGTGAGCGTGTACCAAGGAAGAACCAAGAAATAGGTTCCTTCTTGCTGGTCCTTGGAAGAGGGGTGAAGGAAAAGGCGGGGGGAGGGCTTTTTCAGTACATTCGAGCACTCTTCCTTTCATCTCCCAACAATCTGCATTCTCCCCCATTCATACAGAGTTCTCTCTGTGCCAGGAAGAGGGAAGTCTGGCTGTCCCGGTAAGGCTTCCGGCAGCCATGTAACTAATAGAGTCATTCCTTTGACCCACAGCAAGGCCTTCCCCTTCACTGTGATCCAGATTTTTGTATGCCCTGCACTAAAAAATCCAGGCTTCCACACCACCCTCTGAATCCTTTTGCTGGAATCATTCACTGCAAACCAAAAACACCTGCATGCATGCTTATCTATGGTGTTTCTGCTCTTAATTGGGGAAAAACAAGCCCCCTTGGTGGCTCTTGTAAGGGCAGAAAGGTGGAAGACAAATGTCGTAAATAATAAGTTAGGCTGAGCACTGAATGTGTAACCTCTAAAGGCCTGATCAGCCCTGCGGTTATTTTTTGAGATCACATCTGGTGCTGCCCCAGAAGCTTATTTATATAACCATAAGGTCTAGAAACTTGATTAAAAAAAAATTTAAACTAAGGCAATGAAAGCCAAGACAGCAATGAACAAAGGAGAAACACTGTCAGAGATACTTCTCACACAGTAGCATTTTAATACACAACAGTTAACACTATATGGACTTTACAGGATTTGAAGGCATCAGTTTTATTTACACAGAACACTGCCAGTTGGTGTGGGAAGAGCAACGGGTGAGGGGCAAGGTTAACTCCCCCGCTTCTTAGTTGATGAAGTCCAGCCCTTCCTCACGCAGCTCCTGCCTGAGCCATGGCAAGACCTTGAAGAGGTTGATATGGAAGTCCCTGGCGTGGGAGGGCGCGCGCTCCAGGATGTCGTTGTCACTGTCACACTGCGTCCGCAGGTTCTTTCCACAGACATCCACCACACCCCAGCTGATCACACCCACCTGTGGAGAAAGGGAGACACAAGAGTGAGAGGCACGCAGAAGAACGTAAGAGAAGCCATGTTGGATTGGGCCAGTGGCCCATCCAGTCCAAGACTTCTGTGTCACACGGTGGCCAAAAACCAGGTGCTGCATCTTACGCCAGCTAGAAAGAAAGTGCCAGCAACCAGGTAGAGAAGTGGAAGGTGCAGTTTAGCGTGAACACAGAGGCATGCCTTGAGCAGCCTGCTGTGAATCTGTACTTGACTCGCTTGTGACTAGGGTTGCCAGTTCTGGTTGGGGAATAGGGTCATCACGCCAACAGGGGTATTTGGGTCTGTCTGTCTGGGAGTGGCTGGCAGCATCCCCTTCACGATGATATCATGTGGAAGTGATGTCATCACATTGGCGACGTCACACAGCAACGCTCTGCTTTTGGGGCAAACTTTGTGGTTAAAATTGTTCAAGATAAACTGGACCTTAGGAGCAGGGGTTGTTCCTACTTTCAGGAGAAGCTGGCTGTGGAGACAGCTGATTGGGCAGCTCCTGTGACAGCCCTGAAGCAATTCCATCCAGCCTCCCCATCTGGCTAAGCAGAGTGTTGATTGGCTAGCCTTTGTGACAGGCAAGAAGCCTCAACTCTCCCGACAGAGCAAAGTTTCAGTTTTTTTAAACAGCTGGCGTTAAAACAAAGGAATAGACAAAAATGTTGGATTTGGTGAAAAAGAATTAACACTTTGGAAGAACCAAAGTCTGCCTGAAGCATAAGAGCAAGGGATGAAAATCCAGACTGGAGTCAAAGTCAGAACCATGGGGCAGTAGTGAAGGATGGGCAGGCAAATGCAAACTTTATACCCTAGCAGGAAAAAAACAATCCAAGGTCCACAACCTTTTTGAGCCTGCGGGCACCATTAGAGTTCTGACACAACATGGTAGGCACAAAATGGTCGCTGCAGGAGGCGGAGCCAGCCACAAAATGGCTGCCACCACATACCTTCCAGTCATACAGTGCAGATCCTCGTGCTCTGGTGGCAGCTGCTGCCAAGGCAACATTTTTAAAAATCTGCACAGCCAATCAGATTTCTAGTGCAATTTCTGCACAGCCAATCAGAAGCCTTGCTGTGGGAAAATCCCCACCTGGCCCCACCCACTTTCTAAAAGCATTTGACATGTGCCAGGAAAAGTGCTGACGGGCACCATGGTGCCCATGGGCACCACATTGGGGACCCCACAGCAGTCCATACCAGTTCTTGGAGAGAGACAGGTCATCCTCCATCTTTGGTTTGGTTCCCTGAATTATGGAATACTGTAGGAACGGGGCACACAGAGGTCCGTTTGTAAGAGGCGTGAAGGAATATGGCCTGAGGTCTTTCCTCTTGATGGGGCTGCCAATTCAAACCAGGGCCTGGGATTTCCCAGTGGGTGAACCTGGGATAAGCTTGAGGGCCCACTCACCTGGACATAACGCATCCTTTTAGCGATGATCAGGGGGCCACCAGAATCGCCTGCAAAACAAAAAAGGGGCGTAACAATTTATTTATTTCATTAATTTATATCCCACCCTCCCTACCAAAGCAGGCTCAGGGCGGCTTACATAAAATTTATTAAACAGATAAAACAGAGAATCACTATAAGAAGAAGAGAGAAGAGATTGGATTTATACCCCGCCCTTCACTGCCCAAAGGCGTCTCAGAGTGGCTTACAAACTCCTTTCCCTTCCCCTCCCTACAACAGACACCCTGTGAGGTAGGTGGGGCTGAGAGAACTTCTGACAGAAACTGTCCTTGAGGGAACAGCTGTGCCAGAGCTTGTGACTGACCCAAGGTCACATCAGCAGGTGCAAGTGGAGGAGTGGGGAATCAAACCCAGTTCTCCCAGATAAGAGTCCGTGCACTTAACCACTACACCAAACTGGCACCAAAACACATAAAGTGCTAGTACGGATCATACGACGATGGCGAGGCATTAGTAGCATCAGCATATAAAGCACAGTTGGCTGATATCTCAGTATGGGTCATATCGGTGGAGCACAGGCTGTTGATGATGGTATTAGATTTGGGCCGGGGCCTTAGTTTGTTAAGTGCGGCTTATTAATCGAAGGCCTGGTGGAAGAGCTCCGTCTTATGGGCCCTGTGGAACTGTAAAAGGTCCCGCAGATCCCTGATGTCTTCTGGGAGCTTTCTATATGCTCTAGAGGGGAAGTAACAGGGTGACTCAATCGGGACTCTTGATAAGATTCCATGCCTGGAATTCTGCATCTGTCGACGCCAACGCCACGATCAGAACACAGGAAGGGAGGGAATAGTATGGCGATCAGAGATAGGCAAGCCATTGGGCAAAGCAACAGGCAAAGAGCTGGCCAGAGTACTAGAATTATCAGCTCTCTCAAACCGCCCAGCTGAGACTTCCTCTAGAGCAGTGACACTCAGTGGCTCGGGAGCCGCGTGTGGCTCTCCTGAGCCCCATTTCCCAATGTGGCACCCACCCCATGTTCCAGGAAAGTGGGCAAAGCCACGCCCAGTGGAGTTTGTGGCTGATGGGTGGTTCCCACCTGTCATTTAACACTGTTCAGTAATCTGCCTACAAATACAGTCCTAGTGCTAAACAGGCAATTATTGACAGGCAGGCCTGAGTAACGGAAAACGACTCCAGGAAACAAACTCTTGACGATTAGCATTTTCTGACACTACACCAGCTCAGGCCACAATTCTGGCAGTGACTTCTGGGTGAACGAAGAGGAGGAGCGAAGGATCAGGGCGGGGTCCCGTTTCTCACCTTTGCAAGTGTTGGGGTCCACCTCGGGTTCAGTGCCTCCCGTACACAAGAAACGTTCCGTCACCACCTGCGAGACCTCCGTGACATTCTTGTACTGCTTGGCTTTCTTTGCATCTGCTTCACAGGACTGTTTCTGAGGGGGCGGGAGCAGAGGAAGAGGCACGTTTACTGACAGCAACAACTTGTGATATACCCCAAGCAGGCCCTAAAGCCTTGGAGGCCAGATACCCGTAGTTCTCGCTGTGGTGGGCAGCCTGTGCCTAGTCTGTACCACGTCAGGATGCAGGTGGGGCTCACATGAGGCAGCCAGGAGGTCAGGCTAGAATTTTATTGCCCCGACAGCTAGTTTTCTGTATGGAGGGCTGCATTTGTTTTAAGTGTATTCGCAGTCATGAAGAGTGATTTTACATCTTGGTTTTAGTTTTTTAAATGTATTTTATTTGATGTGTTTTATCTATGCTATAAGCCGCCTGGAGCTAATAAATATTTTAGATAAACTACATAAATAATAAGAATAAATAATGAGAGAGAGAAGAAAAAGAGACTGGGGTTATACCCCACCCTTAACTCGGAGTCTCAGAGCAGCTTACAATCTCCTTCCCTTCCTCTCCCCACAACAGACACCCTGTGAGGTAGGTGGGGCTGAGAGAGCTCTGAGAGAACTGCTCTTGAGAGAACAGCTCTGAGAGAATTTGTGACTGGTCCAAGGTCACCCAGTTGGCTGCATGTGGAGGAGGAGTGGGGGACCAAACCTAATTCTCCAGATTAGAGTCCGCTGCTCTTCACCACTACACCAAACTGGCTCACAGCACCATCAAGGCCCGTATTGCCATGATATACTAGTTCTGCTGGATGTCCAGCTTTTTGAAATAGCAAAGGCAATTATAGATCTTTTTTTCAAGCCTGGGAAATACCTCCATAGTACAGGAAGGAAATGGTAACTGTAGAGGCTGAAACAAGGAAAATGGTGACAGGGTGGGTGAGACTTTCTAAAATATGCACCATCCTGTCCAGGTGGCTTGTTCTTTCAAGAAAGACCATAGCAAACGTACCAAGAAAGACAGGAAGGCCTGGCAACTGAACAGATAGAGCAGGGGTCCTCAACATGAGGCCTACGGACTCCATGGGGCCTGTCAACAGAATGTGGATATTCGTGTGTGACAGAAGGTAAGCTGTTTCTATGCAGGAAAATATTTTAAACCATATGTTCATTTTTAAAGGCATGCCGAAGAGTTATTATTAGAGTTATGCATGACCTCGCTGCCTGACATAGCAGTTGACTCCACCTACTGCAGCGGCCATTTTGTGACTGCGCCCACCATCCTGTGCCAGAATTACAAATTGCCACAGGCTCAAAAAAGGGTTGGGGACCCCTGAATTAGAGGATGACATCATGTGGATGGTCTCGAAAAAAATTCCTGCTATAGTTTGGAAGCCTAAGGGAAGTGAAACCTCCCAGGGGATTCAGACTAACCATAATAAACCAGTTTCTAACCATTGTTTTAACTCATGGTTTGCCTTAAGCCTTAAGCACAGTGAGTGGTGTGGCCTGTAGTCAGACAATCACAGTCACCATAATTAGTTCAACTACACCAGGGGTTGGCGTGACATCTGAACCGAGCCTAAGTGTGGAATTGCCATTGAGGCAAATCAGTCCCTTAGAACTGATCGTTAGAACTGGAGGCCTTTTGCACTGCCTCTTGGCCTCAGTCTTCAGAGGAGGCTACCAATGAGTCAGAGAGATAGATGGGGACAGGACACGAGCATCCTTCCTTTCTTCTCTACTGACACCCCTTTGAAGTATAGATTGCTTCTCTTGGGGAAAAATCCTTCTTTCCAGCTTGAACGAGGCTGAAGTTGGTTCCTTATTCCCAGTTCCTTATCCATTCCTTATTCGCGATATATTCATGAATTCATTCAAAAACACGGAGGAGAATTTGAAAGCTCTGAACCCCAAAATAAGGCCTGGACCACCACACTTCATACACCCCCAGGTTCACAGGACTCTCCCCTTCAAGAGGAGATATCCTGTTTCCTGGTCCAAAGCGCGGTTCTTGTGCCGGCTGCTCCAAAGTGGGGTGCCCCTAGGACAATCACACAGGCAGACACTTGAGCCACAATGCACCCCAAAATACTCTTTGGACCACCCCAAATGACACATCCCCACATTCTGCAGACTGTCCCCTGCAAGATGACATGCAGTGCTGCCCGGTCCAAATACTGGTTCTGGAGCAACAGGCTTCTATTTGAGTTGCCCCCAAGAAGCCTGTATTTCAAAGGCAATTTGAATAAGAGACACCTCAGATACATATTGCCAGACTTTCCATCTTGGCACCATGAGAACAGGACACAGGTCTTCCATCTCTGCACCTCCAGCTAGTTAGATTAGATTAGATTAGATTAGATTAGACATTAGATTAGATTAGACATGCTATCGCTCATCTTTCCTATCCAGCGAATGGAGTTCATATAATAAAGTCCTTATTAGTTTGAAATCTGAGGAAGTCTCCATGTCTCTTTTGTTTCCATACTTGCACATGCGCAGCCCAGCTGACCACACGGCTTGTGCTGCACTTACAGCCTAATATACCTTGCTAAATTACATGGACACGTTGGAATAATTTCCCAACCCAAATCATTGGCAAATGGCAATTAACATTGCAACAGCATGGACTGCTTAGTACACAAGGGCCTCCGTTGTGCCCTGCTAGGACATCTTTGCACAAAAGGCTTGCCAGGATGCTGCCCCCACCTTGTCACCATTCTTGATCTTCACAATTCTGCGACGCAACCCCACTGCATTTTCGTACTTTTCCCGACAGGGAGTGACGAAGAGGGCTTGGATGTTCCCAACAGACATCAGTTCTTGCTCTGGTGAAAGCAATGAACACCATCAGACAAGACTATTAGGGTATATTGACAAGGCATGGAGGAACCGCCACAGGGTCACCTACCTAGGCATACCTCACATTTATTTGACTGATACCCTGCTCTGTCCTATGAACTCCGAGTGGCTTATGTTAGGTTTTGCATTTTGCATTTCAGACCCCAAATGTCCCCCCTAGACCCCAGATGTCACCATCATCCCCAAGCAATACTAACTGTAGATCTTGCTAGCACTCTATAATTTTGTAACACTGTACGGTTTTAGAAGGTTTTATGATTTTATAATTGTTATCTCTGTGTTTTATCTTTTATGTCAGCCGCCCTGAGGGCGGGGTATAAATTGAACAAACAAATAAATAAATAAAAGGTTCACAATGTAAACACATATCCAGCTTGGTATAGTGGTTAGAGTGTCAAGGTAGGATCTTGGAAACCCAGTTTCTAATTTTCCTTTTGCCATGGAAGCTCACTGGGTGACCTGGGGGCCAGCCGGTCTCTCTCAATCTTGTGATAAGAAGAAGAAGAGGATTTAAACCTTGCTCTTCACTAGCCAAAGGAGTCTCAGAGCAGCTTACAATCTCCTTTCCCTTCCCCTCCTCACAACAGATACCCTGTGAGGTAGGTGGGGCTGAGAGAGCTCTCCCAAGAACTGCCCTTGAGAGAACAGCTCTGAAAGAACTTATGACTGACCCAAGGTCACACTGGCAGCTGCAAGTAGAGGAGTGGGGAATCAAACCCAGTTCTTCCAGATTAGAGTCCGTTGTCCTAGCCACTACACCAAAATTGAAGAGGAGAGAATGGCATTGTCACTTTGGGGGGTGGGGGTGGGGTATCAATAACTAAAGAAAGGCATCATTTGCAGGCTACCAGATAGGGTTGTCAACCTCCAGGTGGTGGCTGGAGCTCTCCTGGGACTACAACTGATCTCCAGGTGACAGATCAGTTCCCCTGGAGAAAATGGCCCCTTTGGAAGGTGGACTCTATGGCATTATGCCCCACTGAAGTCCCTCCCCTCCCCAAACCCCACCCTCCAAAATCTCCAGGTATTTCCCAACCCAGAGTGGGCAACTCTTATACTAGGGCCTAATGACATGTCAGAGATGCCCTGTTCAGTTCTTACAGGTTAGGCAGCCCTCCCATGCATAAAGGGAGATCGTGGTATGATGTGATATATGATATGGATGCAAGATCCTCTTGGTATACCAACTGACCGTTTTGAGCAAACAGGGCAATGCACAACTTTTCTAGCTTTGGTAGTGCCATGGAAAACCCAGATTTATTTTTTTTTTAGAGTTTACATTGGATGCAGGAAAATACATCCATCACTCTATTCAAACAAAATGGCGACAGCACATATTGGGGAGGGGGCCACTGCTCGTAGCACGTGTTCTCCTATTGCACGAGGTCAGAGCACCAAAATCATAATGACTGAATAAGGATTGGCATCTGTGTAATATAAGAAAAAAACAGTGTCTGAAACAGTCATCAATGATTGTGTGTTGATGTGAAAGAACTAGAGTTGCCAGGTCTGGGCTGGAAAACACCTGGGGACTTTGAGAGTGGATCAAGGAGAGGGCGGGGTCTGAGGAGGGGAGGGGTCTCAGCATGGTATAACAGCCATTTTCTCCAGGGGAGCTGATCTCTGTCAACTGGAGATCCGTTGCAAAAGCAGGAAGTCCCCAGGCCCCACCTGGAAGCTGCCAACCCTAGAAAGAACAGAACAGGTTGAGTGGGGGGGGGCAGAGGTCAGTGGAGGCAGTGTCCTTGGAGGTAGCTGGATTTTCACTCTCACGAGCTAGAATGCCCTTTACCCCTCGTGTGCTAGTTGTAGCATCTCCCGCCACAAGCTAGGCATCTGCAAAGCAGAAGGCTCACCATGTTCCCTGCAGGTCGTCTGCGGATGGGGCCTCCTCAGAGCACGAGTGGTTCCTGCTGTGCATGGCAAGCAGATTGGCCTGTGAAGGAGCAGAGAGAAATGAGGTGGGTTGTCCATAATATTATTGTCTGCTAGAACTCGGGCTTTCTTCCAGCTGGGGTTCTCCTCACATTGTTGGAGTCAAATAGGGTTGCCAGGTCTCCCCCAATGGGGGATGGGGGAGTAGGGTTGCCAGATCCAGGTTGAGAGACTCCTGGAGATTTGGGGACGGAGCTTGGGGAGGACAAGGACCTAAGCAGGGTACAATGCCACAGAATCCACCCTCCAAAGCATCTATTCTCTCCAGGGGAGCTGATCTCTGTAGTCTGGAGATGAGCTGTAATTTCAGGGGATCCCCAGGTCCCACCTGGATGCTGGCATCCCTAACTTTCTCTGCCATTATTCCGACTTCCCCTCCGTCTCACCTTGCTTCAGAGCTAAACGTGACTTTGTCTTTGAGTGTCAACAAGGCAACATCATAATCGTAGAATTCGGGGATCCCAAGATTTCGTAGCTTCCCAACAGTATACTGGGGGTGGGATTTCAGCGCGGCCACGGGGAAGGTTTTTTGGCCTAGGCAAAAGGAGGACCATAAGTAAGCTCCCAGCAATCCTGATGAACTTGGGTTTTCGCTCACTCAAAAACAGCAATTTGTAAGTGCATGCAGATAGCCAAATACATTTATTGTTGCTTTATTGCTGTCCCCGTACTTTTAAAAATGTGGATGTAAAAGATGCACATTATACGTTTTGACTACATGCAAGTGGGCACTCTTCCAGTGTGGGCAGATATTGATAGATTTCCTTCAGCATTTTTATCTTGGATAGGTTATTAACATACAACGCTCCTGAGGAAATCTCTTGTTTCAAAATGCTTTAGGAATCAGTACATAGGAATACATCAATAATTTCTGTGTAAAGCTTTTTGTGCCACCATCCATCACCCCCCTCCTCCCCATTCTCTGGTGTTGCCCCCCCTTTCCCTCTCGCTTCTGCTTTAATCTAGCCAGATACACTCCCCTTCCTGAAGATGCAAATGATCTGCTTCTATATGAATTTTCTGTTAAATGTGTGAGATATAACTCTTTTAAATCAAATAAATGTGTCTCCCCTTTCTTAGAACCCCACGTTTCTTTTTTTATTTATTTATTTATTATGAGATTTATACCCCGCCCTCCCCGCAGAGCAGGCTTGTTCTCTGCTTGCCCCTACACTATAGACATTGAAGATATTGATCATTTAAACTTAATTTCTATGGTTGCCACCAGTAGCAGTAAGAGGTGGGGGGCAGGAATCCTGAACCTTCAAAAGGTATTATGTAACAGGCGGAATTCAACAGAGGAAGCTTTGCCTCCCAGGTTGAGAAAAGCTTGCCTCTGTTGAATGCCTGTCACAAGCACCAATTAAAAGCACTGTGAGCCTTGACACGAAAAGGGGGGCACCCATATCCTTCTCAAATGACCCACTCTTCTCCAAGGGGCTGCAAGAAGGGAAGGACCACAAGTTCCACTGCCTCTGTGGAAGCAAAAACACTCAACAGGAAAGATCTCCCAGGCCCCAGTTAGGAACTTTTCCACCTGCTCGGGCTACTCCTGATTTCCGTGGGAGTCAGTCAATAAGCACTGGGATCAGTTTGGTCAGGTTTTGCCTTTCCTCTGCTTTTTTACACTAGTGGAGTCAGTTTATTTTCTTCCACACGTGCCTTCAATAATGAGGATTTTCAGCGGAGGATACTGTGATGACTGGTGTCATGACTGGTGTTGTTATTGGTAGCATCAGGGCACACCCCCTCCACTTTCAAAAAAGGCACTAAAATATTGATATATCACTAGAGCATTGTAACAATAGGCTTATCAGGTTCTCTGAACTCCAAGCTTTCATTAAAAAAAAAATCTCTCCCCTTCCGTTGTCCCCGAGGGGGAGCACTAGGAGAGTCTTGAGGGAAAAAGGAGTTCTGAGGGGAAAAGAGATTTCGGAGGAGAAAATAGGAGACAGAAGCCACTTGGGTCCAACGTTTCTGATTACCCAGTGGAGAGCTGATTGGCTGTGCCAATTTTTTTAAAACATTGCTTTGGCAGCAGCTGTCACCACAGCACACAAGGTTCTTTACTGTGTGACTGAAGGTAAGCTGTAGCAGCCATTTTGTAGCTGGCTCCACCTCCTGCAGCAGCCATTTTATGGCCGCCATTTTGGGGCTGTGCCCACCACACCGTTTCAGAATTCCAAAGGCACCTGCAGGCTCAAAAAGACTGAGGACCCCCACTCTCTGCCTTCAGCAGCCACATCATGGACAGATCTTTTAACACACAAGCATGCCTACATCATTAAAATCTGTGCTTCTTTATTTCTGTAGCTGAAAAAGCATAACCACAGAGCAGGCTGCTTACCTTTCCTTACCTGGCCTGTCTTCCCTCTGTGCCTCCTCACCTGGAGAGGAATGGGCTTACCTATCTTTACTGTTATCTGGTCAGCTGCATCATCAATGGTGAAGCAATGAGCTGCCGTCAAGATGACTTTCTCAGAAACAAGGGTTCCTTTGCACGTCTCAGTTCCACGCCCAGGACGCTTTGATTTGGAAGAGAAGAGCAATGTGGATATTTGAAGGTGGGGGGAGACACCCAAGTTATTTGGTGGGGGCACACTGCTTGGCAAATGGATGCTGCTTCCAAACTGAGTTTTTGCTCCAGTTTGGCATGCCCTCTGCTTTTTGCGGATTTCCCCCAAAACCTGGTTTGATGTGTATTTTTAAATAACTCTTTATTTATTAAATTTGTATAATAACAATAATATAACATCAAACAGTAAAACTGCAAAAGGGAAAAAAACTACAAACCTCTAACGAACAATAACACACTATAAATTTTCTAAAATCCTTTAAACATTCATAGGCGTATCTCAGTTGTTTAATACAGTACAAAATCAAGGTATTTGTTAGGCATGGCATTGTAGTACTTTGCATTCGTTTCAATATAATGGAAAAAGCCAAGGAAAACCATTTTTCTACAGAGTTAGATTGCTTCGAAGGATTTTCCGCAATCTGTAATTGTATTGCAATTTAGTCGTATACAATTACATCCCAAACCTTTTGAAACCACTGTTTCCCTGTTGGAGTTTTATCTGTCTTCCAGTATTGAGCTATTAGCGTCTTTGTTGCTATCAATAAAAGAGATACCACCTCTACACGTGTCTTAGTAAATGTTGTGTTCTCCCAATGATTCAGTAAAAGAAAGTCTGGACTATTAGGGGTAGTTTGTCCCACTATTATTTCTATAATTGGTACAATTGAATTCCAAAATTTATGTACATTTATTTTTAACTTGTTCATTAATGATATGGAGTTGGGATAAACAGTGAAGTAGCTAAATTTGCAGAAGATACGAAGTTGTTCAAGGTGGTGAAAAGCAGGGAGGATTGTGAGGTACTCCAAAGGGATCTGTCAAGGACGGGCGAGTGGGCATCAACGTAGCAAATGGGGTTCAATGTGGCCAAGTGCAAAGTGATGCACATTGGAGCCAAAAATCCTAACTATAAATACATGTTGATGGGGTCCGAAATGGTGGAGACTGGCAGAGAGAGATCTTGGAGTCATAGAGATAACTCACTGAAAATGTTGGCCAGTGTTATGCTGAGGATTATTAGGAAGGGAATTGAAAACAGATCAGTCAGTATCATAATGCCCCTGTATAAATCAATGGTGCGACCTCATTTGGAATACTGTGTACAGTTCTGGTCACCACACCTCAAAAAGGATATTATAGCATTGGAAAAAGTGCAGAAAAGGGCAACTAGAATGATAAAAGGACTGGAACACTTTCCCTAGAAAGAAAGGTTAAAAAGCTTGGGGCTCTTTAGCTTGGAGAAATGACGGCTGAGGGGTGATATGATCGAGGTTTATAAGATTATGCATGGGATAGAGCAGGTTGAGAAAGAAGTACTTTTCTCCCTTTCTCACAATACAAGAACTCATGGGCACTCAATGAAATCGTTGAGCAGTCTGGTTAGAACAGATAAAAGGAAGTACTTCTTCATCCAAAGAGTGATAAACACATGGAATTAACTGCCGCAGGAGGTGGTGGCGGCTACAAGTATGGACGGCTTCAAGAGGGAATTACATAAACATATGGAGCAGAGGTCCATCAGTGGCTATTAGCCACAAGGTATAGATAGGGACTCTCAGGCTGGGGCAAGTGATGCTCTGTATTCTTGGTGCTTGTGGGGGCAGCAGTGGGAGGGCTTCTAGTGTCCTGGCCCCACTGGTGAACCTCCTGATGACACCTGGTATTTTTGGCCACTGTATGACAGAGTGTTGGACTGGATGGGCCACTGGCCTGATCCAACATCGGCTTCTCTTATGTTCTTATGTTCTTTTTTTGAAACATTGTTCCCCGACTAGGAAAGCCCACACACCTTGGAAATCTTGCTGGTCTTTAAGGTGCTACTGGACTCGACTCTTGCTCTTGTACCACAGACCAGCATGACTACATAACGGAAACTACCACACAAGGTCATTATGAGGATAAAGCAAAGAAGAAAGTGTTGTGTAGTGAGAGCTTTGAGGGAACACTCATTGTTCGAGAGGCTCCTGGCAGCTACATTTGGACTGGCCGCCCTTGCCAAGCCAGCCAATCAGGGAACATCAGCTCGAAGCATTCTGTGCAGTTAAGGGTTCCTAACTGCCTAATTGCCTGTTGGTGTATTTGTCTTTTGTGGGTGTGTTTTGGGCTAGGGGATCTGTATATAGTTGTGGCTTGCCGCCTGTGTTGTTGTTGAGTAATTAAATAAAGAATTATGCTGAAACCACAATAGTTTTGTGAACCCACTACGTAACAGAAAGAATCATGCTTGCCGTTCTGAGCTTTTGGAGGAGGGGTGAGAGAAAAATGTACTAGACCGAAAATAGGGTTGCCAGGTCTGGGTTGGAAGACTTTGGGGGTGGATCCAGGAGAGGGCGGGGTTTGGGGAGGGGATGCCATAGAGTCCACCCTTCAGAGCAGCCATTTTCTCCAGGGGAGCTGATCTCTGTTAGCTGGAGATCAGTTGTAAAAGCAGGATATCTCCAGGACCCACCTGGAGGCTGGCAACCCTAACCAAAACTATACTAGATAGGATGACAGATGAACTTACCAAGATGGAGATACTGACAAGCCAGGGATTCTTTTCTTTATAGTCAGCACTTTTGTACTCCTTAGCCAAGCCACACATGCTCAGTGCCTCACTCTCATCTGCAGGGTGACATAAAGAAAAGCATATAGTCACAGCCTCAGGCCCTCTGTTCTCCTGAAAGCTACAGGGGGTTGAAGACAAGGCTTGGGGCCTGCCTGGGAGAAGAAATGAGTGGGAAAAGACTGGGCCAGAATGCTAAACTCCTGGGCTTTTTTGGTGGTGGTGGGGAGGAATAAATGGGACAGTACTGGACAATGCCTACAGCTCTGGACTTGAGTTTAGGAGATGAGGGATCACCTGTCACATACATGGGCAGAGATCCATTATTCATTATTCCCAAGGGAGATCCATTCATAATAATGGAGAATTTCCAGAGAAGGGGTAAAGCATATTGTTAACAAAAACTGCTGCCTAAACAATTAGAATATATGTACATGCTATAGGGTTGCCAGCTCTGGGTTGGGAAATATCTGGAGATTTTGGGTGGGTGGAGCCTGAGGAGGGCAGGCTTTGGGGAGAGGAGGGATTTCAATGGGGAATAACACCACAGAGTCCACCTTCCAAAGTGGCCATTTTCTCCAGGGGAACTGATCTCTGTGGACTGGAGATCAGTTGTAGTCCCAGAAGAGCTCCAGCCACCGCCTGAAGCTTAGAATCATAGAATCATAGAGTTGGAAGGGATCTCTGGGGTCATCTAGTTCAATCCCTTTTTAGATTGTTGTACACACAGTTTATGAAACACTGTTATACATTTTGTATTCTGCCACTGACTAACAGGTTAACGGAGTAGGTACACTTAGCACTTCCACGATATAAGTGCCATTTATGATTCTAACCACATAAACAGAAAGCAACCATGAATAACCACATAATCAACCATGAATATATATTCAGATATTAACTTTGGTTCATTTATGGCTATTACTTAAAAAGCGTGATGGGAGAATACAAAATGCTGACGTGCTGCTATTCTGTTGGGGCTTGTGGCCTTGGCTGCCCAGTTACAGCTGCGCCTGTTTCTGATGTCAGTTAGCCCAGCTAAATGGAGAACAATAACACCCTGTAACTAATCAGCAATACAGATACTTTTAGAGCTGCATAGCCTAAGAAGAAGTGCCTATTGTTTAGCTAAAAGGGAAAAAAACTTTACTTGGGAAGACCCAACCCACAGGTCTTAGCCCAATTAGGAGTTTGTGAAGAAGTTGATGGAACCAATGGATATGCTTTGCTTGTTTATGTCATATAGAGTATAAAATTCTATATCTCCCATGTTTACTTTGGAGGAGCTGGTGGGTATTCAAGGGTCCCAGTCCCTTGTTTATCTGTGCTCTTCCCTTATTAATTAATAATTTTTTGTTTAGTGTTTCTTCTCTACAGGACTGTTTTGTGTGTTTCTCAAATTGGGTTGGGAAAACACAACCAGGGACACAGTTTGTGTCTAACAAGATCAAGTTTCTAACGTTTCTGGCTGCAGAGACAAACTTGAACACATATGGGGAATGGTTCTCTTGGCACAAAAAGCAGCTTCTATTAGTGGGAAAATGTAGCCACCCCCCCCAACTGGTGGGAGCCTGGAGGACACTGGTAGTATGGCATCATTTCGGGGGGGGGGCTGAAGAGAAGCCATAGAGTTTCCAGCAATCCCTAGAGCAGACTGACATTTCCAGTCATTCCCTGGAAGCAGGGCATTTTTTGTAGAAAAAGCCCAGCAGGAACTCATTAGCATAATAGGCCACAGTCAACAGCAGAAACTTATTAGCATATTAGGCCACCCCCCTGACAGCACAGTTCATTAGCATATTAGGGTTAGGGTTAGCCTCGAAGTTGCCAGGTGGAGAGGTTTCGGCTGTAATGGGTGTGGCCAACTCTGAAGCCAGCTGGAACTCCATTCCTGTGCGCTCCTGCCTAAAAATAGCCTGCCTAGAAGTGATTTCAGATCCTTGGCCATTTTTTAGATTATTTTTCTCTCCCCAGCCACAGGAGCAGGGGGCACCCCACCCCTAGTAGGAAAAATGACAACCCTGCCCTGCAGCATGGAGCGTATACACTGCTCTCTATGGCAACTCTTCCCACACTGTGTTTCAAGGGGATGCCTGAAAGTTACTCAGCGGTTCATTTAGTTAATTAAGCTTGTCAGTATGTACCCTAGACTTGCTGCTCCACAAAGCCATGATGCAAGCTACAGTAATTTAAAAAGCAATAAAATGTAGTCAACTAAAAATCTGTAATAAAAATATAAAAACAAAGTAATATTAAAGCAGCCAGACCCATAAAAAACAGCAAATGCTCAAAAGCCACAAATTAAAATACTAATTCAAAGCACCATTATTAGAAGTAGCGAGAACTAAAATTAGTAGCACAAAACATCATAAATGAGTTTCTGGGAAAGGACTCAAGGAGCATGTCTACACCAAGGACTTTGTGGTGGCTCTGTGTCTATTGAGGGCCATCGTTTTGAAACCCTGAGGGGCCAGTAAGCAAGTTCTGAAATCACACAGAAACAAAAAAAGTTGTATTACCGATCATTTCATCAAAGGCCTTCTGCATCGCTTCAAGGCCTTCGAGTTTAAAGACGTGTCTCTCGTTGGTTTTCTGAGAGGCCAGCTCGTTTACATTTTCTACGTTGACCATCTCCCCAATACCAAACACATAGACATCTAGGCGGAAGCATGGATGGAAGCATAAGGTGAATTGAATTGAGAAAGTTCTGGATATCTTAGTGACACGGCAGCAATGCACAGGGCAATGGTTCTCGCATTCTTCTGGCTCATGATCTCTTCCAGCTTTCAATCATGTCAGTGTTTCCTGTGTTCTCAAGTGCAGCCCTGGCTCTTCCTCCGCTTGCCCTCTCTCCTCTGAAGTTGCCCAAAAGATCCCTCCTTGGCCGTTCTCTGCACACTGTTCTTGAACTGCCCCTATGCTTCAGTATCATCTGTATGCTGACGTATATTCAAAGATGCTTCAGATCCTTGCGCAAGATTATTGCACTGGGGGGTTGCCATCCTGGTATTCAGGCAAAATGGAATAAGACTGTGGAGAAAAGGCATTTCAGCCAAGTATACAAGGCTGTAGTATAATGGAATAGGTGCTGACTGGGATGGCCCAGGCTAACTTGATTTTATCCAATCTCAGAAGCTAAGCAGGGTTGGCCCTGGTTAATACTTGGGTGGGAGACCCCCCCCCCACGGAAATCTAGGGTCTCCACACAGAGGCAAGGAATGGGCAAACCCACCTCTGTTCTTCTCCTGCCTTGAAACCCCCATGGGGTTGCCATGAATCAGCTGTAATTTGACTGCACTTTCCAACACCATAACGGAATGGAGAAGGCCTGTATCCAGGATTTTGAAATTTGGGGGGGCCTTTAAATAAGTCAGGGGGCGCTGACGTCACAAAATAAAAAAATTAAATTAAATTTTTTTTTACAAACTCACTTTTGCAGCATTTGCACTCTGCCATGCTTGGGGAAGGGGCAGTGACGGGGAAGGCATCTGGGTGGCCCAGAGAATCAGGAGTCCTCTGGACAGCCCAGAGGACTGGGGGCCAGGGGGCCGGATGGAGGTCTTGGCAGAAAGTCGGGGGGAGGGCAGGCCCCAAAATGCCCCATTGTAGCTACAGGCCTGGAATGGAGGCTGCTTTTAAAAATTAAACAGGATTTTAGTGTATTCCATTGTTCATTGTATTATTATTACCTTCTTGGTCTTACAGCATCGTTTTCTACTTTGGTAATGTTATTTTCTACATTGTTTATGACACATTATTTCTGGGGTTTGAGGGTTTTTGTGCACTGTGTCTAAATTTTGTCATCCTCACCCTATTGCCTTGTTCATTGGATGCCTTGTGCCATTTGATTGCAGTGGTCTAACCCACATAATCTACCTCAAGTCTCAGCAAGAAAGGCAGGCTATAAATAAATAATTTCTTGAATGGTGGCTTGGGAATGGCAAATAGATCCCCATGAGACAATGGGGGGGGGAAATTCCTCTCATTCCCTCACACCAGCTGCAGATCATCACATCTTACCCAAGTAATCCTCACGATCGCCAACTCTCTCACGCCCAATATGGAGGAACTCCCGGATTCGACCGATGACAGGAGATGGCTCGCCCCCCATGTTGAAATTGCCTGGGAAGACAGAGTGTTGGTTATAATAGAGAGGGGCGTGGAGCAGGGATGACGTGTGCTCTTGAACGGAAAGAAGGCTTTAAGAAGAACTCTGCTGGATCGAACCAAAGGTCATAGAATCATAGAGCTGGAAGGGACCTCCCCTCCGCACTCCCAACAACCCCTGTTCCAAGCCCAGAAGATGACAAAAAACCCTCCAGGATTGCTTCCTGACCCCAAAGAGGCAATCAGCATTTCCCTGGGCATGTAAAAAAGGGCCACAAAAACTAAGCACTGAGACAACCCTTCCTGCCCTCCCTCTCATGATCTGCCTACCTAACAACATCCATGACCTGCGGGACCGAGCGCAGTTCTGCAGGGCTTGTGTTATGAACTGGGCTTGACATCAACGGACCCAGCTTGGGTACACAGAACAATAGACTGGAAGGAACCTATCGACCAGGAGTACCTCTGTAAATAGCCTATCACGGGTAGTGGGGGTGTGTGGGATGTAGTGTTGATCACGGATTTAAGCCGGGCTTCAGTCCTGCTAGTTTTTGTCTTTAGTTTAAACTGTAATTACAATAAAGCATGAGCTGATCACAATTGCGTGTCGAAGCCAGTATATTTTAGCTTGCAAGGCCTATGTTCTGCCAGGCCTATAGCTGAGGACAACAAGTTTATTTCACTCAGTCTGGCCCCTCCTTGCCTTTTCACCTATGAGGCAAGAACTATCATTCTGACCCATCCTGGCACCATCTGGAATGGTTATGGAATCTGTTTTACAGTTTTTAATTTGTTTTAAACTTGATTTGAATGTATCTTCATGAAATGCTGTACACACACCCCCCATGAGCCCCAAGTATAGGGGAGGGCAGTTTAAAAATCTAATTTATAAATAAATATATAAACTTACTGTCCTTAGGTACACAGTAGTGCAGTGGGTGGGGCAGGAATATTGCTATTCTGATATACTGGTATAGCATGTGTCTGAAGGAAAAAAAAGTCTCCCTCAGAGAGAAAATGTGGAATCTCTGCAGCACCATCTTGGGTAGACACACTAGGGAAAATACAGAGATAGTACAGAGGAAGCTCTCTTGCAACCAACTTTCTCACCATCAGTCAGCAGGATGATAACATGGCGGGTGGTGGTGATAATAGGGAGGGGATCCAAACCCTGCCTCTCTTCTTCTTGTTGCTGATTGATCATCATTTCATAGATTGATGTCAGACCAGCCTTCATGTTTGTTCCAGGCTGAAGTGAGTGATCTGGGGAAAGAAGATGAAAATTGAAGGAGATGAATTTCTCCTGATTCCTTGCTGCCAGCAGCCCACTCTTGGGGCTGACGAGCTCTCCCTGTTTCATTATCTCCAGTAGCATTTCTGTGGGCTGATTCTGCACCCGTCTGTTTCCTCACAGTTTTTCCACAGCTATGTCGGGAGGTTAATCTCCCTCTATGCTGCATGTCGCTTTCACTTTCTTTGTTCATCAGGTTTTATGGTACCTTCTGCATAGATTTATGACCATTCAGGGGCAACTTCACAGTCAGTATGGCATTGCCCTGGGATATCTGAATGTGGTTTTGAGTGGCATCTTTTCCTTCCTCGGCTTTCAGTTCGAAGGGAACAATATTTCCAGTTTGAGAGCCAGTTTGGTGTAGTGATTAAGTGTGCAGATTCTAATCTGGGAGAGCCGGGTTTGATTCCCCACTGCTCCACTTGCACCTGCTGATGTGACCTTGGCTCAGTCACAAGCTCTGGCACAGCTGTTCCTGAAAGAGCAGTTTGTGTTAGAGGTCTCTCAGCCCCACCTACCTCACAGGGTATCTGTTGTGGGGAGGGGAAGGGAAAGGAGTTTGTAAGCCGCTCTGAGACTCCAAGTGAAGGGCGGGGTATAAATCCAATCTCTTCTTCTTCTTTTCTTCTTCCTTCATTGATTTCTGTCAGTTCCCCCACCCCTATTTCCCCCTCTGTATTTTATCACCTTGCCATGAATTACTTGGCTCAAGCAACTAATGACTGCTGAGGCAAGTACTGACACAGGAAAACCTGCATACCAGATTGAATGAAAACAGATATTCCAAGGCAAGGGGGAACCAGGTCAAGTGGAGCAAATGCCAGATGCAGAATGGACTACAATCTCTCATCTGGGCCATTTTACCTACAGACCTAGCATCTTGGCAGTCAGCATTCTAAGCCATCTCACCACGGGCCTCAATTAAGAAGAGTTAAGAAACCAAAAGGTTACTTACTACAAATATGAGAGCCAAATAATGTCAATTAAAAACATAACAAATATCAAATATACCAAAATACATATATTTATTGTAGACCCAATAATAGCCTCAAAACAGAATAAAACCATACATATGTATCATCAAACAGAGAATATATGTGACTAAGACCATGTGTGTTTCAGCCAGTTCGGCCTCCCTCAGTGGTCAAACATATCTATTGCACATCATCTCCAATTAATGCTGAAAATAGGACCAATTAAAATGGTTTTATAAAAGATCTCAGTGAATCGAGGCAAGGATTAAATACAGATCCCTCATTTTCAAATACCTTCTGCCCTGGTCATATTTTTTTTCTTCAATTATGTGTCTTTCTCTCTTGGTCCAAGGAAAGTGTATTCTCATGCAATTTGGAACTAATAGCAAGTAAAATGACACTATGGACCCTGCGGACAGATTCCACCTGCCCTCCCCTATGACCCTGATCCAAACAGAATATCATAACAAAACAAATCACTTTGCTTGCCGTTACCATCAATCTATAGTAATAAAAGAATCAGCCAGTCGGTTCATCTGTCTACTAATGGCAGGCATAACTAATCAGTTAACAATGCTGGGAGTCTCAAAACTCGCCACCAGCTTCAGGATGATTGTGGGAGTTCCAGGGCCAACATTGAAACCATAAAACCTGGCAGAAGTGAAAGTGACATGCAATGTAGAGGGGAGAGCAAATGCTAGATGCAGATTGGGCCTACTTTCACTTAGATTGATCATCGAATTTTATGGCAGTGTTCAGACTGCATTGCTTTCACTTAGTTTGATCTCTCGGTTTCATGGTACCATCTGCATAGATATATGGCTGTTTTATGCCGTTCAGTGGTGACTTTGCAGTCAGTACAGGGCTGGCCCCGGGTATTGGAATGTGGTTTTGAGCAGGGCTTTTTTTGTAGAAAAAGCCCAGCAGGAACTCATTAGCATAATAGGCCACACCCAACAGCAGAAACTCATTAGCATATTAGGCCACACCCTGACAGCACAGGTAATTAGCCTATTAGGCCACACCCCCATGTTACCAGAAGTATGGTCATCCAGCCACACCCACCTTTTGCTTCTTATTCTATTTACCTTGTTTGCTGTCAAAACCCAGGGCTTTTTTGTAGCAGGGATTCCTTTGCATGTTAGGCCACACACCCCTAATGTAGCCAATCCTAATGAGTTTCTGCTGTTGGGTGTGGCCTATTATGCTAATGAGTTCCTGCTGGGTGTGGCCAACTTGGGAGCCAGCCGGAACTCCGTTCCTGTGCGTTCCTGCCCCAAAATAGCCCTGGTTTTGAGCCACATCTTTTTGTGTCCCAGCGTGAGTTTGGTAAAACAGCGGAGCGAATGCTAGATGCAGAATGGGCCCCACGCTTCCAAACGCATTCTGCAGCTAGTGCAGGGGGAAGGGACATGCAACCATAACTTTCCTTTGCATGTTAAACTAATACTGTCTAGGGTACCAATATAGCTGCAAAGCACAGAAAATGTAACCAAATCATAGCCAGTCAGCCAGCCCGTTCCCTCACTAACTCTCTATCCTTGTACATTTGCTGAAAAGGTCTCACCCCTCGCACGGAGGCCCTGACTTTGCGCACCCGTATGAGAATTCTGTCACATCTCAGGGCCTCCAAGTCTCACCCTACAGACACCGCCCAGCCTGCCTCCTCTCAAAACCCTCTCCCTGGCACAGGACGGGAATATCGCCTCACCTTCATGCTTGAGCTTCTCCAGTTCATCAATAACCCAAGCCGGGTTACTGCTGTGTTCGTCAGTTGTCGACACAATCACTTTGGGGACTGTGGCAAAAGTGATGATGCCGTATTTAGGGGTGACATCATAGCTGGAGACCTGGAAGGGGAGGACGGAATGTCGGGGGAGGGGAACAGGGAAGAACCAGAGGACAAGTTTCAGCATTAAAGCTCATGTTTTGCAACTTAAAATGTCTACATGTGCGATTGATGAGAGTCATTTCTACAGACTCCCCCAACTTCCTCAGCAGACTTCTGACTCCCCTTGCCAAGCTATTCCTGGAGGTTTCTGTACCTCCAGGAGCAGCATTTCAGAGGGCATTTTGGGATGAAGTGGAACAGGGTGAGCTTCTTCCCACCTGGAAATTTTAAGCAGAAACAGATCCATAATATCCTAAATTTCATCCCTGACATTTCTAGTTAGTTGATCTCAGACTAGGGATGGGCCTGTGGTCTGACTTGGTATCAAGCAGGTTTGTATGTTTGGGCATTTTTCTCCCCATCAGCCATTTTATTTAAAGCTGTTCTCATTCCATACTGACCCAGGACACAACAGAATTTATTGAGCCCAACGCCCGAACTCATCATAGTCTGCTGGGCTTCGCTTTGGCCTCTGCCCCTCAAATACCTAACAAGATGGTAGAATTTTGACCTCAAAAGCTGGTAATCTTATTCAAGAGGTGTTGTTTACTTTGATATGGTTCCCTTTTGGTGTGAGGGAAAATGGGGGAGATGCACCTTCTCAATCAGCTTGTTGATCACATCCTTGGCCTCATTGAAATTCTTCTTGCCCACGCTTTGAGAGGCATCTAGAACAAGGTAAATGTTCATCGAGCCACCAGGAGTGATTCTGATCCTACGCTGTTCTGTGTCCGCTGCAGGGAGAAAAGGACCAGAGATCAGAGGCAGATTTCCCAAATCCTCTGAGTTTCTACTTATTAGTTTCCTGTCCAAGAGAATCTGGGAAACCAACTCCTTAGGGTTGCCAATCTCCAGGTGGCACCTGGAGATGTCCTGCTATTATATTTGATCTCCAGATGACCAAGATTAGTTCTCCTGGAGAAAATGGCTGCTTTGGAGGTTAGATTCTATGGCAGTATATCCGGCTAAAGTCCCTCCCCTCTCCAACCCCTGCCTCCCAAGGCTATAGGCAGCACGGTGTAGTGGTTAAGAGCAGTGGACTCTGATCTATAGAACCGGGTTTCATTCCCTACTCTGAAGAAGAAAAAGATGAAGATGATGGCAACAACGAAGAAGACGACAACAAAGAAGACAAAAATGATGACAAAGAAGATGACAAAGACGAAGAAGATGAAGAAGACGACGAAGACAACGAAGATGAAGAAGAACTGGACTTATGCCCTGTCTTTCACTTACAATCTCCTTCCCTTCCTCTCCCCATAACAGACACCCTATGAGGCAGGTGGGGCTGAGAGAGCTCTGAGAGAACTGCTCTTGAGAGAACAGCTCTCAGAGAACTGTGACTGACCCAAAGTCACCCAGCTGGCTGCATGTAGAGGAGTGGGGAATAAAACCCGGTTCTCCAGATTAGAGTCTGCTGCTCTTAACCACTACACCAAACTGGTGAGTGATCTCGGGCCAGTCACAGTTCCCTGAGAACTCTTTCAGCCTCACCTACCCAACACTGCTTTTTCTGGGGAAGGGAAGGCAAAGGTGATTGTAGGCCTCTTTGAGACTCCTTAAGGAAGAGAAAGGTGGGGTATAAAACCAACTCTTCCTTTCCTTCCATCTCCCAAATCTCCAGGTATTTTCCAACGCAGGGCTGGCAACCCTACACTACACTAAGCAGAAACAGACTCAACAATGTCCTCTCTACTGAGGCAGTGAATTCTCCTCCTTCTTGACCCATATTATCCTTAGAAGCAGCTATGCCTGGATTTCAGCTGGTAAGAGCTTATCTAGAGGTCTAGATAGACAAAATGCTAAGAGACCTATTATCATTTATTATCTATTGAGTGACATCATCATCTTCTGGCAGAATGGGCCTTGCCACAAACCCACTATTCCCCTCCCCTCATTCCCCAAAACTCACAAACAACTTTATTGGGATCGGAGGACTCCACAACTTCAGTGAGGGATGAGATGAATTGGGAGGAGACTTCTTCTGGGGTGTCGTAGGTGAATGGACCTGAGGAAGAAAGGGGAGAATATGGAGATTAGAAATGGTTGGAAGTGAACAACTTTGCTCTATCTCTTGGCCTCAGATTTCAGAGGGGAACTATAGAGAGACAGACAGACAGATAGATAGATAGTTTTAAGTACTGAAAGGCGGAAGACGATTATTAATACAAGGCTTTTATTCAGAACATCACTCAGCTCTAATCTGCTCTGTGAAGAATGGCAACCAAACTTATACTGTTCCAAACTGAATTATATACAATGTAACTACCTTCATGAGATCTGACTGGACTTAAGCGGAGCTTCCTGATAGGATACTCTGTATGGCTTTAGGACCACTAAAAGGTCTTTATTAGGCAGCCAATCACAACAGAGGATGCTAGGACACATTAGCACAAACCATAACTAAACAGCTTAGAAATAACTCAGAACATAACAGACAGACAGACAGATAGGCAGGCAGGCAGGCAGGCAGGTCAGGACTAGGGTTGCCAGCGCTGAGTTGCCAAATACCTGGAGATTTGGGGGGTGGAGCTCAGGGAGGGCGGGGTTTAGGAAAGGGAGAGACCTCAGCAGGGTATAATGCTATAGAGTCCACCCTCCAAAGCAGCTGTTTTCTCCAGGGAAACACATTTTGATCATCTGAAGATCAACTGTAATAGTGGGAGCTCTCCAGCTGCTACCTGGACATTGGCAACCCTGTCAGGACCCTGAGCATCCTTTCCTTTCTACTGCTCTGATATCCCTTTGATGTGTAGATTGCTACTGTCAGGGAATCCTTCCTTCCTTTCAGGTGACACCTTCTCTCTGCTCACACTTCTCCACCTTGGCATTGTGAGGGCAGGACATGCCTCCTGCATCTCTAGTTATACTAGACTAGAATCCTGTCTCTTCTCTGCCCTGTCTAGAATGGAGATCCTTATCACAAAGGACTCATATTAATTTTGCAAAGATATGCATGACATTTATTATGGTCAAAGACCAAAAAAACAGAATATGTTAACAAAGTAATCCCAAGAAGATATATGTAAGAAGATGTATATAATAGGGAAAGATTAAAGAGGCTTCATGCATAACTTTGTTTCTTAGCAGCACACACAAAACCCAGGGGTCTTTTCGCAGAAAAACAGCTGCAGGAGCTCATTAAGTAAAAAAACCCTTTGTTTTTGTGTCCTTTATAAAGTTTATATCCCTGCTACCTGCCATTACATTTTATGACACACATGGCCCTGCCCAGCAAAGTCTCATTTATGCCAGATCCGGCCCTCATCTGTTCCCAAGACCTGAGCGAGGCTCTTAATGAGGCCAGTCATTCAAGGGGTCACCATCATTTGGAAGCAACTTGGTGGCACGTGACACACACACACACATGCGAAAACCTGCCAGCCCCCACCATTTACTCACTACGGCATTCTGGTTCTGATCCAGTCCAAGCTCTCGACTCCTGGCAAACCCGGTATTGCGATCCCATGAGAGAAAGTCCATTGTCACAATAATAGCGGACTCGGTCTTCGATTCGGTACCTGCTGCCTTCTTTCCGGGCACCGATGGGGACACCGGGGTTGCGGCAATGGCCAGCTGTGGAGAAGAAGGGATGACACAGTTGTGGACACTGCTGTTGTAAAATGTACACTGAGCGTGTGTGTTAAAAGTGGAAATAGGGTGGCATGGGCACTTAAAAATATAGCTTCCAATAGGGTTACCAGATGTCCTCTTTTTTAGAGGACACGCCCTCTTGTTTGGGTGTCTGTCCTCTTTTGGGCTCTTTTTAAAAAACAAATGAAAATGTCCTCTTTAGGTTGGATGGTTAGGAATATTCCTAGTTAGTAGCGGTTTTAGTCCTTTCCGCATTTGCCTGCCACTCCGGATTTTCTCAGTTCAAGTCGAGGCAATTTAATTCCAGGGCAAAACGGCATCCAAATAACCCAGGGCAACAGCAGGCTGAAACCGGGCTGACCACTGAAGGGAGGTAATGTTATGCGGAATGGGGGGAAACCCGGAATAAAAAGAAGATTGAACTCAATTTTGGTGCATAACGGGGAAGAAATCTGGATTAAAAAGGCTGAATTAGATTTTAGTGCAGAATTGCTTGGAGGACATTGTGCTGAACATGGATTGAAAGGAGAGTGCAGCTTCAGTAGTAGGGGTATTTATAATGAGATATGAAGAAGAAGAGAAGGAGGGATTGAATTATACCCTGCCCTTCACACGGAGTCTCAGAGCAGTTTACAAACTCCTTTCCCTTCCCCTCCCCACAACAGACACCCTGTGAGGTAGGAGGGGCTGAGAGAGCTCTTTCGAGCTATCCTTGAGAGAACAACTGTGACAGAACTGTGGCTTGCCCAAGGTCATCCAGCAGCTGCAAGTGGAGGAGTGGGGAATCAAACTCGGTTCTCCCAGATTAGCATCCACACACTTAACCACTACACCAAACTGGCTCTTTGTCATGGTGACCACTCGTTTGAAGTTGTCAGTCAGGAAATATGTCTTCTTTTTTTGTTTTTCAAAATATGGCAACCCTATCTTCCAATATTAAAAAAAAATCCAAAGATATGGGCTCCTTCTTAGGGCCAGTTCTCACATTACCAGTTCCATCTGGGGAAGATGTCACTGCCACAAGGACTTTGGGTTGGGACATGGGCTTGGAGTTCCATGCTGTGAATTCAATTCCCAGACAGAAGGTGGCCTGCAGTGAATGAGGAGAAAGGGCTGTTCTCTTCCCCATCCATGCCATTTTCCCAATTTACAACTGTTAAGTATGAGACTCAACAACGAAGTAAGCTCAACAAGTGATTCAGCTTTATTCAACAGCAAACTCCAACTCAGGAACACAACACAGACAGTGGAGCACAGCTCCTTTTAAACTCTCCGGCTGTCAAAGCCACACCCAGAAATAGTTAACGGACCAATGGCAGTGCAGAGTTAAGGTCCAATCACAACTGTTCCCGCTTTGCAACATTATCACACAGTGATTGGCTATTTACACTGGTTTCGCAGAAACCGACCAATACGAATGCGACAGCTTAGAATCCACATTCCAGAATCAAGCTTAACATAGGAAAGAATAGGCTTGATTCACCTTTCAATACACAACAACCGTTCTGGGGAGCCACTGCTTGCCCTCACTGGGTAAGCTGCTATGCAGCATTGTGCATAGGGTTTGACTAGATGACCCTAGAGGTCCCTTCCAACTCTGTGATTCTATGATTCTATGAAATTTAGAGCCCAGTGGCACCTTTAAGACCAACAAAGGTGTATTCAAGGTATGCGCTTTCGTGTGCATGCACACTTTTTTCAAATACAATGGGAAAGTGTGCCTTGCACACGAAAGCTCATACCGTGAATAAACATTTGTTGGTCTTAAAGGTCCTACCGGACTCTAAATTTGTTCTGCCGCTTCAGACCAACACGGCTGACCACTTGGATCTATCTGCTATGCAGCCATCATTGTTGAACAGCAGCTCCCCTGGGTTGTTTCAGCTTAGGTGGGATGGAGTAAGCACACCCTAAGGTGGGGCAGTTGTCAAGGCCCAGGGCTTCTGATATGGACTGCTGCTACTGACCCTCCCTTGCTTGCTGGTGCTTCCCCCCCATCCTCCTATCTGTACACACTGCCAGTGCCCCTAGTAGGTCTGCCAACTCAGGGGTGGGAAATACCTGAAGATTTTGGGGGTGGAGCCTGAGGAGGGCATGGCTTGGTGAAGGGAGGGACTTCAATGGGGCCCAATGCCATAGAGTCCACCTTCCAAAGCGGCCATTTTCTCCAGGGAAACTGATCTCTGTCACCTGAAGATCAGTTGTAATCCCAGGAGATCTCCAGCCACCACCTGGAGGCTGGCAACCCTAGGGAAAGGGCTGCAGGCAGTGCAGGTGGCTGTGAGCATAGGGTTAGGGTTGCCAGCTCTGGGTTGGGAAATTCCTGGAGATTTTGGGGGTGGAGCCTGGGGAGGGTGGGATTTGGGTAGGAGAGGGACCGCAGTGGGGTATAATGCCATAGACTCAACCTTTAGGGTTGCCAAGTCTGGGCTGGAAAATACCTGGAGACTTTGGGGGTGGATCTGGGAGAGGGCGGGGTTTGGGGAGGGGAGGGGCCTCAGGACGGTACAACGCCACAGAGTCCACGCTTCAAAGCAGCCATTTTCTCCAGGGGAGCTGATGTCTGTCAGCTGGGGATCAGTTGTAAAAGCGGGAGGTCTCCAGGCCCCACCTGGAGGCTGGCAACCCTATCCACCTTCCAAGACAGCCATTCTCCCCCCTCAGGGAAACTGATCTCTGTCATCTAGAGACCAACTATAATTCCAAGAAGATTTGCCAGGCACCACCTGGAAGTTGGCCACCCTGGCATGGGTGCTGGGAGGACTCGCAAGTGAGCAGGGAAAAGTCACACCAGTGGGAGCCGAGTGAGTTGGGAGGGAGGAGGGCACGAGTGGGGGGTCCTGGTGGTGGGCAAGGGAGGGGAGGAGGCCCTGAGAACTCTCTACCCAAGTCCCCCTCCAAAACCTAGAACCCGTGGTGCAGATCCAAATCCGGCTGAGTGCCTCAGCATGTAAGCTCGCAACTGAAAACTCCCAGAACACATCTGTAAAAAGTTTGTGTGGGGAACACTGAAAAGATAGAGAGGAGAGAGAGAACAGCCTCTCCGCAAGGAATCACTGAAACTCACCTCCATCGTAGCATACAGTTGTCTTTCCGCTCCATTTTCCGTTGGGGAGGCATGTGCGGTTCTGGGACCCATGTAGCGTGTACCCCTGGTAGCATTCGAACCTCAGCTCCTGGCTTACATTGTAGTAGTGCTGTCGGGGTTCATACTGGCCATTTTCAAATTCCAGAGGCCTGGTGCATCGGATGTCTGGAAGGAACGGAAAGTCGAGCCTAGTGACTTTTCTGCAAGTAGTGTTACCAACCTCCAGGTGAGGCCTCAAGATCTCCTGAAATTACAACTTACATCTGAATTACAGGCGTCAGTTTCCCTGGAAAGAATGGCTGGTTTGGAGTGTGGATGGATCCCATGGCATTATATCCCATTATATCTATGGATGTCAGCCGCCAGGTAGGGCCTGAGGACCGTCTGGAATTACAGCTCATCTCTGGACTGCAGCAATTAGTTCCCCTGGAGAAAACTGATGCCTTGGAGGGTAGACTCTATGGCACTGTACCCCACTGAGGTCCCTGCCCTCTCCATGTTTCACTCGCAAATCTCCAGGAATTTCTCAACCTGGATCTGGCGACCCTATCCCCCGTCCACTCGCAAATCTCCAGGGATTTCTCAGCCTGGATTTGGTGACCCTATCCCCCACCAGTGGCCAAGGGGGGACCTGGCAACACTAATTATATCCTTCCCAGCCCCAAACCCTGCCCTACCCAGGCTCCAACCCCTAGATCTCCAGGAATTTCCCAACCTGGAGTTGGCAATCCTGTGTCCAAGCCTTCCCAGGCCACACTACCCTCGTTCTCTGCCCAAGTTCTGCCACTCTTATAACCATATGAAGCTAACAGCATTAGTGCCACTCTAAGCAAACGGCCCACATACCTCGACATTCTGCCCTTCGAACAAGCCTCTGTTGTGCATCCCTCATGAGCTTCCAACGTGAGCCATGACACATCCGGATTTCGGTAGGATGTGGATATTTCCCGTCTGGACACTCATATTTCATTATAGTCCCTTCCTTCAGCCACGTGTAATTGCCCCCTAAAATCATCGCATTCTGGGGGTCGCAGGCTCCATCAGTCACACCTGGGAGGGAGTCAGGTGTAGTGGGGAAAGGGTTACAAGCAGAATTGACAGACACACCACCTACTTGCTGATGCCACGGTCCAGGCATCACTGTGGGTGACTGAGCAAAGACTCTTGCTGCTTTAAGAACCGCTCCAAGTCCACTTGATGCTGGAGGTTCACGACCAGATTCCCTGGGCGTGAGATGCAGGTGCTGAAAGCAACCACAGGAGACCAAAGGGGCTCAAGGACACAACACTGGGAGTTGAACTCTTCTCCTCCCAGGTGTTGTTGGACCTCTCCTTTATAGCTCCGTCTAATTCCCTATAAATCCCTTGTGCTACTGGCCATCACTGCATCCACTGCCAATTTAATTCCTCAATGGGTAAAGAAATACTTTCTTATAAGAAGATAATGTGAATCTCCAATGTCAGGATCTAGTACTAGGAAATACCTCATTGTGCCATGTCCTCATCTCTTTTTATGACTTCAGAGGTGGAACTGGATCCTACAGACTGCTGGCCTTGCTCCTCCAATCACAGTCACACATCTAACCTAACTTTAGATGCCTCTGATGCATCCCCAGGGCTGCCAAGAGTCACCATGGACCCCGGGGCAAAGGTTCCATCTGGGCCACACACACACACCCCATATGACCCTGATCCAAACCAAATATCATAACAAAATGAACAAATCATCTGGTTTGCTGTTACCATGAATCTATAGTAATAAAAAAATTGGCCTGTCCGTTCATCTTTATTAATTACTTTGTTTATATCCCAACTTTCTCCTCAATGGGCCCCCAAGGCAGCCAGTTTGGTGTAGTGGTTAAGTGTGCAGACTCTAATCTGGGAGAACCGGATTTGATTCCCCAGTCCTCCACTTGCAGCTGCTGGATGGCCTTGGGCAAGCCATAGCTCTGTCATTCTCAAGGACAGTTCTGTCAGAGCTCTCTCAGCCCCACCTACGTCACAAGGTGTCTGTTGTGGGGAGGGGAAGGGAAAAGAGTTTGTAAGCTATTCTGAGACTCCGAGTGACAGGCGGGGTATAAATCCAATCTCCTCCTCTTCTTCGTCTTCTTCTTCCTCTCCTCCATTTTATCTCAAAACATCCCTGTGAGGTAGGTTAGGCTGAGAGTGATGTGACTGGCCCGAGGTCACCCAGTGAGCTTCCATGGCAGAGTGGGGATTTGAACCTGAATTTCCCAGATGCCAGTCGGACATGTTAACCACTTCACCACACTTGCAGGCATAACTCATCAGAGCCGGGAGACTCAACACTGGCCACCAACTTCAGGATGACTGTGGGGGCTCCATGGCCAAAACTGAAAGACATGAGAAAATCCTGGCCCAGGTGAGACAAACCACCATCACCACCCTGTGCTATTTGCAGCTGAAGGTAAGGGTCTCTGTGGCAGGCATAACTCAGAAAATAACGCTACATGTTGGAAAACCAGTCCTAGAATGATAATGGAAGTTACAGTGCCAAACATGAAGGGGACCAGAACGCCCTGAACCAGGTTATCTTCACGACAGACAGGCAGGGAGGGCGGGGTAGAAATGAAGTAATAAATTTAAAAAAATAAAATGTAACAAGAGAGCTTCTAAGCAACCTGTCGTGTGTCTCTAATATTCAGATCCCCAACCTGCCATGGAAGGTTGCTGGGTGACACACTTTTGTGAGGATAAAATACAGGCCAGGAGAACAATGCAGCTTTGGGGCCCCGGTGGGGAGAAAGGATGCTTTCACCCTCCTCCATCCTTTACATGCATGGTACTGGAGCATTAATCTGTTTTAGTGGTTATGCATGTGGAACAGAAGTTACAACTTCCAATTCAGGCACTGGATTGTTGATCATTATTGTGCTGGTGGAAGATCTGATAGCCCCTTGTAAAGGCTACTTTGCTATGACAACGGATGTAATTTTAAAAATATCACTAAAATTAATGACAAATTTCACTACTTTGTTAGAACATGGGGAGATATTAACTCCTCCCCCTCCCCTGTTCATAATATTAACAAAGGTTTGCTACTGTACTGCTCTTAAGTACACTCTTTGCCAAGCAGAATAGGGATGAGAAGGTCTTGAGACCAAGAAATGAAAATGAACTGCAGCCCTGCGATTTAGCCTGTAGCAGCTCTCAGCCTGGTGGGGCTCCCTTGTACGATCTGTTGTTAAGCAAGTCTTGGCGATATGGAAGTCTATCTAGCCGATCAAAGTCCGAGTCCAGTGGCACCTTTAAGACCAACAAAGTTTTTTATTCAAGGTATACGCTTTTGGGTGCACACACACTTCTTCAGGTACAATGCATTAAGTACTGAGACAAGGCGGCTCTTTTCATGACAATGTGCTTCTTTATTGAACTTCCAATCCAAAGACACAGGCTCAAGACGAGCCAATTTATACTTGTAAAAACCACACCTACCTTTAACAACAACCAATACAAAGTAGGCAGCTAGGATCCTTCATTTGCATGAACTATACACAAAGAGACTATTTACAGTATAGCTATTGGATATAAGGCAACAAATATGATTGGCCACTACCGGCAACACAACCAATAGCCTTGAAGGCCTTTGGAGCCTTCACTCAGACTCAGTCTCCAGCAGTACATAACACAATGAAATGGAAATGACCAGTCCGTACATATAGGAAGAGTGTGAGCAGTAAATTAGCATACAGCATAATGAAAATGTTTAATGACCAAACAGGAATAACAAGCTTAGTATGTATGCTAATTTACTGCTCCTTCTCTGCACACATGTGTGTCCTAGTAATTTCCGTTTCAAGGTATCTGAAGAAGTGTGTTGGCACACAAAAGCTGACACCCAGAATGAAACTTTGTTGGTCTTAAAGGTGCCACTGGACTCAAACTTTGTTCTGCTGCTTCAGACCAACATGGCTATCCCACCTGAATCTAACCAGTTGATCCTAGATCAAGATGAGGAGCCGACAGAGGGACTTTTGCTACGCTGAGAGTCCCTCCGCCCCTAGTGGCTGCAGCCAGAACTGCATTTTAAGAAATAAAAGGAAAGATGTTTCACTAGATGCTTCAAGCACCCTCCAGGGACTTCCTCAGGCTGCAGGAGGGGGACACCCCCCATGGTATGGCACTGTCATAGGGTGGTCGTTGTGAGGATAAAATGGAAGGGGGGAGAATATTGTAAGTGAGGCCAGCTTTGGGTTGGGAAGTACTTGGAGATTTTTGGGGAGAAAAAGAAGAGATTGGATTTATACCCGGCCCTTCACTACCCAAAGGAGTCTCAGAGTGGCTTACAAACTCCTTTCCCTTCCCCTCCCCACAACAGACACCCTGTGAGGTAGGTGGGGCTGAGAGAGCTCTTGACAGAAACTGCTCTTTTTTCAAGAACAGCTCTTATCAGAACTATGGCTTGCCCAAGGTCATCCAGCCAGGTGCAAGTGGAGGAGTAGGGAATCAAACCCGGTTCTCCCAGATTAGAGTCTGCACACTTAACCACTACACCAAACTGGCTCTCACAGGGGAGGGACCTCGGTGCACTACAATGCCATAGAGCCCACCTTCTAAGGCAGACCTGTTCCGCTGGGGAACTGATCTCTATTGTCTGGAGATCAATGGCTCTACCAGTAGGCTGGCATCTCTGCTTGTAAGCCACTTTGGGTCTCCAACTGGGGAGAAAAAAAGCAGGGTATAAAAGAAGTAACAGGGCTTCTTAGAGGCTGAGAGAGACCTGGGCCACTTCCATTTTTTGAGGCTTCTGGTCTCACCACTTCTAACAGAGGAGGAGATTAATTCGTAGTGTGCACTACAGGCAGTGTGGCCCAGTCATGGGACACAAATGTAAACAATGAACGTGTGTTTCTCTGTGCCTGCACGTATAACTTCATTTGGAGATAATTTCAAAAGTCTAAATTTGAGGCCTCCATGGATGTGAGGCACAGGCCAAATGGCTCTCCTGACCCCCTGGCCTCCTTGTGCCCCTGAGAAATAGGCAAATAAATATAATTTTGCCCTTATTTACAGTGATGATTGGACCAGCCGGATTGTATTCTGGGGCCAAGTTTGGTATCTGCCATAATCCTGCCACTTTCTTCATAACTGGGAGGTTTCTTGAGGCGATCCATAAACAGCAGTTTAGCTGACATACAGTGATTCGCGCTCTCTCTTATTTAATCCAGTGGATTGCCAACCTACCAATTTATCTTCTGTGTTGTACCGTATAATATTGTTTAATTATCTGGGAAGAAATGCAGTTCTTACAAATATGAAAAAACAGATTTTCCGGGCTGTATGGTTGTGGTCTTGGCATTGTAGGACCTGACATTTCACCAGCAGCTGTGACTGACATCCTCAGAGGTGTAACACAGAAAGATGGAGTACTCTCTGTGTCATGGTGAGAAGAAAAATGGTAGGGAGGTGGTTATATCTACTCAGGAAGGTGGGGTAGGGTTGAGTAGATGCATCTTGTAGGAGTTCCCCAGGCAGTGACATGTTAATAGAGTTTTCCTGAGGAGGTTCTTTTGCATATGGATTAGCTGTTGAAATTCTAATCTTATCTGTAGAGCTATTGTAAGATGTAGAGCATTTTGTGTTTTTTAGGACAGGAAACCATGCCCTATTTATTTTTAAACTCTCTTCTTTCCTGTTGAAATTGTGTTTATGTTTATGAATTTCAGTGGCTTCCCTGTGTAATCTGACATGGTAATTGGATGTGTTGTCCAGCCTTGCAGTGTCTTGGAATAAGATACTGTGTCCTGTTTGAGTTAGGCTATCATCCACTGCTGATTTTTCAGGTTGGCCCAGTCTGAAGTGTCTTTCATGTTCTTTTATTCTTGTCTGAATGCTATGCTGTGTGGTCCCGATGTAAACTTGTCCACAACTGCATGGTATGGGGGTCTCTTCTGTTTTTTGCCAATTGTAGCATCTGTTGTATTTTTCTGGTGGGTCTGAATACTGTTTGTAGGTTGTGTTTTTTTCATAAGTTTTCCCATCTGGTCAGTGATACTTTTGATATATGGCAAAAATACTTTTCCTTTGGGAGACTGTTTTTCTTAAGTTTTTTGTTTTACCTTTGGTTTAATTGCTCTTCTGATTTCATTCTTGGAGTAGCCATTTGCTTGAAGTGAGTGGCTTAGATGATTTAGTTCATTGTTGAGAAAGTGCAGATCGTTATTTACACAAAAACCCCAATCACCACCCTTGGCAAAAAAGAGGCATAATCAAAATGTTAGTAGACCACGCAAGACGGACATGTGAATTGCACTTTCTCAATGATGAACTAAATCAGGTTTACATCGGGACCTGTCCTGAAAAACACAGAATGCTCTATATCTTACAATAGTTCTACAGATAAGTTTAGAATTTCAACAGCCAGTCCATATGCAAAATAACCTCCTCAGGAAAGCTCCTTCATTAGCACATCACAGCCTGAGGAACTCCTACAAGATAATGACTCAACCCTACCCCACCTTCCTGAGTAGCTATAAATCACCTGCCTACCATTTTTCTTCTCACTTTGACACAGAGAGCACTCCATCTTTCTGTGTTACACCTCTGAGCATGCCAGTCACGGCTGCTGGCGAAATGTCGGCTATACGGCCTGGAAAATCTACAACAACTAATATCCTATTAAGCCCCTGTTAAAGCAGCAGAGCCCTGACCTGGGTAGCCCAGGCTAGCTCAGTCTCTGAAGCAAAGCAGGATTGGCCCTGGTTAGTACTTGGATAGGAGACAGCAGGCCCGTAGCTACCATGTGGCCCACAGGACCTGGCCCCCTAGTGGTATTTATGGGTGCCTCCCCAAGCCGTGGCTCTCCCTTCCCCCCAGCCACCTCACTCTGATTGCCTGTTGGCAGGGAGGATGAGGGCAGCGCAAGCAGTAGCAGCAGCAGCAGAGAGGCTGGGCTTAGAGAGTGGCCCGGGCAGGCAGTGAGCATGAATGGCACAAGGAGAAGCCACCATCTCGGGCTTCCACTAGATGCTCGCTGTGCCACCCGCCAGCAGCAGGTAAGCCCAGCCAGGCCAGGCAAGGAGGCAAGCCACCACCTCCTCTTGCCCGTGGCAGGCTCCTGGCTGTGCTTCATTGTGCCAATAAGCCCACACGCAGCGCCTCTGTGGCCAGCCCTGGGAGGGAGCTGAAGGTGGATGTTAGGCTGCCCCATGTGCCACGCCACGGGAAGAAGAACTGGGGCTCCTGGTGGGGGGGAGCCAGACGCTTTGCAGGGAAGGCCTGCCCCTGCCAGGGGGAGGTGTGTGTGTGTGGAGGGAAGCTACGGCTGCTGGGCATTACCTCTCCCTTGCCCTGGAACCTGGGGGCTACAGGACGGCCTTAGGAGTTCTAAAGAGTTCCACCAATTAATTCAAAGTTAATTTAATCTTGTTTTAATTGGCTAGTGCCCCCCCCAGACCCCCTCCCCCCAAATCCCTAGCTATGGGTCTGATGGGAGACCACGGAACACCAGGGTTGTGATGCAGAGGCAGGCAAAGGCAAACCATTCTCTTGCCTTGAAAACCCCATGGGGTTGCCACCAGTGCTCCCTCCAAGCTGTGGAGTCTCGTGAGCAAAAATTCTACTTTGTGAGCTACTGGCATTAAAGTTGTGAGCAATTTGTCTGCTGCATAAATTAGTTTGCTCTGGAGCCCTCCCTCCTGAGCTAAGGCAAAAATGTGTGAGCCAGAGGCTAAAAAACTGTGAGCTAGCTCACACTAACTCAGCTTAGAGGGAACACTGGTTGCCATAAGCCAGCTGTGACATGAGAGTATTACCAAAAAAAAAAAAGAGGCAGGACATTATTTTTCTCCAGGTTGTTGGCAACCCTGTACCTCATAAACCAGCTGACAAGCTTCAGAGCTAAGAAGCAATTTCAGGGGCCCCCTAATCTCACACCCAAACTCCATAGTTCACTATTACTGGAGATGGATGGAGCAATATTGACACGTGCTGCCCATTCCCAGACCTCAGCCGGGTTTCCAGTATGTAAGTGACCCTGTTCTTTAGTGTGTACTTAGTGATTAATCCCGTTTCTGTTTATATGAGACCGCTTTTCCTAAACGTCCATATTCCCCATGTCAATACCGGTGAAATCTCCTTATGTACTAAGAGAGCTACATTTCCACTTCCTCCTGAAATCAGTAAAATAAAAGTGTAGAAGCCCCCTCCCCCCTGCATGTAGCAATCTGAAAACTTCACAAACAGTGCACCTCAGCAATTTTGTCTCGTGAAGTGGTACAGCCACATTGGACTGTACCACTACAGACTACAGCTTGGCCTCACGAGATGAAATGACTCTCCACGTCATTATCACCAAAACCGTTCCTCACACATATAAAACTATCGTACTAGGGAGAAAGCTAGATAAGAAACCTTTCCCAGGATATTTAGTTTTCTATGTAGAGGGGTTTGTTTTAATCGAAGCATGTTCAGTCTGAACATGAAGCACAAACTTATTGGGAACTAGAACCTTGATGTCTCTAGAGCGCTCCTGCTTGTCAGTCACATCATAAGGGGTGGGGGGAGGTCAGCCACTTAACTATTAGAAGGATTTCCAGATTCACACTGACATTTTTAATGTGAAATTTTTATATTTAAAATTCAAAGGCTCTAAAACTTCTCAACATCTCTTGCTTATTTTGCTGGCCATCAACTGTGGCCTCAGGTCAGCAAGTCAAATACTGGTGGCTGCTACATGTCGTATTACATTAGGGGTGTCAAACTCATTTGTTATGAGGGCCGGATCTGACATAAATGAGACCTTGTTGGGCTGGGCCATGTGTGTCATAAAATGTAATGCCAGGTAGCGGAGATATAAACTATATAAAGGACACAAATACAAAAGATTTTTTTACTTAAAATAAAAACATGCTTAAAACATTAGCTCTGTAAGCTGCAAACCTACTTTTGATTTATTGACATTCACCACAGAAATCTCATGCTCAGAGTTCTGAGTCTAGGACCCAGGTGAAAACATGAAATGACTGAGTGAGTTGAGAGAGTCTGGCGAAGCAAGCTATGAGGCAGCCGCAGCAGCAGAACTGGAAGTGGGAGATGGCCAGTTCCACTGCGGGCCTGATGGAAGCCCTCCGGGGGGCGTGATCCGGCACCCGGGCTGCATATTTGACACCCCTGTGTTTCATAATATTTCACCTCAGCATTTACACAATGCTAAATACTTAGGTTGCCAGCTTCCAGGTGGCGGCTGGAGATCTCTTTGAATTAAAACTGATCTCCAGACTACGGATATCAGTTCCCCCCGGAGAAAATGGCTGCTTTGGAGGGTGATGTCTGTGGTATCACATTCCCACTGAGTTTCCCAGACTTGGCAACCCTAATACCATCAAATATCCTCGGAATGCTTCTCAGCTATGAAATGCTGCCAGTACCTGATTTCCATTGCATGTTGACCATCATGTATGTCAAATATTGTTCCATCAACTGAAATCAAGCAGCATAGAATGCCAGGTGCATATATCATCCATTAGGCACATGTTTTGAGCATATCTGCAGAATTTTTGTATTTGTCCAGGAGAATTCTGGGGGGTGGGGGTGGGATTGGCAGCGAATTATTTCAGCTCCATGCTGGAACACACATAATATCCTGGATGAATTATTCCTGCATTGTCAAGGCATTGTCTCAGCAACAGGTCAGCAGAGATACTGACATGGGCAAAGTAACGGCCCTAGGAATATTTGCAGACGACTCTGGGACGCATTACCTTACCTGTAAAAAATGCCCCAAGGGCAAGGAGTATGTTGACAAACTGGTCACGCAGCTGCATTTCTGGTTCTCCTTTCGGCTGGTCTTTCGTCTCTCCCAGCTGCTGTTTCCCTCTCTGTTACAGACGCTGCAGCTCTGATAACTTGTGAAATTTCTGGCTCACTCCACAAAGCTAGTTATTGGCAAACCCCACCCAGAGAAAGCAGCTGAGTTTTGGGAAATGACAGACTCCATTGGGCAATCAGATTAGGGAGAGGGCCAGGGTTATGTGACCAGCAGGTAAAGAGGAATCCAGACACCCTCAGGGGGGGAAAAAGAGAGTGGGAAAACCCAGACTTCTTTAAGGACGGAAGAGAAGAAAGTTCAATGGGGAAATCCCCAGTTTGGACAAATATGAAATTTCAGAATTCAGACATTCTGGAGGATTGTTATTGGGGGGAGGGGGTGCAGAATGGGACCACAGTCTCGCAAGCCAGTGGTGCTAACGTGATCTGCGGCCATGTAGGTGCCTCTCTGTTCTTCCCCTCCCCTTATATTTGTTTTCTAACATTACATAATTTACACAGCTAGACTGAACAGAACTTCCTCATTTTTTGACACAAAAGAAAAGAAAAGCGCCGCGGACAGGAATGTTTTGGAAACAGGGCAGGTGTTACCTAGCCAACCACCAGCCCGCAAGTTCTCAGGAAAATGAATGCACTGTGAGGATTAACTTTAGCTGTGCCCTCCTAGAAAGTTGTGTGTTCTTATTAAAAGCTCTGTCCTTCATATGTCCTGATTATTTCCTCCCCAGTTGGGTCCCAAGTCCAAATTCCAACTCATGTTTGAATAGAGAGAGGATGAGTGCAGGCCTCCTCCCACTCAGAGGTTGGTTTTGAGCAACTCCCCCCCAAAAAATCACCAAATTTTTGTGTTTATTTGCAAACCACCCTCCCCCCACACACACACCACAGGGAGGTGTTAAAGAATGAGAAAGCATGAAGGAATGGGGGCACCTCTACGGTGGAAGTTCACAACACGGCCAGTTGGCTGGAAATGCTTACCTTGTACAATGAGAGTGACCAGGGCTGTAATCTGCAGCAGAATTCCAGATTCAGAGTACCAAACCTTTCCTCTCTGGTTCTGGCTGTGGCTACCTGGTCACACTCTGCTCATGTTCAGAGGCATATGGTAGCTAGGCCCGTAGCTACAGTGGGGCATCCTGGGGCCTGGCCCCCCGACTTACTGCCAAGCCCCCCTGACTTCCCATCCAGCCCAGGCCCACCAACTTCCAATTTTTTATTTTATTTGTGGTGCTCCCTTGGGGTGTGTGCAGGGTGCCCTCTGACTTATTTAAAGGCCCCCTGAATTTAAAAATCCTGGCTACGGGCCTGGTAGCTTCACATGCACTGAGGGTGAACTCTGGCACTGAAAACAGATTCTGAGGTTTTGAATACACGTGAGGCTGCCTTATACTGAATCTGACCATTAGCCCGTCAAGGTCAGTACTGTCTACTCCGACTGGCAGCAAGTTCTTCGGCAGAGGTTCTTCACATCACCTGTTGCCAGATCCTTTTATCTGGAGATGCTGGGGGGGTCGAACCTAGGACCTTCTGCATGCAAAGCAGAGATTCGTCTGCTAAGCCACAGCCCCTCCCCAGACAATACGCACTCATGCAAAAGTTCTGACCCTTTAATATGGCGTGTAAATCAGCACAAACAACAACATTTAACCAAGAAATTTTTAAAAATATTATTATGTATCATGGAGACTGGAAACTTGGCAACGCTGGCCAGGAAGAATTCTAGGTAACAGTGAAAATGGGGGTGGCGGGGTGGGGGGGAGGAATCACTGCAAAGGGATAAATCTCAAGGATCCCGCTAGATGATGCCGCAGCCAATCCTGTATTTGAAACAGACTGATGTAGAAATCTCGTGGTTTCTGACCCCGCTTGGGTGCTTCCCGAATTCTGTGTCCGGTCTCTGTGCTTTTCCCCTTCTTTTCACAAGGATCAAATGTACCCCAGCTGATCACACCCACCTGCAGGGAAAGACACAAGAGCTAGATCAAGGGCTAAAATGGCCATCTACAGTTCACAGGGACAGAAGGATCAAAGGTCATTGCACAAGATCTGTCCACAGAATTCATATTTTGTTCAAACACTGCCTGGCAATAGTGAAATGTGTAAAACAGAGGCAGACTCGCCAAACAAGAAAACAGCAACTGCAAATCTACTTTGGGGAAATAGATATGAAGCCCACACAGCTACTGATTACGTAATTATTGAATGAGATATAGGGGACTACTATAACTGAAATGGCTTTAAGATTATCAGCTGCAACCAGCCAGAATAACAATAATAACAACTACTACTGGTATTACTGTATCCAGCCAGTTTGGTGTAGTGGTTAAGTGTGCGGACTCTAATCTGGGAGAACCGGGTTTGATTCCCCACTCCTCCACTTGCACATGGCTGGATGACTTTGGGCAAGCCGTAGTTCTGATAAGAGCTGTTCTTGAAAAAGAGCAGTTTCTGTCAGAGCTCTCTCAGCCCCCCCTACCTCACAGGGTGTCTGTTGTGGGGAGAGGAAGGGAAAGGAGTTTGTAAGCCGCTCTGAGACACCTTTGGGTAGTGAAGGGTGGGGTATAAATGATGTCACTGGGTGGGAGCTGATGACATCATGGGGCGAAGCATGGGTTGGCCCACTTAGCTCCAATTAAGGACGAATCTGGCCCATTTAACTGTCTGAACTCAATCAATGTGTTATGCTCACATGGAGACCTAGGTGAAATGGTCAGGTAACCAAAAGATCCTTTGGAATATCATCTTGTTCTCGCTTGTAAAAGCAAATGGGGCAATAGTGGGAGACCACCAGAGGTTTGCTTACCTGGAAGTATCTGGCTCGCCTCTCTACAAACAAGGACCCCCAGATTCACCTGTGAAAAGAGGAGTGGTAGAAGCCAACATAAGCCTTGCCACCTCAGACCTCCTTAACCCCCAGAGAGGAAATCAATCCCAATTGTATTCATAGACCTCACAGACTTGCCAGTGCTTAATGCCTGGATTAAACTGCATTTCTAAGTCTTGGTTACAAGGAAGGAGACTACACCCTTTTTATTATGGCATTTACATGTCACACATTCCATTGAAGCGGAAGAATTTTGCCTTCCGTCTCCATAGCAGTGTGAAGGAAGAAGGGGATATGGTTGCCAACCTCCAGGTACTGGCTGGAGATCTCCTGGGCATCGGAGAGCAGTTCATGCAGAGAAAATGGTTACCTTAGGAGCTGGACTCTGTGGCATTATATCCCCTTGAAGTCCCTCCCCTGCCCAAATCATGCCGTCTTCAGGCTCCTCCCCCAAAATCTCCAGGTATTTCCCAACTCGGAGCCGGCAAACTTTGGGGGGAGCATGTGAGTCTGCCCGTTAACTAACCGGTTCTTACTTGTGATGGTGTCTAAACTGAGAGACCGTGCTGGCTTTAACTGGTTTTAATTGTAAACTATTACTTAGCTGCTTTAGATTTTTATTGTCTCAATAATATGGTGTTAAATAGATCAAAGTGGGCAGCCATGTTGGCCTGACGCGACAGAACAAAGTTCGAGTCCAATGTGGCACCTTTAAGGCCAACAAAGTTTTATTCAAGGTGTGAGTATTCGTGTGCAGGCACGCTTCGTCAGACAATGAAATGGAATTGCAGATCACAGTGGTATATATATGCAAAATAGTGATAACCAGAAACCAAGCTTGTCATTCTTTTTATCTGTTAAAAAAAAGCTTCACTATTTTGCACTATTTAACAAGCCACCTTCTGTATGTACAACTATGATCTGCAGTTCCATTTCATTGCCTGATGAAGTGTGCGAGCACACGAAAGCTCACACCTTGAATAAAACTTTGTTGGTCTTACAGGTGCCCCCCTGGACTCTAACTTTGTTCCATGGTGTTAAGTACTTTGTATTTCATTTTACAACCTTCTCCCAACCACCCATCTTAATGGGGATAAATTTGCCTTTCTAATGTTAACAAAACCACCTTTGCAAACTGCATCCTCCACCACACCGTTCCCATCTCCTCCACTGCACAGGAATCGGTCGGTCACGACTTCAGAGACGTTGGCCACTTTGGAGTACAGCTTGTGTTGGACGGCGGCAGAAATGCACTTCGGGCGCTACAAGGAAGCAAGGGATGCACAGATAGGATGTCAGATTCTTGCAGATCTGCATACCGTTAAGTCAGCAAATGCAAAGGGGCCTTGAAGTATCATTCTGTTGCAACGGTCATGGCAAACTGACCCCAGTGGGTACAGTGGAGCTGTCAGTTTATTTCTGTCATCAGGATCAATGTCTGCATGATCCACAGCTTCTCAGTTTGAATTTTCATTCTGAGCTGCATGAACTTCAGAAAACAGGAAGTTTGGCAGGAACTGAAACAAGATTCTCAACTTTTCAGCTTTTGAGCTTGTTCCTTGATATTGTGTGTGGGGTGTACTTTCCAGCATTCATTGGTTTGCTTCATTTGATGCAGAAATTGGGATAACAGGAAGGATGTTAGAAGGGCAGGGGGTCAACAGGGTGTGTTGCACAAAAGCCGAGCTACCACATGGTGGACACGGGATGTTTGGCACACCCCCAGACTGTCCTTCTGGACCCAGATACCTCAATGTGTACAGTATCCTGCAATATTTGAAGGTGCTTTTCCAACATCATCTTCAGAGTGTTGTCTGCATGAGTATCCTAGTCAAATGCAGCAGCACTGCTGCCATTGCTCACGTATCACTTAGAATATCGGCTCCAAGCCAGTGGTGTGGGCCGAGAACTTACTTGTGGGACTCTGCACTCAGCGCGGCGTCTCATTTAAACTGGTGTGCCACCTGTGTAAAGCAGCTTCAGGCTTAATTATAAGGGCCTGACTACACATTACATTTCCCTTGCATCCACCCCAGTCTTTCCCTGGTCCATGTGGTCTGTGCTGGGAACTTGATTACCAGGTACACATCGGCCTGATCTGGGTTGGAACTAGGGCCTCCCATCAGCAACCCTAGTTGCCTGCTGCCACTCCATGTGGTGGAGGGGGGGAAAGCAAGTGTCCTCTGTGCTGCTACATCACTTCTAGAGAAAACGTGGATGTAGGGTAGTTCTAGGAATCACCAGAAACCATAGAACTTTTACCACAGAGCTTCCAGTGATTCCTAGAGCTACCCTACGTCACTTCCAGGTTTTCCTTGGAAGTGACGTAGTGGCAAAGAAGACGTTGCAGCTCCCCCTGGTTGCCTGGTGTGGCTGAGTAACCCTAGTTGGAACCCTGGCACACAGGGTGAGGGTACTGAAGCCCTTCCCCCAACACTGTTTCCCCAACTTGAAACAGCCCTGAAGGGATGGACTAATTGCCCTCTTGGGGTTGATTCTACATGACCTGATGGGATACACCTAGGTTTCCACAGTGGGGCAACCAGTGGCTGTTGGGGGCTGTTTTCAGGTTGGGGAAATGAAATGTGGGGGGCACTGAAGCCCTCCTCTCCCTGTGTGCTGTGGTCCTAATCCATACCAGGCCAGCACATGCCTGGGAATTACTTTGCCAGCATGGAACCTGCAAAATGCACATCTGATCATGTAGAAAACATACATGTAGTAAGGGAACACATGGGTGGCAAGTGGCTTTATCTCCACTTTTTCCTTTTCAGGACTTGAGGGCAGGGGGGGAGACTCTCCCCCCCCAGGACTCCACATTTCCAATTATTTCTCAGAGCCCCACAATCATGAAACAACATGCTTACACTTTTCTTTGTCTTGATCAGTACATTCATCCGCTCGTTTTCCAGGGATACAAACTGTGCGGGCACCTTCTCGAAACTCAGCAGGTCCAACTCTACAAAGCGGAAACGGGCAGGTGTATTATGAGGGTTTCTTGTGTGTGAGGGGGAGTCAGTAGGCAGCCTCCATTCAGCATTCCGCGGCTCCCGCCTGGTCACATCTCCAGGACGGGACATGAAAACAAGATCAGGCTAGTATGTGAAATTCACTGAAAGCCCGTGCGGTGTCATAGTTACAGAGCGGGACTAGGATTGCTCCCATCTTGCCTTTCCTCCATGCAGACTGATCCTTCACATGCATCTGGATCGCAATGCTCCCCCTAAGCCAGGGGTGTCGAACTCATTTGTTATGAGGGCTGGATCTGACATAAATGAGACCTTGTTGGGCCGGGCCATGCGTGTCATAAAATGTAATGCCAGGTAGCGGAGATAGAAACTTTATAAAGGACACAAACACAAAGGGTTTTTTTTTAACTTAAAATTAAAACATGCTTAAAACATTAGCACCTTTGCAATACTTTGTTTATTGAACAGTGTCTGATAACTGACATCTCTTGCTTTGAATTGTTTCATCAAAATGTCTGTGTTGTTGCAAGCTTGAGTCTGCTGTTCAGGTGTGTATCTGTAAGCTGCAAACCTACAATGACGCAACAGCAGCAGAACTGGAAGAAGCCGCAGAAGTTCCACTGCAGGCCTGATGGAAGCCCTCCGGGGGCCTCGTCCGGCCCCCAGGCCACGTATTTGACACCCCTGCTCTAAGCTGTGGAGTCTTGTGAGCAAAAATTCTACTTCGTCAGCCACTGGCATTAAAGTGGTGAGCGAGCGATTTGGCTACTGCATAAATTTAGTTTGCTCTGGAGCCATCCTTCCTGAGCTGAGACAAAAATGTGTGAGCCAATGGCTAAAAAACTGTGAGCTAGCTCACACTGACTCAGCTTAGAGGGAACACTTGCATTCTATTCAAAAAGAGGATTCTTCCCCCCCACCCACAAACGAGGCATTCTAGTTTTATTATATGGGCTCATCCTCCCAGCTTCTCTTGCAATGGACTATTGAGCCATAATGGACAATGATGCTGACTTGGAGTTATTAGAATACACATTAGGAAATATTATTTCCACTTTTATTTCCCCTAAAACAGAATCTTAAAAAAAAAAATAAAAGCAGAATGCAGGCTCTAATTCATCTGATTCAGGGTATTTTCCATAGTGTTTTCTCTCCTCCTCCGCCAGTGCTAAAAATCTTGCACATGCCCACACTCAGAGTCAACCTAGACAGAAGGGGTACTGATCTTTTGTCGTTCTCATGGAGCTACTTGCAGTTTAAAGGGAATGACCAAAAACCAGGGAAAAGGCACAGGAGGAAAGGTTCCCCTTCCCCATAACCAGGGGTCATTTCCAGGCGAAATGAGCCAGAATGGTGTTCCGGCAGTAGCAAGCCCAGCCACCATCGGGGAGGGAAAGAAAGGCGTTTTAAGCATGCCTTCCTTTTGCTTCTTCAGCCAGCCCACTGTGGCAGGCTGGCTGGGGAAGGGAAGGGCAGGCATGGAAGCATGCCTCCTCCTCCTCCCTTCCCTATCTGAGCTTCTCCACTGCTACAGAGAAACTTGGAGAGGGGAGGAAAAGTGGGGATGTGGCATATGCAAATAAGTTATGTTAATGAGTTATGCTAATGAGCTCCTGCACCTCTTTTTCTACGAAATGACCCCTGCCCATAACACTTCCAAAGCAGTCTGTAGGATTGCTAATTCTTACTGTTTTTAAAAAGCAGGCAATACCAACCACATTAAGCTCCCCTCTAGGGTTGCCAGGTTCCCCCCCACCCAGACACCAGCGGGGGATGGGGGTATAGTTGCCAGATCCAGGTTGGGAATCCTGGGGAGGACAAGGACCTCAGTGTGGTACAATGTCTCCCATCCAAGTACTTGCCAGTGTTGACCCTGTTTAGCTTCCGAGATCTGATGAGATCAAGCTTGCCTGGGCTACCCCGGTCAGGACACATGTGATTTCTATGCAACAATCTACAATCTACTGTTAAAAGGCACACAGCAGGCTAGATGGTTTCTTTCAGTCAGTGGGCAACCCTGTTGGGCAGCAGTTAAAGCCACAGAAGCAGAGACCAGTGAAGCAACTGTTCCAGTTCCCAATCTCCAGGTGTTGGCTGGAGATCTGCTATTACAACTGACCTCCAGGCCACAGAAACCAGTTCACCTGGGGAAAAGGCCTACTTTGGAAGGTGGACTCTATGGCAGTATACCCCCCTGAAGTCCCTCCCCTCCCCAAATCCCACCCTCCTCAGGTATATCCCAACCGGGAGCTGGCAACCGTTAGCTACTGTACCTTTTGCATTCCACGAAACAGAACATTCCACCAGAAGTCCCCCTGCACACCCGCATCTCCGCATCCAAGTGATGACTCTAGTGAACTGACTCTTCTCAAGGTACCGCGGTAGAGTCTTGGCCTGGCAACTCCCCGGCTGCTCCCCAAGCTGCCTTGGGTCCATTATGTTGGGGAAGGAAAAGACAGAGATACGCCCTACCCTCTTTCACAGGGTCAGCAGCTTGGGTCCCCAACATGGTGCCCATAGGCTCCACGGCATCAGCTAATACCTTTCCTGGAAGCCTATCAAGCATTTTTAGAAAGTGGGTGGGGCCAGGTAGGGCTTTTGCCCAGCAAGGCTTCTGACTGTCCCTTGGAGGTTTGATTGGCTGTACAGATTTTTCAAAACATTGCTTTGGCAGTAGCTGCCAGCCACCACAGAACAAAGATCTTCACTGTGTGACTGAAGGTAAGCTGCAGCAGCCATTTTGTGACTGGCTGTCCTTTTTGTGGCAGCCATTTTGTGGATGCACCCACCACGCTGTGTCAAAATTCCAAATGTGCCCTAGGGTTGCCAGGTCTTACCCGTGTCCCAGTGGGGGGCTCCAGCCCAGCTCCTGGGGTCTTCGGGCAAAAGTGACATCATCACACCAGGCACATTGTTCAGGGGATGCTATAGCATTTGGGTAAAGAACTCTATTGTCACCATAGAGTTTTTTACCCAAATGCTAGAGCCTCCCCTGCACAGCATGCCCAGCACGATGACATCACCTCTGGGTGACATTGGCTGGGCACGTTAGGCATGACAGGCCTCTTCAGGGGCAGGGGCTGTTTGGGACCCCTGAAAGTGGGAAAAACCCTGTCCCTGTCAGGGGGATGGCAACCCTAATGTGCCCACAGGCTCAAAAGCATTAGGGACCCCCAGCCTACAGAGTCTAATGAGAAGAGAGCACATCATGGCAAACTGCAGTTCCTTCTGAGGAATACCAAGATACCTGGTAGCTTCTCTGCCTGTTGTTAAATGCACTCACCGTGATCCTTGCAGGTTGCGGTCTCTGGCTTTTTCAGAGCTTTGTTGGCACCTCTGGTGCAGGGGAGACAGATCGGCCTGCAAACAAGACATACGTTTCTGCAGCTGGCTTGGGTGTTGCAGAAAAGGGCTGTGGGTGGGAATGTTTGAATGGCCCCCAGAGAGGACCGCAGAGAAGCATAACTGAGGCCTGTAGGTAGGTCATGACTCTGTACAAAATTCAGCTCCCCGAGCATTTCAGCTTTCATTTAAAGAATAATACGCAAGTTTCTAGCCCTTATTGAAGATATGCTTGAAATGCCTGCTAGGGGCGCCAGCCTCTAGGGGAGACCTGGGGATCTCCTGGAATTACAGCTCATCTCCAGACTATAGAGATCAGTTCCCTTGGAGAAAATGGACGCTTTGGAGGGCGGACCTTATGGCATTGTACCCCACGGAGGTCCCTGCCCTCCCCAGGCTCCATCCCCAAAACTCCAGGAGTTTCTCAACCTGGATCTGGCAACCCTACCCCCTCATCCCCCGCCAGGAGGGACCTGGCAACCCCAAAGAGTGATTAACACATGGAATTCACTGCCACAGGAGGTGGTGGCAGCTACAAGCATGGATGGCTTCAAGAAGGGATTGGATAAACATATGGAGCAGAAGTCCATCAGTGGCTATTAGCCACAAGGTATAGATAGGAACTCTCAGTCTGGGGCAGGTGATGCTCTGTTTTCTTGGTGCTTCGGGGTGCTTCTAGTGTCCTGGCCCCACTGGTGGATCTCCATGATGGCAGTTGGTATTTTTGGCCACTGTGTGATTCAGAGTGTTGGACTGGATGGGCCATTGGCCTGATCCAACATTGGCTTCTATAATGTTCTTTTGTTCTTATGTAATGCCTGCTGAAACCAAGAAGCCAGAGGAGCGGCTGAATAAGATTCCTGGTAGATGGGTGGAGGGCAGTCAGCACCCTGCACAATTCTTTGACCTTCCCCAAGACCAGCAAAAGCAGAATTGCGCAAAGTAGGACACGTGTATGCAAACAGGCATGATAGGATACAGAACACAGATTCTCTTGGTACAGGATTGGGATTGCCCAACAACAGAATTTCAACATTTGTTGCACAGTAATCGTCAGCATTGCATGAGAGACACAGAAGCATCTGGTCACTTTATTGGGCAAGAGGCTAACTGCAGGGCTGTATGTAGCATTCCCCCAAGCCTAGTGCCTTTCCCCACTGCTATTTACCCCACTGGATAAACTATACAAGCAGCTTACAAGATAGGGTTGCCAGGTGTGGGACGAGAAATACCTGAAGATGGGGGGCGGAGCCTGAGGAGGGCAGGGTTTGGGGAGGGCAGGGACTTCAGTGGGATATAATGCCGCAGAGCCCACCTTCCAAAGTGGCCATTTTCTCCAGGTGAACTGATCCCTGTTCCCTGGAGATCAGCTGTCATCCCAGGAGATCTCTGGCCGCCAGCTGGAGGTTGGCAAACAAATAAACAGAAATGATCTGTCATTCTGTTTATTTGTTTGTATAACTGCATTTGCTGTATTTCCATTCTTTGTGATTGCCACCTGGAGGCTGGCAAACCTATTGCATGGTTATGGTAAAAAAAGGCACATGGTACTCCCAGAAAGCCATTGGAAGTCACGAAAACAGTGCAGGGAGAATTTCACACACACACAGAATTCTACAGTCCTGAGACTTCCCTGAGACATTTTGGAGATGTAGTAGTTGCAGATCTTCCAGCATCTCATCTGCTGCGGGGGCGGACTGCTCACTAAGGCCACTGGGAAACACGCAGGTGGGCTGAAAGCCTGGGAGGCCACTACCTCCCCTGCTGGGGCCAAGCCAACCCAGGTGCCACCCCAGCACAAAGAGAGGGGAGGGCACAAGCTGGGAATGCAACGAAAGAGAGCTTTCCACAGCCAGGGATGTGCCCGGCCAGCCCAGTCTCTCCAGCCTTGCTGCGGCAACGGATGTGATGCACCGGCCTGGCCTCACCGCAGCGAAGGTCGAGACAGGCCTACGAGCCTCATCTCACCTGGAGAAGGATGGGCGCCCCTGGCTGCCCAACTTCACCAGGTACCGCCTGTTCATGGCAGGCTGGCAGGGCTGCCAACATCCAGGTGGGGCCTGGAGATCTCCTTTACAATTGATCTCCAGGCGACAGAGATCAGTTCCCCTGAAGAAAATGGCTGCTTTGGAGGATGGACTCCATGGGACTGTCCTTTGCTGAAGTTCTTCCCCTCCCCAGGCTCCACTCCCTAAATCTGCAGGTATTTCCCGACACAGAGCTGGCAACCCTGGGCAGGCGCTCCTTGCCTACTGAGGGGCGGGGCCCAGGTAGGCTGGGGAAGGAACACCCGACATTTTAGCGACATGCCTATGTGACTTCAATGTGACCCAGAAGTGATGTAGGCATATTTATTGTTTTATTTTATTAATGTATACCCCGCCCTCCCCGCGAGCGGGCTCAGGGCGGCTTACAATGTTAGCACCAATTGCCGATTAAATCATAAAATATTATAAAACAGTACAATACAAATAATTCCTAACATCCTAAGGTGCTATTAGTCATACAGTTCATTGCTACGGTGGCGTGCTAGAGATGTCTACAGCTGCTGAATTCTGGCTCAGCGTCGTCCTGAGTCACTCGATGGTGTGAGCCAGATGTTAGAACTGAGGGCCGGGCTTGTTGATGGTAATAGTGGGGCAGCTCCTAGTTGAAGGCCTGGTGGAAGAGCTCCGTCTTGCAGGCCCTGCGGAACTGTAAGAGATCCCGCAAGGCCCTGATCTCTTCCGGGAGCTCATTCCACCAGTAAGGAGGCACCACTGAAAAGGCCCTGGCCCTTGTCACAGCGAGCCTGGCATCCTTGAGGCCCGGGAGGGTCAACCAGTTCTGTGACCCTGACCACAGTGCTCTCTGGGGTATATATGGGGAACGGCGGTCCCTCAGGTATGTCAGACCCTGGCCATATAGGACTTTAAAGGTAAGCACCAGCACCTTGAAGTGAATTCAGTATGCTATTGGCAGCCAGTGCAGGGCTTTCAGCACAGGCTGGATGTGCTCCCATCTAGGTAAGCCCATCAGCAGCCTGGCTGTGGCACTCTGCACTAGCTGCAGCTTCCAAATTTGCGAGAAGGGCAGCCCCATGTAGAGAGTGTTAGAGTCTAGTCTTGAGGTGACCATCACATGGATCACTGTGGCCAGGTTGTTGCGATCAAGGAAGGGAACCAAATGCCTAATCAGCCAAAGATGGTAAAAGGCTGACTTAGCAGTGGCTGCTACCTGGGCCTCCATTGTTAAGGAGGAGTCCAGGAGCACTCCCAAACTCCTAACCTTCGGCACTGGCACCAGTGGTGCCCCACCAAAGGTCAGGAGTGGGATACCCACCCACGCTCTGCCCTGGTCCACACACAGGATCTCCGTCTTTGCTGGATTCAGTTTCAGCCAACTCAGCCTGAGTCAACCAACCACGGCCTGTAATGCCTGGTACAGATCTTCAGGACTGGAGTTCAACCGGCCGCCCAACATCAGATAGAGCTGGGTGTCATCAGCGTACTGGTGACATCCCAGCCCATACCTCCTGGCTATCTGGGCAAGGGGGCCCATATAGATGTTAAATAGCATCGGGGAGAGCACTGCCCCTTGAGGCACTCCGCACTCCAGCAGGTGTCTCCTGGACTGCTGCTCCCCTAGTGTCACCCTTTATCCTTGACCTTGGAGAAAGGAAACAAGCCATTGCAAGGCAAGACCCTGAATTCCCAAGTCGGCGAGGCAGTGAAGCAGCAGCTGATGGTCGACCGTGTCAAACGCAGCTGACAGGTCCAACAACAGCAATACTGCCAAACCGCCCCGATCCAGATGCCTCTGGAGATCATCAGTCAGAGGGCTGTCTCCGTCCCGTGTCCCGGGCAAAAGCTGGACTGGAAGGGATCTAACATGGAAATGTCATCCATGAAGCCCTGTAACTGTATCACCATTGCCCTCTCTATTAATTTGCCCAAATAGGGCAAATTGGAGACTGGCCTATAATTCACCAATTCGGCTGGGTCCAGAGATGTTTTTTTTAGGAGTGGGCAGACCATCGCTTCCTTGAGTGCCCCCGGGAACAGCCCTTCTAGAAGGGACTTGTTGATAATTTCACTTAGGGCACCTCGAAACCACTTGTGGCCTGCTTTGATGAGCCAGAAAGGGCACAGATAAAGGCTGCATGTGGTTGGACGTACAGTCAAGAGCAATCTGTCAACTTCCTCCAGGCTGAGTGGGCTGAAATGATCCAAAACCGGGCCTGAAGACGTGCTTGGAGCCTCGAGCTCACTCACTGTTTCTACTGTGGCGAGGAGGTTGCGGCAGAGCGACAAGACTTTATCTGCAAAGTAGCTCGCAAATGCCTCACAGCCAATGTCCAATTCCCTAACGTTTGGTCTGCCCTATGGCAGAGCTGTTATAGACTGAATCGTTCTAAACAATTGGGCTGGGCATCATTATTTTTACCATCACTATCTTTACCACCACTACTAACTGACCCTGTGAGGAGCTATGTGGAGCTGATACCACTGAACTGGGAGTACCATCTTTAAGATGCCATCTTTTTATTGAAGACTGAAACCTCTAGAGCACTTAATGTAAAGGACTGTTTTTATGTTGTTTTAACCTGTTTTATGTATTGGCATGTGCCCTATTTGTGAGCCGCCCCGAGCCTGCTTGTGGGGAGGGCAGGCTATAAATCAAAATAATAAATAAATAAATAAATTGAAGATGTCAGGGCAACACTCTGGATTTTGGGCAAAAACTCTATGGTAGAAGCTAATTCTACCATAGAGTTTTCCCCCAAAAACCAGAATGTCACCCCAACGTGCCTACGTCACTTCCAGGTCACGTTGGAAGTCACGTGGGCATGTTGCTGAAACATCAGATGACACTTCATGCTCCTGGTATGCCCACTCCCCATCCTCCACCAGCTGCCAGGAAGGACTAGGCAACACCACGTACACTGCTTTGAGCTCCTTGGAAAAGAGGGATAGGAAACGTACTAGATGGCTAGATCAATCCACGGAACTTGGGATGCCTGAATATTTGAACACCAAAGCTTACACATCTCCTCCCCGAGCACCTGTGTCTCAGAGGCCACAGAGGGCCTTCTACGTACAGCAGTTCAACCAGTGAGGCACCTTACCTGAGCTTTTCAGCTACCTGCGCGGGTAGATCCAGTTCCAGCAGGGAGACGTCATAGTCATAGAATTCCTCAATGCCCTGGGCCACCTTAGCTCGGACGTTGTATAATTCATGGTCAATTCGTCTCTTTATTAGGAATCCACCCTTGTAAGCCATCCTGTCAGCTACGGTGGGGGAGAGGGGAGAAAAAATAATACTCTGCCGATTATGGGAAACTGGCCATGTACCCTGTGATCATTGGCCGGGATCTCCTTGGCAGCTCATATTCAGTGAACATGGTAACTTTCAGCCAAATCCTAGAAGGGGTGGGGGTGGGGGGAGGAAAGGGTCTCTGTGGAGACCAGCTCTCCACCTGCGGGGGGTGGAGGGTGGGGAATGGCTCAGGTTATGGGGGGGCAGATGACGGGGGGGGGAGGCCAACCCATCTCAAACTCTGAGGGAGGGATCTCTCAAGAGGGGCAACGGTGCAGTTCCACCCAGAGGCAGCAGGAGGCTGTAGATTGTCCTAGAGAGGAAGGGGGGTCTGTCTTGCTTCAGTGACGTTCAGACTGAGGAGACAGAGGGGCAAGTGTGCAGTGTCACCCAGATGCAGCAGGATGCTGTAGGTCTTCCTGGTGAGGAAGAGAATCTGTCTGGTTCTTGAGTGCAGCAAGGCTAGTGTGGGCTCAGAGGAGCAAATAGCTGAGGGCTTGGCGGAATGGGAATGGTTCCTGGAGGAGGTCCAGAGCGACCTTAGGTCGGAAACCAGTTCTCCAAGTAGCTGCAGATCAGGAAGTGGGATTTTCTGAGACTCTCAGAGGAAACTGTCTGGAAGCAGGGCAGACAGGAATCCTGGGAAGCAGGTAGACAACTTGTGGTTCCTGAACAGGGCAGGGGAAAAGTCATGGAGTTGAAGAAGAAGAGATTGGCTTTATACCCTGCCCTTCACAAAGAGTCTCAGAGAGGCTTACAAACTCCTTTCCCCTCCCCTCTCCACAACAGACACCCTAGGAGGTAGGTGGGGCTGAGAGAGCTCTTTTGAGGACTACCCTTTCAAGGAGAGCTCTGACTGAACTACGGCTTGCCCAAGGTCATCCAGCAGCTGCAAGTGGAGGAGTGGGGAATCAAACCCGGTTCTCCCAGATTAGAGTCCGCGCACTTAACCACTACACCAAACTGGTGATGCCTGACATTTCCTGCGCAGGGCAGCTGGGAATCATCAAGCTGAGGCTGAGGCTTCTGTTGGATTCTTATGGGCCCAACACTGGATGTGAGAGACTGTTATGAGTCTAATGTGGTTTGGCAGGAAGTCGGCAAGAGTGGTTGCAAGGCTAGGGCACCTGTGCAGTCCTCACCTATCCTGGGAATGGCAGGGGGCAGCTGGATCTTGGAAGGGACAGATGGGAAGAAAAGATTCCAAAGGCTAAGAAGTCAGTGGTAGATTGTGTAGCGTACTTTAGAGAGCGGCCGAAAAAGATGGTGAGTGTTGCAAGAGAGAGTCTGGCTAAGGCCATGGTAAATCAGAGCAGCTGGAATGATAAAACAGCTAGGTCTCTGACTTTTTGAGCTAGGCGGCAAGGTGGTGGTTTTTCAGCCTTCATATACTGGCAAGCCTCTAGCTGCATGGGGTGGGCCTCATGTGCTTTTGGACTGGATAGGCAGTGTCAGGTGTATCGTCTCTATGATTTGCTCTTTACACTATGAACCTTGTGGTCTGTTGAAATTTTTGAAATCAGGTTCCACCTACACAGCTGGCAAACTGAAGAACTTGAAGGAAACACATCTTTTAAGTATTTAGAACGGGCATCTTTGCAAAGGCTGTTTGGAAAATGTTATGACTATGTGGACTCCTCCTATCAAGTTCCACTGACTACATGGACTTTACATCTTATCTTCTTAGGAGGAAACATTGCAGCTTTTGCCTTATTAGAGATATAGTAGGCACTAAATTTTGTTGTTGTGACATCACCAACTTTATATTTGTTAAATACAGTTAAATACAGTTATATTTTGGCAATTTCTGATGGTGTTTCCCCTAGCGGAATTTGTATATCTGGGACTAGTGGGTCTTTTCACGGCAGAAAGAGAAATTTCTTCCGGTGTGCCTCAGTGTGAGACTGGTTTCAGGAAGGAGCCAAGGAAAACAGACCTGAGTAGGTCTGGGATAGATGCACGGCTCTTCTTTGCTTCATTCTGGCACTGTGCTAAAAGTATGCTTGTAAACATTTTCTTTTTTAAAAAATACTTTAAAATTTTGATTCTGGAAGTGGTTCTCTGTACCACACAGACCCCCATGGTTTTGGACACAGTATTTTAAAGGAGAGCCCCAGGAGCGGGGAAGGCAAGCAGTGGGCAACTGGCTATTCCCCCAGGGGTGCACAAGGCATTAATCTGTCCCCATTGTAGGTCCCCATTGTAGGTGCCAGACTAGCAGGAGACACTGAGGCAAGGCCTTTGAGCCTGGAAGGGGAGTTGAGGGTCCTGATCCCTTCAGTGGGAAATCCTTATTTTGATCAGGTGGTGGTGGCTACTCAAGAGTAAAGGAAAAGCCCCTCCAGGGAGCTGGCAACCCCAGAGGAGGGCAAGGCAGAACAGGGCCTGCAGGTCAGAGCGGACACAATCTGCCACACACATGAAAGCTGATACCCAGAATTACTTCAACTGGTTTTAATTTGAATGCCTTTGTCACCTTGTCAGAGTGTGAGGTCTTTGCTCTGCTCAAGCAGAGGCTTATTGATCTAGAACTGCAAGATCTCAGAGCCCTTGCTTCTGGTAGGTGTTCCTCTCTAAGATGGGCCTATCCCCTTTCTGGAGCTCCACCTCATTATTTTTCTCTCTGACTTCACCACAAATGTGCAGAGCTTATTTGCTGGCTCGTTTCAGTGTTCTCCCCTCTGCTATTCTTGAGGGGAGATATAAGAAAATTCCTTACTCAGTCAGGTTTTGTGGATATAATAGAAGAGAAATAGAAACGGTTGAGCATGTACTTTTACATTGTAAACTGTTTAAGGATATTCGAGCAAAATTTATAGAAGCCCCCCTTAGGATGGTAGCAGGCCAACCAGATGGAATTAAGTCACACCATCTCCTTGCTTCACGAGATCCGGAGATCATTGAATTGACCGCCAAGTTTTTTCACTGTCTTATAAAACGGAAGAATGACCTTGATTATATTAAATAACTCCTGATTTTAAACCTTTTAAATTCTTAAATTTAATTCTAACTTTTAAAATCCTAAAATTTTAGTGTATGACCCAGGTTTTGTGTTTTGTTTTATGGCCAAATTTAGCGTGTTATAAGTTAACTTATCTTATAGGCCTGATATACTCCTTGCAATGGTTGTACGGTGATTATTTAATTTTATATTTTATTGAAGTGTATCAATTTATTGGGAACTGTTTTTAATACTGTATGCCAATAAAAGGTTGTTGTTGTTGATACCCAGAATTAAACTTTGTTGGTCTTCAAGGTGCCTCCCTGGACCCCAACTTTGTCCTGCTGCTTCAGACCAACGCGGCTACCCCACTTGGATCTAAGATCAACCATGTTAGTGGTTGGGTTGGGGGTAAAAACAAGAACCTGGAACTTCGAATTCAGAACTGGGAACCAACTTCAGCTTTGTGGTAAGTGGAAGGAAGGGTGGTGCTCGAGGAACTTCTTTCTTGGTCAACAACCTTCTGGAATTATTGCAACACTTTCATTCACAGTGAGCATAAAAAATTAATGACACAGCAGTTTCTGGGCACGAAATGACCCTGCTAGCATAGGCCAGGAAAATTATGCTGCATTGGCCAGGAAAATCCCCATATGCTGAGAGAACCCACACCAATAGTGGATGTTAGGATAAACTGAGCCAAAGAACTGCTCTTGGGTCATTCACACACAAGTGGGTTTGGGGTGTTTTTGCATCTTGGCTTTTTTACTAGTGCACTTTTCTGCAGAATCCACATGTTGTTGTTTTTGTCCTAGTTCTGCTCCATCCCCCACCCTGGGCTGGGGGCGCTATCTTAGCATCTTTCTCAAATCTGGATTGGTACAGTCTTTTTGGAAATGGCCTTTGGAAGTGATGTGGACAGGAAGATGTGAATTTTTGCAAATCCTTCCCATGCTGGTGCCGTTTTAAGCCCTGTGTCTGACATCCCCCCCCAACCACTCCAGGGAGGTAGGTTTTGTGCTTTTTTAAAAGACCGGGAATTACTAGATTGCCATCGTGTTATAATAAATCCATTGCAACAATTCACTACTTCCCGTGCTCTGAGCCCCATGATAGTGGGGGAAAGCAGGATACAAATAGAAGAAATAAATAATACCTCTAGGTATTTCCGAGCCTGGAGCTGGACAGCCCTACTTTTAGCCCCCAGCCCTTCCAAAAACAAGAAGTAAAGGTAAAGGTTCCCTTGCTCGAAAGCCAGTCGAATCCAACTCTAGGGTTGCGGTGCTCATCTCCATTTCAAAGCTGAAGAGCCAGTGCTGTCCAGAGACATTTCCGTGGTCATGTGGCCGGCATGACTAAACACCAAGGCGCATGGAACGCATTACCTTCCCACCAAAGTGGTACCTATTTATCTACTTGCAATATCTTGCTTTCAAACTGCTAGGTTGGCAGGAGTCCAAAGACAAAAAGAGACCTAAATTGGTGCTGGAAAGCACTGTCAAGTCACAGCCATAGAGTCACAGAATCATAGAGTTGGAGGGGACCAACCCCCTGCACAATGCAGGAAATTCACAAATACCTCCCCCTCCACACACACACCCAGTAACTGCTGTTCCAACTTATGGCAATCCCATAGAGTTTTCAAGGCAAGAAGAACAGAGGTGGTTTGCCATTGCCTGCCTCTGCATAGCAACCCTGGACTTCCTTGGGGGTCTCCCATCCAAGTACTAGCCAGGGCCAACCCTGCTTAGCTTCCAAGATCTGATGAGATCAGGCTCACCTGGACCACCCAAGCCAGGGACTGAGACCTAACTCATCTCCCCAGAACTCCTGCAGAATCAAGTACCCTGACAGGCATTCTCTCCTTTCCTTCCTTACCCAGAATGACTTTCCAGCTGGGAGTGTCGTTAAACTTGCTGAAGCAGTGAGCGGCTGTTAGGACCCACGTCTTTGAGATCAAGACACCCCGACAACTAGGTTCCCCCTGCGTCTGTCATGAGAGAGACCAGTGAAGACGGTTCAGGACTGAGAAATGAAAGCAATTTTTTATGCAGTGCACAGTAAACTTTGGAACTCACTGCCACAAGAGGTAGCGAGAGTACTGCTAGCTTAGGCTCAAACTAGCTGCTATGACTGTTAACAAACTGGGTTGAGGGGGTGCAGGGAAGTGCCTTTTAAAGAGCCACAGGGGTCTGATTCTGCTTGGGGGGGAGGAAATCCTGCCTCAGCCTTTCACCACCCACCATTTCCACAAACCAAATGGTCTGGGGGGCATTATTTGCCCCCTTTTAAAGGTGCACATGGACCCAATTCAGTCTTAACAGCTAGTTCAGGAGTCCCCAACCTTTTCAAGCCTGCAGGTGCCTTTGGAATTAGAGTTGCCAGGTCCCCTTATCGCTCCGGCGGGGGCATTTTGGGGGGTGCATTCCAGGGGGTGCCCCACGCCCTGCCCTCCAAAGCAACCACCCACCTAGCCACCCTACTCCCTCCCCTCCTGCCAGATTTAAAGGGCTTCAGCTACTCAGTGGGGACCACGTGGCCCGCCGATCCGCTGGAGGGCCCTTTAAATCTAGCAGGAGGGAAGGGGGCAGTTGTGGGCCACATGCTCGGCTCATGAGCGGGGTGGAGACCGCAGAGCATGGGACTGGGAGCTGAGTGCATGGCCCACAACCACCCCCTCTCTCCCTCTTGCTAGATTTAAAGGGCCCACCAGCTGGTTGGCGGGCCACGTGGCCCCTGCCGATCAGCTGCAGCCCGGGTGGCTGGTCACTCTTGGGAGTCGCAGCTTGAGGAGGCGTCCCCACCCACCCCCAGAATGCCCCCCAAATGCCGTGTGGACGCCTCTGAAATGTCTCTGGAACATGCCTGAACCTCAGCTGAACATATCCCCGTCGACTGCAAACGTGTGCGATTTAAAAAAGATTTATATGTTGTGTCCTCCCTTACCCTAATAAATCATTGTTAGTCCACTGTCTGACATGAGTAATATCGCTCAGAGTCAGCAGCTCTGCCGGACTGGGCAATTAAATAAATCCCCCCGCTGGAGTGATATGGGGACCTGGCAACCCTACACAGCTCACCTTCCACCACACAGTGAAGATCCTTGTGCTGTGGTGGCAGCTGCTGCCAAAGCAATCTCCAGTGTTCAAACTGAAGCCTTGTTGGGCAGAAGCGCGAGCTGGCCCCGCCCACTTTCTGAAAACACTTGGGGTTGGCTGGCGCTACATTCCAGGCAAGGTGTCGGCTGGCACTACATTCCGGACCCCGATCTAGCTTAAGCCTTAGATTACCTTAAAAGGTGATTAGATATGTTCATTGAGAAAAGCGTTGCCAAATCCTGGAGATTTGGGGGTGGAGCCTGGGGAAGATGGGATTTGGGGAGGGGAGGAACCTCAGCAGGGTATAATGCCATAAAGTCCACCCTCCAAAGCTGCCTTTTTCTCCAGAGAAACTGATCTCTGTAGTTTGGAGGTCAGTCACAATTGCAGGAGAACTCCAGTCCCTCATGTGCAGGTTGGCCACCCTAATGGAGGAGAAGTCCACCACTGGCCATTATTCATGGTAGCTGGATGGAATCTCCACGTCTAGAGGCAGTATGCTGAGCAGCAGCAAGAAGGGTGGGGCTTTGACTTCTTTCTCCCTGCTTGTCAACTTATGACTACAATAGTTTTGATTTAAATGTAACAAATGATTGTACTGTTGGAAATTGGGGCGGGGGGAGGGGAGGAACCGGCTTTACTTACAGTATGTTGGAGCATTATATGCCACGGTTGCTGTTGATCCCAACTGGCACTAGCGGAGTTGTTTGCCATGCCACACAGATCCTTCAAATCTCTGGGATCTGAGAGTGAGGGAAAGGAAAGGAGGCAAATCTAGTCTCTGTGCATGTTGCTTTCTTACAAGGTGTACATAGGTACTATTTCTTCATTCAGTTTTTATGGGGAAGTTGTCACTTGTCACTGAAAACCCACCGGAGCTGATGGACCAAGCTACCAAGCTGCAGCCAATTTGTGGTGACCTCATAGGGTTGCCAGGTCCTCTCATAGTTGCAACGGGGGGATTGGGCGGTGTTTCAGGGGTGGGCAGGTGTTGCACACAATGTTCCTGGCATGATGACATCACCTGGAAGTGACAGCATCGTGTTGGCGACGTCATGCGCAACGCCTCTGGTTTTGGGGCAAAACGCTGGTTTTTTGGCTTCAAAACAAAATTTTGCCCCTGAACCAGAGCGCCACCATGCAGTGTCACCAGCAGGATGATGTCACTCAGAAGTGACGTCATTGCATTGGTGATGTTGTGCGCTGATGTCCCTGTTTAGGGATGGGGCTTCCCTCACCAGCCAGCTGGCCAGTGGTGGACTGAAGCCCCCAATAAGTGGAGGAACCCCGACTAGGACCTGGGAGTTGGTAACCTTAGGAACTCGTAGGGTTTTCAAGGTAAGAGACATTCAGAGGTGGTCTGCCATTGCCTGCCTCTATGAAGACACCCTGTGGTATCCCTTGGTAGTCTCCCACACCAATACAAACCAGGACCAGCCGTGCTTAGCTTCCAAGGTCTGAGATCAGGACAGCCTAGGCTACCCAGGTCAGAGCAAATGCTCTCCAGCATTTTCTGGGCTGCTTTTGCTAGGTTTGTGGTAATTTTTTTCACTTTAAGTGCTGCTGCATAAAATTGCCAGTTCCGGATTGGAAAATACCTGGAGATTTTGGGGGGTGGAGCCAGATTAGAGTCTGCACACTTAACCACTACATCAAACTGGCTCTAAAGCGAGCATAAGTAGGCAGAGGGAAAATGGGTACATTTTACTGAAGCCAAGGACATCAGGTTGTATGACCATTGCCACATGTCTACTTATCTCAATTTGGTGTAGTGGTTAAGTGTGCGGACTCTAATCTGGGAGAACCGGGTTTGATTCCCCACTCCTCCACTTGCACATGGCTGGATGACCTTGGGCAAGCCGTAGTTCTGATAAGACCTGTTCTTGAAAAAGAGCAGTTTCTGACAGAGCTCTCTCAGCCCCACCTACCTCACAGGGTGTCTGTGGTGGGGAGGGGAAGGGACAGGAGTTTGTAAGCCGCTCTGAGACACCTTTGGATAATGAAGAGAGGAGTATAAATCCAATTTCCTCCTCCTCATTTTAGATATAAAGTTCATTACATTTCATGAGTTTGGATGTATGAAATAGAAGTCTGTCTATATGGTAAGTTTGCCCTGAACATAGAGAAATGATGCTCGGCTTCTGTGACTGAAAGCAAAGAGGAATTCCTAGGTACTCATTACACAACCCTTATGTCTGCCTTATCCTTTGTGACAACTTGTCCGCAATTGAATGTTAGCTAGTGGATGGTGCCAGCCTTTTAACTACCTTTTTTATGGAAATTAGAAACATTGAGGGTATGTTGCTATCAAGCTTAATCACCCTGACCCTTAATCACCTACTAGTGCTCTTCATTTTTGGCCTCAAAACATCATCTTCCATAAATGGCATTTTAATATATCTGTATGTGATCTCTATATCATTACATTTGCTGCTAAAAAACTGCTTTGCTTGATGTATTTTGATATATCACTGTTTTGGCTCTGGCTTGGCAAGCAATTTCCTTATCAATGGGAGGAGACAACAGAGAGGATAGCCCTCCTGCTCTTTGTCAGTCTCTTTACAAAAGTATAATGTCAGAGATCAGTTCACCTGGAGAAAATGGCCACATTGGAAAGTGGACTCTATGGCATTGCACCCCCATGGAAGTCCTTCCGCTCCTCAAACAAGGCCCACAGCCACAGTGGAGCATTTGGGGGCAGTGCCCCACCACCAACAAGCCCAGCCCCACCCTTGGAGAATGCCAGACCCCCCCCTGGGCCCACCCTGGTGCACCTCTCCCCACAGTGGCAGGAAGGCTGGGGAAGGAAAGGGAAGCCATCTTGCCACTTCTGGTCAGTTTCACTCCCCATAGTCAGCTGTTAAACTTAACAGCTGATGGACGGGCGTGAAACTGACCAGAAACAGCAGGGCAGCTTCCCTTTCCTTCCCCAGCCTCCCCTGCTTGGGGGGGGTGGGGCTGGGGAAGAGGAGAGAGAGAGCGAAGGCATGCCTTCTGCTTTGCATGCCTTCTCTCTCTCTTTTTCCTTCCCTGCCCCCACTAATCTAATAAAGTTCCCTGCTCCAGTTCCCCTGCCCCAGCACCTTGGTCCATGCCCCACCAGCCAAAAATTTCTGACTATGGGGCTGCCCTAATCCCCACCCTCCTCAGGCTCCACCCCAAAATCTCCAGGTATTTCTCAACCCAGAGCTGGCAGCCCTAACCCTGCCCCTCTTCCCTCTCTCATCTCAAGACCGCACTCACCCAGAACATCTTCAAAGGCTTTCTTGAGCTCCATAGAATCTTTCATTTTGAAGACATGTTTCTCACCCGCCTTCTTTGACGCCACCTCGTTCATACCATCCCAGTCCACATCCAGGTTCCCGACACCAAAGACGTAGATATCTGAGGGAGACACACGTTATTCATCTGACGGAGCGAGCTCAGACTCATGGAAGTTTTTTGCTGGAACAAATTTTTGTTAGTCTTGAAAGGGGCCACTGGATTCCCGGTCCATTCTGTCACTCCGGACTACCCATCCAGAATGAAGGAAAAGATATGTCACTGGGGAAGCTGGAAGGAAGGATTGTTGGTCCTCGCAGCTAGTAATGAGGTAAGACGAATCCAGTGCATTGGCAACCATCTGAAAGGGGGTACGCTTCTACTTGACTTCTAAACATCAATAACTTTAGGGAACAAATTCCTGTCTCATATTTATCCCATCCTTTACTCCAAGGAGCTCAAAAGAGTAGATACATGGTTGTCCCTTCCTCTGTTTCAGGGGTCCCCAAGTGTCCCCATCAGCACCTTTGCTGGCACTCCCCAAGTGTTTTTAGAAAGTGGGTCGGGTCAGGTGGTCTCTTGCCCAGTAGGGCTTCTGATTGGCCACTGGAGATCTGATTGGCTGTGCAGATTAAAATAATGCTGCCACAGCAGCTGCCACCCTAGTGTTGGTTTTATTCTCTCCCTGACTCCTTTCCCAGTTTATTTTTAAAATTTTACTCCTCTTGTCTTTTGCACTTGGGTTTTCTCTCTGTGTGGTTGGCTCCACCCCCCGCAGTGGCCATTTTGTGGTTGGGCCCACCACTCTGCATCAAAAACCCAAAGAAGCCCACAGGCTCAAAAACGGTGGGGACCTCCACTCTATTGTCATCCTCACAAAAAATCCTGTCAGGGAGATTAGGCTGAGAGACGGTGATGGGTCCAAGGTGATTCAACAAGCATCATGGCAAAGTGGAGAGTTGAACCTGGGTCACACCAGTCCTACTGGGACAATCTTACCACTACACCACATTCACTGTCAGCAATCAACAAGCTTCTCACATGAGGGTTATTTTGGAGAGGCAAGTCCAGTCCAGCAGTGCTTTTCAAACCATGCTTCAAAGGAACATAAGAATATAAGAGAAGCCACGATGGATCAGGCCAATGGCCCATCCAGTCCAACACTCTGTGTCAGACAGTGGCCAAAACCCAGGTGCCATCAGGAGATCCACCAGAAGGGCCAGAACTGCAGAAGTACTCCTGCTGTGGCCCCCCCAAGCACCAAGAATGCAGGACATCACTGCCCCAGACAGATTGCTCCCTCCATACCTGTTTATCCAAGAGGCAAACAGTGGATGGGAAGCAGGCTGCCACTTAGGAGCTCTTTAGAAGGCTACCAGGAAATAACCTTCATGAAGAATGTTCATAAAGATGGACAGCTTGCCAAACACATAGGAGAGGCTGTTTGGCTTGCGAAAATGCACATGCCTATGTGAACTCTGAAACACACACTCCTCAGGGAAAGAAAGACACTTTTTTATGGAGATATATGTCGGGAAGTACAGAAACCATCTGGCTGACCCTGTCAAGTGTGGGTGGTGGAGGATAGATTTTTAACATCACCACCTAAAAGTCCTAAAGATCAGTGATGCAGAACTTCATAGGAGAGGAAAAATGGGAGGATCTGTGGTTCAGTAGAAGAACCTCTGCTTTGCATGCGGAAGGTCCCAGGTTCAATCCCTGGCATCTCCAGTTAAAAGGAGCAGGGAGTGGGTGATGTAAAAGACCTCAGCCTGAGACCCTCGAGAGCCACTGCCAGCCTTAGTAGACAATACTGACCTTGGTGGACCAAGTGTTCTTCAAAGCCCTTAATGGTCTGGGACTCTCTTCCATATGGGACTGCCTGTATTGTTACATCCCCCCACAGTCCCTTTGGTCATTGTCTCAGAGCCTCTTGCAGGTGCCCCAGGATGGCTCAGTTCGCCGTCACCATGGGAGGAAGGGCCTTTTCAGTTGTGGCCCCTATCCTGTGGAATGCACTCTCAGGTGACACCCATGCCCTGCTGGACTTGTTTATTTTCTGCCAGGCATGCAAAGTTGAGTTATTCAGGTTGGCCTTTGGAGGGTAACCATGTTTGGGCTGTTTTAACAGTGGTATGGTGATAGCCACGCATTTAAATATTTTAATGTTCAGGGGTCATTTTGTAGAAAAAGAGGTGCAGGAGCTTATCAGCATAAGTCATCAGCATAACTAATTTGCATATGACCAGAAGTGTGTCAGAAGGCAACACCCACCGCTCAGGTTCCACCCCAAAAATCTTCAGGTATTTCCCAACTCAGAGCTGGTGAGCCTACCTGGAGAAAAACTGCTTCAAACCTATACCTATACTTAGCAGATTCTCAGATGTTCGTTATAGAGTTTACTATACCGGATATATTTTACTAACTTTTTTCATTTATACTACACTTATATAATACTAAAACGTAAAAAATATTGTAAGCATTATATGATCACCGCTTCTTGGGTTTTTAGTAGTTATCTTTACTTTCTCCCATAGTTTGTAGATACCCTTCCCTTATGATTTCTGTGTAGTTTTTAAAATAAAAGCAATAAAAATGTTTAAAAAAATGAAAATGAGCACATGAACACGAAAGCTTATACCCAGAATTAAACTTTGTTGATTTTAAAGGTGCCACTGGACACAAATTTTGTTCTATTGCTTCAGACCAACGCGGCTACCCACCTGAATCTATGCAAACCAGAATTATTCAAGAGGGCTCTTCTACACAGGCAATAGGGTTACACTGTACAAAAGACTTCACAAAGTTACTTGAACAAATTATTAGGGTAGACCCAACACCTCCTCTCCACACATGCTTAAGGCAGGATAGCAGCTCAATGTTTCATTAGCAGTGGTACTTAAGAATATCTGTTCCAGTGCAACAGAACAAAGGCACCTTTAAGACCAACAAAGTTTATTCACATGAAAGCTTAGACCTAGAATTAAACTCTGTTGGTCTTAAAGGTGCCACTGGACTCAAGCTTTGTTCAGCACGTTTTGTGTTTATTGACTGTTAACGTTTATTTAAGCTGGTTATAGCCTAACTCTTTAGCTGAAAGAGAGAGAGAGAGGGAAAGGAAAGGAAAGGAAAGGAAAGGAAAGGAAAGGAAAGGAAAGGAAAGGAAAGGAAAGGAAAGGAAAGGAAAGGAAAGGAAAGGAAAGGAAAGGAAAGGAAAGGAAAGGAAAGGAAAGGAAGAAAGGGAAATAATGTATATAAACCATGAGCTGCGGCGGGTGGCGGGGCTGGAGAAGGAAGAGGAGGACTGCAGAGCACTCGGAGAACTGCGCAGGGAAGCCAGGCATTTAATTCTCCCCCCTTGGGACGGGGGGGGCTGGGCTCGTTACATCAATATATGAAGACAAAGTAGCATAATAGTACTGTGTGTTTTGTGTTTTTCTACATTTGCTCAACCTCCCAATGGAGCCTGGAGATCCCCAGGAATTACAACTGACCTCCAGATGTTTGATCTGTTCCCCTGGAGAAAATGGCTGATTTGGAGGGTGGAGTCTACAGCATTCTGTTTTAGTTTAGTTTATTAAAACCTTTATACCCCATACTTTGAGGTGCTTATACCCTGCTAAAGTCCCTTCCCTCCTCAAACCCTGCACTCTGTAGGCTCCATCCACAAACCTCCAGAAATGTTCCATCCTGGAGTCAGCTACCTGACAAACATTAAAATGTTTGAACAATTAAAAACTACATTATAAAATAATTCAAGACCGGGATAAAATAATATTATGAAATAATGCAATAAAGACACATAAAAAACAACCCCAGAACTAGGGAGGAGGGCCAAAAACTGTTACTGGTCGTAGGCCACACACCCCAAAGTCCTTGGCAAGCAATCAATTGTGAAAAGAATTCCCTGAAAGTAGAAAGTTTGGAAACCACTGAGTTACAGTAAAGGCCTCCCTCCAAACTACGACACTGGCCTTGGACTTGGGACTTAACATACAAAGCAGCCTTGAGTCAGTTCACAGGCTGAGTTGCCAACCTCCAGGTGGGGCATGGAGATCCCACAGAATTATGACTGATCTTCTAGACGGCAGGGATCAGTTCCCCTGGAGAAAATGGCTGCTTTGGAGGGTGGATTCTGCAGCTTTAGACTAGGGTGTCCAACGTTCAGGTTGGGACTGCAGATCCCCAGAATGACAGCTGATCTCCAGACTACTGATATCAGTTCTCTTGGAGAAAATGTTTGCTTTGGAAGGTGGCCTCTATGCAATTATACCCCATCCTTTCCCCAAACCCCATCTTCCCCAGGATCCAACCCCAAATCTCCAGGAATTTTCCAACCCAGTGTTGGCAACCCTACATTAGACCCCACTGAGGTTCCTCCCCTCTTCAGACTCTAACCCCTAGCTTCCAGGAATTTCCCAGCCGGAGTTAGCAACCCTAGGGGAAAATTGAAATTATCATATGGCATTGTGTGTGGAATAGCCAGGAGATCCCTGGGGGATAGTTAGGCTGCCGAATCTGTAGCTCTTTTTTTGACACCATGTGAGTGGTGAGCTATACTCATTTTTAGGCTAAGAGTGATGTGACTTGCCCAAGGTCGCCCAGATAATTTCAAGTGGGGAAGTGAGGAATCGAACCCAGTTCTCCAGATTAGAGTCCGCCACTCCTAACCGCTATACCAAACTGGCTCCCTACCCTAGGGGGAATTAACGTGTGTGAAACAGGCGGTCTTCCCCAGAGCCCCCAAAGCAGGCCCCTGCCAGTCTGTATTTATTTATTTATTTATTTATTTATTTTTCGCATTTATATCCCGCCCATCCCGTAAACGGTTCTCAGGGCGGGTCACAACACTTCAACAAATACAATAAAATTTAAAACGCATTATAAACATATAAAATCAATAATCATAGCTTGCCATAGGGAGAATCCAGGCCAGTGATGTAGATAGGTATGGCTGGTTATCAGTGGGTGGGACACAGCAACCTCATGGTGGGGGCGTGCGTGGTCGTCCACTGCCCCAGCTAAAAGCCTGGCGGAACAGCTCCGTCTTGCAGGCCCTGTGGAATTGGATAAGATCCCGCAGGGCCCTGATCTCAGTGGGGAGCATGTTCCACCAGGCGGGAGCCAGGAGAGAGAAAGCCCTGGCCCTGGTCGAGGCTAGGCGGATGTCCTTTGGGCCAGGGATTGCTAAGAGATGTTGACTCTCAGAGCGTAACGCTCTTTGAGGCATATATGGGAAGAGGTGGTCCCTTAGGTATGCAACTGACAAAGCACATGCCAAACGTGAGCCCACACAGGGGTCGACGTCAGCAGGTGCGCCACCGCATTTTGTACCAGCTGTAATTTCCGGATCAGCTTCAGGGGTAAGCCTGGAAGTGACCATCGCATGGGTCACTGTAGCTAAGTCCTGGGAGGGAGAGAGAGGGCTTTAGTAGCCCGATCTGCCTAAGATGGAAGAATGCAGATCTGGCAACTGCAGCAACCTGGGCCTCCATAGATGAGGTATCTGGTGTTACTTCCAGGCTCCTCACTGACTGGGCTGGCACCAAAGGTGCCCCTTCCAGTGTGGGAAGCCTGGTGCCCACCTCCCTACCCCCACGACCAATGCTCCCTTTAAGCTGTGGAGTCTTGTGAGCAAAATTTCTACTTTGTGAGCATTAAAGTTGTGAGCAAGTGATTTGGCTACTGCATAAATTAGTTTGCTCTGGAGCCAGGGCCGGCCCCAGGTGTCTGGGCGCCCTAGGCAGGACAGCCTGGGGCGCCCACCCCACCGAGGATGCCAACCTCCCAGTGGGGCCTGGAGATGGCCCAGCGCCATTTTCCTGGGCGCCTCGCAGCTGCAAGGCGCCCAGGAGAGCCGGGGAAGGGGCGGGGTTAGAACCCTCGCCCCTTCTCTTCCAGCGGTGGCGCTGGCTGCGAGGCGCCCAGAAAAGCCAGGGCTGCCGGCGCTGGGTGGGAAGGGGGGCTTTTCATGGGGGGGCGGGGGGCATTTTGGTGCCCCTGCAGGGCCGGTGCCCTAGGCGAGCCGGCCCTGTCTGGAGCCATCCTTCCTGAGCTAAGACAAAAATGAGCTGGAGGCTAAAAAAGTGTGAGCTAGCTTAGCTTAGAGGGAACACTGCCCATGACCCAGGTACAGGGCCTCCATCTTTGATGGGTTTAACTTCAATCAACTCTGCTGCAACCATCCAGCCACAGTGTCTAAAGCCTCAGCCAGATTTCCAGGAACGGAGGACAGGTGACCATCCATTAACAGATAGAGCTGAGTGTCATCAGCAGACTGATGGCAACCCAACCCATAACTCCGGACTAACTGGGCAAGGGGGCTTATACAAGGAGGGCCCTCTCTACAGTCTGACTGGATAACCATTGCTATAACAAAGTAAGCTTTACAGGACTTACCCAGATAGTCTTTTCGGTTTGCTGCCACGTTCAGGAAGTCTTCTATCCTGCGCGTAGCGTTTGTGGGGGAGCCACCCATATTGGACTTCCCTAAGAGAACACCCAAACAATTCAGCAAAAGGGACAGTCATTCCCAAACTACACACCAGGTTGCCATGAGGTAAACGGTCAAAGGCTGAACTCCGCCCTGATTTCTGCAATAGGGAAAGACACCAGCCTCCTCCGCCTCCCCTTCTACCCCTCACCGTCCGTGAGCAGAATGATGGCGTGGCGGGTTTCATCCCAGTGCTTGTCGTTAGAGGCTCGGTGGCTGATCATCATGCGGTAGACAGCCATCAGCGCTTGCTGGATGTTGGTCCCTGTCGCATTGCCATGGTCTACAAGAGGGAACAAACAGGCCCCACAGTCAAGTGATACGCACTTATACTTTGCCACCCATGAGATGCGAGGTGGCATGCAAAACAGATTTTTTTTAAAAAGCAAATAATAAGTATTTTAAAAAACAACAGTCTAAAAATGAGCAGAATTCGATTAGAGGCAAGACAGAAATACAAAAATAAATAAGGCCATGCAGAACTAGATAGGGTTGCCTGCCAAAGGCTGGTGCCTGACAGGAGAATGGGGAATGGGGACAAAGGGGGGGGGGGTGCCATCATGTCAATGTAACATCATTACCAGCTAGAACCCTGAAGTGGTGTCACACTGCTCCAGGATTCGGCAGAAACTCTATGGTTTTACCATTGAGTTTCTACTGAATCCTAGAATAGTGTGATATCACTTCCAGGTTTGCCTTGGAAATGACACCATGCTGTGGATGTGACAGCAATATTTCCCTTATTTCCCTCCCACCAGGCTACCAAACGGCAGTGAGGGTTGCGGGCTGCCAGTGGGCAATCCTACAACTACGAGAGTTCAGGTCAACTGTCCCATGCCATAATCCACCCTGACAAAAGGCTTCCTGGACTGCTGTGTTCTCCCTGGATAGGGTTGCCAGACCCCCTGGTGGAGGTGGGGGTCCCCTACTGCCAGGCCCCACCTCCCCACTGCCAATCAGCTGCCCACCGGGAGGGAAATTACACCAAAAGAGGGGGATGCAGTGATGTGCCGATATCATTGCCTGTGTGACCCAGAAATGACATCATCACATACGGGTTGTCGGGGTGACACTCTGGTACTTGGGCAAAACATCTATGGTAGAAGCCAAATGTATGATAAAAGTTTTTGCCCTAATACCAGAGCATCGCCCTGAAATCCCAGAAGTGATGATGTCACTTCTGGGTTTTTAAGTATTGACAGGCAGGAGACAATGATCAATAACAAAGCTTTCATTCATAACATTGCTCAGCTCTGAACTGCTCTGATAAGAGCGGCACCTAGACTTATACCATTCCAATATCGAATTACATACAATGTTGCTACTTTCAGGAGGTCTGACTGAACCTAAGTGGAGCTTCCTGATAGGGCACTCTGTTATGGCTTCGGGACCAATAAGAGGTCTTCATGACACAGGAAATTAGGATACCTTGCACAACCATAACTCAACAGCAAAGAATAACTCAGAACATAACATGGGTCACATGGGCAGTGATGTAGACACACTGCTGCACATCAGATGGGCCTCCCTGCTGCTCTTGGTAATCTCCCCCCTTCCCCCACCGGTTACCAGGAGGGACCTGGCCACCCTATCCTCAGATTTAGAACAATACTGCCCACCGGCTGGGACCGTATGGAGTGCAACTTCCTTACCTCCCTTTACAGCCCAAAATTCCTGGAGATTCGAGTGCGAAACACAGGGAGGGTGGGCTTTGGGGGAGGACCTCAGTTGGGTACAAATGCCATAACATCCACCTTCCAAAGCAGCCATTTGCTCCGGGGAAAGTGATCTCTGTTGCCTGGGGATCAGTTATAATTCCAGGGGATCTTCAGTCCCCACTTGGATGTTGACAATCCTACGCCAAATGGTGTTTCTGGGGAGGTCCTCTGTCCACCAGGGAGCAACGTTTGGAGGGAATTTTGAGCTGCAAGGCGAGTGGGAAGGCAAGGAAGCTGCGTTTCAAGGGTGGAAATCCTTCATTCTGCGAAAATGCTCTGGTTGTTTCGAGCCATTCGTTTCCTCTTGCCTGGTGGTATTATGGTGTCTTCTAAGTTGGTCTTGGCCCTTGCGTGCATAGCAGTCAGCCTTGACTATGTTGGCCAGGCTGCTTGCATTGGCCTGCTCTACTGCCTGCTTCCCCATCCATTTAACAGCCTACTCTTTTGCATGCTTGTTAGCTTTTCTCTCAGTGCCTGATCAGGGAGTTGGCATGGCTGGGCACTTATCAGGCCTATGGCACTACAGGACAGCACATCACTGACTGGAGGTGCCAGACCAATCTAATGTCTGGCGGCCAATGATGAAGCAGAGTACAATTGTGTGAAGGGTTGCCAGCCTCCAGGTGGGGGCCTGGAGATCTTGCAGAATTACAACTCACCTCCAAGCAATGTTCCCTCTAAACTGTTCTCGTGAGCAAAAATTCTACTTTGTGAGCTACTGACACTAAAATTGTGAGTGAGCAATTTGGCTACTGCATAAATTAGTTTGCTCTGGAGCCCTCCTTCCTGAGCGAAGACAAAAATGTGTGAGCCAGAGGCTAAAGAACTGTGAGCTAGTTCACACTAACTCATCTTAGAGGGAACACTTCCTCCAAGCTACATAGCTCATTTCCCCTGGAGAAAATGGTTTCTTTGGAAGGTGGACTCTTTGGCATTGTAATCCACTGAGGTTCCTCCCCAGTCCCATCCCCAAATCCCACTCTTTCCAGGCTCCCCATCCCAAATCTCCAGGAATTACCCAATCCTGAGTTGGCAACCCTGTAATTCACTATGCCACCTTCTGCAGGCACCCCTCACAGCAGGAAACAGGAGACTGCACAGGCTTCTTGAGACAATGCCCATTTCCCGGGGGGCGGAGCTTGGGAAGGCACACAGCCCTGATTCTTTAAATTCATGATCACTGTTAGAGCTAAAAAGAGCATGTGAGAGAGTTCTGTTTTGCTACTGGGGGAGGGGGAACAGAGCTGTGATGGGATGGGATCTGTGGACAGCTCCCTATACCACTAAATCCTGTAGCCACGCTTCAGTTAACCCAAAGGTGTCAAACATACGGCCCATGGGCCAGAACTGGCCCCCTCGAGGGCTCTTACTCAGCCCACCAGTAACTGCTCATTACCTTTATTGCTAGATGACAGAGGCTGTGCATTATGTTCCTATGTACTGTCCCAGTTCTAATGAGTAATGGGGGGTGGAAGTGGGAGGGTGGGCATCAGGGAGATATTCTAAGGAAATACTATAAGACTGTTATGCCCCATTAGTTGATAGGATACCTGGTCACATTAGTACGAGCAAAGCAAGACTTCACTGGCTTCTATCAGATAAGAATGCAGAGATTACACGTTCAGTCGCTGCGTTCTGTGCATTGATTCTTAGATTGCAGGAGTTGCGTTTTAAAAGTTTTTAAATTTAGATTTCGTTCTGTATATTATCTCTGTTTTTTCCTTCTTTTTCATACTATGTTTGTATTGTATGTTGGTCTTAGGACCGTAAAAATAAAACTAACTAACTAACAAACTGTAAGAATGTTAATGTTTTAAGCATGTTTGTATTTTGAGTAAAGAATAATATCATTAATGGGGTTTGCCTGTGTCCTTTTATAAAGTTTATATCTCCTGCACCTGTCATTACGTTTTATGGCACACATGGCCAATGCTCCCTCTAAGCTGTGGAGTCCTGTGAGCAAAAACCCTTCTTTGTGAGCTACTGGCATTAAAGTTGTGAGCGAGCGATTTGGCTACTGCATCAATTAGTTTGCTCTGGAGCCATCCTTCCTGAGCTAAGACAAAAATGTGTGAACTTACACTAAGTCACCTTACAGGGAACACTGCATACGGCCCAGCCCGACAAAGTGGCCTTTATGTCAGATTTGACCCACATAACAAATGAGTTCGACACCTCTGAGTCAACCAGTGCTCTCAAATCATTCTGCAGGCCGTGAATTTTAAAATAACACTGGACCACGCTGCTAGCAGCCGGCCACCCAGGGCTGTTGGTACCTTCGTATTTCATTTTGTCCTTTATCTTTTCAATAACCAGATCTGGGTCTTCAGCTATATCATCAAAGGTGTCAACGATTTTCTTAGGCTGGCTGGCATAAGAGAACACAGCGAACCTGACTGGCACTTCGAAGCTGGCGATCTGGAAGTGGGAATGACAGAAGGAACACAAAGGCAAAGGATGGGGAGGAGAGAAAGGAAGGGGTGGCTGGAAACCTGTGGTCAAGGACTCATCCCACTACTGAGTGCTGCGTGTGTTCTGTGCCATCAACTTGCTTCCAACTAGATCAATGGGAACACATATGGCATTCTAGTGTCCTGGCCCCACCGCTGGACCTCCTGATGGCACCTGGTATTTTTGGCCACTATGTGACAGAGTGTTGGACTGGCTGGGCCATTGGCCTGATCCAACATTGGCTTCTCTTATGTTCTTATGTTCCCCCATGTTTATCTCAAATTCATTAAGTTTTCTTTTTCAGTCATTCAAATTAGTAGCAAGATGGTATACAACTCCCACAGAATTACATCATATAACTTCTGCTCATTCACCACTGTGCTGGAAAGCCAGCAGTGAGATGGGCTCATATGTTTACTGCTGGTGGATTTGCCCCCAATCAGCATTAATGCATATAAAAACCCTAACTGGTTATGCAATACTTGAGAGACCCTAACTGGTTATGCAATATTTGAGAGTCCCCAGTCAGTTTTATTAAACCTTTGGCATGATTTAAACATCTCCAAGATAAGCCGTGAGCTTATTTCTATACTCTTGTTAGCTGTGAAGAATGTAAGTGCTACATGTTGGAAGATGCCAACCCCCCCTTCAATAGAATCTTGGTTTTCCAAAATTTGGGATTACGCCATAATGGACAGAATAACAGACAGTATTCAGAGATTAGAAAACCCTTCGGCCAATTCAGAATTCCTGGAGAGACAGTATTCTTTTTCAGACAAATGCTGTTTTGATCAAGAAAATCCAAACTCTTTTGAAAACAATAGCAATAGTAAATTTATTGCCCTGTTGTAGAGAAACTCAATGTAGTGAACTTTATATATGTTTGTTATATCATCATTTTATTATTGTTGTAAATGTTAAAATGTTTAGTGAAATAAAATTGGGGGAGAAATTGCTTCCGACTTATGGTGACACTATGAATTCACGTCCTTCAAAATGACCCATAGTTAACAGCCTCGCTCAGGTCTTGCAGACGGAGGGCTGTGGCTTCCTTGACTGAGTCAATCCACCACTTCCCGTTTTCCAGCTGCCTTCAACTTTTCCTAGCATTATTGTCTTTTCCAGCGAGTCTCATCTTCTCATGTGTTGTCTCCTCTTCTACTGAGTCTATTGAGACTCTTGTAAAGATCTTTTATTAAAACTGGTCAGTGACCATTCCCTTCTTACACAGTGGAAGGCCGTCTCTTGCTCATCTCTTGCCTTGAAAATCCCATGAACCTGAGACCCTGAAAAGAAACACTGGAGCTCCAGGATTCAGTGCTGACAGCTGTCCCTGACTCCTCCAGGCAGACTACAGGAGGGAATTATGAAGAATAGCTAGGGCAGGACAGCTCCTCTGATTCCCCCTCAGTGGCAGACCAAAGCCGGGAGCAATCTCGCCAGCAACTTACAGAGAGAAGGCGCAGTATGCGTCTCTTGGCTCAACGCCAGCATTTGGCTGACAGCAGCCCTGAGTGATTGCAGGACCTTGCCTTGCATAACTCAACTCATTGTGAGAGACTTACTTAAACCAGCCTTTCCAGCTGTGGAAGCAACGAGTCACATATCTGTGAACCCAGCAACCACAACTCCTGCCTTGCCCCCTGTAATTTTCAGACTGACCTTGGACTTTGTTATCTGGACTGCCTTTGGATTCTACTTCTCAGACCTGTCTGCAACTAACAAATTACAGACCTTTGGACTGGCTTTGACTTTGCTTTCTGCACTGCTCTGGCACTGTCTCTCTGCTCAGGTGCCTATTGTGCCTGCCAGCTGGGACATCACATAAATATGTGGGATCAGAGCCAAGAACCTCATTCCCACACTATCCCTCACTAACCTGTATGCACTTGCATTGTATGAACAGGGCTAAGATTTATCCCTTCCCAGATCTTGTCTGTACAAACTTACCCTGTCAATGATGATTTCCAGAGAGTTTTTAAAGATCTCAAAGTTCTCTTTGGTGACGCTGTGGGAGGCATCTGCAAGCAAGTAGACATGGAGGAAACTGCCTTGGGACAGTATAAGTCGTCGTCCTAAAGACTGAGCTGATAAAGAGAAAAAACAAAAGCTATCATTCGCTAGTCCAAAATTCTCGACCTGCAATCCACCACACATAACTGATTTTGTACTACAGTTGTTGGCATCATTGGAGAAATGGAAATCCCAGCGTTATCGATCACTGAACTGCGTTGAGCTTATTAAGAACATATGGAGGATCATAACTCTTTTAAATAAATAGACTGTTACATAAATTCTTATATTTTATTACTACCCATCAGATCTCATCAGGTTTGAATGAGGATGAAGTCAGGGACCACCAAAGAGCCAACAGGCTGTAATACAGAGATTCTCCCATACCTTTCGATCCATGACTGATTCAGAAGATGAAGTAGACACCATTCCACCATCCGATCACCCCCTACCCTGATCTTTCCTCTGCCCCATTCTGCATTTACAGGTAGCAAGCAGGACTCCAGGTGTATCACATAGAAAGCCCAGGAAGTAGACATAAAATGACCAGAGGTTGGAGCTTACGGATTTGTTCTGTTAATGGTAGCATCTTTCTCCAACACAAGATGCCTTCCCTCAACGCAAGGCGTACTCTTGTGCTGGAGGAAGATGCGACCATTAGAGGAACAAATCCATGGGCTCAAGAGCCCAGGTGGGCAGAAGAAACAATGGCTACCTCAGCTTCTCACTCTAGAGAGGGTTCAGCTTTGACAACCCTACTTAACTTTTGATGCAAGTGTGGTAGAGCACAGGCTTGGCCAACAGGGGTTCCACATTAAATCCCTGGCACCTCTAGTTAAAAGGAGCTTAAGTAGCCGAACTCTGCTGGAGATCTCAGCAATCCCCTGCCTGTTAGTATGGTCACTATTGGCCTGACTAGAGAGAAGTTCTGACCAGGTGTGAAAGTCAACTGGTATGGACCAGCAGAGAGTAAAAGTAAGAAAGTGGCCAAAGTGTTATCTCCCGTCTTTTGATTTGAGCCCCATTAGAGAGTCAGTGGTGGTCTCTGAAAGAACTTTGAAAGACTACAATAGTATATAATGATAGGTGAATGTCATGCTCAATCAGACAAGCCTAAGAGTGACATTTTTGCTCTTCTGGCCAAAAAGATCTCTTCACTGGGTGTTAATGGAATATTGTGTAGGGCTTGTTCTGTGAGGAGGTTTGGAGGGCTACAGATTAGGAAGAAGAGTAGGTTTTTATACCCCACTTTTCTCTATCCGAAGAAGCCTCAAAGCGACATACAATGGCCTTTCCCTTCCTCTCCCCACAACAGGCACCTTGTGAGGTTGCTGAGAGTTCTGAGAGACCCGTGACTGGCCCAAAGTCACCCAGCAGGCTTCATGGGGAGGAAATCCAGCTTCTCCAGATTAGTCTGCCACTGTTAACCACTCCACCACACTGGCTCTCAGAGTAGGAAGCAGTGTTGTGCCACTGATACAAAAAACCCTTGGGATCTTGCCCCTCATTCCATTCCCCCAAATCTCTAGTTCTCAAAATCGTCCAGTTTTCCCTGCCATTCCCTAAGACTGAGTAAAAGTTCCCAGAGCTAAACCCTAAGAATAGCCAGCTGATCGGCGGCAGAGAGGTGGGGCCTGGGAGCAGGGAACCCCCGCCCCCACCCTATATTCCACTGAGGTGTCCCCCTTCTCCAAATCCTACTTTCCCCTGGCTCTACCTCCAAATCTTCAGGAATTTCCTAACCTAGAACTGGCAACCCTAAGTGAACCTCAGACCCAGTGGCTGATCAGATTACCATCCAGTCTCCGTTTTAGGGCTCACCTCGAACAGGCCTATAGTTACAGCATCACTTAGAACAGAACCAGAGGTTAGAGGACTCAGACCTACCTGGCGTGTGGTCAGACCCAGATGATACCACACTCAGAACATTTGTCAATGAGGCCCCAAATTCAGCTCCAACATCTTCAGCCCGGTCATAAGAGTAAGGGGCTGTGGGGGAGAGAGAGGAGACAACCCTTGTGGGACAAAATGGCAGAACTTGTATTCCTGGAGAGGGGTGGCGTCTAGTGGGTTAGACCTGGGAGGAGGGGGGAAAGGAGCCAGGCTGTGTAAGGCATGAAGAAAGACAAAACCTAGCGACTTCTTTGTAAGTCAAATGAGCTTAGAGCTTTTCTGGAAAAGCAGTATTAAGGTATTTTGAATAAATACAACTGAGTGGAACTGAGTGAAAGCCAAGATTCTGGAGATCTCTGAAAAATTAGTGGGATTCATTTGTTAAAAGGTTGCATAATGACAGCAATACTTATACTTAATATTTAGTCATTACCCACAATAGCTCAGCACTGCACATTGAGCATGTACAACATTGGCCCTGAAAGGTTTACAACCTGAAGGAAACACAATACATGAGCAAGGGAAATAAGTGAGGGAAACTGAAAAGAATAGATGAGGAATGAGGTCAGTCAGGAGGTGGAAAGAAAAATAGTTCCAATAAGGGGGGGGGAATCACAAATCATACTTAAAAGTCTCTACAGTATCAGTCAGAATATCTACAGCAATGATCATGTACGTGGGAGACCAGTGAAGAGATATCTTAAGAACATAAGAAGAGCCCTGCTGGATCAGACCAATGGTCCATTTAGTCCAGCATCCTGTCTCACACAGTGGCCAACCAATTCCTCTGGAGGGAAGACAACAGGGCTCAGAGGATGAGGCCTTCCTCTGATGCTGCCTCCTGGCTCTGGGATTCAGAGGCTTAGTGGCCCTGAATGCAGAGGTTCGCCTCAGTCATTGTGGCTAGCAGCCATGGATAGACTTATCCTCCATGAATCTATCTAATTGTCTTTAAAGCTGTTTATTCCTGTGGCCAGGCCATCACTATATCCTCAGCAGCGAACTCCACATTTTAATCACTCTTTGTATAAAGTAGTAACTGGTGCTCATTTGTTTCTTCCCAAAAGCAAAGAGCTAATCCTGCCTTTCCCCCACTTCACTGGAATAGGAAGTACTCCAGCAGAGGTCAGGAGACATCACTTTGCACCTACGGGAGTACCTATTTAAAAACAGCTGCCTCCATTGTAGGAGAAGGCTTGCCTTTCTAGGGTTGCCTGGCAACCAGCAGGAGGGCTGTGGGCAGGGCTATGGAAGAGGGGCGATGCTGGCTGTAGCATCACGTCACCTCTGGCCAAAAAGCTGAAGTGACATATGTAGCTACAGGAATTGTAACTCTAGGAATTGCTGGAAACTCCATGGTTTTATCATAGAGTTTCTAGCAATTCCTAGAGACAAGACACTGCAGCTGGTGTTGTTTGCTTGTTTTTTTACTTTTCCCCCATCACCACTCAGAACAGCAGTGGGTGATGGGAGCAGGGGTGTCAACAGTAAGGTTGTCAACAGATTCCAAAAGTAAAAATACAAAAACACAACAAGGACAGGAAAGTCCATGCAGATGGAGGAGAGGGATGGCCAGAATGCTTACCTCTGCAGCTTGTCTCAGCTCCTGACCACTCCCCCTCTGGAGTGCAGACATGCTGTGATGACCCTACCAAGTCCAGCCCCTTCATACACTGGAATGAGATCCGATCACCAAGACGATTACGCCCCCCGCTGGAAAGTGCTCCTGGCGGAATGGGGAGACTCTGGCAATGTCCCGCTGCAGACAGAGAAAGACAACACATGCACAAAATGGGGTCGGGGGAGCCATGATGAACTGAGGGGAATGTGCATAAACATGGCATCTTTAAGAGTTTCACTCTTCCGGCCCCACCATGAAGCAACACCTTTGCAAAGCACTCTAGCACTTTCCATTTGCCCACCTGTGGCAGGCAAACCACCACCCTCAGCCTCAGTTCTTGATCCTCAATGGGCACAATTTCCAAGTTGCTTTTATATCCCTTTGAGGATATTTTTCCTCTTGAGCAGGAAGAAGTAGCCTGGTGTGAGGACTGGGAAGGGGGAATGGAATAGGGAAAGGGTAAGAAGCTCCCCATCCCTTTGTTGGTCACCCCATAAGGTTGCCGACCTTCAGGTGACACCTGGAGATCTCCCAATATTACAATTGATCTCCAGACAGCCAGGATCTGTTCCCCTGGAGAAAACGTTTACTTTGGAGGGTGAACTCTATGGCATTATAACCTGCTGAAGTCCCTTCCTTCGCCAAACCTCACCCTCCCCAGGCTCCAGCCCCCAAACCTCCAGGTATTTCCCATCCCAGAGCTGGCAACCCTATCACCCCCTGACACCCACAGTCCCAGCAGCAAAAAAAAAAAAAAAAGGAAACATGCCCTTTAAGATGATGACACAACTATGTGTAATATGTAGTTCTGCCCTTAGAGTGGCATTTTGTGAGTGCAAAACTAACACGGCTCATAGCATGCGCGCTAACAGTTCTTTCTTTCTCCTACAGAGGACACATCTCTGCCAGGAAGCATCAAAGAATTCACCTCCATCATCGCAGACGGGGGAAGTTCCGTTCCAGCGGCCGTTGGGCTGGCAATGCCGCTGGGCCGAACCGTGGAGCTGGTAGCCATCGAAACACTCAAAATTCAAGATGCTGCCAACACGGTGTGCACTTAGTCGCGGGCCGAAGAAGCCATTTTCAAAGGCCTGCTGAGGAGGACATCGCATGTCTACAATGGAGAAAGTCAGAACAACTGGCATGACGTAGTGATTTGAGTGCCAGACTAGGGCCTGGGACAACTAAGTTTCAGTCTGTCATGAAAACTCGCTGGCTGACCCTGAATCTGTTACAGTCTCTCAGCCAGACTTACCTCAAGGTGGTGGTTGTGAGGAGAAAGTAGAGGAGGGGAGATAAACCACTTTTTAAACCAGGTTATAAATACAACTTACCTCAAGGTGGTTGTTGTGAGGAGAAAGCAGAGGAGGAGAGATAAACCACTTTTTAAACCAGGATATAAATACAAATAAGTATAACATGTGTCAAACAACATTCAGACTTTCCACAGCAAAAGAAACCCCAAAACCTTCCAAAATGTGGTCCTTTTCAAAAGCCAAGGGAATATTCCATTTTTTTTGCCATCAATTTTCAGCCTACTTGTGGCAACCCCACAGGATTTTAAAGAAAAGAGATGTTCAGAGATGGTTTGCCATTGCTTGCCTCTGTATAGCAACTCTGGCCTTCTTTGGTGGTCTACCATCCAATTAACGACCAGGGCTGACCCTGTTTAGCTTTATAAGACCTGATGAGATCAGGCTAGCCTGGGCTATCCAGATCAGGCATTATAATTATACTGTGTTGTAATTACACTATTAATTACAACGTGCCATTGAGTGTTAAAAGTCCTTCACGTGCAAGAATTTGTACAACATCCCTGGAAACTAGGGCGAAACATCAGGTCCTACAATGCCAAGACCACGGCCATACAACCCGGAAAATCTACAGCAACTAAAAAATAAAATGCTATCAACATTCCTCGTATTCCAACTGGCTCTTCGGCCTTCTGCAGCTATCTCAGGTCATTGGCACGGGCTGAGTTTAAGTGACCTACGGGCCAGGACTGCGCCAAAGTAGATATTAACTGTTGGCGGTAAAGGTGTTAGTGGTGGCGACTCCAAAGGCTTGGTAGAAGAGCTCTGTTTTACAGGCCCTGCAGAACTGTGAAAGGTCCCGCAGGGCCCTAGTCTCTTCTGGGAGCTCATTCTACCAGAGTGGAGCGGCCACCATGAAAGAGGCTTGCCAAGTCCCCCCGGGGGGGCAGGTAAACCCCTGCCCGAGAGGCCCGTTACCTGACGCCAGCAAATCGGGCCTCGGGGGGAACTCCACCCCCTTCTAGCACACATCCCCAGTGTGATGATGTCACTTGGAGGTGACATCATCATGCTGGCCACGTTGGGGGCAGGACGCTCTATGATTTGAGGGGAAATTCTATGGCTTTCCCTCGAATCCTAGTGGCCCCGCCCCCAACGTGCCGATGCGATGACGTCACTTCTGAGTGGCGTCATCGCGGCAGCACAACGCGGGACTCCCATGCTGTAAATAAATTTCGACTTGGCAACCCCACCGTGAAAGCCCTGGCCCTGGTTGCCACCAGTCTGGCCTCCTTGAAGTTTGGGGAAGCCAGCCAGTTCTAGGTCCCCAATCGCAGTGTCCTTTGGGGTACATATGGAGAAAGGCGGTCCCTTAGGTATGCAGGCCATAAAGGGCCATAAAGGGCTTTAAAGGTCAAAACCAGCACCTTGAAGTGGACCCGGTATGCTATAGGTAGCCAGTGCAACGTCTTTAGCACAGGTTGGATGTGCTCCCGAATCGGGATTCCCATCAACAACCTGGCCGCAGTGTTTTGCACCAGCTGCAGCTTCCGGATTTGCGACAAGGGCAGCCCCATGTAGAGGGCATTACAGTAATCCAATCTCGAGGTGACCATTGCATGGATCACTGTTGCCAGGTCATTGCGTTCAAGGAAGGGAACTAACTGCCTAATCAGCTGAAGATGGTAGAAGGCTGACTTGGCAGTAGCTGCTAACTGGGCCTTCATTGTTAAAGAGGCATCCAGGGGCACTCTCAAACTCCTAACCTCCGGCTACTGGGGCCATTTTCCCTGCCCCAGTCCTCACTGTGGCCACCCCCGCCCCCAACATTGGGTTTTTTTAAAAAAGCTTTTTAAAAATCAGTAGGTATCCACATACCGCAATGACCGAGAAGGCCCAGATTAGCTAGATTATATTAGATCTCAAAAGCTAAGCAGGGTCAGACCTGGTTAGTACTTGAATGGGAGACCACCAATGAAACCCAGGGTCTCTATGCAGAGCCTTCTTCACCCAAAGAGTGATTAACATATGGAATTCACTGCCACAGGAGGTGGTGGCAGCTACAAGCATGGACAGTTTCAAGAGGGAATTAGATAAACATATGGAGCAGAAGTCCATCAGTGGCTATTAGCCACAGGGTATAGATGGGAACTCTCAGTCTGGGGCAGGTGATGCACTCTATTCTTGGTGCTGGAGGGGGCAGCAGTGGGAGGGCTTCTAGTGTCCTGCTGGACCTCCTGATGGCAATGTGGTATGTTTTGGCTGCTGTGTGACAGAGTGTTGGACTAGATGGGCCATTGGCCTGATTCAACATTGGCTTCTCTTATGTTCTTATGTAGCCAGGCAGGAGGAGGAGGAGGAGATTGGATTTATACCCCGCCCTTCACTACCAGAAGGAGTCTCAGAGCGGTGTGCAATCTCCCTTCCCTTCCCCTCTCCACAACAGACACCCTGTGAGGTAGGTGGGGCTGGGAGAGCTTCCTCGAGAACTGCCCTTGAGAGAGCAGCTCTGAAAGAATTTATGACTGATCCACCCAACCAGCAGCTGCATGTGGAGGAGAGGGGAATCAAACCCGGTTCTCCCAGATTAGAGTCTGTGCTCTTAACCACTACACCAAACTACACTGTGCTCTTAACCACTACACCAAATTGCCTTGGATATCGCCATGAGGGTTGCCATAAGTCAGCTGCAACTTGATGGCATTTTACACACATGTATGTCAACATACTGATATAGGCCACTGGCTAAGCAGTGGCTGCATTTTACCATGCACACAGGGAGAATTCACGTGTTGGGAAAATCACATACACATGCTCTCCCCATATGCACAGTTGTTGCAGTTCCAGCACGTGTGACCATAACAATGAACAAGAGACAGTGAAATGGATACATGAGCTCCTTTGCAACTAGTTAAACCAACTAGCCTTCTGGAAAACTCCAAGGTAACCAGCAGTCTTCACGTACCTCGGCACGATGCTTGGGTCACAAGTCTGCCGGTGGGGGAACGCATGGGAGACCAGTTCCCATCTGACTGGCACAACCGGCTTCGCACTGGGTATGGATAAGAGCCATCTGGGCAGGAATAGGTGAGGATGCTACCTTGGCGATGCCCATCTGAGAGCAACACGGTGCCACCTTGGATAGACACCTGCGCTGAGCATGACTGAGTTGAGTCCAGTCGAGATTCTTGTGCCGTAACAGCTGTAGCACGTGGGGAAAAGAGTCATCAGGTTTGGTTATTAAAAAAAAAAAAGGATTTGTCTCTTCCTCACTGTTTAGTTTCAATCAGATCCCAGCTGTGGTGCGGCCATAAAGAGAGTGCCTCAGAGAATATGCAGAGTGCCTTTTCCTTAATTCAGATCTGGGAAAAGAGGAGCAGGGCTTGCAATGAGACACCAACCTGCTGCCCTTCCTATATACACATGGACTTTGTGCTACATTTTACAGTATTCTTCCCTGCAGCAGTTTGCTTTATGCCTACCTCGCAGATGTTTTGCTGTACCATTTTCTCATAGGACTGCCAATTCCAGATAGAAAAATTCCTGGAGATTTGGAGAGGGTGGAACCTGGGGAAGGTGGGGAACTGATTTGTATCATCTGGCAATCAGTTGGAATTCCAGGAGTCCTCCAGGTCCCACCTAGAGGTTGGCAACTCTGCTCTCCCAAAATACAGTGACTGGAAGGCACCCATGTAAGCAGATAGGCAGTAGATTTGGGACAGACAAAAGGAATACAAGAACTTGTGGGCACTCCATGAAATTGCTGAGCAGTCGGGTTAGAACAGATAAAAGGAAGTCCTTCTTCACCCAAAGAGTGATTAACACATGGAATTCACTACCACAGGAGGTGGCGGCTACAAGCATGGATGGCTTCAAGAGGGAATTAGATAAACATATGGAGCAGAGGTCTATCAGTGGCTATTAGCCACAAATTATAAATAGGGACTCTGGGGCAAGTGATGCTCTGTATTTTTGGTGTTTGGGAGGGACAACAATGGGAGGGCTTCTGGAGTTCTGGCCCCACTGGTGGACCTCCTGATGGCACCTGGTATTTTTGGCCACTGTGTGACAGAGTGTTGGACTGGATGGGCCACTGGCCTGATCCAATATCGGCTTCTCTTATGTTCTTATGTTCCTAAATACTTCTTTAAACAAAAACTGATTAAAAAGTGGAATTCGCTGCCAGAGGATATAGTGATGGCCACAGGCAAAGATGGCTTTAAAAGGGGATTAGACAGATTAATGGATTAGGGTTAGGGAGGACCGATCTGGTGGCTACTAGCAATGTTGACTAAAGGGAACCTCCATATTCAAATGCACTGAACCTCTGAATCCCAGTGTCAGGAGGCAACAATCAAAGGAAGGTCTCAGCCTTTGTGCCCTGTTGTTGGAACTCCAGAGGAACTGGTTGGCCACTATGTGAGACAGGATGCTGGACTAGATGGACCATGGGTCTGATCTAGCCGGGTTCTTCTTATCACTCAGTAAGAGACCTACTGCATTCAGGAGTCTACTTTTATACAGGAAGAGCTAGATCCAAAAGAGAAACTGGAATGTGATATGTTTTGTTGTTGACCCTACCAGTCAAAATTTTGCCCTTGATCTTTCAGAGTTTTTAAAAGTACTGAGGATTCTTCTTATGCTCATCAATGGAATACAGTATTTCAAATGCCAGGAATGAACACAGGCTAAAAAAAATGGTAAATAATTTTTAAAAGTGTCACTTTAGAAAACCCTAACTTAACCAAGAAGTTCTGGCTTGACTGGTTTGTAAACTTTTTAGATTTTTCTCCTTTTTGTTGGTGCAGAGTCTATTGGGTATTGAGAATTTCAGAGAGACTGGATAAGGAAGTGACAATCTTGTTCTGAAACAGCATAGCAAAAACAGCAAGGTTGAATTCGTCCTTGTCGGGTTTTTTCTGAATAGTCTCGTATACTTTGTGTAAAAATAAAAAAGGAGTCCAGCAGCACCTAAAAACTAACTTACCCAAGCATAAGCTTTGCATAAGCTGACTTCATCAGATCCATGGTGTTCAGTGAGATATTAACATTAAGGGAGCCATGCTTGCCTGCTTTGTAACCTTTTTCGTTTGCCCACTCTGCAGCCTTTGTTCACTTTGCAAAAAGCAGAAGTATGAATTTATGCTTAAAACAGCTTAAGTATAAGTAAAGGTTCCCTTGCTCGAAAGCCAGTCGAATCCGACTCTAGAGTTGCGGTGCTCATCTCCGTTTCAAAGCTGAAGAGCCAGCGCTGTCCGAAGACTTTTCTGTGGTCATGTGGCCAGCATGACTAAACACCAAGGTGCACGGAACGCTGTGACCTTCCCACCAAAGTGGTACCTATTTATCTACTTGCAGTTTCTTGCTTTTGAACTGCTAGATTGGCAGGAGCTGGAACTAGAGACAGGAGCTCACTCCATCATGCAGCACCCTGGGTCTCAAACTGCTGAACTACTGACCTTCCACAGCCTGGAGTTCAGCGTCTTAACTACTTGAGCCACTGCAGCTTAAGTATAGAAAAGGGAAAAAAACTTGTTGTGCATGCTCAGATGCTATGTAACCAATGCCCATAATTGTCTAGCCCGCTGTTAGCTGGGGTTGAGTAGCTGCAGACTTGTTTCTGTACTCACCTATCTGCCTGGCAAATAAATCTTTGAATTTGTTACCCAGTTGTCTTCCTGTTTAACCATTGACTACACAATGGACCTAGTGAATTCCACCACATCAGGTACACTCATAAAAGTGGAAAATGGAAAAGTGGGAGAGGGGTAGAGAGGTTAGGAAGAGAGGCCCCCTGAAAACCTGTTCACAAGAGAGCTCCCCTCTAAGTGAAACAGCTAGATTTGGGTCCCATTAGCATCTTAGACATCAACAAGATTTTCAGGGCATAAACTGGATGAGGACAACCACTCCTGTTGACAGATAGTCAAAAGAACGATTAACCTAAAATCAGACCTCACTGAGGGAAGTAAAAGGTGAAAGGGAAACACAATAAGCAGATGCAGTTACAGGCAGCACTGATCTCTGTAAGCGTGCACATCTTAAAAATGTGGTGAAGTAAGCTCTGATTTACGAAAGCAAATTCTGGAATAAATTTGGTTAATCACTGGACTTCAAGAGTCTATATGTGTTCATTTTACAATTCCCATTTTAAACTCAGTTGAATAGGTTACTTTGAGTACACTCACAACAGGACAATGCTCCCTCTAAGCTGTGGAGTCTTGTGAGCAAAAATTCTACTTCGTGAGCTACCGGTGTTAAAGTTGTGAGTGAGAGATTTGGCTACTGAATAAATTTGTTTGCTCTGGAGCCATCCTTCCTGAGCTAAGACAAAAATGTGTGAGTGGGGGCTAAAAAACTGTGAGCTAGGTCAGAGTAACTCAGCTTAGAGGGGACACTGACAGGCAGTACTGGAATATTGTTTTGTTTTGCAAAACATAGCTCCCCATCATGGAAGACTTCTCATAAAGAAATCACAGAATGTACCTATGGTCCAGGGGTCCCAAGCTTTTTGAGCCTGCGGGCACATTTGGAGTTCTGACAGAGCATGGTGGGCACACCAACAAAATGGCTGCCGCAAAATGACTGCTGCAGGAGGCAGAGCCAGCCACACAATGACTGCCACAGCTTAACTTCAATAGCACAGTTGTCGTGCAGATTGTTGTGCTGGGGTGGCAGTTGCTGCCAAAACAACATTTAAAAAAAATCAGCATAGCTAATACAATCTCCAATAGTCAATCAGAAGCCTTGCTGGGCAAAAGTCCTACCTGGCAATGCTCACTTCCTAAAAACTAGGGTTGCCAGCCTCCAGGTGGGGCCTGGAGATCTCCCACTTTTACAATTGATCTCCAGCGGACAGAGATCAGCGCCCCTGGAGAAAATGGCTGCTTTGGAGGGTGGACTCTATGGCATTGTATCATGTTGAGGCCCCTCCCCTCCCCAAACCCCACCCTCTCCTGGATCCACCCCCAAACTCTCCAGGTATTTTTCAACCCAGGGCTGGCAACCCTACTAAAAACATTTGGTGGGTGCCAGAAAAGGTGTCAGCGGGCGCCATAGGTGTCATGTTGGGGAACCCTGCTATAGCCTTTTATCCCGCCTGTGTATAACCCTTCTTCCTCTATACCAATATATGGCTGTATCTGCTGGCTAAGATGCTTCATGCATCTGATGCAGTAGGTTTGGTTCCAGGCACTTTCATTTCAGATAGCCTGTAAGAAACCACAAGTCTTTCTTTTCCTGTTTGCTGTGACAGATTAACTCAGCTATCCCTCCCGCAGAAGAATGACTGAAATGTTTTAAAGGAACGGGGAAGAGAAAGGAACCAAAAAAAACCCAGAGTATGGAGTCAACATGCAGGAACTCTGGACCTTGGTCTCAGTTTTGTAATATTTTGGATAGCCCTAGGATCAAGGTATTGCATTGCCGTTTGGGGAATTTTTCCATGGATCAGCAGGCATACATACAATCTCAGAGTATAGATAAGGCAGAAAGGACAGAAGGAGCAATTACTATTAAAGGAGACAGAAGTGCAAAAAGCTGGAGGGGAAAAGAACACAGACAGTCCTGGACCGTTTCAGGCCCCCCCTCCCACTGTCCCTTGGATGCACCCCACACCCTCCCTTGCCCAGCCGCCACCAAGGTTTGACTACCTGCCAAAAGGATGATGGTACAGAGGTAAAGGAGCATGGTACGGCCTCCGGTTCCAACTGGCATCTGCTTGTGTTTTGTGCAGCTGCAAAGTGCGAATCTCCGACCCAAACTTTCCAGCTACGGAGCGGAGGCTAGTCAGTGGCAGCAGGATCCTCCTTCAAAGCTGGAAAGAGAGAGGATGCCTGGGGTGAGAGGGAGAGAGGGAGGGAGGGAGGGAGGGGGGTTGCGCAAGGGCCCATGAAAGCCTGCTGCTCTCTGCCAAGCATCTCACAAAAGAGTTAGTTGTTGTTGCCTGTTTTGTTCTGCCCCAGCTGCCGTGCAGTGAAACCAGGGGGTCTCCTCAATGCCCAGCAGCTCGTCCCGCTGGCTGCCGCAGAGTAGTTTGGTCGTCCCTCAGTAGACCCAAGGAAAAAATGATCTGCTCTAGTCTTTTTAATGCTTTTATTTGATGGTCTCGTAACCTTGCACTGCGCTGGCTCTGAACACCAACTCAGAAGCCTCGGAGGTCAGGTTGTCAATCCCCAGGTGGTAGCTGGAGGTCTCCTACTACCATAAGTGATCTCCAGGTGACAGAGATCAGTTCCTCTGAAGAAAATGGCTGCTCTGGAGGGTGGACTTTATGGCATTATGCCCCACTAGTTCCAGGCCATTGCTGCATAATGCTCCTAAGCCCTACTGTCTAGGCCTGAGGGTTCTACCATTTTAAGTAGGTTAAGAGAATAAGAGAAGCCATGTTGGATCAGGCCAATGGCCCATCCAGTCCAACACTCTGTGTCACACAGTGGCCAACAACCAGGTGCCATCAGGAGGTCCACCAGTGGGGCCAGAACTCCAGAAACCCTCCCACTGTTGCCCCCCCAAGCACCATGGCTACAGAGCATCACTGCCCCAGACAGAGTGTTCCGTCTCCCTAATCTTAACAGACCTGCCTGGTTCTGTCTGCAAAATACAGGAAAGACAGGGTTTTTATCTGTGCTGCTTAGCTGATAGCTTAATTTCTGGTGTTCCGTTTCTAGGAGATGGTAGGAAACTGGTAACGTACCAGGTGGGGGAGTAGCTCTCTCAAACTGGCAAAGGTCTGTGGCTCAGTGGTAGAGCATCTGCTTGGAATGCAGATGGTCCCAGGTTCAATCCCAGCATCTTCACTGACAAAGGACCAGGCAGGAGGTGATGTGAAAGAGCTCAGCCTGAGACTCTAGAAAGCTGCTGCCAGTCTGAGTAGACAATACTGGCATTGATGGACCAATGGTGTGGTTCAGTATAAGGCAGTGCCCTATATGCTTATGTTTATTGTCTTATGTGGCTGTAACCATGCCGTGTGTTCCCAATGGTCACCCCATGGACAGGTGAATATGCGATGGTCAAAATTTCCAGCAATGGAGCAATAAAGACACCAGAGTGCCATCTGAACCATAAGAAAGGCATTAAATATCTTGTACAACAAGAAAAAAAATTAGGGTCAACCAAAATGACAGAAGACAGTGAGCAAGCTTGCAGGTTCTCCAGAGCTCTTCATCAGGCTGGATGTCCCAAAGGTCCCAGGTCATGTTCTGAAGACCTTCTCAGTGGCCTCTGTAAAACATCAGGCAGGCGTGCTGATTTAAAATGTTGCTGGCAGGGTTGTGCTCCTGGCATTCTGGGAGCAAGTGTGGCATGAGGGGAGCAGCCTTCCTTCAATATTTGTCTGGTACTTTCAGGTGTACTGCTTCTGACTGTGGAGGTACCATTTAGTTGCCACGATTGACAAGCTTTCACAGATGTATTCCATTACTATATGAGGAGTAAAATGCCGCCGTCCCTTGGTAGTATATTTCATGGGGGGCGAGGGTTACCAGGTCTCCCTGGCAACTGGCAGGGGATGAGGGGTTAGAATTGCCAGGCTGGGAAACTCCTGGAGATTTGGGGATGGAACCAGGAGAGGACAGGGACCTCAGTATGGTCCCTGTGCCATAGAGTCCACCCTCCAGAGTGTCCATTTTCTCCAGGGCAACAAATCTCTGTAGTCTGGAGATGTACTGTGATTCTAGGAGATCCCCAGGTCCCACCTGGAGGCTGGCATCCCTCAGTTGGGAGAGGGTTGTCCCATACTTGAGATTTCTCTTCAGGTTTCTCTCTTTTGTCAATAGCTGTGACTCTTATAAAGTCAGCCTGCCAGCACAGTCTCCGCAGGGTGCTGCTGTGAAAGAAAAACATGCCCTGTACAAACATAACCTCCCTGCTTTTGCTTCCCGTAAACCAGCCTGATTCTTGCAAGTTTGCCAAGCCAGGAGTCAAGGCTACTCTCCGCTTACACACATCTCTTAAAGGGACAGACAATACACCACCCTTGGCAATTTGCTGACAGATAACAACTGATTTAATTGTCAGTGAAGATATAGATCAGTTCAGCTTGCTTACTGTAGTGCAGCCAATGGGCAGGCCCCTGTTGTGGCCACTCTACCTCTCAAGTACTCAGTTATGAAACTGGAAAACAGGTCACTAAGGCCTATTGGTCACAGTCGTCCTTTGTAATCCTGCACAGCTATTTTAATTTGCTAAAGGTGGGGGTGATCAAAGGAGAGCACGATGCATTCTATTTTCTACAATCATCCCATTGGAGATGTAAAATTTTCTGGAAATTCTGAAATATATATATATATATTAGTTGCTGTAGATTTTCTGGGTTTTGTGGCCATGGTCTTGGCATTGTAGGACCTGACATTTCGCCAGTAGCTGTGACTGGCATCCTCAGAGATGTAACACAGAAAGATGGAGTACTCTCTGTGTCAAGGTGAGCAGAAGAAAATGGTAGGCGAGTAATTTATATCTACCCTGGAAGGTGGGGTAGGGTTGAGTCATTATCTTGTAGTAGTTCTCCAGGCTATGAACACGCTAATGGAGGAAGAGCTTTCCTGAGGAGGTTCTTTTGTCTATGGATTGTTTCCTGAGAAGGTTTCCTGTTTCTTGAGGAGGTTCTTTTGTGTGTGGAATGGCTATTGAAACTCTAATCTTATCTGTAGTGCTACTGTCAGCTGTCGAGAATTTTGTGTTTTTCAGGACAGGAAACCATGCCCTGTTTATTTTTAAACTCTCTTCTTTCCTGTTGAAATTGTGTTTATGTTTCTAGGTCCAGGGGTTTGGCCTGCGTGTTGATTTTACGGTGAGGGGACTTTCTTAGATAGATAGATAGATAGATAGATAGATAGATAGATAGATAGATAGATAGATAGATAGATAGATAGACAGACAGACAGACAGACAGACAGACAGACAGACAGACAGACAGACAGACAGTATCCAAATAGTTGAAGCATATATAAATATATAATATAATATAAATATAATATAATATAAATATATTTTTATAAATACACACACACCGAAATAGTTGAAGCAGCTGAACAATTCCACTGTACTCAAGGTTCTCATTTGGAAGTATCTGACAGAGAGAAGGGAAATTAATTTGATCACTCAACAATGGGACATAGCTAATGCAAGATCTATGCGCTCTCTCTCTCTCTCACACACACACATATACCATCTTATGTCAGTTTCATTCTGTGCTGATGACCCCCCCCCCCTTTGTTTGCATTCAGCACTGATTTTTTTTTGTACACTGATGAAGGTGGGGGGAGGATAGCTGCTGAGCAGCTGCCCAGGAACCAGCAGGCAGGTGAGGGAAGGGAGGACAAGGTAAGCTGAGGCAGAGAAGTTGACACAGGGAAACCACCACCTATTGGCTGAGCATGCAAGCAAGGGAGGGGGCACTCCGCAGCCCCCTCTTTCCTCTCCTCTCCTCCCTGCTCCCCCATCCCCTTCGGCTTGCTGCTGCTGACCTTCTCTGAGCATAGGTAACCCATAGAGAGACGCGAGCTCAGTGGTTGGCTGACTGGTCTGTTGGTTGGTTTGTGCTTCAGCAGCAGCATTCGCCATGACGGTGGTTATGGAGCCGTGGCCAGAGCCGTGAGGATGATGAGGGGGATAGGCTTGGGCAGTCATTTGTATGAGGGCAGGGGGCTCACTCCCTTCCTTCCATCGTGGCCCACCTGCCACTGCCTCTCTGGCTAGGTGTCTGACATCTTCTCCTGAGGGCATGCATCTTTTAAAACTTTTAACTGTGTACAGACACACACACTACCTCTAGCCAAACCCTTAAAGCATTCCCTGCCAATTATTTTTTTCTCTCCAGCAATCCAAGATTAGCTAAAGGCTTGTATTGCTAGACTCAACCTGCTGGTTAAAACAAGCAAAAATTTAAAAGATGGAAAAACTAAGCAATAGTGGAGCTTGTACACCGATGAAGGGGGAAGGATAGTGGAAGGTGCAGAGTGGGAGGAACAACTTCAGTGTGGGTGGTGGAGTGGCCTCTGAGCAGTGGGGAAAGGTTGGGGGGAGGGAATCCGAGGGTATTTGTATGCTTTAGAATTACTTTTGGCATAGAAGTGAAGCAAGAGGGAAATCCATCACAAAACCATTCTCAGAAAACTCTGGGATATGGCAACCGGAAAGCGAACTGAGCATTTAATGGACGAAAATTAATGCAGTACAAGAAAACCTGGCAGACATGCATGGTGAAAGTGAGGGAAATGCAAAACAACAAAAACCCGACGGATAAGCACTGTGAAAGCAAGGGAAAACACCCATGCATAATAGCTCTATATGAGCTGTGAGCTCCATGCTCTTCATTTTAAGTTTTAGAATTATTATTCAACTAATTAGTTAAACTACTTTTGTGCAGTTGCACTAATTAACAACCCTTGGCTTGGGTTATCTTGTAGGGTTGCCAGGTCCACCCTGGCCACTAGCAGGGGAGGGAAGGGTTGCCAGATTCAGGTTGGGGGTGGAAATTTGGGGGTGGAGCCTGGGGAGGACAGGGACCTCAGTGGGACACAATGACATAGAGTCCACCCTCCAAAGCATCGATTTTTTTCTCCAGGGGAACTGATCTCTGTAGTCTGGAGATGAGCTGTAATTCCATGGGATCCCCAGGTCCCACCTGGAGGGGGGCATCCCTAATTATCTGACTTAATTATCAATTAACTATTTAGCTTCTAGTCAGTCTGCCTCTGCCTGTTAGTGATTACATAACTTAGCTCCTTTTGCGCTAATTATAATTTAGCTTTTCCCTCTCTCCTGGTGATGGGGGACCAATTTTAAGTACCCACTAGAATGAGAGCTTTTAAAACATATAATTGACTAATTTTATTTTAATCAGCTGCTGGATCTCTCTTTGTTTTATTTTGTCTAGGACAGGGGTGGCCAAACTGCAGCTCGGGAGCCGCATGTGGCTCTTTCACACAGTCTAATTTAATGTTAATAAAAAGCAAATTGGCATATTTCTCAATAAAAATGTGTAATATTTGTCCATGTCTTGCAGCTCTCAAACATCTGATGTTTATTCTGTGTGGCTGTTACGTTAAGAAAGTTTGGCCACCCCTGGTCTAGGAAAAAGAAATCATCCCTCTGACTTTTATAGGCTTTCAGTCAGCAAGCAAACTAAGCTGGATACCTTCTTTGACTGTAATATTAAAACTAGTAATAGATTTTTGCCTTTACAAGATAACTCTTTTTCCCTCAGAGGCAAATGAATAACAAGTTAATTCTTCAGTTCCGCTATTTACTCACAACCCAGCACGGCCTAAACATAATTCCGTGCTGCCCTCTTCTGACCTACTCACCGAGGAAAAGGATTTACGCCCTCAGAAAGATACCCTTCAGATTCTAGCCTCTCAGACTTTTCTAATTGCTGAGACTCTAGGAAAGATTTATGATAAAATCAGTGCCTTGTGCCAAGACCTTTCTTTCAAGTTGGGGTGTGTGTGTCAAAGTTTATCTCAGGTTCTATCTGGAGCCCATTCCTATACTCAAAACGATTTACAAAGAGGGTACAAAATACCACCTAGGAAGCCTATAGGAACCTCTCTGATGCAAGAACCTTGTAAAATAGGCCCCTTTTGAGGAAGAATTATTGGAGAGGGGAATGGTACACTAAGGAACATTTGGCTTAGCTCCTTGATTGCTCTCCCAGAGATGTCAATCTGAATTTCTGTGAGGTCCTTCCTGGCCCTATTGGAGAATACTGGCTTACACTTACATTCTATTCCCTCTGTGTTCCTGCTTTGATTATTAATAAGAACATAAGAGAAGCCAATGTTGGATCAGGCCAATAGCCCATCCAATCCAACACTCTGTCACACAGTGGCCAAAAATACCGGGAGCCATCAGGAGGTCCACCAGTGGGGCCAGGACACTAGAAGCCCGCCTACTGTTGCCCCCCCCCCCAAGCATAGTAATACAGAACATCACTTGCCCCAAACTGAGAGTTCCTATCTATACCTTGTGGCTAATAGCCACTGATGGACCTCTGTTCCATATGTTTATCCAATTCCCTCTTGGAGCTGTCCATGCTTGTAGCTGTCACCACCTCCTGTGGCAGTGAATTCCATGTGTTAATCACTCTTTGTGTGAAGAAGGACTTTGTTTTATCTGTTCTGACAGCTCAGCAATTTCATTGGGTGCCCACAAGTTCTTGGATTGTGAGAAAGGGAGAAAAGTACGTCTTTCTGCACCTGCTCTATCCCATGCATAATCTTGTAAACCTCAATCATGTCACCCCTCAGTCATCGTTTCTCCAAGCTAAAGAGCCCCAAGCACTTTAATATTTCTTCATAGGGAAAGTGTTCCAACCCTTTTAATAAACAGTGGTGGTTCGTTTCACATGGAGTTATCCCTAAAAGATGTTTCCATTCTTCTGCACCAACACCACTTTCCCCCATGAAACCCTACTTTAAGAAACCTGCGACAAATCTCCTACAACTAACAACACGGAATAAAATCACTCTAGGCATTATACACAACCTTTAATCGATCTTTCCCCAGTAAAAAAAAAAAAAGATTAATGTCCAAGCTTGATCCCAACAACTGGGAATTCAGCAATAATTAATAAGAAACTGCTTGTGACCCCAAAAAACTCTTCCACATTCTCAAACCTATTAAATGATGAGCCACTGGAGAGGGCAGACTTCAAACTAATGCAGTCTTTTTGTGTCTTGGCAAAAGTGGAATGGATTAACATAACTGACAGGCTAGAGCATCTTAAAGAAAATCTGAAGCTAATTACTAAGAACCATGTTCAGTTCAGTTCACCTCATTCCTGTGGAGAAGAACACTAACAACGAATTGTTAAAATTACAAACTGAGCCCCTATGAAGGAGACTAATTCCTGCCCAGTTAATAGTTTCTCCTGTACAATACCTCCACATAAAGAGTTATCCACATATGCCTTGTCTGGAAAGACGGTGGGAACTCACAGTGTTCCCCTGGAACCCACCATTGTAATTCATTCTGTTAAGCGCAGTGTTGACCGAATTACTCAGCTCTTGGCTTGACTATGTCCTTTAACAGGAATGTTAAATTGGAATGTGGCAAGACTGGTTTTCCAAGGTTTTCTGTCAGGATGCCAGAATATTCTTCTCCACTTTTGATATTATATTTATCCAGGAAACCTGGATGGTGGTGGAGATATATTATCCTGGCTATTTAGCTTTCTTTCAGAATGCATCAAAAGGTCTTTTGGGCTGTCCCCAAGGAGGGACAGCATGTCTCATTTCTACGGCATTGCCCATGATCCTGAAATGATTATGGCACAGGATTTTGTAGTTAACACTGGGGTCCCATTCTATAATTTTATTCACAGTATATATGCCACCTGCAATTTTACATGAATTGAAGGATAACTGGGCCTTGTTGGATAAAATATTAAATAAAACTAAAAGCTGCTTCCCAAACAATTCATTCCTCCTAGAGGGTGATTTTAATGCAAGAATAAGGGCTGATGATCATTTAATCAAGAAATTGTTCCTTGAAAATTTCCTTAGTCCCTGATGGTTTTGTTGGCCATCAAAATGTAATAAATGCCAATGACTTGAGGATGACCACTTTTGCTATCCAAAAGAATTTAGTAATTTTGAATATCCACTAGAGAATTGATCCAAGTGTGGATTACATCTTCTTGGGCTTCAAGGGATCTAATGTTAAAGAGTATTTCATTGTTTCTTCTGATCTCAGCTCATTGGCCAGCTCTCTGGGAGTTTCAGTCTTCTGCAGCAGTGATCATCTCCCTATTGTTTTGCACATGAATATGCCTTATGACAAACTCTCTGAAATCAGGCAAGACTGTATATCCCAGAACCAAAACTCCCTATATTGCATCTGCTGGAATGATAACGCTGCTTGCTTGGCTCAAGATATGATGGCCTCCCATAGAAGTGTTATCTTTAAGGAGATCATTACTTCTGTCTGATGTAGGTAGGGAAGAGGAGGATTTATACCCCACCCTTCACTCAGAGCATCTTACAATCTCCTTCCCTTCCGCCCTCCCAATAACAGACACCCTGTGAGGTAGGTGGGGCTGAGAGAGCTCTGAGAGAACTGCTCTTCAGAGAACAGCTGGCGGTGGGTGGGGGTACAAGTACCTAGAGCTAGGGTTACCAGGTCCCCTGGTCAATCCAGCGGGGGATTTGGGGGTGTTCTGGGAGTGGGCGGGGATACCCCCAAGCCCCAGCCCCAATCCATGGCCATCCCTCTCCCTTCCTCCTAAAAGATTTAAAGGGCTTCAGCTGATGGAGGGGAGCAGGTGGCCTGCCAGCTGAAGGGCCCTTTAAATCTTTTAGCAGGGAGGGAGAGGGGCTGTCGCTGGCCATAGCTCCACTGTGGAAAAGACTCTTTAAAGACCCTGATTCCCAGCCAAAAGTGTCCTTTTTGCAAGGACTATAGGGCTTTGCTTTTATTTATTTATGTTATTTATAATCTGCCTTTCTCACAGGGACTCAAGGTGGATTAGGCAAAGTGAGTCAATACAGTCAACAGCACATTCAATAAACAATAAAACAAGATTTGTTAGTTGTTGTAGATTTTCCATGCTGTATGGTCGTGGTCTTGGGCATTGTGGGACCTGACGTTTTGCCAGCAGCTGTGACTGGCATCCTCTGAGGTATAACACAGAAAGATGGAGTACTCTCTGTGTCAAGATTTGGGTTGTAGAACCAGGCAGAAGTTGAAAACAGAGAACTGGAGCAAAGCGTAAGTGTTGACATGATACATGACACATTAATTAAATAATGCAAAATTACACCACAGGATCCAATCCAGAACAAACCTAGTCGCACAGATCAGTCCCCCATAATTTATCCAAGTAACACTGTGAAGCCTTTTATACAATGCTACCGATTGCCTGCGCAGCAAAACCCTCTTTAATAATTCAGCCCTTGAGATTTTATTCCAATTTGTCTGAAACAGTGTGCTTTGCACACAAAAGCTCACACTTTGAATAAAACTTTGTTGGTCCTAAAGGTGCCACTGGACTCGAACTTTGTTCAGTTTTGCATAGTTTGCGGAAAGCCAGGAGAGTGGGAACCTTCTTCAAAGGAATGCCAAGAGTTGGCGGCCAAGACTGCGCTGCTTAAAACCGAATTTTGCCCACTTTCCCAGACTACTCAACGGCAAAAAAAACCAAAAAGCATCTACACTGAATCCTTTGATTCCAAGAGAGAGGCGGGCTTAGTTACCAAGGTGATTTGGGGGAGGCGGGAAGGAAAAATTCTCCTCCCATCAAATTCCTAGACGCTTGCTAATGACGTCACGGACCTTAAAGGGGAGGAAGGAGCGAAGTTAAAGGATCCTCGATGGCTTGGGAGCTCCATCCCACAATCCAATGAAGTTGCTCTCCGCCCTTTTCTTTCATTGACCTTTCTTTCCTTTTTCTATGTGGCTGACAAATATTACTCCCCCCCTTTCTGGATGCCTGGCCCTTTAAGGGGGCCCCCTTTAAACCCTTTCTCTTGCCGTGGCCATTTGGGGCCACCCTCCCTCTTCTCCGAGAGAGGGGGCCCAGCCTGCAAGGTGAGGGGAAGGCTGGGAAACCTAGTGAGGGGGCCGAGGGGGTCTCTCCAAGCTGAGCAGGGGGGAAAGAGGGAGCGGGGGGAGGGTGGATAGAGGGCTGGAGGGTGGGGATCGTATTGTTTGTGAATGGAAGGGGGCAGCTGCAAAGGGATAAAGGGAAATACGTTGTGTGTGTAGGAAAGGGATGAATGGGGAAAGGTGGGAGCAGAACGACTGGATGAGCGTGTGCAAAGAAAGCATGCAAAAGGGGGGGGGAGAAACGGGATAAGAATGTGCAGCCATTCCTGTCGCACATGGACGACTGGGCGTGTGCTAAGGGGAGAGGCACGAGGGATGGTTAGGAGAGGTGCATTGCTGGGCATGGCTGCCCACGGATCTGGGGTGTGTAAGCGAGGGATCTGGAGAGACTACAGCTTACTTTGCATATTGGATGTTTCCCACACTCAGAGCATGCGTATGGGAAACGATGTACAAGTTGTCGCTAGATTGTCACGTGTGATCTGGGCGCACACGTGTATTTCACTTTGCACGCATATGCTTTAGGCTGCTTCCTTGTGCATGTGGTGAAAATGTGCATTGGGGCACTCGTCACGTGTTAACAAACTCTGGGCTGTTACTTGCACCTAGCTTCTTGCACATTTTCTCCGCAGGTAATTTGCACACAGCAAATAAGTGTTTCAGTTTGTGTGGAGATGATTGCCTGTGATGCTTGTACATGTATATCTGTGTTTTGCAGTGTGCTCATGTGCCAGGGATCCATGTCTTCCATGACTTGACCTGGCGTGTTTTGTATGCAAAGCGAAACGTGCTCTTAGGGATGGGACAGATATGTAAAAATAAAGTAATAAAGAAATAAAAGAAATGCAACAATGGTAGGAATCACCCTTTCTCTTTTCTGGAAAAGTTTTCATTGCAGGAAAAATGCCAGCTCGATATTGATAAGTTATAAATGCCTGCCAGGGCTGCCAGTGTTCCCCCTAAGCTGTGTATGTGAGCAGCTGGTCATTAACACAGGACGCCTGCTCAGCAGCAGTCTGGAGCCACACAGGGTCTTGCACTGCCCATTGCCCATTTAAGATTACAGCAGTTCTGTTCTGCTCAGGATGTGAACTGCTCCGCTCAGGAGGGGGGAAATTTAGAGGGAACATTGTTCTAGGGCCAACCTAGAGGAAACATTGGCCCCAATCTACCCAAGGAGAAATGCACAGCTGAATAGGGTTCCCTGCATTTCTAACTGGTAGGATCAGGAAGGCTGTAAATCTGGTGGATGTCTGAATGTGTGGGCAGCAATGTACAAGTCTGTAGATTGTCATGTGATGTGGGCACACATGTGTATTTCACTTTGCATGCATGTACATCAGGAACAATGCTAGCTGCATTGTTTTCAGTAGCATGCATACTTGAGTGCAAATTAAAATGCATATTCGTGTTCTGGAATAACTGGACAACTTAAATATTAAAAGCACAACTGCAGCTGGATCCAGAGACACAGTGTGTGTTGAAACAGTGACCTGGCTGGGGATATGGGTGAAATTGCCTTCTAGAGAATTAGGATTTGGGTTTATCTGGTACAGTTTGACTCAGTACTGCTGGAAGCGGCCCTCCAAAAGTCTATGGTGAAATTCTCTTCCAGCGCTATTAACTGAGATCCTTTTAACTTGAGATGTTGGGGACTGAACTGGGGACTTTCTGCATGCTGCAAGGCCACTGAGCCACAGATAAAACTCTGGAAACCTGACTTATGAAGGACTTCCTGCCCTCATATGATAATAACCACGTCTTCAAGGCCCATCCATCATTCAAGATGCTGTGGCCTCAGCAGGGGTTATGGGTCTACCAGAAGCAGGGCTTTCTTCTTGGTGGATCCCTGATTGGAGAACTGCTTCATGTCTTGCTTGGCCCCTTCCCTCATGTCCTTTTGGAGTTGGGTGAAACTTGCTTATTTCCAGATGGCTTTTGTAGGGATGAGAAGCAAGTTGGGGGAATAGAGTCATATGTGGTTTGAAACCTTAAACAATGCCTGTGCAAATCAGTACCTGAAAAACTGGAAATGCATCACTGAGGGACCTTTTGGACATGACCCCAGCAGACAGACTGACTCTTCTATGGCTTCCCCCTTTGACGCTGCAGGAACAGTGGAAGCAGGAGCCATGTTGGTGGGGCCAATTCCATGGAGAGCCAGTTTGGTGTAGTGGTTAGGAGCGTGGACTCTAATCTGGGAGAACTGGTTTTGATTCCCCACTCCTCCACATGCAGCCTTTGGTGTGACTTGGGTCCATTACAAGTTCTCTCAGAGCTGTTCTCTCAAGAGCAGCTCTCTCAGAGCTCTCTCAGCCCCACCTACCTCACAGGGTGTCTGTTGTGGAGAGGGGAAGAGAAAGGAGACTCTGTAAACCTCTCTGAGACTCCTTTGGGTAGTGAAAGGCGGGGTATAAATCCAATCTCTTCTTCTCACTCAATTGTTTTGGGCTCCCTCGTGGCCAGATAACTGTAAGGTGAGAAGACCCCATACAGTGGGTTCCTACTCCCTAAGGGTTACTGCTTTACTATTACTACAGAAAAATGTCAGCTACAAATGATGACGCGCTAAATGTGAGGCTTCAAAAGATACCATGCAGGTTCCCTTGGGGCACCTCTCACCATGCCAAAATCAGTGGCTGCCCAGGGGGCCACTTGGGGAGTCTATGGAAGCCTTATTGAATCTCAAAAGTGAAAAAGTTATGGGGACTTGAGGTGAGACAAGGAGGGTAAGCCAGTGAGGTTATAATAGTGAGAGTGTCAGCCTAGGATCTGAGAGGCCCTGGTCCCCCTTGCTCTGCCACGGAAGTTTCCTGGCTGACCTTAGGCCGCACTCTCTTTCAGGCCAAGCTACCTCACAAAGTGGTGACTGTGTGAATAAAACAGAGGAAGAGAGAACAATGTTGTAAGCCTGGTAGGGAGACAAATGGGGTACAAAAAGCTAAATAAATAAAAACAAGCCAAAGAAGAACAGTGGTGTACTCGGAGAGATGCTGGGAAATTAGATCAAGATGGGTAGCGGTGTTAGGCTGTCTGCATCTGAAGAAGTGAGCAGCGACTCACCAAAGTTCCTGCCCTGCCACAAATTTTGTTAGTCTTTAAAGTGCTACTGGACTCTTGCTGTTTTCTACTCTTGAGAAATTAGACAGTTAAGTTTCAGAAGGTAGTCACAGACTTCACCCCATTTTGAACAGGACAACCTGGAAAAGAGAAATAATATCACACAGACCTGTGTGGGATAGGTTAACTCCATTGTTATGGGTTCCACAATTTATCAGCTGGGCCTGGGCTTACGACAGGCAATATCAAAACTCAAACCCTCTTCCCTTTTTTTGTTTCCAGTATTTCTGTTCTTTAGGCTGCCCTCTGGGATCTTCTTGTCACCTTCTTCCTTCATCTTTGCCTCCACCCTCATTGTTTGACCCACTCTTCCCACTCTCTGAGAGAACCAATGGCATCTGGCGTGGAGCTCCTCCGCTTCCAGCTCCCTGGCCATGAGGCGGCCACGCTCCGCAACATGAACCAGCTCCGTTCTGAGGAGCGCTTCTGTGATGTCACCATTGTGGCCGACAGCCTTAAGTTCCGTGGCCACAAGGTCATTCTGGCGGCCTGCTCCCCGTTCCTGAGGGACCAGTTCCTTCTCAACCCTTCCTCTGAGCTTCAGGTTTCTCTCATGCACAGCACCAAGATTGTGGCCGACCTCCTCCTCTCTTGCTACACCGGTGCCCTGGAGTTCGCTGTCAGGGACATTGTCAACTACTTGACGGCCGCCAGCTACCTGCAGATGGAGCATGTGGTGGAGAAGTGCCGGAATGCCTTGTCCCAATTCATCGAGCCCAAAATCAGCCTCAAGGAAGATGCCACGAAGTTTGGCGGCCACCGAAGGTCTCAGACCCCTAGTGTGGTGGACTGTTCTACCTCATCCAGAAAAGAATACTCCCGCAAGAGGTTGGCAGAAGATTTGCTTTCCCTTTTAGCCCTCATTAATAAGTCAACAAAAGTTACTAGCCCTTGTGCATTTTCAGGCATACAGATAGAGAAATATATATATGTTGGCCAACTTGCCTGAAAAGAAAAAGAACCAAAGTTTTGGTAAAGTTTCCCTTATTGGTGATTCTTAGTCACTGCCGAAGACTAAGGCTGGCAACTTAAAGATATGCCTTTAACTCTATGGTTAACTACTTTGATTAATAGTGCCACCTAGTGGCAGTGGGAAATACAATTTTCACACACACTAAATGATGCACTTTCAATCCACTTTCAATGCACTTTGCAACTGGATTTTACTATGTGAAATGGCAAAATCCACCTGCAAACAGTCGCTGAAATGGATTGAATCTGCATTATTTAGTATGTGTGAAAGCACCCTATATAATCACAACATATACTCAGATGCACATGGGTATGACTGCAACTAAATACTATATCTTTGTTCTGAGAATCAGTTCAGTCATATGCCTCCTGACTGTCCCCGCAGTGTTTGATTTGAGCATATCCATCAATATAAGTGCAGGGACAGTCTAGGGTTGCCAACTGGTGCTTGGGAGCCAACAGTGGGAGGGTTTCTGGAGTTCTGGCCCTGCTGGTGGCACCTGGCTTTGGCCACTGTGCGACAGAGTGTTGGACGGGATGGGCCATTGGTCTGATCCAACATGGCTTCTCTTACGTTCTTATGGTGAAATTCCTGGAGGTTTGAGGGTGGGTGCCTGGGGAAGGTGATGCCATAGAGTCTGCCCTCCAGAGCTCCCATTTCTTCAGGGGAAACTGATCTCTGCAGCCCAGAGATCAGCTGGAGTTGCCGCCCTGCCACTGTGGCTGATCTGGGTTGCCTTTTGCATCTGCTGTTTGAACTGCATTATTTATTGCAGTTTTAAAAAGACATGCAGTGACAACCATTGATGCCTGAAATGTTTCATAAAGTATATTAACACGAGCAGGTAAGCATCTGCTATTCGAATAGCTGTGTGTGACAAGGACATCCGAACTGCGTCACAGGGTGGTGATTCTGAGCACATGAACCAATCTGTTCCCCCTTGACTGTAGAAGTTTTCTATACGTACATATTGAATGTATGTGATTCTGTCCCGTACAGAGTTACATCTTTGGTCCAGCTAGCACAGATTGTGACTAGCAGCTGCGGTTCTCCAAAATCTTGGGGGCAAAGGAAGTTTTTCACAGTACACACTAGTTAAGACTCCTGAATTGGAGGCAGTGGGGTTTGAGCCCAGAATCTTCTCTATGCAAAGTAGATAATCTTCTACCACTAAGGAATAGTGCTTCTTTGAGCACCTAGGAGTATTGAAAATGCATGTTTACCACTGCCTGCTTTAGCTCCCAGTAGTGTACTTCTGGCAAAATCCACCCTTGAATGCAGAAAGTTGCTTTATACTGGGAAGACCCCTTGGCCCGTGAAGATCAGTGTTGTCTGCTCAGGGCCAAACAATATGTTACGTTGGGGTCCATGATAAGACATGCAGCATGTTTAAAAAGCAGCTGGGGAGGGGGACAAATTTAGATCAGGGAAGGGAGGTCAGTCCTTATCTGCACCCATTCGCTTTCCCTGCTGGCAGCTCAAGGTTCTATTGGGGGAGATGGGGGTGTGGTGTTTAAGGAGGGTTAAAAACCTTCCACGTGCTATGGCTCAGATCCAGTTTTGTCCCCCACCCCACCCCCGTGCCTTTCCTTGAAGCTTGAACGGCTCCTTAAGGAAATTCAGCCACGAATCCCCCAACTTAAGATGTTGCCTGACTCTGAGTTAACACAGAGCTGGCGAGGACTTGTAGGGCGGCAAAGGTTCCAACTCGGCTGGGAAGCTCCGTCTGGGCTTTAGAGGCCTTCTCCTCAGTGTGCCCTCCACCAGACTCTGGGCATTCGCATCTGTGTAAGACATCCTTATTCCACCCTTCCACAAAGAGCTCAGAGAAGCAGACATGATGGCCTGTTCGTTCCCCTTTTCTCATTTTATCCTCAAGACAACTTTGTGGGGATAGGCTAAGCTAACACGGAGCTGTTCCACATGGTGTTGCTTTCTTTCGGAAGCCCTGAGTGATCAGCAGAGTGAGGAGGTGAACTTGGGTCTCCCAGACAGGGTTACCATGTCCCCCCCCCCGGGCAACCAGCAGGGGATGGGGGGACTTACCAGGTGGTGGAGGCCATTGCTGGTGATGCATTGACATTACTGGTGACATGTTAACATTTACTTCCTGTGTGCACTATTAAATGTTCAATCATAGAGTTTTGCCCAGTGCCAGAGCGTTCCTGGTGTCCCCCCCAGCAATGTGCTGATGTCACTTCTGGGCACATGTGGAGTTACGTCAGCATATCAGACCACTGCTGACATCTCCCCCATTTTGGAATCATTTTTCTCCCTAGCACCCAGCTGAATGGCAGTGAGGAATGCCTGCTGGGGGCAGGAGAAGCCATGTTTGTCTGCTGGTGATCCCTGGCCCTAAAGACATCCAGCTGTCCTTGACCATAGCCAGGGCCATTTCGGTCCTGGCCCCAATGTGGTGGAACTCTCTGCTAAACAGCATCAGGGCTCTGCAGGACCTTATGCAGTTCCGCAGGGCCTGTAAGGCAGAGATGTTCCGCCAGGCTTTTGGTTGAGGACAGCAATGGCTTCCATCCTGGCTGGCACCCTCCTCCTCCTCTTTCTCCTCCTCCCCTCTTTCCATCAGATTGTTTTATTCCTCCTCCCCATACCTACGAGGTGGCTGCAGTCCAGAATTGGGAAGAAACTGTAATTTCGCCACTTGATCTTTTTAGATTGCTGGCTTAACATTATTTATGTGCTGATTTTATGGCTTAAAAGTTTTTACTATGTGTTGTACATCGCCCATAGCCCTGCAGTAGCAAGGATTGCACGATTCATATGTTTAATCAATAGCAATAACAACAATAATAATCCATAGCAGGAGAAAAGAGCAAGAATCCAGTAGCACCTGAAAGACTAACAAAATTTGTGGCAGGGGTAGGAGCTTTCGTGGGTCACGGCTCACTTCTTCAGATACCTCCTCCCCTGCCACAGCTGTTGTTAGTCTTTAAGGTGCTACTGGACTCTTGCTCTTTCCTACCACGGGGGGGCAGAGGATCCTGACAACCCTTCTCCCGGATCCTAGTCCAACACACGAATCACCACACCTCACTGGCTGCCATCCGACGCTGGTCTTCCAAATTGTCACAAATACAGTCCCAAGTCCATCTCGTAGACTGTTGGGTGATAATTAAAATCTTGTGCTTGCTTTTGACTTGAGACTGTTGGATGGAGTCCTGTCCCTCCGTCAGTCCTTACTTTGAACACTAGGAGCCAGTCTGGTATAGTGGTTAAGTGTGCGGACTCTAATCTGGGAGAACCGGGTTTGATTCCCCACTCCTCCACTTGCCCCTGGCGGGATGAACTTGGGCAAGCCATAGTTCTGATAAGAGCTGTTCTTGAAAAAGAGCAGTTTCTGTCAAGAGCTCTCTCAGCCCCACCTACCTCACAGGGTGTCTGTTGTGGGGAGGGGAAGGGAAAGGAGTTTGTAAGCCGCTCTGAGACTCCTTTGGGTAGTGAAGGGTGGGGTATAAATTCAATCTCTTATTATTATTATTATTGTATAATTTAATTTTTTGTTCTTTTTTTCCGGCTGACAGAACCATGCTACGGCCCATCAAGCTGGAGTTCCCCCTGGAGGAACACCTGGAGATGAAGGCAGAGGATGAGGAGGAGGAGCAGGAGGAAGACTACGGGGATGACGATGCCGTCTCGGACATCTGCATTGTGAAGATCGAGTCAGCCATGGAGGTGGCTCAGCGGCAGAAGAAGAAGCAGCAGCAGCAACAGCAGCAGCAGCAGGCAGGTGCAACTTGGAACAAAGAGGCGTCTCCCCAGCAAAGCTGGAATAAGGAGTCTTCTCCGCAACAAGCTTGGAGCAAGGAGTCGTCTCCTCCACCAGGGTGGAACAAAGATGCTTCCGAAGACCAAGAGGAATCTCAAGTCAACTCCACGGTGGCGGAAGCTGCGGGGTCCCCGCTGGAACCGGCACCAGAGAAGCCTCAGCAGGGCGTGGTCAAGGCATGTTACAGCCTCTATGAGGATGCGGAAGGTTCGGGCCTCCTGATCATCCCCAGCGGAGGCTACTTGGAAGAGACCAGCGAAGCGGCCGCTGTTGCCTCCGAGTGCCAGAGCAGTGGCAGTGGGGTGGGGCTGGTCTTGGCGGGACTGAGTGGCCGCCCCTTCTCCAGCTTCCCCGCGGCGGGGAGGGGCGGCGACGGCCCAGGGGCGGCGTGGGGCGGCAACGGCGCCTCGCGGATCATCTGCTGCACCAAATGCGACGAGGTCTTCCAAGGGGTGGAGAAGCTGGTCTTCCACATGCGCGCCCACCACTTCATCTTCATGTGCCCTCGCTGCGGCAAGCAGTTCAACCACAGCAGCAACCTCAACCGGCATATGAACGTCCACCGCGGCGTCAAGTCCCATTCCTGCACCATCTGTGGGAAGTGCTTCACCCAGAAGTCCACCCTCCACGACCACATGAACCTCCACAGCGGCGAGAGGCCTTACCGCTGCTCCTACTGCGAGGTCCGCTTTGCCCACAAGCCTGCCATCCGGCGCCACCTCAAGGAGCAGCATGGCAAGACCACGGCGGAGAACGTCATGGAAGCTGGCATGGCCCAGATTAACGTCCTCATACGCTGAAGGAGCGGGGAGAGGAGGAGAAGGCGGCGGCGGCGGCAGCCATCTGAAGTCGAAGAGGATGCGACTCCTGAGCTCTGAGGGAGGGAAAGTGGGGTTGTAGGGGTTAGAAGGTGGGGGTGGTGAGGCAGAGCTTCTTGAGTTTTGGGGGACGGGGTATTTAGTGACTAGTGTACTAGAGGGATGGGACTCCTGGATTCTTTGGAAAGGGGGGGCAGACTAGTGGATTAGAAAAGAGTAGGTCAGATGGGAAACCAAGAGGTAAGGGGGGATCTAGTCCAGTCAGAGCAGGGGGCTGAGGGATCCAAGATCCCCGGGATCTGTTCTCTTCCTTTGCCTTTCCCAGCCTTCTGTTCGTTACGCCCAGTTACCAGAAACCACTACCTCTTTTTTTACAGCCAAGCAGGTGAAGGATCGTGGCCTTTGGGTTGTTTGGGGGAGAGGCTCGTGACTCTTGAAATACCTCCTCCATTAAAAGGGCATAGATATGACCTCAACTCTCGGCACCCAAAGCACCCCAATGGCCGTCAAATCAGCACGGCGTCAGCAGGGAGGCTGCCTCGGCCCTTAGTTGGCGGAAGCGAAAGCAAGCGTCATGACAGACCTGTCCCTTCTGACCCTGTCTCCTGTCGTCTGATAATTTGTTCGGAGGCGGGGGCCGATTCACCCGGGAACCTATAAGGAAGCCCCCCTCCAATCGTCGGAAGCCTCCGGGTGATTGTAGCAGTGTAAAGAAAGCAGGAACCCAACTGAATGTGAACTCGCTCTGAGATTCAAACCATGAAATGTTCAAGTGAAGAGAATCTACTTTGTAGCTTACCTACAGAAGCCTAGTAGTCTTGGTTCACAGGGTATAATTTTATTCATATACAGAAGCCCCAGTTCGCAAGTTACAGTGAATGCACGCACAATCCATCTACAGCGTACACTGGGGTTTTCTTTACACGTGTGTCGGGTAGAGCCAGTTTGGTGTAGTGGTTAAGAGCATGGACTCTAATCTGGGAGAACCAGGTTTGATTCCCCACTTCTCCACATGCAGCTGCTGGTGTGACCTTGGGTCAGTCATAAGTTCTTTCAGAGCTGTTCTCTTAAGGGCAGTTCTCTCAGAGCTCTCTCAGCCCCACCTACCTCACAGGATAGGGGAAGGGAAAGGAACTTGTAAGCCGCTCTGAGACTCCTTCGTATAGTGAAGGGCAGGGTATAAATCCAATCTCTTCTTCTAGTTCTCATGTTAGTCCAACGCATGTACAGCCGAACATGTGATTAACAATTTGTTCAGGTACCGGTCCCCAGTTTTGTTTGGAAAGTGAACACATTGGCTCTTTCTTACAAACCGATGTACGCACCTCCAGGCAGGATGTACGTGCGCTCACTGTAACGTGAACAGGACAAGAGAGGCCGATAATCTGGGGGAAGATGAGAAGAGTGTGAAGGCAAACAGTTTGGTGGAAATATCAAGCTGAGCGTATCCTGCATTCCTGTGATTGTCCTGGGCAATTATGGAATCTCAGCCTTTGGGCTTTTGAAAAAGGAAGTTGCTAGTCCTCCAGGTTGTGAAGATACACTTGAAAGTGTGGTAGATGATACCTGTGGGGCCTTGAGAACCACTGTGTATGGGGGGATCCATTAAGATTTGCTGTGGCTTGGTTCTTCCCAGGCCTTGCAGGAGAAAATTTCCTGTAACCCAACCCCCATCTGTTGTTTTCCTGAGCTCTTTCCAGCCTCTGCCTGGCTCTACCAGGTTTAGCAAAATAAACTAAAAGTCCAGGGGTACCTTAAAGACCAACAACATTTTATTTCATGAATGACCTAGGATCAGTGCTGGATAAGGATACTCCTCTCTCGCAGGGACTGGGAGGCAGGCCTTATCTTGCCCACAGACAGCTCCCTAACCTGAAACAACTTCTCATTACAATAATGCCCCGCTTAACATGGACTTGGACTCTGGGACCAGGGCCTGTAATAAACCAAAATGCCAGTTTTGTCCCTCTAACAATACAGTCACCAAACTGAACACCAACAGCCACAACATCTTGGGTTCATTCACCTGCTCCTCTTCCAGCATTATATGTACCTGGTGTCAGCATTGCCCCGCTACTCCCTTCATTGGACAAAAAGGCCAGTCCCTATGGTCACAAATCTTACATTAAAAACACAATAGAAAGCAGTGGGAGAACATTTTGATCTTCTAACGCATTCCATTGCTGACGTAAGAGTGGCAGTCCTCGAACAGAGAAGCTTCAAAGGGAGATTACAACATGAGAGTGCTGAGCTAGAATTCATTGAAAGGTTCAAGACAATGGACCTCCCAGAGCTGAATATGGACATAGCATTCTTGTCCCATTACAGATGCTGATGTTCTACATTTCCCACCTCTCTGCATATCTCCTAGCTCTCATCAAGCTGATTACATTTTGCATTGTACCTCCACATTCTGGCTTTGGCAGGCCCTTCCACCTTCTGTCCTGACTATAACGGCTGGTAATTTCTTCAGTCTCATTTGTATCAGGCGAAGTGTGCTTTGACTCATAGAAGGCAAGAAGAGATTGGATTTATAAGCAAGAGAGTAGCAGGAAAACATCTACTTCATTGACTATGCTAAAGCCTTGGATTGTGTGGATCACAACAAATTGGCAAGTCCTTAAAGAGATGGGAGTACCAGACCACCTCACATGTCTCTTGAGAAACCTGTATAAGGGTCAAGAAGTGACAGTTAAAACTGGATATGGAACAACTGATTGGTTTAGCATAGGAAAAGGAGTACAACAAAGACGTATATTGTCACTTTGCTTATTTAACTTATATACAAGAGTACATCATACGAAATGCCGGCATGGATGAATCACAAGACGGAATTAAGATTGCTGAGACAAATGACAACAACCTCAAATATGCAGATGATACCACTCTAATGGCAAAAAGGTGAAGAGGAGCCAAAGAGCCTCTTGTTGAGGGTGAAAGAGGAGAGCGCAAAAGTTGGCTTGAAACTCAACATCAAAAAAACTAAGATCATGGCATCTGGCCCCATCACTCCTTGGCAAAGTTGTGGAAGCAGTGGCAGACTTCACGTTCCTGGGATCCAAGTTCGCTGTAGACGGTGATTGCAACCATGAAATTAAAAGATGTCTGTTCCTTGGGAGGAAAGTGATGGCAAATCTAGACAGCATAATAAAAGCAGAGACATCACCCTGCCAACAAAAGTCCGTATGGTCAAAGCAATGGTATTCCCAGTAGTAATGTATGGCTGCGAGAGTTGGACTGTAAGGAAGGCCAAGTGCTGAAGAACAGATTATTTTGATTTATGGTGCTGGAGAAGACTCTTGAGAGTCCCTTGGACTGCAAGGAGATCAAATCATTCAATCCTAAAGGAAATCAACCCTGACTGTTCCCTGGAAGGCCAGATCCTGAAGCTGAAGCTCAAATACTTTGGCCACCAAATGAGAAGGGAGCATTCACTGGAGAAGACCCTGATGCTGGGAAAGATTGAAGGGCAAAGAAGAAGGGGATGGCAAAGGATGAGATGGTTAGTGTTGTCGATGCAATGAACATGAAATTAAGCAAACTCTGGAGCACGATGGAAGACAGGAGGGCCTGGTGTGATGTGGTCCATAGGGTCATGAAGAGTCTGATTCCACTGTGCGACTGAACAACTTCACTCAGAGTCTCAGAGCGGCTTACAATCTCCTTTCCCTTCCTCTCCCCACACCAGACACCCTGTGAGGTAGGTGGGGCTGAGAGAGCTCTTTTGAGGACTGCTCTTGAGAGAACAGCACTGAGAGAACTGTGACTGACCCAAGGTCACCCAGCTGGCTGCATGTGGAAGAGTGGGGAATCAGACCCAGTTCTCTCAGATTAGAGTCCACCACTCTGAACCACTACACCAAACTTAAAAGCTTATACCTTGGGAAATTTTGCAGGCTTTTAAGGTGCTAACAGACTCAAATTTTGTTCTATTTCAATATGAGCTTTCATGCATTACCAGCTTACTTCATCAGATATGAGACTCCCGAAAGCTCATCTTGAAATAAACGTTAAGTCTTTAAGGTGCTAAGGGACTTTTCTTTTATTCTAACTTAATTATTGATTTACTTCTTTCACACCCCAACATTCTCCCCAATGGAGACCCATTCTCTTTTCCTCCACTTTATCCTCACAACAACCCTGTGAGGTAGGTTAGACTGAGAGAATGTGACTGGCCCAAAGTCACCCAGCAAGCTTCCATGACAGTGGGGATTCCAACATGGGTCTCCCAGATCCTTGTCCAACGCTGTAACCACTACACCGTGGCGCTATCCTTTTGCATTTACCACATTTACAAGGCATTTTGAGACAGTTTCTTCACCACCTTGCAGGCTTGAACCTTGCTTTTCAGAGTGTGAGCTGAGATTCTTGGGACGTCAGATTCCGCACTCAGTACCAAAACCTCCGTTCTGTGCGTGGAATCATCAACAGCCCAGGAACCACTCCCAGTGGCATTAGGACAAGAGGGGTTTTTTTCTCTCTCCTTGAAGCAGTATTGGTTTTGATCCCCCGGACCCTAACTAGCTTTTTTAAAAAATTCAAACTTTTTTTCTAAAAAATAAAATAATAAAAACAAGTTTTTAAAAAAGAAGCCTTTTTTGGCAGTCATGTGTTGGACTGAATGTCAAGATTGAGTGGGTAAAACTGGGCAGGCTCACACACACATCAACGACTTTTCGGCTATCAAGGTGACTGTTGTCTCCTCAGACTGGCAACAGCTCTTCTGGGTCTCAGTCAGAGATCTTTCACCTCACTGACTACTGGAGATGCTGGGGATTAAACTTGGGACCTTCTAAAGCAGAGGCTCATAAAATTGGGGGGGCGAGTGAAGCAATACACAGAAAGAAGTTAGGAAAAGACTCACAAGAATTGTTTGGCCCTGAGCAGAAAAGGGGTTTATCTAGGTCAGAATTGTGTTTCAAGCTGTGGCCAATGAGATATATGGGGGCACCCGCAAAGCAGGGCAGCAAGGCAAAGGTTGTCCTGTTGTACTCCGAGGAATATTTATTTATCTGTTCAATTTATACCCCGCCCTCCCCACTGGAGCAGCTCAGGGTGGCTTGACTTCTATGTTTGATTTCTATACGGAAGTTTACTGGCAGTTGATTGCTAAAATGGTTAGTAAAGGCTGATAGGCCTTGAATTTTATCTAATGTTTTTACAAAAGATTCCTTTCTGGAAATTGTGAAAGGGTTTGTCTTGATCCAAGATCCATCAAGTCCAGCAGTCTGGACCACCAGCAGCTTACAAGGAGGGAGATAAAGCTTTAGCTCCTAACATCTGGGATAGACAACTTTGAACGTGGGAATTCCTCTGTGGATTTGTCTTAATATTTCTATAAAGCCATTTATTTATCATGGTTCTGTCTCACCTTGCCTCCAAGGAACTCGGGGAAAGATAAGAACATCAGAAAAGCCCTGTGTGGGTCAGACCAGGGGTCCATCTAGTCTAGCTGTCCTGTCTCACATTGTGGCCTACTAGTTGCTCTGGAGGGCAAATAACAGGCCATATAAGTTGAGACCTTTCCCCGATGTTGCCTCCTGGCACCGGTATCCAGAGGTTTACTGCCTCTGAACATGGAGGTTCATGCCCCCCCCATTTATCTTCACAACAGCAACCTGTAAGGTAGGTTAGGCTAAGAGTGACTGGCCCAAGGTCACTCAGTGACATTGGGAGACTTTGAATCCTGATCTCCTTAGTAATAGTCCAATATTCTAAATGCTCCATTGCAACAGTTTTCTACCAGAGTGATAGGGCTGCCAACCTCCAGTTGGGGCCTGGAGATCCCCCAGAATTGCAACAGGTTTCCAGGCGACAGTAATCAGTTGTCCTGGAGAAAATGGATGCTATTTGGACGCTCTGGTGTTATACTTCACTGGAGTCCCTCATCTCCCCAAATCCTGCCCTCCCCCAAGCGGCACCCCCAAAAGTCCCAGAATTTCCTACCCTTGAGCTGGCAACCCTACACGAGTGGTCATAATCACATCTGGAAGTGGTAAGTTTCACAAAGAATTCCATGTTATGCAGAGGAAATGCTTTGTTTAGATTCTGAAACTAATCTCTTTAGCTGCATGATCCTGAGTTCTATAGGAGAAAGAGAAATCACAGCTCATAGCTGTAGCCTTCCTGGAGAGGCGGTTAAGAAATAAAGAATAAGCCAAATAAATGAATATCACCTGATGTAGTGTAGTGGCTCAGAGAGTGAGCTAACTGGCTCTCCTGGTTCAAATTTTGCCTCTGCCAAGAAAAAACTAAGCCGCTTCTTTGTTGATGTTTTTCTCCACCTTTGCCTCCAGACTGGAGCACCATCTTGGGAAATATCCATACAACATCCAGTCTCTGGGATTCCCATCTCAGTACCTGGTTTACTATAATCTATCTTTTCTGAAACAAAACAGTCCAAGCATGTTCACATGCAGTCTGTATAGGAAAGTATGCGTTTTTGAAGGCTGCGCCCACATCAGTACCATTTTCTTTCTCTCACAGCAACCAGTTCCCCTCCTGTTCCTCCAGAGGGCTTTTTGATTGCTTTTATTTTTTTGGGGGGGGGTGGAGCATTGGTAATTGCTACAGCAGTATAACACTATTGTTTTTTGTGGGTTTTTTTGTTGTCAAGTAGCAGTTGACTTACGGCAATCCCCGTAGGGTTTTCAAGGCAAGAGCCATTCAAAGGCAGGTTTTGCCATTGCCTCCCTCTGCATAGAAGAAGAAGAAGAGATTGGATTTATACCCCGCCCTTCACTCGGAGTCTCAGCGTGGCTTACAATCCCTTTCTCTTCTGCTCCCCACAACGGATACTCTGTGAGGTAGGTGGGGCTGAGAGAGCTCTGACAGAAACTGCTCTTTTTCAAGAACAGCTCTGACAGAACTATGGCTTGTCCAACAGCTGTGAGGGGAGGAGTGGGGAAATCCAACCCGGTTCTCCCAGATTAGAGTCCGCGCATGTAACCACTACACTAAACTGGCTCCCAGTTAGAGACCCTGGAATTCCCTGGTGGTCTCTCATTCAAATACTAACCAGGGCTGACCTTGCTTAGCTTCCAAGATCTGACAAGCCAAAGCTAGCCTGGGCCATTCAGGTCAAGATAGCAATACAACACAATAGAAATTACAGTTTTTCAAAAAAGGCTTCTGGTGGATGGGGGGCGGGGATGGAGGCTGGTAAAGGAAAGCAGCCAATGCAAATAATTTCAGAGGGTTGCCATGTTAGTCTGAACAGCTATATTCAAGTACAGTAGCATAAGAAGAGCCCTGCTGGATCAGACCAATGGTCCATCTAGTCCAGTATCTTGTCTTATGCAGTGGCCAAACAATTCCTCCGGGAAGTCCAACAACAGGGCACAGAGGCTGAGGCGTTCCCCTGATGTTGCCTCCTGGCTTTGGGACTCAAAGGCTTGGTGCCTCTGAATGTGGAGGTTCCTCTCAGTCACCATGGCTCCTAGCCATTGATAGACTTATCCTCCACGAACCTCTCAAACTCCCCTTTAAAGCTGTTTATTCCTGTGGCCACCTCTAAGAGAAGAGACCAACACAGGGTTGCCAGATCTGGGGTGGGAAATAACTAGATAATTTGGGGATGGAGCCGGGGGGGGGACAGCAGCATGGTATAATGCTGTAGATTCCACCCTCCAAAGCAGCCATTTTCTCCGGGGGAACGGATCTATGTAGTCTGGAGATCAACTGTAACAGCAGGAGGTCTCCAGGTGACGCCTGGAGATTGGCAACCCTGGACCAACAAGATCTTCAGTGATGAAGGGAGTTTTAACTCTCAAAAGCTCATAGCCTGAAAATCTTGTTGGTCTCTGAGGTGCTATGGGCTACAACTCTGCATTTGCAGCAGCAATGAATGCAGGGCAGAGACTTCTGGCTGTGCGGATGAAGCCTTTGTGACTTTCGGAAGCCTGAGCCCTCTATCTGCAGCACATGGAGAATCCTATTGGCCTACTTTATAGGGCTGCAGTAAGGAAAACAACAAACTGTGTGTTGCATCTGTTGCACACTTTGAGCGCTGTGACAGTGAAAGGCAAATGTTAAGAATTACTATCAAATAAACCACAGGGCTGATTATGGTGACAGTCTGAAGCTGAGAAGCGTAAGTGACCTGAAACAATAAAGGGAAAAGGAGCGAGAAAAAATGGCTGAATGGGGATTATTTAGAAAAAAGCTGGAGTCCAGGGGCACCTTTAAGACCAACAAAGGTTTATGAGCTTTTGTGTGCACGCACACTTTTTAGTGTTCTACTTTTGTTCTACTGCTTCAGACTAACACAGCTGACCACCAGGATCTATCTTCATGAGAATTATTTAGTTTTATTTACTTCAGTTGTACTCCACTTTTCTCCCTAACAGGGACCCCATATGGCTTGCAACATTCTCCTGTCTTCCACTTTATCCTCAAAACAACCCTGTCAGGTAGGTTAGGCTGAATGAGTGACTGGCCCTACAACGATGCCAATCTCCAGGTGGGGTCTGTACCTCTCCTGGAATTACTACAAAGGTCAGTTTCCCTGGAGAAAACAGCAGCTTCAAAGGGTGGACTCTATGGCATCCTATCCTCACCAAGCTCCCGCCCTCCAACTCTGCCCTCCCCAGGCTCTGCCTTCAAATCTCCAGGAGTTTCCCAACCCAGAGGTGGCAACCTACCATGGCAGAATGGAGCTCTCAGATCCTAGTCTGAGACTCTAACAACTACAGAGGTTAAATGAATCCAGATTTAAGGGCCCAGGAATTCAATAACTGAACATAAAATATAAATATCACATATATGAAAGATACATGTATTTATTACCAAATAAATAAAAACAATTAGAGGCCCAAATATAGCCTCTATTCAGATTAAAACCAGACCGTCATCTCAAACACAGACCATCTGCAGAACAAAGTTTAAAGTCCAGTGGCACCTTTAGACCATATGCAACCCTGACTAAACGCATTTTGGCCTTATGGCTTTCTTCAGTGGTCAAGCATAGTTATTACACATTGGCTCCAGACACTGCAATAATATTACAATAATTAATCAATATAGGATCAAGTTAGAACCTTTCTGGTTCTTAATTAATTTTGGGGGGCTCCCCCCCCCTTTGTCTTTTCACTCTTAACAACTACACTGTGCTGGCTCTCCAATGAAGTATAGAACAGGGTGCAAAACCCAACTCCATGTAATACTTTTTATAAAGACTAGCCAAAATAATAAAATAGTGCACAAGTTTTTAAGATCTCCAGAACTCTTCAAGACTTTTTTTAAAAAGTCCTTTGTTTTGCTTACAGAAGCCAGTGTGGTGTAGTAGTGAAGAGTATCAGACGAGGGTCTCAGAGACCCAGGTTCAAATCCCCACCCCTACCATGGAATCTTACTGGGTGACCTTGGGCCAGTCACACTCTCTCAGCCTAACCTACCTCACAAGGCTAAGGTGACGATAAAAATGGAAGAGAGGAGAGTGAGGTAAGCTTCTTTGGGTCCCCTTTGGGGGCAAAAGCAGGATATAAATGAAGTGAATTAATAAATACTAGTAACCTCGCTTTTTTTTTGGTGTCTGTCCTCTTAAAAAAAAAAAACAGATGAAAATGACCTCTTCATGGGTTGGAAGATTAGGAATATTCCTAGCTAGTAGCAACGATCAAAAGTAGGGGTATTTAAAATGAGATCTGTCATAGCGATCACTCGTTTGAAGTAGTCGGTCGGGGAATATGTCTTTTTCTGCTTTTCAGAATATGCTAACCCTAAGTACCCTGCACAGTGCCATATACACATCCAGAAAGGATCAATACGTTTACGACAAGCAGCCAACGAATGAAAACCCTCTGTACGTTCTCAGAGGCACTTCCCATTTTCCAGGGTAATGAACGAAAACAACGGCACATTCTCGGAGGCCTTTTCCAACGCAACGATAAGAACAGACGTTGGGGGCGGGGGGCGCGCTCCTTTGATGCAGGTGCATGGGTCTCCTTTCCGGCGTCCCGGCGCCTTTCTCCCTCGCGCTCTTTGTCTCTGACTCGAACGGACCGAGCCGCCGCGGCTGCCCCTTTAACACGCTTCCTCCCCCGCCCCTTTCTTCGCCCCGTGGCGGTGACGTCAGTGCGGGGCCGGCTCTGCTGCTGCTGGCGGCGGGAGGCCATGGAGGCTGCCGGAGCGGGAGCCACGCAGGTTCGGGCGCGCGGGTGGGGGGGACGGTGGTGGACGGGGTGGGGGCTTCGCGAAGAAAAAAAAGAAAGAAACTGAGGGAACCGGGCGCGAGGCTGGGTCTCGCCTTCCCCCAGTCCCCATCACTCATTGTCCTCCTTTGACTCCCCATTGTAAACTGGGAGGGGCTTCCTGCAGGAAGACCTGGAAATGCAAAACGGAGATTTGGCTGTATTGATGGAGAGAGCATGGGCGCGGGGGGCGGGGAGGGAGCTCTCACCCGAGCGACGGGGCGATTCCCCGGAGGCGGGAAGGCGAGGCTGTGGCTTGCAGTGTGGAGTGATGGGGGGACGCCAGGCTACCCGCTGCCCCCGGGTCGCGCTAGTTTAGGCTAGCCAGTTTCTGCAGTTCGAGAGAGGGTCAGGGACAGCTGTGGATCTAAAAAGCCTGTAGGACTGCGTGAGGATGGCGAAGAAGGAAGGAAAGACTTCTAAGGGAAGGGAAATTATGTCCTGTACACCTCCTTAGGATTCAGATCAAGATGGGTCGCCGTGTGTAGCAGTAGAAAAGAGCAAGAGTCCCACAGCACCTTCGAGACTTAACAGAATTTGTGTCAGGATATGAGTTTTCATGAGCCACTGCTCACTTCTCCCTGCTCGCTTCTCCTAAGGATTCGTTATTGCTTAGGCACACTTGCTAATACCCAAACTTGTGTCGCTTCATTTTGGCAGTTTCCCACCTGACTATTTTGAATACTCTTCTCCGTCTTGTCCTTTATCATTTGCTAACCTCTAATCCTCCCTTTCCCTGGTCTGTCTGTCTGTCTGTCTGTCTATCTATCTAGCAGAAGAGTTTCCCAGAGCCAGGGTTTTAATAGGGACCTGCAGATATCTTGCCTGCACTTAAGAGATCTTCACAGGCTCTCTGTACCAGGGTAGATTCAGGTGTGTAGCCGTGTTGTCCTGAAGCAACAGAACAAAGTTTGAGTCCAGTGGCACCTTTAAGACCAACAGAGTTTTATTCCTGGTATAAGTTTTCATGTGCATACACACTTCTTCAGATATATTGTACCAAGCTTTATTCAAAGTGTTGGTTCTGACATTTGGTGGCCCAAATACTCTAGGAGGGCTTAGAAAGGCTGCCGATTCCCGTATTAATCTGCTCATGGTTTGAGATCTTCTGCTCAGGGCCTCTTTCTTCTGAGGTGAGGTGGGTTGCAGACCTTTTTCTTTGGTGTCACACAGAGCTTGGAGCACACATACCCATCATCCAGAAGGTGTGTTAATCATGTGCCTATTCTGTTCTCTTTTGCGCAAAAGTTAAAAACATTTTTTTTTGTTTGCATTTAGTTACTGTTTCTAGGATTCTCTCTGCGATGCTTTTGGTCACCGTATCTCAAAAAAGGACATTGCAGAACTGGAAAAAGTATGGAGGAGGGCAACCCAGATGATTAGGAAGTTGGAGCACCTTCCCTGTGAGGAAAGGCTGAAGAGCCTGGGACTTTTCAGTTTAGAAAAGAGACAGCTGAGGGGGACATGATAGAGGTTTATAAAATTATGTATGGGGTGGAGAGAGTTGGCAAAGAGAACTTTTTCTCCCTCTCCCAAAATACTAGAATTCGAGGACATCCAGTGAAGGTGATGGGCAGTAGGTTCAGGACAGACAAAAGGAAATACTTCTTTATACAGAGATATTCAGATGTGGAATTCGCTGCCAGAGGATGTAGTGATGGCCACAGAAATAGCTTTAAAAGGGTATTAGCTAGATTCACAGAGGATAGGTGTGTCGGTGGCTGCTAGCCATGGTGACGCCACATTTAGAGGCAGTCAGCCTCTGAATCCCAGTGCCAGGAGGCAACATCACGGGAAGACCTCAACTTCTGTGCTCTGTTGTTGGACAGACCTCCAGCAGGAACTGGTTGCCCACTGTGTGAGACAGGGTGCTGGACTAGATGGACCATTGGTCTGAACCAGCAGGGCTCTTCTTATGTTCTTACCTAGATCAGATGGAAAGACTGGGTGTACATATTTTAATAAAGTTAAGACAGTAGGTAAATTGTAGTTTTATTTGAAAGAGGAGCTACTGTACAATTATATCATCCCACTATCCTTATTATCTTTGTTGGAAATTAATCCAGCCACTCACAAGAAGAGGTCATGGGAATCTTCTGCATTTAATTTGTTTTCATTGATTTCTGTGGAATTAGGCATCCTTTACTGCACTGCTACTCTGCTGGCTCACAGAGAGCCACATTCTCAATTCCCATCAACCAAAAGGCCACACAATTACTGTGTGTGCGCCATACCACCACACACAGACACAATAAGATGTACGTGTAAAGTGCTGTCAAGTTGCTGCTGACTTATGGAGACCCCAACAAGGGGCTTTCAAGGCAAGTGAGAAGCAGAGGTGGTTTGCCATTGCCTTCCTCTGCGGAGTATTCCTTGGTGGTCTCCCTTCCAACAACCAACCCTGCTTAGCTTCTGAGATCTGATGAGATCAGGCTATACCATGCCATCTTCCCTTCCATACAATATAAATATTAAAATGATTACTATAACCTTTCAGACTGCCAGAGTAAGTCTGAGTTCTAGGCTAGCCTGATTTTGGAAGCCAAGCAGGTTCAAGCCTGGTTGATACTTGCATGGGTCGTTACGCAAAGGCTGGGATTGGCAAACCACCTCTGGTCCATCTCGGGCCTCAAAAACCCTTCTGGATCTCCATAAGTTGGCTGCAACTTGAGGGGACGTCCCACTACCACCTCTGTACATGTGGGCTTGTCTCTCCTTACCCCTGTCAGGCCCTAGATAGCCCTTGGGTATCTGGAGTGGGAGGAAGGCCTTGCAAGGCAGACTTAAAATATAAAGCTGTGCACAAGTTCTCCAGAACTCTTTATTAGGCTGGATGTTGAAAGATAAGTACCTCCCTATGTGAAGAATTGCCTTCAGCTGGAACTCAGCTGTTATGAGACGGGAGTGGTTATAGAACATTTCTCTATGCTGAGTAGGAACCTCTTGCCAACTACAGGCCAATAGCCTTGCCTGCTTTCCTAAAAAATGGGGCAAGTGCCATGCCATGGAGTGGCACTCAGAAGAACCACGTGTGACTGTTGAGCCACCGAGTGAGTATCACTACCTTACTGCATAGGATTGGGCTGTTCCTCACTCAGACCTTGCCAAGTCTCCTAAAGGAGGTAGAGATGTATAAACTGCTAGGAAATTGATGGCTGGACTCAATGCTCCCTCTAAGCTGTGGAGTCTTGTGAGCAAAACTTCTACTTTGTGAGTTACTGGCGTTAAAGTTGTGAGTGAGCAATTTGGCTACTGCATACATTAGTTTGCTCTGGAGCCATCCTTCCTGACCTAAGACAAAAATGTGTGAGCCAGAGGCTAAAAAACTGTGAGATAGCTCACACTACATCAGCTTCGAGGGAACACTGCCTGGCCTACCCATGATGGTAGAATGCCAGAGGTATTCTTTGGCCTCAAGAAGTTGTTGAAGGACCCTCTAATCTGGATCAGGCCCATAGCAAAGGGAAGGATTTTTGAACTTTTCCCCTTGCTCCAGTTCATCAATTGAAACTGGGCTTCCCTAAGCTAATTTAAGTGCCTTTGTGGGGATGGGGGTTAAAAAAAAATACAGGCCTAAGCCTGCTCTCCCTCCACAGTGAGAGGGAGAGGGGAGGAGGGTTTTTTTTTTAAAAAAAATCTGCAAATGTATTTATTTATTCATTGTTTCAATTTATACCCTGCCCTCCCGCAAACAGGCTCAGGGTGGCTTACATTAATTGGTACTAGTACCATAAAGCTGTATACAAGATTAAAACATTTGAATATTAACATTAAAACAATCTAATACTTAAAATGCTAGTTATGGTCTTCAGCGTAGTGCGGATGGTATGGCACAATCTCCAGGCCAGAGCCAGCCCATAACCTCAGATGTTGGTGGTAGTGGTGTGGCGGCTCCTAATGGAAAGCCTGGTGGAAGAGCTCCATCTTGCAGGCCCTGTGGAACTGTAAAAGGTCCCACAGGGCCCTGATCTCTTCCGGAAGCTCATTCCACCAGTATGGAGCTGCCACTGAAAAGGCCTTTGCTCTGGTGGTGGCAAGCCTGGCGTCCTTAGGGCCTGGGATGGTCAGTCGATGTTATGACCTTGACCATAGTGCTCTCTGGGGTATATATGGGGAAAGGCTGTCCCACAGGTCCTGAAGAACCACAAGGTAGCTTTACTTATCACTCAGTTATCCTTCCTGGCAACCAAACAATGGTTGTTGAAGTCTGTTTAAGTGTATCTGAAGAAGTGTGCATGCACATGAAAGCTTATACCCAGAATTAAACTTTGTTGGTCTTAAAGGTGTCATTGGACTCAAACTTTGTTCTGTTGCTTCAGACCAACATGGCTACCCACCTGAATCTAACAAGATAGTGGAGTTAGTCACCCTTCTCCATATTGCTCCCACACAAGTGTTTTTAGGGCCAGATTACACATCTGGAGTCCCTGCCCCGAGATCTTGCTTATGGAGCTTGTGGCTTTTTTGGCCTGATCAGTGACTCAGAGCAGCCAATCAGACAGACACAGCCATTCAAATGGCCTTAAAAACCAGGAATTTTAAGACATTACTTCTCCTGACTTGGACCTCTGTAGAATCCCATGGGTATTGCATAACCTTAGATGTAGTCCGTCGTTGTTTTCTTAAAGGAAGATAAGAACTTAAGAACATAAGAGAAGCCAATGTTGAATCAGGCCAATGGCCCATCTAGTCCGACACTCTGTCACACAGCAGCCAAAAATACCAGGTGCCATCAAGAGGTCCAGCAGTGGAGCCAGGACACTAGAAGCCCTCCCATTGCTGTCCCCCAGCACCAAGAATAAAGTGCATCACCTGCCTCAGACTGAGAGTTCCCATCTATACTCTGTGGCTAATAGCCACTGATGGACTTCTGCTCCATATGTTTATCTAATTCCCTCTTGAAACTATCCATGCTTGTAGTTGCCAACACCTTCTGTGACAATGAATTCCATATGTTAAATCACTCTTTGGGTGAAGAAGTACTTCCTTTTATCTGTTCTAACCCGACTGCTCAGCAATTTCATTGAGTGCCCACGAGTTCTTGTATTGTGAGAAAGGGAGAAAAGGACTTCTTTCTCAACCTGCTCAATCCCATGCATAATCTTATAAACCTCGATCATGTCACCCCTTGCCTGCTGAGAAATGTAAGAAACCAGACCTCTTCTGAAAGGGGCTTGCATAGTTAAGGTACACCCACACTGTAGATCAGCAGAGGCGTAACAACCTTGTTCAATCTAAGCAAGTCGGCATCTGGACCATACCCAGACAAGAGACTTCCTAAGAAGCCTATACAACTTGAGCCCCTTGGCAGGAAAAAAAAAATGGATTACATAGGTTAACATAAACAAATCAGTACCCACCGTGTCTCTTTTTCTGCTGAAAAGAAAGGCACGCCCCTTTACTGAGAATATATAGAAGTGGGTGAGGCTTATTCAGCTGTGTAGGGTGGGGGGAAGGGTTGATTAAATCGTCTGTCTTGGCTGGGTGATGGTTTGAAATGGTGTTGGAAAATTCCAGAGAAGTAGCACATGTCGGACAGGATGGGACTTAACAGTGTTGGGATGTCTCTAAAGGGATGGGGTTTCAGTCCTTGGCCAACTTGAAGGGTTGTCTGACCAGTCTGGCAGTTGAGATCCTATTTCCGAGTTCTATTGCCAAAGGTAGCCGTGTAGGTCTGCAGTAAAACGGTTAGATTCAAGTCCCATTGCTCTTCTTGGTCTCTAGGGTACTACTGGACTCAGCTCTTATTGCTTCCAAGTCCTGTTTCTTGTGCTTCTGTGCCAACTGGTGAGGGTTTTTTTGTTTACTGTGGTAGCACTTTGTCTTTGGGATGTGCTCCCTTTTGAGACTTGCCATCTTTGATACCTGGAGTCCCCAACATCTTTCGGCCTGAGGGCACCTTTGGAATTCTGATATGACCACAAGATGGCTGCCGCAGGAGGGAGAGCCCCACACACAGAAGAAGCCCAGAAGGAAGGGAGAAGAGGAGTAATTACACAATACTCTAGAGAAGAGGGGTGAAAGAGAATTTAAAAAAAATACTGTGTTAGTAGCTGTTGCCAAAACAATATCATTTTAGTCTGCATAGCCAGTCAGGTCTTCATGGGCAGATCAGAAGCTCCACTCACTTTCTAAAAACACTTGGTGAACACCAAGAAAAGAGTTGGCAGAGTGCCCACAGGCACTGTGTTGGGGACCTCTGTACTATACTGTTCTTTAGGTGTTAGGCTAAAATGTTTTGTTTTATCGAGACTTTTAATTAAGGGGTTCTGTCTTTCAACAGTTGGTTTTAATGGTCTACTTCTAATCTGAGAGTTATTTTATGGATGTTTTTACAGGCTGAAGTATTGGTGATTCACGTTTTTATGATTTTGCTGTCTTGCTTTTACTTTTTGAGCTGCCTCAAGCAGGTCGAGAGGCAGCAGGCACTTCTTCTAAATGAAACAAGTCTTATTCTGGGCTGTGTAAGTGAACAGCTGCCTTTTTAGGATGTCGTATGAGCTGAAGTGGTATGTAAGATGTCTCTCATTTACCTCCTAAAAATAGATTCAGGTGGGTAGCCGTGTTGGTCTGAAGCAGCCAAACAAAGCATGAGTCCAGGGGCACCTTTAAGGCTGACATTTAATTCTGGGTGTAAGCTTTTCTGTGCATGCACATGAAAGCTTATATCCAGTATTACACTTTGTTGGTCTTAAAGGTGCCGCTGGACTCGACCTTCGTTTTGTCACCTCCTAAAAATGTAAGGCTATCAGGCCTCTTCTGAAAGGGAATTGTAGACTTTGTATAGGGCTTCTGCTTCTTTAAACAGCGAAAGCTACAATTCTAAGCAGCTGTATTTCTGAGGAGATGTGTATAGGATTGGGTTGCAAGGTTCAAGGTTGGTTTATGCATGAATGTTTGTTTGGAGGCTTCTTGGAAGGTACTTAGCATAAGCCTTGAGGGTTGGTAACTGATTCTGTGAACTTCGTTGAAAAGCTTTGTGTTTAGGCTGATATGTGGAGACAGGCATACCTGGGGTGTCCTGTCTGTGCTAATCTGTTCGCACATGCAAGTTGTTGTTTGATGTTGCAGCCAGGGGACTAATAACCACTTGTGTGCTCACTTATGGCAAATAATTCCTGCCTGCAGGTGACATGGCAGGGAAATGTTCCATAAATGAGGAGGGTGTTGGTTTTTCAAGGCCATCAAGTGTTCCCCAAGTGATTAACATTGGGGCATGTGTGGACAAGTTATAGGCTAGTAATATGTTTTGTTTGTTTGTGGACTAGTAACATTTGTGAGTTTGCTTGCAAAACTCACTGAGGGAGCAGGCCTAAACAGGTCTCTTCAGAATTAAGTCCTATTTTGTTCAGTTGGGCTTACGTCCAGTAAAAGATGGGTAGCCAAGTTAGTCGGTCTATAGCAGTAGAAAAGAGCAAGAGTCCAGTAGTATCTTAAAGACTAACAAAATTTATGGCAGGGGTAGGAGCTTTTGTGAGTCACTGCTCACTTCTTTAGATACAACTGTATTTGAAGAAGTGAGCGGTGACTTACAAAAACTCCTACTGTGCCACAAATTTTGTTAGTATTCTTACTATTGCAACCCAAGTGATGGACCTATAGGTATGGCTCAACCCTTAGAATTAGTTAACTCTGGATGGTTATTCTGAGGTAACACCTGTTGTGTTGTAGGAACAAGTGACTGGTATTTTCAGCTACATTATTTTGGTGGTGTCTGTGACTAATTTCTAGAACGGTTAAGTCTTTAGCTACATTCATAGCGGAGGTATAAAGAGAGAGATGTTTCTCTGCATTGGAAGGGGCAAAGCTTTCTCACTCCATTAAATAAAACAAAAGTCCGATGGTACCTTAAAGATGAACCTTTATTTCAGTATGAGCTTTTGTGAGTTGCAGCCCACTTTGTCAGATTTATGTGTGAAAGAAAATCGTAAGATTTCCATGCACAGTTTTCCTTCACATTTCTATCTCATGAAGTGGGCTGTGACTCATGTAAGCTCGTTTTGAAATAAATATTGTTGGCGTTTAAAGTGTCACTGGCCTTTTGTTCTGTTTTGCTATGACAGACTAACATGGCTACCCCTTTGCAAATGACTTTCCCCTCCAAAGTAATCAGGGGAGCCGTCTGGTTCACTAATGTGTATCTGACACAACAGTATTAAATAGTAGTTAGGGTGTTGAACTAGAACTGGGGAGGCCTGGGTTCAAATTCGTGAAACTTACCAGGTGACCTTGGGCCAGTCATTCTCTCTCAAGCTTTTATCTACTTCACAGGGTTGTTGTGAGGATAAAAATGGAAGACAGAAGAGCCCATGTAAACAGCCCTGAGCCACTTGGTGGAAAGATGAAATAAAAATGAAATACGTGCTTTCCATGAGTGGCATGCAGGCAGCATAGGGTTGCCAATCTCCAGGTGGGGCCTGGAGACCTCCCAGAATTACAGCTGATCTCCAGACTACATAAATTGTCTTTTTGAAACATTTATTCCACTTCTCCTGGGGAAAATGGCTGCTTTAGAAGGTGAACTTGATGGCATTTTGCCTTATACAGGTACCTTCCCTCCCTAAACTTCGCTCTCCTGGGCTCCTCCCTCAAGTTTCCAAGTATATCCGAACCCAGAGTTGGCCATTTTAGGTCAGCACAGAGATAGAGAGGATTATTCCATAGATGGGAACATAAACACCAATGGATAATAAAAATTGAATGTGTTTGCTTCTACCTCTCAGGGTGAGCCTTCTCGGGGAGCCCCAGGGGCAACATCGTTGGTGGAAGTGGGAGCAGATGACACAGGTAAGCGCTGATGGAAATCTAGGATTGGAAATGAAATTGATTCTGTTTCCCTCTGTCTTTCTCCTAAGATGTAAAATTTGCCACAGCAGTAATCCTGCAGTATTGTGTGTATGAACGTTTCTTTTTTCAGGTCCTATCCCTTTGAGAGAGAGTTCTGATCCTTCCTCAGGATCCTTGTCTCCCCGGAAGCCCAAAAGCACTTTGGGAGGAACAGGAGAGAGCCTACCAGCCTCTGGCAGAAATTGTGATGATGGAGTGCGAATACAGACGACCGGCTGTGGTAAAGAAGCCAGTGGGATGTCACCTGAGTTGGGGGCTGTCTCGGCCAGTTCAAATGCCAGTCCCAGTCCAGGGAATAAAGGTCTGCCGGGTAAGATTGCAGGGATGGAGTGGGGACCACAGCCTGGAATTTGTGTACATGCGTGTGTGACACAGATACCTGATCCACACAAGAACGCTGTATGGGATGGGAAGCCTCCCAATGAATGTAGCAGTTTGCCACTTACCATGAGCCCCCTCCCATCGTGCTTTTGGTTTTGCCCACTTTGTCCCTCACCTTCAAGTAGATCCAACTGTGTGAGACTAACCAATGGTGCCCTAGTGAGTTTTGTGGCTATGTTGGGATTTGAACCTGGGTCTCCTCAAAGTATGACATTCTTATGCCCCTCTATTTATGTAGCTAATCTACACATTAGAAACTGTGGTGGTTTTCAGGTGCAGTTGAGGTCTCTGACGACTTTTCCTGTCTTCTGTTTAGGCCATGCGGCCAAAACTTTCCCATCATCCCCTAGTAAAGCAGGCGGGCCCAGCCGAGCAAAGATGTCCCTCACGGGAGCCAGCAAGTCCCCCACATCGGTTCAGAGTCTGGCTATGCGCCTGTTGAGTATGCCTGGGTCACGGTTGCCTGGGGATGCTGCGACTCCTTCCGCCGAAGCTTCACCACCGGCTCCATCGCCTGCTCCAGCTCAGACTCCAGCCCCAGCAGCTGAGGAGGCCAAGCCCAAGGTTCACCGGGCCCGGAAAACCATGTCTAAGCCCAACACTGGGCAGGTAGGCCTGCTGGCACCAGAAATGCTCCCACTGGAAAAATACAGTATTTCGAGATGGTGTGAAGTTTTTGTATAGTGTTTGGATGTCTTGCCTGTTTCACACAAATGGGTTATCCTTTGTGGCTGTGTTCATGTAATGCAGAACCATGGTTTGGTGGTACATCTGAACAAGCCTCAGGCCTACATGCACCCTCTTCTTTTTGAGCCCTCAGTTTCTTCCTTTTTCAATGTGTGACAAACACGTAAACTTGTCTTATACAGACTCAAACCATAGGTTCATCAAGATCAGTATTGTCTACTACAGGGGCCCCCCAAGTTTTTGATCCTGTGGGCACCTTTGGAATTCTGACACAGCATGGGTACAGCCACAAAGGAGCTACTACAAAATGGCTGCTGCAGGGGGTGGAGTCAGCCACAAAATGGCGGCTACAGCTTAGCTTCAGTCACACAGGGACTTGTGCAGTGATGGCAGCTGCTACCAAAGCAACATCTTAAAATATCTGCACAGCCAATCAGAAGCCTTTCTGGGCAAAAGCCCCCACCTGCTCCTGCCCACTTGGTGGGTGCCAGGAAAGGTATTGGTGGGGGCCATGATACCCACAGGCATCACAGTGTATACCCCTGGTCTATTCAGACTGGCAGCAGCTCTCTAGGGTCTCAGGCAGAGGTCTTTCACATCAACTGCTACTTGGTCCTTTTAACTAGAGATGCCAGAGATTGAACCTGGAACCTTCTGCGTGCTTAGTAGATGCTCTAGCCATGGTCCTTCCCCTAACCCTGGGTGTTGTCCAAATTGGCAAACTATAGCTAATGATTTCTCTCTGAGCCATGAGCCAAAACAGCTTGGACAAAATGGCAAATCATAGTTGTCAACCAACAGGAAGTACAGGAGGGCACAGAGGGAACGTGCATATTTTCACCTTGTTCATAATGACAGGAACATATGAAGCTGACTTATTTACTAAATCTGGACTTTGGTCTCTCAAGGTCGGTATTGCCTACACTAGCTTAAAGCAGGTATGTAGGGTTTCAGAAGTCTTTCACATCATGGATGGATATTTTGAGGAAGATTGAACTATATGTGATACGTATTTTATTATCAAATCTAAACATTGTTGACATATTATACTATTTGACCTATTTATGAAATTTAAGGTATGAATGCTTTCCCCCCAAATATAATGGCATCTTGTATACCTAGTGCAGGAAAAAGAGAGCTGCAAGCTGCCGTCCCAAACACTACCAAAGTACAGAGCTTTGCAGTCTGAGAAGTTCTTAAAGAGCATTTTTCTTGAGTAAAACCTTGCTCTAAGAACTGTTTCACTCATTCCAAAACAGAAAATGCTTCATAGGAGTATTATTCAGTGGTTCCCAACATTTCTAATTTTTCTTTTTGTAGAAATTGAGGGCAGGGATTCTTCTGGGTGGAACATTATTTAAAAAAACTCCGAAATTTTTCTAGGCCTTCATGTCTCTAATTCTCTCTGGCCAGCCTTCTGTTTGTGAACTTGCAGTAAGCTACAGGAAGCAATACTTAGTAATTTAACAGGTTCAGAATTCACCAGAATCCCCCAAATTGTGGGAAATACTATACAAATTAAGTAGATTTGGGAACGAGAGAGAGATTTCTGAAATTTGTAACCAGCTTGCATTGCAAGAAAAAGAAGTGCAGTGACTTGGGGGCACAAGAGTTCAGGGTGGGGGAGCTGTCTTGAGGGAAGTTCAGTCACCAGCTATACTGCCTCTTTAGTATTCATAAGCCGTGTGTAAGAAATAGGCCATATTTTCTTTTCCAACCAGAAGAACTAGAATATTAATGTATTCAAAGTTCAGGTTTTAAAATTTCCCCAGGAATGATGAGATTTTGCACTGGACATGTTACTCTTTTAAAACTTAATATATTAAGTGTCTCTTAATAACCTGACTTGAATGTAATACAGACATCCCATTCAGAATCTACCTTCACTTTAATAACACTGAATCTGCCACCCTCCTGAAAGCCACAGAGCTTAAGTCTGCTTTTCTCAATCAAAGAGTGGCCTGGAAGACAGTATTTGTGCCTTTTGGTGTCAAGCTTTATAAATAAGAAATAACAGGCCATAAATTGCATTTATTGTTGGCCATATTCTAAATATGTAGACTTTGTAACCCATTCAGTGTGGACATTTTTATCTCATCAGAAAAACACTATTCTGACAGTAACTACTAGCATGTACTTCTAGAAAGTTCCAGGTACTTAATCTTTCAATTAGGTGATCTTGCTAGATGGAACAGAAATTCTCATTTCCACAGCTGTTGTCCTAAGCAAATCTAAAATTGGATAGAGCAAACAGCCCGTGGTCTGCATGATCACAGTCATACCTGCTTAGTTGCAGACAAAATGTCTTAATTATTGCCTCTAGGCATTAGTATGTCATCTTGTTCATGTGTGAGTTAGTATGGGCCTTGATTTAAAGATACAAATCTCTTTTGTCGGTGATTTAAGTCATGATTTAAACTGACTCAAATCAGTCAATCCTATTCAGTGGGGCCAAGGAAGATAATGAGGGTGTAACCATCCTTCTTTTTGTGTCTCTCAAGGTCCCTGAGAAGAGAGTTTCTGAAATGCTGCATTTCCGAGTGTCAGATGACCTGAGGAGCATCGAGGAGCCAGGTAGAGTTTGGAATCAAAGGGTGGCAGCTAAACTGTGGAGACCTTTGGGCTGGGATAGGATGGGATTGTGCTGTAAAGGCTGGGGGGTGCGGTATCATGAGAACCCTGTTGAAATTTTCTCTTCATATTCCTGACGTTTTTCTCCGTCTTCCATAGAAGAACCTGCCAAACGCCGGAAGTACGACTACATGACCGACGCGATGCACAAGAGAATGCCCCTCTCTCTCCACCGGTCAAGTCCCAGAGCCACCACTGAGGTACACCTCTTTCCTAGATTTAAGTTTGCTTTAAATTTTTAAGAATATTTTTAAAAGATTCAGTCACTGTTCTATTATGATTATGATTGTTCACTGTACACAGCAGAATTAGGTTGGAGGAATAGGTCACACAGCTATAAACCGTTGTTTTATATTTTGGAGTCACCTGTTGGAATGCTCACCGATGTTAAACTCCCTGTGGTTTTTTTTAAAGGCCTAACACAAAATGAAGGGGTGGAACTTCTCTACTTGTGTGGAATTTTTAGTGCTAAGAAATACTCAAAATTGGGATCCTCCCCCTGTGGTCTGAAGTAGGACAGCCCATTCTGTCACCTCGGCAGGTCAGCCCTGCATTCTCTCACACAGAAGAACTAATCTGCTGTCACATCCCTTTCACATGTATTGCCATGTGTGGACTCTCTAATTTGGGTCTGGGACAATCACCCAGAACCAGTTTGGGGGATTTAAACTCAGTGTTGGGGGGATCCTGTTCCCACTTCCACAGCCTGGGTAGCTTGGAAAACTGACAACTTGCCAATTGTGGGAGAGCAGAACATGTGATTGAGGGCTCTTCAGGCAAGCGAAGTTCAGTATCTACGAAACAGCCAGATATTTTCCAAGGTAATGTTTAGAATTTTTTGAGGGAAATATAGGGGTACAGGAATTGAAAAGGTACTCGGGCATAAGAACAATGCAGTGGTCATGTTCAGTGCTACTTGCATGTGAAGAGCTACATGAGAGGAGAGACGGGGAAAGTAAAAAAGAGCCAAGCCTCTGGCTGAGTGGGAATTTTGTACCAGGGAATGGCCACAGGGAGAAGGGGGGCGGGTGAAAGAAGAGGAAAGGCGTGAATGGAAAGGAAATGTACAAACTAGTGTTTAAGGGAAAAGGAGTGAACTGAGAAAGAGTTTACCTATCATCAGTCTCCTGAGCTGGATAGAGTACAGTGTCTGTTTAGATGATCCATCAAACTGAAGCAGGGATATGGTCTGTGATGTGAAAGCATGGAATCTGGAGAAGACTGTGAGTTAGTTACCAACCTCTAGCAGGGGCTTGGAGTTTTCCTGGAGTTACAGCTGATCTCCAGACTACAGGGATAAGTTCCCCTGAAGGAAACGGCAGTGTTGGAGGGCAGACATCCCATCCCATCCCCACTAAGCTCCCTCCCTGAACTGTGTTCTCCTTGAGCCAGAATTGGGAAGCATGCTGTGGGTCTGGGTGCTCACTGGGTCCCCTTAAGCAGGAGGCCTCTGTCCCTACAGGTTCTTACCCGCTGGGTACATGACTATCAGTAGGAATTTGAGTACCAGCACCATCCATTCCACTCACACTTCTTTCCAGATCACAGTGACGGAAGAGATGACGGCTCCCGCCACAGCCTCACAGGAGGAGAGAACTCAGGAGTGGGAGACAGAAGTGGGGGATGACTTCAGCCTCTACTACGACAGCTATTCTGTGGATGGCCACGTTGACTCGGACAGCAAGGTATGCCTAAGAAGGCCCCTTAAGGGCAGTTTTTGTCAGGATCAGGGAACAAAAGGGTGGGTGACCCAATTAATAACATTATTAACCCCTTAAAACTAGCTTGTTTTTGTTTTTCTTAAAACTTTATATCCTGCCTTTCCACCCAAAGGTAGCTCCCCTGGATGCTTCAGATTAAAACTAAACTACATAACCAGTGTATACACTGAAAATTTAAAATGTCAGGAGTTATTACAGCAGATAAACCCAGGGCTTTTTTCCTGAGGGAATGCGCCGGAACAGAGTTCTGGAACCTCTTTGACAAAATGCTTTTAAAAATGTTCTAAAGTTCATGAGTTTTCAGTATACAGATTGAAAACTTCATTTCCCTCTCGAGAGTTCTGGCACCTCTTTTTACAAAAACAAAAAAAGCCCTGGTAAACCAATAATCCCAGTCGGCAATAACTTTCCCCTCATCCCAACCTGGAGCCAGTATAGTGTAGCAGTTGGAGTGTCAAGACTGGGGTCGTGGAGACCCAGGTTCAAATCTCTGTTTGCCCAGGTTTGTATAATTTATTCCACTTAATGTTTGCGTGTGTAAGCAAGGAACTAGGTATGGACACTGCAAACAAGCACATGAACTCATACTCTGTGACCCGCGTCCTAAGATTCTGCCAGGCATTGCCAAAATATTTCCAACCTAAACTCCCACCCAGTAGATGGGTAATAAGGTTCAGGATGGACAAAAGGAAATGCTACTTAGTGAATAACCATATTGTGGAATTCATATCCAGTGGACATTGTAATGGCCACAAGCATAGATGGTTTTAAAAGAAGGTTAGAGCCATTTTTGGAGAACAGTTCTGACAGTGACTACTAGCCATGGTGGCTAAAGGGAACCTTTATGTTCAGGAGTAGTAATCCTCTGAATACCAGTGCCTGGAGGCAACATCAGGGGAAGGCCTTGCCTCTGTGTTCTTTTTGTTGGTCTTCCAGGGCAACTGGTTAGCCACTGCACACAACAGGAGTTCGATGGATCACTTGTCTGATCCAGCAGAGCTCTTCTTTTGTTCTTAAGAACTATTAGAGCTTGCTTCAGAAAAATAAAAAGAGTCTTGGGAAGCAAGCTGTGCAGTGACACCTAGTCTGTGATTTTTTTCGGAGGTCTTGTGGAATTACAGTGTAAATGTTGTTTCGGTTTTCTGTGGCTTTTAGACACAAGTGGGTGACTCTTCTTCTTTCCAGAGTTTTTGCCCTGAAAACTCTCCGCTGGTTTTCCCAGTTATGGTTTTTACTAATGTGGACTTGTGGAGCCTGAACCCATCATGTGGGACCTTGTAAGCACCTCCATGCCTACTGATAGCATTTACACCCCCCACTGAAAGCAGATTCCCCCCCCTTCTTGAGTTGACACGGCACTTCCTCTTTTTTTTTTTTTTGCATTTCAGTCTGATGCAGATGCTGCAGAAGAGCATATGAGTGAAGAGGAGGAGGAAGAGGAAGAAGAAGAGGAGGAGGAGGAAGATGATGATGAGGATGAAGATGAGGATGATGAAGAATCGGGTAACCTTTCCGACAGGGTGAGTTGCAGCTCAGCTCTCTCATTTCCTCCCCGTCCTTTTTTGTTGCTTTGTTTTAATTTCTTTCTTTTTTGGGGGGGGGTTTCAATTACATTTTTGCTTCTCTTTCATACTGTGGTTCCCCCCCCCAGATCTATTCTTTTAAAAAAACCTTTTACACACACGTTTATCTGTCCTCTTTTCTTTGTCCCCTATCACTTTGCATGTTCACGTCCCTTGCTTTCATTCTATAAACTGCCCTGCTCCTTCTGCTGCTTAGTGGCCATAGCTTAAAAGATGTTTCCTAACCTGTTCCAAACACCAGTTTTCAAAATACACCCAAGCTGTGTCCTAGCTGTAGAGGTCACAAGTTGGGTATACATTCTGACTTGGGGTGCCAAAAACTGTTGCATAAAGTCAAGAGCTGGTGAGGTTTTCTAGGAGCCAGTTTGAAGGGCAAGCCAGACCTGAGCATTCCAACAAGGGGAAGGTACTTGTTCTTGCAGACATATTCAGATCTCCTCACCATGACCACCACCAGTCTTCCTTTCTGTGCTTCATGTAGAAGTATCATAATTTGGGCCTTCTTGGAAATAATCATCTCCAAGTTGAGTACAGTTGCCAGCTCGGTCAGTGTGTTTGGACAACAGTGGTAGCTGGTCTTATGGTCCTTATTTCGGTTACGAGAGGTCCCAGGTTCCTGCACATTCCCTTCGCTGGGGCAAAAAGCAGGAGAAAAAGTTACCTTCATTCCCTGCTTATGGGCATCCCAATAGCATGCCAGAAACAGGATATCTGGCTTATGTGGACCTTTGGTCCAACTCAGCAAAGTTCTCCTTATGTGCTCAGTGGGCACCTTGATTTTTATATCCCTGCTTCTATGAAGAAAAGATCTCTCTGTCTGTCTGTCTGTCTGTCTCACTCACTCACTCGCTCACAGGGAATGAGCTGTGTTCTGAGAGGAAATAATATTAATGTATTGTGTCTTCCCTTAAGGACTGATTTCCTGTGTGTGGTAGGAACAAAATGTCTGGAGGAAGCTGTTCTTTCACTTTTCCTTCACCTGTTTGTTCTTGCTGTCCCAGAGTATTGCCTCCAGCTCCAAGCGAAAGGCCAGGAAGCGCTGGCGGAATGACAGCCCTTGGGTGAAGCCATCCCATAAACGCAAGCGTAAAGAACCACACCCCAAGGACACCAGAGGTGACTGACTGGGACTAAGAAGGGGGTGGAGGGAAACCCACTGGGGAAGGGGGAAGCCATGAAGGAGGCTTGAGAATATTTAAGGCCCTAATACAAATGTTGCCTGTGAACCAATGTTGAATGCTTCTCCCATGAAAAAAAATTATTTCACGAACAAAAGTAGCCTATTCATGGTGGGGGGAGTCTAGAACTCCTGTCATATATGCCAAAGTTTTTATAAAGAGAAACGTTTATATATACCCTACTAGGAAAGAAGGCCCGTTGCAGGAAGAAATGCAACGAGCTCTAGAAAGAGTAAGCAAGTAACAGAAAAGTAAGGTGGTGTGGAGGTTCGTGGAGGCCTCATGCAGCAATCCGCCTGGCCTCTCAGTTGCTGGCGTTATGTCATCTCTCTGCCAGGGCGGCTCCATTGTCCTGTGGCCTGGCCGGCCCCATCCCTGCAGCCTCCCACATCAGCAGCCCCACCATGCCATCCCCCTGCAGGAGTAGCTGCGTCGCTGCCCTCCCTCCCCTCCCCCAGTCTCCCCTTCCTCCCCATGGCCAGGGCTTGCATGAAGGTGCAGATCTGGCCCCAAAGTGGGCGATGCAGTGGGTGGCCATCCCCTGTCCTCCATCTGGGCAGTTCCCACTGTGCTCCAACTGTGGCTGCATGGCTTTTCCGCAGTCCTCCTCCCCTGCCCCACCTCTCAGCTATTGTAAAGAGCATGAGGCGTGCAATGGAGGCAGCGCATGAGGCGGAGTGAGGTCGAACGTCCGTCGCTGGGGAGGAGAGTGAGGCCAAGATGCCAGGTACCGCCTCTGTGGGCAGGACCACGCCAAGGAAGGCAGCAATGCAGCCAGTGGAGACAGATGCCCTGTGAGTGACACACCAGGGAGCCAACCAATTTGGGAGCATGTGGAATGTTCTAGAGAGTGCCACCACCAGCAGGCTTTTATATATAAGGAGAGATGTTTCTTCGGGGCTCAAGGTGGCTTACTGGAGGAAAGTGCCATTGTCACAGCTGACATATGGCAATCCAGAAGGGTTTTCCAGGCAAGGGATGACCAGAGGTGGATTTGCCACTGCTTGCCTCTGCATAGCAGCCCTGGACTTCCTTAGTGGTCTCCCATCCAAGTACTAACCCAGGCCAACCCTGCTTAGCTTCCAAGATCTGCCAAGATCAGGCTAACCTGGGCCATTCGGGTCAGGGCAAGGTGGCTTACAAATCATAACTAAAACATTGCAGCTTAAAACTGAATAGAATCGAGAGTCATTGCCACTATAAAATGGCTGCTGTTGGGGCCTATAGGAAATCACAGAGCTTTTTTGGGGAGTGGGTAGGGGTTGCAAGGTAGAAGCAGTGGTTTCTGAATGGGTGCTCCCTACAAATGCAAAGGAGATGCCTCCAGGTTTCCTCTGAAGCATCTACTGCTCCACTGAGAGGGAAGAATGCTAGAACTAGCCATCTGCTTTCGGGAAGAGATGTTTTGTGGAAAAAACAAATGGGAACCAGGAAACCGATCAGTGGGCACTACGTTGGGGATAATTGATTTAAGACTTAGTTTGGAACATCAGTTACGAGCCACAGGCTCGCCCCTGTCGCCTTCACATACAGCTTCCCTCTCTGTTTCTTTTCTTATGTTAACTGTAGGTTGGCAAGATGTCAAAATATGTAGTGTTTTTCTTCTGAACTGGAATCAAAAGCTGACTTCAAACCCTATGTTTGGATCCTGGTTAGGAGGGAAAGGGCTAACCATAGTTTGCTGATTAACTGTACTTTGCTGAAGCTGAAAACGTGTGGAAAGAATGGGAGGCATGTGAGCCTGCAGCTTTTTCAATATTCTCCAAACTGGTGTTCGGAATATTGCCTGAACCAAATGATGCTGGTAGAAAAAGGCTGTTTTAATTATGAACATAGGTCCATTGCAGTGCGAGGCCTGGATCAGGAAGTTCCCTTTTCCACTTGCCCATTTTTGGATAACAGTTGTTAAGTCATGAAATAAGAAGTTAGGCCTCTTGTGGATCAGTAAACTGAGAGCAAAGGCAGAGCTAGTTTTCACAACTGGATGTGTGCAGTAAACAGAAGGGTTCTCCCAGGATCATTAGGGGCTCAGTGCTATATAAATTATGCAGAGGTAAGGTCAAACTGAGGTAAACAAGTTGGTGGACAACTTCAAATTATTCGGGAGCGTGAAATGCTCCAGAACAATCTCCAAACTGGATGAATTGCCAACAGGATCTAGTGTAAACAAGTAAAAAGCAATCTGCCTGGCCAGTGTTGGGGTCTTTCCCTGAATGTGGGTTTCTCTTCTCCAGGACTGAATGGAGGCCCTTCAGCCACACAGAGCGAGTATACAGAGGTGCCCCTTGGCTGCCTGGAGCTGCCCAATGAGGGAGCGCTGTCCCCCAACAATGCGGGTGAGTATGCTTTCCCTCCTGTAGCCACCATGACCTTGCAATAGGACAGCTGGTAAGGTCCAGTGGATTGAATTATGAGTGGTCTTCTTTCAAATCTGGGCCCATCTTTCGATTTGGGTATGAGCAAATTAAGAGGTTCTTGTTTCATCCTCCACTGTGGGGAGGTTTCAATGACTTTACCTTGATTTAAGGAGCCTCTGTTTGTTCTGGAAACAGGGTTGGGAAGTGGGGACAGAAATAAGCTTTCTCCCAGATCAGGCCAAGGTCACCACAGGTAATGGAAGATAGAACATCACAGGGGCATGTATCACAATTGCCTACTGATGATGGGGCCATGGGAAGTTTTCCATGGAGCAAATGCCTTATGTTGCCCTACGTTGCCCTATCTTGTGTCGTCTGGTGCCATCTTTGCTTTCCAATACAGGCCTCTGGGTGATAGATTCATGTTCTTTAGAAGCCATGTCACATACCTTCCTCAGTTTGCTCTGAACTATAACCATTACTGCATTTTAACACCAAGACATTTTGGTAGTCTGTACTCTTAGTGCTGGGGGGGGGGCACAGTGGGAAGGCTTCTGGGGTTCTGCCCCCACTGCTAGACCTCCTGATGGCCACTGTGTGACACCGAGTGTTGGACTGAATGGGCCATTGGCCCGATCCAACATGGCTTCTCTTATGTTCTTATGGTCATTAATTTATAGGGCCACCATAAGTCAGATGTGATTTGATGGCACCTCGTGCACTCATGCATGCGTGCACACACACACAAACAGTGTCTTATTACCAGACTTGTGTTTCTTGTTTTAGCTGGATTTAGAAAACCAAAACAAAACAAGCATAGGGGTTACCCCTGGGGAAACAGGCCAAAAGAAAAGAGACGTGTTAACACTGTGTTAAAACTGTCTAATTGTCATTAAAAGGTGAAGCAGGTTTTGAGGTTCCTTAAAAGCATTATATTGTCAGTGATATAATTTTATTTATTTATTGAAACGTTTATACCCTGCCTTTCCTTGTGGTTTAAGGCAGCTTGCAGTAATCATTGGAAAAGCATCTCCAGTTAAAACCAGAGTATAAGAGCACCCAAATCTCTCCTCCCCCTTCCCCTTCCTTCAAAAGATGCCTGCTATTCAATCCACCCTCCAAAAGCCCTGGCAAACAGGCAGGCCTTGCAGTGCCTTCTGAAGAACTCCAAGGAAAAGCTCCTGTCACCTCTTCGGGGGCCCATTCCGCGGAGCTGGAGCCATGACAAAAAAGGCCCAGGCTTTGGTCAATGCCTGATGGGCCACCCTAAGTGGTGGGATAGCCAGCAGATGGCTGCCTGAAGACCATACTTGGTGGACAGGGACATTATTATAATAGGCTTGGATCCACAGGAATATTTTGACAGATTTCTGCTTGCAGAGTGCAACCATCTTGCCTCCAATCTACCACTGCAGCCAAAAATGCTGACTGGAATGCTGTTTCTTGGGATCCCCTGATGTCCAGGAGCAATGTTTCAGGGGATGTTTTGGGCTGCATGGGAGAGGCGGAGCTGAGAAAGCCATGCCCTCAGAGCAGGAGCTCTTCCATCTGTGGAGAAATGCTCCAGTGTATCCAAGGCATCATTCTACCACGTGAGGGAATACTTTCTGGATTTTTTTGTCTCAGGCCACAACTGGATGATTGTTAATGGAAAAGATCTTATGAAAAAAAAAAGATGTGGTGCAGCACTGAGGGAGATAAAGTTGGTTACCACAGGGTCTCAGGCCAGAGAGGCCAAGGCTTGTGTGTTTGTTCTTCAGTTGCGAACAGCCATTTCAGGGGCCCATTCTGTTTCATCCCTCTTCCCCCTTGACAGGGGTGTCCAATGAGACCAGTTCGCTGGAGACGGAGCGCTTTGAGGAGCTGCCCCTCTGCTCCTGCCGCATGGAAGCCCCAACCATCGAACGCCTCAGCCAGCAGGCCGGAAATCAGTGCATGGCGACGGAAAGTGCAGATGGGGAGGTAAGGAGGCAGGGAGGTTTAAGAGTGTCAGGAGGCTATGGCTCCTAACTTTTGTTCATCAATATACAGGCTACCCATGAGACTTTGACGATGTTTAACTGGGCTTCTGCCTGTGCCACAGGTGTTGCTCAGTAGCAACTTAAAGCAGGGACTTCTCCTTTATGAGTCACTGCTATATGCTTGAGTCCTCAAGTGAAGTGAATGTCAGAGAAGCCTGACAGGTGGTGGTACCTCCATTAGGGAACTCCTTCCCTGTGAAGCTTGCCAAGCTCTGGTTGTAGATCATTTCAAGAGCCTGTGGGGGAACAGAAGCCTTAGTAATTCCTACTGAATGACAAGCCTGTGTCTGGAGTGTATGAATTCTTCATGTAGGGGGAGTTGCACAATTCAGTGCCTCCCATTGTGAAATATTGCCTCTATATTGGAAACAAGCATGTCAGAGAGAAGAGGTCTAGCCTGTACCTGTTCCCCGCTCAGCTAGATGTCTCTCTGCAGGGAGACACCCCCCCCAATTAGAGCATTCAGTTATGTCTCACCCTCCCTTGCAATATGAAGTGGCTCAGCCCCAGAGGCAGGTTAATTGCCACAGAGAAAACTAGGCTAGAAACCAACTATCTTCCTGTCTGTGCACTTGTAGCTTAGCGGCTGCAGCAGCAGCATCTTGAAGCGGGAGACAATGCGTCCCTCGAGCCGGGTTCCCCTCATGGTCCTGTGTGAGGCGCATCGAGCCAGGATGGTGAAACACCACTGCTGTCCAGGTTGTGGCTACTTCTGCACTGCGGTGAGTGAGAGAAAACTGAGGAGAGCATGGTTTGGAGAGGGTGGGGTGATGCTTTTTAAGTCAAGACTCAGGTGGCATCGGCGGAACTGCTTTGTGGGAGCTGGAAGGAAGGATGGTTTTGGATTGCTCTGTTTGTGATAGGACCTGATTGGGACCATGGATAGGCCATACCCAAATGTGTGTGTGTGCCAGACCAGGACCTCCAAAGTTAACTGTGTGGGAGTCTGAAATGTAACAGGCCCATGATACTGTTCTGCAGATTAGGCAAAAAGGCCAGGCTCAGGCCAATCCAGAGTCTTTGTAGTGCCCGCCAGAGATGTTGATTATTAGCATCTCCCTTCAGGTGCAGAAAGGGACTGTGGATGGTAGTCAAGACTGTCTCAGGGAAACTTAACAGGTTGGTTCATAATGTTCCTGAGTTAAAGCTCCAGAGTCCTTGACAGCTTCTTTCTTCCAGGGCACTTTCCTGGAATGCCATCCTGACTTCCGGGTGGCTCACCGTTTTCATAAGGCCTGCGTGTCCCAGCTCAACGGCATGATCTTCTGCCCGCATTGTGGGGAAGATGCTTCTGAGGCTCAGGAGATCACTATAGCCAAGGCGGACACCTCCACTCCAGTCCCCGTTCCACCATCTCATGGGCAGGGAGCCTCCGAGTCTACAGGCCGTGCTGACACGACCCAGCCCAGGTGAGGGGAAAGGAATGTGCTGGGTACCGCTGGCCCCTAGTTTCTCCAGAAAGGGAAGTATGGATTTGGTTGTAGCATTTTTTCAGTGTATAGTGGGTTTCTGCAGTTCTTACCTCTCTGGAGAGATCCACACCTGAAGAGCTGACACATCATTTTAAATCAGTAGATTATATTTAATTCATATTTGCCTCCTGGAGCTCCTCAGCCTTGCAATTCTTAGAGGAGAGGCCGTGGCTCAGTGGCAGAGTGTCTGCTTGGCATGCAGAAGGTCCCAGGTTCAATCCCCAGCATCTCCAATTAATAGCTGGTAATGTGAAAGACCTCCACTGGAGACCCTGGAGAGTAGACAATACTGACTTTGGACCCAGTGGGAGACCGTTCTGCCCTTGATAAGACAGCTTCATGTGTTTCTCCTTACCAAAGCAAATGGCCCCATCTGAGCTGAGGCCTTGTGTGAGGGTGTTCCGAGGCCCCTCTTTCCCAACACCTCTCTTTAACTCTCCCTCCCCCTCAATTCTGTGTCTGCCTTCCTCAAGTTTCTCAACCTGGTGCTTACTTTGTCCCCCTCTCTTCAGGCGCCGCTTCCCTCTCCATGACACCTGTGCTGTCTTCCCAGCCTGCCTAAAGTCTCCCAGACTGCCTAATGTGAGCTAACAGTACACATTTTTCCTCCTCATGTGAGGTCCGTGTCCCCCCCCCGTCCAAACAGGCTTTCCACTTCCCTTGCAAAAGATGTGTTCCTTTGGGCAAGGTTTCTTCTAAGTGATTCTTCCTCCACTGGAAGAGCCACTTACATTGGCAGAAGAGCAAAATTTGAGTCCAGTAGCATCTTAAAGACCAGCAAGGTTTCTCAGGGTATAAGCTTTCTAGAGTCAAAAGCTCCTTTTATCTGACTCTCAAAAGGTTATATCATGGAAATCTTGGTGGTCTTTAAGGTGCTAGTGGACTCAAAAGTTCCTCTTCTGTTGCAAACCAACATGACTGCCCACGTGAAATTAGGTTGGCAGAAGTCTCCTTTGGCAGGATACATGCTGTGATAATCTGGACAACCCAGTTTCATAACTAAATCTCAGAAATGTTTAGAGTAACCTTATGTGTATACTCTTTCTAAACTGTATTTTTGTGCCAGTACATTATACATTCTCTCACTGCTCCTTGAACCTTTGGGGGATGTGCTGTGGCTCCATGATAGAATATCTGCTTTGTGTGCAGAAAGTCCTAGGGTCAGTCCCAAAGATCAGATGATGGGGAAAGATCTCTACCTGAGACCCTGGAGAACCGCTGCCTGTTCAAGTAGGTAATGCTGAACTTGATGAACCAAGGCAAATCCATGTGATCATTCTCCCTAAGTAATTTAGTATGTGTCTTGAACATTCTGTGACACTTCAGCTTTGGGAAAGGCAATCTGAAAGCACACATCAAAAAATAGCGAGAGTTTTTTAGCTTGTAAAGAGGTTTTCAGAACTGATCTGATATAAGTTAGGTTCAGCAGTAGCAATTTGTCCACCTGCCAATCTCCTTACCTTCCTAGGATGAAAAGAAGGGCATTCATGTCTGGATATCTTATAGCTGTCTATCTCTTTTCCCCTCAGTGCTCGGATGAGAGGGGGTTCAAGCATAGAACCCCCATTGGAAGATGTGCCATGTCTTGGCGGCCCCGGAATTGACAGTGCTGGTCCACGTCTGATGCTACCTAATGGGGCAATGCTGTCCGCTCAGGGTCTGCCTGCAGGTTCTGGGCGTGAACAACTGGAGCGTGCCCTGGTGGTACAGGAATCTGAGCGGTAAGTGAAACTCAGGTCACCCTTGCCTCCATGGAAGCAAGCTTCTCTTTTATTATTGCTGTATTCGACAGTAAAGAGGCTGGCCCTACGTCAGTCATATGTAGTATTAAATTAATTCATACACACACGTATTAAAGCAGCATTAAAACAAAAAACAGTCCACCCACAGACAATGCATCTGAGCTTCTACTTACTCAGGGGAATAGCCAGGTGTGCAAAAATATAAACTTTGCAGGTTAGCTAGAAGGAAGGGAAAAACCCCTTAAACTCACCTTATGAGAACTGAATATACTCCCAAGAGGGACAGAATGTTGAGAGCAGCAGGGAGTTAAAGGAAAGGGAGAAACTGGCTTGTCTTGCAGGGGTAGATTTAGTCAGTTAGAGAGAATTTCCAGCTTGCCCCCTCTCTGTGATTCATACTGAGACCTTAGCCTTTCTCTTTACCTTAATAGTAGAGTTGCTGCTCCCTATAACAGTAGCTGCACAGTGGTGCTGCCCACAGGCAATCTAGGGGGTCTCTGCTTACTTGTGGGATTCTTCAAGCAGGCTGAAAGTTGCAACTTTGCAAATTAAGTGGTCTGTTGAGGGCTAAATAGGCTTCAGGAGGGAAGGAATGGTGAGGGCTAAATAGGCGGTAGGAGAGAAGGAATGTTGAGGGCTTAATATATGGTCCAGAAGGGAAGAAGAAGTTGGTTTTGATACCCTGCTTTTCTCTACCATAGTCTCAGAGTGGCTCACAATCGCCTTTGCTTCCTCTCCCCACAACAATCACCTTGTGAGCTGAGTGGGGCTGAGAGAGTTCTGAGAGAACTGTAACTGGCCCAAGGTCACCCAGCAGGCTTCATGTGGAGGAGGAGTGGGGAGTCAAACCCCCAGTTCTCAAGATTAGAGTCCGCCTCTCTTAACCACTACACCACCCTGGGAAGGAATGTTGAGAGCAGCTGGACATCAGTTAAAGGAGTTTGGGGTGGGGGAGAAGAATCAGCCTGCTGAAGCCCCTGATAACTTGGAGAATCCTGGAAGGTGGGGTAGAATTTAAAATTCTCTGCCCAAATACATGTTGCATCCTCTGAGGGATAGTGGGACTATATTGTTTCAGGAGGGGAAGTCAGATTTTTGTCTTCCCTGAAACAGCAGGGTCCTTATAGGAGTGAATGGCAACCATTTACTTCTGTATACACATTCAGAGATGCCACTGAGGTGAGGGCTAATGCTGGTGACTCCTCCTGCCCCCGTCACTAAGAAACAAACCTGTTCTGATCTGCATTGCTCCATTCTTCCCCATTGACATCTGTTTTCCTGGTCGCTGTAGAACAGTGATTCTTTAATGAGGGTGACCAGAAGATCTTGGGGCATTAAGAATTTTTGGGAGCAAATGGGATTTAAGGCAGTGTGTTCTCCCCACTTGCAGTGGCTTCTGGTAACCACTTGTGGGGAGTTATTTTATACTGCTCACCCAACCCTGGGGATAAAATTCCAGATTCTAACTTTCTCCCCCAGGCCCTTCAAAGCAGCACACAGCAAACAGGAATCAGCCTTGACATTTGGGAGACAACTGAGAACCATTCAGCACAAAGGGTCTCATTGAATGTATGCCCAAAATGCATGTATTGTATGTATATATATCATAAACAGAAATAAAGTGACATTGTCTAGGGTGCTGGTACGTCCTAATTTTTAAAGTGACGGAGAGGCATTTGATGATGATGGTCCCGACCTATTGAGTAGACATTGCCCTGAATCTTAGAAGTCTCAGTTGGGGTGTTTTCGCACATGCTGAATAATGTACTTCCAGTTCAATTACAATGCACTTTAGTGATCATTTGCAAGTGAATGTTGTAAAGTGCAATGAAAGTGGGTTGAAAGTGCATTATTTAACATGTGCAAAAGTAGTGGTATGAACTGTTTCTCAGCTCTCATTTGCCTGGCCTGAGAGTGTCTCGCTTCTCATTTTCTCTCCCTTTTTCTTCTCTGTTGCAGACGCAAGAAGCTGCGATTCCACCCTCGGCAGCTGTATCTCTCCGTCAAGCAAGGGGAGCTCCAGAAAGTGGTGCTAATGTTGTGTGAGTGGTTTTGTGCATGCTTTCCCTCATCCATTGCTCTTCAGACCTTTATACAGGTAGTCCAGTGGTAAACATGAGCGAGTTTGTCAGATGCTGATATAAGGCTTTCTCAGTAGTGAGAGAGCATGGCCGTAGGCTATATGCTTTAAAAGTTTCCATCCAGTTTTTCCTTCTGGGTACCATTTTGTCCTCTCATTTTGGCTCTCAATTTAACCAAAAACACTTATCTTTTTATTAATTGTTTTTGTATCTTAAAAGTAAATTGTCTTATAATTCTTACAACAGAAAGGTAAGTCAGTATTCTTATCTGCATATTGAGAGCCAGAGTGGTGCACTGTTCTTAGAATGTTGAACTAACCTCTGGGAGACCCAGGTTCGAATTCTCACTCTGCCATGGTTATTTGTTGGGTGACTTGGGGCCAGTCACGAACTTTCAGCCTCATCTACCTCACAAGGTTGTTGGAAGGATAAAGTGGAGGATAAGAGAACAACGTGAGCCTCTGTGGGGAGAAAGGCAGGGAAGAAATGAAATAAAATAAATAATTGTACTGAAGCTGAGAGAATAGAAGACTTAGCTAAGGCCACCTAGTGGCAGAGCTGAAATTCAAAGCAGGTGGTTTCGGGTTCGTAGCTCTGTCCCCTGGTACCTGTGCAGTATCAGCTCTAATAATTGCAGAGGCCCATCAGTGGCTCTCGGTCTGGGGCAAGGGATGCTCTGTATTCTTGGTGCTTGGGGGGAGGGCAACAGTAGGCGGGCTTCTAGTGTCCTGGCCCCACTGGTGGACCTCCTGATGGCACCTGGTATTTTTGGCCACTGTGTGACAGAGTGTTGGACTGGACGGGCCATTGGCCTGATCCAACATTGGCTTCTCTTATGTTCTTATGTTAACTGCAATATGATATAAACTATACCTTACAGATTATATTAGGTTATGACAATGACCTGTTCTGTCAGTGAGGTCTTTGGAAAGGCAGCATATACATTTTCTTTTTTTAAAAAAAAGCACAGGTGAATGTCTGAATTAATTTACTTCATTGCAAAAAAAAGGGCAGGGTCAGAAATGGGAAGAAGTATGCAAGTCGATCATAGTTGGAAGAGGATAGGTGGAGTTACAAAGACCACAACTAACTCTGAGAGATAGATTCGTGTGTAGGTAGGGATAGGCACCTTGCCTGACTTTTGTGAAAAACGGTGCATTCTTCTAACCATCCTCCCATCCCCACCCCCAGTGCCATGTTTGGGACTCGGGAGAGAATCAGAGGGGAAGGTTTAATTACCCCTGACGGTGTAATGAAGGTTAGGTCTCCTTGAAGTAGACTCGTGAGTACGTTCAGCAAAAGACGCTATTCTCCGGCATGGTAGTGGTGAAAAGTGCCGTCAAGTTGCACCTGACTTTGGTGGCCCTGTAGAATTTTCAAGGCAAGAGACGTTTGGAGGTGGTTTTGCCACTGCCTACCTCTGCATAGCGACTCTTTGGTAAACACCCATCCAAATATTAAACAGGGCTGACTCTGCTTAGCTTCTGAGATGATTGGGCTAGCCTGGGCCGTCTACGTCAGGGTACAGGAGGAGTAAATAAGTGATGTCAGGGTACAGGAGGAGTAAATAAGTGACTCTTTATAAGCCTTGAAACAGACTAGCTGCCCAGAAAAGTGGGATGTAAACATTGTCAATGAATAGATCAAATAATAGCACCTCTACCCAGGCTTCAAAAGGAGTTGGGAAACGAGTAGATTTTAACAGTTAAACTTTCGTATGCCTTGTCTTTACTATACATTTACTCACGGGCTTGCAAGTGTATACTCAGTGGGTGACTATTGTGGAACCTTATTTGGGTGCCTCGCATATCACCTCTGAAATGGTTTCCATCACATGAAGCTTTGAGCGTGGCTTTGTCTCCCAACTTCTCCCTTCTGCCTTCCCTTCCCAGTGGACAGCTTGGACCCCAATTTCCAGAGCGAGCAGCAGAGCAAACGTTTTCCGTTGCATGCTGCGGCACAGAAAGGATACATGGAGATCTGTCATGTTCTACTGCAGGTGAGAAGCAGGAGTGTGTTTGTGTGTGTGTCTGTCTGGGCTTCCCCTTCTGCACCTGTGACCAACTCCTTTATAGCTGACCTCGCTCCTCTTTCTTATTGCACTCCTGTCTGTGATCATTTCTTCCTACCTCCTCCATCTTTCAGCTGCCCCGAAGTCTCTTGCTCTCCCGTGTTCTTCTTTGCTGCATTTTGTGTCTTGAACTCTCTCCTTGAATGTCTATAATATCATATTTTTTTAAAAAATTCTCCTTCAGATTCCTTCTCAAACCCCACCCACCTTTTCTTAGAGTCCTTTGTCTTAAAAACCCTGAATCCTCAATCCCTGTTGTAACCTAGATAACAAAGTTATAACTAGTTTAATTAAATCAGGCAGACTTACTCAGCATTCTAGGTGGCACGATTCCATGGCAACATAGATAGTATCCATGTTTTTAGGAGATGGAAGACTTCAGAATCCTCCAGTCTCCTCGCTCACAGAACATTAGAGCACTCCTTAAAATTAAGAAACGGGCTCAGGCTATAAATAGCCCTGCCTGGCATGTAAATGCCCTTGACGTGGAGAAACACGAGGGGACATACTGATATATGTTCCTTCAGTCAGGCACCACGTTGGTTGATATCATATAAGATTTATTATTAAATAGCCATGTGTGAATCGAAAAATCTGCAAGAGTGGGGTACCCGGGGCTCAGATGTACATTTCTGCAAATGAGATGTAATCCGTATGTTTGGAGACAAATACATTAAAAAATTATTGAAATAATTTGAATGGTCCTTGGAGATGATGCATTAAAAGAAAATTCACTCGTGCATTAAAAATGTAAAGACTGCCTCAGTGTGTGGGGGAACTAGTCAGTTGGTCCAGAGAGGTTAGAAGAATGGGAGGAGTGAAGAAACAAGCGATGGCAGTGGGGAGGCTGGTGAGAAGGCACCTTTTATACAGAAGTAAGGCAAGATGTTTGTCCTAGCAGTGTTGGTAGAAAAAAGCAGAAGGGGCATGTCACTTGGTCTCTTGGTCTAACCAACCTCAAAGAATTGTTGTGAGATTAAAATGTGGGGGAGAATTACCACGTATGCTTCCCAGAGCTCCTTGGCAGAAAGGAAGGGTGAAGAAGAAACTGGGGGAAAATGGGACTGAAGGAGGGGGATTCCTTTGTCGAGGCTCCAAAATGATGCAAAATGGAATCCAGCATGTATTGGGTGAATATGTTCATAAGGGGCAGTAAAGGCTATCTTTAACTCCATCATGCTCTTTCTCTTCTGCTGCAGGCCGGTGCCAACATAAACACGGTGGACAAGCTACGCCGGACACCTCTGATGGAAGCTGTCGCGAACAACCATGTGGAGCTAGCACGTTACTTGATCAAAAGAGGTGGTTGCGTTTACACCAAGGTGAGGAGACAGAGGGAACAGTCTTTTGGTGGAAGCACGTCAGTGTGAAGGAGCAAGGAGAGGAACCTTCCTCACAGGGATGTTTAGGTGTGTTTGTAGCAGTGTAGAAGTAAGGCTGCTTACTTTTTTCTGTCGGGATTCCTCTGCCTTTAGCAGGTATAGGAAAAGCAGAAATTCTACAGGTGCTGTTTTTCCTGTTGTGGCGATAAGGAATGCCTCACCACTTGAATTTTTGCCATTTGGGATGCTGTTATAGCAACAAGGCTCTCTCCAGGGGTGGGATAGGGGACCGCAAGTTTTGTGCAGGAGGCGGTTGAGAGCAGTATTTGACAGGAGCAGATTGGAACATGCCAGCATGAAAAGGGCTGATACGCTAGGGTGGCCTGAGAGGTTATGTGATAAGGGGTTATGTAATAAGGACTCACACAAAGAGTGTTGTTGAAACAATTATGAGGCCAGTGTAATGGTTATAGTGAGAGCCAGTGTAGTGGTTAGAGCGTGAGACTAGAATCTGGGTGACCTTGGACCAGTCACACACTCTCAGCCTAACCTGGAGTATTTGTGAGGATAAAATGAACAAGAGGAAAACAACGTCAGCCACTTTGGGTCTCCACTGGGGAGGAAGGTGGGGTATAAATAAAGTAAACAAAATAAAAGTACTTTGGAAGAAGGATAGCTGTGAGAGAAGCTTGGTTCTGTCCCTGCACAAGTAGCTTGGCAAGGGAATGAGGCACAGTTCTGAGGTAGAACTTTTATCTCAGCGAAAAGAATGTCAGTGGGTCCAAACCAGAAACCGCTGATGGGATGTTAGCATATCTTCTGATGAATGTACTGGGGGTTCCGTTTTATCACCTCAGATGTAACATGAGAGGAAGAAAGAGTATGTGGCCTGGTATGTGCAGCTGGCGTGTTGAAATGCAGGCCTTTATACGTGTTTATCATGATTGTCATTCCTTTCTGTCCCTGCTGCTAAAGGAGGATGATGGTTCTACATGTCTCCATCACGCTGCAAAGAATGGGAACGTTGAGATGGTCAGCTTGCTGCTCTCCACGGGGCAAGTGGATGTTAATGCTCAGGTGAGTGAAGAGCTAGCTCCAAGAGGGGACAGGACTTGGGCCTGGCAGCTTTGCTCCACCACCATGTTGCAGGTGAGACTAAAAAATCTTGTTGAGGTGAGCAAAGAAAGAGAAAAGTACATTGGCAAGAGGTGGGCAAAGAAAAAGTTTGCCTGCAAGAGCTAGCTCTTTATTGACACGCTGCTACAACCATGAGGACTAGAAACGTTTGAGAATTTATTTATTTACTTACTTATTTAGATTTTTATTCTGCCCCTCCCTGCACGCAGGGCTCAGGGCAGCTCACAACAAAATTTAAAACACAGTAAATAGAATAAAAGAGTAAAACATTCTACAGCACAATAAATTTACAAACACTAAGATGGCTCAAAGGTTTATTAAATGCCCAAGATTAAATAAGGGCAGTGGGTGAACACCCCCCATCATGATTAAATAGTCTGGATCAGAAGGGGAGGGTGAGGCTGGGGAGGCCTGGATAATGGGACACCCATCGCCTCAACCAAAGGCCCAGCGAAACATCTCCGATTTACAGACCCTGTGGAATTGAAGCGGATCCCACAGGGCCCTGATCTCAGTCAGGAAAGTGTTCTACAAGGCCAGAGCCGAAAAGGCTCTGGCTCTGGTGGAGGCAAAATAGATGTCCTTAGGGCTGGGGGCCACCAGCAGCTGTTGTTCAGATGAGTGTAACGCTCTTTGAGGGACATAGTAAAGTAAACCAAGTAAGAAGTAAACCAACAACTAAACCAAGGCATCCCCAGAGCTGATTTGCAGTGAGTGGATGGCAAGCATTTCCCTCCCAGCTCCTCCGTGTTGCTGTCCAGTGATGGATTGTGTGGTGATTGTGTGGTGGGGATAACGGGCTGTTATAAGGGCCTCCAGTCATCATGGATGGCTTGGTTTGCACAATACTAGGGAAGTAGTTCATACTACCTGTTGGTGCCTTCTGTGTCATAGAGTATGGGTACATCTTGCTACATGAGCTGGGCTTGCGGGCCCCTTGTGCAGTAGTGGCAGCTGGGTGTGGACCCTTGCCCAGGTAGTGCTAGGAGACGGTGACTTAAAATGGTAGTACACCTTGTCTTTCTGGGCTTTGTCTCATCTGTTGACAGTACTCATTCCCCCTCCCCTCTTTCTTTCCTCATTTAGGACAGTGGGGGGTGGACCCCCATTATCTGGGCTGCAGAGCATAAGCACCTGGAGGTGATCCGCATGCTGCTCACCCGTGGAGCTGACGTCACCTTGACTGACAATGTGAGCTTGGCTTGCTGATATGCTTTGTGGGAGGGGCCTGAGAGTTGCAAGAGTCAGATAAATGCTTACATGAAAATGGCATTGTGAGGGCCTGGCCTGTAGCAAGGAGGGTAGATGCTTGGTCAAAGGGCACCTGTAAGGGTTTGTCCCCAGCAAGAGTGTCACTGACAGGAATCCCAGCTGGAGGTTGGGATAGAAACTCACCTTTTCTCACTCCCCAATTCCCCCATTAGGTGGAACTTGGAATTCTCCTGCAGACAGCCACCCCTCTTGGCCTATTTTCCTTTCACTCCCCCCTGCTTCCAGTAACTGCTCTGAGATACCAGCCCCGCAGGGTATCTGGCAGCATGTTGCAAGTGACCTGGAGATGGGTTTAGGTATCAAGGCAAGGTGTCTTAATTAAATCAACCTTATTACTGCTATGTAAAGCTCAACAGTAAAAATAGTACAGTTCTAGCATGCTGACTGTACAAAGAAAAGAAACATGGGAAAAGTTGTTAAGCTAATAAAGACTTACACCTACCCTCTCCCCTTGCTGGAGGTTTCCGTATGGGTGCATGCGTAGAAGGGACACGGGTCTTTCCACATCCCTTCTTACGGTTGCCCCCACATGCCCACAAAGGAATAGCTGCTTTTCAGGTCTTCTCCAACGTGTGTCAAAGAGGCATTAGCCAATCTGGGCTTGAGGTTCTGGAGCCCAAGACCTGCCAAACCAAGCTTGCCCAAGAGAGAGGTAATAATAATAGTTATTGTTGTTATTATTATTATTGTATGGCAGTGGGTGTATTATAGCCAGGAGATCATAAGATTGTCCAGCAGTCAGAAGTTCTAGCTCTTTTTGCGTCATGCACCAGTAGGTGGTGACCTACACTTGATTTTGGGCTGTGAGAGCTCTGAGAGCTGTGACTGGCCCAAGGTCACCCAACTGGCTTCATGTGGAGGAGTGGGGAATCAAACCCAGTTCTCCAGATTAGAGTCCACTGCTCTTAACCGCTACACCACACTGGCTTTCTTAACTGAAATGTGTTTACCTGCCAAAGAGATGGCATGTTCTCTCTCCCGGCTTTAAAAGCAGCTCGTCTGGCTAGATGACATTTGTCCCACTCCTGATGACTCTTGTTGGGGCTGTCAGTCTCCATACCTGTAAAATATTTGCCCCTCTGCCTTTCATTTGTCACAGGATCTTACTCGATTGTATGAGTTTGTCAGTTAAATCAATTCCATCTGGACCAGATGTGGCACCAGCATTTGAGAGCACTCGAAGTTCTTTAATCCATGAGCTCCATTAAGTATTAGAAACCTAATGATAAACACAAATAAACGGGCATTCTCTGTGATGTATTGATGAGTGCTGGGCTCAGTACTGAACTACTAAATTTTTAGTAGTTTACAAAGTAGTAAGCCTACTTTATTTCCCTAATGAGGAAAACCAAGGTTCAAATCCACACTTGATTCAGTTCACATGCATTCAGACAGCAACTTTAACCAGGGTTAAGTCACAGAACAAAGTTTGAGTCCAGTGGCACCTTTCAGACCAACAAAATTTAATTCTGAGTATAAGCTTTCGTGTGCATGCACACTTCTGTAAATACATTGAAACGGACTTTGCTGACCATTACATATAGGTGGGGGGAGGTGAGTTGCCAAGAAGGGCTAATTGGAGTCAAGATGCATAAGTAACTGAGCAAGAAGCATAGCTAAGATTGGATTAAAGCAGTTAGTAAAACCTGTAAATAGCAGCAAATTAGCATGCAGATAATAAGAGAGTTAACAAACAGATGTGAGAACTGAGTGACTTAGCATGTGTAGTGAGATAAGAACCCGATATCTCTGTTAAGCCCTTGGGGTTCCATTGTCCTGAGTATTGTAATAACTTGTGATTCAGTAATCTCCCATTCTAGACTGTGTCTGAAAGTCTGTCAAGTTAGAATGTGTACAGAAAAGAGTAGTGCTGGAATTGCATGTTTGCCTTGTTCCTCTGCCCTCCCTTCTTGCAGAGAGGAGCCTCATTAAAAACTATCTTCATTAAAAAACATCCACACATGTACAGCAGCAGATTGGAATTCATGGACCATACAAGGATGTATGGAAGGATGTCTTGTTCTTGATTGTCCTGATATTTCTTTCTTGTTTCCTAATCCCCAAGTACAGAATCAAAGAATCATAGAGTTGGAAGGGGGTCTCCAGGGTCATCTTGTCCAACCCCCTGCACAAGGCAGGAAATTCATAAATACCTCCTGCTCCACACCCACAGTACCTGCTGTTCCATGCCCAGAAGATGACATAAAACCTCCAGAATTGCTTCCTGGCCCCAAAGTGGCAATCAGCATTTTCATGGGCATGTAAAAAAGGGCCACAAGAACTAAACGCTGAGACAACCTGTCCTGTCCTGTCCTCTCATGATCTGCCTAAGTTCACAGAATCCACATTGCTGTCAGATGGCCATCTAGCCTCTGTTTGAAAACCTCCCAAGAAGGAGAGCCCACCACTTCCCAAGGAAGCCTTATTCCACTGAGGAACCTCTCTGTCAGAAGTTCTTCCTAATGTTTAGCGGAAAACTCTTCTGATTTAATTTCAACCCATTGGTTCTGGTCCCACCTTCTGGGGCAACAGAAAACAACTCTGTACCATCCTCTATATGACAGCCCTTCAAGTACTTGAAGATGGTTATCATATCATCTTTCAGTTGTCTCCTCTCCAGGCTAAACATACCCATCTCTTTCAGCCTTTCCTTATAGGACTTGGTCTCCAGGCCCCTCACCATCTTCGTTGCTCTCCTCTGGACACGTTCCAGCTTGTCTATATCCTTCTTAAATTGTGGTGCCCAAACCTGAACACAGTACTCTAGGGGTGGTCTAACCAGAGCAGAGTAAAGTGGTGCCATCACATTTCATGATCTGGACACTATATTTCTGTTGATACAGCCCAAAATCATATTTGCCTTTTTGGCAACCACATCACACTGCTGACTCATGTTCAGTGGATGGTCTACTAAGACCCCTAGATCCTTTCCGTACATACTACTGCCAAGACAAGTCTCCACCAACCTATAATTATGCATTTGATTTTTCCTACCTAAATGCAGAACTTTACATTTATCCCCATTGAAATTCATTACATTTCTTTTAGCCCAATTTTCCAGCCTGTCAAGATCATCCTGTATCCTGACTCTGTTCAGCTCCCTAGAGTATCTGTTGGTCACTGTGCTCTTTCTTTTCTTCCTCTTCTCCCAAACAGGAAGAGAACATTTGCTTGCACTGGGCCTCCTTCACAGGTAGTGCAGAAATTGCTGAAGCCCTGCTGAATGCACAGTGCGATCTCCATGCAGTCAACTTCCATGGAGACACGCCTCTGCACATAGCTGCCCGGGAGAGCTACCATGACTGTGTCCTGTAAGGAACGGGGGTACCTGGGCTCTTGTGTTTGTGTGTGTTGCAGGGTAGCCTTGCAGGGTGGGGGCAGTCCAGATGTCCCAATTGCTTTGCCCTGACCTTCTGCCTGCCTACAGCCTGTTTCTGTCGCGTGGGGCTGACACTGAAGTGCGGAACAAAGAAGGGGACTCCCCTGTGGACCTGACCTTGGAGAATTCGGAGGTGTGGTTTGCCCTACAGCTCAACCGCAAGATCCGCCAAGGCATCCTTAACCGCTCCATGCGTACAGAACGCATCATCAGCAGGTAAGTTGCATAGTACACTTGGTTAGGGGAGAGCTTCTTCAGGAAGGGTGGGCTGATGATGTTCACTGCTGCCCCTGGTGGATGACACTCCATCTGCATCGCTCTTAAGAACATAAGAGAAGCCTTTTAGGATCAGGCCAATGGCCCATCCAGTCCAACACTCTGTATCACATGGTGGCCAAAACCCAGGTGCCATCAGGAGGTTCACCATTGGGGCCAGAACTCCAGAAGCCCTCCCTCTGTGGCCCTCCAGGCACCAAGAATGCAGAACATCACTGCCCCAGACAAAATGTTCTCTCTATACCAGAGGTGTCAAACTCATTTTTTACGAAGGCTGGATCTGAAATAAATGTCACTTTGTTGGGCCAAACCAATTGTGCCATAAAATGTAATGCCAGGTACCAGAAATATAAACTGTAAGAACAGCAGCTGGTAAGCTCCGAGTTGGTGTATTGTCACTGCAGGCCTTCATGCGCTAGGAAGGAACTGCAAAGGAAAGCCCACATGGGTGGACTCGACAGCCTGTGGTGCAGCACTGGGCAGACACTCCTACACTGCTTGACTGCTGCAGACAAAGTTGCTGAAGAGTCACAATTGGGGTGGCTCCACCCATACCCCCCAGAGCAGTCTCCTGTTCCCTCCCTTACACTAGATGCTTGTGGGACTCATAAAAGGCCTGGATGAGATGAATTTGGCCCCTGGGCCTTATGTTTGACACCCCTGCTCTGTACCTTGTGGCTAGTAGCCACTGATGGGCCTCTGCTCTGTAAGTTTGTCCAGTCCCTTCTTGAAGCTGTCTGTGCTTGTAGCTGTCACCATTTCCTGTGGCAGCCGCTCAGCTCAGCTGTCATAAGGAAGACAGGAATGGGTTTGACTCTCTTAGGCTGTCTTTGTTTCCTCCCTCTCCTCACTGCCACTTGCATAGACTGCTGTCAAGGGGCCTGAATAAACCAGCTGGTGGAGCCGTGCCCACAGAAGTCCCCCCTTCCTCTGTGGGGTTTGGGGGTTCCAAGCTCCTTTTTATCCTTCACCTTGCCTGAAGGTAAACACCTCCCATAGGTCATGCAGCTCCATGTGTAACTTTAGGCAGCTACTTCCTCAGTTCCCAGCTGTCATAGTTACCTAGCTCCACAATAGGGCTGCCAAACATCCATCCACTGCCCTGATCTCCTGTTTACCCCTAGTGCTCCAAAGAGCAGTGAGGAGCAAATTAAAAAAACAACTCATAAGCATCACAAGTGTGATTAGTATCACTTCCAGGAAAAACCCAGAAGCAACTATGGCAGCTCTAGGAAACACCAGAAACGATGGATTCCTAGAGCTATGGCCATCACTTCCAGGTTAATGGTAGTTCTAGGAATCCATAGAGTTTCTGGTGATACCTAGAGCTACTGCCATCACATCTTCCTAGGAAGTGACATCATCATGCCTGTGGCAGTGTCCCCTCCCCATGTCCCCATACATGACCTTACCATCAATTTTCAGGCTCAGCCTGGAAACTCTTCTCCATCAGTCTGTGGGGAAGAATGAAGATTGTAAGCTTCACAGTGCCCTTTGTAGATGCCATGTAAACACCACAGTAGAACTGACATGAGCCTTGGCATCTCTTGTTCTACTGGTCTCTTCCCATTTTCCAGGGACGTTGCCCGTGGCTACGAGAATGTGCCTATCCCCTGCGTCAACTCCATAGATGATGAGCCTTGCCCAGAGGATTACAAATACATCTCGGAAAACTGTGAGACCTCCACCATGAACATTGATCGCAACATCACCCACTTGCAGGTACTTGCGTCAGCTATAGCAGTTTGGCTTCAGGAATTGCGCTCCTTCATTGGTCAGCTGGGGGGGTGAGGCAAAAGGCAGCTCTAGAAAGGAGCCTGAATTTCCCAGAACTTAGTCTGACACTCTGACCACTGCATCACGCTGGCAGTCCTTCCTCCTGCCTTCCCAAGCTGGAGGCCAGGGCCACCGGGCTGGGCTGTCCTTTTTTCCCCTGGGTAGAGTCTGCTGCAGCTGACCCCAAGTGTTGCTTTTCTGCCTGTCCTTTTCTGTCCCCCAGCATTGCACGTGCCAGGACGATTGTTCTTCCAGCAACTGTCTGTGTGGGCAGCTCAGCATTCGCTGCTGGTATGACAAGGTGAGTGAAGTGGAGCCAGCTGGCCAGCCCAAGCAGGAATTAAACATGGGCAGTGTTCACAGGGAGATGTGTGGGAGTTTGGAATGGGTGGTCTCTATGCGAGGCCCTGAGTGTTTAACCCTCCATTCCCATTTATTAGGAGTTCTTCATCTGGTTTTGAGAAAACCAAGTTCAAAAAGGGGTATCAGACAGAGTGATCACATCTGGTCTCGTATGAGATTCTCTATGCTGCTTCCACTGTCTAGCAGCAGTTTCCTGTTCAGGACTAGATCCTGGCCCTTTCATCTTGGTGATTGGCTGGCAGAGGGGATCCCTTAGAGGGAGAAGCCAGAGGGACCCAGCCTCTCCTATGATGTCTCCCACTCCAGATTCATGACTTAAATCAGTGCCTTGTTAAAAGCCAAAATAGTTGTGATGTGAGAGATCTGTGGCCAGCCGTGCTCTCCTAATCAGAGCTCTACCCTTGACTTCTTAGACTTGGAAGGGCATAACTCATCTCAGAACTCTGCTGCAGGTCTCCTGATGTTTCCCGCTTTATATTTATAGCTGGAGAGTGCTAATTTGATCAAGGAAGTAGTGCTGAAGAAGGGCAAATAATCCCCCCTTCATTTCCTTCATCAAAACCATATTGGTTCACTGAATTGCTGTTCTCTCTCCCCCACCAGCTGCCATGTTGTTGTTTTTTTGGGGGGGATACAGATGTCATACAGGTGCTACTGGACTCGAATCCAGCTGTTGTACAGATGCCTGTGTTTCCCCCCTCCCAAGATCAGCTAATAGTAGGAGTGGGTGTCAATGCTCCCTGTAAGCTGTGGAGACTTGTGAGCAGAAATTCTACTTTGTGAACTCCTGGCATTAAAGTTGTGATTGTGAGCGAGCGATTGGGCTGCTGCATAAATTAGTTTGCTCAGCCCTCCTTCCTGAGCTGAGTCAAAAATGTGTGAGCCGGAGCTAAAGAACTGTGAGCTAGCTCACACTAACTCAGTTTAGAGGGAACACTGGTGTGTGTGTGTTTGTGTGCAGATTTAGATTAGGAAAAAGTTGTGGAAGGAAATGGGTAAGCCCCTCATAGCTTTCCTGATGAACTTAGCAGCTTTCTGGGAATGCTTTGAGGGGAAAGGAAAGGACATCAGGAGGACTGATCATAGGTCTTCTACATCACATCTCTTAAGAACCTGAGTTAAATTACAGCATGGGCTGGTTTTTAATTTTGTACCAAACCTTCTTGTTTGAAGAGCTTTATAAATAAAAGGATCCCAGGGGGCTTTCCAGTAAGACGACTGGTGATGGCAGGCAAGCTTCTCTGAAGGACATCTTTCACAGCATGGCAGATCCTCCCCAGCAATGTAACATCTGAGCAAATTAAAGATATCCTAGAACACACCAGAGCAGCCTGAATAGCTCAGACTGGACTGAGTTCATCAGAGTTTGGAAACTTATAAGCAGGGTCAGCCCTAGTTAGTGCTCAGAGAGACCACCAAGGAATTCCAGGCTCACTATTAGGAATGGGCATGGACCCCATTTTTGCGGTTCAGTTCCGTTTGTGGCTGAACCACGAACCTATACAAACTGTGTGGTTGGTTTGCAAACCAAACCTATTCAGGTGGGTTCATGACCCTTGCTTTCTGCTCCCCACCACTTTTCGTAGCAAGCAGAAATCAAGGTTTTAAATGGCTGGGACCCGTTTAAACCACTGCTTTCTGTTTGCTGTGGCTTTCCGTGGGGAGCAGAAAGCAGTGGTTAAAATGGATCCCAGCCATCTAAACCAAACAGCTGAGCGCTCAGCTGTTTTTCGTGAAGTGTAGAAAGTACGAATTTAAATGGCTTGGAGCCATTTAAACCCGTTTTCTGCTCTTCACAAACCACCACAAACTGCATCAAAATTCATGAAAGTTCATGGAGGTTCTTCAGTTCACCAGAGTTGCTTCACGAACCATGAACCGCCCAAAATTTGTGACGAACTTTAGTTCATCAGCCAGTTCATGCCTTTTTACCTAGTCACTGTGCTGAGGAAGGCAGTGGCAGATCACCTCCACTCAGGGGTCTTTTTGTAGAAAAACAGCTGCAGGAGCTCATTAGTATATGGTATGCTAATGAGCTATTAGGCTATTAGCATATGCCATGCCCCCTGACATCACCGGAAGTGATGTCAGAAGGGGAAGCAAAAGGGAGGGAGGCATCTTCAAAAGCCTCCCCTTCCCTTTCCCAGCTGGTCTGGGTGGGGGAGCTAAGAGAGAAGGGATTTAAAGTTTAAACTCCTTCTCATGAGAGCTGGGCCACAGAAGGGGGAAAGAGGGAAGGAAAGAGAGAGAGTAGAGAGAAGGAAAGAAGGAAGGAAAGAGAAGGGAAGGGGAGGGAAAGAAAGAGAGGGAAGAAGGAGGGAAACAGGGAAAGGAGGAAGAAAGAGAAGAGAAGAAGGTGGGAAAGAAAGAAAGAAAGAGAGAAGAGAAGAAGGAGAGAAAGAGGAAAAAGAGAGAAGGAAAGGAGGGAATGAAAGAAATTCGGCGGCAATTCGGCCCCATTATATCCTATGGACCATTGATGTCAATGATGAAAACATAGGGTATATTCTGGAGGGGAGGGGGTTTGAGGGAGAGGCTCCAAACTCACAGGGTAGCTGATGGAGCCTCTCCCCAAGATACCCACCAAGTTTCAAGAACATTGGATCAGGGGGTCCAATTCTATGGTCCCCCAAACAGGTTGTCCCTATTCCCTCCATTGTTCTCTATGGTGGGAAAAAATTACTGAGCAGCAGACCCTCACTTAGATCATGCTCCAGGATCCCCTACAATGTGCAGGAGATTTCAAGGTGGACCTGAGGAAGTTCTCTGCAGCAGAGGGGTTAGAGAGGGTTCTCTGGAGGTACAAAGCTTGTGTGCCCCAGTTCCTCTTCTCTGGGGCAGAGTTTTCAGTTTTTGCGGATGTGAAATGTCTACAGGAATTGAGAAAATCTTGGCATTCCAGAGAGATGCACATCTTAAAACCTAGTAAAGTTCTGGCTAGGGATTTTGAGGAGAGAGGAAGCAGCAGTATTCCAAAGTAATTTCCCTGCCCACCTACCTCCTTCCCCTTCCCTACACTGCAGGACGGTCGTTTGCTGCAGGAGTTCAACAAGATTGAGCCACCCCTGATCTTTGAATGTAATCAGGCCTGCAGCTGCTGGAGAAACTGCAAGAACCGTGTGGTGCAGAGCGGCATCAAGTGAGTCTCTCCTGTATTTCTCTTTGTGCCTCCCATGCTATGGACAGTGTCATTGGACCTATTAGATACTGCCATAACCTATGAGTGCACACACAAGCAGCTTCTGTCTCAGAAGATCACTGTGGTGCTTGAAATGGCTTATGGGTAGGGAAAAAGGATCTGCGGCTTCCAGTTGAAGGAAGAGAAGGAACTGTATTGTTGCATTTGCCAAATGAACCTGTGGAACTCATTGCCACAAGGTATGCTTAACGGCTGCTAGTCTCGATAGGAGACTAGACGGAGCCTTGCAATGTAGGTCTGGTCCCAGCGTGTGGTTGGAAGGCACTGGATACAGCTACCTTAGTCAAAGCATAATCAGGTCTGGCTTTTATCAGTAATTGGATGGGAGACCATCTGGCCAACACAGCATTTGCCACCTTGAGTTTGTGATAGCAGGTAGGATGTAAGTGAAGTTTGCCTCTCTGTTCAGAGGCTGTACATGTTCAAAGATGCAAGTCTTCAGTTACAGCAACTTGGCTGGTAATCCTGAATAGCAGCTACTAACTGTCAACTGGGGTTGTTGAGGGGGAGGATCGCGAGTGCCATCCTGAACTCCTTGGTTGGAAGGGAGGGATCAAAATGGGTGAGGAACCCTTACTGGTGGGATTCCAGAGGCTGTAGGACTAGATGAACGTTTGATTGGATCAAGTCTTGCTTCTACTCACCTTTTACAACACTGATTCTTGCTGGCTACAGCCTTAAAAGTTTCCCGTATGGCCCCAACCTGGATAGCCCAGGCAAGCCCAAGCTTGTCAGATCTCGGAAGCTAAGGAGGGTCGACTCTGGCAAGTACTTGGATGGGAGACCTCCTTAGAATACCAGAGGCAGAAGGCGGGGGCAGGCTTCGTTCAGCCACCTCTCTGAATATCCTCCAGGCCCCCAGTAGGGGTCAGTTACCAGAAGTCGCCATGACTTCCAGGTGCACGCACACGCGTTCTTTCTCGCACACACACACAAACAGTTCCTGTAATGGCATTTCGTAGAAGTAAAACATAATATCTAAGAAGTACAATTCAATTTCTGGATAAGATACAATTTCTAATAAAATACCCTGCATTGAGCATTTACAAAATTTTACTGCGTATAAAAGCAGCAGCCAGTAAGAACTTTGCCACTGGTTCAGTTATGTTTCCTCAGCGATGTTTAACAAAAATGATAGTTTGTTCAGCCTAGGAAAACCTGAAACACTACCTAAAATTGGTGTTAAAATACATTGCCTAATACCAAAATAATAGCAACATTCAAACAGCACATGGTTTCAAGAGTTTCGCCTGTACAAGTGCAAAATCTATTGGCATAGGGAATACCCTGAAATCTTCCAAATAAAATTACCAAGGGTAGAACATTTTGCCTGGCCAGTGAAAAGATTCTGTCCAATTTTGGAGATTGCATTTGGAAGAAATAAATGGGCAGGCATCCTACAATGGAAAATATCCCATGGTTCAAGGAGGAACAAGTCTTATTGGCTGCATTATACAAGCTCCACAACTGTCTCCAATAATCTGCTCTTTATTTTGTGAAGCACCTCCATTTCTGAAAGCACCAACATAGATTCAAGAGGGATATTCAAGGATCTCAGTTTTTTTCCTATGATGGCAAGCCAAGGTGAACCCTCAGTCTCAGTTGACATCTGATAGCTATAGCTGGTGAAATTGGAGTTATAGTGCAATCGCGCCCAATATCTGAAGGTCATAAGCCACGTTCTAGTAGACATAAGACTTTGACCACATTCCAAGCAGAGGGCTTCATATGGGACACAGGGTAGAACACCTTCTGTAGAAAGCTTGTGTGCACTTGTTCAACTGACTTGTTGACTGCCTCAATCCAAATAGGGACTCCGTATAGTAATTTGGGGCAGTATTTTTATATTAAATACTTGTAGCACAGATGGCGCAAATTGGTTCCCTCTCTCTGAAAAATAAAACCATAGAAGGGCATTGATAGTTGCCTTAAGGTTGTTAATTGCTGTCCTGCGCTGGTGAGTCCAAATTGTGATGGCATGAAAATAAAGACCTAGATACTTGAAATATCTTACTTGTTCAGGCTTATGACCGCCAATCCTCCATGTGAATTGCTTCCTGGATTTCGAGAAAACTAAGATTTTTTTATTTTGCATAATTCAGTTCTAATTGGTTGATCTTACAGTAATCCTGACAGCTGTTTAGAAGTCGCAATAGACCAACACGAGTGCAAGAAAGCAGAACCGCATCATCTGCATATAACAAGATTGGTATATGGGTGGAGCCTATCTTAGGACAGTGTCCATCCACTTTAATTAAGAATGGAGCCAAATCCCTCAGGAAAAAGTTTAAAAGGAGGGGCACAGACACACATCCCTGCTTAACTCCTTTATTAGTAGTAATCTTGGGTGTCAAACTACTAGTTGAGGAGCATCTGATTTGGGACAAGGTGACATCGTATAGTCTACTGATTAGAAAGAGTAACCTCTTATCAAGGGATGTACTAGCTAGTTTTTCCCAAAGGTGGTTCCTAGAAATAGAATCGCAGGCCCCTTTGAGGTCTAAGAATGCTGCATATAATTTGGATCTTTGCATCTTGTTCGTTAATTAAGTGAAAGAGAACTAAGCAATGATCCATAGCAGATTTCCCTTGTCTAAAACCTATTTGTTCTGGACCAATCATTTTCTGTGTTATTAGCCATTCGTTAAATTTGATTTGTAATAATTTGGCATAAAGCTTGGCTATGACAGATAGTAGACTTATAGGTCTGAAGTTAGAGGGGATTGAGTGGTCCACATGGCAGGGATATGTCCAGTAGAATTTATAATAGTAAAAAAAAAAAGCAGCCAATGGGGGTGACCACCATTTCAGGTCTGCTTTTAGAACTTCCGAAGGTATTGCATCAGGACCCGATGCTTTACCTGGTTCTAGTTGGTCAATCAGCGTAGCTACTTCTTCAGGGGTAGGGGGGGGGCATTCTGGAGTATCATCTAAGAGAGTTTTGACCGTATGGAAGGGCTCAAGAGTTTCCTCTTAGAATAAGTCTGAGAAATATTGATACAAGGCGGAGGGTGAGATAACAGAGGGCATAGGGGTTTCTAAATGAAAAGCTCTGTTAATCAGTTCCCAAAATTGTTTTGAGTCATTATGTTGGATGGAGATTATGAGCCAGTTCCACTGTCTGTTCACATATGAACTTCTTTTAAATTTAATGAGAGTATTTAGATGGTTTTTACAAATTTGATATTCTTCAGGGAAACAGGTAGCTGATGAGTTATAAAATTTATGATATATTGAGCGTAGGTGGGCCTTCAGTTCTTTGCATTCTCTGTCAAACCAGTGTCTCTCCATAAAGGGCTTAAGTTGTTCTGTTTTAGGTCTCTAGAACCCTTGTTTCAGTGACTTGGTTATGAGGGACAAAAGACTCAAATAGTTGGATTCTTCTTCGACACACACATACTAAAATTTACAAAAAAAAATAAGTATCATACAGGAAAGGGTTTTTGTTTCTTGTAACACACACACACAGACACACCAAAAGTTACCAAAAAAACCCCTTTCCTGTATGATACTTATTTTTAAAGAGATATTTTAAAGAGATCTTTATTAGATCCTTGATGGCCTTTATTTTTATGCAGCTTATGTTTTTAATGGCTTATTTTTTAAAAATAACTTGGTTTCTTTAGCACCTTTTGAGCAGTGTGTTTTATACTGCGGCTTTTAATTGTAAGCATCCTCAAGCATGACTCTGAAGAGGCAGCATAGAAATCTTCTAAATAAATAGCTACACTGCATTACCTTTATACCTTGCCTGTCTTCTGACCTGAAACTCTAGGTTGCAAATTGGATCCAACCATCCTCCATGGAGACTTCCTGCAATCTGAGTGGCTTGTCCATTGGAAGAGAAGCCCTTCGAGTTGAAGGAAGGCTTCAAACTTTGCTCAGGGGTGTGGTGCGATAAGGGTAGGACCCACCCCAGTGTGCATCGGGTGCCCAGGAGGGCTCCCATTCTGGCACTGACCAGTCCAGCTTAGCTTCAGCAAGGTTCATCTTGGGTCAAATTCTATGGTAAAAAAGGCAAACTCTGTGTTAGGTATTATTTGGGAAGGGCTTGAGAATAAAGCAGCCAAAACTATAATGCCCTGTACAGATCTATGGTGCGGCCTCCTTTGGAACACTGTTTACAGTTCTGGTCACCATATCTCAGAAAGGACACTGCAGAGCTGGAAGAAGTTCAGAGGAGGGCAACCAAGATGATTAGGGGCTGGAGCACCTTCTCCTGAGGAAAGGCTGAAGAGTCAGGGACTTTTCAGTTTAGAAAAGAAATAACTAAGGGGGGTGGGGAGAGTCAAGATAGAGGTTTATAAAATTATGCATGGGGTGGAGAGAGTCAACAGAGAAATTTTTCTTCCACTCCTAAAATACCAGAACTTGAAGGCATTCAATGAAGCTGATGGGCAGTAGATTTAGAATGGACAAAACGAAATACTGATTCATACAGAGAGTTATTAAAATGTAGAATTCACAGCCAGAGGATGTAGAGATGGCCACAAGAATAAGCAGCTTTAAAGGGGATCAGATAGATCCATGGAGGATAAATTTATCAAGGGCTATTAGAGATGGTGACTGAGGGGAACCTCCACATTCAGAGGCACTAAGCCTCTGAATCCCAGAGCCAGGAGGCGCCATCAGGGGAAGGCCCCGGCTTCTATGCCCTGTTGTTGGCCCTCCAGAGGAACTGGTTGGCCACTGTGTGAGGCAGGATGCTGGACTAGATGGACCATTGGTCTGATCCAGCAGGACTCTTCTTAGGGGTCACCAGACCAGGCCCGGCACTTGAGGCAAGTGACAGAACCCAGCAGGCCTCAACGCTCCTCAACACCTTTTCTGTGTCTCACCTCCTCCTCCTCCTCCACTGCAGGGTCCGTTTGCAGTTGTACCGCACAGCCAAAATGGGATGGGGTGTCAGAGCGCTGCAGACCATTCCCCAGGGAACGTTTATATGCGAGTAAGTAGCCCCAAAGAAGAGACGGATCTCCCCAGTTGTATCTGGTTGGAAGGCAGAGAATGTTTCTCCTGAAGGTTGGGGTCATCTTGCTGGTCAGGAGGATACTGGCTTCAAGGGATGAGTTGACTCCCTGAGTTCGGTCTTACCTCTTTATGTTTTCCTGTGCTAAGGTACGTGGGGGAGCTTATTTCGGATGCAGAAGCTGATGTGAGGGAAGACGACTCCTACCTGTTCGATCTCGATAATAAGGTGAGGTGGTCCTTTGAGCACGTGTTGTGGGGGGGGGGCAGCATCGAACTACTGAAAGCAATTCTTAACATAGCCTAACAAGTTGAGGCAGTGGCTGTTTTTTTTTTTGGGGGGGGGTCGTGAACCTCTTGTAATGTTTGTTTCTTTTGTAATTTCTTGAGCTGGAGGAGAGGAGAGAAATAATAAGAGGAGAGGGGGGGAAAGCACACTGAGGGAAGGGACAACCACTGGGACCATAGTCCTGACCTGTATTTTCAAAGAAATACATTTGCTGTTTGTCCCAAGTATTTTTTAATGGGTGATGTATCCTGTCGACTATAATTATACAGTGTGAGGCTTCTTAGTCTTTTTTTTCATCCAGTTCTACACACTGTGTTCCTCTTTGGTGTTGTAAAATGACTACTGTTAGCATTCTGGTAACTATGGTGAGAAATACTGTTCTGGGGTAATTTCCCCCCCACTGCATGAAAGAAGAGGCTTTACCAAAGACTCTGGCCTTTGGCAGGACCTGGCAGAAGACCTGGGAGTCTGATTTTGTGCAGGGAGCATCCTGGGTAGCTGAATCCTGGGCCCCTAGACTTTGCCTGCCTGAGGAAAGTTTTCCCTCCCTCAGAAGAGGGAAAATAGGTCATACAATATGAATACAAGTGCTCCAGCAGCTGAAGATCAAAGTTTGAGTCCAGTGGCACCTTTAAGACCAACGAAGTTTAATTCTTGATGGAATTAAATGATCTTATAAGCTTTCATGTGCATCTCAAGAAGTGTGCTTTGCACACAAAAGCTTATACCCAGAATAAAACTTTGTTGGTCTTAAAGGTGCCACACTGGACTCTGACTTTGCTGTGTTGCTTCAGATCAACACGGCTACTCCACCTGAATCTAGCTCCAGCAGCAGTTTCACACATGCAAGTCCCCACGGAGTAACTTGACAATAAGCATGCATCTGTGAACTTAATCTGAGGTTCTGGTTGATGGCTTTGTAGGGGAAGGGTGAGAATGCATTGCAAGGTAGGCAGGTTCTAAGTGTACCATTGGATGGCAGGAGAGGAAGGATGGGTCTGCACTGCAGGCGTCGCAGCACAGCAATAGGGTAAGTGCCCAGCCTGTGGGTAGTGTGGACTTTATGATGCCACTTGGGACATATGCTGGCTGATATAGCACTCACTGTGGGTGTAAAGCAAGAAATCTGGTCAAAGGGCTCCCCTTTTTCCTGAGAGGAGAACTGAACACATGAAGCTGCCTTATACTTTTCCAGGCTGGAAAAAAGTGGAGTGTGGGACCTCCCCGGGTTCTTTATACGCTGCCTTTCCCCTACAGGACGGCGAGGTGTACTGCATCGATGCACGCTACTACGGAAACGTCAGCCGCTTCATCAACCATTTGTGCGACCCCAATATCATCCCCGTGCGGGTGTTCATGCTGCACCAGGACCTGCGTTTCCCCCGCATCGCCTTCTTCAGCAGCCGAGACATCCGGACTGGGGAAGAGTTGGGGTCAGTGGATGGGGGAAGAGGGAGATGGGATGGGGACGCAATGCAGCTGTTTACACGGAGAAGGCAGGGGTGGAAGTTTGGGGGGTGCCATTGCAGAATGCTAGAAATGTGTGCCATTGTAGGGGGTGGCATCTGGGGACCCTGTTCTGGAAGGGACGGCGCTTGCTGCAGGTACCAGGTTAGGAGTAGAAAGGGCACCTTAACTTTTCACCCTGATGACTTGTGGAGCCAGTTTGGTGTAGTGGCTAAGTGCGCAGACTCTCATCTGGGAGAACCAGGTTTGATTCCCCACTCCTCCACTTGCACCTGCTGGATGACCTTGGGCAAGCCATAGTTCCGGCACAGCTGTTCTTGAAAAAGAGCAGTTTCTGTCAGAGCTCTCTCAGCCCCACCTACCTCACAGGGTGTCTATTGTGGGGAGGGGAAGGGAAAGGAGTTTGTAAGCCGCTCTGAGACTCCTTTGGGTAGTGAAGGGCAGGGTATAAATCCAACCTCCTCCTCTTCCTCAGCATCTTCTTCTTCTTCCCACCACCACTCCCAGTAAAAAACAGGAAGTGACATATGGTGGCTAGGAATTGCTGGAAACTCTATGGCTTTACCACAACATTTCTGATGATTCCTAGAGCTACCTATTTTACTTCTGGTTTCTTGGTGCCACAGCTAGTGCTGTGCCCTCCCCGTGTCCCTACTAACAGCCATCTTGCCAGTTGCCAGGCATTACCTGGCAATCCTGTCCCCCCATCGTGCCCCCCCCAATTTTGATCTAGACCAGGGGTTCCAGCAACTTCCTTTTACAAAGGAAAGCCTCTTGAGAGCTCTATCCATGGCAACCCCCAGCATTTCTCCTTATTAAACCCTTAGAGAAAAGTATTATGCAACAATATGAAATGGGTCTGGAAGATTGGACTAAGAGAGTGACTATTCTGTGGTTTCCTGTCATTGGTGCTGCAAATGCAAGGGTATTTACAGTGGCAACAGATGCTCTGCAATGGACGTTTGCTCCTTACCTTCCCCTGGCACTTGCTAGTGATACAGTGATATACCTACTGCCAGCTGAAATTTTAAAAAGGCAAAATGCCTGCCTATGTTGGGGAGGGGGGGGGGATAGCGTGAGGAGAAACGGGGAGGAAAGAGTGCCAGATCTGGCCTGGGAGGTGCAAGAATACAGGCTAAGAACTCCCTATGGCACTTCTATGTTGCCAAGAGACAAGGCAATCCTGCCCTCAGAACCTTCGCTTCTCTTTTCCCCCCTGCTCTGCAGATTTGACTATGGCGACCGCTTCTGGGACATCAAGAGCAAGTACTTCACATGCCAGTGCGGCTCAGAGAAATGCAAACACTCGGCTGAGGCCATTGCCTTGGAGCAGAGCCGTCTGGCCCGCCTGGAGGCCCACCAGGACATGTTGCCAGACGCTGGTGGTCTCCCTGCCACCCAGGTTTAAGCTGGGCCCAGCTGCCAATCCCGAACGCTGGGGTCTTCCTGCTTCTTCCACCGGCCACGTGGTTCTCTTTCCGGGCAGGCAAGGGAGCGTGCTGGGACATGGCAGCGTTCTTGTCTTCTCTCTCCAGAGTTCCCATTGGGGAAAAAATGGAGTTCCGAAGTGAGATGGGGGAGTGAAAGAGAGAACTTCCCATAGATGGAAACCCTTTGCACAGAAAAAAAGGGATGAGTATCTGGGCTTGGATGGGCTCTTCCTCCCACTGAGCAGGTCTGCATAGCTTGGGACCTTCTGCTCTACATACCAAGGGTATACGGTGGCCTGCCAGGGCCTTGACAACCTCTGCTCCCTGAGGCAGGCACCAAAAACAAGAGGTCTAAAATGTCCATAGTGGGTTGCCGTACATGAGCTGCCTTTGACTGGGGAGGGTGCATCACAAGCTGTGCGAGGGTGGTCTAGACCCAGGAGCAGCCTAGAAAAAGGATGGATGGTTACGTTCGAGACGGCAGTGCCTCCTGCTGGTGGAACAGTGTGTGCGTCTGCTTCATGTGGGGGTTCAGCTAGATAAGAAGGAAGTCACCGATCTCTGTTTTATCTTTAAAAGCTCAGTGACAGCCATAAGGGCTAAGGGGGGTCTTGGTTTAGATCAGGACCACATGGGCAGGGCAGGCTTGAACTTGTCCACTCTCAACATGTTTTTGCTAATCCAAATCACCACCATCGCCCTTTGCCTTTTAAAAGAAACAATACCAGAGCGTGTCCAATTTGGGGCTTTTAAAAGCCAATGGAGACCCGTAACCTCCGTCACTTCTGGTTCCTGCCCCTACCGTTTGTCCTTCCTCGTTGGTGTCTGGGAAACTTTGTATGTATGTGGACTTCTCATTTTGGGCCAAGTAACTTTAGCTTTTTCATAACAAAAAGAATAAATTTTAAATTGGAGCCAAGTATTCTTCACGTTTCTCTGCAAGCTTCCACTTGGGGAACTGGTGCCTCTGTTTTCTAGCTGCTTCCCTTTTCGTTTCCTGGAACAACAGGAGTCTGATTCAAATTCAAGGGGGCGTCCCCCCTCTCTTTCTCTTTTGTGGGTTTTCATTTTGTGTTTTGTTAAAACTTTAATTTTTCTGGGGGCCATAAAACAAATAAATGTTGACATCTGGTGATTTTTTTTATAGAAACCAAACCAAGTTGCATTGTGTGTTATTACACCCCTCAGGGTATAAAATCAGTTTCTGCACTAGTTTGGGTAACGTCCTAAGAACATAAGAAGAGCGCTGCTGGATCAAACCAATGATCCATCTAGCCCAGCATCCTGTCTCACACAGTGGCCAACCAGTTCCTCTGGAGGGTCAACAACAGGGCCTAGAGGCCGAGGCCTTCCCCTGACGTTGCCTCCTGGCTCTGGGATTCAGAGGCTTAGTGCCTCTGAAAGTAGAGGTTCCCCTCAGCTACCATGGCCAGCATCCATTGATAGACTTATCCTCCATGAATCTATCTAATCCCCTTTTAAAGCTATGTGTTCCTATGGCTATCGCTACATCCCCTGGCAGCAAGTTCCACATTTTAATCACTCTCTGTGTAAAGAAGTATTTCCTTTTGGCTGTGAGAATAAGCCCTGTTCATTCTTTGTATCTGGTACCTACTGCTGGGACAGGCGTCGTTTTTCTTGCCTTCCTGGTGATCGACCAGGGTCAAATCTTGGCCTGAGTGAAGGCTGAAGGAAAAGCAACAAGCTCTGCCTATAGAATAATTCTAAGGAATGAATGAGACCTCCCAGCTGATTATAGAATAATTCTTACATGTAACCAAAAACACACAGACCAGGAACAGGGAGCTGCTTAGGTGTCCAATACGGAGGCCTCTACCAAAGTCTCATGGTCTCTTGTCACTGGAGAAGGTGGCCGAAGAGCATTTCTTCACGTGAGGCTGCCTATATTGAGTCAGACTGATGGTCAAGGTAATTTAGACTGACAATGGTTCTCCAGGGACTCAGGCAGAGAAACAGTTTTCCCAAGAACCTGTACCTGAAGTTCTAACAAAAGGGATAGGCCAGGAGTTCCATACCCAGTACTTCCAGCATTTTCCAGAGGTCCTTTACCAGCTACATGGGGGCCCAACTGAGACTCTGGTTGTGATGTGAAGGATGGGAGGGGTGTTTTTTGAGTGTCGCACTAGGATCTGGAAGACCCAGATTTGGATCCCCACTCTTCCATGAAAGCTTGCTGAGTGGCCTTGTCACACATTTCAGCTTAGCCTACCTCATGGAGTTGTCGTGAGGACACAGCGGAGGAAGGGAGAATGATGAAGGAAATAAATTTGCTCTGTTCAGGTAAGGTTTTCCATTGGGCAAGATGGCTTCAGGAAGCAGCCGTGTTAAATTATGTTAAACAGTGGGTGGGGTGTGTTTTAAGTGCCATCAAACTGCTTCTGATTTCTGGTGACCCAATGAATTAATAACCTCCAAAATGTCCTATCGCTAACAGCCTTATTCAGGTCTTGCAGACTGAGGGCCGTGACTTCCTTGCTTGAGTCAATCCATCTCCTGATGGGCATTCCTCTTTTTCCTGCTGCCATCAGCTTTTCCTAGCATTGTCTTTTCCAGTGACCACACCCTACGTGTGGTGGTGGGGAGGCTTAGACTCTTCCCTCCCTTTTGGGCTGTGTTACTGAACTGAATTGGGCCCCTGCACACGCCTGGCTAGATGAATTGGAATTCCCAGCACACTGCCTGGTTAGACCCTTCTGTCCTTGAAACTGAACACATCAGGGGTTGAACTTGGATCACATGCTTTGCCAACCAGGAAGGGCGTGTTCCTAAAAGCATCATAGTCTTTGGGGTGGGAGATGGGGGCCATGGCTCGGTGGTAGAGCATCTGCTTTGTATGTGGGAGGCTCCAGGTTCAGTCCCAGCATCTCAGCTTAAAGGCTGTAGTAGCTAGTGATGCGAAAGAAGAAGAGTTGGCTCCAGAGCAAACTAATTTATGGAGTAGCCAAGTTGCTTACTCACAGCTTGAGAGCCAGTTTGGTATAGTGGTTAAGAGCACAGACTCTAATCTGAGAGAACTGGGTTTGATTCCCCACTCCTCCACATGCAGCTGCTGGTGTGACATAAGAGAAGCCAATGTTGAATCAGGCCAATGGCCCATCTAGTCCAACACTCTGTCACACAGCGGTCAAAATATACCAGGTACCATCAGGAGGTCCAGCAGTGGGGCCAGGACACTAGAAGCCCTCCCACTGCTGCCCCCTCCAGCATCAAGAATAGAGTGCATCACCTGCCCCAGACTGAGAGTTCCCATCTATACCCTGTGGCTAATAGCCACTGATGGACTTCTGCCCCATATGTTTATCTAATTCCTTCTTGAAACTGTCCATGCTTGTAGCTGCCACCACCTCCTGTGGCAGTGAATTCCATGTGTTAATCACTCTTTGGGTGAAGAAGGACTTCCTTTTATCTGTTCTAACCCGACTGCTCAGCAATTTCATGGAGTGCCTCCGAGTTCTTGTATTGTGAGAAAGGGAGAAAAGTACTTCTTTCTCAACCTGCTCAATCCCATTCATAATCTTATAAACCTCGATCATGCCACCCCTCAGCCGTCGTTTCTCCAAGCTAAAGAGCCCCAAGCATTTTAACCTTTCTTCATAGGGAAGGTGTTCCAACCCTTTTATCAGTCTAGTTGCCCTTGGACTAGTCATAAATTCTCTCAGAGATGTTCTCTCAAGGACAGTTCTCAAGAGAGTTTTCTCAGCCTACCTCACAGGGTGTCTGTTGGGGGAAGGGGAAGGGATTGTAAGCAGCTCTGAGACTCCTTCAGGTAGTGAAGGGTAGGGTATAAACCCAGTCTCCTTATATAGCCAGCCCTCCAGTACCCAAAAGGGTCTCAGAGCAGCTTACATTCTCCTTCCCTTTCTCTCCGCCCAACAGACGCCCTGTGAGGCAGATGGGGCTGACCGAGCTCTGAGAGAACTGGGACTGGCCCAAAGTTACCCAGCTGGCAGCATGTGGAGGAGTGGAGAATTGAACCCAGTTCTCCAGATTGGAGTCTGCCGCTCTTAACCACTACCCCACAGCTGACCCATGAGAGTGGAGAGTCCTGCCGGTCAGAGTAGACAATTACCTTGATAGACGTGAGGATCAGAGTCTGTATGAGGCAGCTTCATGTGAGTGGCAGATCATGGATCACAGGCTGTCCTGGGCGTCATATTTGGTCCCCACACCTCCAGTTGCCTTACTTACATTCTGTCTCTCTTCTCAAGTATATGCATGGAAGGGGGGGGGAGTGTGGGACTTTCTCTGGGTCCATCAGTAGCTATTAGCCACAAGGTATAGAGAGGCACTCTTGGTCAGGGCAAGTGGTGCTCTCTATTCTCGGTGCTTGTAGGTGGGGCAATAGTGGGAGGGCTTCTAATGTCCTGGCCCCACTGCTGGACCTCCTGATGGCACCTGGTATATTTTGGCCACTGTGTGACAGTGTTGGACTCGGCCATTGGCCTGATCCAGCATTGGCTTCTCTTATGTTCTTATAGGTGCACATGCCAATATTCTCACAAGCTTTCTAAAATGAGAACTGCTGCTTCAATCCTGTCTGGACATTAAGCCCTGTGATCTGGAAGCTCATAACCCAAATTCCAGATCAGTGGAGAACTGCTTGCAGTTAGCCAGTAACATGGGGCACTGATTCTGTATATGTGCAGATCTTTTCAAATGTTCTAAAGCTGTTGAAAAAAAAGTTCTAGGGGCATGGGTCTCCAGTTGCTTACTTTTTGCTGTTCAGTTACACAGTCAAGTCTGACTCTCCCGACCCCATGGACCGTATCACGCTAGGCCCTCCTGTCTTCCACCATCCTCCGGAGTTTGCTTAATTTCATGTCCGTTGCCTCAATAACACTGTCTAACCATCTCATCCTTTGCCATCCCCTTCTTCTTCGACCTTCAGTCTTTCCCAGCATCAGGGTCTTCTCCAGTGAGTGCTCCCTTCTCATTTGGTGGCCAAAGTATTTGAGCTTCAGCTTCAGTATATGTTGCTTACTAGTGGAAGCCTGTTTGGTGTTCAGCATATCCATTTTGTGTGCAGGCCAGTGCAAGATCTGGAAGTGTGTTTCTATTGCCCACAGGACCATGTTCTCTGATTCTGAACAAATGCAGAAATTAATCCTGGAGGCATGGAATTTGGCACCCTCAGAATCTGCATATTCCGAGTTTCCAGCCCCTAAGGTGTACGTGTGGGCTTCATCAGATGAAATCTTAGAAACTGGAACAGGGAGCGTGGCAGGATTTTTGTTCCCCCACATTGTCTGAAGGTGGAGCCTTAGGAGCATAGTGTCTACACAGCACTGAGCGTACATTGGAGGCTCTTTGTGTGTGTGTTCTGTTCAAAGAAAATCTGGAACTCAGCATCCTTTTAGCCTAGATAGTTTCCAACTCCTGCTGAGCAGGAGAATATGGAAAGGTAGTGTGGGTGGAGATAAGTGTATTGGTTCAACCCACTGTTCTGACACCCACACGATTGTTCTACGTACTAATGAATGCTGGAGGTTGACCTGCATCTCTTGTTCATACCAGCCTTGGGTTGGACAAAGATCAGAAGGCAATCATTCCGAAACCGTGCGCTAAGAGAGAACTGCCAATTTGCCTTTGGAGGAATAAATGATATGGATGGTTGCTCTGAGACCAAAGTACCCAATTGCCCACAGAGGAGGCTGTTTGTTGCATCTCTGTTGGATTTGCTCCCCCCAGCCTTGACACTGTCAGAGCTAGATAAGTTTTGGTGTACTTCTGCTTTAGGTGTAACTGAATAATTCCCACCTGTTGGGTTGTGGAAGTAATTTGTCCTTAGACGAGGCTGCCCTATGTATCTCTGCATGAGTCACTGCTTCAGGCTTGCCTATTTCCAAGGGTTTTTTCTTTTAAAAAAACCAAAAAACAGGCAATGGGCTTGTTCTCGTCGGGCACTGATGCAGAGCAGTGCTTTCTGAGATGTGAGCAACGCACAGCCACTGGATCTTAAATCATCTTTATTGAACTCCCCATGCATACAGAAGATCATGTACTCACAATCTAGCTGATAGCTGGCTGGAAAAGTTACATCTTGTGATCTAAGTGATCTCTTTTGGCCGTGTTCGTGGGAAGAGATGCATTTCCCCCTCAACTTGTAATTAACGGTAGACAAAGAAAAACGGAAAAGAACCATAAACTCTAAGCTACGCGCCTCTGGGCTCAGGAAATTGCCCTAATGAACTAATCAGAGGGGACATAGGCTAGGGGACTACAATTCCCAAGGGGCAACAGGTCTTAAAGATACACAGCAGTCTTACTGAACTACTAATACTTATCATTAACACTGACTGGGGGCAGCACAGGGCTCATCTTTCGGGTGGGCAAACCTTTTCTGGTGTCAGTGAAATGAGTAAATTTAGTTCAGAAAGATGGTGCCTGGGCTATCTGGAAGTAAGTGATATGTAGCCTATATTGAACTTAGAGGGGTACTTTTTTCTACCCTTATCAATTCCTTAATGAAAGATGTAGAGTGAAGATACCTGTAAAATGGGCACAAATGCTAGATGCTCCTAGTGAATCGACAGGGATCCTTTCTCACTTGATCCTAGTGCCAGCCTTATACATTCCCTCCCACCGAAGCAAGACTTCAGCTTCATACGAAGTGGAATGAGGGGACAGCGTGGACTGTACCATTTTAGAGTCCAGAGGGAGGGATACCATTTTGAATGCTCCCCAAACCGGAGAAAAGTCCTTGCAAGAGAGGAGAAGAGGAGATTGGATTTATATCCTGCCCTTCACTTGGAGTCTCAGAGCAGCTTATAAACTCCTTTCCCTTCCCCTCCCCACAACAGACACAGCAAGGAGAGGTGTTCTGGTTAAGCCTGATCCCTGCCCTGTTAGTTTTCTATCCCCAGGGTGCTTCTTACACACAGTCAGGGGTCTTTTGGGGGGGGAGTGCACCAAGTTTCAAGAACATTGGATCAGGGGGTCCAATTCTATGGACCCCCAAACAGGTTGCCCCTATTCCCTCCATTGTTCTCTATGGTTCTCTTTTTCCCACCATAGAGAACAATGGAGGGAATAGGGGCAACCTGTTTGGGGGCCCATAGAATTGGACCCCCTGGTCCAATGTTCGTGAAACTTGGTAGGTATCTTGGGGAGAGGTTCCATCAGCTACCCTGTGAGTTTGGAGCCTCTCCCTCAAACCCCCAGAAGATACCCTATGTTTTCACCATTGACGTCAATGATCCATAGGATATAATGGGGCCGAATTACTGTCAAATTTCTTTCATTCCCTCCTTTCCTTCTCTTTTTTTCCCTCTTTCCCTCCTTCTCTTTCCCTCCTTCTCTTTCCCTCCTTCTTTCTTTCTTTCTTTCTTTCTTTCTTTCTTTCTTTCTTTCTTTCTTTCTTTCTTTCTTTCTTTCTTTCTTTCTTTCTTTCTTTCTTTCTTTCTTTCTTTCTTTCTTTCTTTCCCACCTTCTTCTCTTCTCTTTTTCCTCCTTTCCCTGTTTCCCTTCTTCTTCCCTCTCTTTCTTTCCCTCTAATCTCTCTCTTTCCTTCCCTCTTTCCTCCTTCTGTGGCCCAACTCTAGTGAGAAGGAATTTAAACTTTAAACCCCTTCTCTTTTAGCTCCCCCACCCAGACTAGCTGGGGAAGGGAAGGCTTTTGAAGATGCCTCCCCCCCCTTTTGCTTCCCCTTCTGACATCACTTCTGGTGATGTTAGGGAGCGTGGCATGTGCTAATAGCCTAATAGCTCATTAGCATACCATATGCTAATGAGCTCCTGCAGCTGTTTTTCTATGAAAAGACCCCAGCATACAGTACAGGGGGAGGGAATAGAAACACTATTTCTGCCTTCATCCTATCCCCTCTGGCTTCTCCCGTTTCATTCCCATCTTGTTCTAGAGCATGTCAACCAGTGCAAGTGGCACATGAAATGTTGAAGGGGCAATTAGCTTGCTGGTTGCTTGTACCAAGGCTGTGCCAGAGAGTGTGGCAGAGTGGTCAGCTTTTTAACTGTAGCTGTGCCTTTAACAGAGTGATATGCAGGTATTATAGGTGACCATATTTATGTCCCTGTGGAAACACTTAACCTGTGGATATCAGGATGCTGTTAGAAATAGAGGAGAACCCTGAGTAGAAGTATCTTTTTTTCCTGTTTGAAAATGATTGTGAATGTGTGCATAACTTGTTCTCCTGAGATTGTATCTTGTTTATACAATAACCATGGTAGCAGGTCTTAAACTTTGTTGAGGAGGAAGGAGCTAAAACCCTTCAGTCTCTGGACCAGAGCCGGGGTGGGAGGAGCTTGGGTTGCCAGTCAACCACGGAAAAATCCCTATCTGGACTTCTCTTGTGCCCGTAAGAGCAACTGGATATGTCAAAATCAACAGGCGCTGCACCACAGAGGCAAGCAAATATTGCTTGCTCAATAGCAGATTCTGGATATGCACAGTGCTCTGCTTCTAAAGTCACAGCTGCAGGAGCCAGTTCAAAAAACTGACAACCCCAATGGAGGAACCTTTTGTAACTGGGCTTGGAGTACTATCATGTTTTTCTGTGATTCTACATTTGTGTAGTATGAGTGGGAATATAAAGATTTTTTATATAGGTTTTTTCTTCTTGATTGTTCATATTCATATTTTTTCTTGGTTTTCTGGATTCCTCTTTTAAGTAATATTTTATTAGGATATAAGGAAGGCCAGTTATATTGAAGACTTTACTCTTGTAGGTCTGATATTGTTAGCAGACAACATAATAGGTACAAAGTTCATGATTCTGTCGTTCTTAAGGGCAAAACTTTGCAATGTCTGGGTCAGATAAGATTTTGGTCTCATATCAAGAACAACAAACACTTTTGTTTAGGATATGAAGAATCCTTGCCCATTATCATTTAGGTTAGGTTAAGTAAACACTTAGGTTTTACGTAGATTTGATGTAAATATGTTTCTTTACATCTGACAAATCAGAGGCTTATTATTCAAATGACCACTGTCTTTTGTAACCAATTATGCTTTTTGAATATTGTTTTTTTGATGATGTCAGTCCATGTATAAAATATCATGTATTTCCTGAATATGCTCAGAATATGTTCAAGAAGAAGAAGAAGATGAAGAAGAAGAAGAAAAAGAAGAAAGTAGTCAATTTTTTGATGAGTTATTTGGTCTAATTGTTTTCCTGTTAATTGAAGCCTATCTCCCAAATATGCTGAGAAGAAAGTAGTCAATTTTGGATGGACTATTTGGTCCAACTGTTTTCCTGTTAATTGAAATAAAAACATAGAACTTCCTCCTCATTTGACTTCATTTTTGACATGGAATCAAATATGTACAACAAATTTGGCGCCCACCACGGGGCTTTCCTGCTGGTGATTTGGATTTTTGTTGCTGAAGCGGGGGGGGGGGGGCGGATGCCCAGGGGTGAGGTGCACCTGGCTGTTTTTTCCAGCTATCCTTGGGTCTCAGGCCTGCTCGTGGAGGTGGCTGTCTTGAGCATCAGCAGGTGGATCCTTGAAGTCCAGTGACGAAGAATCAGTTTTCTGTAAGCCGGCAAAAGAGGTACCTTTTTGGGTGGGTCTGTAAATCCTTTGTCAGTCTTCCTTACAGAGGGAGCAGGGGTGTGCCACCTGAGGGGTTTCTGGGTTTTGAAGTATTTAAAAGATTAGCATTTTAAAGTATTGGGACAATTTGGTTTTATAATGGCTGGGTTCCTCTGGTGTTTGTGGTTTGTTGTGTGTGTCTCCCTTTTGTGGTCTTGTCTCCCTTGTCAGTGGGCTGTGTGTTGTTTTGTGCTAAGATGGGGAACTGGGGACGGGGGGGAGTTAGTTTAAGGTTTGTGTCTCTTTTTCTTATCATAGAAGTAAGATAAAAGGTTTTAAGTTTCCTTTGTGATCAGCCTGTGTGAATGTGCTCTCCTGTCTTGTTTTTACCCTTGTGTTAAACTCTTTGTGATCCAGCAGTGGCAGCCCACTTCAAATCACCAGTGATTTTAGTTTGTTTTTGTTTCATAGAATCAGAATCATAGAATGTTAGAGTTGGAAGGGACCTTGCAGGCCATCTAGTCCAACCCCCTGCACTCTGCAGGAACACAGCCTAAACCCCTACATACCTACAACATACCCAAAAGATGGTTGTCCAGTCTCGTCTTGAAAACGTCCAGTGAAGGAGCATCCACCACCTCCTGAGGCAGTCTGTTCCACTGCTCAACCACTCTTACAGTCAGGAAGTTTCTCCTGATATTAAGCCGGTATTGACTCCCTTGTAATTTCCACCCATTAGATCTAGTCTTGCAGTCCGGAGCAAGAGAGAATAGATCTGCTCCATCTTCTACATGACAGCCCTTCAAATACTTGAAGACTGCAATCATGTCCCCTCTAAGCCTTCTCTTTCCCAGGCTAAACATACCCAACTCCCTCAGCCTTTCATCATAAGACTTGGACTCCAACCCTCTCACCATCCTGGTCGCCCTCCTCTGGACCCGCTCGAGTTTGTCAACATCCTTCCTAAAGTGTGGTGCCCAAAACTGGACACAGTACTCCAGGCGGGGCCTGACCATAGCAGAATACAGCGGAACTACCACCTCCCGTGATCTGGTTGTCTGATAGGTTTTGTGTATCGCTGCCTTATCTGTGTGGCTTTTTTCATGAAGTAACTTTCTTCCTTTTTTCTGTGGTCTGCAGATCTGACAAATCCACATACAACGTTGGTTGCTTTAGTTTGTGTGCAATTCCTTAGTGTCCAGTAGTAGCACATTTTGGCTGGATGCAGCCTGGCAAGTGACGGGGGGACAATTTTAACCCTCTCCCCTTTGCTGCCCTGGCTGCCTCCACCCAATCCAGCTATACCTCCCTGTCACAAGGATGGAGCGTGCTGCTGGCGGTTTCGCCCGGCTGGAGACATGGGGGAGGGTGCATCGCAGACCGTTTGCTCTGTGGATACCCTGATCTTATGAGATCCTGGCATATATGTAATATGACCAAGTTTGAATCTTTTGTGTGAAAATGTCTCCGATGTTTGTCTTAAGAATGTATTTGAGATTGCAGGAGAGAAGATATTTAAGACCTTGTCTTTCTCTCACCCCTCCGCCCTCGTCTCTCTCTGGCGCCGAGGTGGAGGGTGTCCCAAAGAAACTGATTTTATTAAGTTACAAGATATAGTCTTGCCTTACACGGCAGGGTGAAGAATTTTTGTTTAGTGGTTTAACATTTGAGAAATAAGTATGCCTGTTCTTAACACGGTTGCAATACTGAAATCATCAGCAATGATAAGTTGGGAAAACCCTAGGAGTTTTCCTTAACCTCAGACGGGAGGTTTTTCGGGGGATTCCGGGAACTTCTCTGTAATCTGTCTCCAGCAACCTGCTTGTTTCCATCTACAGGCATTGTTTTAATAGTTTTAACTTGGTTGCCCCAGGCAGCTACAGTCGTTGCCCTGGTGACAACCTTGGGCTCCTTCTAGCTACTCTGCCGGGAGGAGTGCAGGGCTCTTGCCAAATTGTGGTTCTGGAATGTAATAGGGGAGAACAGTGAAGAGAAGTGTTAAATCCAACAAGAAAGGAGTCCCTGTCACCACTGGACGGCCTTCTTGTTGGAGAGCAGTCACCATTAAGAGCCCGCATGGTTGGAAAAGTCCAGGATTTGATCTTGGACATAATGTAATGTGAAAATCGAGCAATCAGTTGCAGCTCTACGTCTGTAGACATTCATTTATTTGGTATAAAGAAATTTTGTTGTTAAAAACTTAGCCATTCATTTTAAAAGAGTTACAAGATTAAATTCAGCAATTCTCTTGCCACTTCCTGTAGGGGAGGGGGAAGAGAGCATACCTTCTGGCTAATTTAAATAAGCACCCTCCCCTCCATTCATTGATGTTTGCTTTAATTTGGCAGTGTATAGTTGGAGGTTATTATTAATGATATATGGGGTTAAAAGAATGATTACAATTGGGCTTTAAAAGGCAGCTCCTTGCTAGAGGGGACCCGTTGGAGAATCCAGAACTGAAGAGTACTGAGACTGACGAGTTATTTCAGCTCTCACATACTTTATTAGAACAGGAACAAGACAGCTAAGCCGGCTCGCAGGCCGGCTTTTATTCCCAAGTGAACCCACACCCCAAACACACACAACACCCGTGATTTGCTATTTACAGTTAATTGAGTTACCCCGAGCTCCTTGATTGGAAGAATGCGAGGAGCCTACAATCTATTGTCTAAGGGAACGAAGCTCAGGCCCTTTGCCTGACCGCATGGCGGACTGGTCCGAACCAGTCCGAATGCATGGTTGCCCCGAGTCCATGTTTCTCCATGGATACACTACACCCCTCCCCCCTTGGTCCGTGAGGCACCCACAGACAAAGTCCTTTAGATAGGTGGGAGGCTTCTGAACCCTTGTTGAGCACCGGATAGCCGGAGCAGGTGAAGATGCCGGCGCCGGGGTGCTGGTTGGGGACCTTACCGGTGTCGGTGACCGTGGAGAGGCTGGCGAGGCATTCCCCACGACGGTTGGGGCGTCTGGAGACGGGGTGATGGGTGCAGTGGCCGAGCTGTCCGCCTGGCTGGATTCTTGCAGTGTTTGCGGAGGCTGTGGGTCTATTACCTCGGATGGTTCGGGGTCCTCGTAGTCGTCCGGCTCCCGTGGCGCCACCTGTCGGCGGAGCTGGTCGATGTGGCGGTGTAGCACGGTGCCATCCTCGCAGGAGACCTCATACGAGTGGGGTCCCTTGACCCCTACCACCCTGGCCGGGATCCATGGCGGGCCCGAAGTGCAGCTCCTGGCATAGACGGGATCCTCCAGGCAGAACCCTGTGCTTGCTTCCTGGTCCTCTGTGTCCAGCTCATGCTCCGGGGCCCGATCTGGGTGTAGCCTGTCCAAGCGTGATGTGAGACGGCGACCCAGGAGAAGTTCTGCCGAGCTGTGTCCAGTGGTGGCGTGCGGGATTATGCGCTGCCCAAACAGGAATGAAGCCAGTTTGTACTCCCAGTCCAAGGAGTCGATCCGCCGTAGTGCTTCCTTTGTGGTGCGGACCATCCGCTCGGCTTGCCCATTCGTGGCGGGGTGGAACGGCACGGGACGCACGTGCCAGATGCCGTAGTAAGCGGTGAAGTCCTGGAACTCCCGGGAGGTAAAAGCAGTGCTGTTGTTGGTGACCAGTGTGTCCAGGAGGCCCTGAGTGCTGAAGATCAGCCACATGGCCCTGATGGCAGATTTCGAGGAGGTGGACGATACCGGGATGACCTCTAGCCATTTGCTGTAGGCGTCGACTAGTATAAAGAAAATCTGCCTCTGGAATGGCCCCGCGAAATCCAGGTGAAGCCGGGACCAGGGACGATGGGAGGACTCCCAGGCTCTCTCTGGAGCACGCGGTGGGTCAGGGCGTGAGGCCTGGCAGGGCTGGCATCTTTTTACTTTGTCCTCAATGTCCTTGTTGAGGCCCAGCCACCAGACGTAGCTTTGTGCTAACAGCTTTATTCGGACCACCCCTGGGTGATATTCATGTAGCGCCTCTAGAACACGTTGTTGCAGCAGCGCTGGAATCACCACCCGGCCTCCCCACATTAAGCACCCCTTGTAAAGGGACAGTTCGTGTTTACGGGTACTGAATGGGGCAAACTCGGGGCCCTCCTTGGCCACTGGCCACCCCCTCCCCACCCAGTCCACGACTCGGCAGAGAACAGGATCCCAAGCCGTGTGGCGGGCCACCTCCCGCACATGGACTGGACTGTCGGGGAGCATCTCCACGAGGGCGATCAGATGCTCGGGTGTGGGGTCAGGGTCCGCGGACAGCAGGGGCAGGCGGCTAAGGGCGTTTGCGTGCCCCATCACCTTCCTGGGTCTGTGGGTGAGGGAGTAAGAGTACCCCGCCAGGAAAATGGACCATCGCAGGACCTGGGGGGATACCATTTGCGGGGTCTGGCAATCCACAGCGAGGAGTCCCAGCTTTGTGGTTGTTGATGATTTCGAAGGGCCGGCCGTAGAGGTAGTGATGAAAATTCTGGACCCCCGCCACAATAGCCAGCACCTCTTTATCGATTTGCGCATAGTTGTGCTCTGCCGACGACAAGGTCCACAAGTAGTACGTGACAGGGACCTCCCGGCTGTCTGCAACCAGTGGCCCAGGACCGCCCTGACCCCTTAGGGGGAGGCGTCGCAGGCGAGGACCACCGGAAGCGACTCCGAGAAGTGGTGAAGGACCGCGTTTGAGACCAGCAAGTCCTTGACACTTTGGAATGCCGCCGCGTGCTTAGGTCCCCAGACCCAAGGCGCATCTTTGTCGAGGAGGCAGTGGAGCGGCTCCGCCACGGCCACCTTGAGGGACAGGAATGCATGATAAAAATTGAGCAGGCCGAGGAAAGCCTGCAATTCAGCCTTGGAGGAGGGCAGGGGTGTGTGCGTGATGGCTTTCACCTTGTCTGTGGAGTGGATCCCTTGTGCGTCCACAGCGAACCCCAGGAACTCGATGCGGGGCACACCAAGGAGGCATTTCTCCTTCTTTACTTTCAGCCCGGCGTCGTCAAATCTCTGTAGGACCTGACGGAGGCAATCCGCGAAGGAGGAGGTGTCCGGCGCCGCGACGATGACATTGTCTAGAAAGGGCTGTACTCCGGGGATGCCTTTTAGGAGAGTCCATAAAAGATTGGAAAATCCCGGGAGCTACACAAACCCCAGACTGAAGCCTCGTGACCCAGAAGGCCCCCTTGTGCGTGGCAATTGTCTGGGCCTCTGCTGCAGCGGCGTCAATGGGCAGCTGTTGGTAAGCCTGTGCCAGGTCGAGCTTACCAAAGACCTTGGCCCCTGCCGGCGAAGCAAGGACGTGGCTTACCACCGGGACCGGGTACGCGTGGTCCTGCAAGGCCTTGTTTATTGTGCACTTGTAGTCGGCACAAATGCGCATGTCCCCGTTAGGTTTGACGGGTGTTACTATGGGGGTCTCCCAGCGTGCAGATGCGACCGGCTCCAACACCCCTTGCGCCACCAGGCAATCGAGCTTTGCCTCAATTTTCGCTCACATCGCAATGGGGGGAACCCTAGCCTTTATCCGAATAGGCCGTACTGCCGGGTCCAGATCCAGCGAAATGGGGTCCCCGGTGTATTTTCCTAGAGTCCCGTCAAACACCTTGGGGAATTCCCGGCACACCACTTCCCAGTCCGCCGTTCGAATCTGGTTCAACCCCGTTATCTGGAGACCCAGGGGTTTGAACCACAAGAGTCCCAATAGGCTGGAGAGCCCTCCCTCCACCACCAACAGGTCCAGGGTGCCCGAGAACCCTTTGAATTGGACCTTGAACTTGCCCCAGCCCCGGACGGCCACAGGGTTCTTATTAAAGTCCCGCAAAACCAGACCCTGTGGCTTGTGCAACTGGGGTCCCCCATTCGGTCATAGGGCATGGAGGGTCTCCGTCGATATGATTGAAAACGAGGACCCCGAATCAATCTCCATTTCACAGGGGGACCCTTCAATCCAGACAGTCACATGCACTTTGTCTGGGCTGTTAGGGGGCAAGTTACATACCGTTTGTTGGTGGTGGACCAAAACGGTGTGCAGATCATCAGCTTCGAGGTGCGCCGTGAGGGTTGTCCATTGGCCTTTGGAGCAGCAGACCTTCTCGATGTGCCCCGTTGTGTTGCACGCCCTGCAGATCGCGGTGCGGAATCGACAGGTCCGTCGCTCGTGAGCATTGCCGCAGCTCGCGCAGGCTACTGATGGTTGAGGCTTGGTTTCTTGGGTCCGCTGAGGGTGCTGGGACGGTCGGTGGCGTACCTGGAGTACCTCCTCATCGTCCAATACGTTGGACCTGTGCATCGCTTGTGTACGGTGGACCGCGGAGCCGAGGCGGTCTTGGTGGGCCTTTTCATAAGCCGCAGCCTCCTGGATGGCCTTATCCAAGGTGAGGTCGTTGTTGCTGGCCAGTTTCTGCCACAGTTTGGGCTCGCGGAGGCCTACGAGGAACTGGTTGAGCAGCGTGTCCGCAATGCTTGGGAACTCGCATCTTGTGGCTGCTCACCGAAGGCCCGCCAGAAAATCTGTGGTGGACTCTTCTGGCCCCTGGACCCTTGCGAAGAACCCCAGCTGCTCCACGAACTTGGTGGGCTTGGGGGAGAAGTTGTCCGTTAGAGCCTCCACTAGCACTGCATAAGACTCTCCCTTGGTGGTCTTGGGGTTGATGAGATCCCACAGGAAAAGGAGGGTGTCTGTGCCGCAGACGCTGAGGAATAGGGCCTTCTTCTTTGCCACGTCCATCACATCGTGGTAACTGAAATGGTTCTCCAGGGTCTCCAACCAGGTGTCCCATTTCTGAGGCTGGGAGATGTTGAAGGCTTGGAGGTGAACTGGAGGCGCGGCCATCTTACCACGGTTAGGCAAGTTGTAGTGGCCGGGTACGAATGTCAAAGCCGGGTGGGAGGCACGCTGCCCTCGGGGTCAGCGGCAAGGCTCGGGAGCAGTGCGGTGAGCGGCTGGCTTGGTGCGAAGCTCGGGAGCGTTGGTGGCTTTGGGTGCGGTGAACGGTGTGTTGCTGCTCTCAGGGTCAGCGGTGCGATGCTCAGGAGCGGTGCGATGAGTGGCGGGGCTCGATGCGATGCTCTTCTTCGTGGTCGTTGTTCATGGAGAGAGTTGTCATCCCATCCTCGTTGCCAGTGAAAAGTACTGAGACTGACGAGTGATTTCAGCTCTCACATACTTTATTAGAACAGGAACAAGACAACTAAGCTGGCTCGCAGGCCAGCTTTTATTCCCAAGTGAACCCACACCCCAAACACACACAACACCTGTGATTTGCTATTTACAATTAATTGAGTTACCCCGGGCTCCTTGATTGGAAGAATGCGAGGAGCCTACAATCTGTTGTCTAAGGGAACGAAGCTCAGGCCCTTTGCCTGACCGCATGGCGGACTGGTCCGGACCAGTACGAGCACATGGTTGCCCCGAGTCCATGTTTCTCCGTGGATACACTACAGGAACTCTAAGGGGTTATCACAGCCAGAGAAAGCTGCTATAAACTGTAATAAAATGGGGGAGGTTTTAGCTAGTTTGTATAACCTGGCCCGGGAGACATTCCCGTTCCAGTGGGACCCACCCCTTTGCATTTTGTGTCCTTACAGGTAAGCTTTGAAGCCTGTACTTGCACTACACTTTTGACAGTGCACAACCAGCACTCTTACTATTCCAGCTTTGTTCCCGTTTCATTCCTGTGTGTTCCAGAACTATTCCAGCTTTGTTCCTGAACAATAAATTTTGCAAGCAGCCAGCCGACACAAAACTCTTTATATCAGCAAGAGATTCCAGTGATAGTGACAGCGACTGTAGTGACCCTAGTGAATATTTTTGGGTTTTCATTTTGTTGTACTCATTTTTATGTTGATGTATATGAGCAGGACTATCAAAAAGAATATTTAACTATTATATTTGTATGTGCTTACCAAACAAATTTGGTGTATAAAAAGTTTATTGGGCCAAAATATATAGTGTCCCCAATTTACTGGAGTGTGAATGATAGAAGGAAACAATGGCACTTTGCTTCTCCTTGGTACCCTTCCCTACCCCATATATCCAAAGGTATCTGACCAGGTGGGAGAACTGTTAGAGTAGGTTTGTGCGGATTGTTTTTAGATGTAGTTTCAGGTTTAAGTTTGAAGGAAACAGTAAGTTGAAAATGGTAGGAGATATGCAGGGCCGGCCCCAGGTGTCTGGGTGCCCTAGGCAGGACAGCCTGGGGCGCCCACCCCACTGGGGATGCCAACCTCCTGGTGTGGCCTGGAGATGGCCCAGCACCAGGAGAGCCGGGGAAGGGGCAGGCTTAGAACGCCCGCCCCTTCCCTTTCAGTGGTGGTGGCGCGGCTCTCCCGGGTGCCTCGCAGCTGCGAGGCGCCCGGTAGAGCTGGGGAAGGGGTGCCGGGTGGGCTTAAAACGCCCGCCCCTTCCCTCCCAGCGGTGGCACCGGCTTTTCTGGGTGCCTTGCAGCCGTGAGGCACCCAGGAAAGCCAAGGCTGCCGGTGCTGGGCGGCCCGGGGGGCTTTTCATGGGGGGGCATTTTGGCGCCCCTGCAGGGCCGGCACCCTAGGCGAGCACCTAGCTCGCCTAGTGGGCGAGCCAGCCCTGGAGATATGTCATTTTATAGTAGTTTATCTGACATGCTTTGCTACTGGGCTGGAACATCCATATAGAAAAAGGGGGCAATTCAATGATCATTAACCAAACTTTATGGTATATGCAAGCAAGAAGGTCTGTTAGGGCCAAATGGGGGTGTACCGTCAAATTCAGTTTAACTTCACAGGGACTTGGCAATGCCAGCATTCCAGTTTATGTAATCATAGTCAAGCATATTCAGCACCAATTGCAACCATGTTCAGAAAACCATTTTGTTTAAGGGGGAGCCTTTGAAGTGCTCCATAGAATGATGATGTGCGCGTGTTCAAGAAGAATCAATGGATAGAGGTATACCATATGAAATGTTAACATGTATGACTTTATATGATAAGACTATGTTTATGTCCAGAACCCTACAAAAAAAAAGAAGTTAGTATGTTATTCTTGTGAATGCAAATTTCTAGAATATTCTTCATTTGCGATATGAATGCTTTCAAGGCCTTTCCCTATGCAAGTAATTATGAAAACATACCATGTTTTTATTTATTTATTTTGAGATTTTGGGGTTTTCTTGGATTTTGTGGTTGTATTCTATGCCTTCCTTTTTGGTTTGTCTTGTTGCTAGGCATTCCCATTATCTATTTCCTGAGGGAATTACATTATGATGCACTCATTATCACATAGAGATTGATAGTGGTAGCAGTGAGCCTGTATTTGGTCACTGTACCAAAGGGGGGACTTGTAGTATGAGTGGGAATATAAAGATTTTTTATATAGGTTTTTTCTTCTTGATTGTTCATATTCATATTTTTTCTTGGTTTTCTGGATTCCTCTTAAGTAATATTTTATTAGGATATAAGGAAGGCCTGTTATATTGAAGACTTTACTCTTGTAGGTCTGATATTGTTAGCAGACAACATAATAGGTACAAAGTTCATGATTCTGTCGTTCTTAAGGGCAAAACTTTGCAATGTCTGGGTCAGATAAGATTTTGGTCTCATATCAAGAACAACAAACACTTTTGTTTAGGATATGAAGAATCCTTGCCCATTATCATTTAGGTTAGGTTAGGTAAACACTTAGGTTTTACGTAGATTTGATGTAAATATGTTTCTTTACATCTGACAAATCAGAGGCTTATTATTCAAATGACCACTGTCTTTTGTAACCAATTATGCTTTTTGAATATTGTTTTTTTGATGATGTCAGTCCATGTATAAAATATCATGTATTTCCTGAATATGCTCAGAATATGTTCAAGAAGAAGAAGAAGATGAAGAAGAAGAAGAAAAAGAAGAAAGTAGTCAATTTTTTGATGAGTTATTTGGTCTAATTGTTTTCCTGTTAATTGAAGCCTATCTCCCAAATATGCTGAGAAGGAAGGGTGTCAATTTTGGATGGACTATTTGTTCCAACTGTTTTCCTGTTAATTGAAATAAAAACATAGAACTTCCTCCTCATTTGACTTCATTTTTGACATGGAATCAAATATGTACAACATTTGCGCACACTGTAGTTTCAGTGAACACTGAGATGTTGCTACATTTTCCCCTGTCAGAGCTGTGCCTTAAATAATCAAAGAACAGGCACCATTTCAGTGGATGTGGCTTTCTTGAGCATGGAGCATAGGACATAGTTGGTGTTTGAAGCTCCATACATACATCTGGTGTTCAGGTGGCAGTTATGGGTGTAGGAGCTCTCCTGGGAGAAAAAGGTGGCAATCTTCCCTCCCTGTGGAGAGCCAGGCCAGTGATGTATCCAAATGAATGAAAGGAATGGGATTTAAATCTCTATCTGATGCTGAAGGCTAGAACTATCGACTCTCCAATGAAGCTGTTTCCTGGTGTCTAACTGGATGTCAGCAGTTAATACCACCTTCTACGCTGATGGATTTATTAAAGCTTGCACAGACTCTCCTATTCATGCCTGTTGTTGTTGTTGTTCAGTCGCACAGTCGAGTCCGACTCTTTGCGACCCCATGGACCAGATCACGCCAGGCCCTCCTGTCTTCCGCTGTCCGCTGAAGTTTGCTCAATTTCATGTTCGTTGCATCGATGACACTGTCTAACCATCTCATCCTTTGCCGTCCCCTTCTTCTTTGACCTTCAATCTTTCCCAGCATCAGGGTCTTCTCCAGTGAACGCTCCCTTCTCATTTGGTGGCCAAAGTATTTGAGCTTCAGCTTCAGGATCTGGCCTTCCAGGGAACAATCAGGGTTGATTTCTTTTAGGATTGACTGATTTGATCTCCTGGCAGTCCAAGGGACTCTCAAGAGTCTTCTCCAGCACCATAGTTCAAAAGAATCTATTATTTGGCGCTCGGCCTTCCTTATAGTCCAACTCTCACAGCCATACATTACTACGGGGAATACCATTGCTTTGACCATGCGGACTTTTGTTGGCAAGGTGATGTCTCTGCTTTTTATCATGCTGTTTAGGTTTGCCATCGCTTTCCTCCCAAGGAGCAGGCGTCTTTTAATTTCATGGCTGCAGTCACCATCTGCAGTGATCTGGGATCCTAGGAATGTGAAGTCTGTCACTACTTCTACGACTTCCCCTTCTATTTGCCAAGGAGTGATGGGGCCAGATGCCATGATCTTAGTTTTTTTGATGTTGAGCTTCAAGCCCACTTTTGCGCTCTCCTCTTTCATCCTGAGCAAGAGGCTCTTGAGGTCCTCTTCACTTTCTGCCATCAGAGTGGTATCGTCTGCATATCTGAGGTTATTGATCTTTTCCCCAGCAATCTTAATTCCAGCTTGTGATTCATCCAGGCCAGCATTTCTCATGATGTACTCTGCATATAAGTTAAATAAGCAAGGTGACAATATACATCCTTGTCGTACTCCTTTTCCTATGCTAAACCAGTCAGTTGTTCCATATCCAGTTCTAACTGTTGCTTCTTGACCCTTATACAGGTTTCTCAGGAGACATGTGAGGTGGTCCGGTACTCCCATCTCTTTAAGAACCTGCCATAATTTATTGTGATCCACACAATCAAAGGCTTTAGCATAGTCAATGAAGCAGAAGTAGATGTTTTTCTGGTACTCTCTTGCTTTCTCCATAATCCAGCGAATGTTGGCAATTTGATCTCTAGTTCCTCTACCTCTTCTAAACCCAGCTTGTACTTCTGGCAGTTCTCTATCCACATACTGTTGGAGCCTAGCTTGTAGGATTTTGAGCATGACCTTGCTAGCGTGTGAAATAAGTGCAATTGTGCGATAGTTTGAACATTCCTTGACATTGCCCTTCTTTGGGATTGGAATGTACACTGACCTTTTCCAATCCTGTGGCCACTGTTGTGTTTTCCAAATTTGTTGGCAAATTGAGTGCAGCACTTTAACAGCATCTTCTTTTAAGACTTTGAATAACTCAGCTGGGATGCCATCACCTCCACTAGCTTTGTTGTTAGTAATGTTTTCTAAGGCCCATTTAACTTCGCTTTCTAGGATGTCTGGCTCGAGGTCAGTGATTATACCATCGTGGTTGTCAAGGACATTGAAGTCCTTCTTGTATAGTTCTTCTGTGTATTCTTGCCATCTTTTCCTAATCTCTTCTGCTTCTGTTAGGTCCCTACCGTTTTTGTCCTTTATCATGCCAGCTTTGCATGGAACGTTCCCTTGATTTCTCCAATTTTCTTGAACAGATCTCTAGTCCTTCCCAATCTATTGTTTTCCTCTATTACTTTGCATTGTTCATTCAGGAAAGCCTCCTTATCTCTCCTTGCTGTTCTCTGGAAATCTGCATTCAGTTGGGCAAATCTTTCCTTTTCACCGTTGCCTTTAGCTTTCCTTCTTTCCTCTGCTATGTGCAAAGCCTCATCAGACAGCCACTTTGCTTTCTTGCATTTCTTTTTCTTTGGGATGGCGGTGATTGCTGCCTCCTTTACAATGTCACGGATCTCTGTCCATAGTTCTTCAGGCACTCTGTCTATCAAATCTAGTCCCTTAAACTTATTCTTCACCTCTACTGTATATTCATTGGGGATGCGATCTAGGTCAAATCTGAATGGCCTTGTGTTTTTCCCAACTTTCTTCAATTTAAGTCTGAATTTTGCAATGAGTAGCTCATGATCTGAGCCACAGTCTGCTCCAGGTCTTGTTTTTACTGACTGGATAGAGCTTCTCCATCTTTGACTGCAAATTATATAGTCAATCTGATTTCGGTGTTGCCCATCTGGTGATGTCCATGTGTAGAGACGCCTCTTAGGTTGTTGGAAAAGGGTGTTCGCTATGACCAGCGTGTTCTCTTGACAAAACTCTGTTAGCCTTTGCCCTGCTTCATTTTGTTCTCCAAGGCCAAACTTGTCTGTTATTCCAGTTACCTTTTGATTTCCTACTTTAGCATTCCAGTCCCCTATGATGATTAGGACATCATTTTTTGGTGTTAGTTCTATGAGCTGTTGTAGGTCTTCATAGAACTGGCCCACTTCAGCCTCTTCTGCAGCAGTGGTTGGGGCATAGACTTGGATTACTGTGATATTGAATGGTTTGCCTTGGATTCGGACCGAGATCATTCTGTCATTTTTGAGATTGTATCCCAATACTGCCTTTCTCACTCTCTTGTTGACTATAAAGGCCACACCATTTTTTCTACGGGATTCCTGGCCACAGTAGTAGATATAATGGTCTTCTGAGTTAAATTCGCCCATTCCTGTCCACTTTAGTTCACTGATTCCCAAGATGTCGATGTTCATTCTTGCCATCTCATTTTTGACCACGTCAAGCTTACCTTGATTCATAGATCTTACATTCCAGGTTCCTATGCAGTATTGTTCTTTGCAGCATCGGACTTTCCTTTCACCGTCAGACACATCCACAACTGAGCGTCCTTTCGGCTTTGGCCCAGCCGCTTCACTCTTTCTGGGGTTACTCGTACTTGCCCTCTGCTCTTCCCCAGTAGCATATTGGACACCTTCCGACCTGAGGGGCTCATCTTCCGGCGTCATATCTTTTAGCCTTTTGTCACTGTCCATGGGGTTTTCTTGGCAAAGATACTGGAGTGGGTTGCCATTTCCTTCTCCAGGGGATCACTCTTGGTCTGAGTTCTCTGCTGTGGCCTGTCCGTCCTGGGTGGCCCTCCACGGCATAGCCCACAGCCTCATCGAACCACGCAAGCCCCCTCGCCACGACAAGGCAGTGATCCATGAGGGAGTTCATGGCTGTACCACCTCATTATTGACTTGAAGGTCAATAAACAGGGAAGCAGGAACCATCTTAACGGTTTGTGTTTACTTCTGTAATTGTGAGTGGTACAGAACGGGGCGGGGGTTTAAGGGAAAGAGTTTGCTCATTGAGTAACGATTTAGTAAGAAGACAGAGGAGGAACAGAGAAAGGGCTCAAGTTAAGATATGGGATGGAACGAAATGAAAGATGTGGGGGGTGGGCAGGATGGAAATGGTGTGGTTGTGCATTTGAGATGGGAACTGTTTAGGCAAAAATAAAAGTTGAGGGGGGTTCCCTGCTGGTGCAATAGTGACCATTCATTAATGGGTCTTTGGGTATGCAGTTGCAAAAAATGGAATGGGCAGAGAGCCACCTCTGCAGACAAGGATCGGAGTGGGATGGGCCGGAAAGGTTTGAATCTCTGCTCCAGTAGCTTTGGCAAAACTTATATGTGCTGAGAAGGATGCTCTGCCTTTTGTATTAGTGGTGTAGAAGGAAAATGTCACCAGCTGCAGCTTTTCTTGGTCTCTCGTCACAGTGGAACAGTTTGAGTCCAGTGGTAACCTTAAGACCAACGAGGTTTTATTCAAGGTATAAGCTTTCATGCGCAAGCACACTTCTTCAGATACAGTGAAACAGAATTTCCTCAGCCATTACATATAGAAAGGGGGGCGTTAGTTGCCAGGAAGGGCCAATTAGAGTCAAGACGGTGACAGAAACAACATTGGAAATTACCATTCTATCCATATAGGTAGAGGGTGAGCAGTAAATTAGCATACAGCATAAGGAAGCTGTTTAACAGATTTGAGGACCAAACAGGAATAATAAACTTAGTTTATATGATAATAATTTGTTTGGGTTCAATTCTGGGGCAAAAACAGTGAAGGAAATAAATATATTAAAATTGGAGATTGATGTATCCTTAATTGTAGAATGCTGGGAGTAATTAATTGAGACTGTTCACAGTGCAAAGAGAAGCAGCATCTGGCAAACTTCTCCTTTTTAAAGTCATCTGGTAGCCTGAATCAAGGCTGAACATCTTCATGTTGTCGAACGCTTTCACGGCCGGAGTTCATTAGTTGTTGCAGATTTTCCAGGCTGTATGGCCGTGGTCTTGGCATTGTAGTACCTGATGTTTCGCCAGCAGCTGTGATGGGCATTCTCAGAGGTATAACAGAAGAAGATGGAGTCCATCTTTCTGTGTTATACCTCTGAGGATGCCTGTCACAGCTGCTAGCGAAATGTCAAGTACTACAATGCCAAGACTATGGCCATACAGCCCAGAAAATCTATAACTACTGAACATCTTTGCTTGGAGGTTAAGCCTCCCTGAATTCAATGGGGTTGCCTTCAGTGTTTCTGATGCTTTTTTAACCCTGCACCTTTCCTCTGAGGAGTGAGGGGTGGCGTGTATGGATCTTTGCCTCTATTTTATTTTAGCTTTGTAATGACTGTGAGGTAGATTAGACTGAAAGAGACAGTGAGCTTCAGTGGCTGAATTGGGATTTGAAACCGGGTTGCCAACTCTTAATGGAGAAACTCCTTGAGATGTGGAAGCAGGGTTTGGGGAGGGACCCCAATGGGGTATAATACCATAGAGTTCCATGCCATTTTCTCCAGAGGAACTGATCTCTGCTGTTTGGCGATCAGCTGTAATTCCAGGAAATCTCCAGGCCCCACCTGGTGGTTGGCAGCTTTAAAAACCAAGTCTCATTAGTTGAGCACTGTAACTATTACACCATAAAGCGCTTTTAACGTAAAGCCTCTCAGAGTCCTGAGTTTGGTGTAAATCACCAATTGGATTTAAACCCCACTGTTTCCCATTGTAACCTGACCCTGAGGGAAAAAATATCCATTCCTTAGTGTAACAACATGACTGCAAACTTTAATGTTGTAACTATCAACCTAGTTTATTTCATGGGCTGAGGTGAAGGATGCAAGCAGCTTCAGTTATGATGTAACTCATGGAGGGAGGAATGTGCAACAGGAGTTGCCACACACTTTGGTCCCTCTAGAAAGACCTTCTGTCTCTTTAAGGCTTAACACAGAAGGGAAGATTTCACCAGGGGCAGCAGCTTTTCCGCAGTCAGGGTTGTCAACAGGCCTGGAATAAAAATGTCCTGTCCCTTTAATAGAGGCTTAGCAGGATGTTGTTTACCTCAGTGCCATGAAAAACTTAGGCTGCCCATTTCCACATCTTACACCTCTTTTAAAAAAACAGGACATTTTTCACTGGGCTGTTGGCAAACCTATCCACCATAATTTCATCGTAGCAGGGAAAGCTGTGCTTTATGAACGTTTCATTATGTTCTAGAAGAGTCATCCAGTGAGTTGCCAAGTTCTTTCTAGAGTGGTTCTTGTGCTTCCAAACAGCTTTTTTGGGCTACTGTACAGCTGACAAACTTGTGCAGTGACTAATAAAACTGAGATTTTAGAGACATGTTTAAGCCTTCACTCTACCATTGAGCTCATTGAATGACTCTATGCCATCCACTGCTTCAGCCTCTCTTACTTCACAGGGTTATTGTGAGGGGGAAATAATGAACAAAGGACAAGATAAAAATGTGTTAGCAAAATTAAGAAAGTGAAATTGAACACACACACCCCAGCATGGAAGTACAGATGTTTGCACATCTATTTATTTATACCCACTCTTTCTTCCCAGTGGGGACCTGAAGTAGCTTATGTTGTTCTCCTCTCTTCCATGTTATCTTCACAGCAGCCCTGCAAGGCAGGTCAGGCTGGGAGTTGTTGACTGGCCCAAGGCCACCCAGCAAGCTTCTGCGGCAAAATGGGGGGTCCACACTCTAACTGCTGTACCATGCTGGCTCCATGTGTGCATACTGAAGTGTCAATTCTCAGCCAATTTCTGGGGACCCCGCAGGGTTTTCAGGGCAAGAGGGAAACAGAGGCGGTTTGCCCTTGCCTGCCTCTGTATAGCATCCCTGGGCTTCCTGGGGAGAGGATCCCTCCAAAGTACCAACCTGGCTAACTAACCAGGGCTGACACTGCCCGGCTTCTAAGATTTGCCAGATCAGTGTATACAATTTTAAATCAGTGAATGTTTAACAAAATATGTGACATCTTGACAAATCATGCTAAACTGATGACAGCTTTTTTGGGGTGGGGGAGGAGAAAGAAGCCCTAGCAGAGACAAAAAAGTCCTCAATAGGGGTCTCAAGCATTGGATCTGAGCTTGAGGTTGTTGTTTTTAACTGGGCAATGTGGGCTCCTTTTGGATGCGGAAGAGGAGGAAGTTCCCAGCCTGTAAATGAGTTCTGCCAAAGGCCAGCTGTGCTTTGCAAGGTGTTCTCCGGCGAAAGCCCACTGTATGTGTGTGTGGTGTTATGAAGTGCCGTGCAGATGTTGGGCAGGAGGGGGCGTGGCCTGGGCTCAGCTGTGCGGGAAAGGGGGCGTGTCCGTGGCCGGGAGGCAGGTGAGCGCGGCCAGCAGGTGTGTGGAGGAAGGCACCACCGGGCAGGGCGCCTGTTGTGATGTCAAGGCAGGCGGGGTGGCAACCGCCAAGCAACAGGTTCCAGAGCCAGAATCTCTTTCAAACAATCCCCTTTCTCTCCGCCGAGTCCTGGGATCCGCGGGCGGCGGCGGCAGCCTGAGCCTCTTCTGCCTCTGCCCTTTGTCTCTTCTTGCTCCCTCCCAGCCATGGGGGGGAAGGAGAAAAAAGGGGGCGACGCCTCTGTCTCCCCTTCGGGCTCCTCCTCCGGTGCCTACGGTGAGTCTCTCCCGGCAATTATCTGGGCTAATTGAGTTTCGCAGGTGTGGGGAGGAAAGGAAGGCGGCGGCGGCGGGAGATATTGGGGGGTGGGGGGAGATGGAATCTTGTGAGATTTCTGGAGTAGCAAAAGTTGTTCGGCGGGGGAATCTGGAATGATCCCAAATGTGTGTGTCTGATTTTATATTCGGGGGGGTCTTTTATGCCAGAGGGAGATCTAGAATTTGGAGTGGATGTTTGAGACAACTTGCGTTTTAAAGGTCAGGGAATAGGTTTTTTTAAAAAAACCAACTGAGCAACGTCGAAACGGGGCGAGTCTAGAGCCGAATCCCACCCCCGGTTTGGTCTCTTTGAAACCGTGAGAGGTAAAAATAAGCAAACAAATAAGTGACATGGAATGCTTTGCATGGATCAGGAAGTGAGATGAAGGATGTAGGTGGCTGAGGAGGTCAGAGGGGACTTTTGGAGGGGGGGGTCAGAAGTAGGAGGAGCCACCTGCTTGATAGATCTGGCCGTGAAGGCGGACTCTCCCTGGACTTCAAGTAGAGAACGTAAATGAGGAAGAGCAAATACTTTTTTTTTTTTTGAGGAAATGACAACCTTATTTGTTTATAAAATGCATACCTTGCATCTCCACAGCTTTTTTGTTTTCTGTTTACTTTATTTATACCCTGCCTTTCACCCCAATGGGGACCGAAAGTGGCTTCCCTCATTCTCCTCTCCTCCGGTTTATCTTCACAACAACCCTGTGAGGTAGGTTAGGCTGAGAGGGTGTGACTGGCCCAAGGTCACCCAGCGAGTATCTGTGGCGTGAGTGGGGATTCGAACCTGTATTGTCCGGATCCTAGTCTGACACTTTAACCACTACACCATGCTGGTTCTCTTATACAAGATATGAGGGAAAGTCCAGTCCCCAGCGGGGACACATTCAGAATGTATTTAGCCCTTGGGTACAAGAAGGAGCAAGTGTATGGGGCAGGGCTACCTCCCCCTGTGTTTGTGTATGGGCCGGGGTGGACAGGCTGTTGAGCTTGCAGGGAAGTTTCCTGGTGGGCCGTTGCCCTAGAGAGCCGCTGGTAGCCAGCAGTAAACTGAGCTTGAGCCTCAGCAATGCTGCGGGACCACTCTCGACTCAGAACCTTCATTAACAGTGACAACTGATGTCAGGTCAGCAATTATGTCTTCCTGCGCTTCTGCCAGCAATGGGTGAGCTGAGAGAGTGCCGTTGTTGCCCCTCCTGAGAGGAGTGGCCTTGCAACCCTGGCTTGTAGCACCACACAGGTTGCTCGACTTGGCTTGCACCAAGTCCATATTTCACTTCCCAGTCCGCTCTTATGCATGGGAAATACTCAAGTAGCTTTAACTTCACTCTAGAGGAGCCGCTACTGTGTTAATCTGCTGTAGCTTCTGTTTTTGTTTTTATTCCAGTCTTATCATTTTTGGCGCACTGTCAACTAATACATATTTTAAATAAATGGTTCCGCTGACCCCTCCGTGCACCGTGTTGCAGTGATTGTATCTGTTGTAACTTTTTAGAAAGGCCTCGTAATCAATCTCTAAAGTCGCATGTTTAAAATCTGTAGACTGCGGCTTTCCTACAGTGCAAATTTTGGTGTGAGGCGTATAATTTCGTTGTCAAGACACAACTGACTTGGCGACCCCATAGGGTTTTCAAGGCAGGGGATGTTCAGAGGTGGTGGACCGAACCCTCCCCATCAGTGCTGGCTTAGAAAGCCCTTAACTGGCTTGAATCCAGATTGATTTTATTGGCGTTCTGATTGTGGCCTTCAAGGTTTTTAATCAAGATTTTAAAAAAAACTTTTATTCTCTTTTATGCTGGACTCCTGTTTCTTACTGATTTGTATGTGATTGCTGGTCTCCGGTAACCTGCCACTAAGCCACCTCTAGAAACAAGGCGAAGGAGGAGTGATGGAAATATCACACATAAATGAGAATTTGCCATGGGAATAGTTCCAGAGGCCTGAAGCTACGTTCGTCTGCAGCAGGATAGTAGATCTGAGGCCAGCAGCCCCTTACAGAGCAACAAGATTTTGGGGGCATAAGAGTCATAGCTCCCTTCATCAGTTGTCCAGAGGGATGTTATGAAAATGTACTGCCATAGGATAAGGCAGCTGCAACATAAGAACTATAGAGCAAAGTTGGAGTCCAGTGGCCAATGCTGCCTCTAAGCTGTGGAGTCTTGTGAGCAAAAATTCTACTTTGTGAGTTGCTGGCATTAAAGCTGTGAGTGAACTATTTGGCTACTGCAGAAATTAGTTTGCTCTGGAACCATCCCTCCTGATATCGGCTGGATATTAGGAAAAACTTTTTCACAGTCAGAGTGGTTCAAAGGTGGAATCGGCTGCCTAGGAAGGTGGTGAGCTCCCCTTCACTGGCAGCTTTTAAGAAGAGGCTGGACGAATATTTGTCAGAGATGTTTTAGGCTGGTCCTGCATTGGGCAGGGGGTTGGACTAGATGGTCTGTATGGCCCCTTCCAGCTCTATGATTCTAAGACAAAAATGTGTGAGCTGGAGGCTAAAAGACTCTGAGCTAGCTCACACTAACTCAGCATAAAGGGAACACTGCTTAAGACCAACAAAGTTTACTTCTGGGTATAAGCTTTTTGTGGGCGGGCACACTTCTTCAGATATATTGAAACAAGATTTTGCCAACAATTATCTATAGGTAGAAAGAGGGGGGTTAGTTTCCAGGAAGGGCTAATTAGAGTCAAGATGCATAAATGAGCAATAAGTATAGCTGAAATTGGATTAAAGCAGTTACTACGACCTATGAGTAGTGGGAAATTAGCATACAGATAATAAAAGAGTTAAGAAACAGATGTGAGCAGGGGTCTTTTTGGGGGGGAGCGTACCGGAGCACAGCTCCAGGAGCTCAGAAGCCAAGCCCCGCCCCCAGCCGGCGTCCCGGGGAGTCTTTCAGGCAACCGAATGTCAATTTCAGCTCCATTATATCCTATGGGCCATTGAAGCCAATGGTGAAAACATAGGGTATATTCTGGGGCTGGAGGGGAGGGTTTGAGGAGAGGCTCCAAACTCACAGGGTAGCTGATGGAGCCTCTCCCCAAGATACCCACCAAGGTTCAAGAAAATTGGATCAGGGTCCACCTGTGGGCCTCAAACAGGTTGCCCCCATTCCATCCATTGTTCTCTATGGTGGGAAAAAAGTAACTTTTTCCCCACCATAGAGAACAATGGAGGGAATAGGGGCAACCTGTTTGGGGGACCATAGAATTGGACCCCCTGGTCCAATGTTCTTGAAACCTGGTGGGTATCTTGAGGAGAGGCTCCATCAGGTAACCTGTGAGTTTGGAGCCTCTCCTTCAAACCCTCTCCCCTCCAGCCCCCGAATATACCCTATGTTTTCACCATTGGCTTCAATGGCCCATAGGATATAATGGGGCCAAATTGCTGCCGAATTTCTTTCATTCCCTTCTTTCCTTCTCTCTTTTCCCTCTTTCCCTCCTTCTTCTCTTCTCTCTTTCTTTCTTTCCCACCTTCTTCTCTTCTCTTTTTCCTCCTTTCCCTGTTTCCCTCCTTCTTCCCTCTCTTTCTTTCCCTCCCCTTTCCTTCTCTTTCTTTCCCTATTTCCTTCCTTGTTCCTTCTCTCTACTCTCTCTCTTACTTCCCTCTTTCCTCCTTCTGTGACCCAACTCTCATGAGAAGGAGTTTAAACTTTAAACCCCTTCTCTCTTAGCTCCCCCACCCAGACCAGCTGGGGAAGGGAAGGGGAGGCTTTTGAAGATGCCTCCCCCCTTTTGCTTCACCTTCTGACATCACTTCTGGTGATGTCAGGGTGCGTGGTATATGCTAATAGCCTAATGGCTCATTAGCATACCATATGCTAATGAGCTCCTGCAGCTGTTTTTCTACGAAAAGACCCCTGGATGTGAGAACTGAGTTTGAGTCCAGTTGGCACCTTTAAGACCAACAAAGTAATTCTGGGCATGTTTAATTCTGGGTATAAGCAAGAACTGAGTGACATAGCATGTGTAGTTATTCCTGTGATGAGTTGCCATGCCATGCCAAAAACATGGAAAAAGAAGTATGAAGTATGGAGATTTGTTATGGGACAACTGTTCACATTGTAAATGGTGCTGCATGTTTCAATGAAGATGAAGGTATTTTGTCACAGGGGAGCCAACTGTGGCATTATAACCATGGTAAACACAGCATTGCTCCCACATTTGAGCCCTTGCTTATGTCCTGCAGTTTCTCTCACCCTCTTTCATACAACTGCTCACATGAAAATCGTTCCTGTGGCTAGGAAGCTTCTAGAATCCCATCAGTGAGGCAAAATTATCGGCATGTGCCATGTGAGAGGGAAGCCATGACTGAAGGGGTGGCTGTTTGCCTCCTGTATATCTAGCAAAACAAATGTGCGTATTTGTTGCGCATGTGACAAATTACATGCTGCGTGCTTCATGTGCCTTGGCAGAAGATCCAGCAAGCACTTACCAGTATGCAATTTGAGATACAAGCCTTGAACAATTGCTAATAGCCCCAGGAATCTTGAAACAAAAAGGACCATCATTGAGCCTCGTACAGAAGGTGTGACTGGATACTTGTGACCAACATATTGGGATTTAGAGGGAAGAACTTTTGGGCTGAACTTTCAGTAGACATTTCCCCCTGTTCTAAGCTTAGAATAGGAAGCAAACTGTCGTAAGGTCATCAGAAGAATGGACAAGGTTCAGAACTTTATTACAACAATCTTCAGATTAAATGAAAAGAGTTTTTTGGTGGAAAGTGCCTCATGTCAACAAGGCTGGCTTTCAGATAACCAGGTGGGGTGAAGATTGCCATATTAGATGCAAGATGCAACTAGAACAGCCTCACCAGGAATCTGTCAAGACTTCAAAATTGCTTATGAAATGTCTAGTATCTCTGATATATTTTTTTCCAAATATTTTATTAATTTTAAACAAATATATATAAACAACATTACCATAAACATTAGTTCCACATAATAAGGCAAACATCAAATACTTGACAGTATAAACTGAACGAGCAATTAACAAGTCATATTTCTAATAGTAACAGTTTATAACAATGATTTCTTAAAGGAAGGTGTATAATAAGTTTAGTTCAAGTACAGTCTTTTAAAGCAGTCTTTGGCAATATATAAAGAATAAGGAGAAACAGTTTCAACAGAGGCAATTAACTAGATTGCCCTTGGGTCTCAATAGCCATAACAAGAATAGTATCTCTGATATATGATCCCATTTTTAAAACAAAGGGCTGAAAAAATGAATCAACAAAAATGAATAGTGGCTCCAATAATGAGTTGGACCTTGATACAACTGGGCATCCCATCCGGGAGATAGCAATCCAGGTTTGTGAATCTTAGGCAAGATATACAGTACTGGGATTCTCGGATGTTCCTTCATAAGAAATCTGTGTATGCCATTTTTAATAAACCCCATAGATTCAGCCTCATCCAAAACAATCCTTATTAATCTGGCTATTTGTTTAGTAGAATCATATTCAATAGGTAAGTAACTTCCCTTATCAGATAGTTGGCGTTCCACCTCTTGGAGATAATCCTCCAGGGCTCTTTTTGTACCAGGAACTCCTTTGCATATTAGGCGATACACCCCTAATGTAGCGAATCCTCCAAGAGCTTACAGTTACAAAAAGAGCCCATAACCACTGCTGCACTGTTGTCTGCAGGCTTCATAATAATACTTTCATCTTTAGCCAAGCCCTTTAATGTTTTAGACTCTAGTTTTGACAAGTTATTTCAAGATTTTTGAAAAGTAGCTTCAATCATTTTAATATCTCTGTTTACCACCTTTTCAAATGCTGTTATACAAGGATCATATATATATTTGGGTTGAAAGAAAAACGAGGACAAAATTTATTGCTCTCATATTATGTGTTATTTTATGTAATTTTATTTGATGAATCAGTTTAAAAAGGTCACTCCTGGTCTTGAAGGCATCAAGACAAAACCCAATCCCAGATTGAGCACATGCCACTCAACTGACTAACTCAATTTATAACTTAATTTTCAGTCTCCCTCTCCTTTGGGGGTCCCTGCTGAAAAAAATGACCTCTAGTTCTACTTCTGGTTATTCTATCTCCGAAATTGCTGCTGAACTCCCCATCATCTCCCAATGTGGAACCAGATTCTTCACCCTCGGAAGTTTCCAAGTCAGAGAAAGACTGGACCGGATTGGCCCAAGTAACCTTCTTTCTTTGATGACTGGAATTAGGATTGGAATTGGACCCCCAGCTATATATGCGACCAAGTGAACTAATCCCTTAAAGAGCTTTGGGGAGGGGCAGGACTTGAATAGGTTATAATGCCCCAGAGTCCACCATCCAAAGCAGCCATTAGCTCCAGAAAGAGTGGTGTGGTTAAGGGCAGTGGACTCTAATCTGGAGTACAGGTTTGAATCCCCACTCCTCCACATGAAGTCTGCTGGGTGACCTTGGGCCAGTCACTGTTCTCTCAGAACTCCCTCAGCCCCAGCTACCTCACAAGGTGCCTGTTTTGGGGAGAGGAAGGGAAGGAGAGATTGTAAGCCACTCGGAGACTCCTTCAGGTAGAGAAAAGTGGGGTATAAAAACCAACTCTTCTTCTTCTTCTTTAATGAAGCGGAGGCTTTTTAGACTTACTTCTACATCCATTATGAAAGTTCTGCAGCTCGGTGATACAGTTGTGAAAAACACAACTAGTAAGTGGCTAGTAATGTGTCCTCAGCTGTGCACATTGCATGGAAATGTCACAGGCTATACTCCTCACATTTTACAAAATAATTATGTATACGTTATAGTATTCCAAATCATACATATGGGTGGGCTCCACCTTGCAATCTGGAGTTCCAGTAGGTTGAAAAGATAAGACCATTGTGCATAGAGTTTGTTCACCCAAAGATCTAATACTCTTTGTGCACATGCATAGTATGTTAATTTCATCATTAAGCTTATTTTCCAGATCTTATTAAACTGCTTGGATCTTGCTGGTGTCCCCCCCACATTTTTCCATCTTATTTCAGTACAAATGTTTGCTGCAGTCAGCAAATTTATAACCATTCCAAATGTACATCAAGGACTTCATTGTTTCAAGTAGCACAATAACATTACTACAGGGTTCACCAGCAGTCTGTAGCTAGGAAACATAGAATCATAGAGTTGGAAGGGACCTCCAGGGTCATCTAGTTCAACCCCTTGTACTATGCAGGAAATTCACAAATACCTCCCCCCACGCCCCCAGTGACCGCTGTTGCATGTCCAGAAAATGGCAAAAAAAACTCCAGGATCTCCAGCCAAACTGGCCTGGAGAAAAATTGCTTCCTGACCCCGAAGCAGTGATCAGCATTTCCCTGGGTATGTAAGAAAGGGCCATGAGAACTAAGCACTGAGGCAACCCTTCCGGCCCTCCCTCTCATGATCTGCCCAAGTTCACAGATCAGTCTAAAAAACTTGAATTTTAGGATGTGTCCAAAATCTCTGTCTAGAAAGCTGTTTTCTTAACATGGCACTTCCGACAGTTATTGCCATCTGTTTCACAGGTTAAGTTCTTTCTGTATGGCATCAGATACCATTGATGCTGAATCCTAACAAGTCTTAACATCTCATTTATTTTATTTGCTTCCTGTATACCCTGTGCACTATGAATTTGCCTTTGGGGATACAGTTCTCAGCTGGCTGGAGCCTGATTTAATTCTGGATCACAGGACAAGGCATCCTTCCAGCCACACACATGTGCCAGACTGTTTCCTTGATCTGAAATGGTGCCAAGGGCCTGTTATTTGCCCTGTTTGGGGAACCGATGCCCTCCCCCATAAGTTAGTGTTGCCAGGTCAGGGTTGGAAAATACCTGGAGATTTGGGAGGTGGAGCCTGGGGAGGGCGGGGTTTGAGAATGAGGGACTCCGCAAGGTATAATGCCATAACGTCCACCTGCCAAAGCAGCCATTTTCTCCATGGGAACTGATCTCAGTTGCTTGGGAATCAATTGTAATAGTGGGAGATCTCCAGGTGCCACCTGGAAGTTGGCAATTCCACCATCAATACATGGGAAGGGACCACCACCATCACCACCAATATGGCAAATAGTGGCTTCCTGATTTTTGCAGGTTGGAAAAATGGCATGTGGGAGAAGGCTTTGAGCCTCTTTGCCTTGGGGTCCCAGTCCAAATCAGGTAACCACATGCTTGGGATGCCTCCAGAGTTCCCCCTAAGCTGAATTTGTGTGAGCTAGCTCACAGTTTTTTAGCCTCCGGCTCACACATTTTTGTCTTGGCTCAAGAAGAATGGCTCCAGAGCAAACTTAATTGATGCAGCAGCCCAATCGCTCGCTCACAACTTTAATGCCAGTAGCTCCCAAAGTAGAATTTTTGCTCACAAGACTCTGCAGCTTAGAGGGAGCATACTACAGAGATTAGTTAGGCCTGGAGGACGGACTCTATGGCATCACATCCTGGCTGAACTCCCTCCCCAGGCTCCACCCTCAAATCTCCAGGCATTTCCCAAGCTGGGGCTGGCAGGCCAAAGTGATTCCTGATGGTCCCTTGTCCCCTGAGAATGGCTGCTGTGGAAGGGAGGATTCAGCCAAAATGCCACCTTGTTCTTGCACTTGCAGAAATTCTAGGTGGGACCTCCAAGCCGGGCTCCACAGTGAGCAAATACGTATTGTTGATATACCTAAGCTTGTGTCAAGTGAGAGGCAGAAAAAACTTATTGAGAGCTCTTTTGGCTGGGAACAAGTCCCGATGCACCTGAAATGCCATGGCTCACTGCTGCTCTTGCAAACGTGGCAGGCGGATCTCTCTGCTGAAGAACTGGTGTGGAGGCAACGTTTTCCTGAGGGCAAACAACAAGCCTAAACTTTATCAGTGCCTTCTGTTTGCACTCAGGTCCCGATCAGACGGCTCTTTAGATCCGCGACATGCACGATTTCCTGGTGGATTTAAGCGGAACGACCAGATACGAACATCTGGGAAACGTCTCTGTTCCGTAGACATCCCATTTTGCCATGCCTCGTAACCGGACTTAAAAGATAGTACTTTAAATCTGGAGTTTTCCGGCCCAACGGGACAACAGCAAACTTTCACCCGTCTGATAGTGCCACCAGGGCGCAATCCTCCTGTCGGGGTGGTCTGATGTCAGACCATCCCAAGTGGGTGCGATTCTTTAAAAAATCACTACCCATTATGCGCTTAAACGCATTTAAAAACGAGGCTGTGGATCCCCAATTTAGTGCCATGAAGAATTTAATGTTTATGAATGACCCATCATTTCAAGAACGATCGGTTAATGGGATGGGACCTGGAGGGAGGATGAGTCTTCTAATATGCAAAATAGTCCCTCCATTGAGCATGATCTCAATGGCAAGGGGGATGGCCGGGACTCCTTTAGTCTATCCCTGCAAGCGCTTTGGATCTACAAGGATGTGCAGTCACGCCTATACGCATGCGCAAAAAGGTTTTTTTAAAAAAACCAAACCACCGCACGCACCTCCTTCAGTGGACACCGTCCAGACAATCCACAGCAGAAGCAGCGTGCGGTAAGGCGATTCCCACGGGGGATGTCTGATCATGCGAGGATGGATTAAAAAGATCTGGATCGAATTTGAGCTGGCATAATGGCGAGATTAGCTGCTCGTATGAACAGTTCAGAGTATCAAATTGCTTTAAATGGAGCTCAAGCACTGGTCCATCTAGCTTGGTAGCTCTCCGAAGTCCTGGGCAGAGGTGCCTCACTGGTTGGGCTGTCCATTTCTCAGTGGGGCCTGGCATTCTCCTGGAATTTACAACTGATCTGATCTCCAGACTACAGAGATTAGTTTCCACTGGAGAAAGCAGCAGCTCTGGAAAGGAGGATTCTGCGGCATCACATCCTCTGCTTTGGAAAGGAGGGCTCTACGGCATCACATCCTCTGCCCCCAGATCTCCATGCTATTGTTGGCAGGCCTTAACCTGTAACATAATATAGCCTAGTGTTGGCAAGCCTTAACCTGTAACATAATATAACCTTGAGTTGAGAAAAGAAGTGGAGATTTCTTGGTTATGAAGGAGTCCTTGGGCCAAATTCTGTGTTATGTGGATGCTCTTTGGTGATTTCCACATGGTTAGGGCCTTGTAGAAAGACTCATGGAGAAACATTCATGGAGGATAGGCCTATTAGTGGCTACTAGCCATGGAGACTAAAGGGAACCTCCACATTCACGGGCAGTCAGCCTCTGAATCCCAGAGCCAGGAGGCAACCTCAGGGGAAGGCCTCGGCCTCTATGCCCTGTAGTTGGCCCTCCAGAGGCACTGGTTGGCTACTGTGTGAGACAGGATACTGAACTAGATGGACCACACTGATCTAATCCAGCAGGGCTCTTGTTCTTATGTGTAATTTCTGCGAATACCATATGGCAGCAACTGGGCTTCTACGTGGCAGGTAGGGTTGCCAGGCCCCTGGTCTGGGCGGGGTTTCTCCCATTTTTGTGGGGCCCTTTCTGCCACCGGCCAGTTGGTGGGCAGGGGGAAAACCCACTCACATATGCCCTGAATGTGATGTAATGACATTGCCAACATTGGAGGGGGTGACACTCTAGTTTTTGGACAAAACTCTGTGGTAAAAATGGCCCAACCCATAGAGTTTTGCCCCAAAACTAGAGTGTCACCCCTGATGCCAGCAACGCAATGATGTCACTTCCATTTTTTAACTTTTTTTAAACTGTGATTGAAAACACTGGAAGATCCAGCTGTGCATCTTCAGTGCAATGTGTGATACGCTTCTTTGTCAGGTAAAGCAGAAGCACAAGTCTCTTCCTTGTCCGTTGTAATAATTTACTCCGAAGCATGATTAGTAAGCGTTTAGCATGTCAGACTCTGTCCGTGGGCATGGTTACTGCTTAATTGGTTCCCTGCTTGAAGGGGCCAACTGCTGCTAACACTTTCCCATTCCTGGAGGCCACGTGTTCTTTGACTAGCCACAGTGTGTGTTAGGAAACAGGCCCCACCCATTGGCAATTTTTTGATACCCCAGTTGTTTTAGCAAATGGAGGTGAGGGTGCAATCAGTTTGGGGTCACTCTGGCAAGGAAAGTGATAACCAGGAAGCAGGGAGAGTTAGGGTTACCAACTTTCAGGCAGCGGCTGGAGATCTCCTGGAATTACAACTGGTCTCCAGATGACAGAGATCGGTTCCCCTGGACAAAATGGCTGCCCCAGAAGGGGCAGTCTAGGGCAATATACCCCTCTAAGGTATACCCCAGGCTCTACCCCCAAAATCTTCAGGTATTTCCCAACCTGAAGAAGAAGGAAGAGATTGGATTTATGCCCCGCCCTTCACTACCCAAAGGAGTCTCAGAGTGGCTTACAAACTCCTTCCCCCTCCCCCTCTCCACAACAGACACCCTGTGAGGTAGGTGGGGCTGAGAGAGCTCTGATAGAAACTGCTCTTTTTCAAGGACAGCTGTGCTAGAACTATGGCTTGCCCAAGGTCATCCAGCAGCTGCAAGTGGAGGAGTGGGGAATCAAACCCGGTTCTCCCAGATTAGAGTCTGTGCACTTAACCACTACACCAAACTGGAGCTTGGTAACCCTAGAGGAGTAGGGTTGCCAACGCTGCATTGGGAAATTCCTGGAGATTTGGGGATGGAGCCCGGAAAGGGTGGGGTTTGGGGAGAGGAAGGATCTCAGTGGGGTGTGTGATGCCATACAATCCACCCTTTAAAGAAGCCACTTTCTCCAGGGGAGCTAATCTCTGTGGTTTGGAGATTAGTTGTAACAAGAGGCGGGACCCACGATACTTGCGGGGGGGAGTATTCCAGCCCACCAAGCTTCCCCCTCCTTTCTCCCCAGCAGCGGCGAAGCCAGCCGACCCGCCAAGCTTCCCCCTTCCCGGCAGCAGCGGAGGCGGTGGCAGCGAGGCCGTCCTGCCCGCCAAGGTTCCCCCTTCCTCCCTCCTGAGCAGCAGCAGCAGCAGTAGTGCGGTGGCGGCGAGGCCGGCTGGCCCGCCAAGCTTCATCCTCCCTCCCCAGCAGTGGCAGTGAAGCTGGCCAGCCCGCCAAGCCTCCCCCTTCCTTCCTCTCCAGCAGCGGCGGCGGCGGCGAAGCCAACTGGCCCGCCAAGCTTCCCCCTTCCTCCCTCCACAGTGGCGGCGGCAAGGCCGACCAGCCCACCAAGCCTTCTCCCGCCCTCCTGTCCCCTGTGGTGGCAGCGGCGGTGGCGAGGCAGTTCACAGAGTGTTCCGTGTGCATGTGCAGGGAACGCTCTTTTACTTTTGGGGGATTTAAATATCCCCCGTATACTTTTTTCAACTTTTTAGATTTTTCTGCACACCTGGGGACTGCTCCACGTGCGCAGGAAAATCTCCCTGCCCCCCAAGTGCCCCCGATGTGCAGATTTAGATATCTGCACGCAAGGGGCCACTTGGGAATTAGATATATAGATTCTCAGAGATCTCCGGGCCCCACCTGGTGGCTGGCACCCCTACAGGAGAGACCAGCCCATGTTGGACTTGAGAAGGTGGCAGGAAGAAGAAAAAACAGGTTTAAAGGCATGGAAAGCATTTTGAGTAAATAATTTATTTGCTTTTGCAGCTGTGGTGCTTTCTGTAGATCTTTTTTTGGATCAGAGTTCAAGGTGATGATGCAAAATAGGGCTGAGAGCACAGAATACAGAGCCGGTGTTCCTCCTCAGTTTCTTTCCCACCCTGTTATTGTGTTCCCAGCTACATTTAGATTAACTAGGCAAGGTTTATGTCACACGCATACATACTTGTTAGCTATGCTACTGTGTTAATAAGAGACAAGGATGTGCATTGCTGTTCCCTTGAGACCATGAGCCCACACAATCTCTGGGACTGTCATTAGGGTTGCTAGCTCTTGGAAATACCTGGAGATTTTTGGGACTGTCATTAGGTTTGCCACCTCTAGGTTGGGAAATACCTGGAGAGTTTGGGGGTGGAGCCTGGGGAGGGTGGGGTTTGGAGAGGGGAGGGACCTCAGCAGGGTATAATGCTATAGAGTTCACCTTCCAAAGCAGCCATTTTCTCCAGGGGAGCTGATCTTGGTTGTCTGGAGATCCGCTGTAATAGTGGGAGATCCCCAGGCCCCACCTGGAGGCTGGGAACCCAACCACACCAAGGTAGAGAACAGGTCAGCCAGCGACTAAAAACAAATAATTACAAGAGCCCCATGACACCTTCATAATGCCACAAGGCTAGTTCCAGCAAAAATAAGCTGCAGTCCTGTGGTTTTGTGAGGCCTGACTGGATTTTATACCAGCATAAGCTGTGGTGGCTCAAGTGGTTAAGACGCTGAACTGCAGGCTGTGGAAGGTCATTAGTTCAGCAGTTCGAGACCCGAGAGTGCTGCATGATGGGGTGAGCTCCCGTCTCTAGTTCCAGCTCCTGCCAACCTAGCAGTTCGAAAGCAAGAAATTGCAAGTAGATAAATAGGTACCACTTCGGTGGGAAAGTAACAGCGTTCCGTGCGCCTTGGTGTATAGTCATGCCGGCCACATGACCATGGAAATGTCTTCGGACAGCGCTGGCTCTTCGGCTTTGAAACGGAGATGAGCCCCGCAACCCTAGGGTCGGATCCGACTGGCTTTCGAGCAAGGAAACCTTTACCTTTACCTAAGTACCCATAGGCTACCGAACCAGCTTCGCTTCCATCTGACAAAGAGGCCACAAAGTTCATACTAGAATAAAAGCTTGTCAGTCTTTAAGGTGCCACAGATTCCTGTTCAGTTCTGCGGTGCCTTAAATAAATGTTTACTGTGGTATTTTTTCCCCACAGGCAAGAGCTTATGTTATCAGATGTGCAGAGAAAGTTGAGGCGGAATTTTGTGGGATACTAGTTCCAAGGCAGGCCTAGCTGGGTGCTTTTGGCTGTAGCACAGCATTGTAGTTCGACTAGCGGTGGTTCTAACAAGGCCTTGAACAGAGGCTTTTCCCAATCCAGACTGCTAAGATCTTCGACTGGAGCTGCCGTGAACTGAACTGGAGCACCTTCTGACACACATCAGTTCACCAGGAGAAAATGGCTGCTTTGTAAGGTGGACTCTGTTGCGTTATATCCCATTGAGGTCCCTCCCCTCCCCAAACCCCGCCCTCCTCAGGCTCCACCTGGGGTTGCCAACCTCCAGGTGCCACCTGGAGATCTTCTGGAATTACAATCAATCTCCAGACAACTAAGATCAGTTCCCTTGGAGAAAATGGCTGCTTTGGAAGGTGGACTCTATGGCCTTGTACCTTCACTTCCCCACACCCCACCCTCACCAGGCCCTATCCCCCAAATCTCCAGGTATTTCCCAACCCAGAGTTGGCAACACTACTTGTGGTCTCTGTTCCGTTTGCTGCCAAGGCAAGTGTGGCAATTTTTGACTGACCAACACTGGCAATATGGCCTATTAAGTCTCCAGCTGGTGACTTCAGTGTGTAAGACTTCACTTGGATTTTCCTCTTAGAATGAAAGATATGGGGAGCTATCAAGGGAAAACAGGCTGGCATGTTTAATCAGAAGGGTGCAGCTTAGGAAGGGGGAGGGAGAAGAGGATGATATTTGCTTATGTCCGTCCAGCCTAGGAACAAGGAAATACCAAAAAAAAAAAAAAAAAAAAGACCGTCTGGGAGTCCATAAAACAATTAAGGCATGACAAAGAATTGTTTTCTGCTTGTTGCCAAAAGGAAGCAGAATTTTTAAAATCGGAGGAGGAAAAGAAAATCTAGTTTTAATTGGTAGATCATTGCTGGAAGACACCTGACCCCTCATGACACAAAGAACAGGTTACCAAGGGACAGTGGTTAAACTTGAAAGAATGAAGGGAGGGGGGGGAATCGGTAGTGTTATAGGGCTTCTTAAACATGACATGGATTTAGCGTGTCTTAATCCAGCCCTGCCTTGAGCCAATCACACTTTCTGTCTTAACTACCTCACAGGGTTGTTTTGAGGATGAAATGAAGGAAAGGGTTCCGGCGGTCCTTGAAGGAAAGGAGGGTTAGAAATGGAAAGCCTCAGTCAGCTGAGCTCTGTGACCTTGAATCCAAAGGGACCTGGCTGGTGCTGACTGTATTTGTAATTTATACAGCACCATCAGTGTTTCTTATCTTGTAGTTTTCACAGCAGCCCCTGTGAGAGAGACTATTTAGGGCTCTGTTAGAAGGTCAGACTAGGAACCTGGGGAAACTGGGCTATGACCCCTGCTTGCTCACCAGGTGACCTACTTCACAGGTGGTGGTTGTGGGGATAACATAGAGGAGTAGAGAGCATGAGAAAAGCCATGTTGGATCAGGCCAATGACCCATCTAGTCTAACACTCTGTGTCTGACAGTGGCCAAAACCCAGATGTCATCAGGAGGTCTACCAGGGGGCCAGAACTCCAGAAACCCACCCACTATTGCCCCCCAAGCACCAAGAATACAGACCATCACTGCCCCAGATAGAGTGTTCCATTTATACCTTGTGGCTAATAGCCACTGATGGACCTCTGCTCCATATGTTTATCCAGACCCCTTATGATGGAGAAGGCTCCTGCACATTCCTTGGACAGCAAAGGTGACAAACAAGCAAGTACTGGAGCACATAAAACCAGACATGTCATTGGAAGGAAAAATCATAAAACTGCGACTGACTTATTTCGGCCATGTCGTGTGGAAGAACTCCCTAGAAAAAGCTATTATGCTTGGACTGGTTAGCGGCAAAAGGTAACCAGGCCACCAAAGAACACAGTGGCTAGACACCATATAAGTCGACACCAGCCTGAGCATGGAATGACTCGAAGCAGTACAAGATTGGAAAACATGGAGAGAGTTGGCCCATAGAATCACCCAAGAGTTGGACACAACTGAATGGCTAACAACAACATGCTTGTAGCCACCGCCACTTCTTGTGGCAGTGAATTCCACTTGTTAATTACTCTTTGGGTGAAGAAGTACTTCCTTGTATCTGTTCTAAGCCTACTGCTCATCAATTTTATTGAATACCAGTGTGCTCTTGTATTGTGAGAACAGGAGAAAAGTACTTGTTTTCATCTATCTTCTCTATCCCATGCATAATTTTGTAAACTGCTATCATGTCACCCCTCAGTCATTGTTTCTCCATTCTAAAGAGCCCTAATCTCTTTAACCTTTCTTCATAGGGAAGGTGTTCATTTTAATCATTTTACTTGCTCTTTTCTGCATCTATTCAAATGCTTTTTTTTTTTTTGAGGTGCTGTAACCAGAACCGTGCACAGTATTCCAAATGAGGCTGCACCATTGATTTACACAGGGGCATTATGAACAGTTTGATGATAAGCTGCTTTGGTTCCAATTAGGGAGAAAAGCAGGATCCTGTCCTTATTAATATTTGAATTTTGGTTCCACCACATTCTATGCTTCCCATAATTGATTCGGCTCAAGAACTGGCAGTCAGAGGACACTGGCCAGGGCTGACTGGCTGCTTGGCGAAGTCCCACCCACGTCAGCCCCAGTCAGTGTGTTCGGCTCAGTCTGCTCCAGTCCTCTGACAGGAGAGGACCGTCTGGAGTGTGAGCGTGGGGACAGGCCCTCAAGGCTGAGGCAGGTGATAGAAGCCCTTTTCTGCCCCCCCACACCATCCCCTGGGCCTTCTATGGGGGCAGTAGGCCCAGAGAAGCCATTTTCCACTGCCCCCCACGCCATCCCCTGGGCCAGCTCTGGCACAGCTGTTCTCTCAAGGACAGTTTGTGTTAGAGTTCTCTCAGCTCCACCTACCTCACCGGGTGTCTGTTGTAGGGAGGGGAAGGAAAAGGAGTTTGTAAGCCGCTCTGAGACACCTTTGGGCAGTGAAGGGCGGGGTATAAATCCAATCTCTTCCTCTTCTTCTTCTATGTGGGCAGTAGGCCCAGAGAAGTCCTTTTCCGCCCCCCCACACCATCCCCTGGGCCTTCTGTGGGGGCAGTAGGCCCAGAAAAGCCCTTTTCTGCCCCCTCACACCATCCCCTGGGCCTTCTGTGGGGGCAGTAGGCCCAGAGAAGCCCTTTTCCGCCCCCTCACACCATCCCCTGGGCCTTCTATGGGGGCCCTTTTCCACCCCTCTTCCCTTCCTTTCCCCCCTTTCCTTTCTTCCTCTCTCCTTTCTTTCACTCTTCCCCCTCTTCCTTCCTTCCTTCCTTCCTTCCTTCCTTCCCTCCCTCCCTTCCTACCTTTCTAGGCCCGTTCCTTCCCCCACGGCTTTTCCTTGTTATTGTGCAGCCCGTTGTCTTCCCACCACACACGGGCTTTGCTTCCTCTGAAGTTTCATCCTAGTATCCTATATATATAATTCCCACATGTATTGGCCATTTCCAGCTCTCCCATTGGCTGTGCAATGCGCTCCATCAGCCATTGGCCCATCAACCACCACTCAAGAGTACTCACATGCCATTGGCTGGGTGGTGGGTCCCCTCCTCTTCCCCGCCCACTGCCATCCTGGACACTCTTCCCTCACAGAATAAACTATCAAAATGGCTGTCTCTCCTGATGAAGACACTTCTCCTGTGGGACTAACTTTTCCATAGTGGCTGTTGCTAGGCAACCAAGCTTGATTCTGTCAGTAAAAAGGCAAAGGAAGGAAGCCCTTTCCAGGCCTTTGTGGGGAACTCATTGGGGCCAGTCCTGACCAGGGTTGACAGCTCTAGGTTGGGAAATTCCTAGATATTTTGTGATGGAGTCTACAGAAGCCAGAGTTTGGAGAAGGGAGAGGCCTCAGCTGAATAGAATGCCATAGAGTCCACCCTCAAAAACAGTTATTTTCTCACAGTGGGGGGAGGAGATCTGTTGTCTGGACTTCAGTTTTGATACCTGGCAATCTTCAGGCTCCACCTGGAGGTTGGCTACCCTAGATGTGGCAGTTAGCGCTTCAGAGCAGGGTCTGCCAGACCCAGATTCTTGCTGTGGATGTTGAGTGGGTGATTTTAGACCCGTCACAGACTTTCAGCCTAACCTACCTCACAGGGTTGTTGTGCAGATCAAAAGGGGGAGAGGAGAATGATGTCAGCTGCTTTGGTCTCCACTGCAAAGAAAGAATATACTTTTCCTCCTGGAGATCCATTGCTGCCAGTCTCCAGGGGAGGGCTGGAGATGACTCAGAATTACAACTGCTCTTCAGATGGCAGAGATCAGTTGCCCTGGAGAAAATGGTAAGCTCTGTGTCATTATACCCTGTTGAGGTCACCACAGCAAATGATGCTGAGTGCCCAAGGCCAGGGCACCCACCCAGAGCCTCTTTTTAGAGCTTGTTGTATTTATTTCCACAATGGGCCTTATTCCCAGTAAATAATATTTTTAAAGCATTAGTGCTGGAAGGCAGGCTGGTATCATCTCTGTTTAGCAGATGGGGGGAAATCTGACAAGACAGTGAGAGAGGTTTACTTATATATCTCTCTAGTGAGGAAATGGCCCAGGGCCAAGGGGGAGATTTGATCAGGGGGAACTTTTCCTTTCTTTATTCCTTTGGTAGGTTGTGCCTGTCCTCTTATTCTTTCGCAGATTTTAGAGAGAACAAGTCCTGATACAATGCAAGAGAAAGAGGGGCGGGAGGGACACTTGAGAAGGGCTATTATTAAATCTGACACCCCCCCCAAGTTTTTCTTGTTTTTGGAGCTGCTGTAAGCCAACCCAAGCCATCCAAATGTATTCTCACCCCCACCCCTCACCCAGACAACTATTCACAAGACTAGCTGTTCATAATCCCTTAAGGGAGGCCCAAATTGTTCCGTATTGAGAAGACTTCCTGGAATACCCGGAGACAGACACATACAGGCTCTGTTCAAAGGAGACTAGAAGCGATTTTTTACTGGCTTTTGTCCTTTGTCACTTCAGGAATGCGAAAAGGTGGTGCTGAAGCATCCCTGAGTGAGAATGACCTTTGGAGCTTGGAAGCAGACGCCATCCCACCCACACGCCTTTAGAGGAGGTTACAAAACTTGCAGGTCCAGTCCTTGGCCTAACTCTAATGCATTAGCATTCCTCAAAAGAGGTTTACTAAGGACATAAGAAGAGCTCTGCTGGACTGGACCAAAAAGGCTACCTGTTACAGGACTCTGGTTTCCCCACGGTGATGAAATCAGAGGTCCCAGAAGGTCTGCAAGCAAAGCAAACAGTCTCCCCCCTTCCCCGCTGTTTGGTTCCCAGAGGTACAGTGCCTCTGGCCATGGGGGTTCCATTGGGCTGTTTTGTCTAATGGCTGCTAGGAGACCCAACTCCATGTTTTTATCTAAGTCTGGTTTTTGAAGCCATCTGAGGCACTTGCCATCACCGTATCTTTGGGCACTGAATTCCATAAATTAATTATATATTGAGGTGGGTAGCTGTGTTGGTCTGAAGCAGCAGAACAAAGTTTGAGTTCAGTGGCACTTTTAAGGCCAAAAAAGTTTTATTCAAGGTATAAGCTTTCGGGTGCATGCACATGTATTTTGAAGGAATGTGCATGCACATGAAAGCTCATGAACAGCAAATTAGCACCCCGTCTCTAAGAAAAGAATGTTGTTAGTTAACTCCGTGCTTGAAAGGAGAGAAATGGAGTCTAACAATAGTCACAGTTTATTACTTTTAGAAGGATGCTTTTACACATCTATCTCCTATTTTGGCATATTTATTACTTCACTGTTCCCCCCCCCCTAATGAAATCCAAACAAATGGTGACCGTATGAACTTAGCTTGTTATTGCTGTTAAGTTTTTGCATATCTCAAAACATCTTCATTGTTGTATGCTAATTTGCTGATGCAACGAACATGAAATTAAACAAACTCCGGAGGATGGCGGAAGGCAGGAGGGACTGGTGTGATGTGGTCCATGGAGTCTGAACAACAACAATGGGTCCAATCTGAAGGTTGGAAAGCCTAAGATGATGTAATTAATAGGGGTCCAGTCTCCAGTCCATAAGAGCCCTACTTTGCATCCTATCCTCTGCTTTGCAACACCTGCACGACTATGCGATCAATCATGTATGCAAAGATATTTTTCTTATCTTTCATCCCAAAGACAAGAGCAGAGATAGCATAAGGTAGTGGCCCAGATAAGAGATAAGGGGCACCACAGCTGTGCAGTGGCATTTCAGGTTTGATTTATTTTACTTCCACCATTGAACTAAGAGTAACATATGCAGGTTACATCTCTCCTCCCCTGTGAGGTGGGTTAAAGCTGAGATTAAGAAGGGGTGTATCTACACTGTGCAATCGGGTTTAATAGGCATCCATTTTCTCAGGGATATGGCTATGCTTAGGAAGGGGTAATTTGGGGGGCAGGTACACCAGACTGCAGTTCCCAGGATTCTTTGGGGGAAACGATGATGATGATGATGATGATGACGACGACGATGATGAATGTCAGAGATGCTTTAGGCTGGTTGTGCATTGGGCGGGGGTTGGATTAGATGGTCTGTATGGCCTCTTCCAACTATGATGATACTGAAATCATAGTGACTTCGCCCAAGAAAATTCAGGGATTTGTTCCTGAGTATTTTTGTATCCATAGCCAAACTTTTAGTTCCTCTGGAGTTGTTTTTCTGTTGCCCCAGAAGGTCGGACCAAAACGACTGGGTTGAAATTAAATCAGAAGAGTTTTTGGCTAAACATTAGGAAAAACTTCCTGACAGAGAGGTTCCTCAGTGGAACAAGGCTTCCTCGAGAGGTGGTGGGCTCTCCTTCTTTGGAGGTTTTCAAACAGAGGCTAGATGGCCGTCTGACAGCAATGCTGATTCTGTGAAGTTGGCAGATCATGAGAGGGAGGCCTGGAAGGGTTGCCTCAGTGCTTAGATCTTGTGGCCCTTTCTTACACGCCCAGGGAAATGTTGATCTCCGCTTTGAGGTCAGGAAACCATTTTTCTCCCGGTTAGTTCTACTGGAGATCCTGGAGGTTTTTGTCATCTTCTGGGTGTGGAACAGCGGTCACTTGGGGGTGTAGGGGAGAGAAGTATTTGTGAATTTCCTGCATTGTGCAGGGGGTTGGACTAGATGACCCTGGAGGTCCCTTCAAATTCTATGATTCTGTTCTGTCTTACATTAGAGTGGCCAACTCCTGCTTGGGAAATTCTAGAGATTTGGTGGGGGGGCTTGGGAGGATGGTGTTTTCGGAGAGGAGGCAGCTCAATGGGTATGTGATGTCATAGAGTCCACTCACGAAAGTCATCATTTTTCTCCAGCACAATTGATCTCTGTAGTCTGGAAATTAGTTGTACTTATGGAAGAAATCCAGGCCTCACCCTACTCTGTCACTGCCTTGTTCACAGGTATTAACGGTAAGCCACATAACTACAGTCTGGGTACAAACAGGATAGCATTGCTAGTGCAGTGTATCAGCACCTGGCAGGCAGGTCCACCATGGGCTCCCAGACAAAAGATTCCCCCTTGGCCACCATCCCGTTCACTGACTCACACACACCAGTTTGGTGTAGCGGTTAGGAGTTTGATCCCCACTTCTCCACATGCAGCTGCTGGCGTGACCTTGGGTCAGTCACAAGTTCTTTCAGAGCTGTTCTCTCATTGGCAGTTCTAGAGAGAGCTCTCTCAGCCCCACTTACCTGTGTCTGTTGTGGGGAGGGGAAGAGAAAGGAGATTGTAAGCCGCTCTGAGACTCCTTTGGATAGTGAAGGGCAGGGTATAAATCCAATCTCTTCCTCCTCCTCCTCTTCTTCAGATACTTTTTTTTTTTGGCCCCCCAAAGGGGATTTTTTATTGCTTTTTCTAAATATTACAAACTAAAGAAACTACAATACAGAAAACAGGGATAAGGGACTACACTCTACAGGAGAAAGAAAAAAAACCCTCTAAAAACCCAAGAGTCGGTGATCATACAAACATTTTAACTTGGTAATTCTGCCTCTTAAATGCGAACTGACTTTCACTAAAAGTGATCATCTAGCTAATAATACATTTCCATTCTTCACCAGCAATTTCAATTTCATAAAGAGCTGCACCCTACTCTGGTTTTTCTTCAGATCGCATAAATCTTCCGCCTCTTCTTCAGATACTTGATCTAAAAGGATATGCTGCTGCCATCCCTAAGAAGCACCTTTCCCGGATCCCTGGATGGAGAAGAACTGGCCTGGGATCCAGGAATCCAGAATAACAGTCTTGCTTGTGCCACAGATTTATTGTGTGGCCTTTGTCGAACCACCTAGGGTTTCCAACTAGGGGCTAGGAAGTACCTGGAAGTTCTGAGGGTAGAACCTGGAGAGGGACCTCAGCAGGGTATAATGCCCCTCTCCAAAGCAGCTATTTCCTTCAGGGGAAATGATCTTGGTTGTCTAGAGATCAATTGAAATAGTGGGGGCATTCCAGGTGCCGCCTGGAGTTTGGCAACCCTACTCATGGCCCTTGGGCAGTTCTAGTTCCAGGTTCTGGTGGGCCTTGGGCAGACAAGGATTGGTGGCCGTGGGCTCTGGCAGAAGTCCTGGGCCCTGGTAGATGCCCCACCCCAGGGGATGCTGACACCAGCCCTGTTGCTGGGGCATACAATAGCTGCAGGAAACACCTTCGGAAATCCTGCATTTTGTGGCTTCCTGTTCTCAGCCACCGGTTGTTTATCCTTTGCAGTGGGCCGTCCTGGTTTTGCCACACCACTGTGCCTGTTGCATCGACTTGGGGGCACTTTACGATATGAGCAGCAAACAACCCTGAGTCCTTGGCTGAGATGGGCTCTGAACCGAGGTCTGGAGGCCACGCGCTGGCCCAGGAACGGCAGACCTGCTGGATGTGAACAGTGTCCCCAGAGAACTGGTCAGACCAGAAATGCGGGTCTTGCGTCTCTGTGCTCAGCAGTGCGCTGAAATGGAAAGTCCTTCATTTGAGTTAACTCTGGTTTGGCGAGCAAGTTATGCCAGTGATGTTTCTCTCACCTCATTGCGATAGCAATATTATCATGCACTCTGCATGAAGTCAGTGCGAGATGGTGGAGTCGCAGGGGGCAGGCGTGAGGGATCGTTCCCTGTGGTTGGGTCACAGGGCCGTGGCTCTTCCCTGGGTGTGGTTTGAGGTCAAGGCCAAAGCCCTCTTCCTCATTCTGAAGAAGTGAGCGGTGACTCACAAAAGCTCATATCCTGCCACCATTTTTGTTGGTCTTCAAGGTGCTGCTGGACTCTTGTTCTTTTCTACTTCCCCTGTTCTCTTAACACAAGAAGCAGTGTGACTTCAGCCCTGGAACGCTGCAACGATGAGGCCTTGCACGAGTCGAATGATTCTTGCATTGGATGGGCAGCTGGGTTGTGGCCCCTCCCACAATTCCAGGTGATCTCCAGACTGATGGGAGAGCTGGTATGTGAAGCCAGATCCCTTGCTAAGTTAAAGAGAGCACTTGGCTCAGAATGCAGCAGGGCTCCTTTGTTCAGCATATGCTTGTCAGTCTGCAAAGTTACAGAGAGCCACTCATCAGTTTGGTGTAGTGGTTAGGAGCGCGGACTCTAATCTGGGAGAACTGGGTTTGAGTCCTCCACATGCAGCTGTCGGTGTGACCTTGGGTCAGTCACAAGTTCTCTCAAAGCTGTTCTCTCAGGAGCAGTCCTCGAAAGAGCTCTCTCAGCCCCACCCTACCTCACAGGGTGTCTGTTGTGGGGAGAGGAAGGGAAAGGAGATTGTAAACCCCGTCTGAGATTCCTTTGGATAGTGAAGGGCAGGGTATAAATCCAATCCCTTCTTCTTAAAAGAAGGTAAGAACTGATTTATTTAGGAAGTACATAATGGATAGTGCAGCGTAGAGAAAGGGACAGATTCTATCTAGCTAGTGATGGATGCAGACAGGAATTCTGCATCCATGGTGCCAAAGATGGAGGAATGTGCCCCCTCCCTCTTTATATCCGTGCGGGAAGAGAGACAAGGAGGTGGATGGCAGTTGTTTTCCCTAAGAGGGGCCATCTATACTTCAAAGGGTTCAGTGACAGAAGAGTAAACAGGAAGATGTTTAGTGTCTGCCTATCTATCGGTAGCTCTCTGGTCACTTGTTGCTTCCTGGAGGCTGAGGCACAGAGACATCACAGACAAATGAGATCAGTTCCCCTGGAGAAAATGGCTGCTTTGGAGGGTGGACTCTGTGGCATTGTGCCCCACTGAGCTCCCCTCCCCTCCCCAAACCCACCCTCCAAAATCTCCAGGTATTTTCCAATCCAGAGCTAGCAACCCTACTCTGTGGTAATGCCTGGAATCCGCAAACTGCGTGAAGGATGGGGGATGGATTTCTTCACTGTCTGTGTCACTGGCATAGGAAGATGCAGTAACTGTCTGCGATGGTTGAAACTAGTGACTTTCGGCTGCTGTCACCTTCAGTGGTAGAGATAAATGGTATCCTCTTTGGCCGTGACACTAACTTTATTCCCATGTGGCGGGATTCATGGTGCCTCGGGTGATACCTGTCCCTGAAGGCCTTCTTACCGCAATATGTGCGCCCAAAGGAGGCTTTTGGTTTCTCCTGTTTAATCCCTACAATGGCACCTTTTAGCGTTTCTGGAGCAGGCTGAGGTTTCTGAGTTATCAGTAAAGATGAAATCGGCTTCTGATGTGGGGGGGGGGTGTGCCACAGCAGGACTCAAGAGAGGCAGCCGACTGTTCTGTGCTGCTTGCTGTCAGTGACGTAAAGCTTCACGTACCATCTGGGTCTGAAGAGCTTCTCCTGAGGAAGCGGCCAACAACCCATCTGGAGACTGTTGTGTCTTCTGCTGATCTGGAACTGTTGACAGTGTCAATAGCTGGCTTGTATTTAAATGGATGCTTGGCTGCTGTGGTGCAGTCTTTTCCACTAAGAAGGGGCACTGAGCCCGAATGTGGCCCTGTTGCTTGCCAGGGTAACAAACTGGCACTGCCAGCATGGAGCTACTAGGTCCCCTGTGCTCCTGAACAGGGGCCTCTACTTGAACTGAAGGGCATTGCCTGGGAGCTGGGACTGGTGGTCTTTGTTGATACTTCTTGATCCTCGGCTGTCGTGGGGGCAAAAATGGCTAGTACCCCGCAGCTTGACTAGGGTTGCCAGCCTCCAGGTGGGGCCTGGAGATCACCCGCTTTTACAACTGATCTCCAGCTGACAGAGATCAGTTCCCCTGGAGAAAATGGCTGCTTTGAAGGGAGGACTATGGTATTGTATCATGCGGAGGCCCCTCCCCTCTCCAAACCCCACCCTCTCTTTGGATCCACCCCTAAAGTCTCCAGGTATTTTCCAACCCAGACCTGGCAAACCCTAGGCTTGACAAACCCGGGGCGAAGAAGAAGAAGAGGAGGAGGAGGAGGACCCGCCCTTCACTTGGAGTCTCAGAGTGGCTTACAGTCTCCTTTCCCTTCCCCTCCCCACAACAGACACCCTATGCAGTAGGTGGGTCTGGGAGAGCTCTTTTGAGAACTGCTCTTTCAAGAACAGCTCTGACAGAACTATGGCTTGCCCAAGGTCATCCAGCAGCTGCAAGTGGAGGAGTGGAATAGGGAATCAAACCTGGTTCTCCCAGATTAGAGTCCTCACACTTAATCACACCAAACTGGCTCTTAAACTGTAGTGACTGACTTGCAGCTAGGGCTGCAAGCCTCCAGGTGGGGCCTGGAGATCTCCTGCTTTTACAACTGACCTCCAGCTAACAGAGATCAGCTCCCCTGGAGAAAATGGCTACTTTGAACGGTGGACTCTATGGCCTTGTACCATGCTGAGGTCCTTCCCCTCCCCAAACCCCACCCCCTAAAGTCTCCAGGTATTTTCCAACCCAGACCTGGCAGCCTTACTTGCAGCAGTGATTTCATCTAGCACCTCTGCAAGTACACTTGGCAATATTGCTGTGGTTGCCCGGCAACCCCCAACAGGCACTGAATGTTCTGTTCCATGGACATTATATGCTTAAAGCTTCAAACATTGTTTCTGGTATTTGGGGGAGTTTTAAACCCCCAAATGTAATTTTTTCTAGATTTCAGATTTTTTGCAACCCTTGCACTTCTTTCAGGTTTGTAGAGAGATCCCCATCTGTCCCTAGCTCCATTTTGTTGCTTTATTGATCATATCTTTGATGGCACAGTTTAGAAATATATATATTTTTTTAAGGTTGTACCATAGTACAGATCACTGCAGATGGTGACTGCAGTCATGAAATTAAAAGATGCCTGCTCCTTGGGAGGAAAGCAATGGCAAACCTAAACAGCATGATAAAAAGCAGAGATATCACCCTGGGGTCTGAATTGGCAGAGACGGACCAAGAGAGAGATCTTGGAGTCGTAGTGGATAACTCAATGAAAATGTCTAGACAGTGTGTAGCTGCAATAAAGAAGGCCAACGCTATGCTGGGGATTATTAGGAAAGGAATTGAAAACAAATCAGCCAGTATCATCATGCCCCTGTATAAATCATTGGTGCGACCTCATTTGGAATACTGTGTACAGTTCTGGTCACCACATCTCAAAAAGGATATTATAGCATTGGAAAAAGTGCAGAGAAGGGCAACTAGAATGATAAAAGGGTTGGAACACCTTCCCTATGAAGAAAGGTTAAAATGCTTGGGGCTCTTTAGCTTGGAGAAACGACGGCTGAGGGGTGACATGATTGAGGTTTATAAGATTATGAATGGGATTGAGCAGGTTGAGAAAGAAGTACTTTTCTCCCTTTCTCACAATACAAGAACTCGTGGGCACTCCATGAAATTGCTGAGCAGTCGGGTTAGAACAGATAAAAGGAAATACTTCTTCACTCAAAGAGTGATTAACACATGGAATTCACTGCCACAGGAGGTGGTGGCAGCTACAAGCATGGTCAGTTTTAAGAGGGAATTAGATAAACATATGGAGCAGAAGTCCATCAGTGGCTATTAGCCACAGGGTATAGATGGGAACTCTCAGTCTGGGGCAGGTGATGCACTCTGTTCTTGGTGCTGGAGGGGGCAGCAGTGGGAGGGCTTCTAGTGTCCTGGCCCCACTGCTGGACCTCCTGATGGCACCTGGTATATTTTGGCCGCTGTGTGACAGAGTGTTGGACTAGATGGGCCATTGGCCTGATTCAACATTGGCTTCTCTTATGTTCTTATGCCAATAAAAGTCCGCATGTTCAAAGCAATGGTATTCCCAGTAGTAATGTATGGCTGCGAGAGTTGGACTATAAGGAAGGCCGAGCGCCGAAGAATAGATTCTTTTGAACTATGGTGCTGGAGAAGACTCTTGAGAGTCCCTTGGACTGCAAGGGGATCAAATCATTCAATCCTAAAAGAAATCAACCCTGACTGTTCCCTGGAAGTTGAAGCTCAAATACTTTGGCCACCAAATGAGAAGGGAGCACTCACTGGAGAAGACCCTGATGCTGGGAAAGATTGAAGGTCAAAGAAGAAGGGGATGGCAAAGGACGAGATGGTTAGACAGTGTCATCGATGCAACAAACATGAAATTGAGCAAACTTCAGAGGACAGCGGAAGACAGGAGGGCCTGGCGTAAACTGGTCCATGGGGTCATGAAGAGTCGGACTTGACTGTGCGACTGAACAGCAGTAGTGATGACCATTCTTTTAAAAGCCTTCTGGCGGCACTGTGGGAAAAATATTCAGGGAGAATGTAGTTGACGGAGGATGGGTCACATTTGGCTGTTAGATATTAGATGTTTTGGTTTTTAATGTGTTCATGTTTAATGGCTTATTGGTGTACATGGGTAACATCTTTTTGCTTGACCAGTAAACTGCAGTGATCTATTATTGTAACATATATAAATATGAAACATAGGCATTTCAAATGAAGTTAGCATGCACTGAAGATTTCCTTTTGCCTACCTTGCTGGGGCCAAGTGTTCCTGCAATATGAATTTCTGGTCCCCACACAAAAGAATGGGGCATTTCTAGGTGAATCTGATCAACTGGAGATGAAATCCGTGCCTCCTGAGCCCAACCATCAGCTGATCATTTGCTGTTTGGTGAGAGCCTGGAATGCCTTTGCTCATTTCACTGTGGAGTGGTACCTAATAGTGACATCATTCTGTGCTTTATTACACACACCCCCTTTGCATTCCACAGCAATGGCATGTACAGCTCTTTTATCACCTTAGAAATTTTCTGGCTCAAGTTCTTAGTGATCTTTGGCAATTTCCTGGTTGTATATTTACAGCTCTTTCCAAGCTTATCTCTTATCTGCTATAATTAAGCTTAATGGCTTGAGTACAGGCATTGTCATTGAACCTGCAGTGGTGACCCTGGCGCACACGCACACACATTTTACATCAAGCCTCTCCCATCCACTCTGCATAAGTCATGTTGTTCTGGGATAGTCAAAAGTCTGTTTTCCTGCCCTCACCTGGATAGCCCAGGCAAGCCTAATCTCATCAAATCTCAGAAGCTAAGCAGGGCCGACCCTGGCAAGTATTTGGATGGGAGACCTCCAAAGAATACTAGGGTCGGGAGGCAGAGGCAGACTATCAAGCCACTTCTCTGAACGTCCTCCATGCCCCAGTAGAAGTCTCCAGAGGTTGCCATGACTTTCAGGCACGGACACACACGCAAACATACCCCTCCCCAAGTCTGTTTCCCCTGTTATGAAACTATTCCTATTCTCCAAGCTGCTGCCCAAATCAAGCACTTGGAAATTCTGAATTTCTGAAAAGACAATTGCACAGAACAAAAGATTTCCATGAATGCTTATATTTGGGCATAATTTGAGCCTGTAACCTGTTGGGTTATGTCCGTAGCAGAGTGCTCAAGGCTTCAACACAGCAGAGCTCATCTGGTCAGAGTGTGTGCTGTCCCAGAATAAAGTAACACGGAGCCTCTTTTATCTTTTCAAACAAACAGGAATTCTTTATTATAGGAACTCCATTTCTAGATACGATAGTGAAGAGATAGGGGCTCTAATCTAGTCTAACTAGCTAGATGAGAACAGGAGAAAGCCTCCTGTTCTCATGGAGCCAGGATGGAGATGTATGGCATAGTGTGGAGAGCAAGGGTGAAGCCGGAAGAAAGGAAGTTTTCCCTAAGAGTAGCAATCTTCACATCAAAGGGATAATATCAGAGAGAGAAGGGAAGGATGGTCCATGTCTATCTGACTCCCTTGTAGTCTTCCTCTGAAAGCTGAGACTAAGAGACACAGTGTAAAGTCCTTAACTTCCAACAAAACTGCCTTAAACTGAGTCAGACTACTGGTCTGTCAAGGTCAATACAGTGTACTGGGAGCACCAGCATGCTGTAGTGGTTAGAGTGTTCGGCCAGTATCTGGGAGATGCAGGTTCAAAGCCCTGCTCTGCCATGGCAGCTTGCTGGGTGACCTTGGGTTAGTCACACGGTCTCAGCCTAACCTACCTCACAGGGTTGTTGTGAAGATAAAACGGAGGAGAAGAGAATGATGTAAGCTGCTTTGAGTCCCCATTGGGATGAATAAATACATTAAAAATTAAAACAAATAAATAAATTAGAAATAAACAAATAAATTAATACACTGACTGGCAATAGCTCTCCAGATTCTCAGGTCATTCACATCACTTGCTACCTGTCCTTTTAATTGGAGATGGTGAGGGATTGAACCTAGAAACTTCTATAGGCAAAACAGATGATCTACCAAGGAGCCACAGCCCTACCCCTTTTTTTAATGGTCAGAAAGACTATGGCTGGTTGTTAGTGGTGAGAGAAAAGTACTCTGCACATGTTTTAAAACATTTATTCTTCTTTACATGCAACTAAACTGTGGAACTGGCAAAGAGTTCTTGGAATACCTCATCTATTACACGTTGATCTCTCCTAATTCTCTGTTGTGCTTAGGGTAACATCCGTACTTCTTTCTTCTTCCATTTTGTACTCACAGCACAGCCCTGTGAAGTTGGTTAGGCTGAGAGTGAGTCAGCAGGCAAAAGGGAGACAGCAGCCTTCACCCCAAAGTGGGGGTTTGATTAATGTGGGTCAGTCAGGTTCAGTCTCACGCATTTACCACTACTCCACACCCTGTCATCCCTTCCTGGTGTCTCCTTACTAAAAATGTACTTGTAAGCTGTACATTTCTGAGAACAAAGGGCTTTAACCACTAGGCTGACAGCCCCACGTGTGAAGACTCAGTAAACCCGAGCGTCCGGCCTAATTTTTCTCTCATAGTTACTGTCTTTCTGTTTCTCTCATTAGGGGAAAAGTGCAAATATGACCCCTCCTTTCGTGGCCCTATCAAAAAAAGGTAAGAAAGCTCTGGGAAAGGAGCTGACTGAAAACTAATGGGTTACTGTTCAGTGTGTGTGGGGGGTGCCTAGAGGTGCTTGGCTTATCCATTTCCTATCTGAAAATGGGGCTTGCTACAGAGGCCTTGGCAGTGTCCCGCTTCTTGATGTGAGGAGCACCTAAAGGAGAGCAGTTTACTGAACACTTGTTTTATCTTTGTCCAACTCCCTTCAACATTGCTTCCACCTGAAAGATTTGCCCCCCTCCCCGCTAACAGAATTAAAGTTCTCTATAATCCTGTTGGCAGAGACTCCAGAGGAATAGTTGGGCTTGTTATAGGGTTGCCATCTCCAAAATTGGGAAATTCCTGGAGATTTGGGGGTGAAACCTAGGGGGGAGTGGGGTTTGAAGATGGGAGGGACCTTGGTGGGGTCAAATGCCACAGATTCCATCCTTCAAAGCAGCCATTTTCTCCAGGGGAACTGATGGCTGTGGTCAGGAGAACCGGTTGTGATTCTTCATGCCCCACCTGACCTCTGGCAACCCTAGTTTGCATGACTGTGTGATGATGGGCCAATGGAAGATGAAGTAGTGATGGTGTGTTTACGGGGGGACACTGCAGGGTATCTCGCCCAGGGCACTCTCAAATCTAGAATTAGACCTGGTAACTTTGGGGGGGTGAAATGGGGGCTGGGATTCTTGGTTCTTCTAGGAGAGGAATGGGTTATAGGCTCAGGAGCAGTGAAGTGGGGGAAACCCACTCACATTGGTCGTAAACTGTGCCCACAACTTCAGATTTGGTTCAGTTCATGATGGTTACCAAGTACGAAAGAAAATTCGCTCTGTGCATTCTTCAAGGTATACGTTACGATGGCTGCTTTGACAGCTGGAGCCTAACTGAAATGTCAGTGCTCCCGTCAGTGTAGAGCTTGGACAGTTATCTGTATCCTACTTTCTAGTGTACAGTGTGAATCTTACCTCAGTGTTCCCCTTTTCCAGGAGCTGCACCGATATTATTTGCTGCGTCCTCTTTATGATCTTCCTTGCCGGCTACATTGTAGTAGGATTTCTGGGTAAGTAGTAAAAAGACCCCCAGTTTTCCTCAGAGCACGGATGAGGGAAATAGAACCACATTAGGGTGGGGAAAGACCAGGCTCTCTGAGAGATCAAGAGAGGCCTTGGGCTACTTTCAGGTTTTTGAGGCTACTAACCATTGTATAAATAAAAACACTGATGCCTGAAACAGAATAAGGGATGAAAAAAGAGTGAGACAAGTTGCAAAATGTATCCAATGGCCAAAAATTAACAATAGTCTGAACTTGAGACTCCCTTTGAACTTGAGGCCAAGACCAAATGGCCTTCCTGCTCCTCTGCACTGTGTTTTCTTTTTTAAAAAAACTTTCAAAGAAAGATGCCTGTATATTTCATCTTTTTTCTGTACTTTGCAGCACACAGGGTGGGGAAGAGGTTACTTGAAAATATGAGGGTTTTTTTGTGGGGGGCAGTCTGTGAACGATGCCTGTGACTCCAGCTTCGCTCCAAGCTTTTAAATAAAAATGCCAGCAGCACACAGGATGAGGCTTCTCTGTTCTCACCCTCCGGCTTTGAAACGCTGAATTTATCAAAACCCAGTTTCAAAAACACTTCCCCCATGCTGAACTATATATCCCAGCAGCCTCCTCCAGCAATTCCATTGTCCACCAGCTGCCGCCATGCTGCTAGGAACTAAAGCGCTGCTTCCCATAAGCGCTTATGCACATGCTCAAAAGACAAATGATTTTAAAAAGTGCCAACCGCCCCCCTCTGTGCCTGCCACGACGGATCAATCAACCACGGGGTGAAAGCTCTAGTGCCTCTGAATGTGGAGGTTCCCCTCAGCCAACAGAGCCAGGAGGCCTCTATGCCCTGTCGTTGACCCTCCAGAGGAACTGGTTGGCCACTGTGTGAGACAAGATGCTGGAATAGATGGACCATTGGTCTGTTCCAGCAGGGCTCTTCTTATGTTCTTATGTAATTCTCGGGGGTCCCTAGGTCCTGCTTGGAGGTTGGCATGCCTACTTCCCCCCCTTTTTTTTTTACCATCCCACCTGATGAAGAATTCTGAAGCACTTGAAAGCTTTCACACTTTGTGTCATTTGGGTTGGTCATAATAAAAGGCCTTGCCTGGCTTCTGTTCCAGGGCCCCTTATGAGATTGGACTTTCTATTATTTGTGTGCCCCCCCCCCAAGAAAAGGAGAGCTGTTATGTCTAGCTTGCTTCCATAACCTGCTTCAGAAACCAGTGCTGTCCCGGCGGTTTGCGGAGCGAATGAACATTTATTTATTTACTGGATTTATCAACTGCCCTCCCGGGCTTTGAGCAATGTACAACATGGCCATATAAGATATGAAGTAAAAACAGATTAAAACCAAGTAAAATAATAAAATACAGCAGTCTAACTAACAATGGCACTAAACCCCAGCAGCACTGCTAACTCATGAGGAAAGGGCAGGGAACTGGGAATGCCAAGACAGGACCGTTACTGTCGCTGGCATCCACCAGGTGGAGGAGACTGTCCCTCAATGTACATGAGGGGATGGGAGGTCAGGGGAGGCTCAGGCAGTGCTCCTTGGTCAGGAAACTGGGAGAATAAATTCAGAGGAGCAGCCCCATTTTAATATGTGAAATGTCAAACGGTACACCCCCCTCACTTCCGTTTCTTTCTTTCTCTTCTGATACAAGCCTGGCTGTATGGAGATCCTCGTCAGGTGATTTACCCCAGGAATTCGACCGGTTCCTATTGTGGAGTTGGCGGCAACCGGTGGGTTATGAGGGGACCTGTGGGGAAGGAAAGGGGTGCCTGGTACAAGCGGATGTATTCTCATGTTTCATGAGCACAAAAAGATTGGAATTTTGTGGTAGGAAATATGACTGGACTCTCACTTTCTCCTTCCTTCCTTCCTTCCTTCCTTCCTTCCTTCCTTCCTTCCTTCCTTCCTTCCTTCCTTCCTTCCTTCCTTCCTTCCCCTCGTTCATCAGTCCTACAGATTGCAGGCACTTTAGCACTGGGTTTTTCACGCTGTGGGTTGGCACTCAGTTTATATAGACCTACCTGCTAAGCCAGGAACCCTGATAGAGCTGTTGTTTTGGGGCTGTCCTTTGACGGAGACGGCTGCTTCTGAATATGCCCTCCCACTGCAGACGCAAGGAGGATTCCTCCTGGGCTCTTCTGATGGATCTCCCACATATGGGGGCGAAACTCCTGGGTAGGGCCTGGAATTACAGCTGCTCTCCAGGCTGTTGAGATCAGTCCCCCCCGGAGAAAATGGCCACTTCAGAGGGTGGACTCCCAGTGGCATTTTATCTCCACTGAGTACCCTCCCTTCCCCAAACTCTCCAGGCTTTGCCACCAAATCTCCAGGAGTTTCCCCTCACTGAGGTGGCAATACTACTCCTACACTGAAGTGGGTTGCCAGCCCCCAGGTGGGAGCGGGGGTCCCCCGATTTTGTGGGCTCCTGTGGGGGAAGTCCCACCCCAATGGCCACAGCCTGGCACGACATCCCCAATGTGGAGATGCCATGTGGAAGTGACATCATTGTGCTGGGAACATTGTGTGGCGACAGTCTGGTATTTCGGGCAAAACTCTATGGGGGTAACCATAGAGTTTTGCCCAAAATACCAGAGCATCATTGTGCGACGTCCCCAGCATGATGACATCACTTCCACGTGATATCATCATGCCAGTGACGGCATGCATGGTGACATCACCCTGCCTTCCACCCCTGCCAGCAAGAGCATAGCACCTTGGCAACCCTAAGGCAGAGGACAGGGTTTGGGGAACACACAGCCTGTTGGTTTCAGTTTCCAAAGAAAGGAACTGGTTTGGTCCCAACACAGCTACAGGGAGAGGGGTGTTGAATCCAAAACCAAAAGGAAACTTGTGTCTGTGGTCAAACCGAGGGCATGCAGTTCTGGTGCACCTGCCTGGAACAAGCCCAGTGCTCTGCTAGCCAGTTATCTGGCTGTTGTTTTATTTCTGTTCCATTCAAGATTCTTTGAATTTTATTCCCAAGATGCAAGAAGTAACTGGGCTTCTGGGAAACATATCAGGCGGCATCTTGTCACCGCCCCTCCCCCTGCTCCCAGCAGCACATGGGGGGATTGCTGCTTTATTCTGTTAAAGATCATTAAACTGAGTAATGAAGAAACTTCACCAGTTGACTTTCTTCCTGGTGCAAAAGCCCTGCTGCAGCAGAGCAAACAGAGGGAGGGGGCAAAGACTTTTACAGGTGGCAACTCTGCTTCTGAATCTGCTGCCCTAGATTTCTCAATATCTTGACATGAAAGCATTTGACCCCCGGTCTGGCATGGCATCCCAGCTATTGATCACATGCCCATTTACTTGTTGTTTATTATTACTTTGTTTTTGAATGTTGACGGTTATTATTGTTCATGTATATTTTAATGCTTCCCCCTCTCCCACCCCATCGTACCTAGTTTCTCCCTTTTGTTCTCTCCCGTAATTTTAATCTCCTTTCTCACTGCAGAGGCAAGCCTTTTGTTCTCTATTTCAACATGATAACATGCATCGCCTCTCTAAATGTCATGGCCGCCGCAATGAACGGATTGCAGTGCCCGACACCGCAGGTAGGGGGAGCCCCATCTTTTAAAGCAGGAGGTTAAAGCAGGAGGTGGTGCTGGGAGTTGGGACACCTAGGCTCCTTTGGTGGGACCCAAGTTTGTTCCCTATTCTTCTATTTTTATTGTTGTAGTTTTTGTTGTTAGGTGCCTTTTTACCATGCAGAACTCAAGGTGGCTTACTATGTAAATAAAATGATTATTTTTTTAAAAAAAAACCCTAAAAACATAATTTAAAATCTAATTTATGACTGCCAATAAATGAAACCCAAATTAGTCAAATGCTGTCCTAAATAAAGCTGTCTTTAACTGCCTACTGAGGATCAAACATGAGGGGCCAGGCGTACCTCCCTGGGCAGGTTGTTCTGTAATTGTGTGGCCACCACCAGGGGTCTTTTTGTAGAAGAACAGCTGCAGGAGCTCATTAGCATATGGTATGCTAATGAGCTATTAGGCTATTAGCATATGCCACGCCCCCTGACATCACCGGAAGTGATGTCAGAAGGGGAAACAAAAGGGGGAAGCATCTTCAAAAGCCTCCCCTTCCTTTCCCCAGCTGGTCTGGGTGGGGGAGCTAAGAGAGAAGGGGTTTAAAGTTTAAACTCCTTCTCATGAGAGTTGGGCCACAGAAGGAGGAAAGAGGGAAGGAAAGAGAGAGAGTAGAGAGAAGGAAAGAAGGAAGGAAAGAGGGAAAGAAAGAGAGGGAAGAAGGAGGGAAACAGGGAAAGGAGGAAAAAGAGAAGAGAAGAAGGTGGGAAAGAAAGAAAGAAAGAAAGAAAAGAAAGAAAGAGAAGAGAAGAAGAAGAAGAGAAGAGAAGAGAAGAAGAGAAGAGAAGAGAAGAGAAGAGAGAGAAGAGAAGAGAAGAGAAGAGAAGAATGAGGGAAAGAGGAAAAAGAAAGAAGGAAAGGAGGGAATGAAAGAAATTCAGTGGCAATTCAGCCCCATTATACCCTATGGGCCATTGAAGTCAATGGTGAAAACATAGGGTATATTCTGGGGGCTGGAGGGGAGGGGTTTGAGGGAGAGGCTCCAAGATCACAGGATAGCTGATGGAGCCTCTCCCCAAGATACCCACCAAGTTTCAAGAACATTGGACCAGGGGGTCCAATTCTATGGGCCCCCAAACAGGTTGCCCCATTTCCTCCATTGTTTTAACTTTTTTTCCCACCATAACTTTTTTTCCCACCATAGAGAACAATGGAGGGAATAGGGGCAACCTGTTTAGGGGCCCATAGAATTGGACCCCCTGGTCCAATGTTCTTGAAACTTGGTGGGTATCTTGGGGAGAGGCTCCATCAGCTATCTTGTGAGTTTCGAGCCTCTCCCTCAAACCCCCTCCCCTCCAGCCCCTAGAATATACGCTATATTTTCACCATTGACTTCAATGGCCCATAGGATATAATGGAGCTGAAATTGACATTCGGCTGCCTGAAAGACTCTCCGGGACGCCGGCTGGGGGCGGGGCTTGGCTCCTGAGCTCCTGGAGCTGTGCTCCGGTGCGCTCCCCCCCGAAAAGACCCCTGGCCACCACCAAAAAGGCCCTCTCTCATGTGGCTCACCGGGCAAGCTTCTTTGATTGATGGGACAGTCACAAGGGCCTCTCCCTGTGAGCTTAATTCCCAGCTAGGAACGTTTGGGAGAAGATGGTCCTTCAGATATGCTGGCCCCAAGCCACGTAGGGCTTTAACAGTCACAAACAACACCTTGATTTGGGCTCAGGAGCAGATCGATAGCCAGTGTAATTGCTGCAGTATTGGGATTACAGTATTACAGAAGAGACAGGGAAAATGGGGCCCTCGCATTGCTGACTCTCAGGACGCTACAAAGATGAGATCGGCAGAGAGCATCCTTGCCAATTGCTTTGATAAATTCCAGGCTGGTATCTACCAGCCCTGAAATTGTGTGCTATAATCGTGAAGTGTCTTGTGTTGGGTGAGCATAGCCCCCGGCACCAAAGTTTTATTCTACTTTTAAAATTTTCCTTTCCACCCCAGATCTGTGTCTCATCCTGCCCTACCAACTTCTCTGTGGTCCTCCCGTCTCACTATGTCAAAAAACCTTCGAGTGTATGGAACCAGGAATGGTGCCAGCCTAGCATTAACCTGGCCACTACGGATCTGGTGAGTCAGTGTCGCTGACTTGTTTTCCCCGTGCTATGCCAACTTGGTCCCCTTGCCCAAACAAAACCTCCTCTGGGGCTTGCTTTGAGCCAGGCACATGGTTATGTTATTGATAGCCCACCTTTCTACTTAAGGAGAAGAGAGTTCAAAAGGGGCGGGAGTTTCTTAAAAGCGAAATACTGAAGACACAATCACAAACGAGTTCTATGAGAAGGGAAAATAGGGAGAGCCTAAAGAAGCCAAGGTGTCTCCATAAACAGCTTTCTAAAGACCTGAGAAATAAAAAAGACTAATTGAGAAAGTGGAAGGAGGGCCTTATAACTGAGGATGAATATAAACAAATGGCCAGTGCTTGTAGAGAGAGAGAGTTAGGAAAGCTAAAGCTCAGCATGAGCTTTGGCTAGTGAGAGATGCTAAAAAGAGCAACAAAAAAGTGTTCTTATGTTCAAAGTAAGAAACAGAGCAAGGACACGTTAGGCCCATTGAGGGGACAGGAAGGTGAAATTGTAACAGGTGATGGAGAGAGGGCAGAACTGCTAAATTCCTACTTTTCCTCAGTCTTCTCTTGCGATACTCAGCATGACAAAAACAGAACACATGATGAGAGAAGAGAGTTTCAGCCTAGGATCGGCAGAGGGGGTAGTACATAAAACACCTAGTTTCTTTAAATGAAACAAAGTCCGCAGGGCCAGATGAACTGCATCCAGGGATGCTAAAAGAACTCGTGGATGTAATTTCTGAGCCTCTGTCCATTATTTTTGAGAATTCTTGGAGAACAGGGGAGGTGCCAGAAGATTGGAGACAGGCAAATGTTGTCCCCATCTTCAAGAAGGGGGAAAAGGAGGATCCGGGTAACTACCGACCTGTCAGCTTGATGTCTGTACCTGGGAAAGTTTTAGAACAAATCATCAAACAGACAGTCCTTGAGCATTTAGAAAGGACAGCTGTGATTACTAAGAGCCAGCATGGGTTTCTCAAGAACAAGTCATGTCAGATCTCTTTTTTTGAGAAAATTACTACCTTGCTGGATCAGGGGAATGTTGTAGATATAGTTTATCTTGATTTCAGTAAGGCTTTTCATAAGGTTCCACATAATATTCTTATTGGCAAATTGGTACAATGTGGCTTGGATCCAAGACTGTTAGGTGGATCTGTAACTGGTTGACAGATCGCACCCAAAGAGTGCTTGTGGATGGTTCCTCATCCTCTTGGAGAGCAATGAAAAGTGGAGTGCCTCAAGGATCTGTCCTGGGACCTGTTTTGTTTGACATCTTTATCAATGATTTGGGTGAAGGAATAGAGGGAATGCTTATTAAATTTGCAGATGATGCTAAATTGGGAGGGGTAGCAAATATGGTAAAAGACAGAGTCAAGTTACAGGATGATCTTGACAGGCCGGAAAACTGGGTTAAAACAACTAAAATGAATTTAAATAGGGATAAATGTAAAGTTCTGCATTTAGGTAGGAAAAATCAAATGCATGATTATAGGATGGTGGAGGCCTGTCTTGGCAGTGGTATGTGCGAAAAGGATCTAGGGATCGTAGTAGAACATACACTGAACATAAGTCAGCAGTGTGATGCGGTAGCCTAAAAAGGCAAATGTGATTTTGGGCTGTAGCAACAGAATCATAGGGTGTGTTCAGACAGCGTGCTGGAGCGGTTTAAACTGCTCCGGCACGATGTGTGTTTTTTTTTTAACTGGAGAATCGCGATCACACTGACCTCCTCCTTCGGGGCTCCCCGCCGTCCTCATGCAGGTGGGTTTTTTCCCCCTCTCGTTTGAGCATGCGCACAGGCAGCCCTCTCCAGAATGAAAAGTTTGGCACATGCGCAGAACAGCGATTTCAACCCGTCCCTTTAAAGTTTAAATGAAGACTTCTGTTTAAAATTTTCTCCCCGAAACTGGCCTCCCCGAGATCCCGGACTTGTCTAAATGCCTAAACTAGGCACCATTGAAGCTTTTCTCTACTTAACTTAAGTGCGGAGCTCTTAAGGCAAAAAAATAATAATGGCGGACTAAAAGCGGAAGCTGGAGGCAGCTTCCCAGAGGGGAGGGGGGTTGAAGCACCCGGAAGTGGCTTGACGAAGCGATCAGACAGCACAAAGTGCGGCTTGAAATGGAGAATCAGGAAAACACCACTTGGGTAAGTGGTGTCAAAATACTCCAGTTTAAAGGGGGTTTGCTCCGGAAAGCGACGGCTGGGGACGGTGCGCAGATGTTGGCCATGTGAACACGCACGTAAAAGCTGTTTCTGAGGCATGCTGAAAGCGGCTCAAATGGCGCGTCTGAACGCACCCACAGTGTCCAGATCACGCGGAATGATGGTATTGCTCTATTCTGCTCTGGTTAGACCTCACCTAGAGTATTGTGTTCAGATTTGGGCACCACAATTTAAGAAGGATATAGACAAGCTGGAACATGTCCAGAGGAATGCCACGAAGATAGTGTGGGGTCTGGAGACCAAGTCCTACAAGGAAAGGTTGTCGTCCCCATCTGTTTAGCCTGGAGAGGAGATGACTGAGGGGTGATACAATAACCATCTTCAAGTACTTGAAGGGCTGTCATATAGAGGATGGCATGGAGTTGTTTTCTGTTGCCCCAGAAGGTCGGACCAGAACCAACAGGCTGAAATTAAATCAGAAGAGTTTTCGGCTAAACATTAGGGAGAACTTCCTGACAGTGGTTCCTCAGTGGAACAGGCTTCCTTGGGAGGTGGTGGGCTCTCCTGCTTTGGAGGTTTTCAAACAGAGGCTGGATGGCCATCTGACAGTGACACTGATTCTGTGAACTTAGGCAGATCTTGAGAGGGAAGGCAGGAAGGATTGCCTCAGTGCTTTATCGTGGTCCTTTCTTACCTGCCCCGGGAAATGCTGATTGCTGTGTTGGGGTCAGGAAGCAATTTTTCTCTGAGCCAGTTTGGCTGGAGATCCTGGAGGTTTTCTATCATCTTCTGGGCATTGAACAATGGTCACTGGAGGTGTGTAGGGGGGTATTTGTGAATGTCCTACATTGTTCAGAGGGTTGGACTAGATGACCCTGGAGGTCCCTTCCAAATCTATTATTCTATGATTCTTGCTGAAACTCAACGTGGATTACGTGATGTCAGTCACTCCAGTCAACAGTATAAGAATCGTTGAATCATGGAATCATAGAGCTGGAAGGGGCCATACAGGCCATCTAGTCCAACCACATGCTCAACGCAGCATCAGCCTAGAGCATCCCTGACAAGTGTTTGTCCAGCTGCTGCTTGAAGACCGCCAGTGAGGGGGAGCTCGCCACCTCCCAAGGCAGCTGATTCCACTGTTGCACAACTCTTACTGTAAAAAAGTTTCCCCTAATATCCGGCCAGTACCTTCCCACCCTTAATCTAAACCCATTATTGCAAGTCCTCTCTTTTGCTGCCAACAGGAATAGGTCCCTGCCCTCCTCTAAGTGACAACCCTTCAAATACTTCAAGAGAGCCATCATGTCCCCCCCTCAACCTCCTGTTCTCCAGACTAAACATTCCCAAGTCCCTCAGCCTTATAGAATCATATATAAGACATTTAACAAGCAATGTTTCAGAGTGTAGCCATGTTGGTTTGTTGTAGAAGAGCTACATTCTAGTCCAGCAGCACCTCAGAGACCAATAAGATTTTTGGGGTAAGAGCTTCGGAGAGTCAAAGTTTCCTTTGGTATCTGATGAAGGGAGCTTGGACTCTCAAAAGCCGGTACCCCGAAAATACTGCTGGCCTCTAAGGTGCTACTGGGTTCAAATTCAGCTGTTTGGATACACAGTGTAATAGGACTGTGTAATATATGCCCTCAAATTCCGCAGGGCCTGAAAGACAGAGCTCTTCCACAAGGCTTTTGGGTGAGGCAGCGGATGCCAAATATCATCTGGCCCTTCCTGTGACCATTGTGTTACCTCACTGTTACCATCCACATTATGGTCTTCGATTTTCAAGGACACAGAATGATAGCCACCTTGGCTATTCATAATCTGGAATTTCTTTTCAGATCTAGCCTTTCCCGTTTTTATCATCTAAACACCAGGGCCCCATTGAAATAGCTGTGATGTAGTTTGATCGCCATCGTCTAAGGGTTAATTTTATAGTTTATCTTGATTTTATTGTTTTAGGTTAATGTTGTAACCTGCCCTGAGCCCACTTGCAGGAAGGGCGGGATAGAAATTGAACCAAATAAATAAATATGTTGAAACCGACTAATGGCGGCCACAGCAAGGGACTTTCAGGGCAAGTGAGGTGGTTTACTATTGCCTTCCTTTGCAGAGTCCTCTGTAGTGGTCTTAGGGTTGCCAGTCCTAGGTTGGAAAATACCTGGAGACTTTGGGGGTGGATCTGGGAGAGGGCGGGGTTTGAGGAGGGGAGGGGCCTTCAAAGCAGCCGTTTTCTCCAGGGGAGCTGAACTCTGTTAGCCGGAGATCACTTGTAAAACCGGGAGATCTCCAGGACCCACCTGGAGGCTGGCAACCCTAAGTGGCCTCCCATCCAAGTACCAACCCTGCTTTGCTTCTGAGATCTGACAAGATTGACCTATACCATCCTGCCTTCACCCCTAAGAACTTGTATTACCTAGGTAGAAATATGACACAACGAGAGCAAGACAAAATCATACAGCGACAGATAGTACATTTTAGTAGTCCCACGGTCCCTTCTGTCTACTGAAACATCTTCCTGAGTCATTCTGTTATAATGCAGCCCTATACCTTTATAAAATCACCTGTGCCAGGGCTGAGCCCCAGAACCTGTTTTTTGTCACACTGGTGTTGAATCATGGGATACAGGGAAGGGCATGGCAAAGTTTTTTAAAAAGTTCTGCATGGTGTGTAGGAAGGGGATAGACTTGTAGGGATGCCAGCCTCCAGGTGGGACCTGGGGATCCTCTGGGATTGCAGCTTATCTCCAGACTACAGAGGTCAGTTCCCCTGGCAGAAAATGGATACTTTGGAAGGTGGACTCTGTGGCATGGTATCCCACTGAGGTCCTTGCCCTCCCCAGGTTCCACCCCCACATCTCCAGGATTTTCCCAACTTGGAGCTGGCAACTCTACACTCCACTCCCTGCAGGTGCCCAGGAGGGACCTGGCAACCCCGGGATAGAAAGAATTTTTTCTCAGAATTACGGATGGGCATGAACCAGCTCACGAACATAAGTTTGTGATGAATTTGGGGCAGTTTGAGAAAGACTATTGTTCAGTTCTCCCTGCCCATTTTGTCTTCCCAGCATCTCTGTGAGGTAGATTAAGCTGTGAGAAAGTAACTGGCCCAAGGTCACCCAGCGAGCTTATGTGGCACAGTGGGGATTCGAACCTCAGTCTCCCAGATCCTAGTCCGACAGTTTAACCACTACACCACACTGGCAATCACACAGTCTTCCTAGCAGTGCTGTCCTTATTCAATGGTCGCTCACTTTCTACTGTTTGGAACTGACTGTTCTTGTCTTCTGTACATTTGAGCTCTGCACAGAGATTGCAGAGGGGCACCCATGTTGGTCTGGAGCAGCGAAACCGAAAAAGTGGCTTAATTAGCTGACCCCTACAATAATATTTATCTTGTGATCTTCCTGGTCACCCCCTGAAGGCGTCATTCCTAGCTGCACCAGCAAAATACTGACATGTACTTTTCTTCCCAGTCTGTGTCAGATATACTCAGCAAACAACTTTGTCCTGAATTCATCATCCCATCCACAGCAGGTAAGTGCCGCTTGCAGGGTACAGTCAATGTGGGAAGTGGCCATGGCTCAATTGTAAAGCATCTTCTTGGCACGCAGAAGGTCCAAGGTTCAATTCCTGGTATCTCCAGTTAAGGGATTTTGTAGTAGGTGAAGTGAAATACCTCCACCTGAGACCCTGGAAAGCCACTACCAGTCTGAGTAGACAATATTCAATACTGCTGGTCAGTATTCAGTATGATTCAGTATAAGGAAGCTTCATGTATGTATCACTGGATCTAAGGACTCTGTGACCTTGATGGTTTGTACAGAAGGGAGAATTCCACTAGGAATTTTGGTAACAAAAAAGTCAAAACTCTGTTAGCAGGCTCTGGTGAAATCTCCAGGCTGAGAGGGGGAATGGAGGAGCCAGCGTGAGGAGAACGTTAAGATTTAAATTCTGTCCCACTTGGATTGTAAAGTTCCCTCCAATGTGGAATGCATTTAGCCCTTGTTCCTGGGATTTTGCTTGTATGAGGGGAAATCTTTGGTAATTCTTCAGTGTTGGTATCAAGGGAGAGGTCCTGGCTTTGTATGTGAAAGGCCCCAGGTTCAATCCCTATGGTCTGAGTTAGCGGATGATGGAAAAGAGTGTTTCTCTGCCCTAGACTCTGGTGAGTCACTGCCTGTCAGAATAGACAGCACTGAATTAGATGGCCCAGTGTTCTGACTTGTGAATGTTTATTATTTATTTTTGGTATTTTATATTTTTATGTGCATGTGTGCGTGTACACACGTGCACCTGGAAATCATGGCGACCTCTGGTGACTGACCTCTATTGGGGACATGGAGGATATTCAGAGAGGTGACTGAATAAAACCTGCCCTTACCTCCCGGCTCTGGCATTCCTTTGCAGGTCTCCCATCCAAGTACTTGCCAGAGTTGACCCTGCTTAGCTTCCAAGTTCTGACAAGATCAGGCTTGCCTGGGCTATCCAGGTCAGAGCACCCAATGCTTTGACTCGATATAGGATGGAGTGAATCTATTCAGCCCTTGTTTGTTCAGTCAGTCCTAATTTTGACCTCCTCCTCTCCCCTGCCAGTCTTTGCTCGTTGCTTCCCTTCTTTAAATGTCACTCAAGACTATGCTGACCAACACCTGACAAACGAAATGCGGGATATGATCACAGCTGGTTCCAAGTAAGTCCTCAGGTTCCCACCGTCAGCCAAAGCTGCCTTGAGTCTGAGGCGATAAGGTAGGATAAGAATGTTTTAAATAAAGAAATAAGATTTCCGAATTCTCTGAGCGAGTTATTAACTGGTGCACCTTCACTCCCTCACACAAACAGGCCTAGTTCTCAGAGCTAAGCTAGGTGGGATGGCGGGTAAATCCAAGCATCTTTATTTTCATGTTCTGCAGTTCATGTGTGAAGCTGGGGGTGGGTAGTGGGTAGTTTTTACTGAAAATGAAAAGGGACACACGGGTAAGAGAAGTGAAAAGCCTGCCTCTGCCCTCTCTTTACCTCATTGCACTTGGTGTTGGCTGAAGTATTTTTTCTTCCGGTCAGGCTGCAGTACTCAAGTGAACCAGCCTGTAAGAAAGCAAAACAACAGGCTGCAGGTTTTGTGCCCCTCAGCTGCACATCCCATGTTAGCACTTTCACACATACTAGATAATGCCGTTTTAATCCACTTCAGTGACCATTTGCAAGTGGATTTTGCCATTTCACACAGTAAAATCCAGTTGCAAAGTGCATTGAAAGTGGATTGAAAGTGTGTTATTTAGTGTGTGTGAAAGCGTCCGTTTCCTCATATGAGGGAAATAAATACCCGTGGATGTCTAGGCCTTCACAGGTATGAAGTTGAACTGTACTGTTATATCAGGAGTGACTGGACGTTTCTTCACATAGGTACAGAATTCCTTACACATAGTGTCAGGAAAAAGGGAGAAGCCTCTGCTAGAACCTGACATGCTATTTTTCTATATGCATAGGGTATTTTTGTTCTAATGGAGAAGCATTTGGTTATGTATAGTGTTGCCTGCTCCAGGCTGGGAAATACCTGGAAATTTGGGGGTGGAACCTAAGGTGGGTGGAGTTTGGGGAGGGGAGGGATTTCAATGGAGAATAGGGCCATAGAGTCCACCTTCCAGAGAGGCCCTTTTCTCCAGGCAAACTGATCTCTGTTGCCTGGAGATCACTTGTAATCCCAGATCTCCAGCCACCACCTGGAGGCTGGCAACCTTAGTTAGGCCCCACCTGATTACTGAAAAGGTTCAGTCCAGACACAGGTTTATTACTTCAGTGATATCAAGGCCACACGCACGCGTGGATGGCTCAGTTGGGGTTCCTAGGCTTGCCAACCTCCAGGTGAGATCTGGAGATCTCCTGGAATTACAACTCATTTCCAGAAAATAGAGATCTGTTCCCCTGGAGAACAAAATGGCCGCTTTGGAAGGTGGACTGTATGGTGTTATGCCTTACCCTAAACCCCACCTTCCTAGCTTTGCCAGCCTCCTGGTGGGACCTGGAGATCTAATGGAATTACAACTCATCTCCAGACTACAAAGTTCAGTTTCCTTGCAGAAAATGGCAGCGTTGGAGGGTGGCTTCTGTAGTATTGTACCCTGCTGAGAGCTCTGCCCTCCCACAACCTTCCCTCCACAGGCTCTACCCTCAAAATCTCCAGGAATTTATCAACTGAGAGTTGGAAACCTTAGATTCCTTTCAGATTCCAAACTTTGGATGTGGAGCTCCTTGTTCCTTCTTTAGCGACCCTGTTGGATCTGCTATAGTTAGCGAGAAACAGTGTTGACCTCCAGGCCTTGAACGTCACCTGATTTCTACATGTCATTTTTTGTAAAGGGATGTGAGCAGTGTTCCTTCTAAGGTGAGTTAGTGTGAGCTAGCTCACAGTTTTTTAGCCTCCAGGTCACACATTTTTGTCTCTGCTCAGGAAGGATGGCTCCAGAGCACTCTAATTTATGCAACAGCCAAAATGCTTGCTCACAACTTTAATGGCAGTAGCTCACAAAGTAGAATTTTTGCTCACAAGACTCCACAGCTTAGAGGGAACATTGGATGTGAGCGCCCTGGTCAACAGGGTTGAGCTAGGCAGCTGCCCACAGCTTCTCAGTGACAACACTGCCTTCAGTCTCCTTGCCAGCTTGTCCTGTTCCAGTCCATAGTCCTTTTCCTTCTCTAATGACCCCCTTTCGGTCCCTTCTCTTGACAGCCAGATTGTTGAGGCACTCGATGCCAAGAATATCGGGTTGAAGATCTTTGAGGACTTTGCACAGACATGGTACTGGATCCTGATGTGAGTGGCTGAGGTGGTGAAGAGAACAGAATGGGGAGAGATTAACAGTTTTTTGTACAGTAGGGGACAGACAAGGAAGAATCTCAAGCTTAATAGGATATGGTTAATTTCATTGTTATGTAAGTTCTGTGCCCTTCTTCGCTGCCTAAGCAAGGAGGGTGGCTTCTGGATAGAAGCCAGTTCTTCCTGGTCCTACATACCTTCCAGCAGTACTACTTTGCTCATAGTAATGAATTTGGAGCCCTGTAGCTGGTAATGCCAGAAGCAGGGCCAGCTCACCCACTAGGCGAGCTAGGCGTTCGCCTAGGGCGCCGGCCCTGCAGGGGTGCCAAAATGCCCCCCACCCCCCCGTGAAAAGCCCCCTTCCCACCCAGCCCCAGCCACCCCGGCTTTTCTGGGCGCCTCGCGGCTGCGAGGCACCCAGAAAAGCCAGCGCTGCCGCTGGGAGGAAAGGGGGGGCGTCCAGCCTGCCCCTTCCCCGGCTCTCCCGGGCTCCTCGCAGCTGTGAGGGGCCCGGAAAAGACACACCGCCGCTGGGAGGGAAGGGGCGGGCGTTCCAAGCGCGCCCCTTCCCCAGCTTTCCCCGGCGCCTCGCAGCTGCGAGGGGCCCGGGAGAGCCACGCCGCCCCTTCCCCAGCTCTCCCCAGTGCCTCGCAGCTGCAAGGGGCCTGGGAGAGCCGCACGGCCACTGGGAGGGAAGGGGTGGGCGTTGCAAGCCCGCCCCTTCCCTGGCTTTCCCCAGGCCCCTCGCAGGTGTGAGGGGCCCGGGAGAGCCACGCCGCCCCTTCCCCGGCTCTCCCAGGCGCCTCGCACCTGCGAGGCGCCCAGGACAAGGGCGCTGGGCCATCTCCAGGCCCCACCGGGAGGTTGGCATCCCCAGTGGGGTGGGCGACCCAGGCTGTCCTGCCTAGGGCGCCCAGACACCTGGGGCCAGCCCTGGCCAGAAGTCACCATACCAGAAGCAGAACAGGGGTCCAAAAAGGCTGTTTGCGTTATGGTGATCTCCTACCACAAGCTGAGAATTCCTGTACTAATTATTATGAAATTTAGCTGTGTGTCGCCTCAGTTTACATTGAGGCTTTGCAGGGAAAAGAGCAGGAGTTAACCTCTGCTCGGTTTTGCTCACTGAAACTGGCTTCCCTGCTGTACTACTAGCATTGTAAAGTGGAAAAAAGGCGTATCTTTTTAAAACATGCATCCCCCCCCTTTAAAATGCTAATATCAGAGTGTGGTATCTGGTTTTGATTAGCAAAACTGTGTGGAAGTTGAAGGGTCAAACCCCTTCTCCGTTCTCTGCACAACCCTGAGGCAAATCGAGGCGGCACAATATGAAAGTTGGCATGCCTGTTTTTACCCTAAGTCCAATACTGTACGCACTGCACCACACTGGCTCTCAAAAAAAAAGAGTTTTATTTATTGGGACTTCTAGTCCACTGTCCCCTGCACAGCAGGCTTAGGGTGGGTTACAGCATTCTTAAAAACATGCAAAACTTTAAAAATAAAATATAGCCATAAAACAGATACAAGGCGGTATTACTATAGAAAAACCTCAAGGGGCTCCAGCAAGACAATTTGCTGAATTGGATGAAGTTCCTATCGTGCTATACAGCTGCAGATCTAAACAGTGCAGGGGAAGCAGGTGGGTTAGTACAGCAGCTACGATGGATCAAAATGCTGCTAGACAGAGCTAAGTTAACCAGAGCAGAGTGAAGCAGGGGAGGCCATTGTAGCTGGATTGTCGCTGCATCAACCACAGGCCTGGTGGAACACCTCCATTTTACAGGCCCTGCTGAACTGCATTAGATCTTGCAGGGCCCGGGTCTCACTGGGGAGAGTGTTCCACCAGGCTGGCACCAGAGTTGAGGAGGCTAGGCAGACACCTTTGGGGCCCAAGATAACCAGTAGGTGTTCAGGTCTCTGCTGGTCCCTAGTAGGGATGGGCACAAACCACAAAAATGCAGTTTGGTTCGGGGTTTGTGTTTTTCGTGAAGTGCCATGAACTGCATCAAAATTCCTGAAAGTTCATGGTGAGTCTTCAGTTCTCAAACACTGCTTCAATAACCACGAACCAGCCAAAATTCATGACAAACTTTAGTTCATCAGCCAGTTCACGCCCATCCCTAGTCCCTAGTATAAGGGAGGCTGGGCCATATCCCAGAATCCATTGATCCTTCCTCAGCTACTCAGAAGCAAGGCTAAACCTAGGAGATCAAAGTGAGATTTGGGTCTGGGTGGGTATGCAGTTTGCCACAAAATGTGAGTCATCTTTTTCTCTCTTAAATTTTATCTTTCTCTTCTCCCCGTACCTCCCTGCACCTGAAGAGTGCTGGTAATTGCAATGGTGCTGAGCCTCCTGTTTCTCCTACTGCTGCGCTTTACTGCTGGGTTTCTGGTATGGATTCTCATCTTTGGTGTGTTGGTCATCATTGCTTATGGTGAGTAAAATTATGGTGAAGCCAGAGAACAGGGACAAATGAAGTGTTAGGCCAAGTAAGGGGACATAGCTCAGTGGTAAAATGTCTGCTTGGCATGGAGAAAGGTTCAATCCCTGGCATCTCTGGTTAATAGGGTTGCCAGGTCCTACCTGGCTGCTGGTGGGGGGACTCCTGACCCTCCCTGTAGTTCTTCTGGTGCACGTGCAAAGTGCACATGCCACAATGACATCACTTGGATGTGACATCATCACATTTCCAACATTGGGGGCAATGCTGTAGGTTTTGGGCAAAACTCTATGGGTTTGGGGGGCCTCAAAACCATAGAGTTTTGCCCCAAACCTAGAGCATCCCTCCCGACGTTGGAAATGCAATGACATCACTCCTGGGTGATGACATCGCGCTGGCACTACCGGTGCCAGGAGGGGGCTTCTAGGAGGTGGGGTTTCCCCCACTGGCCAGCTGGGCCATGGTAGATTGGACCCCCCAAAATCAGGGGAAATTGGGGGATCTCCTGGCCCCACCGGGGGAATGGCAACCCTACTGGTTAAAAAGATCAGGTTGTAAGACAGAGGTCCCTGACATGGTGCCTGTGGGTGCTGTGGTCCCCGCTGACACCTTTTCTGGTGCCTACCAAATGTTTTAAGGAAGTAGGCAGGGCCAGGTAGGTCTTTTGCTCATCAAGATTTCTGATTGACTATTGGAGATTCAATTAACTATTGAGATTTTTTAAACTCAACAGCAGAAACTCATTAGCATATTGGACCATGCCCATGACAGCACAGCTCATTAGCATATTAGGCCACACACCCCATGTTACCAGAAGTGTGGTCATCCAGCCACACCCACCTTTTGCTTCTTATTCTGTTTACCTTGTTTTTTGTCAAAACCCAGGGCTTTTTTTGGAGCAGGGACTCCTTTGCATGTTAGGCCACACAGCCCTAATGTAGCCAATCCTAATAAATTTCTGCTGTTGAGTGTGGCCTATTATGCTAATGAGTTCCTGCTGGGCGTGGCCAACTTGGGAGCCAGCCGGAACTCCGTTCCTGTGCGTTCCTGCCCAAAAATAGCCCTGCCTGCCACCACAGCACAAGGATCTTCTCTCTGTTACCGAGTTAAGCTGTGGCGATAATCGTGTGGCTGGCTCCGCCTCCTGTGGCAGCCATTTTGTTGCTGTGCCCACCATGTTGTGTCAGAATTCCAAATGAATAAAAGATTGGGGACCCCTGTTGTAGGGGATGTGAGAAACCTCTGCCTGAGAACCTGGAGAGCTGCTGCCAGTTTGAGTCAACAGGGCTAACTTTGATTTGGTATAAGGCAGCTTTGTATGTTTCATATGTTTGCTGTGGCATATGACCCTAGCCTGTTGTGATGGGATGATTATTTGGTGGTTTTTTCACGTAGCAAACATGCTCATTGTGTTCCTCTTGCTTGGGGAATTTTGATATTTTCCCTGCAGTGGATAGCCTCTAGCATGGGTAGAATGGCAGGAAGGTATTGGCTGATGACTAAAACTGTGCAAGATTTTTAATAAAAATGGCAGTGACTAGTCATGGCTTAGGAAAATAAGTGCATTGTGGGTAGTCTGCAAAAGACTATCTGCTGACCAAGTTTAAAGCATGGCTCAGTGGTAGAGCATCTGCTTGGCACGTTGAAGAATCCTGGTTCAATCCCTGCCATCTTCAGTTTAAGGGACCAGGTAGTAGGTGATGGCAAGGACCCTGTAGTCAGGGTTTTTTTCTGGGAGGCGCAGCAATTAAATCCCCAACCCTTTCTCCTCCTCCGGGGTGGATCTTCTCTCTGTTCCCCATTCACTCAGCAGGTCAGGCCAGGTCAGCGAACCTTTTCCTTGGGATCTCCAGGAGTTCCTTCCTGAAGTCTCTCTAGTATATAATTCCTCTAAATTTCTGTTCCATGCTTGGAGGAGGCGGGGCTTGACCATCTCATTGTCTAGGGTTATTAGTATTTGTATGAAGGGGGGCTGAGGAAAGTCTCGAAAGCAACCAAACTGACCTCCCCCCTTCCTCCCTGTTCTCTGTCCAGAAAGAAAGAAAAAACAGAATGAAAGTTTCACATAGTTCAAACCTCCAAAGAAAAAATGCATTTCTTCACAGCAGGTTCTTCACAAACATGCACTATTTTTTAAAAAATCAACAGAAATGAGCAATAAGGTAAAAACAACTACGGCACACTTGTAACTGCCACTGAAAATGACAGCCACATGTGTCTAGTTCCACCCCTTCACATAGGGTTGCCAGGTCCCCCTCAGCCACCAGCTGGGGAAAGAGGGCGGGGTTGCCAGGAAACACCTGGAGATTTGGGGTTGGAGTCTAGAGAGAACAGGGACCTCAGGGGAGTACGATATCACAGAGTCCACCCTCAAAAGCAACCATTTGCTTCAGGGGAACAGAACTCTGTAGTCCGGAGATGAACTGTAATTCCGGGGGATCCCCAGGTCTCACCTGGAGGCTGGCATCCCTATGCCCTCAGTGACATCTAAAAATATATTGATGTTGTGCATGTTGCTGACCCCACTCTGCCCCGTTGTCAAGAAGATAAGGAAATGGACACTTTGAATTTATTCATTTAGCATATTTGTAGCCCTTCAGGTCTCCTTGAACTTACTGTGACACAAGGAACTGAAAAGTATTCTCCTTTGAGGATTTCTCTCAATTCCCACCTTTCTGTTTCAGGAATCTACCACTGTGCCATGGAGTACCGCAACTATAATGCTCAGGGTGCCACTATCAAAGATGTTGGTTTCACCACGAACCTCAGTGTCTATGGCCACGTCAAGGAGACGTGGCTGGCTGTTCGTAAGTCCGTCTGGAGTGAAGAAGGGGATCTTTGGGCTTGGGTAGCTCAACAGGGTGAGGTGGGGAGAAGAGCGGTCATATCACCCAGGCCAAAAATGAGAGGTTTGGCCCCAAGGCTCTGGGCCCTCCTGCCTCCTAGATTTCAGATTTCCCGTTTACTTGGTTTCCTTTATGCATTTTGAGGTTTTATTTTGTTATTGTCCTAGCCTAAATTAATTGTCGTTTATTTGATGTTGTTCCCTTTTTGCAGAAGTTTGTTTGTAAGCTGCCCCAAGTGCTTTCTTTGTTTTTGGCAGAAGAGTGGGATATACCTCAAATGTTTGATCAGGAAAACAGCATAGGAACAAAGAATTAACTGCCCCCCTGCTAGGGTTGCCAAGTCCTTACTTCTCCTGTCTTCATCCAGGAGTCTTCAGAGGTGGTGTCATTGCACAGGGCACATTGCAGGGGGACACTCTAGGATTTGAGAAAAACATTTTATGGTGATCACAGAGTTTTTTTCTCAAATGCTAGAGTGTCGTCATCCCCCGCAACATGCTCTGCACAATGATGTCACCTCCGGGTGATGTCATCACACCGGGCACATCAGCGTGGATGGTGCTGCTTGGGGGCAGGGCTCCCCCACCAGCCAGCTGGGTGGCAGTGGACTGGGCCCCCCAAAAGCAGGTAGACCCCTGCCCCCACTGGGGGGATGGTAACCCTGCCCCACGAGTGCTGCCATGCAATCCATATTTTCTCACAGATTTAGTCCTGAGGGGCAGCTGTCCATTGAGAGTGGCTTCTTCCAAGTTAGTTTTATTCCTGGTATAAGTTTTCATGTGTATGCACACCTCTTCAGATATCTGAAGACGTGCATGTGCCCACAAAAGCTTATACCTTGAATAAAATTTGGTTGGTCTTAAAGGTGCCCCTGGACTCAAACTTTGTTCTGCTGCTTCAGACCAACATGGCTGCCCACCTGAATCTTCCTCCAAGTTTTGTTTTTCAAACGTGTGTCTTGTGCTCAGCCGAGCTTTTCTCTCTGCCTCAGTGATCATCCTCTCTGTGGTGGAAGCCATCTTGCTGCTGACCCTCGTGTTCCTCCGCAACCGGATCCGAATCGCCATTGCGCTTATCGAGGAAGCCAGCCGGTGAGTGAGTCTTTGTGAAGGGACACAATGGGAACGGTTCAGAGGACAAAAAGCGCCATCCCTGGAAGGGGATCCAGTTACCCGGAAAAGGTCTAGGGTAGGGGTGGACCATAGTGTTGTCCAATGCCTGGAGTGCTGGGCGAGAACCGGGGCGTTCACGGTGTTCATCCCCGCTCTGCCATGAAACATCACTGAGTGCCTTGGGAGCCAGTCGCTCTTTCTCTCTCCCAACCTAACCTGCTTTGCAGGGTGTTTTGAAGAGAAAATGGAGGAGAAGGGAGTCTTGAACACCACCCTGAGCCCCTAGAAGAAGGGCAGGATAAAGAGGCGATTGACATCGGCAGATAAATAAAGTTTCAAGTAACAAACAAATGAAACCTTTGGGGGGAAAGATCAAAGTGGGCCGCTATGTTGGTCTGAAGCAGCTGAGCAAAGGGGCACCTTTAGGACCAACAAAGTTTTATTCAAGGTGTGAGCTTTCGTGTGCAGGCATGCTTCCTCAGACACAGTGAAATGGAATTGCAGATCATAGTTGTATATATATAGATGGTGGCTTGTTAAATTAGCATGCAAAATAGTGAAGTGTTTTTTGGCAAAAAGAATGACACTTCACTATTTAACCAACACTTCACTATTTTGCATGCTAATTTAACAAGCCACCATCTATATATATAACTATGATCTGCAGTTCCATTTCATTGCCTGATGAAGTGTGCGTGCACACGAAAGCTCACACCTTGAATAAAACTTTGTTGGTCTTAAAGGTGCCCCCCTGGACTCGAACTTTGTTCTTTGGGGGAAAAGAATGTTTTCTTGTGTGTGTGTGTTTATTTTAGGATGTTTAGAACAAGGGCAGGGGGGCAAAATTCATCTTTAGGCATGGTGGCAAAGTCCAAAATTTTCAGATGTCGCCTTAAAAGGGGGAAAGAGTGATTGTGCATTAGGGTTAAATGAAGAGAGTTAAAGTGCATTGAGGTCCATCATGAAGCCCCTCACCCAAATTGCCAGCAGATGGGGCAGGAGTGCTATTTTTAAACTTAAATCTAGTTTAAGGAATGATCCAGTTCAAGGATGACCAGAGTTTCTTTGGATTGGGTGGGGGGAGCATGAGAATACATCCTGTGTGTGGTGGATACAGACTAGGACTGCCGTGGTGATAGGGCTGCCAGGTCCCTCCAGGCAACTGGTGGGGGATGGGGGTGACTTACAAGGAGTAGGAGGCAGCCCCATAGCTAAGGAGTTTTTGGGGAGGGGGCCATCAGCCAATTGGACAAAAGTTAATTAAATTAACTTTGACTTAATTGGTGGAACTCAAAAGGCAGCCCTGCACAGCCATCATACAAAGAAGGCTTTCTCTGCTGGCCTTTTGCACAAATCTCTCCCCTCCCTCATCCATTTTCTGAGCACGCCACGGAAGGGAGCCTCCGACCATCGGCCGGCTGGTTACTTTTGCTGCAAGAGTTTCTGTGCGGAGCGTTTCTCCCACCCCATCCCTTTGTTCACGGCTGAAGCGCCTCATTCTGCGATGCCACCTTCCTGCAAAAACTCCCCTCCCCACAGGAGTGGCTTTCTCGCCGAGTCACTGTCTGTCGGGGGCAGGGGGCAGGCGAGCTCAGGGTTTTCGTGCGAGAGTCCAGCGCGGGATTTGCGCTCCGTGGCTGGTTGAAGCAAAGGTCACTCTAAATGGCACCGAGCGCTTGTTCCCACCTGCACAAGTCTGGTCCTGGCGGGCCGTGGGAAAAATAAAGAAATCAAACCAAAGTATCTCTGCTGCTTTGGGGAGCTGCAGGATGAGCCCTGCTCTGCGGAGCAGCAAAGACGCGCCGGGGAAAGTGGGCGCCAGCACCAGGAATGAGGGAGGCACGCACCCAGGAGCAGCAGCAGGCGGTGCAGAGTCAGGCTATTGGGCTGAGGGCCGAAACAGGGGGGAGCCGAAGATTGGGGAGGGGCCTGTAAAAACTGGGGGTGGGCCCCATGGGCCCCGCAGGCCCCGTGGTAACTACAGGCCTGGTAGGAGGGAAACCTGGTCGATGTTCCAGTGACATGTTGATGTCACTTCCGATGTGACCCAGAAGCAATCTCATGACACAGCAATGTCAGGGCGATGCTCTGGTATTTGGGCAAAAACTCTATAGTAAATTTGGCTTCTATCATAGAGTTTTTGCCAAAATACCAGAGCATCTCCCTGATGTCACCAACGTGATGATGTCACTTTTGCGTCACATCAGAAGAGATGAAGACACATCACTGCAACAATTACTGGGTCTCCTCTTTTTCTGGATAAGTCCTCCCCCAGCCAGCCAGCTGATTGGTGGCAGGGTGGTGGGGCCTGGCAGTGGGGGACCTCCACCGGGGGGTCTGGCAACCATAGGTGCTGATGACAGAGAGGAATAAGACTTTTGGTGATTATGATGATGAACTTTCTAGATAACTGTGGCACTAAGAAGATTCAAGTTGCTGGTGGAGTGTGTGGGACCTGTTCTGTTTCTTTTTCCAGAGCCATTGGATACATGATGGATTCTCTCCTTTATCCACTGGTGACCTTTGTCCTGCTGCTGATTTGTGTGGCCTACTGGGCTATGACTGCCCTGTATCCTTTGTGAAAGAGGCTTTGTTGCTAGTCCCATGATTCCCCTCTAAGGGAGTTAGGACTGGTTCATTTTGTGTAGATTCAAGAACAATTGAACTGTACTCATGCTTATTGTGGTCCAACCAGCCATCCCTATTGTTGGATGCAACACACTGATATAGAAAAAATAAGTATGAGAGTAGAGTCTAGCTTAGGGTTACCAACCTCCTGGTAGGGCCTGGTAATTGGTGGGAGGGTTGGGGGGCAGCATCCCAGGAGAGAAAAATTAACAAGAAATAAAAGACCTTGGCTACTTACTGGAAGTTCTGAACACAGAGTTCCTTGAGATTCCTAAAGCTACCCAGAAGTGGCAAGGGTAGCATTGCCCCAATCACCAGAAGTTCTGACAATAGAATTTCTGGTGACTCCTAGAGCGACCCTTGTCACTTTCCGGTTGCTCTAGGAACCTTCAGAAACTCTGTGGCCAGAACTTCCAGTAAGTAGCTGAGGTCTTGTTCTTCTTTTTAATTTTTCTCTCCTGGGATGCTGCCCCTCAACCCTCCCAAACCTCTTTCAGTTTGCTGAGTCATTACCCACCCTTGAATGCTTATTGGGAGGACAGGCAAGAGACAGAATGAATGATTATGTGAAGAAATCGGTTGCTTCATTTCAGCATGTGAAAACTGTCAAGTGCCAGCTGTTAAAATCTGATATGTAAGACTGTTTCCATAATTTATTTATTTTTACTGTCAAGTTACAGCCAACGTACAGCAACCCCATAGCATTTCCAAGGCAAGAGATGAACAGAGGTGGTTTGCCTTTGCCTCTCTCTGGGTGCGTTTAGACAGCGTATTGGAGCGGTTTAAACTGCTCCGGCACGATGCGTTTTTTTTTTAAACTGGAGAATCGCGCTCAGACTCACCTCCTCCTTCCGAGTTCCCCACCGTCCTGCAGGTTGGGGGGGGGGGTTTCCCCTCTCCTTTGAGCATGCGCACAGGCAGCCCTCTCCCGAACAGGAAGTTTGGCCGGTGCGAAGAAGAGCGAGCTCAACAGGTCCCTTTAAAGTTTAAAGGAAGAGTCCTTTTAAAAATGGCCTCCCCGAGATCCCGGACTCCTCTAAATGCCTAAACTAGGCACCAGTGAACCTTTTCTTTTTTAAACTTAAGTGCGGAGCTCCGCTCAAGCGCACACCGCTAAGGGGGAAAAAAATGGAGGACTAAAACCGGAAGCTGGAGGCAGCTTCCCAGAGGGGAGGGGGTTGAAGCACCCGGAAGTGGCTGGATGGAGCGATCAGACAGGGAAAAGTGCGGCTTGAAATGGAGAATCATGGAAAACACCGCTTGGGTAAGTGGTGCCAAAATACTCCGTTTCAAAGGGGGTTTGCTCCAGAAAGCGACGGCTGGGGACGGTGGGCAGATGTTGGGTGTGTGAACGCGCAAGTAAAAGCCGTTTCTGAGCCGTGCCGAAAACGGCTCAAACGGCGCGTCTGAACGCACCCTCTGAGTAGCAAGCCTGGACTTCCTTGGTGGTCTCCCATCCAAGCATGAACCAAGGCGGACCCTGTTTAGCTTCTGCGATCTGATGAGATCAGGCCATCGTGTTCCATGGCAAATGGCTATTTAATAGATGACAACTTCTAAGCTTTGCTTTGAAACGTACACAACCCAACATTAAAGACATGCTGTTGAGTACTCAGCTGTTGAGGAAGCAGTGAACAACAATCTTGTGTTAAAAACACTGATCTTTTGGACAGCATTTTGAATACCCATGAGTATTTGATTTATCTTCAGCCTTGCCTTCTTTATGATTCCCCCCCGCCCCCATCTTAAGTTTTCACTGTTTAAGCGGGGTGGGGAGGGGAGCTGCTCCTTCCAACAGTGTCTTGTCCAAAGCCATAAAACATCCAGGTTTAAGACGGGAAGGAAGAGAGCACCTGATGAAAAGCTGTGGCAAACATGAGACTCTTGCCTTAGCAAAGAAGCCTATCTTGATTACTTGAGTACTATGTTCAGGGTGCCTTGTGTCTTGCTTTTGTCAATATTTTGGCATTCTGCTCCCGAAAACTCTTCTGCTCTGTGCATATTATATAACTATCTCTTGCTACACAAGGGCTTTTTGCCTGGCTAGGTTTACAGTGAATCCTTTTTGCCAGGTTCACCAGGTTAGATTTTCTAATATTCCATATTCTGACTGTCTTTGTCCTTGTCCTTTCGGTAGAATTGACACCTCTTTTCATATTCTTTTTGAGTGCCTGATCTTGGAACATCTTGGAGCATCTTTTATTACTCATCTTCTAGCTTGTCATTCTAATCTTTCCATCTCAGATGCTTTGTATTGTTTTGTTCTATGATAAAGATCCTAAAATTACTTTATCAGAAGCCAGTTCCCCTCCCGCCCCCGCAGTCCTTTCATTCGTTAAGTCATAGCTGTTTCTGCTGCTCACGAGAATGGTTTCGTGGAGCTTCTTTGGGAGAAAGGGAAGGGAAGAAAGGAAGAGAGTGAAAAGGATTGCTGCTCTGTCCTTTTCTTTGTTTAGCCTTTTCCCTTGACTGCTTCCCACCTTCAGATATCTGGCCACCTCTGGAAGTCCTCTCTACCGCATCACCCCTGTGAACATCAGTACCCCTGACTGCTCGGAGATCTCCGGCAATGAGAGCTGCAACCCGCTGGTGAGTGATTATTACCCACATAGCCAAGGATGGATGGGCTTCCATTTCTGCCTCCAACTTTCACACACACCCCCGCTCCTATACATAGCTTCACTTTCAGGGATCCTCTGCCAGCATTTTAGGGCTGGGCAAGTCATGTGACTGTCCTTCAAGCAAGGCCGGCCCGAGGTTTTTTGAGCCCTAGGCGGGGCTACCTTCTGGCGCCCCCCCTCATGCACCCTCCAATCAAGGGGTTGCCAACCTCCAGGCTGGGCCTGGAGAGAAGGAAATTGCCCAGGCTCCATCCCCTCATGCCATCCAGTAGCTCACAAAACAGATTTTTTTGCTCAAAAGACTCCACAGCTTACAGGGAGTATTGGAGCCCCCACCCCAGCAGTTTCTGCTTTGCAACCACTTTTTTGGTGGGGGGGATAAAAGTGCCTGCCTGTGCCCAGGATAAAAGTGTCCACCTAGGAGATGGCAACCGTGGCTGAGAGTGACCTCCGCTTCCTTCCCTCCTCCCTCCCTCCCTCCCTCCTCCCTCCCTCCCAGGGTCTCCAAGCTCGGGACCCCCAGGCAGTGACTCACCCACGACTCGAGACCCCTCCCTGCCCCCTCTGGCTGTGGCTTGGCTGCTTCACATGTCGTCTCCCCTCCTCCGCAGCCCCTCCCCCTCCCCCCCGGGGGCTTCTCAGGCAGGAGGCTCGCGGGGCTTAACCCCTTCAGCGCTGCAGAGGATGGGGGAAAGCCCTCCCCACCACAAGGAGCCTCGCCCGGGCTGCCCTCCTCCACTGTGCCCGCCCTAGAATGCAGCTCTCAATGGGGCTGCTCGGGAGGAGGAGCCCGGGCTGCTGGCTGCTGCGCTCCCTGAGGAAGAGGAGGAGGATCCGGCGTATTTCCGGAAGAGAAGGCTGGAGTTGCCAGGGAGAGAGAGAAGGAAATGTGGGCTGGGGGCGGGGAGGGATTAGTTGGGATTTGCAAGAAATTCCTGCAGGTCTACAGCACATATTGGCAGGCTGTCCAGCCAGTGGGAAGGGAGGCCTTGCCGCTGCTCTGCTTCGCCTCTTGCAAATCCCAACGAATCCCTCCCTGCCCCACGTTTCCTTCTCCCTCTCTCTCTGCCTCCAGCCAGCCCCTTTGAATGCCACTTGTGTAGAAGCACAATGGAGTCTAGCGGCACAATGAAAACGAAGGGGATTGCGCCCAGCCCAGGCAAGCTAGGGAAGAGCCGCCGCCCCCACCTCCTCTTCCCCCCCGAGGGGGAGGGAGAAGGCGGGCAAGCTCCGCTGCCACCTCCTGCGCCCCACTGGGGCACTCTTCACAGGCGGCGGCAGCGGGGTGGGGCTTTTCGTGGGGGGGGCGGGTGCAGTTTGGTGCCCCTGTGGCTGGCGTGCTCTAGGCGAGCGCCTAGCTCACCTAGTGGGCGAGCCGGCCCTGCCTTTAAGGAATCACGGGAACTGTAGTTTGGTGATCATTCCAGGCTAGGGCCTTCTATCCAGAACCTGTGGTGTTTGACAAAGGCCAGTTTTGCATTGGGTTTTTCCTCCGTTGTTATACCGAACCCATGCTGGAACAGAAATTCCTCTCGGCATTGCATGCTACTTTCACTTTCTTTGATCATTGGGCTTTATGGTACCTTCTGCATAAATTTGTGGCCGTTCAGGGGTGGCTTTGCACTCAGTATGGCATTGCCCCCGAAGTATCCGAATGTGGTTTTGGGCTGCATCTTTTCTCCCAAGTTGAGAAAATGCGGAGCGACTGCTGGATGCCCATTGAGAGGCATCCCATTCATTAAGGAGATAACACCTCTATGCATCTAGAGCGATGTAGCAACCCACCCCCCTCAGTGTCCAGGCAGGCTGAGTTGCCCAACTCCAACAAGAGTTCCTATAAATTCCTTGGCACTTTGGAGTGTGGCGGGGAGCGAATCAAGGAAGAGACAAAGCTGGAGGAGATAACTCGATGCTTCTGTGTTATTTCTTGGGCCTATGTTTGGGGTAAGGCTGTTTTGGCCTGATTTAGAGCCAGTGTCTTTGCTGGGCCCCTTGCTGCTCCCCAGCCTGCCCTGTTCCTTCAGGTTGGTCCCAGGGAGGCTGGAGAACCCCACAGCCATCCCAAGGTTCCACTTGGTGACTCCACCTCTTTCCCTCGCTCCCTGGCGTAGCCAAAAACAAGCCGGATAACAACCGCCGCCACCAGTGACTCTGAGAGTATCTCTTGTTCCAAGTTGCACAGCTCGGTGGTGTGGTGGTTAAGATGGCAGATTCTGATCTGGAGAGCTGGGTTTGATTCCCCACTCCTCCTCCACATGAAACCTGCTGGGTGACCTTGGGCTGGTCACAGTTTCCTCAGAACTCTCTCAGCCCCACCTATCTCACAAGGTGCCTGCTGTGGGGAGAGGAAGGGAAAGGCGATTGTGAGCCACTTTGAAACTCCTTAGGGTAAAGAAAAGCGGGGTAAAAAACCTACTTTTCTACCTCTTCTTGCACTGTGCACCTGCACTGCCATTGAGAAGCTCCACTTAGTTGCTGCGCCTCCCACCTTACTCCTACAACATAGCACTAGGGGCAAACAGTTGCAATCTCACAATTTTAACTAAGGGACTTTGTCTCAAAATTTCATACCCAGAAAATCTTGTTGGTCTCTAAGGTGCTCCTGGATTTGAATCTGGCTGTTCCTACTTTATTCCCACAGCAGTCCTGTGAAGCAGGCCAGGTGGAGAGAGAATGAGAAGGCTAAGGTTCACTCAGGAAGCTCCACAGCTGAGCAGGGAACTAAATACAGGCTTTCTTGGCCCAAGTCAGTCCACTGCCTCCCACCCCGGTGCTTGTATCGTTGTCAGTACCCAAAGTGGATCCCATCTTGTTATTGACTTGACTTTAGGGAACTCTTGGTTCTTGACGTGTCCCTTCCTCTCGTCCACTTAGATCTTCAATGCCTCCTCCTACTCCCCTTGCCCCGTGAACTGCATCTTCTACAAGTATCAGGACGAAGGGCTGTTCCAGCGCAACATCTTCAATCTGCAAGTCTACAATGTCTTGGGCTTCCTGTGGTGCATCAACTTTGTCCTTGCTCTGGGACAGTGTGTGCTGGCCGGTGCCTTCGCCTCCTACTACTGGGCTTTCAAGAAACCCCAAGACATCCCAGCCTGTGCTGTGACTAGCTCTTTCATCCGGACATTACGGTGTGTAAATTCTGTGTGTGTGTGATGGGGAGGGTGCTGCATTTCTTCAAGTTTCAGGGAACACCTTAAGAACATCAGAGAAGCCATGTTGGATCAGGCCAGTGGCCCATCCAGTCCAACATGTTGTGTCACACAGTGGCCAAAACCCAGGTGTCATCAGGAGGTCCACCAGTGAGGCCAGAACTCCAGAAGCCCTCCCTCTGTTGCCCCCCCCCAAGCACCAAGGATACAGAACATCCTTGCCTCTGACATAGGCTTACCATTCCTCAGCTCTGGGTGGGGAATCCCCCCACTTTTGTGCATTCCCCCCCACCATGGGCCAGCTGGCCACTGGGGAAACCCCGCCCCCAAACAGCAACATCACCATGCAATGTCCCTGCCATGCTGATGTCATGCAGAAGTGATATCATCACATTGGTGATGTCGGGGAGACGCTCTGCTTTTTGGGCAAAACTCTATGGTTTGATGCTGATTTTACCATAGAGTTTTGCCCAAAAAGCAGCCTTGCCCCCAACGTAATGGTGTCATTTCTAGGTGATGTCAGCACATCAGGGATGTTCCCACCCACTCCTGGAACATCCCCCAAATCCCCCCACTGGTGCCATGACTCCACCTGGCAGCCCTACTCAGGCATAGTGCTCCACATTGAGTAGAAGATGCTAGAAAGAGACCTTTCTTAACCTAAGACCTTGGAGAGCTGCTGTGGAGTAAGCAATGTTGAGCTAGGAAGACCTAGTTCTGACTTGGTTGTGTATCCCGCTAGAACATCTCTTCTGCAGAAGACAGTTTCAGAGGGTAGCTGTGTTTGCCTGTGGTAGAATAGCTAGAATCGGGACCTCAGAAACCAACAAGCGTTTCAAGGCATAAGCTTCCGAGGGTCAGTGCTCTCTTCTCTTGAAAGCTTCTACCCTGAAATGTGTGTTGGTCTCTAAGGCAGGGCTGTCGAACTCCTTTGTTATGAGGGCTGGATCTGACATAAATGAGACCTTGCTGGGCTGGGCCGTGTGGGTCATAACATGTAATGCCAGGTAGCAGAGATATAAACTTTATAAAGGACACACACACAAAGGGTTTTTTTTAACTTAAAATTAAAACATGCTTAAAATATCAGCACTCTTGCAATGTTTTGTTTATTTAACAGTGTCTGATAACCGACACCTCTTCCTCTGAATTATTGCATCAACATGTCTGTGCTGTTGCAATCTCGAGTCTGCTGTTCAGGTGTGCATCTGTAAAGCTGCAAACCTACGATGATGCAGCAGCAGCAGAACTGGAAGCAGCAGCAGAAGACAGCCAGTTCCACTGCGGGCCTGATCTGGCCCCCAGGCCACACGTTTAGCACCCCTGCTCTAAGGTGTTGCCGGACTCGATTCTAGCTGTTCTTCAGAGCCACCTAATCCAATGTCTCTGCACTGGAGTGTACTGGGGCATTAAAACGGCTGATCCTTGTGACCAGCTCAGACCCGAACCCACAGTGCAGGGGAAGGCAAAAGTTGAAAACAGAAAACAAAACTTGTAGTAAGCCAAAGAAAGTGTATTATTTGGACAAAAACATTCTAATACAGTCCTAGAACAAAGTCTGGGTCCAGCGGCACTTTGAAGACCAACAAAGTTTCATTTTGAGTATAAACTTTTGTTTGCAGAATTAAACTTGGCTGGCCATAAAGGTGCCAGGGGACTCAACTTTGTTCTGTTGCTTCAGACCAACACAGCTACTCACCTGAATCATACAGTCCCGATGGGACTAGCAGCATACTTGAATACTGAGTTAAATTTTAGAACACTGAAAACCCTGAACTCTGCACTGGTGTATTTTCATCATAGACATTTTATCTTTTAAGGCATAGACTTATCCTTGTAAATATCCATAATTAATAGGAATTAATATTCTCTAACACTGTAGATTGTCTTACATACAAATGCCTGCAATAATGAGGATTTTCAAGGGAGGATGCTGTCATCATCAATGTTGTTATCAATGGCATCACAGCACCCCCTTATTTTTTTAAAAAAGGCCCTAAAATATTGATATAATGGTGTAGTATTGCAATGATCATTTAAATCTCTGAATTCACAGATTTCATTTTTTAAAAAGTAAGTCTCGAGTCTCTTCCCTTGTGAAAATATAACTTTTTCCTTACATATCCATGAGAGAAAGAGCTCAAGACTTACTGGTTTTCAATTCAGGTGGGGCAGCTGTGTTGGTCTGAAGCAGCAGACCAAAGTTTGAGTCCAGTTGCACCTTTAAGACCAACAAAGTTTTATTCTTTATTCAACTTTCATGTGCATGCACACTTCTGAAAATTCAGAGAACTTGCTAAACCTATTGTTACAACGCTCCAGTGATGTATTGATCTTTTAGTGCCATTAAAAAAAAGAAAAAAAGAAATCACTCGTCTTCAGGGGAGGGGGAAGGGAGAGGGCATGGTTTGACCATGACTGTTCCGTCATCGAGCAGAGGGCTGGAGGTGGGTGGGACGGGGCAGAACAAATAAAACCGACAGAAGCATTATTTCACGAGGAAAAACAACAACTTGAAATCAGCTTCCAGAAATTAAAAGTGGTCTCAAAAGTACTGGGGAAAAGCAACAAAACTGAAATGAAAACTAAGGCACAAAAATACAGGCAGAAATCAGGGGATAAACCCGAGCAGTATGGGCCCAGAATGGATGGGGGAACAAAACCCACAGAGAAAATTCTCATGTCTTAAAATAAGTATTTCACTTATTCCAAAAGAGGAATTACTTCATAGGAGTTTCTTTTCTTTTCCTGGGGGGGGACCCCACAATTTTTTCAGGGAATATTTGTTCCTAGGCCACACACATCTCTGTACAGGGCACAGTAATGGGCTCTACATTTCCCGTGAGTCCCTTTCACAAACATCTGTCCCCCGAACTGATGTCCCCAAATGTGTGAGGTTCTGTTGGTCACTCAGCCTTCAACCATTCCCGATCTTAAGGCATCATGTTTTGTGGAGGATCTCCACCTAACAGACCGTCTGCTCTTTGCAGTTACCACACCGGTTCTCTCGCTTTTGGCGCCCTCATCCTCACTATCGTCCAGGCCATCCGCATCATGCTCGAATATCTGGATCACAAGTTGAAAGGCAAGTCATGAGCACGCCAGGAGGAAAGGACCCACCATGATAAAAAATATCCCAGAGCCGGGGGTAGTGTCACTGGTTGCATTGTCAGTAGCTCTAACGTTCTTTCATGTTCTTGTAGTGTTTAACTGGGGGAGAAGCAGGGCTTGTTTTCTGGGGGAACACACTGGAACAGAGTTCTGGAACCTCTTCAACAATTTTTTTTAAATTGTTTAAAAGTTCATGAGTTTTCAGTATACAGATTGAAAACTTCATTTCCCTCTTGAGAGTTCTGGCACCTGTTTAAAAAAACAGCCACGGGGAGGAAGGAGATAAGAATGTGATCTTGGAGGGGAGAGAGTATACTCCACCACTGACGTGTGCTGTGGTGGGCAGACCTCCTCCTCCTCCTCCCCCTTTGAAGTATCAGGGGTTATTTAGAGGCAGGTGTCCATTTTATCATTTCTTCTCCTCCCCTCCAGTGCTTGAAGTGGCTTCTGCCCCATACGCATATTAAAGCCATAAATGTCAAGATCTGCCATTAAAAAAAAGAAGAAGAACCACCTTGCTGGCTCAGATTCAAGGTTCATCTTATCCAGCATTCTGTTTTCTGGAAGCCCACAACTAGGCCAGGAAGGCTACAGACCTCCTGCTGTTGTACACCCCTGCCCCTTTGGTGGTTTAAACAATAGAAAGACAGGGTCTAAAAATAAACTGGTGTTCACAGATTACTGCCTCTGAAAATAGAGTTTCCATTTATCTTTTGGGATTAACAGCTGTTGATTATCCTGTCTTCCATTAGTTTATCTAACTGAGCCCTTTGGCCATCACCAATGCTCCCTCTATGCTGTGGAGTCTTGTGAGCAGAAATTCTACTTTGTGAGTGACTGGCATTAAAGTTGTGAGTGAGCGATTTGGCTACTGCCTAAATTAGTTTGCTCTGGAGCCATCCTTCCTGAGCTAAGACAAAAAGGTGTGAGCCGGAGGCTAAGAAATTGTGAGCTAGCTCACACTATCTCAGCTTAGAGGGCATACTGGCCATCACCATGTCTTGACACAAAGAATTCCAAAAGTTTATTATGTTTTGTATGAAGAAGTAGTTTCTTTTGTCTACCCTGGCTCCAAATAAAACCAGCCTCCTATCACAGCCTAATGCAGTTATTTTTGCTGCAGTAACCAATACAGTTGTGATCTGTGAGCCTAACTAGACTGTGGTATTCACAGACCTCCAGAACCCAGTTGCCCGGTGTATTCTTTGTTGTCTGAAGTGCTGCTTCTGGTGCCTGGAGAAGTTCATTAAGTTCCTCAACAGAAATGCCTACATAATGGTAAGCTGGGCCAAAAAGAGGATCGAGGACAATAGAAGTGGCTGTGGGGGAAAGCAGAGGAGGCAGATGCATGATGTGAGAGAGGAGGAAATGGGTGGGTAGTAGGGGTGTGCAAATTTTTTTTGGTATTTTTCTGATTTGGGTCTATTAGACCTGAAAAATATGGGTATTACCAAATATTGGTATTTTCCCGAATCCCCAATATTGGTATTGTATTGGGAGTCAGGTAAATATTCAGGAAACCTGAATTTATTAGTTGTTTTAGATTTTCCGGGCTGTATGGCCGTGGTCTTGGTCTTGGTATTGTAGTACCTGACATTTCACCAGCAGTTGTGACTGGCATCCTCAGAGTATAACACAGAAAGATGGAGTACTCTCTGTGTCAATGTGAGAAGAGAAATGGTAGGCAGGTAATTTATATCTACTCAGGATTTATTTGGCTCCATTATACCCTACGGAGACTGTCCCCGTAGGGCCAAACTGCGGCTCAGGAGCTGCAGGCGAATCTTTCACACATATTTGTGGCTCCAGGCAGGGCAGCTGGGGAAGTGAAGGGGAGGCGTGCCTCCCTGATCGGTCTTCCCTTCCCCAGCCAGTGTTCCCCTCCCTGGGTAGGCTTGAGGTGTGTGTGTGGGGGGAGCCGAGAAAGAAAGCAACTTTAAATGCCTTCTTAAAGCCCCCCCCCTCCCACTAGCCAGCTTGAAGAAGGCAAATAAATATCATTATCAATAACTGTATTTATTTATTTATTAGTTCCATTTGTATCCTGCCCTCTCCGCGAGCAGGCTCAGGGCGGGTTAACCCTTTTGTTCTTATTTTTGACAGTCTCATTTAAGGTTAATAAAAATGTTAATAGGGTATAATGGAGTTCAGAAGTTCTGAGTTCACTTGCCGAGTTGCGCTGGTGGCATGATTCGGTGAGTCACAGCCGTACTCAGTGAGGGAACTCAGAAGGCATTTAAAGAGACCGTGGTCTCTAAATGCCTTCTCTAAATACCTTAAAGCAGGGGCAGCCAAACTTGCTTAACGTAAGAGCCACATAAAATAAACGTTGGATGTTTGAGAGCCTCAAGACGTGCACAGATATGACCCACACATTTTTATAGAAAAATATGCAAATTTGCTTTTTATTAAAATTATAAATGGGACTGCCAAAAATAACAAAAGGGGTAAAAAGTGTTATTGATAATGATGATATTTATTTGCCTTCTCCAAGCTGGCTGGTGGGGAGGGGGGCCTTTGAGAATGCACTTAAAATTGCTTTGTTTCTCAGTCTCAAATCCGCTCCGAATATTTCACTTTTTCTTTCTGTCTCTCGAAATCATTCCTTGCTTTAGATCGCCATTTACGGGAAGAACTTCTGCACGTCGGCGAAAAACGCCTTCATGCTCCTGATGCGGAACGTGCTCAGGTAACCCCACTGATGGGTTGTGGGGATGGCGGGGGAGGGGAGGGTGAAGCTGCTGCTCACAAGCACAAGCTGGGGGCAGACGGGGGCTGGGTGGGGGTGAAGCTGCCCGGGGCTCAGTCCTGCCCTTTGCCTCCATGCAGGGTGGTGGTCCTGGATAAGATCACTGACCTACTGCTGTTTTTCGGGACGCTCTTGGTGGTCGGCGGAGTGGGAGTCCTCTCGTTCTTCTTGTTCACGGGACGGATCCCGATGGGGGACTTTCAGCTGCAGTCTGCTCAACTCAACTACTATTGGCTGCCCATTCTGGTATGTAATCGTGCTCATTCTTTGGGTCTCTGTGACTGTTTTTCTCTCCTCGCAGCATCTGATCCCCCCCGTGGTTCTAAGGTGGGAAGGATCATTGTGTCTCATCCAGTAGGGCAGCTGAGAGGCAAGAAGATGTTTCCCACTGACTGAACCATGGCCCCGATTTCATTTTAGAACTAGCTTGCTGACAAAATATTGCAGCATGCAGGGAGTGAATGCTGGCTGCCCCATGGAGAGGGCCAATTGCTTAGTAGAAGAAGAGTGGATTAGAGTTTTTATTTTGTTGGCTTTAGATTGTGATGTTTTTAGTGGTGATCTGTAAACCACCTTGAGCCACAAGGAAATGTGGGATATAAATATTTTCATTAATGAATGGGTGATTTTACTGGCTTGCTATGTTGGTGTAGCGGTTAGAAGCATGGACTCTAATCTGGGAGAACTGGGTTTGATTCCCCACTCCTCACATGCAGCTGCTGGTGTGACCTTGAGAGCTGTTCTCTCAGGAGCAGTCCTCGAAGGAGCTCTCTCAGTCCCACCCACCTCACAGGGTGTCTGTTGTGGGGAGGGGAAGGGAAAGGAGATTATAAGCTGCTCCAAGACTCCTTTGGGTAGTGAAGGGTGGGGTATAAATCCAATCTCCTCCTCCATCATCACCACCACCACCACCACCACCATCATTTATGGCTTAAAAGAAGTTCGATCCCCAAAATTGCAGAGATTATCAGCAATTCCCTACAAATGGGTAGCCTTTAAAAATGACTTTATTTGTTGTATTTTTACCCCAGAGCAAACATACCTGGTGACAATGGAAATTACCATAAAGTTGCGGCCGATTCATGGGGCTTTCAAGGTGTGACTTGGTTTGCCATTGCCTGCCTCTGCATAGCAACCCTGGTATTCCTCGGTGGTCTCCCATTCAAACCCTAACCACGGCTGACCCTGCTTAGCTTCTGAGATATGAGATTGGGCTAGCCTGGGCCATCCTTACTATTTTATCCTTACAACAACCCTGCCATGTAGGTGAGGTTGAGAGAGAGGTATCTAATCAACTGTTGGTCTGTTTAGTATTGAAGTCCTCATTCCCCCCCCACACACACACTCATTCACTCTGTGTTTCTCCTCTCTCTCTGTTTCAGACTGTGGTGGTCGGTGCCTACCTCATTGCCCAAGGATTCTTCAGCGTCTACAACATGTGTGTCGACACCCTGTTCCTCTGTTTCTGTGAGTCTTTTCCTCATCTTCACAGATGCATGTGTTGTGTTGATATCTTGCCTCTCTTCCATTGCTGAAGTCAAGGTGGCGTAACCCGAGGTTCCCAAGAGATCTCCCATGCAGGCACCGTCCAGTGCTTTTTGGTCCCTCTTGGCCCTCACTTCAGCATAATGTTGGGCCTCACATTGAGGGTGATTTCCCACTAAAGCTGACTCGGGGTAGCGCCACCATTTGGCCCGATACTATTAGTCAATTTCACACCCGAAGCCGCGGGGCTGCATTTTGAACCGCGGCTTCGCCCGATTTCCCCACAGTTTCGTAATCCTCAAAACACAGGATTACGAAACTGCGGGAAATCGAGCGAAGCCGCGGGTCAAAATGCAGCCCCACGGCTTCGGGTGTGAAATTGACTAATAGTACCGGGCCAAATGGCGGCGCTACCCCGAGTCAGCTTTAGTGGGAAATCACCCTGAGTCTCTCCTGTGTACTTCTTTGTGAACCCCACGCATGGCACCAGTGAGCCTTGCTTCTGTGCAGGAAAATGCTTTCGAAACTTCTAGTGTTATAATTTAGGAGTGAAAATATTCTCCCCCTCAAAAGCACAGCTTGGAATCAGGCATGCCAGTGGGGAGAAGTGGCACCATGCTCTGGTCCAGTGGCACCTTTAAGACCAACCAAATTTTATTCCTGATATAAGCCTTCGTGGGCATGCATACTCTGAAAGCTTATACCCAGAATAAAATTTTGTTGGCTGGTCCCCAAAGGATATAATGGAGAATCAATCCATGGGTATTTGGGGCTTGGGGGTGCTGTTTCGTGAGCTGGAGGCACCAAATCTTCAGTGTAGCTGCTGGTGCCTCTCCTCAAACACCTCCCCCCAAGTTTCAAAAAGATTGGGCCGGGGGGGTCCAATTCTCTGAGCCCCCTAAAAGTGTCCCCATTTTCCATTATTTCCAATGGAGGGAAAGCCTTTAAAAGGAACGCGGTTGCTTTAAATGTGATGGCAGCTCACCCAAAACTCGCTTTGGCGCTCCCTCTCCTGGACCTTCCCTCCTCTCTCCCAGAGGCTCCTGGCAAGTCACCCACCCACTTGGCAGCCTCACCTGACAACCCTGCTCCAAATCATTGTTCTGCATGGACACAAAGCCCATCAGTGTGATGTACAGATGAACCACTGGAAGAACAGCAGTTAAAGTTAAGCAACCTGTTTTTCCCCCGGTAGTGGAAGACCTGGAACGCAACGACGGCTCCCTGGAGAAGCCATATTACATGTCCAAGTCCCTCATGAAGATCCTCAACAAGAAGAACAAGAAGTCCAAGTAGGATGTGCAGAAATAGTGCTAGAAACTGTTGGAAGCTCATCTACTCACAGAACTGGTCCACATCATTTCTCTCCAAACCCACTTCCTGTCCGCCATGACTGGATTTTAGGCCCAGTGCTCTGTCAGGTAATAACTGAATGTATCTCTTCCTCCTCGTTCCGCCACTCCAGTTTATCTTGAAGGCTTTTTTGGGGCCTTGCACTCGAAGGCTGGGCAACGTTGGTCCTGCTTTATTCTGTGCAACGGCAGCCATGTTTGTTTTCTTACCATGGTTCAGAATGCAGCAGAAAGGTGTGCCTTTAATTTACTGGCCATGCTTTTTAGAACCACGCAGACACCGCAGCAGCCATAATTAACTTTTTGCTCTTGCCACTGTCTAAGTATTTTTTTTTAAGTCTTCAGTGGCCAACATTTTCAGTTCCTCCCCCCTCAGCATTAGAGACATCACTTCCCTGCCTGCCAATGCCAATTCACCTGCCCTTCCTTCCAGACAGGTGATGCTTGACTACCCATCTTGTCTTCCAAACCCTCTCCTTCACCACAAGGAACCAGGCAGTCATGCTCCTTCCCCGTGGTTATTGGGTCAAGCTGGCCTCATCCATCCCACTGAGATTTATTGAATCTCTGGCTTATTTTGCACAATGTCCTAAGGGCTGTTGACTTAGTGAAGCTACGCAGGCCTGGTCTACAAATGCAACCCCAAATGAGGTCCTGAGGTGGTGAACTATGTAGTCATTTGGACCACAGGTGAGGGTACCAATTTTTTTTTAAATGTTCCCCCATGTAAAAAATTCCCTGCAAGCCAACAAAACAAACGAACCAGATTATGAGAGAGTTTGTGGCTCAGCCCCATTACCTGCCATGTTCATATTTCTGTGTGAAGAGAATTTTTACATAGGGCGACATTCAAAAAATGTGGTTGAAAATGGCACAGTCCATTTGAACGTTTCAGGTTTCTGCCACCTCATTTTATTTTAAAGTGTAGACCAGCCCAAACTGATAGGTCATCTCTGCACAACAAATGTTCTGCTTGGCTCAACTTTATTTCTGATCTGTGTGACTTTATAGTTAAAATACCAATGGGCTTTTTTTTTTTTTTTTTTGGGGGGGGGGGGGTTCACAAAACAAGTGACCAGGAACCAGACGGGAGTCCCTTCAAAAGTTTAGCAGATGGAAAGGCCGTCAGTTCTAGTTGCATTGAATGGTGGCCTTCTCATTTCCCTGATTATTTTCATTGGGGAGTTGTGGCGATTATTTCCCAGCTCACTTCCTGATGTCACTCTTTGTCCAGGCTTATAGTTTCCATATAGCCTTGGTCCCAAACCTCATTTTCTGTCAGCCATATTGTTTTTTTGTTTTCCTATCCGCACTTCTGATTTACCTCCCTGCTACACAGGTTTTCTATGGCCCTGCCTGCCCCTTTTTATAATACGTAGAGAACTTCTGGTTTGTGGTACAGAACTCAATCAACACTCCACAGGATCCCCTTTTATATTATCAAAAGTGGCTAAAAAAAATGTACTGTACATAGATTTTTTTTCCTTCTGTACAAAGATTAAAAATTTTATAGGAGATACAAAAATTATTAAAACTGATTTTAAGTAAACTTGACTCTTTCTCCTTCATGCACGCTCCACCTTCACTGCAAGAGTTAGCATGGACAAGCAGCTGGGACCTCCCCCAGGCCCTCCCATTAATATCCCAGGGAGTCCTCCGGGCTTCTGGCAGGCAGCTGTCCTTTCTTTTCTGCTCCAGCCTCCTGGAGGGTAGCTGCCAGATCCCCACCCTTTTAGCCAAATTTGCCAGGCCTTTCCTCAGGGGCTCTCTGCTGTTGTTTATCATGCTTTTGAGAGCCTGAGCTGATCGGATGTAAGTTGGGGGAAGAGTGGATTTTTTAAAAAAAATGTCACTTGCATGATGACAGGCCGGATTGCCAACTTTGGGTTGGGAAATTCCAGGTTTGGGGGTGGAGCCTGGGGGGGGAACCTCAGCCACAAAGTTCACCCACTGCAGCTGCTATTTCCCCCACTGTTATGATGGGAACCACGGGTTGCGTGCATTTGGCCCCAGGGTATCTTTCTGTGGACAAATTGTGAAAGATGATCGCCCCCACCTTCCCTACCCCAAAAACCATCTCTGCAGGGCTTATGCAGCCGATAATATCTATTTCGCAAGCTCCCCACTTTGCTCATAAAGGAGGCTTTTGTCATGACTGTCTGTACTCTGTACCTAGATTTTTAAATAATTAGCAGTGTATTGGTAGTACAGCAATTTCTCTTTTATTTCAGGCAATAGGGTCTGAAAGAACAGTGTTCCCGCTCCCACTGCTTGCTCCCCTGCAGTCACTGTGGTAGCCAGGAGTGCCCCACCCCCTCCACCCCTTCCCGCAATCCCCATCCATAGTGCTGCCACCCAGGAGTCAAACTGCTGGAAGCTCTTCTCCCCCCCCCTTTTGGAACAGAAAGGCAGTCTGCTCTGTCACAGCCATCCCTTTCCAGTGCATCCACTGTGCAAGTTACCCCCTTCAGCATCTCTGAATTTTGGGAGGTCCTGGGGTCAGCTGGAAGGAAGAAGAGACTGGCCTGAAACTGGGAAGAAGAAAAAAACAAAGTCAGAGCATTTGACAATTCTCAAAAGCTTTTCCCACAGACTTTGACAAAGCTCCTACAGAAATAGCCTGCTTATGCGCTAATTAGGTCGCCAATGGCCCTCTGATCAATGGTTTAAAATAGAAGAGTTCCAGAGGGACAGAAGTGTTTGCATCACGGCAGACTAAGAGTGATATTATGAAGACTAGCGCATTTTGTGGCATAAAAGTTGTCTGTCTAGACAGGCCACCTCTTTTCCCTTAAGGCGCACAAGGGTGCTTGTGTAGGAAGGCCAGGCCCTGAACAGACTGAGACCCCATTGGCTTCAGCAAAAGGTGCTGTGCCAAGTACCTTCCGGTCATCACCTGGGACTATCAAAGCTTGTAACATGATACCATTGTCAGTCTTTGGAGTGTCAAATAGGGTTGCCAAGTCCACCTGAAACACCGGGGGGGGAATGTTCCAGGAGTGGGAAGTGACATCACGCAACATGCCTACATCACCAGGAAGTGATGTAGGCATGTTGGTGACATCGGGGGGGAGGAATGCTCTGGTTTGGAGGCAAAACTCTATGGCAACATCAGCATCAAGCCATACAGTTTTGCCCCCAAACTAGAGAGTCGCCCCCTGATGTCACCAACGTGCCTATGTCAATTCTGGGTGCCGTAGGCATGTTGTGTTTATTTCTGGTGATGTCGCTTTTTTGGAGGGGGAATTTCCTCATGCTGGCCAGCTGGCCAGTGGCAAGCAGGAGCCTGAGAAACCAGCACCCCCCTGCCCCCAACTGAGGAATGGCAACCCTATTAGCAAAACACAGACGAAGCTATAGATCGTTTCCATGATGTACTAGAAACAGCACAATTTCGCTGATGGAGTCAGAGGTGAGTGGAGCGGGGGGACAACACCAAAGCATGTCAAAAGAGCAAGATTCCCTACAGGCCTCTCTTCATCTTAGACGACTGAGGAGCAGGTAAGTGTGAGGGCCAAAAGAAACTCCCTGGGACAAAAATCCAAGCTTCGCCTAAACACGGATGGATCTCAACTGGCTGTGGCAGACACGCTTACTGAAAACCCTCTGCTTGCTAGGCCACGGCAGAGACAGATTCAGTATTCCTTCGGTGGGGAAGAGGCCGTGGCTCATTGGCAGAGCCGCATCTGCTTTGTGTATAGAAGGGCTCTGGCCTGATCCCTGGCACCTGCAGTTAAAAGGCCTCAGGCAAAGGCCTCTCTCGCCCAACAACCTGGAGAGCTGTGTCATCACCAGTGCGAATGGTCCCCAGAGCTTTCCATGCTGCCGCAGAGAGGTGCGGGGTAGCAGAGGTGGCACCTCCCATCTTGGCTGGTGGCACCTCCCATCTTGGCTGCTGCCATGGAGGCCCACCATCTGCCATCTGCCCTGCACCTGAGTGGAAGCAGCACAGGCAGGAGGAGGCTCCACCCCAACCCTTGCCTTGCTGCTCCCCCCTCAGTAAGGGGACCTTGCACCCAAATACCCCTAAGGACAGGAGTAGCCCCCCTTCCCTCATCCAATTTCTCCCTCTGCCTCTACCACAGAGGTCTAGGGCAGGCTAGAGGCAAGAACTCTGCAACTGACGAAGCCTCCCTCCCGCCCGCCCTCTTGTCTCCCCCTCTGTAATCCGAGAAGGATTTGGTTATCCTCTGGAAGCACCAGTCACGACGGAGCACAGGGGTGTACCAGTACGACTGGGAGACGGGGAGGATGGACATCCGGCAAGGGACAGATAGGACCGCTGAAAAGCCGGGGACCCATCAGAAAGTAAAGGGCAGCCCTCATTGCCATGCCAAGCACCTGCTCGTGCCAACAGCTAGCCCTGGCAGTGCTGACCTTGACAGACCAACGCTCTGACTTTGAAGAGGGCAGCTACAGCACCTGTATCAGTGAAAGATCAAAAGTTTGTTCCTCTGTTCTCCTGCCTTTCTATTCATTCCCTACACACAACACCGGATTGGCTACATTTCCTCCTTCCCCATCCAATTCTCTTCCAGGCATTCAAGCTCTGCTAACCATTTTCCTTCCCCGTTGATACAATTTGAAGTTCTTGCCGCCCCTCACCTTGGCCATCCAGCATACGCTTCACCCCTAGCTTGTGCCTGCTGTCCACCCTCTCCAGCCAGCACCCTTGCAGTTTCTGCAGGATCCGGTCCTTCTCCTCTGCCTCCCGCAGGACTTTCTGTCAGAGATTCAACAGTGTGTGTCAGGAAGGACAGGACCACAGTCTGAGACATCTGCGCTCTCCCCCCCCCTTTAGTTAACATCCAGTCTAACGAAGCATTATGATGAAAGCTTGCACCCTGTCTTAGCAAGGTAAATTCAAGTGGGTAGCTGTGTTAGTCTGAAGCAACAGAACAAAGTTTGACCACAGTGGCACCCTTAAGACTGAAAAAGTTTTATTCTGGATGTATAAGCTTTTGTATGCACACCCAGTCTGATGAAGTGTGCCTGCGCACGAAAGCTTATGCCCAGAATTAAACTTTGTTGGCCTTAAAGGTGCCGCTGGACCCAAACTCAGTAAGGTAAAGTGTGCAGCCAAGTTGCAGCCAACTTATGGCCATCCTGGGCTGGTTTGCCACTGCTGTCCTCTACAACCCTGGTCTTCCTTGGTGGTCTCCCACCAAAGTACTCACCAGGGCCAGCCTTGCTTAGCTTCCGAAGTCTGGCACGAATGGTCTAGGCTGGGCTACCTAGGCGGCTACAGGGTCATTTTGGTTGGTTATAATAAAAGGTGTTACCCAGAGGGTGCCCTAGCCAGCCTTCTGAAGATGCAAATTCACATTGCAGCCACTAGAGGGAAGCAAGGTGCTAACCAAGGCAACTCCACAAGAAGTGGGGAAAAGGCTGGCCAAAGGTTAAATGTCAACTCAGGCCACAAATCCACTTAATCTGGCTTGTCTGCTCTGACCACAGGGTTGCCAACTTCCAGGTGGGACCTGGAGTCCTCTCAAAATTACAACTGAGCTCCAGGCGACAGAAATCAGTTCTCCTGGAGAAAATGGAAGCTTTAGAGGGAAGATTCTGCTGAGCTCCCGACCGAAACTGCCCTCCCAGGCACTGCCCCCAAATAATCTCCAGGAATTCCCCAGGCCAGACCTGGAAAGCCTATTGGACCACGGCACAGTGAGAAAGTCAACTGCAGGGGAATTCTATGAGGCTATTGCTATCAAGTTTATTTAACTCCAGTTTTACTTTATTCTCAGAGAGCAGGCAATGGGAAATACTATTCTGCCTGAAGCTCTCTGCAGTCTGAAGGTGTTAAGACAGGACTGCCAACTTCCAGGTGGGGGCTGGCGATCTCCCAGGATTATAACTGGTCTCCAGGTTACACAGATCTCAGTTCCTCTGGAGGAAATGACTGCTTTGGAAGTGGATCTGTATCGCTTACACCTTGATGAAGCCCTTCCCTCCCCAAACCCCATTTTCCCCAGGCCCCACTCCCAAAACCTCCAGGAATTTCCCAATCCAGAGCTGACAGCCCTATCCCAAGACCAGTCCCTGGTGCCTCTACTTAAAAGGATCCCCGGGCTTACATGCATGATTTTTTATTTTTTTTTAAATTCCCACTCAGTTTCTGGAAGCACAGAGCAACAGAAAGAGCAAGAGTCCAGTAGCACCTTAAAGACTAACAGAATTTGTGGCAGGGGTAGGAGCTTTTGTGAGTCACTGATCAATATCTGAAGAAGTGAGCGGCAACTCACGAGAGCTCCTATCCCTGCTACAAATTTTGTTAGTCTTTCAGGTGGCTATGGGACTCTTGCTCTTTTCTGCTGCTACAGACAGACTAACACGGTTACCCAACCAGAAGCAGAGAGGACATGAAAGTGTTGTGCACACTAAGAAAGTTGAGGTCTCCCTTGCAAGAGCACCTGCTGAACATCTGGCAATACTGTTCCAGCAAGTAATGGGCTTCCCAGCTCCCGCACAGCCCCTTTCTGGTCTTTCACGGCCTCTTCAAAGTATAGTCTTCCGTTCTCGCTCACCTCCAGGATACAATCCTTGTCATCTCCTATAGCGTGAAGTCGAGCCAGTTCCAACTGATACCCTTCTAGCACCGCAGCCCCCTTGGCCAGCTCCGCCTCCGCCTCAGCCAGGCGCCTGCGTAGCTTTTCAGTCTCCTGTGCCCGTTCTCGGGCTTCCTGGGAATGCCGGCACAACTGTTCCTATAAGGACGGTGGAAGTCAAAAATTCTGGCCTCTGTGATGGTGTGGAGCAGAGATTCAGTGCACAGGCGACCAGCAACTGTTGGACTCTCTGTTGGACTCTCAGTTCTCCGTCTTTAGTTCTGCCCCACCTTTGTTTGTCACCAGGGGCAGCAATGCTGGCCTGCCTCAGACAGCTGTTCAAATATTAGAGGGCAAGAGATGTGCTGCTCTTGGGACCTTTAGGAAAGGCACCGCCTAAAGGAATCTTATTGCTAGAACCTCGTTTCTGGTTTGTGCAGGTTAATGTCTAAAGCTCTGCTTCTTGGCCCTTCTTGACATATTTGGGGGGGCCGTGTGGCAGTGCTTGGAAGCAGCCCACACCTGGCCTCACCGTCTCCCCCTTCTGGGTCCCTTGGAAAGGCAGAAAAGCAGGCCAGAGACCGAGACCTGGCAACTCAAAGCCTAAAGTCCCCTTTCTTTCAAAGGGCCATCTCCTTTCTTGCTGCCCTTCCTCTCCTTGGGCCAGATGAGGCTTTGCCCTACTCCCGTTTTTCTCTTCAGCCCCTCTTTCATCGACTTCCAAGCCTCTTACCACCATATGTCTGCTTTGTCCCATCTAGAGTCAGCCTGACTACAAGGGCATCCAAACAGCAACATCGCATGGTGACATCCCCAATGCTATGACATCACACAGAAGTGATTTCATCACGTTGGCAATGTTACATAGCAACACTCTGGGTTTTGGGCAAAACTCTATGGTTTGAGGGCAATGTTACCATAAAGTTTTGCCCTCACACCAGAGTGTCACTGTGCAACGTCCCTGAAGTGATGACTCACTTCTGCGTGACATCTTCACATTGGGGATGTCACCATGCGATGTTGCTGTTTTGGGGGGCAGAGACCTGCCCCACTCCCATAAGGCTCCCTCCCACTCCCTGCTGGAGCGTTGTGAAGACCTGGCAACTCTACCAACAGCACAGAGCAGCAATCCCCATCGTGGCACCTGTGGGAAGCACCATACCCACCACTGTGTTTCCTGGCATCCAGCTGCTTCTCTGCCAAAGGCTCTCTTCCCTAAAATAAGAGGGCAGTCCTGGCTTTCCTCCCACTAAAGCAGAAGGTGCTTCAGAAGAGCCTGGGAGGCAATGCGTTCGGATCTGCAGAGAGCCCCCACATAAGAAACAGCTGACTTCATCATAGGAAGATGGCTGGCTTAGAACTTCCCAACACTTTGGGGATTGGTCCAAATACCCATTGGCAGCCATTCTGTGGTACCACCCACTACTCTCTATGAAAATTCCACATGTGCCCACAAGTTCCACAAGTCTGAGGACCCCTGGCCCTGACATATAGTGTATCTCCTGTCCTTAAGCAGTGCAGACTTTTTTCACAGCCCCTTTCCCATGCCCATTCCTTCTTGTTCTCCAACTTAGGCCTAACTCTCATCTGCCTGCCTTCATTTTCCTATTTCTCAGCTTCCTCCAATCCCTCTCTTGAAGCCAGCCCCCTGAGCTCTCTGACCTCTTTCCACTCAGCTTAACATTCAAGCCCTTTGGGGCCTAGATGAAATTTTAGTTCCAAACAGGAAGCATTCTCTGCTTATAAAGAACGAACACAGAACACTGCGCTTCTGACAGCTCCAAGGCTTGAATGACGGAATGTTCATGAACATTCCAGAGCCACCCCAGCCACATGACAACAAAGACATCCCTGTTACAAGCAATGCAAGGTGTACAGCAGCGCTGCCTCTGCCCCAGCAACAATGTGCTTTTCCACATCCCTTCCAGACATTTAAGCCAGGGCTGTGTGCATTCCAGGATTCTGTATTTCTAAAGTACAGCACAGTGGGGCACTTCACTCATTCTTTGGCCCCCGTGGGTACTCCTGGTAAGACTGGGCTCAAACTAGGGTTGTCGTCCCGTGTCCCCTCCCCGGTGGAGCTGGGGGATCCCCCGATTTGGGCCCCCCCCCCAATCCACTGCCAGCCAGCCCCACCCCTGAAGCTGGTCCCCCGCTGCCACTGAGCCACGGCGCCGGTCTAATTTTCTATTTATGTTATTTAGGGTCTGCCCTTTCTCACACGGACTCAAGGCGGATGACACAGAGTGAGTCAACACCATCGATGGCTGGGGACATTCAATAGACAATAGGATCTGGGAGACCCAGGTTCAGATCCCGCCTCTGACAGGGAAGCTCACTGGGTGACCTTGGGCCAGTCTCTCTCGGGCTAGCTTACCTCACAGGGTGGTTGCTGCCGTGAAGATAGAAAGGGAGGATGAGAGAAGGATGTCGTAAAGTGCTTTGGGTCCCTGCTGGGGACAGAAGCAATGCTCCCTCTAAGCTGTGGAGTCTTGTGAGCAAAAATTCTCCTGTGTGAGCCACTGTTGGTTTTATCCCATATTTCTTATTCAAATGTTTTTATGTAAAATGATCGAGTGTGCTGGTCGTCGACTGTAACGATAAATTTGATCTGATACTTTGCGAGCAACTGGCATTAAAGCTGTGAGCAAGCGATTTGGCTGCTGCATAAATTAGTTTGCTCTGGAGCCCTCCTTCCTGAGCAAAGGCAAAAAGGTGTGAGCGGAGGCTTAAAAACTGTGATGTCGTCCATGGGGTCACAAAGAGTCGGACTCAACTGTGCGACTGAACAACAACAACAACAACAACAACCGCACACTAACTCAGCTTAGAGGGAACACTGGACAAAAGCAATGTAAAAATAATCCAAATAAATAAGGCTGAACTAGACTGACCACTGAGGCAGATCTGTTCAAATGGCCACAGTTCAGAGGTAAAGCACCAGCATTACATACAAAAGATCCAGGGAATCGCCAGTTAAAGGATGTCGAGTAGCAGCAGAGACCGTCTGAGATTCTGGAGAGCCGTTGGTAGGCTAGACCAGTTTGGTGTAGTGGTTAAGTGAGTGGACTCTAATCCGGGAGAACCAGGTTTGATTCCCCACTCCTCCACTTGCATCTGCTGGATGACCTTGGGCAAACCATTGCTCTGGCACAGCTGTTCTTGAAAAAGAGCAGTTTCTGTCAGAGTTCTCTCCGCCCCACCTACCTCACAAGGTGTGTTGTGAGGAGGGGAAGGGAAAGGAGTTTGTAAGCCGCTCTGAGACTCCTTTGGGTAGTGAAGGGCGGGGTATAAATCCAATCTCTTCTTCCTCTTCTTCTTCAGTGCAAGGCAGATTTGTGTGTTTGCAGGACCTGCAGCTTTACCCTCCCCCACCCGAGCTTAGCTGCAGGCATCAGCTCATCTACATAAAAAGCTCTGCTGACTTTTGCAGATCTAACTGCTGTTGAAGGCAAGGGGGAGATCAGACCAGGAAGGGTTTCCCCCCTCTAGTCAGGTATCTCCTCTGGAAGGCAAGAATTTCCTGTTAAGCAATTGGGTAGAATACCACCCACACTGGTATTTCAGCTCAGAAGGTAGGGAGATTTGGGGGCTTGCTTCTTTACCCTGTTCCTCCAGTGAAATGTGAAAATTCAGACCAGGGGGCCTGGAATCCCCTCGAGGGAGGCCAAACCCCTACAGGCCCAGCACACACTTTCCACCGATCACACCCGTCATTACCTGCAGCTCCCTTTCCCTGTTGGCAGCCGCCTCTTCCACCACCTGCAGGCGTCTCTGCCACTGGGCTTGAATCCGTTCCTGCTCAGCCAAGGCCTGGGCCAGCAGGTCTTCCTTCTCCTGAATTCGCTGGAGCAGTCCTGGGGCAAAATCTGAGCTGGCAAAGGAATTTGCAAGGGCCTTGACAGAGGAAAAAAGAAACAAATAGATGTTGTCACTAATGTGGCGTGAGCATGTTGACGTCTCTGGCTGCGTGTCTAGTGATCACAGGTTCTGCTGTCTTTCCACAGTGCCTGATCGTGTTGTATAGTGGGTAGAGTGTCAGATTTAGACTGGGTTCAACCCGCACTCTGCAGGGAATCTCACTAGGTCATCCTGGGCCAATTAAGTTCTCCCAGCCTAGCCTGCGTTCACAAGATGGCTGTGGCAATAAAGTTGTGGAGGGGTGGGGATCATGTCCTCTGCCCTGGACTCCTTGGAGGAAAGTTGGGATCATAAGAATACAATAATGCTACATTTTTTCTAACGAATACTCTGAGGACAATTGTTGTTAATGGAAGATGCAGCACAGCCCAAGAAAGATATTGTTGTCAGTATTACACAGAGGGCTTAAATACCCATGGCACTGTCCCTGGGTCTGTCCCCAGGGACTGTCAAACAGACATAATACTGGCAGTTCCCAAATAAAACTTGAATAATCCCAGGTGTATGGGGACCTGAGCTGGATCAGATCCCCAGCACCCTGGGGGGAATGATCTAAGCCTCTTTCCCCATCCATAAATGGCACCAGGCACAAGACACAACTTCTTCCTAGTAGGAAAATGTGGTCTCTCGGTCTCTCTCTCTCTCTCAGTCTCTCTCTCTCTCGGCCTCGGTCTCTCTTGGTCTCCCTCCCTCTCTCTCTCTCTCTGATTTTAAAAGCCCCCAGAGGAAGATTGCTGAAACACATCCAGGAATGAAAAGAACATAGTTTTGAGCAGAACAAGGAATTTTTTAATTTAAAAACTTTATTGCACAATTTTGGCTTTGCCTTTTCATCTTCCCCCACATACACCCAGTCCCCTCCCCCCTATTCTGGAACCCAGCTTGGGGATGGGTATGTTGAAGAGACAGTTAAAAAAGAAGAAAAAAGCAGGAGATTATTTGTAGAGGACAATCTCTCTGGCAAACGTTCTCCCTGCTTCTGCATTCTAATACACAACACATTGTTTATTTAATTCATTTTTATCCTGCCTTTCTCCCCTAATAGGGACAAAAGCAGCTTACATTATTCTCCTCTCCTCCATTTCATCTTCACAATGGCACTGGGTTATGCTGGGCACTCTGTGATTGCACTGGTATTACTGGGTACTCCGTACATTGCACTGGTTCTGCTGGGCTTGCGAAAATGCCCCTTCTGTTTCTACTGCAGAGATTCTCTGGTTTGACTTTAGTCCTTTGGAAACAGTGGAGGATGGAGGCACCTTCTTTGGGGGGTTGTGTGTTTCTTAACATCCAGTCTGGTGAAGTTTGCAATCACTGTTTTGAGATGCTTTGGCTAGTGTTAGTAAAAGTTAGTTCAAAGGCAGCCTCCTAGCTCTCAAAAATGCCTTGTAGATGTTTGGGATAGTCAGCTCCTGGGCTTCAAAATGGAGGACAGAAGCCCTCCCAAGTACCTGCTCAGAACACAAGTGGTGTGATGGAATTTTCTTTTCTTTTTTTGCCATCAAGTCACAGCTGACTTATGGCGACCTTGGAGGGTTTTCAAGGCAAGAGACATTCAGAGGTGGTAGGCCATTGCCTGCCTCCTCATCAGCCCTGCTTAGCTTCTGAGAGGTGATGAAATCAGGATATCCTGGGGCAATCCAGATCAGGGCTTGACTGAGAGTAATGTGACTGGCCCAAGGTCACCCAGAAAGCTCCCATGACACAACTGGGGATTCAGACCTGGATTTCCCAGATCCTAGTCGGACACTTTAAACCAGGGGTCCTCAAACTTTTTAAACAGGGGGCCAGTTCACTGTCCCTCAGACCGTTGGAGGGCCGCCGCGTTGGCTCCCTCCCCCCCACCAGCCTGCTCGCCCCGCCGCCGCGTTCGCCCCCTCCCCCACGACCAGCCTGCTCGCCCCTTCCTCCTCCTCAGCTCCTGGGCGCTCTTGCCGCCCAGGGCTGCTGGAGGAAGAAAGAGGCCGCGGGGGTGCTGCTGCTGCGCTCCTCGAGGAGGAGGTGGCTCCGGGCGGGGGGGGCGGGCATAAACACTCGGCGGGCCGCATAAATGTCCTCGGCGGGCCGCATGTGGCCCGCGGGCCGTAGTTTGAGGACCCCTGCTTTAAACTCTACACCACACTGGCTCTCATGATGGAATAGCATGTTGGAATCTGATTTATTTTAACTAGCATTTTTATTTATACAAAGTTAAATAACAGAATTTTTTCACTGTCTGTGTTTCTTTTCTGGCCACTGAAACAAAGTCTGGGGTCCAGTGCCACCCTCAAGACCAAACTTTGTTCTGCTGCTCCAGACCAATATGGCTACCCACCAGAATCTATTTTCTGGCCATTATTATTATTCATTTTATTTCATGATTATTACTGAAAAAGGTTGTGTCGTAATTTTGTCGGGGAGAGCCCTAACCTGGATAGCCCCAGCCTAGCCTGGCCTTGTCAGATCTCAGAAGCTAAGCAGGGTTGAAGTGGGGTTGCCATGAGTCAGATGTGACTTGATAGCAAACAAACAAAAAATAGAGGGGGGGGGCGTGATAGAAAAATTATCTCCCCTGGGGCACCAAATAGGCTTAGGTACACCACTGGTTTTACAGATCTCACTCCAAGCATCTACTTTGCACACAGAAAGTCCCAAATTCAATCCTTGGCTGCCCCAGTTCTAAAGTGGCAGGTCTGGGGAAAGACTTTTTCCTTCCCTGAGACCCTAGGCAGCCGCTGCCAGTCAGAGAGGACCATACTAAGTTAGATGGCCTTAGGCAACTTCAAGTGTTCCTATCTATGCAGTTGCCCCAATGCAGTTTAAAATGGTGCAGTCCAGAAAGGGGTGTATCATACAGTATTTCCAGATATGTTATCACTGGAGCCAAAGGAAGAACAGTTTACCTCCACATCCTTGTTGCTGCTGGCCAATGCTCCCTGCAGGGCGGTGACTAAGGCTTCCTTCTCCTTCAGAGTCAGGAGCAAAGTCTGGTCACGCTGCTGCCAGGATTCACGGGCCGAGGCACAGAGGGATTCCAGGCGCCGGATTTCCTGATCCTTCTGATGCAGCACCTCACGCAAAGCCTGGGGTTGAGGGAGGAGGAGGAGTATTGCAGTCAGTGGCAAAGCTCACTTTACACCATCTCAGGGCTAGAAACAGGGACATGCCCCTTTTCTCAGGGCCAGGATTATCAGCTGCTCTCCTCCCCAGCATTACATATTGTCAGCCCCGTAGCTAAGGAGTTTTGGGGAAGTGGCCGGGGGGGGCACAGCCCAGGGCGTCATGGTGTCCACTGAGGTAGGGGTCGGCAGCCAAGTGGGGTGGTGGAGAAGCAGGACGGGACAGCTCCAGGCTCCTCGCTGAGCTCACTCCAGCCTAGGTGGTAGCATTGCTCCTGTCGCCGCAGCCAGTGCGGGGCTCGTCGGGTGGCTGCCTGCTCCTCTGGCATGCCTGCAGACTCCCTGGCCACTCACCTCCTGCCTACCCTGCTGTACCCGGGCGCTCCGGGCTGCCAAGCCATGCCCAGGCTGGCTCCCTCCATTGCAATGAGTGAAAGTGGGGAAGGGAAGGAAGGGGGAGCGAGCCGGGCTCCTCCGGACCTGGGCAAGTGGGTGGACACAGCTGCTTCACTGGCCACCCCAGTCCATCCCCAAGAGGGGGGAGCAGGGTGCTTGGAAGCCCCGGCTACATGGTGCACACAGTGGCCGCAGGGCTCGGCCGGGGCCCCTACTCACGCAGGGGTACGCTACTGCCCTCCTCACCAGCTGTTGGGCTGAAGGCAGCGATGGGGGGGAGGGAGGGAGAGCTGAGGATGGGGCCCGTAAAAACTGGGGGTGGGGGCAGGCCCCGCGAGCCCCGCAGTAGCTACAGGCCTACATATTGTTCTATTGATTCTGAAATAGCTGATCCTTCATTGTTCTTAAAACCAAGGAAGTATCAAATGAAAAACTTTATCTGCCTGAAAAACATACCACAGATTGATCAAGATGGGTAACCGTGTTAGTCTGTCTGTAGCAGGAGAAAAGAGTAAGGTTGTCCAGTAGTACCCTAAAGACTGACAAAATTGAGCAGTGACTCACAAACGCTCATACCTTACCACAAATTTTGTTAGTCTTTAAGGAGCTACTGGACTCTTATACCACAGATAGCTCAAGCAGACTATAAATGAGGTCAATAAATAAATAAAATGGTTGCAGCAGGAGAAACAGCAGGCTGAGCACTGCATGGCACCCTAGTGTTCATGTATGTGCACTTATATGGATGCTCATTAGAGAGAGAAAAATGCATCCACTCCATTTAGGATTACCAACTTCAAGGTGGGATCTGGAGTTTTCCTGGAATTACAACTGATCTGCAGACAAGAGATCAGTTTCCTGTAGGGGAAGTGGCAGCTTTGGAGGGCAATCTCTAAGACACCACGCCCCCACTGAGTTCCTTTCCCTTCCCAAACCCTGCCCTCCTTTGGCACTGGTCCCAAATCTCCAGGAATTTCCTAAACCAGAACTGAAAATCCTAATCCCGATCACAGTCCGCGATCTAATTTCTAGAAATCCTGAAGAGGTTCAGCTTCGGAGAATGGTTTCTCTAGCAACTCACTATCAAAAGTTTAACAAAGCATCCTTCAAAGAAGAAGAGGAGATTGGATTTCTACCCCACCCTTCACTCAGATCGCTTTACAATCTCCTTCCCTTCCTCTCCCCACAACAGACACCCTGTGAGGTAGGTGTGGCTGAGAGAGCTCTGAGAGAACTGCTCTTGAGAGAACAGCTCTAAGAGAACTGGGACTGACTGGAGGTCACCCAGATGGCTGCATGTGGAGGAGAAGTGGGAAATCAAACTCGGTTCTGCAGATTAGAGTCCACTACTCTTAACCACTATACCAAACTGGCTCTCAACAATAGAAGCAAGACTCAGTGATTTGCCAAGGGCTGGAAAATCAGGACCATCCCTGGTCAACACAGATAGTTGAAGCACATACAGTAATGTGGCAAGAGGAGACCCCAGGTGTTTTCATGAAACCCAGGACTCATCTCCCAACACAGAAGTGTTGGGGACTTTCTTTTGGCCAAATACATTCTAGAACAGTGCCTGAATACCCATAAAATTCTAACTGATAATTCATGAGATGTTGTATTCTCCACTCCTCCACATGGAAAATTGCACTCCTGGAAAATTCTAAAGTCATTAAGAACATAAGAACATAAGAGAAGCCAATGTTCAATCAGGCCAATGGCCCATCTAGTCCAACACTCTGTCACACAGCGGCCAAAATATACCAGGTGCCATCAGGAGGTCCAGCAGTGGGGCCAGGACACCGTTATACACTGCTGAGGACCCTTCCCTTGACAAACCCCATCCTTCCCAGACTCCACCCCCAAAATCTCCAGGAATTTCCCAACCTGGACTTGGCACTCTCACACTTACACAGTAGTTTGTTAACATGTTGAAAAGAAAATGAGGCAGGTTGGTGCGTAATGGGAAATTAAACCAGAACCCAAGCAAGGCCCAGTGCTCAAACTGAGAGGGGGAACTACATTTCCCATGATCCTTTTGCAGGACAATACTATTATCCACAAGAAACCTGAATTATATTCCCCATATTGCACAGCTGAGTCAACCTGCCACGCACACTGTCCTTTGTACAGACCGTTCCCCACCCTGATCCCAGTATCCATTCATACATGCAGGGTTTCCTCCCCTGTGCGGAGGGCTGTGCTGAGTCTGGCCAGGTCAGCGTCTTTATCCTTCATGGCCTCCCGAAGGTGCCCCAGCTCCCGCTGCTGAGATTCCAGGGCTGAGAAGTGACTGGAAAGGGTTTTCTGTGGAGGGGGAGAAGACAAGACAGAACCAGGAGTTGCCTTCTCCAAAGTCAAACCTGTCAGGCCAGCTGGCTTCCTTTTGGTCATGGAAGTTACCTCAAAAGCCTGGTCTCTCTCCCTGAGGCGCTGGGCCATCTGCTTCACCAAGGCCTCCGACATGAAGGGCTGCACCTCTGGAGAGCCCAGAGACTGCAGGAAGACCAGGCAATCCTGGGGGAGACAAGAGGCCTCACATCAGAGGGGCCAGAACACTTCCCCGCATTCCCCAGAATGCTTCATGTCATCTCTTCCTGTCTAGGGTTGCCATGGGAGGAGGGTGAGCTACAGGGTCCCCCAATGAAGAGCTTTTGTGGCAGGCCAAAACTCAGCAGCTGAGGCCTTCCCCAGCACTGTACTTTCAGCCAGGGAGGAGAAAAGTTTTGCTGTTTAATTTTTGTTTGATGCACCTGTTAAAAGGCCAAGGAAAACTACTGCCGGGGGGGGGGGGAGAGAAAGATGCCGCAACAGTCCTGGCTTCCCCATTCTCCTGTCTCATTTCTCACCAGTTCTCTTCATCCACTCTTCTATGTCCCTTTCGCTTAGCCAATTTTTTTAAAAAAAATCTGTGCACACAGAAAAGTAGCTGCTTGCTGACATAACCCTTCCCTGATGGGCTAGCACAGGCAGGGCTATTTATTTTTCCACCTTGGTTCCTCTTTGTCAAGTCTCCTCCCTGCAGTCTGAACAGGTGCCATCCAGGAAAGGAGATTCCATGCAGGATTTTCTGAATGGGTTTGCTCAGCTCTTCTCATTTGAGCCAATGAAACAGGGTCATTACCCTTGGCCCCAGTGGTCAGAGCTCCCTATGGGGACTGAAGACAGCCAGGGTATCGCCCCACCCTCTCTTGCTGAGCAACCACAAAAATCAAACTGCCAACTTCTGGTGGATTCCTGCCCTTATCTTTGTGAAACTGCAACCCAGCAGGTTTTATCTTTTTCTTTTACATTTTAATAATTTTTATTAAGTAAATACAAAATAATTGATACAGAGAATCCCAAACAATACAAACTATTTAACATTAATAATATTCTTGATATACTATTCAGCATACCTAGCTAAAACGCTTAACATGTTTTCTAATAATACAGTTTGGTTAGCAACCATCTTGTATAAATGAAAGAATTTGAGTTCAACTAGCTAGTGTTTACTGATCAAGATTAAAACATGCTCTACGTCTGGGGTTTATAGAATAAACACTTCAGATGAAGCTAAGTAAGGCTTTATCTTTTTGACTCATGTTCTGTACAATGTGCAGCCTTTGAGGTTCTCTATAAATCATAAAGATTAACCACCTGCATCCTGCTGTGCTCATTCGGCTCCTTCTCCGCCTCTCACCTGCAACACCCCTTCCTTGCTGTGTAGGCTCCTTGTCAGCTGTTGAATCAGCCGCTCTTGGCTACTCATGGCCTTCTTAGATGGAGCTCCAGCCTCCTACACCGCAGACACACAGAAACAGAAAGACAAGGAAATATTTCAGAAAGTTCTCTCCCTGCTTTGGAGTCAATAGCAGATCTAATATAAGGCTTGGAAGGTCAGAAGAGTACATGCCAGTAGGAGGGTTGCCAGCTCTGGGCTGGGAAATACCTGGAGATTTGGGGGCTGGAGTAGGGTTGCCAGGAGAGGCTGACAAGTGGGCAGGGGACTTACCACGAGGCTTCCAGGAGAGGGAACTCTGAAGTGAGTTCTGGGTGAGCTGCCATCACATTTAAAGGGACCGCATTCCTTTTAAAAGCTTTCCCTCCATTGGAAATAATGGAGGATGGAGGCACCATCTTTCGGGGCTCATAGAAATAGATCCCCTGGTCCAATCGTTTTGAAATTTAGGGGGGTTTTTTTTGAGGAGAGGCACCAGCAGATATCCTGAAAATTTGGTACTTCTAACTCAAAAAATAGCCCTCCCAGAGCCACAGATATCCACAGATCAATTCTCCATTATACCCTATGGAGACCGGTCTCCATAGAGTATAATGTAGCACCCAGCAGCTATCCACCCCCCCGCTTTCTGATAGCCCTGAAGCAGGGGGAGGGCCTCCAAACTGGGGGATGCCCAGCCCCAAACTAGGGATTGGCAACCCTAGGCTGAAGCCTGGGGATGGTGGGCTTTGGGGAGGAGAGGGACCTCAGTGAGGCATAATCCCACAGAATCCACCCTTCAAAGCCGCCATTTTCTCCAGCAGAACTGATTTTGGTTGTCTGGAGATAGCAGGAGGTCTCCAGGTGCCACCTGGAGGTTGGCAACCCTAGCTAGTAGAAGACACTGCTTGGCAGTATAGTGGAGAGTGTGTTAGATTAAGATCTGGGAGACCGAAGTTCAAACCCTCATTCAGCCACGAAGTTCGCCTCAGCCCAGACCCTTCCATTCAGCATTGCCAAGGTCACAAGTATTGTTGTGAGGGTGAGATAGATGGAGGGATGCCTCTGTCTTAGGTTAGGTCAGACATACACCATCCAGAGCTCCTTGGAAGAATGGCCAAAAAAACCACACCATGTGTAATCATTGTCAAAAAAATGTAAAACACCACAGAAGTTAGACTCGAGTCTAGAAGGAAAGCTCATACCTTGAATAAACCTTTGTTGGTCTTTGTTGGTGTCACTGGACTCGAAAGCTTTTCAGGGTATAAGCTGGGGATGAGCATGACTGCCTGAATGAATATTTTAGCCTCTTTTTGAGCCCCCATAAGAACATAAGAGAAGCCAATGCTGAATCAGGCCAATGGCCCATCTAGTCCAACACTCTGTCACACAGCGGCCAAAATATACCAGGTGCCATCAGGAGGTCCAGCAGTGGGGCCAGGACACTAGAAGCCTCCTCCCACTGCTGCCCCCTCCAGCACCAAGGATAGAGTGCATCACCTGCCCCGGACTGAGAGTTCCCATCTGTACCCTGTGTCTAATAGCCACTGGTGGACTTCTGCTCCATATGTTTATCTAATTCCCTCTTGAAACTGTCCATGCTTGCAGCTGCCACGACCTCCTGTGGCAGTGAATTCCATATGTTAATCACTCTTTGGGTGAAGAAGTTTTTCCTTTTATCTGTTCTAACCCGACTGCTCAGCAATTTCATGGAGTGCCCACGAGTTCTTGTATTGTGAGAAAGGGAGAAAAGTACTTCTTTCTCAACCTGCTCAATCCCATTCATAATCTTATAAACCTCAATCATGTCACCCCTCAGCCGTTGTTTCTCCAAGCTGAAGAGCCCCAAGCGTTTTAACCTTTCTTCATAGGGAAGGTGTTCCAACCCTTTTATCATTCTAGTTGCCCTTCTCTGCACTTTCTCCAATGCTATAATATCCTTTTTGAGATGTGGTGACCAGAACTGTACACAGTATTCCAAATGAGGTCACACCAATGGTTTATACAGGGGCATGATGATACTGGCTGATTTGTTTTCAATTCCCTTCCTAATAATCCCCAGCATAGCGTTGGCCTTCTTTATTGCAGCTACACACTATCTAGACATTTTCATTGAGTTATCCACTACGACTCCAAGATCTCTCTCTTGGTCCGTCTCTGCCAGTTCAGACCCCATCAACGTGTATTTATATTTAGGATTTTTGGCTCCAATGTGCATCACTTTGCACTTGGCCATATTGAACCCCATTTGCCACGTTGATGCCCACTCACCCATCCTCAACAGATCCCTTTGGAGTGCCTCACACTCCTCCCTGGTTTTCACCACCTGGAACAACTTCGTGTCATCTGCAAATTTAGCCACTTCACTGCTTACTCCCAATTCCAAATCATTAATAAACAAGTTAAAAAGCATCGGACCGAGTACCGATCCCTGTGGTACCCCACTGCTTACCACCCTCCACTGAGAAAGTTTCCCATTTATACTCACTCTCTGTTTCCTATTTATAAGCCAGTTTTTGATCCACAAGAGGACTTGTCCTTTTATCCCATGACTATTAAGCTTACTTAGGAGCCTTTGATGAGGAACTGTATCAAAAGCTTTCCGGAAGTCAAGGTAAATAATATCTATTGGGTCCCCCTTGTCCACGTGTTTGTTCACTCCCTCAAAAAACACTAACAGGTTAGTGAGACAAGATCTTCCCTTACAGAACCCATGCTGAGTCTGCCTCAATAGTTTTTGTTCATCAATGTGCCTACTAATTCTTTCCTTAATAACAGTTTCCATCAACTTATCCGGTATCGATGTCAGACTGACTGGCCTGTAATTTCCCGGATCTCCCCTGGAGCCCTTTTTAAAGATGAGAGTGACATTAGCTACCTTCCAGTCCTCAGGAATGGAGGCAGATTTTAAAGAAAGATTACATATTTTTATCAGGAGATCCACAAGTTCACATTTGAGTTCTTTCAGAACTCTCGTATGAGTGAAGGGAGCTGATCAACAACTAACCCCAAAGGACTTTACTAATTTAACTAACAGAGATATTTTGGACTTTCGGTAGATGAAAAGAAGATCTTCCAACCATGGTGGATACTAAAAACTGTATTTGTACTAACTAAAACTAATACTTTAACAGAAAATTCACTCCAATCTTTTTCTTAGTCCATCTATATACTCTACCCTTTTCTTATTAAAAAAGCAATAAAATTCTCTCCTTTTTAGGAGAGGTTTTTACAAAAAAAAAAGAACTCTCGGATGAATGCCATCCGGGCCTGGTGATTTATTAGTTTTTAAATTGTCCATCAGTCGGAGGACTTCCTCTCTTGTCACCGCAATCTGATTCAGGTCTTTCAAACCCCCTCCCGAAATCGGACCTCAGTGAGGCATAATCCCACAGAATAGTCAAGAAGGGGGTCATGTTTCACATGGCAAAAATGCTTCACAAGATGCGTCCTCTCTCTTCTGCCCACTGCTACAATGGAATGACTAGACACACAGCAAACCCAGGCAGAAGGGAGGGATTTTGGCAGATGAGGCTTGTCCCACTGAAATGAGAAAGAGCTCCCCTTGCTAAAATTACCACTTCGCCAGAGCTATTGAGACATAGGTGTTCCCAACCTTTCTGAGCCTGTGGACGCTTCTGGAATTCTGAAACAGGGTGGTGGGTGGGGCTGCAAAATGGCGGCCACAGGAGGCAAAGCCACAAAATGGCTGCTGTCACAGCTCACCTTCAGTCACTCAGTGAAGAGCCTTGGGTTGTTGGGGCAGCTGCTGCCAAAGCAGTGTTTTAAAACAATCCACACAGTCAATCAAATTTCCAGCGGCCAATCAGAAGCCTTGCTGGTCAAAAGCCTTACTTGGCCCCACCCACTTTTTAAAAGCACTTGGCAGGCACCAGGAAAGGTGTAGGTGGGCACCATGGTGCCCACTGGCACCATGTTGGGGACCCCTGTATTAGACTGCGGTGCCCTGACTTCCTTTGCATCCCAGTCGCACAGGAAATAACAGATGGCACCACAGAAAACAAACCTACCCGGCTCAGGTCCTCTCCCAGGTTCTCCCGAAAGCTCCTCAGCTCCTCCTCAGCTGCTTCCAGACGGGCCTTCAGGTTCTCAAAGGCATCTTGGAGGTCTTTGCGCAGCACTTGCTGAACTTGGAGCTTCAGAAAGGAAATGTGTTACAGGATATAACGGACTGGAGACAATACTTTGGGGTGGATTGCCAGGGCTCAGGCATTCACACGTTTTAGGGTTTTAGCCACTTTCACATGGGGCCGCGTTTAGTGCACTGAGCTGGGCCGGGGTGGGGCAGGATCAGGATCAAATCCCCTCTCACCATGATACCCATCAAAGAGGTTGCAGGTACACCCCAAGGACTTGGCTTGCTCCTAGTCACCAGGGGCACAAGAGGTGACGGACTCACCTTCTGGGCCTGCGGCACCTCCAGCTGGGTTCAAGTTAGGCCCCAAAACTGAACTGGTTGGTGCTGGTGTGGGCCCAGGAGTCAGTGGGTGCCCCTGGCTTGAAACGATATAGGAGACAGGGAAGGGGAGGAGAAAGAAGCTTAGGGCCAGGGTTCCCTCTAAGCTGAGTTAGTGTGAGCTAGCTCCCAGTTTTTTAGCCTCTGGCTCACACATTTATGTCTTAGCTCAGGAAGGATGGCTCCAGAGCAAACTAATTTATGCAGTAGCCAAATTGCTCTCCCACAACTTTAATGCCAGTAGCTCATGAAGTAGATTTTTTGCTCATAAGACTCCACAGCTTAGAGGGAGCATTGCTTAGGGCATATCACTTATGTTTAGGGCTTCCACCTGGCTTTGTTTCTTTACGTTTGCAGCATCTTGGTTAAATCTGAACCCATGACAAAAACTGGCCCAGCTCCTGTGCAGAGGATGTAAAAAAGGGAACAGACACTATCTCCATTCAGACCAAAGCTGTCCCAGCACCAAGCTTTGCCTTCTTCTGTGCCTCTTACCTTTGACTTGATGGGGACAAATTCATCCTCCATTTCTTCATACGCCTCCTGCCCTGGGGGGCTCTCCCTCTGAGGTGTAGACACGTGCCTACTCCCTGCAAGCACTGGGATCTTGCTACCCTCTGGCACTCTGAGACGCTTCCCTCGAATGTCCCTCAGTGCACTCAGAGCCTCCCAAGCCAAATCCAACTCGGGCAAGGTATCCAACGAAAGCATTGAACACGACTCTGCATCCCCCAGACTCTGTGACCGGATGGAGACCCGGGATCCGGCGTAGCGTACTGTAGGCATGCTCTGGGACTTGTCACGGCAGAGGGGGTAGCCAGGAGAAAACAATCCCAGCCTTCTTGGTGTCTGGCACACCCACTCATAATCTGAGTCTTCCACTCGGAGCCCATGGCAACTGCGGCATCGGCGGTTCCGGCACGGCGTGCCCAGCTGGCTGCTGTCAACATCGCCGGCCCAGCACTCGTATTCAGAGAGGGCCATGTCATCCTGAAGGAGCCGCTGGTAACGCACGTGGGGCAAGTCTGCTATACTTGCTGATATTTCTTGCCCCGCGTAAGACACCGAGTCACCACCATCCGGGAACTGGCGAGTATGGATGTAGCGCAGGGAGCGGGCCAGCTGGTCTTTTTCTGAGAGCAAGCGCTGGAGGCGGTCGATCGACAGGGCTTGCACCCGGGCGATGACGGTATCGAAGCGGTACACCCGGCTCAGTGCCTGCGCGCATTTCCCGCACAAGAACTCCCCGCGCCCATCACCACGGCACGGAGCCTCTTGGCTGAGCACGTACGAGAGCACCACCAGCAGGTCAGGGCGGGTGTTGCGTCCACCGCGACTGAACAGCCATCGCCGATGGTTCCCACGCAGCACTGACCCGCAAAGGCGGCAGATGTTGTTGGGGCTATCCATGAATGCGGAGAGGTGTCGGAAAAGAAGAAAACCTTGACTTCTCAGTCCTCCTCAGATTTCTGATTCCTCACGTAGTTCTACGTATTTAGAAATTACTACAAAATCTAGATTTTTAAAATAGGCCTAGATATTCTTGAGCCCACTTGCTCTCAGAACAGTTCAGTTTACTGGAATTGATTTACTGCTTTGTCCTTTATTTTTAAATTGTCTAGAAGACTAAGATCAGCATCCTCATTACAGGGCCCTTACTGCCTGTCTAAATTCCTATATCTAGCAATTAGTCCAGGTTCTATTTCTATCTGAATTTGGCCTCTGAACCGTCTCCTAACTGAATCCAGAAACTAGACTGTCTTTTTGAATTCCCCCAGTCAGCCTTTAGTGCAGGCAAATTCTTGGTTGTTTCTAATATCAGAGTCTAGATACTCATGGATCCAAACTGAGAACAGCTGTCTAATCTTGCTAATCTTGCAGCATCTACAGTCATCATGTAAATAATTAGTTTACAGCTTTTTTTCAGCTCTTGCAGGCTTACAGTAGATTGGCTCCAGTGTGAATTTTTACTATTTCAATTTTGTGATAATTACCTGGATCTCAGAAATAACTGTTCTGCACTGTTAACTGAGCTAGAATCGGTCTCAGCATCTATTTAAATTAGCCATTCTGAATATTAATCTGGATGACTGATGAATCAAGAACTCTGTGCTAGATTACTATTTAGACACCTGCCCTCCACTATGATGCAAGCCATTCATTTAGAATGTGAGTTAAGAAACAAAAACTGATAAATTAACTGGCATTTCAATTAAATTAAAGCCTGTTTTCTTTTAACCTAGCTTCTCCCTTTTCTAATAGAGTCCTAGGCTTACAATACAAGCAATTATAAGGGTTCCAGAGCAGATATATTGGAATGTAGATAATTTGCTATAAGTAGTGCCCACAGTGAATCCTTCAAATCATTAAAAAATCATCAGTGCTGATCAACTGGAATTTCAGCTGGCTTTCTCTGGATCTCGTCTTCAGGACAGTTCCCTAGAAAACAATGGGGGAAAACCGCTTCAGAGAAAGAAAGTTAACAAACATTTTTGTCCAAATTGCACATACTGCTTCTGGTTATAGCCTAGAGATTATGAGCCAAACTACTTGTTACCTTTTCCCATGCATTTTCATGTGCTTTCATGTGCTCCCTGCAGCTTACACAGCAGCTGCAAGGAACTGCTGAAGGGGTGGGGGAAGGAGAACCCAAAGAGGTTCAGTTAGGGTTGCCAAGTCTGGGTTGGAAAATACCTGGAGACTTTGGGGGTGGATCCGGGAGAGGGCGGGGTTTGGGGAGGGGAGAGGCCTCAGCATGGTACAATACCATAGAGTCCACCCTTCAAAGCAGCCATTTTCCCCAGGGGAGCTGATCTCTGTCAGCTGGAGATCAGTTGTAAAAGTGGGAGATCCTCAGGCCCCACCTGGAGGCTGGTAACTCTAGGTTCAGTATGGTGCTGGAGGAGAAGAAAGAGAAGAAGAGATTGGATTTATATCCTGCCCTTCACTCGGAGTCTCAGAGCGGCTTACAAACTCCTTTCCCTTCCCCTCCCCACAACAGACACCCTGTGAGGTAGGTGGGGCTGAGAGAGCTCTGAGAGAACTGTTCTTGAGAGAACAGCTCTGACAGAATTATGGCTTGCCCAAGGTCATCCAGCAGCTGCATGTGGAATCAAACCCGGTTCTCTCAGATTAGAGTCTGTGCACTTAACCACTACACCAAACATAGCAGTATGAGGATTTGAGCTTCTGCCTTTCCCAGGTCCTAGTCCTAAAACTCTAACCCAGAGGTGTTGAACTCATTTGTTACTAGGGCCGGATCTGACATAAATGTCACTTTGTCAGGCTGGCCCATGTATGCCATAAAATGTAATGCCAGCTACTGGAGATATAACTTTATAAAGGACACAGGCATACCCAATTAGCAGTATTATATTTTACTCAAAATACAAACATGCCTAAAAGATTAACACTCGTACAGTATTTCCTTAAAGCATCTCCCTGATGCCCACCCTCCCACTTCCACCGCCCACTACACAGTAGCATTGGGACGATATACAGGGACATCATTGCACAGCCTCTGTCATCTGGCAATAAAGGTCATGACCAGTTGCTCACAGGCTGCATAAGAGCCCTGGAAGGGATGCTTCCAGCCCACAGGCCATATGTTTGACACCCCTACTCTACCCACTCCACTACAGAGGCTTTATGTACACTGCCTTGAATTTTGTCTCTACCTCAGAAAGGAATAACCAGTCACCAGAACCCTGCACTGGAGATGCCTGCAGGGCAAGAAATGCATTAAAAAATACGCCCAAGTACTACAAATAAAACCAGAAAGAGACTCTGGCAGACTCTAACTTTGGGGGAAATTCCAGCTTGCCTCCACCCAAGACTGTACATGTTCTACAGGTTCAACCTGCAAGCTCTCAGAGATTCTGAGCACCTCTGCTCTCTTTAAAAAGCCCTTTTCTTGTCCAGGTGTTTGTTTTCAAGTACTTCAGAGGTGCAGTCCTGCAACCTCCGTGAAGCCAAGCTGCGTCTGGGTCAGCACCACATGAACGGAAGACCTCCAGGTATCCTTGCCTTGGACTCAACAAAACATTAGAGAAATATCGACAGCACTTAGTAGTATTATTCTGATTCAAATTGTTTTATGATGATTTTACTGGATTTTAATTGTTACTTATATACTATGTACAATGTTTTAACGAATGTAAGCTGCCCTGAGCCTGCGTAGCGGGGAGGGCAGGGTATAAGCTGAATAATAAATAAATAAAATAAAAAACAGAGGAGAGATATAAACGAAACAGCATCAAATCCCTTTGGGGGGCACTTCCTTCTCTGGCTGTGACCACGTACTATTATAGAAATTATTATTTATTTAATTTCTATCCCGCCCTTCCCATGCATACCAAGGTGGGTTACAACAATATAATAAAATACAATATGGGGGCTTGATAACAGAGACATGACACGGATCAGCTTGCTAAAGATATTTTTGTAGTGGGCCATTTCAAATAGGGACCATGAAAAACCCACATTTATTTAGCCCCTTTCTATCCTGCCCTTCCTTCAAGAGTTCAGAGCAGTGTACATCATTCTTCCTTCCTCCATTTTATATTCACAATAGCCCTGTGAGGTAGGTTAGGCTGAGACAGAGAGAAACAGGTTCAAGGTCACTCACTCAGCTCCAGGGCAGGGTGGGAATCTGACATGCTAACCACTGTACATGTATACGGAACTAAGACCGCACAGGTAGAAAGTTTCCACATCGGTTCAGAACAAAAGGCATATAATACCACAAAGCCCTCAAAGTTTTTTAACTGTCCAGAACTCTTCATCAGTCTGGATACTGAAATACAGGGGCAGGGGACATGTTGTTGTGTTGTAGCTTAACACAGGACATACAGTACTGGTGATAATGTATATGTCACTTTATGCTTTTCCCCCACAAAGAAGTGCTCCCTATCAATGCTCCCTCTAAGCTGTAGAGTCTTGTCGCAAACATTCTACTTTGTGAGCTACTGGCATTAAAGTTGTGAGTGAGCAATTTGGCTACTGCATTAATTAGTTTGCTCTGGAGCCATCCTTCCTGAGCTAAGACAAAAATGTGTGAGCCAGAGGCTAAAAACCTGTGAGCTAGCTCACACTAACTCAGCTCAGAGGGAACATTGCTCCCCATGACAGAGAGGCATGGGAGAGGAAGCATCTAGAAGAGACTGGGAAGAAACCTCCGTTGTCTCCCAAGCACAACAGATGGGCTAACAGCCATAAACCCAGCCAGAGGGCAAAGGTGGCAAGGCTGGGTGAAAAAGCCCAAATTCTCTTCTGGGATCGGGATGAAGAAGTTCAAAAGGCAACTCTGGGACAAAAGCCGCAGATGGTAACTGATTACTCAGGAGGGAGGGAGGGAGGAGACACAAAAACAGAGAAGCCTCCAGCATAGGCATGAACCAAATGCTCATCTCCAGAGACAGACAGAAATGCCTTACTTAAGTTAAGCTCCTTTAATTTACAAAGATAAAAGAAGGTGAACCAGTTTCTGCAGCACCTTAGGAGGCTGACACTTTGGTTGCAGCAGAAGCCTTTACACACCTGGACACAGAGGAATATGGAAAAGTACATTTTAAGCACATTACATTTTATGCTAGTATAAATTGCTTAGCCTTTTCAAATGCCATAAGACTCTCTGTGAATTTCCCCCTAACCCAATCTGGAATGCGGGCATTGGTTTGAAATGCTCACTCCAGATCCCGTAGGAGAAGAACCAGAAGCCCAGACTGTCAGTCCTCCCCCACCTCATTCTTGGAACCCGGACCCTTGGTTAACTGCCTGTTTCTCCGATGGACTTTGCCCCCCCCCCCGGAATTTTCTCCTGAGCTGTTTGCAAGCCCTTGAACAGGCACACCCTCCTCGCCACCCCAGCACATTAGCATCCCCTCCCCTTTCTCCTTCGACATCCAGGACACCTGCTCTCATTTTTTGGGGGGTGGAACCCCCTCCTTTAAAAACAACAACCAACAAAACTCTCCCTCTTACCTGCTGCCCTTCTTCCACTACTCCACCCCGAGCAAAGGGTATAGCACACCTGGCCGGATACCTGAGCCAGCAGCCCCGCCTCCTGGGGAGGGGCCCCTCCAGACAGCAATCCAGCTTGCCTTTGCCCGCCCTAGGCAGACGGCTCCCTTGCAGAAAGCCCGAGCGCTCTGCCTCTTCCTCTGCCCTAGCCCGCGGGATCGAAGGTTACCGCCTTTTGTCCCTGGCCTCTGTCTCCTTAGCAGGCAGAAATCCACCAGGTGAAGCTTTCCTCCTCAGGATCCCGCCCCCCCATGCCGGGTTTAAAGAGCTGCACTTGATGAGCTGCGTCAGGAGGATACAAGACCCTCACCAAAACAGGAGAGGGGAGACGGGGATCGACATCCCTAAACTGATTAGCGCCCCTTCATATTCCCTTCTCTCCGGTTCTCAGCCCTTCCCGTGTCAGAGGAACGCAGGAGTCCCGCCTCGAGCACTCCTCTGCAAAGGACAGAGCACACGACTGCCAAGGAAGCGTTGCGTCAAGTGTAGGGTTGCCAGGTCTGAGTTGGGAACTACCTGGAGATTTTGGGGGTGGAGCTTGAGGAGGGAGGGGTTTGGGGAGGGGAAGGACCTCAGTTCCCTCTCGATTCCCCCACCTGTTAGTCGTCCCCGTCCCCGTCCCGTCCCGTCCGCCATACTTACCTCCTCGTTAAAACCACTTCCCGCCGGGATTACAGTCGCCCTCCTCTAACAGAAAAATAAACTGGACCAAAGAGAGAGCGCCCTGGTTGCCACTCATCAACTGGGGGAGTCCATCCCAGCCGGAATCCCCCCCCCCGCTTATTTTTCTGTGCAGCTTACCGATCCGATGCTTTAAAGTAAAAAAAAAAAAAAAAAATCCAGGGCAAAGTTTTGTTTTGTTTTCAAAAGTGCCTTCGGCCCAGCCGGCTTTCCCTTTAAAGGGCATTCCCCCCCCCCCCCGTTCGCGGCACTAATCGCCTTGCGAAGCGGTTTGCAGGCAACAAGCCACTTAAAGGGAACATGTGATGCCTCGCAGTAAAAGGATTTGCACCGGCTAAGCCGCGCGTCGGCCAGCCTCCCCCCGCACCCGGTCGGCCTGTCTGCCTGTCCTGCTGAGACGGCTCTTTTCCCTGATCCCTCCACTCCACGAGTCCGGCGAGGGGAGGAGCTACGACGCCGGGGTGCTTTGGGGCAACGCGGACGGCTCTGGAGCTTAAAACGCAAAGCAAAACCAACCTCTGGCCTGCAGGGAGCGGTTGATAAACTGCGAGACGACTTGGCGCCGTTTCGCTACCCGGCCGCTAGAGGGTGGGGTAGCGCGGTTGGTTGTTGCAGGGAGCGGCGGCTTACCTGGGGCAGGAGTGCCCAAGGCGTGGCCCTGCCGCTTGTTTGTGCCACGTCGCACTCTCCCTGGCCTCTGTTGATTTTGGCTTCGGCCTCGTAAACCAGCAGGGCTTAATTCTCACACCCAAACCTCTCTGGAGCATTCCTCTGCAAAGGACAGAGCAGGCCTGCAAAGGAAAGGTTGTGTCAAGTTTAGGGTGGCCAGCTCTGAGTTGGGAAATACCTGGAGATTTTGGAGGGTGGGGTTTGGGGAGGGGAAGGACCTCAATGGGGTACAATGTCATAAAGTCCACCTTCCAGAGCAGCCATTTTCTCCAGGGGAACTGATCTCTGTCGCTGGAGATCGTTGTAAATAGCAGGAGATCTCCAGACACCACCTGGAGATTGGCAACAATGTTCCCTCTAATCTGAGTTAGAATGGGCTAGCTCACAGTTTTTTAGCCTCCAGCACACAGGTTTTTGTCTTAGCTCAGGACTGATGGCTCCAGAGCAAACTGATTTATGCAGTAGCCAAATTGCTCACTCATAGCTTTATCTATGCCAGTAGCTCACAAAGTAGAATTTTTGCTCACAAGACTCCACAGCCTAGAGGGAGCATTGATTCGCAACCCTAGTCAAGTTTGTTGGGGGCCGAGAAGCAATTCTCCCGTCAAGGAAAGGTTCCCAGGGGCTTCTTGCAGCCCACCTGTTGCCTCCAGAGAAGCCAGGAACCTTTTCCCCTCCTGCACCCTGCATTTGAAGGCTCAGTGTAATTTCTATTCATGCTCACATGGTTTGTTCTTATGGAATGTGACAAGCAAAACAGCCACTGGTGTTTTTGTTTGTTACATCAGCAGGGAGAGGAACCAGGATTCCTGGGTCCTCTGGCGAAGTTGGCCTTGTGTAAAAGCAACTCATTGTTAGGTGTGGGGGCTCCTCCCGCCCCTCTCCCCCGTTTCTTCCCTTATTGGGATTAGAAAACAACTTGGCTCCGGAGAGCAATCCTAAACAGGTCTGCTTAGAATCCTGCTCCCAGGGAAATATAATTGGGATTACTCTGTTGGGATACTTTTATAGAAGTGCTATATGGAATTGCATTTTGTACCATCTTGGCAATACTCCCTACTTTAAAAATATGCATGCATTTTTGCGGGGGGGGGGATGTGCATCGCCATCGGAAATACACTGCACTAAGGACTAAGCCCCCATTCAAGGTGAGCCTGACAAGGAAATGTGTCCCCCTTGATCCCCCTTAAAATCCATCCAGTTTTCTCCCTTCCTCCAAGAATCTCAGGGGAGTGTACAGAGTTCTCCTCTCCTCCATTTTATCTTCACAACAGCCTTTTGAGGTAAATTAGGCCACCTAACTGAGCTTCATGGCATAGCGGGGGCTTGAAACTAAGTCTCCTCAGTCATACCACAGTGTACCTCGTACATCTTTGTTCACCTACCTCAGGGCACCACACTTGGTTTGCCCCTCCTCCATTTTGCCCTGCAACAACCCTATGAGGTAAGCTAGGCTGAGAGTTTTGCAGGGTGAATTCAGTGGGATCCCCCTGCTGAGCTCCCTCCTCTCCCCAAACTCTGTCCCCAAACCTTCACAAATTTCCCAAACTGGAGTTGGGAACCGTAATTTGAACCTGGAACTCCCCAGTTCTACTCTGGTATTCTAAACACTTTGCCACTCAGGCTGTGTAGTGAATAGGTTCACCAACATCCAGGTGGGACCTGAAGATCTCCCAAAATTATAACTGATCTCCAGACTACAGAAATAAGTTTCCCCAGAGAAAATGGCTGTTTTGTAGAAAAAGCCCAGCAGGAACTCATTAGCATAACAGGCCATACCCAATGGCAGGAACTCATTAGCATATTAGGCCACACCCCTGACGGCAGAGCTCCCTCCCAGGATTGGCTTCCCCAGGTGCCCTGCGGCTTGTGAGGTGTCTGGGGAACCCAAGGGGGGGGAGGCTGTAGGCGTGGCCAACTCAGAAGCCAGCCGGAACTCCATTCCTGTGCGTTCCTGCCCTAAAATAGCCCTGACTCTATAGAATTTTACCCTCCTGAGTTCCCTCCATTCCTCTAAATCCCACCCTCCCCAGGCTCTAGCCCCCAATTTCCTAGCTTGGAGTTGACAGCTCTAACACACTGAAACCTTTTGGCTGTTTATCAATCTTCTCGAACTACCATTGCTAATAGTACTTTGACATAATGCTTTCGAGGATTTAAGGCACTTGTCTGAATAATCCACAGAATCCTGTAAATTGATTCGGCTATTAAAGTATGGGCCCTGACCTGGATGGTCCAGGCTAGCCTGATATTGAAGCTAAACAGGGTAAATCCTGGCTAGTATAGGAGATCTCCAAGAAATACTGGGGCCGTGACGCAGAGGCAGGCAATGGCCAACCACCTCTGAAGTCTCTTGCCTTAAAAACCCTACAGGGTCGCCGTAAGTCAGCTGTGACTCGATGGCAAAAATAAATAAATAAATAAAGTGTAAAATGGCAGCTCAAAAGCTCTTAGTGGGTGACTAGCCCTAGTAAAACGACATATCTGTATGCACCCAAAGGGGTCTCTATATTCCCTCCCCCACTCAAGTCAAGCCTCCCAAGGGAAGAAGGATCAACAAAGCACAGTCCCTGCCAGCACCCTGGTCGGTCCCACAAGTGATTTTGTTTCAGGACCCAGGTTTTTTGGTTACACATTCTTTGTTAAGAACGAGAGCTTTAAAACAGGAACATTTCTGGTTAAAACAATCGCTTTCTCCTAAAGGGTAGTGCTCTAAACTCTGATTCCTCCCCTTCTGCCTATCTCTTCCTTGATTTGTCAGAATTACTATCAGTTTTTCTTCTTCTTACGCTCAGGTGATGGGGGGGGGAAGGTGAGGTATGTCAGGAATGCTTAAAGGGGAAGGAGATAAAGGGAAATTAAGGAAGTTATTTTTCCAAGGAAGGTAACTAGATGTCTGGATATAAGAATAGTGCTCTTTATCAAACTGCCTTTTGGGTTTTTTTACAGTCAACATGATGTAACTCTTAGGATCTGGGAGACCCGGGATGAAAAGGCTCTTGGCCATAGAAGCTTGCTGGGTGACCTGGGGCCAGTCACTCTCTCAGCCCAACCTGCCTCACAGGGCTGTTGTGAGGATACTCTCGAGGAAGGGGGCTGTCAACCACTTTCAGTCCCCATTGGGGAGAAAGGCAGGATACAAATATTTAAATAAATACATAATGGAAACACCTGGCAAGAGGCATAATGAGCCTTCTGATTTTTCCATTAATTTATTTAAAGGCCCACCAGGCAATAGGGCAACTCTTCCTACCCAGAAATCTCTATACCCCCAAGCCCTCCTGTGTATTTGAAAACATATACTTTCAGAACTGAGGTAGTGGTTAAAGTATTAGGCCCCTTTCAGATAGACTTTGTAATCCATTTTAGTAGCAGGTTGCTAATGGATTTTTTTGTGTCAGTTCAGGCACTGCCATTTTAGCAACTGGCTGCTAACAGATTTTATTTACTGTTTGTACAAAGCCGCTCGCATCCCGTTGGCAAAGCAGGGCTGAACCATTATTGAGGGAAACTGCTTTCTCCCGTTTTCACCTCTTCGTTGCACTTCTGAATCGCTGTTTTTTGCTGTTTAAAATGTCTATAGCGCTTCCTACAGTGCCGCTTTTTCACCGTGCAATCTTCCTCAGCCTTGGGCAGTGGGGGAAAAAAGCGGTACAGTTTGAAATGGCCACAGCACTTCCGAGACAGCTCAGGAACGGGATGAGGTCTGCTGTATGAAACACCTGTCCCTGTATCACTTTACTCAGAACCGGGCCAATAGCAGGTAACACCCGGTTTAGAACGGTAATGTGAAAGGGGCCTTGGAATAGGATCTGGAGACTCAGATTCGAATCCCCACTCTGCTATGGAAGCACGCTGGGTGACCTTGGGCTGGTCACATACTCTCAGCCTAACCTGCTTCACAGGGCAGTGGTTGTGAGAACACAATGGAGACTGAGAGAATGATGTTGTAAGCCACTTAGGTATCCCCTAGCTAAGAAAGAAAAGCATGATATAAATGTCTAACTCAGTAGGAGCTAAGAGACTGAGTCATCTGCCCTGGACTCTCTGGGACTCAAGCTGCTCCCCTCAGCCCCATCTGAAATAAGGAAGCTGCTATGCCTTACAAGGCTGTTATTGAGGAGTTCTGGCCTTGCTGGTGGACCTCCTGATGGCACCTGGGTTTTGGCCACTGTGTAACACAGAGTGTTGGACTGGATGGGCAGTTGACCTGATCCAACATGGCTTCCTTTATTTAATTGTTCAGTTTATACCCTGCCCTCCCCACTGAGCCAGGCTCAGGGTGGCTCGTATGTTCTTATTACTAAAACCTGGCCTCCATCTGCAGCAGACCAAAGCAGGAATAGTTTGGTAAAGTTCTGAGGGGCTAAAACAGGCCATGCCATTTTAGATTGCAGGCGGAGGAATCACCTTCTGTAGCATTCCCTTGCTTTAAAAGTTTGCCTGTAGGAAGAAAACTAACAATAGGAAAGGGATTGAGCCAAAGCCTTTCTACTTACAGGGAGGTTTTTTGTTTTGTTCTTTTAAAGTGAGGTAATATTCACAAATGGCAGCTGAAGTGGATGCCACCCACTCTGCCATCTCTTTCTGCTGCATGTGCAGACGAGGCTTAAGATAATATCTAGTGAAGCAAATTGCATTGTTTACTGCGTTTGAGAATATGCTAATGTATGACATGCAAAAAGGTGGGGGGTTATGGGGGGCAAGCATTACAAAAATATGAGACCCAGGACTCAGAATAGATGTTTGAGGCGGCCTGACCAGTACCTGAGAGGCTTGTTGGTTTGCATTTATATCTTCCCATGCTGCAATAGCCCTAACATGGACAGCCGAGTTGCCCACACCTGTGCCTCACAGAGATTCATGAGTCACTGGTAGACTGGGAAAAGGAACTTAAAATGACGGGAAATTGCCAAAAGGGTAGCAGAAGAGACAAATGTCTATTGTCTCCTTTTCCCAACTGGAATGGAAAAGCAGGTTTGAGGTAAATTCTGAGGTAAAACTGGTGATGGCTCAACCGCGCCACCTAGTGGCTATGAGCAGCCACTGATGACACTTGTGCTGTTTGTACTCAAATTTACTACAAAATATCGTTAAAAACATAAGAGAAGCCATGTTGAACTGGGACAATGGCCCATCTAGTCTAACACTCTGTGTCACACAGTGGCCAAAACCCAGGCCATCAGGAGGTCCACCAGCAGGGCCAGAACTCCAGAAGCCCTCCCACTGTTGCTCCCCAAGTGCCAAGAATACAGAGCATCACTGTCCCCGGACAGAAGCTGCGGTCACACACACTAAATAATGCACTTTCAGTGCACTTTCCAACTTTTAATGCACTTTTGAATTGGATTTTACTGGTTCACACAGTAAAATCCAGTTGGAAATGCACTAAAAGTGGATTATTTAGTGTGTGTGATCACAGCCCCAGAGTGTTCCATCTATAACTTGTGGCTAATAGCCGCTGATGGACCTCTGCTCCATATGTTTATCCAATCCCCTCTTGAAGCCGTCCATACTTGTAGCCACCACCACCTCCTGTGGCAGTGAATTCCATCTGTTAATCACTCTTTGGGTGAAGAAATACTTCCTTTTATCTGTTCTAAGCCTACTGCTCAGCAAATTCATTGAGTGTCAATGAGATTGGAGGTATTCTCGATAGGTAGTTACGTTGGGCTGTAGCAGGATCCCAGTGTACAGTTGCTAACTACAGGTTGGGAAATTCTTGGGAGATTTGGGGCTGGAGCCTAGGGAGTGCAGGGTATAATACCATAGAGTCCTCTCTCCAAAGCAGCCATTTTCTCCAGGGGAACTGATTTCTGTAGTCTGGAGATCAGTTGTAATTCCAGGTCTCCAGACCCCACCTGGAGGTTGGCAACCTTATCAGGAGTACCCTACAGACCAGCGATGTTTATTGCAAAATAAGCTTCCATGAGTCTAAGCTCACTTAATCAGATAAAGGTAGTAACCATGATAGGCCATAGGGGAAAATCTAAAACCCAAATCTCAAAATCTCTTTATGTGTTTGTTAGGATCAATGAAAATGTCACAAAATGCTGTGTAAATATTTTAACTCCCCTGAACTTTTCATCACATTGAATGTTTAGTACCAGGGCTGAGTGAAAAAAAAGATACTTCAAAGCATGGCATAGTCAACCAACCTGGCTAGTTTTAAACTATACCCCAATTTGTCCCCCCACAGCACTGTCCTCCTCACCTATATTTTATCTTCAAAACAACTTTCTGAGCTGGTTAGGCTAAAGATGTGTGTGTGACTCCTCATCTCCATTTTATCCTCAAAACAATCTTGTGAGGCAGGTTAGGCTGAGAAGAGTCGTGTGCGTGACTCTCCATTTTATCTTCAGAACAACCTTGTGAGGTTAGGCTGAGGGTATGTGCGTGACTCTCCTCTCCTCCATTTCCTCCTCAAAACAACCTTGTGAGTCAGTTTAGGCTGAGGGGGTGTGTGTGACTGGCCCAAGGTCACCCAAAAAATTTCCATGGCATATTGGGATTCAAACCTGGATCTCCCAACTCCTAGTTCAGCATTGTAATCCCTATACTAGGCTGGTCTTAAAAACACAGACTAGGAAATAGTATGGATTTTGTGGATGACAAACCTTCAGGATACATTAAAGGCTGCTGGGACAGAGAAGAAAAATAATTACGGCCATCCTCCTGTTGAGAATATAAACCTAGCTGGTATTCTGATGTCTCCCCAGAGCTAGCTGCAACACAGCGATTATTAGGCAGAACATAGGAAAAACATGGTAGTCTCTATGACAGAACATGATGGTTCTTCCATTGATTCCTTGCCATCTAAAATTAATGTACAACTCTGTTAATGTAAGGACCCTCATGGTTTCCCCCCCCGCTCTCTGCCTGACAAAGGATTGTTGTATATTCAAATTAGTGTCATACAGAGAAAACTGATCAACTGCTGGTTTCTATATTCTCAGAAACATGCAGCATTTGCCATTAAAGCTTGTTGCACCCAGCTATAGTGGAATATGCATGGTCATTCCAAGACAGAGGGCTTAAAAAACATTTGAATGGTTACAGTATCTTAATATGCCTGTCAAAAAAGAGAATTATTTCAAGGCTTTACACACTCATTTTACTTTTTACAACACAATATTAAAGTTTTGTTGTTCAGCAGCACGAGGAGCTGTTACAAGAAACAGGGCCTTTCCAGTGGTGGGACCCCCATATGTTGAACACCCTCCTCTCAGCCATGTGCCTGGCACCAATTCCTGGGTTTATGTACCAGTTGAAACATACCCCTAAGAACTAGTTAAAGCAGAAGACAGTGAACATAGAAGTCTGCCCCCCCCCCCAAATCTCAGCCACAGACTTTCAGCATGCTATGTGTCTTCTCAGCCTTCCATAGGCAAGAAAGGGATGATGCTACTGGCCTCACAGGGTTGCTGTAGGGGTCTCAAGAGAGAGGCCATCATAGAGGAAAATTCAACCAAAACTTTCATTTTGCTTGACTTGTCTGCAGGCATCAGGACCCCCCTCCCCCTGAATGACCATTACTAGCCAAAGTCATAACCCCACACTTTAACCTATATGAAACTAACATCTCTGCTGCAAGAAATGAGTAAGTACTGCCACTGAACGATATATAATGTTTTTAAAATCTTTGCTTGAGTTTCTTCAAGAAAGCCTTTTTTGCTTTATGGTGTAATGTTACTGGGGTGGGGAGTGAATGGAACCAAACCTGGAATAAACTTGGTTATGTTAGAACACCAGGGCAGTGTCACCCAGGGGGTTATGCACTGCATGCACGTCATGTGTTCTGAATACTCAAGAACTGCTATATAAGTACTAATAATGAATGCAGGTGTCAAACCTGTGGAAGTGAGCAATGTTACACAATGTAAATGTGATGTGGTATTTAAAAGGGCTCTTCTCTTCAAGCACACACATCAAAAAAGATCACACACACCCCTTCTGGGAATGCATCGCTTTTATTCTTATAAATCCAGAGAGACTTCAGGTGGCAGGGATGATAGCCACGGGTAAACTATTAACCTCTCTAAACTTTTGCCTCATAATAAGGCTCTGTAACCCATTTGGTAACGTTGTGCCTGCCTGGATACAGAACTTAAGGAAAGATGCTTTAAGGAACACTCAGACAACCCTCTACAACAAGGCCATCCTTGTTCAGAAGAACTAATAAAAATGAAACAGAGAGGTTTATATATACTTTTTAAAACCATAAATACGCAAAACAGCATCTGCTTTGGTAGGCAAGGGAGATACTCCCAGCTTACAACCCAAGTCTTCCATATTAATGTTCAGGTGTAACCCCCAATGGAGCTTCCTCCCAAGTAAGACCAAAGGCAGGCATAACATAAAAACAGAACTAAGAGTGAGGCCCTCAGCTACATGGGGAGTACTGCTTTCCAGCTTGGTCATCAGTCAGGCCCCTACTCCCTCTTGCTTCAGGCAGGCTTTTTCGATTTTCGAAAGCACCAGGTGAACATTCAAGCATTTCTTCATTTATCTCCTATTTTTACTACCCATTATGAAAGGGAAAGACTCGTGAAACATACACCTGGCTCTCAGAATTGGGGAAGGTCCCCCCCCCCAATGATGGCACAGGAACTAGACAATCATTGCTACACACAGCTGGCTTCTGATTCAAACTCCTTGCCGCCCTTTAGAGCTTAACCTTGAAGAGGAAAGTTACATTAGGGCAGAATGCATTAGGAGAGCAAGGGCATTTCCAGAGCAGCTCTGCCGCTCCAAAACGTTGCATTCATCTTCACTTCAAGCGTGCACGTCCTTGCAAATTTTGGCTACGCTGACCCAAACTGAACAACAACAATAACAAAAGCTTCGGTACAGTCGTGTGAACATAAATTATCAAACCTTTGCTGGATATAAACAGGAATGAAACACATGCATGCACGAACACACAGAGGCTCTCTACGTGTTGAAGGGCCACTGACTTCAACAGACGTCATTCACAGGTATGTGCTTTCAGAACTTAGGCTGCAGAGAGGGACATCCTCAGGGAAAACTCTCCCATTTCATGGACCTTTCACAGCCGCTCCCATTTATTCTGCAGTACTGGTACCACCCACTCCACTTTAGTGTTAAACTGAGTGAAATACCTACTACATTTTTTTGTGCTACAGTAAAAGCAGCTTGTTACCTGATTGCAAAAAGCCATGTGCCGAGGCAGCTTAATTTGAAGACAAATCCCCCAAAGTACAGCTAGACAAGAATTAGAGTGTCTGATCACAGAGCTCCCAACATCTTAAAAGCAGCTGTGCCCCCCACACCGGCAGCAGAGGGGGGGGTAACCTCTTTTCAATTCTTCAATAAGTTCTCAGTCACCCCCTGCCCCCTACCCACAGCCCCATCTATTCACCTGCTGGGAGAAAAACAAGCTGAACTGTAGCATTTGGACTGGCATAAAAATGCATGCGCAAACCTTGGTGGCATTCTGAACACTCCTGGACTTTCAGTACCTTTATCTTTCTGAGCATCTCTTCAGAGCCCCATTTGCAGAATCATCTTATCATACCAAGAGGTGGTGACCACTTATGCAGCCAAGTACTGAGTTCACATGGAAGGAGCCACCGGTCCCTTCTTTCGACAGTAATCTGGAGAGCAGCTCCTTTGTGCTATTCTAATGCTTGGGAAAGCAGGCTGGGTCCACCACAATCAGGTGGCGGTCACAATGGATCTGGCTTTCCTCAGCCACACAAAGTACACCACACCTTGCCACCTTTGGAGCTGGGTGGTGTGCTTTCCATGACTTGGCATAGGGGTGAAACTCAGTATGGTGAGAAACTAGCATCCCGGTGTGCGAGCTGAGTGCATCAAGCTGCTTCTGACTTATGATGACCCTATGAATTAATGCCCTCCCAAATAAGGATGTTTTAGAATTACAGAATCATAGAGTTGGAAGAGACCTCTGGGGTCATCTAGTCCAACCCCCTGCACAATTCAGGAAATTCACAAACACCTCCCCCCCGACACACACACACAGAGTGACCGCTTTTCCAGGCCCAGAAGATGACAAAAAACCTCCAGGATCTCCAGCCAATCTGTCCTGGGGAAAAATTGCTTCCTGACCCCAAAGTGGCGATCAGCATTTCCCTGGGCATGTAAGAAAGGGCCACAAAAACTAAGCGTTAACTCACAGGGTCATTAACTCACAGGGTTGGGCCTTTAATGCTCATGAATGCGACACCAGTTTTGGAAGTGCATGGCTATTATGGGGTGAAATCTCAGACAACATCGGCTGACCATGGAACAAGATCTGAGCAATCCCTGTAACTCCTTATTCGTCCATGTTTCACTGCAGTGGAGTAAATTATGCAAAGAAAGAAAGAAAAACTTCTGCATATTTGCTCTGTTTGAATAATATATACAAGATTCAGAATTCTTAGGTGCAGAAACTTCTGTTTTGCAAATCAAAGAGTTCACACACAGCCATGCCCAAGAGGGGCAGTAATTACTTGTTCTCCTTCAGCAGAACCTTAATATGGCAATTCCCAAGGTGGGCTGGTGTGTCACCTAAGAATTGCTAGTGTGCTACAAAACAAACAAAAGACTCTAAGTCCATCTAGAGAGGAGGCTTCTGTTGCTTCTGCACATGATTCACTGCTCCGATCTTTTCTGCTTTCAAAATTGGCCTCCGCTGGGGAGCAGTGTTCCTTCTAAGCTGAGTTAGTGTGAGCTAGCTCACAGTTTTTTAGCCACCGGCTCACACATTTTTGTCTTATCTCAGGAAGGAAGGCTCCAGAGCAAACTAATTTATGCAGGAGCCAAATCGCTCACTCACAACTTTAGTGCCACAAAGTAGAAGTTTTGCTCACAGCACTCCACAGCTTAGAGGGAACACTGTGTGGGGAGGCAGGCAGTTTTGTCACAACTCTTCATTGGCTCTGTCAACTACCATGAGACGGAATGCTCCATACATTACAGTCATATATGACTTAGCATCACATAAAGCTCCAAATTGTTTAAATTTATGTTCTTTATTAAACATGCTTATTATTAAACATACTGTTGATTATTTAATACATGCATAGAATACAAATGATACATAGATAGACTGGGGATGTGAAGAAAACTCTACAGTCCCAGAAAAGACTTCACAGTTCCAATGGACTAAAAAACAGGATTTCTAAATGTCCATAAAGGAAGTAAATCCAGTCCTTAAGACTTAAGGGCAAACAATGAAAAATGAGCTGCAGTTGTAAATCCAGTCCTCAAGACTTGAAACAAACAATGATGAGCTGCAGTCCCAGCTTGTTCAATGGGTTATCCATCCCGTCATCAGGACCGCACAGCAACGGGAACTCCCAAAGAGGCAGAGCAACAGGAACTCCCAGAAAGTAGTGCCTCCAAACTGCCTTCTTATACAGCAACGTTTCCAAACTGCCTTATTTCTCTCTATTCATGACGAATTTGTGTAGCCTTACTCTGTAGGCATTCTCTCCTCTAAATGAATATAAAGACGGCTCTGTGCAGTCCTGATGAAGGGGTCAGTAACCCATTGAAGAAGCCAGGACTGCGGCTCATCATCATTTGTTTCAAGTCTTGAGGACTGGATTTATGACTGTAGCTCATTTTTCATTGTTTGCCCTTAAGGACTGGATTTACTTGCTTTATGGACATTTAGAAATCATGGTTTTCAGTCCATTGGAATTGTGAAGACTTTTCTGGGCCTGTAGAGTTTTCTTCACATCCCCTGTCTGTCTATGTATCAATTGTATTTTATGCATGTATTAAATAACCAACAGTATGTTTAATAAGAAGCACGTTTGATAATGAACAATTTATGAATTTAAACAATTTGGAGCTTTATGTGATGTTAAGTCATATATGATTCATACCCATACATTACAGTAGCAGCTATCAGCTTCAGAGGAGGCTGTTGCATCTCTGCATAAGTCCCTGCTCTAGGTCTGTTCAGCGGTTACGAGGCATGTGCCAACTCACACAAGTGGTCACTGGGATTCCTTTACTGCACAATGAATATGGCACTGCAGTGCATCTGAAAGTGTGTTGCATTGTGGGGTAAACCTGTAATCAACAAGGATTCCCGCACCCCATGCTGGATCAGAACCAATGGGGGAACACAGTTTCAACTTTTCACTAACTCTGAAAAATAAAATAAATATTTACGGAAAAGTAAAAAAGATTCCACATTGCCTCCCAAACAAGAGAGCTTGGAAAGAACTTCAAATATTGCACTCAGTAACTCAACAAAAATATTCTTAAAATCATGGGCTACAGGGAATTCCCCACCCCAACCATAAATAGACTGCTAAAATCTATGCAATAGTGGAGGTGAAAAGGTTATCAGCCCCCCCTCAAGAAGCCCTTAACCTCAAAAAAGAAAGATTTACCATTAATTACAGGCACACATTTCTACTGACATCTCCAGTTTTTGTGCCGTAAAATCTAAAGTCATTTCCAAAAATGAAATCTTAAAGCAGAAACAAGTCTGAAGAAGGCTTTGGCATCAAGTTTCCCTCCAGAAGAGCTGCGGTGGAAGGTTACAGATGACAGGGCCTACTGAATAGTAGAACCGAAGTTACAGAGGTCTTCCACCTTCTTCCATCGCCTCTGTTTAATGCTTTTAGGGACTGGCTTAAAAAAGTCTCTTTTGAAATGACCTTTTTTGCCCCATCCTTGATCTGAAACAATGGTGCTTAACTCTCCCGTATTGAATGAACAAATAGCTTTCAAACTTATTACATTATATTATGGGGTTTTAAAGGGGGGAAATTCCATTGATTTTACTGACTTATATAAGACATTTGATAGATCCAATCACTATAAATAGTTTAAATAAAATTTTAAAATGTTCTTCTGATCAGCTGTCCAGCAGAAGGGCAGTACAGAACGTGCGGTGTAGGTAATAAGAAAACCCATTTTCAAGCATTAGCTCATCTAGTTAAAAAAAGAAAACTTGTTGTTGTTGTTGTTGAGAACTTAGCAGAGATGTACGAAAGGCATTTCTGGTAACTCCCACGTGGAGATTTTGCTCAGATTTGGCATCCCAACAGCAGTGGGGTGGGTGGGTGGCTGGGGGAGCATACAATGTAATCCCCTGATTGTGTACTTTCAGGGTCGTCCCCCCCAGCTTTTACGCAATCCCTCCCAAATCTGGTCAGAATCACAGAATGTTAGACTTGGATGGGATCTTGCAGGTCATCTAGTCCAACCCCCTGCACTCTGCAGGAGCATAGCCTTGATAGTCTTGATAGAATTTATTTGGAAAGATGGCAGTGAAAGTGCCTTTGCACATTGTCTGAATAGGAAGGAGTATGTTTTTTAAGATCCCGTTCATATCTGGCACCATTTTCCTCATCTCAGCCCCCATGGCCAACATTTTCCCTTCCCCTGCCACCCGAGGGATTTAATTTTTTTTTTTAAATGGCAAGTGTTAGAGCACAGAAACATTATAATTACCTGCTTCCACAATCTACTAGATCAGGGGGGAATTGCCCAACTCAAGCCCCAATCTCCTGTGCCCTCTTCCAGAAATTAAGGAGCAGAAGAAAAACATGGCCTCCATAGTGACATTCTAGGTACTCCGCACTTTCTATGGTCCTTCCTATAGAGATATGGGGTAATTCCAGTTAGGTGACATCGCATCCTCTCTAAACCCCACTGTCCCCAGGAACTGCAAAATCTCCCAGCATTTCCCTAGGCAGTGCCAGGAACTCTTAGTATCTCCTCCATTCCATGTGCAGGGCCCTTTCCAAGACACCCTGAGCCAGAGTGAGACATTAGGTGTTTCCTCTCATCAAATAAGTTTTCACTTTTTACCACCCATCACCTAATGGAGTGACAACTCTTAATTTACATGAGAGAAAGTAAAAGGATGCACCTAAGAAAGCCATCAGGACTGCTTCCTGCTCCATTAAGAATTAAGCCCAAATAGGTCTGCAAGGAGATCAAATCAGTCAATCCTAAAGGAAGTCAAACCTGACTGTTCCCTGGAAGGCCAGATACTGAAGCTGAAGCTCAAATACTTCGGCCACCAAATGAGAAAGGAGTACTCACTGGAGAAGACCTTGATGTTGGGAAAGATTGAAGGTCAAAGAAGAAGGGGACGGCAAAGAATGAGTTGGTTAGACAGTGTTATCGAGGCAATGAACATGAAATTAAGCAAACTCTGGAGGACAGCGGAAGACAGATGGGCCTGGTATGATGTGGTCCATGGGGTTGCAAAGAGTTGGACTCAACTGTGTGACTGAACAACAGCAACAACAACAGGTCTGCATCAGCTCATCCTGTTTTTGGGTTACTTTGGTGTGCATGAGAAGGTACACTTACAACCTTGGAGGCATGGTGGACCTGCCTACCCATTCCTCCACAATAGCATCACACTGACAATAAAACCATTCTGTGTATGCTGTAGCTCCTTACCAATTGCGACACTTCATTTCAACAGAATATTTTGTGTTTATTTCTTATTTTAAAAAAATATTGAACTCACACAACCATTTTGACATGGGGAGCAATCCAGCAATACCTTCCTGGGTCGACCACTTTAGCACAGTGATTGGTCATTAGAACTTTCACCTAATTTGACTAATCCCTTATATCATGATCATATGGCAGATTTCAAGTCACATGCTTTCCCCAAGGGAATGATGGGACCTGTAGTTCTGAAAAGGCTGACTAGGGATCCCCCACTGAAAGTACTCAGCACCTCAAACTATCATTTCCCAGGGTGCTTGTGGGCAGGCACAAGCCGTAACAGCTACAAGGTTACAAAATAAATTCAGATTTGGAATACAGATGTGCCCTTTAGTTCTCCATTCTTTAAATTCTAAAAAAAATTAAGCACATCGCTAAAAAAGGAATCCTAAACCAAAATAGCAAACTTCAAATTAAGCTTAAATTCACTGGAAGGGCATCTGCCCACATCCTTCCCTCTTTAATCTCTCACCTGTCCCCATTTCTTTTGCCATCTTCCCAGTGATTTTTTTTTGCTGTCAGATGATAAATTCTTGTACATAAACTCCTGTACATGAACTCCTGTATGTAAAACAGGTAGATTACAGGGGGAAACAGTTCTCCAACGATGTGCTATTGGAAGAGACTCAAAAGATCTACTTCGCTCAAGCAGTCCTCCACGGTGGCCAGCCACTGGCCCTTGGAAGGCATGAGAGAGAAAGCAGCCTAATATAGCAAACCTCTGTTTAGTTCACGTGAATGCTACTTCAAGGAGACAGCTTCTGCTCCAGAAAGCGGAGCATGGTGTGGTGTGCCATGCCAGAATTCTCAGAGATGAAGTCACTGAACAAAGCTCTCAGTGTGGAGGGGGAAAAGAGAGGAGGCTCTTTGCCAAACACACTTTTTTAACACACAAGAGAAAAGCAAGCCACACGCTCCTGAGTTACGCCAAACAAAGCACTAATGTAGTGTTTGCTCATGTGTAACTACTGCTTCTCCCCACCCCTTTCATTGTTACTAGACGCTATGCTTTTATCTATGAAGTCTCCCCTCCCCCCTGCATTGTTCTCACCTCCCAATTTATCTCTCACCTACAATTCTGGGCAGTCTTAAATGCCCATAACTCTTACTTTTCCTACCACAATTCCTTCAAGCCTGCTACTAAAAACTTCACTTATACATCAACAAAATAACGCTATTTGCCTTAAAGTAGCAACTATGTTAAAGCGCTTCAGAACTCAGCCATTGATTTCCAGGCTTCTAGTGTCCTGGCCCTACTGGTGGACCTCCTGATAGGCAAGTGGTATTTTTGGCCACTGTGTGTTGGACTGGATGGGCCATTGGCCTGATCCAACACTGGCTTCTCTTATGTTCTTAAACACTTTGGCCTTCCTTGTGCAAAGCGGCTCTCTGCTGCAGGAAGCAAGCTTGGCAAATCACTTCAGATTATTCCAAGGACCACAAAATATTTTTGAGATTTGCCTTATTTTTACATGAGGAAAATCCCTGTAGACAATCCCCAGACTGTCTCACTAGGCCATCTGTTACCATGCGAAACACAGCAAAAAGCTTCCAGATTCTCTTTGTTTCCACAGTTGACACCTTTTTGGTTCCACACACCTTGAAAGCCAAGCCATGTGTATTCCCAGAAAAATGTAACCACATGCTGAGCTGTAGATTGTTGGCTCTTTTAAAGCCAGGGCTCTTTCATATTCTCAATTTCGTTGCTTGTGGGTCCCTACTGCTTCAGGGTTCCCCCCCCTTTCCTCATGTGTTGTACACCCTCTAGTGGTGCATTCCATATTACATTGTGTCCCTACAAACAGCAATGTAATATCAAATTGACCACTAGAGGGAGCACAATGTGTGGAAAATATTCCCCACCCTGAAGAAATAGGGACACACAAGGGAGGAAAATTAGAATGCGGAAGAGCCCCAAGTCTCTAGTCCTCATGGTGCCTGGGTAGGTGAAAACTTCAAAAGGAAAGACCAGAACAAGTCCCAGGGACAGGGCATCTAGATCTTATAGTACTTCGTCCTCTCACATGGTTTTCATCCCTTACTTCTACCCTTTTTAGCCCTTTATTGCAGTTCATGATTTAATGCAGTTAGAAGCATTCTTCCCTCCACCTGGTGCTATTCATGGTGGGCAGGGGTGGGGGAGATCTGGAGTGATAACAGACCCCTGCGAGCAAATTTACACTAAGGGTATTTCCCCTCCATCGTCCACCAACTTCTAGTGAAGTGAGAAGTTGGACAAAATCCTCCCTTCATTTTTCTTCAACTCTGTGTCTCCACTGGATGTTCCCAGTTGGAATTGCTAACTTTTACTACTCTGTCCTTCGGCAGCTGTTACAGAAAACTCAAAGTACCACATCTTGGATGACTTAGGCAAACTAGGGCAGCTTTGGCAAATGTCATTAACTAGTATAACAAGAAGAAGAAAAAGAAGAAGAGATTGGATTTATACCCCACCCTTCACTACCCAAGGGAGTCTCAAAGCGGCTTACAAACTCCTTTCCCTTCCCCTCCCCACAACAGACATCCTGTGAGGTAGGTGGGGCTGAGAGAGCTCCCACCCACTGTAGACCACAGCGGCTTCCACACAAGGATTTCCCCACACAGGATTTGGGAGCATCCAGACAACATCCTGTCCAACCTGGGGATAGGCTTTTCTGGCTCCTGCATTCCCCCCCTTAGAACTGGATTAAAAACTTTAATCAAGCTCACAGGAGAATCTGCAGGGCAGCTGCAGACAGAACATACAAACAGATGCTCTGCTTGCTGCTACTACATGTCACTTTTTTGGCGACTTGGGTCCAGGAATCTCCAGTTTCCCCAGACCCAAGTTGTATTCCCTGCAGCCACAAAGCAGCTACGGGGAATGTCATTTTTTAAAGTGGCAGAAGCCCAATTCTGCTCAGAACTGCAGTGTGAGGGGAGGAGGGGTTTCTGCCTTCCTCCCCCAGTTGCATAACTTCAGAGTTGCACATGAGACCCTCCACACTGCAATTCCGAGCAGAATCGGGTTCCTCCCAATTTTTAAAATGGCATTCCTCGCAGCTGCTATGTGGCTATGAGGAAAGTGAATCAGGTCTAGAGAACGCAGGCTGGAGGGGAAAAAAATGTAACATAGTTTGGCCTTAATAGTCAGTCTAGGGTTGCCAGCTCTGGGTTGGGGAATATTTGGGAGATTTTGGGGGTTGAAGGCTGAAGAGAGCAGGGTTTGGGGAGGGACTCTGATGGGTTATAATGGCATTGAGTCCATCTTCCAAAGTGGCCGTTTCCTCCAGGTGAACTGATCCCTGTCACCGGGAGATCAGTCATAACCCCAGGAGCTCTTTAGCCATCACCTGGAAGCTGGCAACCCTAAGTCAGTCCAACATTTCACCGAGGAGTGATTTCGTTTAAAGGGCAAGGCTTGCGTGCACAAAGAAGAAACTGATGGTCAGGTCAACATGCCACATAAAGAGGCAGGGTGGGCCCACTGCCACGACACTCGCCACATGATCACCAGACATGAGAGCAATCCCACCCCGGGATTTCGCTACCTCACTCTTATCACCTAGTTCTGTGTAACGTACACAACACCTCCATATTTCCTTTATTTGAAAGAATAAGGTTTCTGACTACAAAAGATTATCCCAAATCCCACCAAGCTCGACTTCACATGCAGCCATCTGGAATCCTCGGGATTCCCTTCTCTTTACCCTTCTCCTTACTCCATTTTGAGGTTAAAGTTAACACCTGAGTCCTATTGCTTAGGTTGTATCGTACCTGGATGAAAGAGAATTAATACTGTCAAAAACATGAAAGCTCTAAAAGTTTTCCCTTCAAGAGTGAGGGGCTCCCCTCAAGGAAGTCCTTCAAATCAGCAGCTGTCCCTTAAAAGTAGACAGTGTTTTTTATGGTTTTTTTTGAAACAGGTGGAACTGGCTATGAAATTTCTTGGAGTAAATCAATTTTCTTTCATCATCCTGAGATCTTGAAAATGTGCTTCTAGAAGAGGGGAGGGGGAGAAAAAAATGGATAAAATTTTTTCAGTCAACTTAGACACACAATTCAATTCACTAAACTCTGAGGTTACTAAAGTCAAAAGGGATGGGGGGGAGCACAATCTGAACAATTTAAAAGAGTCTCTCAGAGTTTGTGGCAAAGTTTTCAGGGCCCAAAATTTCAACCACAGGGGGTAGGTGGAAGGAGAGGAATTTCTACAACTTCCGTATAAGTTTCTGTCACAGTTTGGGAACGAGAAATACGGTTTCTGCCTCAGATTGACACTTAAACAAAATCATATTCCTTCTTCTCAGTGTCTCTGCCAAATTCAACTTCTTAAGATGAAAAAAAAGTCCAATGGATATTATATCCTGTGGAACAGTTCCTTTTTTGCAGTTCTTCTCTGCAAAGAAATCTCAGCTGTCGCTTGGATAGCTCAAACCTGACAAAAGAGCGGGAAAGAGCCATGCCTCCTGACCCCACAAAGCAGCCCTTCTGGAACCCACCAGAGAGCTGCTGCCCCCCACCCCCAAATTCCCACAGAAAAGCTTCTTCCACTATGAAAGAAAGTTATCGACCATCCTAGGAAAGCTACAGGTAACAAATAGGAACTCTTCTCTGTGGGAACAGAAGTACCAAGGCGAGGTAAGAATGTCACACGTCTCCCTGGAGGGCTCTCTCCTCCGCTATCTCTTTTCTGGGGGCCACCAGCTACGTCAGCCATGGAGCAATGCATTTTTCATAAACGGTGCGATTGGTGTGCCAAAACGTGTGGGAGACACCAGGCATTGTGTAAGAAACAATGTCACCGCGGGCATCCAGGGTCTTCAGACCAAAGGTGTCCTCGAGGTAGACCTGTAAGAGAACGTAAAATAGCTTTAACTGGACATGGAGATGGGGGGAGAAGTTCATACTTTTGATGCCTTTGTGCTCGGAAACAAACTCCTCTTAAGTCTGGCAAAGGCACCCCAACAGCATGCCAAGGCAAACTCTTCTCTGACATTCGGCCTAGTAATCAGTTCACCTGAATCCATGAAGGGGAGGAATTGAGAACAACAGAAACCTGCATCCACCTGCCTCAGAAGGAACTGTCCCAAGTCTATTCCCATTCTCAGCCTTCTGGGATACGGGCTATGCAACCTTACATCTGCTGGTCTTCAGGATTACCTTGCCATTTTTGCATCTCACAACTTCTCTCCTCTCCTCAGAGGTTTGCATCGCTTTGGTGTAGTGGTTTGATGTAGTGGTTAAATGCGTGGACTCTAAACTGGGAGAACCGGGTTTGATTCCCCACTCCTCCACTTGCACCTGCTGGATGACCTTGGGCAAGCCATAGTTCTGATAAGAGCTGTTCTTGAAAAAGAACAGTTTCTGTCAGAGCTCTCTCAGCCCCACCTACCTCACAGGGTGTCTGTTGTGGGGAGGGGAAGGGAATGGCGTTTGTAAGCCGCTCTGAGACACCTTTGGGTAGTGAAGGGCGGGTATGAATCCAATCTCTTCTTCTCTTCTTCTTTTCTCATCTAAAGTTAAGCTGTGTAATCACCAACCACTGATTTTCTGATCTTTTAGCAAAGAAACCTCAGGGCTCCCCACTCGCCTATAAGGATCAGGTTGTGACTTAGGGGAAAGCCAGGACAGTACCTCAGTTCAGATGTTACAAACAAGCCACAGTTGGTTTACAATAGACACAAATCTGGCTAATGGTTAGGCACACAAGCTCCCTTCCCCCACCCCTTGTGCCACGTGCCAAGAGACTGCTGGCTCCAATTTGTTTTGGCTTTCATTAGTTGAGGTTTGTCCCTTTCCAGGTAACAGGTTTTCTTAACCACAGTTTAATCATGACTGGGAGATATACACACCTCATTTTATAAAGACGCCCACTGTCAGATGTTACAAGGAACTAAAATTAAGATAAAGACTTCAGGACAGAGGGAGGAAGAAGAGAGCACTTGTCAAGAAACCAAGATTATGCCTGTAATGGACAAACTCTGTCTTATTTATAACATCTGAACTCGGCCAACAAAACAGGCCTCCAAACCCATTCTCATCAGCCATCTTGATGTGCTTCTACATCGAAGCTACGCCAGTGGTGCTCAGTACATTTTTACCCTGTCCTCCTTCAAAGGAGCTCAGGGTGACAGGTTGAGTCTTTAAGGTGCTCTAATTTAGCCAGATGTTACTATCTTGAAACAAAGTTGGGAGGCCAATATTCCTTTCCCCAGGATGTGTCAACTCTGGAAAAAGGTGTGGCAGGGGAGGCTGAAGCCCCATTCCTGCTGGCCCCAATCCAAATTAGGCCCTGGCAAGCTTAGTTTCAAAACAGTAATATTTGGCAGTAACACCATAGGAGGAGCCAGCAAGACCACCAGATGGACTCACATGTTACAACTATCTCAGCTCAGAGTGGGAATGAGAACCTTGGTCTCCCAAGATCCTAGTCTCTTGCGCTGCCAAGAGAAAAAGAAGGAGGAGGAGGAGGCTGGATTTATACCCCGCCCTTCACTATCCAAGGGAGTCTCAGAGTGGCTTACAATCCCTTTCCCTTCCCCTTCCCTTCCCCTCCCCACAAAGGACACCATGTGAGGTAGGTGGGGCTGAGAGAACTCTGACAGAAACTGCTCTTTTTCAAGAACAGCTGTGCCAGAACTTATGACTGACCCAAGGTTACATCAGCAGGTGCAAGTGGAGGAGTGGGGAATCAAACCCGGTTCTCCCAGATTAGAGTCCGCGCAGTTAACCACTACACCAAACTGGCTTGTACAGCATGTACTGCCACAGCTGGCCCCACCAACCATGACATGTTCTTTGGTGCTGAAAGAAGGGCTGGCCTCTTCCTGAGACACACAGAGATCAATGGGTTTCCTACACCAAACCGAAAACCAAAGAGTGGGATGTTCTATCACTGAGGTTCCCAAACTTTTGAGTCTGTGGCAGTGTTCCCTCTAAGCTGAGTTAGTGTGAGCTAGCTCACAGTTTTTTAACTTCCAGCTCACACATTTTTGTCTTAGCTCAGGAAGGATGGATCCAGAGCAAACTAATTTATACAGTAGCCAAATTGCTCACTCACAACTTTCATGTCAGGAGCTCACCAAGTAGAATTTTTGCTTACAAGATTCCACAGCTTAGAGGGAACATTGGTCTGTGGGCACCTTTGGAATTCTGGCACAGGGTGGTGGGCACAACTACAAAATGGCTGTGGCAGGAGGCAGAGACATACACACAGGGGAAGCCCTAGTACAGGGGAGAAGAGGGGAATTAAAAAAAATACACCAGGAAAGAGAAGTGAGAGAGAATAAGATCAACACTGTGGTAAGCAGCTGCCACTGAAAAAACGTAATTCTAATCTGCGCAGCCAATGAGATCACCAGCAGCCCATCAGAAGCACTACTAGTCAAGAGCCCCAAGTTACCCTACCAACTTTTAAAAGCACTTGGTGGGCACCAGGAAGATGTCAGTGGGCATCATGCTGGGGTTCCTGTTCTATTATTTCTACCTCTATGCTCGTTCCCTTATTTTGCACCTCAACCCCAAAGCTATCTTTCACAAGTGGTAGTCAAGACAGTAGTTATGTCCCATGTCCCATCTTTATTCATTTTTTCAGTTAATAAGGCCAGAGAAAGTCTTCTGGTGCACCACCAACTTAAACCGTCAAACTTTATCCAAGGTGTTCACACCACAACCTCCAAGAGTACCTGAATGTACACCTGTCTTCTGACTAGAAGAGAACCCGGGAGATCCAGTTTCTATTCCCTTATGTTATTCCAGCTCAGAAGACACGTGGCTGACTCAGGAGTCCTGCCCCTTCCCCATCTTCTTAGCTGACTGAGTAGACCAATGTACCGGGGATTCCTGCCACACTCACCAATTGGGACTTCATTTCCCTCACAGTCTCGTTATTATCATAGAAGGCAAACATGCTGCAAGAAAAAGAAGAGTATTAAGTCATGAAGCATACAAACCCAGTCAGTCAAAGTTCTTTTGAGGTGGTATCTTACTCCAGCAAAGCTTTCTTATATACTTCCATCACAATCTTCCTAGTGTTGGAAAAGCTGTGATAATCAGGAAACATACTTCCACAACTGATGGGAATGCCCTTGAATAGCAAAAATCTGGGGTACAATTTTAGTAGAAATCAAATGACTGACAGGTTGTACACTCCCCAATGATCCTGCTTTTATTCTTTTAAACTTATGCCCAAAATCTCACATCCAAAAAGCAGTAAGAGAATTGATTTCAATTTTACTTATAGCGGCTAAAAGTGTAATTGCTAGGTACTGGAAACTTCAGACTACCCCAACTGTAAATCAATGGCATGTCAAAGTTTGGGATTATTTTATAGCCGATAAAATATCTGACTGGATTGCCCAATGAGACACATTCTCCAACAGCTCAATGGAGAAGTGGAACATTTTATTTGATACGCAGAATGGGTTTACAATTAATATACCTCGCTTGGTTTGGGCAGATTGAAAATCACTGTATAAGTTTTTTTAACTGAACAAAGAAGGTTAATAGCAAGGTATTAGCGTTGTTATTAACAGTAAGGATATAATAATAAATCGTGGACAACCTTCATTGATACATAGCAACTGTTCATGATTTGGTTGACCACTGTACTGTATACTCTGTAACCAGTAGTTGCACTGTTTTTACTTGGAATGACTATGTTGAATTTATTGGTTTTATCCTTACATTGTAATGTAATATATATATACACACACACACACACACAAATACATACACACACACATACATATATATATTGTCATAAAGTGGAGCTGGAGATCCCATACCTTATTTCACTCACTCACTCAGGGGTGGATTGGCTATTTAGGCCGCTGGGGAAAGTCCAGGCAGGCTGATGGTCCGAGTGCCTGGGTGAGATGGGCGGGAACCATCCCTGCCATAAACTGCCTCACGTCACAGGAGCAGAAGCTGCTGCCAACAGTGGCAGCCCCCAACTCCCTGAAGCCACTGGCCACTACCACAATCAAAGTGTGGGGGAGTTGTCCCCCCACATAACGTGGGTGTGTATAAGCTGGGAGGGAGCCTCAGCTAGCGTACTCCTTCCTTTCTCCTCTCCATTGTGGAAGACAGGGCCCTTTTCCAGGCCCCGTTTGCCTCCCAGTCCACCCCCTGCACCCTCTAAGTGGACAAGAGGATCCCATACAAATTATGCACCTTTAATACAGTCTCACAAACCAGATCACAAAAGTTTCTTTTTGATAGCCCACCTACACCTGGCTATTTTCCACATGGGGACAGCTTCTTGTGGCTTTCTTGCTGCTGCTGTGGCTGCCTATTCAAAGCATTGTGGTCTCATCATGTTTTCCCTGCCCCCACCCTCCATGGCTATCATTTCACCCCTCACACTGGAGTGGGTATTTCTAGGCCACTGTTGTGTTATAGCAGTCTATTGCCATGATCTGCTTGCTTCCCATCTTTCTTTCTTTCTTTCTTTCTTTCTTTCTTTCTTTCTTTCTTTCTTTCTTTCTTTCTTTGTTTTTAAGCACGTTTCCAGCCTGTTTTGTTGTAGAATTCTTAAAGGGTTCTAACAGTACAGCTTGCACCTTCCCTATTACAACTCTGTAATGGAGAGGGGGCTAGAGACACATTTCTTTACAAAAATGAAAACTAGGTGACTAGTGCATTGTTGTAAAAGACTGTTATCATGTAGCTAATTCCAATCCAGGCCACAGAGTGTGGATTAGTAGATACACAAAATGGATCTAGAGACAGATAGTAGCAATTTTTCAACAAATCTGAAGGAAGTCCCGAGTTTGCAGAAAAATATAAAATCTAAAAAAAATACATTGGGTTATTAACACTCCACAAGCTTAGCTTTAAGAAAAGAATGCCCACTGAGCTCTCAAACATTTTGGCTAGGCAAACAGAACAGAATTGCTAAGTAGGTCCCCACTTGTAACACTGTAATACTACAGTGTTCTAGCAATACTACATTTAAACAGAGCCCATCCAAACGAGGCAGGATCCAGGAAAAGGATCCAGACTTTCACATCCACATGTCAGTCCCATTTTTTTGCTACAGTTATTCCAAAAGGATTGGGAGTAAGAAGAATGCAGAAAGGCTAAGGAAAACCTGGGAGGTGCATGAAAGAATCCTTACGCTGTGGTCATTTTCATCCTACTTTTCCAAACAGAAACATTTATTCAGAGCAGCATCAGGGGAAATCCTCAGACTCCGTGTCCCATTTTGGGCCCTCCAGAGGAACTGGTTGGCCACTGCGTGAGACAAGATGCTGGACTAGATGGACCACTGGTCTGGTCCAGCAGGGCTCTTCTCTTATGCCCTTATGGTCTGGCTCTGATGTTAATGGGCAGCCCTTTTCCCTCCTCTCCTGCCTCCTCAAAGTGTCATGATGCTTTTTGTGCACCTTCCATCAGTTCCTGAAACCGACTTCACTACAATATTTGTGGAACGATCACAGCCAGGGTGACTGCCGAGCGGAAGGGAAGCTTCAGATCTTTCCAGGTCCTGCCCACATTGACACATACTTCTCCGCACCAGCCCCCTTTGATAGCTGTCCTTCCCCCAGTACCACCAGGGGGCTTCTTTGTTTGCAACTGATAGTTGAGTAATTGCTATAGCTAGTTATAGTGATTTGTTAATTACCAATTTTAAAAATTGGAAAGAGCCCCTCTCTCCCTTGGCACGGGGAGGGGGCAATAGCTGCAGCTTGGGACTAGGACAGGGGAAATGTGGGGAAACCCACCATGCGGAACACATGTTGCCGCTGCATTGAATCAGCAGCTGCAGTAGCAACCAAAAAACTGGTCAGAATTGCTGGCATGCGGGAGTTCCCTTTATCCTCCTATAAGAGAGGGTGACTGGCCCAGTGTTGCCCAGTCAGCTCATGCATAGCACAGCAGCGATTTGACTCTGTGTTTTCCAGATCTCAGTCCAACGCTAACTGCAACACCACACTGGCAATCACCACCTATGTGACAAACCCACAATAAGAAAAACAAGCACCAGAAACATTTTTACTGCATAAAATGGTGAATTATTATTTTTAAAAATGTGACCCTTAACATTTAGTGCATGGCTTTCGAGTTTTAACATCAAACTGGCTAATAGATCCAGAAAATATAAACTACCAGGTCTGCAGAAATATATTAGGCAGATATGCAGAATGCATATGCTAAACTAACTGGATTTGTTTTCATCTTCCCCCATACTAGGGACTTCCTTAGATCAAAATGGGAATGGACAGCGGGGCTGAACCTAGACTGCATTATGATTATACAGAAGACACTTTAATCTGCTTTTATATAAAAAAGCAATCAAGGGTCTGTTTCAGTGAGGCTGCATTAAAGGTGCCTTTTTAGCCCCTGCCCCCAAAACCTGCAAGCAGAGGACAGCTTGCTTCTGGCCTCCAAAGCCAAACATCCGTCTCTTCATCGGAGGTGGGAGGGTCTCCTTCCCACCTCCCGAACCTCACCTGGATTGCCATGGCATGATGACACCGTCATCCGGACCCCCAATCAGAACCATTTTCCGAATCCGCAGAAGGTTCTTCTTCCAGGCTAGATGGAGTGAAAGGCACAGATCTCTAAGCTTGGTCAACTCTCCTATCTCTCGCTCCCCAGTCAATATCCTCCCGCCCCCCTTCAGTCACTGCCACCCCTTCCCCCCAATCACCCAGCGTAAAAATTTCCCCATGCCTTCACCACCAGTAATTTGCAGCATCCTTTCCGCTTGCCCTGGGCTTCTGCAAAAGGCAGGGATGCAATTATATCTCGAGAAGAATACAGTACTCCCCCCCACACATGGTACAAAGCCACTGATACCAATTTTTCATAATCCAGACTCATACTGTGCACCACAAAACACATATCAAGAATTAGATACACCAGCAGACCTGATAACTCTATAATGTATTTCAGGGTGCCTATACACATATACACACACACAATCTTTGATTTAGAAAAAAAATCAACTGAAATATAATTTTCAAAATGTTTTCCATTATTGCTTTCCATTATCATAATGCATCCAAGCTTTATTTATTTTTACAAAATTTATATCCAGCCTTTCTGCCTTCACAAAGGCCACCAAGTATGCAGATAAAAGATGTAACTGAGACCCCAAGAGAAGAGCTAGGTAAAATGGGCCCACCCTGAATCCCACACCCTGGGCATAATAGCAGAAGCAGAGGCAGACAAGAGACGCACGTGGTCTCCATTTCCTGATGTGAAGCAAAATAAGACTCCACTCCCCGTGTCTTCTGGCAAGATCTGGGGGCTTTAAGCTGATTCACAGCCTTGTCCCCACCCCAGTCTGGGATAATGGCTGGCCTACTTTGCAGGGATACTGTGAGGATTCCTGAGACAGCATGAAGAGCTTTGATTATTTAAGGAAAGTGCCAAGTATTGTTATGAAACCCCAATGCCATTTCACCACCACTTAGCTTGAGGCCCCACCAACCACCTTTCTCTCCTGCTTGCTGGGGATAACAACTAAAATCCTGGTGATTAAAGAGAGAATGGCAGGCAGAGACCACTTGAAGCAGGGTGAGGGGGGTGCAAAAGGCTGCCATTCCCTATTCTCACAGCCATTTTGAAGACAGAGGCAACACCTTGGTGAGCACCTGGCAACTCCACCCGTACGCCTACTCTAGGGGAGATAAAAATCTGAGGAAGGACAGCAAGAGAGACTTCCCTGAGGTGTCGCATTCACTTATTGGCCTAAACTAAGGAACATCAGGCACTCAGTGGTTCAAGACTGTGCAGACTTGAGCTACTGCAAGCACATAAGGACTGGCTGCAAGCAAGCATGTGGGGTTTGCCTACCAAACACGGCCCACCCTACCAATACCTTTTGTGCTTGAAGGGCCATGGGATTCTTACCTGTAGCATTGGGATTCAGCTTTTCGTCATTCAACAAGGCCAGGAAATTGCTGTTGTTGAGGTAAAGGTCTCGATGATGTGGATCTGGAAATACAGGGGAAGGGGGCAGGGCGACAGGTCAAAGAGGGGGAGAAGTGGAGCCTGGGTCTAGTCACTGCACTGAGAGCCAGTTTGGTGTAGTGGTTAAGTACACAGACTCTAACCTGGGAGAACCGGGTTTGATTCCCTACTCCTCCACTTGCAGCAGCTGGATGACCTTGGGCAAGCCATACTTCTGTCAGAGCTGTCCTTGAAAGAGCAGTTCTTGAAAGAGCTCTTTCAGCCCCACCTGCCTCACGGGGTGTCTGTTGTGGGGAGGGGAAGGGAAAGGAGTTTGTTAGCTGCTCTGAGACTCTGAGTGAAGGGTGGGGTATAAATCCAATCTCTTCTTCTTCTTATGGGAAGAAGTGGCACCTTTAAGACCAACAAAGTTTAATTCTGGGTATAAGCTTTTGTGTGCATGCACACTTCTTCAGATACATTGAAAAAGACTTCCTCATGAAAGTTTATACCCAGAATTAAACTTTGTTGGTCTTAAAGGTGCCACTGGACTCAAACTTTGTTGTACTGCCTCAGACCAACAAGGCTACCCACCTGAATCTACCCTTATGGGAGAGCTACTAGAAACTTTGGGTTTCATAATATAAGGTAGGCAGAAACAACAGGGGGTGTGATCTTGTTCATAACATTTTTCTCCCTCTCCCCAAATGCTAGAACTCGAGGGCATCCAATGAAATTGATAGACAGTAGTTATCTACATTATTTAATAGCCCACCTTTCTCACTGAGACCCAAGATGGATCACACAGTTTAAGTCAATATGGTCAACAGTACGGGACATCTAATAAACAATGCGATAGAGTTTTGATTTCAGATTTTCAAATTTCTTTGATTTGAAAACAAGGAGAAAACTGATACAGAGCTGAAACAATGCTGAAACAAAGCATAAGCATTGAAACACGACTTGGTAAACGATGTAAAAATTACCTAGTAGGAGCATACTTACAGCAACATACAGTACAGTAGTATAGTCTTCATTCCCTAATCCCTTTACCAAAGCATCTTTCTGAACCTTTTCCCTACAGTACAGCCATCTTAGATTTAGGGTAGGCAAAAGCAAATACTTCTTTATGCAATGAGTGATTAAACCGTGGAATTAGCTGCCAGAGGGTTTAATGACAGCCACAGGCTTAGACAGCTTTAAAAGGGGATTAGACAGACTCATGGAGGACAGGTCTCATGGAGGACATATTCCCTATCAGTGGCTACTAGCCATGGTGACTGAGGGGAACCTCCACGTTCAGAGGCAGTAAACTTCTGAATCCCAGAGCCAGGAGGCAACATCAGGGGAGGGCCTGATACAGTTCACAGGCCAGGAGTGATGCCTTCATTCCCGGCTCAGCTAGGCCACTCTCATCTCTGTCCATTCTTCCCCCACGGCCATAATAGGAGGGACTTGCACCTCTTCTGCCAAGTGCTACTTGTTTACATAGATATGGGAGGATGATGGAGGGAGGACAGACTGATGGAGGATGAGGGGAAGGACAGACGGGAGGAACAGACTGAGAATGCCAGGAGGGCTGCAGACAAAACCAACCCCCCATCCTCATGGAGCCCTAAGCGGCAGCTTGCGACATGGACCAGCCCGGCATGGCCACTGGAAGAAAGCAGAAAGGTGCCCATCTGACCTAATCGGTCATGACAACTCCTACAAAAGTGAGCCAAGCAACATGCAGCCGCAGCAGAAGACACTGTCCTTCCCTACCCAGTCACTGGCCAATGCGGCATGGTGGGAAATGTCTTCCTGACCCAAAACATGTTACCTTAGTTAAGACAGCAAGCGTGAGCAAAACTTATCCAAAGAGTCACATCAGGCCAGGGGAACCGGAACTGGATGCATTACCTGTTTGGTCGTACTCCTAATTTCTCAAAAAGGAACTAAGAGGACCAACTTGTTCGTTTATATACTTAATTTGTACCCTGCCTTTCTCACCAATGCGAAGTACATGTTCTCCATTTTATCCAGTCAAGAACCCTGGGAGGTAGGTCGGGCTGAGGCTGTGTGAATGGGCCCACAATTACCCAAGCAAGCTTTCACGGCAGACTTGAAAATTTGAAACTGGGTCTCCCAGATGCCTGGTCTGCCACTTAACCACTACACTACACTGGCTCTTGAGACAACATGTGAAAAATGACATTTGATAGAAATAATTTTTTTCAAGTTCTATATAGAATCAATGTATAATATGCAATATTCACGACTTCCGGTTTTTGGTGGCCAAGCAGAGGCGATCAAGAAGGGTCTTGGCTGGTTCCAGACCCCCGCAGAGTCTCTGGGAGAGACTCTCAGCCTGGGGAGCCAGGATAAGCCTCTCCCAAGGTGACGGCTGAGGGATCGAGACTTGCCTGTCCCCAAGAGATCCTGGCGTCTCTGAGCTAATATGGCGACCATAGCCGGCTTCCGGACAAGCGGGCAGGAAAATAAGTGAAAGTAACCCTGGCAACAACCAAAATCGTCTAAACTGTGAGTCAATCAAGCCCCTGTTAAAGTGAAGAAGTCTCGGTCTGCTAGATCGATCCGAAAAGGAGCGGTGGGCGGGGAAGGGTTGGAGATCCACCCCCCCTTGAAATGGAGTGGTTCCTTAAGAAAAGAGAAAGAAAATGGAACTGACCGTACAAGACTCCTTCTGAGCTTGAAAGCTACATTTTAAGCCAAGAAACGTTGAATTCAGATAAACTTTACTTTAAAAATAAAACTTTTCCGATTTGTAAACAAGATGTCTAGGAGAGAGAGGAGAACAGCGCCAGAAAAGAAACCAACTTCAGGAACCTCTGTGCCAATGACTCCCCCTCAGACACAAGAAGCGGCCACAGACTTCTCCAATGTACTTACTGCAGCATTGCGACCTCTGCTGGAGCAGATGTCAACCATCAACAACAAGCTGGATTCTGTGCAAAATCAACTCACCCACATGGGGGAAAAGGCCAAAAAGACAGACAAATGGATTGAGAAAGTTGAAACAAAGACTACAGATATTAAGCAAGAACTGGAAGAAGTCAAAAAAGAAAGAAATGTGGACAAAAATCAACTACTAAAACTTCACCTGGAAAGATCAATGCACGTTCTATGCTTCCAAGGAATGTCTGAACAGAAGGGAGAAGATTTAAAAACAACATTAAGTGGAGAGATAGCTTCAATTTCGGACCTAAAACAAGAGGATCTCCAGAGTGACATGGACTTGGCAGATCATACATACCCTGATCTTATAAGCAAAAACAAACTACCTGGTGAAATTTACATTAAATTTGCTAAGAGAACAATGAGAGACAATGTTTTAAAAGCTATAACTGGAAAAACATTAAAAAACAGGGAAGAAATTAAAGTCTTAAAAGACATTCCATTTGAGATCCGGAAACGAAGACGTCAATATAAAGACTTAATTCTTTTCCTGAGAGATCAACAAATAGTCTATAGATGGAGCTTTCCGGAAGGACTCGTCTTCAAATATAAGGATAAGAAAATTAAAAATTGACTCTGTCCCAAAGGCCAAAATTTTTTTGAAGCAACAAGTGGGCACGGATAAAGACAAAGATACAAATTTGGAGGAAGGAGAGGAACCCAGCGAGGAAGAGTGACTCCAGCAGTTCTGCTTCAGAGTCGGAGAAAGGAGCAGCAGTGCCCAAATTATCAAAAGTGAAGAAAAAGTAGACATAAACTATCTACTCTGGATTACAAAATATTTGACTTTAGCGTGACTAAACTCTATTTTGTAGGGGCTTGGACTCTTTTTCTTTATAATCTTCAGCATATTATTATACTCTTCAGCATATTACTGCTATTACTTATCTGTAATCTAATGTAAAAATTCTGTCTTAAGTAAGAACATAAGAACATAAGAGAAGCCAATGTTGAATCAGGCCAATGGCCCATCTAGTCCAACACTCTGTCACACAGCGGCCAAAATAAGTTAGTGGTAGTACTCCCTTGTACCCTTTTCTTTAGGTTTTAGGATATAGAGTTTAAAAATCAATAAAATACTATAAAAAATATGCAATATTCACATATTCCACACTTATTGGTACAAAAATCTTATTACAAATTCACAAGTTCATAAGTCCACAAATCCAAATTCTAACGAAGATTCCAGATAAGTCTTTCATTTCAATTGTCTTCCTCAGAGCTGGGCAACTGTACCTTCAATACTGGATTATTCTGTATGTTGATTTTCAAAATTTCTTAATACTGATTTCAAATGCCATCAAGGTTCAAGTCATAGAAAATGAAGAAACGTGAATTTCAGAGTGGGTTAACCATTATTTTTTAATAATAGGGACAAACTCTTGTTATTTCAGATTTGGTATACTTGGTCCAGAAGTGAGGAGAACCTTCAACAACAACTTACAATTTTTAGCTCCTCCCCCCACAGCTGTCTCTTGTGAGCAGGTTTTGGGTGCAACCGATTAAACCACAAAATTGGGCAAACCACTTGCTCTAGGTACATGAAGCTATCTGAACCAACGAATACACTAAAATCAATGATGAGGCGTATGGATCTTACCGTTCCAGTAGTTACAGATAGAGAAATCCTGGCCCAGTTGTGTGTAGCACAAGCGATATAGATTGGATTTCATGTGTTGGGGAAAGAGCCATTTCAGGTACTTGGTATCTGTATGGAAAACAGAAGTGCAGTGAGAGAGTTGGCATAACCCAACACCATCGCCTTTCCCCACAACTACTCCAGCCCTGCATTCCCCCCATTTTGACATGTCTCCATTCAGATTCATGGTCTGACCCCATTCCCAGCTGGCCCACCCACAAAGGCAAACTAGGTAACCCTCTGAGATGCTGTAATTCCTACCTCAATCATGTAAAGCTACGATAGCTGCTGAGGTGCACAGAGGTAGCTTGTGAGCCAGATGATACCAGTGCAGTGGTTAGACTAGGGACAAGGGAGACCCAAGTTCAAATCCCGCTATGGGAAGCTCATTGGGTGACCTTGGGCCAGTCTCCTTCCCTCAGCCTAACCTGTCTCAAAAGGTCAGCTGTGAGGATAAAATGGAAAGGGAGAGGATCAGGGTACCCACTCTGAGTTCTTCACAGAAAAAGAGATTTAAAAACGTTACGGTTATCTGCTGTATTCAGAGGAATACAACCGAGAGCTCTGTCTCTGCTATATGCCCAGAGCACAAAGATAAAAATGTAAAGGCAGCCATGTTGGACCAGGCCAAGAGTAAATCTACTTCACAGAGATGAACCACAAGACACTGGGAAGCCCCCAAAGAGGAAAGGGGAAGACGGGTCTTACAATAAGCCATATGCCTCCGCCTTGTCTATTTCAACTGGCTGAAACCACCCAGGGCCTGAATGAAGAGAATGTTTTTTTCCTAATTCCTGCTACCCAAGATCCTTGATTGGCTCTGCCAGGAACTGAACCATAAGATCTCTTGCGCTCTGCTACAGACCCACAAGCCCTTCTTAACAGAGAAAAATGCCTCATGACTAAGTTAGAGTTATTGGCTCACATAATTAATCAGGAGTGTCTACTTGATTGGCAGAGGATCTCAGGCACAAAAGGCTATTGTGCCCAAAAGTTCCAAGGACTCTAAGCTGAAGACACAAGAGGACTGACCCAGGGACTTTCTTAGGGTTGCCAGCCTCCAGGTGGCACCTGGAAGTCTCCAGCTTTTACAACTAGGGTTGCCAGCCCCCAGGTCTGGGCGGGGGTTCCCCCTGCTTCTGGGGGCTTCAATCCATCTCTGGTGAGCTGGCCAGCGGGGGGACCCACCCCAAGAGCGACTGCCCGACCACCCACCCTCTCCCCCCCAATTTAAAGGGCTTCAGCTGATCAGTGGGGAACCACATGGCCCGCCCACCAGCTAGAGGGCCCTTTTAAAAGACCCCACAACCCTGCGTGCTGTGGCCCCCACCCCGCTCACAAAAAGTCCCTTTTTTGTGGTCCACAACTGTCCCCTCCCTTCCTCCTGCTAGATTTAAAGGGCCCTCCAGCTGGTCGGTGGGCCACGTGTTACCCACTGATCAGCTGAAGCCCTTCAAATCGGGCAGAAGGGGAGGGAGATGGATGGCCACTCTTTGGGCGAGGGCTTGAGGACATCCCTGGCCACCCCAGAACATCCCCCAAATCCCCCTGCCAGAGCAGCAAGGGGACCTGGCAACATTAATTACATTTGATCTCCAGACAACCAAGATCAGTTCCCCTGGAGAAAATGGCTTTTTTGGAGGGTGGACTCTTTGGCATTATACCTTGCTGAGTTCTCTCCCCTCCCCAAACCCTGCTCCCCCCAGGCTCCACCCCCCCAGAAATCTCCAGGTATTCCCCAACCCAGAGCTGGCAACCCTAGACTTTCTGCATCCAAACTACATTCTCTGCCACTGAGCCACAGTCCTGCGCTAACAATAAATGTGATGGGCAGTACACTGCTCAGTGCACGACGACTCAAGGGGACGCGGTAACATTCTGATTCACTCAAGAGCCTGCAAGAAGCCTTGGGCCAGCCTCATCTAGTCTTTCCTCTACTCACCCCCGTACTGCCCCATCTGCGGGGAAGAGAGAGAGATGAAGGTGTCCACGTTGTGATCAGGCATTGTGGAGACGAGACCGCGGCAGATCAGTCCTCCTGCAGGGGCAGAGACATCATAGCCTTCAAGAATAGTTTTAGTCTCTTACCATTTTCACTTTCAAACACCAGGGGGAGATTAAAGTTGGCCTGCTTGTTCTTGGAAGTTTCGACAGGGCACCCTTCCAACGTGAGGTCAAAATTGCCTTGCCTTTCAACCTACTTTCTGTCTCTGCCAAGTAAGCCACCTCCTTCCAATAGACTATGTAGCAGGTCTCTCTCTATACGTTATAATTAGTGAACTTTCTTAACTCCTGGTTCAAGAGATTGCAGGGGGGAGGGAATAGTTTCAACTTCTTATTTATTGTTTCCTCTGCAGAGAGAGACAAAGTTCTAGGAGAACCCCCGATTTATTTGCAGATAGGGGAAGAGAATGCCTCACAGATTCTCAGTCAGCTGGTTTTTCAAATGCCTAACAAGAACGTCTGAAAAGCACTGAATTTAAGAACAGTCACCCCTGCCCCCAATTGGTGTTGCCAACCTCCAGGTGGGGACCAGAGATCTCCTGGAATTACCACTTATATGCAGATGAGAGATCAATACCCCTGGAGAAAATGGCTGCTTTGGAACATGTACTTTAGGGCATAATACCCCACTGAGATCTCTCCCCTTCCTAACACCCACCCCCAAATCTCCAGGAATACCCCAAACCAGAGCTGGCAACCCTCCCCCAACTTGGAAGGGTCACATTCCCATGCCTTTGGGGAAACAAGTGTCTTCTACCCATGGCTTTAAAAAAATAATGCATTTTCATTCAATTTTTTTTTAAAAAAAAACCACAGCACATACAGATCTGGTGACAATTCACTAAGAATGTCCCAAAACTTTTTGAAGAGTAGACAACAGCCAAAATGTTTAAATGGCGTGTGTATAAAAATTGCCATTACTACTTAGATGTTACAGTGCAACCTTATGCACAGTTACACCCTTCTAAATCCACTGAAGACAATAGGCTTAGAAGGGTGTAACTCTGCTTAGAATGGCTCGATTAGTAAGGCATAGAGACCAAGACCTAGTTCTGACTGAGGTTGAGTGTGTGTGGATTGTACCACATCAGGAGGGGTAGTGGTGGGGCCTGACATAATTCTGTGTTCCTCCATACAAAAAGTTATCTCCACAAAGAAAGCCAATATATCAGGAAGAAGGGTTCTGGCCTAGCATTCCCCCTGATATCTCAGCTTTCTACAAACGGGGACCTTTTTGTTTGCAAAATGTGCCCTGAACCATGCGAGCCCACAACCACATGCAGTGTTGAATCCAGTGGCACCGCTGAGACCAACAAAGGTTTATTCAAGGTACAAGCTTTCATGTGCACACACACTTTTTCAAATACAATGGCTGATATACAGTGCTCCCACCTTGAAACAGGAAGTCAGAACTCTGTTAAGTGACCTCCACGCTCTGGGAGTGAATGGAGAGTCTCAGACTTATTTTGAGATATTTATCTCAAACTTTACAACCTTATAACCTTAGCTTGTTATTTAATTCTGTTTTCACATCTTAAAACATCTTCATCATGTTACATGTTAATTTGCTGTTCAGCTCGTCTATAACTTTGAACCTTACCTTCAGTTCCATTGTATTTGAAAAAGTGTGCATACACACGAAAGCTCATACCTTGAATAAACCTTTGCTGGTCTTAAAGGTACCACTGGACTCTAAATTTGTTTATCCTCAATTAGCTGAAATTTATAAGCAATGGTGGTGGGGGGGGGGGAGAATAAAGGTAGGGAGCGCAACAACATATCTGTGAAAAGCAAAATTAGGAGACAGGTGATAGGGTCTGCCAACTGGGTTAGGGGAATTCCTGGAGATTTGGGTGTGTAGCCTAGGCAGGGCAGAGTTTGGGAAGAGGAGCAAGAACAACATGGATATGATGAAGAATTTCACATTACCCTTTTTAAACTGTTATTGTCCCGTCATGGACTAAACTGGTACAGGGCCGGCTGTTTCACACAGCCTTTCCCTTCCAGTAAGGAGCCATCTCTGAATCGGTGTGTCATTTCAAACTGCGCCACTTTCTTTTCCCGCCATTCCCCCCCCCCCATGCGCATGATTTCCCTGAGAGGGTTTTTTAAAAAACATTCTATTGGGAGCGCTATGGCGCGGAAGCAGGACTACAAATCAGCGCCATAGTGACCCCATTGAGATGCCTGGACTCCATTTAGACACACTGATGTTTGCTACTGCTGTCCCCTGGAAACAAGGAGCTCACTGGATACAGAGTTCAAGTACCGGGGGAGGGACAGGGACCAGACAGTTTTGAAACCCAGGAAGTTTTCCTTCCTTCCTTAACTCCCACAAACCACGGAGTGTATGTGGTTGTGTGTGTGTGTGTGTCTGAGTCTACACTTCCTCTCAAGCAAACTTTTAAAAGATCAACCAAACATCTATCTCACCATTCACTTATTCCCCTGAACTCCCACTTAAACAATCAGGTATTTGTTTCCAGGGGACAGGAGTAGTGAACATCAGTGTATCTAAATGGAGTCCAGGCATTTCCATGTGGTCACTATGGCGCTGGTTTGTAGTCCTGCTTTAGCGCCATAGCGCTGCCAATAGAACATTCAACAACAACAAAAAGGACGATCATGCATGGGGAGAAAAAGGGCGCAAAAAGAACTGTCATCGCAGGAAGCACTGCGGGACATTTTATACAGCACCCCATAGCACTTCAGAAGTGGTAGAAGGGACTGAAGACCGGTAGAAAGTAGTGTGAGTGAACAATGCTTTAGGCACGCTTCCCAAATGGGACAAAAGCATTTTTGTGTGAACAGGTAAATATATTCCATCAGGGAACAGTTACTAAAATGGTTCTGTCTGAAATGACAAAAAAAACACCACCTTTAGTGAACAGTTCCTGAAACGGAATACACAGGCTGTCTGAAATTCCTCGATGCCATAGAGGCCATCCTCCAAAGCTACCATTCCTTCCGGGGAGATGATCTCTGTAGTATGGAGACCAGGCCCGTAGCCAGGATTTTTTAATTCAGGGGGCCTTTAAATGTCAGGGGGCACCCCCCCAAGAGTGGCAGTAATAAAAAAAAGGAAGTTGGGGGGCCTGGGCTGGATGGGAAGTCAGGGGGCCTTGGTAGGGAGTTGGGGGGCCAGTCTGTAGCTACGGGCCTGATGGAGACCAGCTGTAATTCTGGGAGAACTCCAGGCCTTGCCTGGATGGAGGCTGAAAACCCTAACGGGTGACTAGTCAGCTACTGCTATAAGTGCCTGCCTGCTGGGCTCCCCTTGTACACTCTGGAGCTTTGCACAGAGATGTCACAAGCCAGAGCTCTTGCAAAAGATCTTTTGGGGCTCTTCGGTTCCACTGTCTGTTCTCGCTGCATAGCCAGGCCTACTGGTCTGCCAAGTAAGGGAAGCATTTCAGCATCAGCCCAAAAGCTGGCTCTAATCCACAAAAGCTTCTGCCTTAAGACTTTACAAGAATGTGTTGTTGTTTCTTGTTGCAACAGACTCCTGGAATTATTACCGACATAATTGTCCCGTGACCAGAATCTTATGGCTAAAAGCCTGCAAAGTTATGTCGACGGGAGTCTGATCCTTCCCAGACCTTATTAGAAAGTTCACAACATTTACTTTTCTTCTTAAACTGCATTGTGGAGATGTGGGAAGAGCAGGGGAAACGCTTCTGCTTTTGATTGCCAATGTGAGGTAAGGAGCACCCTCGGTAATAACAATTACGGAAAGACAGGAGGGCCAACTCCAGAATCTTGGCAGCTCCTTTGCTGGAAAGACTATCAGCAATCCCCTCTCAATTGTGCAGCTCATGAGTCCTCTAGGGTGCACTATTCTTCAAAGGCCTGAACCTTGATGGGCCTCTCTCCCTTCAGTTCATACCTCAGGCTTGCAGTTCATGTGGTACTTCTGGGCCAGCCTTGTTCCTGGATGGCCAAGAGTTTGTTTTGATCAAGCTGATATACCAGTTGCTGTTCTTCCTGGAGAAGCCTAACCTGGCCACAGTGAGATATGGCTTGGTAGCCTCCAGTCAAGGTTAGCATAGAGCGCTTGCGCAAAGGGCTGCTTCTGAGAAGCTCCTGGAAGCATCCATTAATTCAAAGTCCAGCTACCCAACAAGTGTCTGGTTAGGGCTGCCAGGTCCAAAAGACAAGTCGGAGGGGAACTTACTGGGAAACTACGGGAGAGGGGAGGGAAGAAGCACACTGTGCGTATGTCACCCAGAAGCAACGTAGGCACATCGGTGATGTGGGGGGGAACCCTCTGGTTTTGGGGCAAAACTCTATGGTTTGAAGCTAATTCTACCATAGAGTTTTGCCCCAAAACCAGAGCATCATCCCCCCCATCACTGATGTGCCTATGTCATTTTCCAGGAGAGATGGGCACGTTGTATTTGGGTTGGTGATTTTCCCTGTTGGCCGGTGCCGGGGAGGAGCACCGGAAACCAGGGGACCCCTGCGTGCCAGGGGGACCTGGCAACCCTAGTCTGGGTCTAGTTGACACACTCACATCATTCCAGTCCTGACCCAACTGTACTGCCTTTCCAGTTAGGGTTGCCAGGTAACTCTAGGAATAGTTGGAAACTCTACGGTTCATGTACCATCATGTACGAATGTGCCATCAAGTCACAGCCAATTTATGGCAATCCCAGCAAGGGCTTTCAAGAGACATGAGAAGCAGAGGTAGTTAGCCACTGCCTTTCTCTGAATCTTCCCGACCAAGCACTGACCCTGCTTAGCTTCCAAGTTCTAACGAGATCATGCTATCCCATGCTGCCTTTCCTCCCACTGTCCGATTACATTTCCGTATATTGGCAGCAAGTTATCTAAAATGTAACAACATTCTGTAACAACGTTGTTTGACCACTGAGGAAAACTAGCTGAAACACGATTGATCGGGGGTCAATAATGATCTATTTATGAACTGAGACTGTTACTTGAGCCTATATTTGTTTTTATTGACTTTGTAATAAATACATGTATATTTTTGTATATTAGAAGAAGAAGAAGAGATTGGATTTATACCCTGCCCTTCACTCAGAGTTTAAGAGCAGCTTATAAACTCCTTTCCCTTCCCCTCCCCACAACAGACACCCTGTGAGGGAGGTGGGGCTGAGAGAGCTCTGACAGAAACTGCTCTTTTTCAAGAACAGCTGTGCCAGAACTATGGCTTGCCCAAGGTCATCCAGCAGTTGCAAGTGGAGGAGTGGGGAATCAAACCTGGTTCTCCCAGATTAGAGTCCACATACTTAACCACTACACCAAACTAGTTAATATTTAGGCCCTTATATTCTGATTTTCTTAACCTTTTGGTTCTTAATTCAGTTCATTCTTAATTCAGTTCCTCCCTCTTCCTTTGTCTTTCGTTATATTCATAACTGGAGACAGTGGGGTACCAGCCTTCATGACAACCCCATCTTGATCAGTCTAGGGAGTCTAACGATTAAAGCGCTTGTCCACATTACCTTGTGAGTAACAGATGAGGTGGACCCCGTTGACAGCGTTCTGCATAATGGGGTACATGACCTTTCTGAATCCTTCCACTTGCATCCAAAGCGGTTTCAGGCTCTCAGTGCGGTCGAATAAATCGACAACCGTCACGTTGGTTCCTGGGTGGGTCTGGAGAAACGTGGTGGGGAAGAGAAAGACACAGTGAGCCAGAAGGATACATCTGATATCTGGCCTCAGGGTGGGATCCTTTTTTTCCTGACCAATAATGCTAACTCCTGCTACATTTGCCACGTGAAAAGCAGCCAGGTTCTGCCAGCTCAGAACTCTGAAGACTTCCTCCAAAGCAATCGAGAAAAGCTGCTTACCTTGAAGCCCTTTTGAGAAGAAGGAAATGTCACCCCCTTTCTCTTGCCTCTCCTTATCTTATTCAGCTTATAGAATCATAGAACTGCAGAGTTGGAAGGGGCCGTCCAACCCCCTGCTCAATGCAGGATCAGCCTGGAGCATCCCTGACAAGTGTTTGTCCAGCTGCTGCTTGAAGATTGCCAGTGAGGGGAGCTCACCACCCTCCTGCCATCACTGACAGGTGAAAGAGAGGGAAGTTCAGTAAAAACCATTCCCTACCAAATCCTTAAGAAATAGCCAAGAGAGAGACAGCAGTCACGCAGGCAGAGTTAAGCCCATCCCTAACCCTTTAGCTAAATTTTCAGTCATTTTTCTCCCAGTGGGGCTTCGTGAACCCTCACTGGGACAGACCATGAAAAATGGTTTGGGGTACTAAACCATCTAAGACAGAGGGATGGATGAGGTTCCTTCCCCCATGTACCCACCAAGACAGGTGCTCTCTGGCTTTGATAAGTGGGACTGGCCCTTTCTTGAAACCGAAGGACCCACACTAACTTCTCAGATGAATTTAGCAAACCTGCTTGGTTTTGAGATACCCACCTTCCCCTCAGTTACAAAATGTTCTTAGGATAGCACACGTGTAAAAGTTTTGGGCTGCTGCTATGAGGTAAGTTTTGTATCAAGCATGAAGAGTTCACAGCTCAGTGAAGCTGGAAGCTTAATAAAACAAAGAAGTTTTATTTACGTACAGGTTAAGTGGCTGAATTCTCCTTCAAGTTTGTAGTTCCCAGGTCTGCTCATCACCAGAGACAGGCCTCAGTCCCAAGTCTATCCTCCTCCCAGAGGTAGGGGTTATCCCACTCTGCCATGCTACCAGGCAGAGCTATACACAAAATTTTCTGCTCCTTTGATGAAACGCTTCCCCTTTCCTCTCTACCCTCTCCCACAGGCAGCCCTCAACCTCCCTCTGGAAGGGGACTGGATGCTGGAGCAGCACTCCCATGGGCTCAGGTGTGGTGTTTTGCCTTTCAGCCTCCTGTAGGCTACAATAAGCGCTTCATCTCACAAAGGCTTAAGACAGGTGTTTGGGTTATTGTGTAGAGGCCACACTTCGCATTATAATTGTTTTCCCTGTGAATCAAGGATCAGGTTGGTTGTTGCAGCTGCCAAATAGACAAAAGGAAATAATTTCTCACACACAGAGTGATTAAAAGGTGGAATTTGCTGCCAGAGGATGTAGTAATGCCTACAGGAATAAACAGCTTTAAAAGGGGAATAGATAGATTCATGGAGGATAAGTCTATCAATGGCTACCAGCCACAGTGATGGATGGAAACCTCCACATTCAGAGGCATTCATCCTCTGAATCTCAGAGCCAATAGGCAACATCAGGGGAAAGTCTTGGCCTCTATTCCCTGTTGTTGGCTGTCCAGAGGAACTGGTTGGCCTCTGTGTGAGACAGGAAGCTGGACCATCAGTCTGATACATCAGGGGTCCTCTTATGTTTTTTTAATTCTTAAGAAAAACCTATCTGAAGAGCGAGGCTTCCCAGAGGAAGAAAAAGAAGCAAGGGGCTAGAGGAGGATGTTTGCTAAATTCTTCCCCCCCCCTTTGTATATTCATGTCCTCATAATTTTGTAATTCAGTCAACATGCCTACTTGGTCCCACCTTTCACGTCAGAACAAGCGCTTTATGACTGAATGGCTGTTTGTCTAGCTGTGAAATGTCAAATACAGCCAAGATAAACAGTCATTTTTTTCAGTTCTGGTGATTTATGCCTCCCTCAGAAGGGCTATAGGCAACACCACACTGTGCTTCAATCTGTATGCATACATGCACACATAGAAGAAGAGAGAAGAGATTGGATTTATACCCCGCCCTTCACTACCCAAAGGAGTCTCAGAGCGGCTTACAAACTCCTTTCCCTTCCCCTCCCCACAACAGACACCCTGTGAGGGAGGTGGGGCTGAGAGAGCTCTGAGAGAAACTGCTCTTTTTCAAGGACAGCTGTGCCAGAACTATGGCTTGCCCAGGTCATCCAGCAGCTGCTAGTGGAGGAGTGGGGAATCAAACCCGGTTCTCCCAGATTAGAGTCTACACACTTAACCACTACACCAAACATACACACATAGGTGCACAGATGCATTACGTTCAGGAACGGTACTGGGTGCAATCCCTCAGCATCTCAGATTTTTAAAGCAGAAGAAGAAGAGTTGGATTTATATCCCACCCTTCACTCGGAGTCTCAGAGGGGCTTATCTCCTTCCCTTCCTCTCCCCACAGCCTGTGAGGTAGGTGGGGCTGAGAGAGCTCTGACTGAGAACAGCTCGAGAGAACAGCTCTGAGAGAACTGTGATGGACCCAAGGTCACCCAGCTGGCTGCATGTGAAGGAGGAGTGGGGAATCAAACCCGGTTCTCCATATTAGAGTCCACCCCTCTTAACCACTACAACAAGCAGGTGATTATGTGAAAGACCTCTAACCGCAGACCTCGGAGAGCGGTTGCCAGAGGGAAAAGACAATACAGACCTTGGCAGACCAATGGTCTGACTCAGCATTAGGCAGCTTCATGTGCTTTATAAGGAACTGGTAGAATCTACTGCAGGCCCTGCCATAGTCACATGTTGACCCTGTCCTGGTGGAAAACTTTATCAGAGGACGCGGGTGCCCTGCGGGACCTTGTTTGCTTCTGCAGTGCTTGCAAGACAGAGCTCTTCCAACAAACTTTTAATTAGTCATTGTGTATGTCTGATGTGATTCTTGCATTGTTTCCACTGGATCATTTTACTATTGGGTTGTTGGAGGCAGTTATGTTCAATAGGGAATTTATATAGAGCTGGTTTTAAATTGTGATTTAAAAATAAATGATTTAAAAATAAATCATATTTTTATTATTTATTACTATCGCTTATTAAGATTGTTTACTGAATTGTATTTTACTTTTATTTATTGTATTAGACTTTTAGCCCTCCCTCCCTCACTTGCACAGCAAGGCTCAGGGCAGGAAACAAGAGATTAAAAACAATACCATAAATTGATTAGTAAAACAGATTTCCATCACAATAAAATCAAGCCAAAGGGCAGTAAGGTACAAGTAACATAGGCCCCGTTCACACTGAGCATTTGCCCCACTGAAGGCACGGGAGCCCTGCGGATTTTCCGTGCGCGATCATATGAGCACATCTGGGAGGCGTAGTGCTCCCGTGGCCAACCCGCGGCTTCCCGTGGAAAACGTGGAGTAAAAAACTACTAGGTCTGAAGTACTAGTTTCCGGAAACCCCAGGGCAAAGGCTGGCGTCTGATCACGGGAGTGCCAGTATCCCGCGGCTTCCGACGCCCGCCCATGTCCCCAGGGTTTCCGGATGTTGTAAGTTTCCATGGGATGCGCAGCAACGCTGAACAGCACATGCGCACACACAAGACACCGACAGCGCCCCCCCAATGGCGCATGCGCACTTCGCAACACTTCGCACTTGCGTGGTCTGCTGTGCTGCTTTTTTGCAGTGCTGCAGCAGCGTGGTGTGATTGGGGTGCAGAGCTGGAGTGTGGCAACCCAGTGGCCCCTGTGATCGGGTTACCGCGCCTTATTTAGCTCCGGGGTGAACTGCCACGCCTCTCCCCCGCGTTTTCTGGCCCGTATGACCGGGGCCAAAATTTGACCAGGTGAGGTTGTGCTCACCTGTGTGTTAGTGGAAGCGGGTACAATGACATAATAGATGGAGGGGAGGGAGCTTTGAAGTCAACCACCCTGAACCTCACTCATCAAGGAAGTGGTGGGGTATACGTTTGATGGATGGATTGATTAATGTGATCATCATACCCTGAGAATTCATGCAACTTTTTAGACCTAAAGGTGCTACCTTAGGGGCTAGAAACTTGAGGTGTTTGTTTTTTAAAAAAACTTATTGAAAACTGGTTCCTGCACTTCAGAGACACATTCTGTACATGGGCAACACAGTTATAAACGTGCACACAGCCCTGTAAGTGGGCTGATCTGTCCTGCAGGCCAGGGCTGGGTCAAAATAATTGGTCTTCCAGTCTTATGATTTTCTTTCTCCAAAGAAAACAGAGGCATAAAAAACACCCCAATCAGGAGCTCCCACACCTCTTCCACAATACCCTTGAAATTCCAGTCTGACCAGGAAAACTGAGTGTAACAATCAGCTTAATTTCTGGGGGGTTTGCACACAGCGTTTCATGCCTGCACCCTGACAAAATTCTGAGTCATGCAGGGCTGAGAAAGATTGATGACAACCCATCCCAGCTTCTAAATAGGAGTGATTTTTCACATAATCCTCCCATCTAGATCAACACTTAAAGCATAAATCTTTATAAGTAACTGTGCAAGATTTCTGCTGAGACAACTCCTTAACATTCAAGCTAAACATGAGCCTGCGGTACGATGTGGCTGTGAAGAAAGCTAATGCAATCTTAGGATGCATTAACAGAAGCATTGTGTCCAGATCACGGGAGGTGGTAGTTCCGCTCTCTATTCTGCTATGGTCAGGCCTCACCTGGAGTACTGTGTCCAGTTTTGGGCACCACATTTTAGGAAGGATGTTGACAAGCTCAAGCGTGTCCAGAAGAGGGCAACCAGGATGGTGAGAGGGTTGGAATCCAAGTCTTATGAGGAAAGTCTGAAAGAGTTGGGTATGTTTAGCCTGGGAAAGAGAAGGCTTAGAGGGGACATGATTGCAGTCTTCAAGTATCTGAAAGGCTGTCATGTAGAAGATGGAGCAGATCTATTCTGTCTTGCTCCGGATTGCAAGACTAGATCTAACGGGTGGAAATTACAAGGGAGTCATTACCGGCTAAATATCAGGAGAAACTTCCTAATTGTAAGAGTGGTTGAGCAGTGGAACAGCCTGCCTCGGGAGGTGGTGGATGCTCCTTCCCTGGACGTTTTCAAGCGGAGACTGGACAATCATCTTTCGGGTATGTTGTAGGTATGTAGGTATGTAGGGCTATCTTTTGGCTATGCTCCTGCAGAGTGCAGGGGGTTGGACTAGATGACCTGCAAGGTCCCTTCCAACTCTAACATTCTATGATTCTAACAGACACATTCAACAGACATGAATAAAAGCCATTCTCTAATGTTCTGCCTCGCTATCTCTGTCGTGGTTTAGAATGGGCAAGCAACATCACCTAGGATAAAATTACGGAGACACTGGGCTTCATTTTTGCATTTGGCTCACACATGTAAGGGGAATAAGGTAGTATATAAGGATGCCAGCCTCCAGGTGGGACCTGGAGATCCCCTGGAATTAGAACTCATTTTGAGACTACAGAGATTAGTTCCCCTGGAGAAAATGGATGCTTTGCAGGTCCCTGTCCTCCCCAGGAGTTTCCCAACCTGGATATGGCAACCCTACCCCCCCCCATCCCCCACTGGTGTCCGGGGGGACCTGACAGCCCTATATAACATAGACAATATTCAAGTAGGTGGACCTCAGTACAAACATCACCAATGAGACACCTATCCCAGGTCTAATTGATGTTTGCAGCAATGCAAAAAGAGAACCTTTCCGTCATGAGGGATTAGGCAGCTTTGGCTCCATGTATTAGACAGGATGTTATGGTTCCAACAGTAAATCAGATGTGAATAAGTTTTCAAAACATGAGGCTTACCTGGGACACAAGTCTCATTGATGGTTGTACTGAGGTCCACCTACTTGAATATCATCTACATGCAACGCCTCCTAATCAAGTTGTTTTGGAAGCCTGTTTCAGCATTATATAATGGGCACTCAGTCTTTAATTATTTGCTTTTGGAACTTATAGTTTATGCTTTTTGTACAAATCACTTAAGTGCCTGTGAGTGCAAGAAAAATAGCACTTGCATAAATTATTGTGTGCACAGGAAAGAAAGCACCTTGTTGCTTTAAATTCTGTTGTAGTGCCTGCCTGCAGTAATTTGTGCGTCTTAGCCATTAACCGCCAGGTGTTTGAAAGTTATATTTACGTATGTTTATAAATATAAAACGTGACTGTGTTAGGCTATGAATACAAGTGTTTTATTTAATTTATTATATTACCTTGGTGTTCCATCCTCCCTTTTTGCTTTATACATGCTGGGAGTCTCTCTTCTCTTGTTAGCCCTATATAACAGACTGCACACCACTTTATACTGCAGGGGAGGGAATCTCATTTTGCAATGGCTCCCTTAAGTTAAGAGCCCCCCGCGAAAGAAAACCAAGCAGTGAGAGGCGATAGCATGCCAGGGAACATAAGAACATAAGAGAAGCCAATGTTGAATCAGGTCAACGGCCCATCTAGTCCAACACTCTGTCACACAGTGGCCAAAATACACCAGGTGCCAGCAGGAGGTCCAGCAGTGGGGCCGGGACACTAGCAGCCCTCCCACTGATGCCCCCTCCAGCACCAAGAATAGAGTGCATCACCTGCCCCAGACTGAGAGTTCCTATCTATACCTTGTGGCTAATAGCCACTGATGGACCTGAGGGAGGAAGGCTCTATTTTTATATGCAAAGAAATATTCAAAGATGGAATCCTCTACCTGCCGTCTGAAATGGTGAAGTCCATTCCGCCTCACGATTCCTCCTGCACAGGTGAACTATGCCTTTGGATTCAGAAGGGCAGGTTTAGCCCTTCCTCAATAATGCCCTTCCTCAAAAATGTCCCTTCATTTTCACCTACCCAAGTGCATGGCTGCTCTTCATTCCTATGGGGAAACTATCATACTACACATGGCATATGGGGGGGGGGCAGGGGGAGATGGGGCACACTGAAGAGGAAGGTAGAAAGAGTAATTTTTCGGGGTGCATGGCTGAGAACCCCAGGGCCATCGAGAATGGGGAGAGGGGAAAGAGATAGCCTCCAGCAATCTCCAGGAATTTCCCAACCCAAAGTTGGCAACTTTTCAGATGGAGGAAATGTAGGTCTGGGGATTAGGGTTGCCAGGTCCTTACTTCTTTCCGGGGGGGGGGGCTCCTCTTTTTGTCTGGGAGTCTTCGGTGTGCCTGCTTTGACATCACCCGGAGGTGATGTCATTGCACAGGGCACATTGCAGGGGACGCTCTAGCATTTGAGAAAAAACTCTGATGACCATAGAGTTTTTCCTTTAAATGCTAGAGCATCCCCCCTGCTGCAACATGCTCTGTGTGATGATGTCACCTCCAGGTGACAGCATCGCACTGGGCACGTTGATGCAGATGGGGCTGCTCAGGGGCGGGCCTCCCCCTGCTGACCAGCTGGGCAGCAGCAGATTGGGTGCACCAAAAGCAGGTAACCCCGCACCCCCAAATGGGGGGATGGCAACCCTACTGGGGATTGGCAGAGGGAAATATTTCTAGTGGGACTGACAGGAGAGCTGAGAAGCAAGCGATGCAGTAAAAAGCAGTGTGGTGTAGTGGTGAGAGCACCTGACTAGGCTCTGGGAGACCCAGGTTTGAAGTCCTACCTGCCACAAAAGCTTACTGGGTGTCCTTGGGCCAGCCACACACTCTTATCTTAACCTTGTTGTGAGGATGAAAGGGAGGAGAGGAAAACCACGTAAGCTGCTTTGGATCCCCACTGGGGAGAAAAAGTGAGGTATAAACAGGGTTGCCAGCTCTGGGTTGGGAAATTCCTGGAGTTCGGGGGCTGGAGCCTTAGGGAAGGCAGGGCCCTCAGCAGGGTACAGGGCCAACAGAGTCCACCCTCCAAAGGAGCCATTTCCACGGGGGAGCTGATCACTGTCACCTGAAGGTGGCAGAGGTTGGCAACTCTAGGTATAGATGAATAAGTTAAAAGTAACAGAGGCCGGGAGCTGAAGCGTTCCTTCCTGCCTATGAGATTTCACCACCAGTGATAAGGTATACAAGACAAGGGGCTTATATTGCAGCAGCAATAGGATACATAATTGTGACAGGAGTTTGCTGCTGTAAGGTCACACAGACTTCAGATATTGATTCACACTTTAAACTTCTGAGAAATCCTTTTTACTGGCAGACACAGCTGGATCCCGCCCCCCCCCAAGAAAGACTTTAATTTACTACCTAGAAGAAGTGACTCCAATGATAGATTCCGTTGCCTTTGTTTCTTGGATAGCTTGGAGTCATATTAAAAGGTGCGCTCCAGGGTTTATTCCTGGTGCTCATCCCACTAACACATCACAGGAAGCGCTGGGCTGGCAAAACAGCCCGTTAGCCAAGCCTCAGAGGCAGGAAGTTGCCTTACGCGGTGAAATCATCACCTGCCCTGTTATTTAAGGTTATGAGCATTCACGGCAGCGTTACAATAAAAATATTAACACAGAATGCAAATCAGGCTAATGCTAATGACGAAAGTTAAAGCCGCTGAGTTCTTCCATCTACAGATACACAGTAAGGTAAAGGAAAAGATTTCCCTTGCTCGAAAGCTAGTCGAATCCAACCCTGGGGGGCAGTGCTCATCTCTGTTTCCAAGCCGAAGAGCCAGTGCTGTACGAAGATATTTCTGTGATCATGTGGCCAGCATGACTAGACGCCAAGGCGCACAGAATGCTGTTACCTTCCCACCAAAGTAGTACCTATTTACCTACTTGCAGTTTCTTGCTTTCAAACTGCTAGGTTGGCAGGAGCGGGGGCCAGAGATGGGAGCTCACTCCATCACGTGGCACTAGGGTCTTGAACTGCCAAACTACAGACCTTCAAGTCTGCAGCTCAGCGTCTTAACCTCTGAGCCACCACAGCCCATATATACAGTACAGGGCAGCAAAAAACCTCAGGAGCAATAAACCATTTTGAATCAGCAAAGATTAAAAACACACATCCAAAAATGCCTTCTAAAACCATCACAGCTTCTGTCTAGAAGAATCCCTAAAGGACCTCTGTGCACACAAAATATCAAATGGGCCATCCAGGAGAGACGGGTTTTTAAAAATTGTGCCAGAAGGCCAAAAGAGAAGGGAAATACCCATGCTTCTAATGGGAAGGAGTCCCGAAATTTGGGCCACCACTTACAAGTCTCTGCCACAAATACCCTCCAACCTTACCACTGCCAAAGCAGGCTTCTTGCAGCAGGGTGCCACCAATACTTCCTCTAAGCTGTGGAGTCTTGTGAGCAAAAATTCTACTTTGTGAGCTACTGGCATTAAAGTTGTGAGTGAGCAATTTGGCTGCTACATAAATTAGTTTGCTCTGGAGCCATCCTTCCTCAGCTAAGACAAAAATGTGTGAGCCAGAGGCTAAAAAAACTGTGAGCTAGCTCACACTAACTCAGCTTAGTGGGAACACTGGGTACCACTGGCAGATCGCATACCCCAGGCAGCTATATATGGATGAACATGGTTGTTGAGGTAATTCGGACCCAAATCACTTAGGTCTTTAGGCCCCCCCCCCCAAAAAAAAAACCCCCAAAAAACAACTAGATAACATACTGGTATCTACTGCACTACTTAGCACAATCCTGCTTTCACAGTAATCTGGATGTTCTTCTATCTTTACATTTGTAACAGAATGCTTTCCACCTGGCAAAGGTGTCAGATCAAGGCTGTATTTTACCTCCCTATCCAGTCAATCTATATGCAGAACATACAGAACACAGAAGGAAAGCTAGACTGGATTTAGATAAAGGTGGAGTGGAAAATGGAGGAAGGAACATTTAACGGTTTGAGACGTGCAGATGAGACTAGCAGAAAACAATGGAGACCTGAAACGACTCCTGCTGACTCTTAAAGTAGGGAGTACCAAAGCAGGATTACAGCTCAACATCAAGAACAGGCACGTCGCTTCAGCAGGGCATTTCAGGGCCGTGCCCCACTGCACTTCTGCCATCACCCGCTGCCAGCTGCTCTGGTGCCTCGCAGCCCCCGCCCCTGCCTCACCCATCCTCCACACCCTGAATGGCTGCTCACAGGGCTGGACACCAGAGACAGGGAGGGAGGTGCCTCTCCGACAGTCACAGAGGAGCCGGGGTAGGTGTGCTTCCTGCTTCTGCAGTCGGCTGCAGAAGCAAGAAGAAAACCAGAGAGCCCACGCCTCTCCAACAGTCAGAGAGGCATGGGGGGGTCTTCTTCTCTTCCCCCCCACCCTCCTCCCACCCCGTGCCCCCTGGATTTCCCATAGCCCCACCACCCAAAATGTTCTGGCTATGCCCCTGATCAAGAAGACAAAAGTAATTAATACTGGGGAATCAACACAACTTTAAAGCTGACAATGAAGAAATCGAAACTGTTCAAGATTTTCTGTTCCTTGGCTCCATCATTAACCAAAAGACTGAGACTGGGAAGAGCAACCCTGAAGGAGCTTGGCAGTTCGAGACCTGAGTGCCACGTGACGGAGTGAGCTCCCGGTCTCTGACCCCAGCTCCTGCCAACCTAGCAGTTTGAAAGCAAGAAACTGCAAGTAGATAAACAGGTACCACTTCAATGGGAAGGTAACAGCGTTTTGTTCACTTTGGCGTTTAGTCATGCTGGCCACATGAGCACCAAAACGTCTTCGGACAGCGCTGGCTCTTCGGCTTGGAAACAGAGACTCGGCTTGGAAACAGTCGGGTTAGAACAGATAAAAGGAAGTACTTCTTCACCCAAAGAGTGATTAACATATGGAATTCACTGCCACAGGAGGTGGTGGCAGCTACAAGCATGGACAGTTTCAAGAGGGAATTAGATAAACATATGGAGCAGAAGTCCATCAGTGGCTATTAGCCACAGGGTATAGATGGGAACTCTCAGTCTGGGGCAGGTGATGCACTCTATTCTTGGTGCTGGAGGGAGCAGCAGTGGGAGGGCTTCTGGTGTCCTGGCCCCACTGCTGGACCTCCTGATGGCACCTGGTATATTTTGGCTGCTGTGTGACAGAGTGTTGGACTAGATGGGCCATTGGCCTGATTCAACATTGGCTTCTCTTATGTTCTTAGAGATGAGCACCACCCCCTAGAGTCAAATTTGACTGGTTTTCGAGCGAGGGAAACCTTTACCTTTAATTCAAACCATGGTATTTCCCATTACAATGTACGAGTATGAAAGCTGGACAATGAAAACAGCTGAAAGGAAGAAAGCTCATTCATTTGAAAGACGGCATTGGAGGAGAGTTTTAGAGATACCATGGACTGCTAAAAAGAGAAATCTCTGTCAAATCAAGCCTGAACTCTCCCTATTGTACTTTGGTCCCATTATGAAAAGACGAGAGTCACTGGAAAAGACAATAATGCTAGGAAAAGTTGAAGGCAGCAGGAAAAGAGGAAGACCCAACATGAGATAGATTGACTCCATAAAGGAAGCCACAGGCCCTCAGTTTGTAAGACCTGAGCAAGGCTGTTAACAATAGGACACCTGGGAAATCATTAATTCATAGGGTTGCCATAAATTGGAAGCGACGTGACAGCACTTAACACATACATCTTTGCAATCATTCAGAACAGAGACCTGGTATGATGCAGGGCTTAGACTGCCAGACTGGGGAAACTTGGGTTCAAATTTCCACTCTGCCATAAAGCTCATTTGGGCCCCTTCTGCATCTGGCATTCGCTCCACATTTTCTCAGCACTCAACCTGGTTCCCCCCCTTGCCTTGGAATATCTGTTTGCATTCAGTCTGGTATGCAGATTTTCCTGTGTCAGTACTTGCCTCAGCAGTCATTAGCCATCCAAGCCAAGTAATTCATGGCGAAGTGATAAATACAGAGGGGGCAATTGTGGCGGGGGAACTGAATGAAGCTGTGTCAAGTTGTCTGCTTATTGTTCCCTTCGAATCGGAAGTGGAGGAAGGAAACGGTGCCACTCAAAACCACATTCAGATACTCTAGGGCAATGCCATATTGACTGCGAAATCACCCCTGAATGGCCATAAATCTATGCAGAAGGTATCATAAAACCCGATGAACAAAGAAAGTGAAAGGGGCATGCAGTGTAGAGGGAGATCAACCTCCTGATGTGGCTATGCAAAAACTGGGAGTTAACAGGTGGGTACAGAATCAGGCTTGGTGGTTTAGACTGGGTGAGAGAGCTACTTGCCTTCCAGGTCTGTTGCAAGGATAAAATGAAGACGAGAACCATCTACCTTGCCCCGAGCTCCTTAGAGGAAGGGTGGTATAAAAATGAGAGTGAACCAGATGGTAAACAGATACCCTATGCAAGAAGGTAAGTATGCAACAGTGTGAGTCGCACATATATTTCCCAGGCAGTTGTTTGTGCCCTCTGAAGCTCCACCCCTAAGTGGAAGGTGACTGGCACAAATGACTGACAAGCACAACACAAGTTCCTGCCAAGGAATTTGACCCCATCCTGTTTTCTACCTATGGAATGAAGATTTAACAAATAGCAAAAATGGATGAGCTGCATGCACTAGGTCAGACAGTCCCTTCCCAGAACCTAATTTGAAGTACAGGGAGATGGAAAGGAGGGTTTGCCCGAAGCTGTTCACACTGCAGTTGGCCTCAGACACTTCTGATATTAATCTGAATGATATTCATTTGCTGGGAGAGGCACTCCAGAAGAAAGCAGCCCTAATGAAGATTTCCACTCCGCTAACCCTTCCGGCTGCTGTGTGTTAATCCACCACAGTACTCCACACCGCCTCCCACATCCATATCCACGCCAGATTTCCTACCTCGTTGATATAGTCCAACAGGATTCCAAAGTCGGAAGGGCTGTCGAAGAGGCCATGGACCACGATGACAGGCTTGTAGGAAGCGGTCAGCGTGAGCAAGAGGAAGATGACCAGGATACAGAACAGGGCCAGCACTCTGATGTAGCCTCGGTGCTGCCGCATGATCCTTCCACCAGCTGGGAAAGAGAAAAGGATTAATGTTACCTCCCAGGTTGGTCTCCTCTCCCGGTCTACACCCTTTCCTAACCTTCCTCCCTGCGCTCCACAGTCTGCGTGCACTCTGTCAAAGACAGATGATGTCAAACCCAGAGACTCTGCCCATAACTTTGACAGTTCTGAGGGCCTACCTACACAATATATTGTTTACAGTCCTGTAGGCCAGAGATTCACTGGGAGTTCCATGCTGGAACTTACTTCCCAGGCATATCTAGGGTTGCCAGGTCACCCGCTGGCCACTGGCAGAGGATGTGGGAGAAGGGTTGCCAGATCCAGGTTGGAAAATTCCTGGAGATTTGGGGATGGAGCCTGGGGAGGACAGGGACCTCAGCGGGATACAAAGCCCTGGAGCAGAGGTGTCGAACTCATTTGTTACGAGGGCCGGATCTGACATAAACGTCACTTTGTCAGGCCGGGCCACGTGTGCCATAAAATGTAATGCCAGGTACCAGAGATATAAACTGTCTAAAGGAAAGCAGCTGGTAAGCTCCAAGTTGGTGTATCCTCACTGCAAGGTCCCATGGGCTGGGGGGGGGGGGGGCAGAGGAAAACCCACATGGGAGGCAGTGCAGCACTGGGCAGACGCTCCCCCAATGCTTGACTGCTGCAGATGAGGTTGTTCCGCCATGCTGAAGCCACAGTAGAGTGGCACTCCCTCCTTTGCACCAGTTGCTCACAGGCTGCATAAAAGCCCTGGACGGGCCAGTTCTGGCCCCCAAGCCTTATGTTTGACACCCCCACCCTAGAGTCCACCCTCCGAGGCATTCATTTTTCCAGGGGAACTGATCTCTGTAGTCTTGAGATGAGCTGTAATTCCAAAGGATCCCCAGGTCCCTTATGGGACCACTGTAAATTGAGGCCCTTTTGAAGGGCGCCGAGCAGCCCCCCCCCCCCCATTTTCTCAACTTGTAACAGCCCCGGGAAACTATAACTTGCCCCACTGGGGAAACTTATTTCTATACAATGGGGCAAACAACAGTTCTCTAGATTGGGAAAATAGCATGGTAGGATTTCCCCCCATAGTTCTGATCCAAGTCAGGCCCTTGCACGTCTGGGAATTAAATGTCAACCCAGTATTCCCAGTATACAGCTGATTGGCCAGCAGGGCTGGCACCCAAAGTTTGGGAAATTCCTAGAGATTCTGGAGGTGGAGCCTGGGGAATATAATGCCACAGAGTCCACCCTCCAAAGCAGCCATTTTCTCCAGGGGAACTGATCTCTGTAACCTCAAGACCAGTAGTGATTCCAGAAGATCTCCAGTTACCACCTAGAGACTGGCAATCCTATTGGCAGGACCAATGGAGGACCTGCGGAAAACGTTTCACGTAGTTGGGCCCAACAGGAGAGGATGCAGCTTCTCTGCCTCCTGCCTTGAGGCTCATTCTCCTCTCCTGCCGGGCACAGCCAGTCTGTCTCCAGTTTTATCCCATGGGAAATGGGAAAGAGATATGAGCAAAGGTACAGGCGGGGGACTATGGTGGCGCGGCTGCATCCCTTCTAGCTGCCTTGAAATCTTTAACTAGTAGACCAGCAACCTCCAGGCTGAGATCTGGCAACCTTGCTTTTTCCTGGCTTTTTCCCTTTAAATGTTAGTTTTCTAACTCATGCCTCATACAAACGTGTCACAAAGGTGAATTGCAAAACAGTAAACACACAATGAGAAGCACCACCAGATTTGTTATTCCACTTAATTGCAATCTTCAGCCCATAATCCACCAGCGCCATCAAATCAGAAGTCCCGTCCCTTTCCTGGGCTCATTACGACGCCTCCCCCCATTTTTGCAATCCATGTTTCTTTCTCTAAAGCAGCAGCAAGCTTCTCACACCTTGCATACATAATTTTGGCAGCCACCGAAACCGCTTTCTTTTTTGTTAGGAATCTTTACCTTATAAGCGATCCATTCATTTTTATCCAGCCCTAACATGAAAGGTTCATGGGATCTCCTCCACCCATTTTGTCCCCAATAATAACGCTATGAGGGAAGTGAGGGTGACTGGCCCATAGGGGTGCCAGTGTCCAGGTGGGGCCTGGGCATTCCCCAGAATTAGAGGACATCTCCAGACTAGAGAGATCAGTTCCCCTGAAGAAAATGGATGCTTTGGAGGGTGGACTCTAGAGTTGCTAGGATTGGGGAGGTGTTCCCCAACACAGTGACATCACCCAGAAGTGATATCATCACATCGGCAATGTTACATTGGACACTCTGGTTTGAGGGCAAAACTTTATGGTTTTAGGCCAAACTTGCCATAGTTTTGCCCTCAAACCAGAGCATCCTACTCGATATCCCCAATTTGACGATGTCACTTTCAGGTGATGTCATCATGTTGGGGACGTTGCACCAGAACGTGGCTGTTTAGGGGTGGGGTTCCCCCCGCCAGGCAGCTAGCTGGCTGGCAGTGGGCTGAAGCCCCAAAAGTGGGGGAACCCCCACCAGGACCTGGAGACTGGGAAACCTAGTGGACACTGTGGCCCACTGAGGTCCCTGTACTCCCCAGGCTCCATCCCCAAATCTCCAGGAGTTCCCCAGTCTGGATCTAGCACACCCCAACCCCCCCCCCATTCCCCACCAGTGGCTGGGGGGGACTGGCAGCCCTATCCCATAGTCACTCATTCAGTTTCACAGGATCCCCCAAGTCCAAGCCAGCATTTTACCTTTTACATTACCAGGTCTCAAACATTAACCACCCAAGGAGTTCCCATCCTGACTAAAAAGCTTCCACAGTTTCCCAAGCCTTCTCCTCCTCCTCCTCCTCCTCCTCACACAACTCATGAACCCTTTTCAAAACATTTGCAGCAAATGGCACATGCCTCATGGAAGTCTCCATTTCTCACATCCTTAAACAATCTGCGAGACCCTTATCGACTACACCTTAGAATCAAGAATAAGAAAAATAATTTTTTGCCATCTGCTCATGGTCTACAAAGCCATACCTCAAAATGTCGCAAATTCTAGCAATCTAATCTCTTAATCTGAAGGGATCTGGGCCAAAGATAAGAAGAAACTACCTTATTGGTTGGCTGACTTTTAGACAGAGGTCAGAGGAAGAGGAGTAGAAAACAGAAGACAACCGGCATCATACAAAACCTGAACTTCTAGTACCTAGCTGAAAAAAGCCGTTGGCTGTTATTGTTGATGGATGCAAAGTGCTCTCTGTCTCTTGTCTGCTGAAATCCCTCGCTTTGGGAAAACAGAAGGAAAGCCCTTCAGTTTTATACCGGAAATAATGAGGATGACTGTATCAGGGCTGTACCTCTTTGGTGCCGCTCAACCAGTAAGAGTGCCTGGGGCTGAACTACTGGATCCCAGCAACAAATCAGCCTGCTTTCTAGCTAGTGCTCTGAGGGGATCTTGAAGCTAGGCGACTAGCGATTGTGGTGGTTTTGTGGAGCTCTTGCTCTTTGAAGCGGTTGGGGGAGTAGATTCCATCCATCCCCTTCCTCTGATGTGGAGAATCCCTGCCATCAGTCCTGAGGGCTGAATGACATATTATAATGACTGTGTGGTAAACCTGTGGTGTTCTGTGCTGGAACTCAATTTTCACCCATGGGGGGGGGAGGATTAAGGTTGTGACCATGGGGGAAAGGGGATTAAGGCCCTTCACCCACTACTGCTGTCCCAGCCTGAAATGGTCCTCCAACCCAAGGAGCAATTATTTGCTTTACTGGGGATACTTGTTGTTCAGTTGCATAGTCGAGTCCAACTCTTCGTGACTGGGGACACTTACATGTAGTCATTAGTAACACAAACATTTCCCCAGCCAAACAAAAAATGGTACCCCATGGCCATTTCAGGTGGAAAAAATGATGTGAGGTGAGGGATGACCCTGGGGAAAACATGAATCAGACTCCCACATGCCTGCAAACTAAGTTCACAGCACAGAGTACCATGTGGCTTTTCTAACATGATTCAACCTCAGGTGGACTTCATTTTCTCCTTAGCCAGACAGGCACAAGATGGCCTTGCCCCTTGATCTTAAATGACTCACAGATCCCCCGGGATACCCAAACACACTAGTTTGAGATCTCAGTGGTACTGGTCTAGATTGGGGTTCCCAACTCTGGGTTCAGAAATGCCTGGAGATTTTGGGGGTTATACTGGAGAAGGCGGGTTTGGAAACAGGAATGACCTCAGTGGAGAAGAATTATATAGACTCCATCCTCCAAAGCAGCCATCTTCTCCTGGGGAACTGATCTCTGTAGTCTGGAGATCAGCTGTAATTCCAGGGGAACTCCGACCCCACCTGGAGGTTGGCAAATCTATCTACATTACAGAGTCTCTCATCTTGTATACATCTTGAACAAATGCTACCTTTTTAAACTTTCCCACATCTGTAATCTGTCATTTCCCAAAAAACCTCAACAATTCCCCCCCTCCCCCAATTTCTTACCTAATTATTTTGAGGGTTGGGAGTTGCATGTGCATATGCACAGATGCGCTTTGATTTGTTTAATATTTTCACATGTATAATAAATCCTAAAAGAAATCAACCCTGACTGTTCTCTGGAAGGACAGATACTGAAGCTGAAGCTCAAATACTTTGGCCACCAAATGAGAAGGGAGCATTCACTGGAGAAGACCCTGATGCTGGGAAAGATTGAAGGTCAAAGAAGAAGGGGACGGCAAAGGATGAGATGATTAGACAGTGTTATTGAGGCAACGGACATGAAATTAAGCCAACTCCGGAGGACGGCGGAAGACAGGAGGGCCTGGACTGATGTGGTCCACGGGGTCGCGAAGAGTCAGACTCGACTGTGTGACTGAAGAACAACAACATAATAAAACCATATTTGCTCAGAGTGAACTAAATATGAGCTGAACAGGTATCTGTAGCTGAAAGAACACACCCTTAGTTTGGGTAAATATAGGCTCAGCTCAGCTGCACTATTTTTATGTCAGTCGAAGAGGTAATAGTTTAGATTTAAAGGAAATTACATTTATACAGTTTAACCGCCTTATACCATAAAGCAAAGCAGGGTATAAATGTTTTAATATATCAAATAAAAATAAACTGCTGTCTTATAATACACTCACAGTTAAATTTTAAATTCCTGCCTAGATATGAAAGGCATGCCGAGATTCTGTGCTTCCAGTTCCACACGGCACGGTCTTCTCCCACAGAACGCAGAAATCCCTTCCAACAGTCCACCATGTGCCATTCTTCCCAGGACATCACATAGGGTTGCCACAGCCCTGGTCCACCGGGGGTTCTCCCAATTTTTGGGCCTTCAATCTGCCACCGGCCAGCTGGAAGATTGTGGATGCCCCACCCCGAAGTGATGTCATTGCATTGCCGCCGTCTGGGTGCTTCTGCTCTAGTTTTTGGACAAACTCTATGGTTTTGAAGGCAAAAAACCATAGAATTTTGCCCAAAAACTAGAATGGAATCACCCCGACATCGGTAATGCGATAACATCACTTCTGGATGACGTCATTGCGGTGTGCAGAAAAGATGATCCCAGATAGCAGCCAGGAGCCCCCCGCTTGCAGCGAGGTAGGTCCTGGCAACCCAAACATCACAGTTGCCAAAGCAAGATCTCAGCAACCTGTGGTCAAAGCCACAACACTGGGAAAAGGAAGTATTATTCCTACAATCACAGAATCAGAGTTGGAACGAAGCTCCAGGGTCATCTAGTCCAACTCCCTGCACTATGCAGAAAATTCACAAATACCTACCCCCAGTGACCCCTGTTGCATGCCCGGAAGATGAAAAAAACCCTCCAGGATCCCCAGCCAAACTGGCCTGGAGAAAAATTGCTTCCGGACCCCAAAGTGGCATTTCCCTGGGTATGGAAAGACAGGGCCACAAGAATTAAGCACTAAGGCAACCCTTCCTGACCTCCCTCCCATGAACTGCCTGAGTTCACAGTATCAGCATTGCCGTCAAGTGGCCATCTAGACTCTGCTTAAAAACCTCCAAAGAAGGAGAGCCCACCACCTCCCAAGGAAGACTGTTCCATTGAGGAACCACTCTGTCAGGAAGTTCTTCCTAATGTTTAGCCGAAAAATCTTTTGATTTAATTTCAACCTGATGGTTCTGGTCCGACTTTCTGGGACAACAGAAAACAAGTCCATACCATCCTCTATAATTTTTTGTTTGCTGTATTTATAGGCCTCCTTTTATACTGAAGACTCAAAGTGGATTACACAGGTCAATAATGTTTCATATGTAGAGACATCTAATACATACAGTGTCAGTCAATGCAATCAATACAAGGAGACTTGAAATGAGCAATGTACTAGTATTACCAAAGTTTGAATGAGCACAGCATATTAGACATGATGCTGAGTATGGCTATCATGAAGAAAATTGATAACAGAAGACGAAAAAGAGGGACGTAAAAACGTAACCCAAAACAAACTGACTTAAGTACCTAAAGGTTAAGAAAACAAACATACTGGCCAAATAATACTGTGAGACAATTTAAAAATTAACAAATATTAACGAAGATAAAAAACTATGTGTATTTGTTTCACAATAGATTAAAAACAAATATATCAATGTGGCGTTGTCTGCCCACACCAGTAGGATGCAAGTAGCTGTAAGTATCCAGTAAAGAAGATAGTCCAGGCAGCTCTGTGTAAAACTATATACAAGTTTATTTACACAAGCTCCACAAACTCCAGCAATATTAATAGTACGGACAAAGTGCTTCGCAGACAACAGGTACTCCATCAGAGAGAAGACTGTATAATACATCAGTACTTTTATACAAATGTTAGCCAATCACAGCAGACTGCCGAGTCACTGTGACTCTGTTAATTAGTGCCAGACTGCACTGCTCAGAACCAGTTTATTCCAGCCATAATGGCTCTCTGGAACTGGCACCTACTGTCAGTTAGATGAAACTCATCTACAGCTGAGACTTACATTATTAAGTGAATACTGACAAAATACTGGCTCCTTCAACAGTGTCAGTTATCATTGATGAGCACAAAGAGTCAGACTCAGCTGTGCAACTCCCTGATTTGGGGGCTGGTGGAAGATCAGAGCTCCCCAAAAGCAGGGGAACCCCCACTCAGACTGGGGGGCTGGGGACCCTAAGAGTAATATGTACAGCAAACTGATAATACATCCTAAACACAGTGGTATACACTCAGTGGAGTATAATGTCACAGAGTCCACCATCCAAAGCAGCTATGCCCTCCAGGGGAACTGATCTCTGTAACAGGAAGATGGAGTTGTAATTTTGGGAGATCTCCAGGCCCCAGATGGAGGTCAGGAACCTTGGCCCTCAGACCAGTCACTCAGCCTAATCAACCTCACAGGGTTGGTAAGGAAAAGGAGGAAAGGGGAAAACCCTGCACAGTGTGTCTTGGAGAAGGGAAAGGGGGGGAGAAAATATATATATAGGACCATCTACCCATACATCAGAAGATACCTAAACATGGAAAGTTAGGTATCCATGACAAGGTTAGGCCCTTCTACCTGACAATCTAGTTTTCTGGGTATAGGTGTTGTGGGGGGAGGGGGGTTTGCTGTCAAGCTGCAGCCAACCTATGGTGACCCCATAGGGTTCTCAAGTTGTGAAGAAATGCATTTTATCCCAGCAGGCTGGCAAGGAGCAAAGTCTCCTCTTTGCACTTTAACGGTTTCCCCCCTCTAGGTAGAGGTGGAAGTCAGTTCAGCTTGTAAACTCAGCCCACCCACAGATAAAAGAGATGCTCAAGCTTCCCTCTTCTCCCCCCCCCCCGGCAGGAACAGAGAGTTGAGGGTGTCAGATTCTAAAGAGGCTTGAGGAAAGAACTTTTTGAGTATGACAGGAAAAGCTTCCTTGACCTAGGCTGACCGGGGTCAAGGGGGTGGAGTACCAGAGATGATAAAATATCCAGGCAAGAGGAAGACGGTCTCTTTTCCTTGGGTGCTGCAACCAAGAGCACACACAGACTTCTCTGCAAGTGAGCATGCTCACCTGGGAGAGTGGGAGCAAGCTTTCAGGTAATGGTAACTCTGCAGAGAAATAGAACATCTAAGATAAAGAGCCTGCCCTATATTTTAACAGCTGATAGGGCACGTATGGAGAAAGGAACAGAGGATTTGCATTTTGACCAAGTTCTTTTGTATTCCTTGCTCAATTTGGTGCGGGGCTAAAATATGCTTGTAAATGTTTTCTTTGTAATAAATATTTTATAACTTTTGATGCTGGGGGCAGTTCTCCATACCACACAGATCGTCACCATCTCAAACACATGATCTGGAGAGGGGACCTAGGGGGAAGGCATGCAATTGGCAAGTGGCTGTTCCTCCAAAGGTGCCCAAAACATTAATCGGTCCCTGCAGTGACCAGGCACTGGGCAGGGGAAGACACTGAGGCAAGACCTCTGAACTTGGAAAGGGAAGCCAGGAGTCCTGATCCTCCAAGTGGAAAATCCCAACAGTGATCAGGCAGTGGCGGCAGGCTAATCTGAGTGTTGAAAAGCCCCTCTGAAAGGTTGGGAACCCCCAGGAGGGCAGGGCGAAATAGGGCCTGCAGGCCAGAGCAGCCCCATTCTGTCACACAAGGCAACAGACATTCAGAGGGAGTTTGCTATTGCCTGCCTCTGCATAGCAAGCCTGGACTACTTTGGTGGTCTCCCATCCAAGTACTAACCAAGGCTGACCTTGCTTAGCTTCCAAGAACTGAGGAGACTGAGCTAGCCTGAGCTATCCAGGTCAGGGCACAAGGGTAGTAGGAATATTTAACAGCCCTGACCCAGGTCAGCCACCATAGCAACAACTAGATCACTCATGCTATGAAGCCAGGATCAAACACATTGCGTTTCTAATCACAGTTGGCAGGAGATGGCATTGACTTTAGTGTATACTTTGTTAATGGCTCAAGTGGTTAAGACTCTGAACTGCAGACTGGAAGGTCGGTAGTTCAGCAGTTCGAGACCCAAGTGCTACATGACAGAGTGAGCTCCTGTCTCTGGTCCCAGCTCCTGCCAACCTAGCAGTTCGAAAGCAAGAAATTGCAAGTAGATAAATTGCAGCTCCTGCCAGTCTAGCAGTTTGAAAGCAAGAAATTGCAAGTAGATAAATAGGTACCACTTCGGTGGGAAGGTAACAGTGTTCCGTGCATCTCAGCATCTAGTCATGCCGGCCACATGACCACGGAGATGTCTTCGGACAGCGCTGGCTCTTTGGCTTGAAAACGGAGATGAGCACCGCATCCCTGGAGTCGGATTCGACTGGCTTTCGAGCAAGGGAAACCTTTACCTTTACCTATGTTAATATTACTAATAGATATGCTGATTGTTCTTGTCATTAAAGCCATCGTTTTGCATAGTTCTTTGAAGATGCAGACTTTTTTCAGTCTTTGTGGGGCTCACTTGCTTCACATCTTGACCGGGCTATTCTTGATCCTACTCCAAAGGAAGCATGGAGGTTCATAGAGGGAACCCCCCCACTCAAATCCAGTGGTGGAGATGGGAGGGGTGAACTTGGGTCACTCTAATGTGAACCTGCCCTGGTTTGGATAGCCCAGGCTAGCCTGATCTGGTCAGCTAAGCAGGGTTGGCCCTGGTAAGTATTTGGATGGGAGACCTCCAAGGAATACCAGGGATGTGACACGGAGTCAGGCAACGGCAAACCACTTCTGTTCATCTCTTGCCTTGGGAACTCTATGTGGGCTCCATAAATCGGCTGTGACTTGATGGCAAAGAACAACAACAAAAAGTGAACCCAGCTTCTTTTCCGCCATTTCTGTCTAGATCCTAACCAAGTGTGACATTTTATAGCTAGCACTGCAGATTAAGGACTATATGGGACATATTCATTTCCTTTGCCCTGCACAGCGGATTGAAGTACAAAAGAAGAAATCCCACCACTGTATTCACTTGACATGTTCTCCACTGAAATGCCTACAGTATCTCTCCCACATGGAATACAAACTCAAACCCACTGGCCAAATTCCCTTATTCGTGCCCAGTTTAGGCTCACTGCAGTGCCATGAGCAGCCCCCCTCAAAATCTTATTTACTTCATTTACACTCCACCGTTCTCCTCAATAGGAACCCAATGTGGCTCACAGTATTCCCCTCTCCTCCATTTTATCCTCACAAAACCCCTGTGGGGTAGGTTAAACTGAGAGTGTGTGACTGGCCCAAGGTCACCCAGCAGGAAGCTAAGTGTCTGCAAGCATGTTGGGATTAAACTAAGGAGCCTACACACTCGTCACCAATCCAAATTCCTGTTCAGAGCCATTCCCTGCCCATGAAAGCCAGCTCATCTGCAGAATTAAAAATCACTCTTCCCAAAGCTTAAACTTTTGCAATGCTTCAAAGAGCAAGGGATTCCAGTGCAACCATACCTGGCATGCCAGATCGTGAAATTAATCACTGACAGCATCCAATCAATTGCACAAGCCATAGTTATTTATGGTTTCATGAAATGTTTGAACCAAGTCACTAAACTGTGCTCTTGTGAAGAAGGAGAAGGAGAAGGAGAAGGAGAAGGAGAAGGAGAAGGAGAAGGAGAAGAAGGAGAAGGAGAAGGAGAAGGAGAAGGAGAAGGAGAAGGAGAAGGAGAAGGAGAAGGAGAAGGAGAAGGAGAAGGAGAAGGAGAAGGAGAAGGAGAAGGAGAAGGAGAAGGAGAAGGAGAAGGAGAAGGAGAAGGAGAAGGAGAAGGAGAAGGAGAGATTGGATTTATAACCTGCCCTTCACTACCTGAAGGAGTCTCAGAGTGGTTTACAATCTCCTTTCCCTTTCCCTCCCCACAACAGACACCCTGTGAGGTAGGTGGGGCTGAGAGAGCTCTCTTGAGAACTGTGACTGACCCAAGGTCACACCAGCAGCTGCATGTGGAGGCATGGGAAATCAAACCCGGTTCTCCCAGATTAGAGTCTGTGCTCTTAACCACTACACCAAACTGGAAACAATTTAGTTTAGAATAGCATTATGCAAGCTTGTAAGTTTCAGAATGGAAGGAGAGCAGATTCTGCAGCCTACAACAGAACACACCAAGGCTCCAGGGACTGAGATCATTTGTGTTTCAGACAGGTAAAGGTTCCCTTGCTCAAAAGCCAGTCGAATCCGACTCTAGGGTTGCGGTGTCCGAAGATGTTTCCGTGGTCATGTGGCTGGCATGACTAAACACCAAGGCGCACAGAACGCTGTTACCTTCCCATCAAAGTGGTACCTATTTATCTACTTGCAATTTCTTGCTTTCGAGGTTAGTTAAAGCTGAGAACATGTGCCTTGCTGATAACAAGCTATTTGTAAAACTAGGTTACAAACGACTGCAAACATTTGCATTTTATGAAGTACCTGGCATTCACAACTGGGGCATTAGAGACAGATGCAACAGCCCACGCATTCCCTGATCTGGATTAAGAATTCCTAGGCACATCTTTTAAAACGCTGGGTAGATTTTTGTCTTCCCAGCAAGATCAGAAAACGAGTGCTTAGACTGGATGGGAAATGCTCAGCAACACCCAAAAGTCAGGAGGAAAATATATATATATTTTTTTTTACTATGACCAAAGAGCTGAGAAGGTGAATGGCTTCGGGACATACCTCTGCTATGGATCCTGTACAACAAAGGTGTCTGGCAGGGATTATACCACTAAACTCAAGCATTGACCTCTAACATACAGTCTGCCATAATACTTCATTCACATACCTCAGGCATTCCAATCAGTGATGCCAGACTCCAGGTGGGACCTAAGGATCCCCCTGGAATTACAGCTCATCTCCAGATGACAGAGATCAGTTCCACTAGAGAACATGGATACTTTGGAGGGTGGACTATATGGCAGACAGCCAGTTTGGTGTAGTGGTGAAGAGTGCAGATCTAATCTGGGAGAACCGGGTTTGATTCCCCACGCTTCCACATGCAGCTGCTGGTGTGACCTTGGGTAAGTCACAAGTTCTTTCAGAGCCCCACCTACTTCACAGGGTGTCTGTTGTGGGGAGGGGAAGGGAAAAGGATTGTAAGCTGCTCTGAGACTCCTTCAGGTAGTGAAGGGCGGGGTACAAATCCAATCTCTTCTTCTTCTTCATTGTATCCCACTGAGGTTCCTGTCCTCCTCAGGCTCAATCCCCAAACCTCCAGGAGTTTCCCAACCTGCATCTGGCAATCTTAACCCCCCATCCCCTGCTGGCGACCAAGGAGGACTTGGCAACCGTAAGTCTAAAGGTGGTGCATTGTACTCCCCCCATTTCCTGTTATATCCTGAAAGCATTCAACACATGCAAGGTCTATCGTGCATAGATAAAGAACAAAGTTTGAGTCCAATGCGGCACATTTAAGACCAACAAAGTTTTACACATGGTATAAGCTTTTGTGTGGTCTTAAAGGTGCCACCGGAGTCAAACTTTGTTCTGCTGCTTCAGACCAACACCTGGATCTATGAGCATAGAAAAAGAAAATGACAGAGGGGACAATTAGTTAGCATAGTGAGATTAGGGACTTTCTACTATTTTCAAATAGTCTCCTTCCTGTCTCCAGATTGGCGCATTTGGATTTTTTTCCCTGCTCCTGCTGAAACCAGCTTGTTACTGACTCTCTCCTAGCCAGTTAGACTTCTCTTTCTCTTACAAAGTTTGTTCTGTTCATTCTTTAAACAGCTTGTGCTCCACATTACTGCATACCTAAACTCTGCCAACAAAAGGAACCCTGAAACAAAAACAAGGCATGCCTGCCACACTCTCTAAGACCTTACGGAGAATCATCATGGAAGTCAAAAACACAAAGGTCTGCCTATCACCACCAAGCAGCCGACATTTTATTGCTTCCCACTAAAACCGTTCTCTCAGGTAGCCAACAGGAAAAGCCAATAAACTCAAGAAATTCTACCAAGCCCCGCTCATTACCAATTATGACCAAATCATTAAAAGGTCAGGCCATTAAAGTAAACCACCACCCTTTAATTAAAATACCTATGGTCAGCGTGATTATTACAACACAAGCCACTCGAATAATTAAACCAGGATCTGAAGGCACGGTCTGAAGTTGGCGTTATTAACCACATCTCATCTGTGGTTTCACGTGTTGCCTGAACATCGACATCCTGATGTTCCCCAGCACCACCCTCACCACAATGCAGGTTGAAATACCAAGGCATCTTCTGAGTGCACAGCCTTTCCCTTCACCACTGAGGGGACCACAACCAGCATCCACACATCTGGGCTTACAAAGCTTTCTAGGTCAGAGACAAAATTTAGAACTTCAAACACAGATATGTTTTTTCAAACACTGACAAGTTGCCACAGGAAGGCTCCCCAAACAGAATAGGAGGATGACTCCAGAAACACAGCAGACACCCCTGCCGGGACAAGCCTTTCCTTGGAGCTGGGAAAAGTAGTGAGATCAAAGCCCTAACCCTCCAGTTACCCCACGGCTCTCACCTGGATCAAGGCCAACAGCCCGTTAACCTCAGACACTCGCCCAGGGAGGGCTCAGCTCAGCTGCCAAAGCTCCAGTTTCTGAGATTATGAGACCTTCTTCCTGGCCTTGCCCTCTCCTTCCAGCCAATGACAATGCATTGTGGAGGACAAAGGAATTCTTTTAATTGTTTCTGCCTTACCTGGTTGGCAACATGGGTAACAATTTACTAGCAGCTGAACACAGTAGGTTCCCTGACCTGGAGCAGTCTGGCCATATGCCAGGCTACATGCTGAGAAGAGAAGCCATGCAGCCAATATGCCAAGGAGAGCTGCAGTGGGCAGAGGGAAGCCAGTATGGTGTAGTGGTTGAAATGCCCTCAGGGACCTCAGGGACCCAAGTTCAGGTCCCCACAGAGTCATGAAGCTTTAGGTCAGTCACACCCTCTCAGCCTAAACCACCTCAGAGAGAATTTGTGAGAGCAAACAGGGAGAAAACAGGGAGAATGAGGCTGGCCTGAGGTAGAGAATAAGAGAAAATGCAGCCATAACCTGAACGATGCCCATCGGTAACTCCTAGGAACTCCTTAGGCCTGCCTACCATAGATAGACAGTGCCCAAAATCCTGGAACACGGCTGCCAGTTTGGGCCATGCTGTCAAACTGTTAGAAAGACAGTTTCATTTGTTCCCCTCACATGGAAAGAGCTACAGCCTAACAAATTAGCTAAACATTTATGTAGCACTGCAGACTGTTCAGAATACATATAACCTCAATTAATCATTATAACTACCCTTTAATTTAGGTTGTGGTTTATTATTATCCCTGTACTGCAAATATAAATGAGAAAGCTGAAAGCTGGCCTCAAGGCCACTTCTGAACATGAACTTCCCAGCTGGCATCTGAAGCACAACACTACCACCACAGCGAGAAATCAGCACTTGGGGGCAGAAAGAGTTACAGTCAGTTCAAATGCAGGACTCACTACTCATCCCAAGGTGCAAACCACTTCCATGGATAAAGTACTGGGCTTGAGACAGACTCCCAGACTCCCAGACCTCCCACTCTAGCATTTCCCCACTGTGAGCCCCTCTGCTTATCGATGGAGTGGGAACAAATTTGGTGTGGAAAAATTGGCATTGTGCTTACATCACAACTCCCCGGGAATCCTAGGACATTGCCCTGACACGGCGATGTCAACATCTGGGTTTGCACCAGAAGTGATGTTGTGGCATTGGCATCATGACACTTTTGTAGTCCCAGCCCAACAGCATCTCCTGCTGGCTGCCAGCACTCAGCTAGCAACCTTAGCTTGAGATGCTGAGGGACCTGCCCCTGATGTTTAATCAGAAAAAGTTGTGTTTTCACATGGACAAGTCGTCGTTTGAGGTTGTAGGAGTCTGTGGCACAGTAGTAGATTGCTTGCTTTGCGTGCAAAAGGTCCGAGGTTTAATCCTCAGCATCTCCGTGGATAGGTAAGCAAATAATGTGAAAGATCTCATACACAGAGATTTAAACAAGTGGACTCATCTGTATCTCTTTAACCAAGTACAGACTGTATTTCCCTGTTGGATACACACCCTAACATGGTAAGGGGGTTTCAGCATGTCAGCGAGGAGTCTGTCAAGAGGCTAAACTCCTAGTAGAGTAACTCCAAATGGAATGGTCAAAGCTGAGGCATAAGACTGACATGCATCCACCTTCTTCAAGAATCTACAGCTACATCAGCAGAAGACAGTTGCCAGCTCCAATGGTAACTGGGGTAGAGGAATCCTTGAAAGGTAACTACTGGGCAACACCAGCAGTGGAAGGTTACATTGGTAGAGGATCTTTCATAGACAACAGCAATGACACTTCAGCTAACCCTCGTTAGTATTGCTCAGAAGGTGGCAATGGTAAACCACTTCTGATCACCTCATGCCTCAAAAACCCTACAGTGAGTCAACCCAAACTGTGTGAACAGAATGCTGGACTAAGTGGGCCTTTGGTCTGATGCAGCAGGGCTCTTCTTATGTTCTTATAATTGTATATGTAGATATCACCAGGTGGCCAATACAGAAATCAAACAGATTACATAATCAGAAGCAGAAGATGAAGATCTATTCAGTCTGCTAAAACAAGACCAGCAACTGACTGTGGTACAGAGCATGAACTGTAAATATCAAAAAGCATAATAAAGCTGAAGAAAAAATACCAAAACATTTATAGCACAAAATATAATCTAAACAACATTCCTGAAGCATTTAAAGACCATGTGAAGAACAGATTCACATTACTAAGTTCAATTGAAGATGAACCAGAAGAACTGTGGGTTGTAACCAGAGATATTATCAAGGAAGAATGCACAAAGACTATTCCTGTAGCCAAAGGAAATTAAAAACCTCAATGGATGATTAAGGAAACTGTTAACATTGCTAAAGATAGATAAGAAAAAGTAAAAGGTGAAAGGTGACAGAAAATAGAATCAGAATTCTAAATGCGGCGTTCCAGCAACTTCCATGTAGAGATAAAGAGAACCACTATAAAAAGAGTCTAAAGAAACAGAAGAGAACAATAAAAAAGAGCTCTGTTCCACAAGATCCAAAAAACCACAGGCAAATTCAAACCATGGCTAGGAATGCTGAAAGAGCAAAACAGAAATACATAAACTATTCAACACATAATAAAGAAAAGATGGGAACAATACACTTAAAAAGTATATAGAAGAGAAAAGGATGACAGATTCCTTCAAAAAACAACCTCCCCCCCCCGTGAGAAGAAACTTTTGAGGAAGAACCCGCAGGTTTAGAAAGTGAAGTGAAAGCTACACTCAGTGCAATTGGGAAACACAAACCACCAGGAGGAGATGGAACATCAATAGAGCTTATTTCAAGCTACAGAAACTGTAACTGAACCCACCAACATATTAACAAGAATATGCCAACAAATATGGAAAACAAAACAATGGCCCACAGACTTGAAGTGCTTATCTATACCCCAATCCTGAAAAATAGAGACGTCAAAAATTGCAACAGCTATTGGACCATTGTATTATTTCCCCATGCAAGCAAAGTGAAGCTCAAGACCTTATAACAAAGACTCTTACCATATGTGGAACAAGAAACACCAGATGTTCAAGCTGGAATCGGAAAAGGAAGAGTCACAAGAGATCATACAGCGAACTTACACTGATTAGTGGAGTGAGAATTTCATAAGAAAATTAGATCATGTTTCATAGATTACAGCAAAGCTTTTGACTGTGTGGACCATGAAAAGCTATGGATAGTTTTAAAGGAAATGAGTGGGCCACAAAACCTGATTGTTTTGATACAAAACCTGTACTCCAGACAAGAGGCTACTGTAAAAACAGACTATGGAGAAACAGAATGGTTTCCAAATGACCAAGGTATCAGACAAAGATGTATTTTATCTCCCTATCAGTTCAATCAATAAACAGAACATGTAAGGGAAGCTGGATTAAGTGTAAATGAAGGTGGAGGGAAAAACATTAGTAATTGGAGATATTCAGATGACACCACATTACTGTCTGAAAATAGTAAAGACTTGAAACAAATACTGGTGATGGTTAAAGCAGAAAGTGCCAAAGCAGGATCACAGCTGAACATCAACAAGACAGGAGTAATGACTGCTGGGGAATTACACATCTTTAAGGCTGACGATGAAGACACTGAATTATTAAAAGATTTTCTATTCCTTGGCTCCATCATCAACCCAAAGGGAGACTGCAACCAAGAAATCATGAAGAGATTGAGACTGGGAAGGGCAGCCATGAAGGAGCTAGAAGAGCTCCTTAAATGTAAGGACGCCTCACTGGAGACCAAGATCAAAATAATTCATAACATAATATTCCCCATTACCACTTATGGGTGTGAACATCGGACAATGAAGTAAGCTGTCAGGACAAAAACTGATTAATTTGGAAGAAAGTTTTATGGATACCATGGACAGCCAAAAAAGGCTAATAAGATTCTAGATCAAATTAAGCCTGAACTCTCCCTAGAAACTAAAATGACTAAACTGAGGCTATCATATGTTGTTCACGTCATGAATTTCTATTTTATTTTATTTGTTAGATTTCTACCTCGCCTCCCAGCCAAGGCCAGCTCAGAGCGACTTGCAGAAAACAGCACATAAATTACAGTAAAAACAATTAAAACACTTAAGTGTTTTACTACAGTACTACAACCAATTGTTGATATAACAAGTGCTAGTATTATTGTCCTTGATTGTCCTTACTTCAGCGATGGCTGCCGATGAGGACAAGACTCAACTCATTGGAAATAACAATCATGCTAGGAAAAGCTGAAGGCAGTAATAAAAGATGACCCAACATGAGATGGATTAGACTCAATAAAGGAAACCATGGATTTCAGTTTGCAAGACCTGAGCAAGAATGTTGAACTGCAAGATGTTTTGGAGATCATGAATTCATAGAGTTGACATAAGTTGGAAGTGACTTGGCAGCTCGTCACACACAGAGAGACCATGGGTGCATTCAGACGCTCCATTTGAGCCGCTTTCAGCACGTCTCAGGAACGGATTTTATGTGCGCGTTCACACGCCCAACATCTGCGCACCGTCCCCTGCCGTGGCTTTCCAGAGCAAACCCCCTTTGAAACAGAGTATTTTGATACCACTTACCAAGTTATGTTTTCCTGATTCTCCGTTTTAAGCCACACTCTGATCACTCCATCAAGCCACTTCCGGGTGCTTCAACCCACCCTCCCCTCTGGGAAGCCGCCTCAGGCTTCCGCTTTTCGTCTGCCATTTTTTTGTAACGCCTTGGCAGGGTGCGCTTGAGCAGAGCTCTGCTCCTAAGTTAATGAAAGAAAAGCTTAAATGGTGCCTAATTTAAGCATTTAAACAAGTCCCGGATCTCAGGGAGGCCAGTTTCGGGGTGAAAATTTAAAGAGAAGTCTTCATTTAAAGTTTAAAGGGACATGTGGAAATCACTGTTCTGCGCATGTGTGAAAATTTCAGCTCAAGACAGGGCTGCCTGTGCACATGCTCAAACTGAGAGGGGAAGAAATTCCACCTGCGTGTGGACGGCGGGGAGCTCAGAACGAGGAGGTCAGTGTGATCGTGATTCTCCAGATTAAAAAAAAACCCGCATCAGACCGGAGCAATTTAAACTGCTCCAGCGCGCTGTCTGAACGCACCCCATATCTACTTTTCCTGTTGTGGATTTCAACCTGGGTAAATGACTGATATATTGTTTCAGTCTCTGACAGATAACTGATCTTTATGTTAATTCATCAGCAATTTGATTTTCATCTTTAATTTCATTTTGCACAGGCTAGGGCTTGATTAAAATACATTTATTTCTATTGGTGTGCACTGGATCCAATTCCAAAAGCTCCTCCTTCAAAACTCACTATTATGGGTGTTATGACATTCAGGCTGCAATCCTACAGATATTTTACCTGGGCACAAACCCCAGTAATCACTGAGTAGGCATGCATGTCAAGTGTCTGCAACGTTTTATAATTAAAGAACTGAAGGCTGATTCACATATACACAACAACATCCAATGCAACTGTTTTAATGCGCTGGCAGAAATCTGTGCATGGTTTGCACTTGTTATACAGGCAACTGCTCTCCTTGTTCATTTCCCTTTCTGCAAAACATCACTAAAAAGCCCTGGAGTCCCATAAAAACTTTGCCTGCCATTTCATTCATGCACTGGTAATTCTAGCATCCCGTCAGGGAAAAAGTGCTGTCAAGTTACAGCAGCATTACATAAGAACATAAGAGAAGCCAATGTTGGATCAGGCCAATGGCCCATCTAGTCCAACACTCTGTCACACAGTGGCCAAAAATACCAGTGGGGCCAGGACACTAGAAGCCCTCCCACTGCTGCCCCCCCCAAACACCAACAATACAGAGCATCACTTGCCCCAGCCTGAGAGTTCCTATCTATACCTTGTGGCTAATAGCCACTGATGGACTTCTGCTCCATATGCTTATCTAATTCCCTCTTGAACCTGTCCATACTTGTAGCCGCCACCACCTCCTGTGGCAGTGAATGCCACGCGTTAATCACTCTTTAGGTGAAGAAGTACTTCTTTCTCAACCTGCTCTATCCCATGCATAATCTTATAAACCTCTATCATGTCACCCCTCAGCCATTGTTTCTCCAAGCTAAAGAGCTTCAAGCATTTTAACCTTTCTTCACAGCGAAAGTGTTCCAATCCTTTTATCATTCTAGTTGCCCTTTTCTACACTTTTCCCAATGCTATAATATTCCTTTCGTGGTGTGGTGACCAGAACTGTACACAGTACTCCAAATGAGGTCGCATCATTGATTTATACATGGACATTATGATACTGTCTGATTTGTTTTCAATTCCCTTCCTAATAATCCCCAGCATAGCGTTGGCCTTTTTATTGCAGTTGCACACTGTCTAGACATTTTCATCGAGTTATCTACTATGACTCCAAGATCTCTCTCTTGGTCAGTCTCTGCCAGTTCAGACCCCATCGATGTGTATTTATATTTAGGATTTTTGGCTCCAACGTGCATCACTTTGCACTTGGCCATACTGAACCCCATTTGCCACGTTGATGCCCACTCACCCATCCTCAACAGATCCCTTTGGAGTGCCTCACAATCCTCCCTGGTTCTCAACACCCTGAACAACTTTGTGTCATCTGCAAATTCAGCCACTTCACTGCTTACTCCCAATTCCAAATCATTAATAAACAAGTTAAAAAGCATTGAACTGAGTACTGATCCCTGTGGTACCCCACTGCTTACCACCCTCCACTGAGAAAAGTGCCCATTTATTATCTCTGTTTCCTACTAATTAGCCAGTTTTTGATCCACAAGAGGACTTGTCCTTTTATCCCATGACTATTGAGCTTGCTTAAGAGCCTTTGATGAGGAACTTTATCAAAAGCTTTCTGGAAGTCAAGGTAAACAACATCTATTGGGTCCCCCTCATCCACATGTTTGTTCACCCCCACAAAGAACACTAACAGGTTAGAGAGGCAAGATCTTCCCTTACAGAACCCATGCTGAGTTGCCTCAATAGGCTTTGTTCATCAATGTGCCTACTAATTCTTTCCTTAATAACAGTTTCTACCAACTTACCCGGTATTGATGTCAGACTGACTGGCCTGTAATTTCCCAGATCTCCTCTGGAACCGTTTTAAAGATGGGAGTGACATTAGCTACCTTCCAGTCCTCAGGAATGGAGGCAGATCTTCATGAAAGATTAAGTATTTTTGTCAGAAGATCCACAAGTTCACATTTGAGTTCTTTCAGAACTCTCGGATGTATGCCATCCGGGCCTGGTGATTTATCAGTTTTTAAGTTGTCTATCAGTCGTAGGACCTCCTCTCTCGTCACCTCAATTTGACTCAGGTCTTTCAACACTACTCCCAAAATCAGTGGTTCTGGAGTGGGCAAGCACCTCTCATCTTCCACAGTGAAGGCAGAGGCAAAAAATGCATTCTGCTTCTCAGTCCCACAGGTCATTACGATGACCCCACAGGGTTTTCCAAGGCAAGAAATGAACAGAAGTGGTTTGACGTGGCCTACCTCTGTATAGATGCCCTGGGCTTTCTTGGTGGCCTCCCATTCAGCCACTAACCAGGGCTGACCCTCTTTAGCTTCTGCAATCTGATGAGATCAGCCGAGTCCGGGCCATCTAGGTCTGGGTATCTCCCACTTATCCCTCCAACGTAATTTATTAGTTGTAATTTATTAGTGTTTTAATTGTATTTTTACCAATTCCTTTGTATTTCATATATTGTATTTTTATTAAATCTGATGTAACCCACCCTGAGCCTGCCATGCAGGGAGGGAGGGATATAAGTCGAATAAAATAAATAAATAATTTCATTTCCTTTTTGGGCCAGCCATATTTAGTACCAGACTGAGCCACATTTGGCCACAGGTTGCAGACCCCCCCATATGGATAGGATCATGTTGTTTGTGCCTTTGGCACTGGTCCAAACACCTCCAAGGATTCCCCTTCCCAGCACTCAAAAGGCATTGTTGTCCTTGCTGATTTACATGCCACAAATCCTGAGAAGTGAGTAAGCCTTCTCCCCATGCAGATGACAGATTGTAGATTGCCTAAGGTCACCTAAAATTTACTGGCATGTGTCCAGCCAAAGGAGCCTTCCTTTAACTTGCTGATGACGAACCTATGGCACACGTGCCAGAGAGGGCACGCAGAGCCTTCTCTGTGGGCACGCGTGCTGTCACCCCAGCCCCGGAGCATCCATAAGGCGGGGTGCTCTGCCTCCACTCCTCCCTGCTCTGGGCCTCCACTGCCTGCCAGTCTGCTGCCTGCCCATCTCCCATCCCAGTGGCCCCTGGGAAGCCCTCCCCGACCCCCACCCCGTCTTTGCAGGTCCATGCTAAAGTGTGGGCCCCTGAGAAGCTCTCCCCAACCCCCTCCATCTTTGCAGGGCTGCACTAAAGCACGGGCCCCTGGGAAACCCTCCCCGACCCAACTTCACAGGTCCATGCTAAAGCGCAGCCCCCAAGGAAGCCCTCCCCGACCCCCTGTCTTCGCAGGGCTGCGCTAAGTGTGCCCCCCCCCAGGTAGCAATGCAAAGAGTCCAGTGGCATCTTTAAGACCAATCAAGACTGATTTCCCACAAGCTGCTGCTCCACGCCCGCTCTTCCCTTTACCCCACCGTACACGCAGATCTGCCCTCACAGAGAGCTTTTATCTAAATAAGCCTTGGAGCGATTTCCCACAAGCTGATGCTTTGCGCTCCCTCTTCCCTTCGTGCCAATTTCACACCATGTGCTGGGCGGTGGCATTTTGCCCCACAGCTTCGCCCAATTTCCCCAGCGTCTCAATCCTGTTTTTTGAGGACCGAGTAGACGCGGGGGGAATTGGGTGAAACTAGAGCATTAGAACATAAGAGAAGCCAATGTTGAATCAGGAGAGGCAACTGCGAGGCAAAATGCCACCGCCCAGCACATGGTGTGAAATTGACATGATCGGGGCGAAGGGAAGAGGGAGCGCAAAGCATCAGCTTGTGGGAAATCGCTCCAAGACTTATTTAGGTAAAAGCTCTCTGTGACGGCAGATCTGTGTGTTTCTCACACACACACACCCCCGTAGCAGTGCAAAGAGTCCAGTGGCACCTTTAAGAGAGAGAGAGAGAGAGATCTCCAGGCTGTCTTAAAATGCTGGGTTGGTTCTGTGTGTGTGTGAGAAAGATTGTGATCCAGGCCATCTTAAAACGCGGGGGGGGAGGGGGGTTGTGAGGGAGAGAGAAAGAGAGAGAGAGAGATCTCCAGGCTGTCTTAAAATGCTGGGTTGGTTCTCTGTTCTTCTTCTTTACAACCCCTTGGCTTAAATTGTATTTTCAAATGGCCATCCCTATTAGAACTTTACACTTCGGAATCAGTGTGCTTATTAAACCTGTGTACTGGTGATCAGTAACTACATTTGCTAGTGAGGCAACTCCCCCTGGCTTACCAACTTCATGTTTTTCTTTTAAGACAAAAGATATTAATGTATGAGTTGTTTTTTCTAAACTAAAACCTCAGTATTCAGGTTAAATTGCCGTGTTGGCACTTTGTGATACTTAAGTGGGTTTTGGGTTGCAGTTTGGGCACTCGGTCTCTAAAAGGTTCGCCATCACTGCTCTAACTTAAGTGACTCTTCCACTGGGTGGCTCTTGGCTCAGGTAGGTTGGTGGGATAGAGACGTACGTCAATCAGAGGTCTCATCCCCGCAATGCACAAAACTCCCCAGCCAGATGGAGAGGAGAGGCTGGAGAGGAAGAGCCATTCACTCCCAAGCGCGGAGCAGCAATGGCACCATGGAGCCAGCTCAGCTCTTCCTCATCGTCATTAAAGGGGGAGATTGGGTGGGGGGCACAGCAGAATTGATAGGGGGCGCCACCTGTTGGCTACAGTCCTGTGAACCAGGGACTCACTAACTCAAGGGGGCCCCCATGTGGGGCCTGTGGGTGTCATGGTGCCCGCCACATACTTTTAGAAAGTAGGTGAAGCCAACAGAGCTTCTGACTGGCCATGGGAAATCCGACAGATACCGATGAATGTTTCTTAGCTCAGCATGTATACCCGGGCATATGCAAGAAAATACTTAAAATATGTTCCTCGAGTTAAACAGAGCTTCTGCCCGAAATTCTGAAGAGCTACAGAGTTATGCATAACTTCTCTCCCTGACATTTTGTGGTTGGCTCCGCCTCCTGCAGCAGCAGTCATTTTGTGGTTGGGCCCACCTGCCCGTGTCAGATTTCCAAAGGTGCCTGCTGACTCAAAAAGGTCGAGGAACCCTGCCCTAGCTAATAAGGTATTTTTCCATATAACATCTTGAATGCTGGGAAAGGGTTACATGGCTAGGAAAAGGGATTAGACCAGTATTATCCAGAAGCCTCTTCTATTCAGGATCTGAGCACTGTACATCCCTTTGTAGCACTGCCAAGCTTTTACAATCCTACAGCAATAAGCAATTTTGGATGTTCTTTTCCAGCCCTCTTTGGTTATGACATACTGAAGAGGGGGAAAAACACAGGAGATTGGAACGTAAATTAGTATCCTGAAAGGTATCACTTAAGTTAACATCAAACTGGCTTGCAATTTGCTACTTGCCTACAATGAGTGGCAGCTGTTCCAGGTTAAACATGTTGCATCGCAATCTCCTCTCCAAATTTTTAATTTAGAAGGCTGGTGTAGGAGTCCACTAGAGTCATCTCAGATAATTCTACAGGCCAGTTTGCAGTCTCTTTGCAATACTTTCTCCATGCAGAGTTCCCAGAAGAACAATCAGCTGGTTCACAGTCTTCTTTAGCATTGGAGGTTATGTCTCATAAGAATGCAATCTCCCTGAAGGGAAACGGTTAAGTAGTTTGAATAGTTAGAAAAGACAACAGCAGACAATGCCACCAACAAACAACCAATTCGCATCAACACCTCAGGGGGGTTTCAAGGCAGGAGAGGAGCAGAGATGGTTTGCCATTGCCTTCCTCTGTATAAAAACTCGTGTTCCTCGATTGTCTCCCATTCAAGAATAACTATAGCCAACCCTGCTTAGCTTCCAAGCTCTGACGAGAACATAACAAGAGCCCTGCTGGATCAGACCGTTGGTCCATCTAGTCCAGCACTCTCACATAGTGAGGGGCCAACAACAGAGCGTAGAGGCAGAGACCTTTCCCTGATGTCTCCTGACTAGGGCTTTTTTCTTTTTCTTTTGGAAAAAGAGGTGCCGGAACTCTCAAGATGGAAATGAAGTTTTCAAACTGTATACTGAAAACTTTTTAACTTTTTAAAAAGAATTTTGTTGAAGAGGTTCCGGAACTCCATTCCAGCATGTTCCCCTGCTTCAGAGGTTTAGTGCCTCTGAATGTAGAGGTTTCCCTCAGTCACCATGGCCAGTAGCCACTGATAGACCTGTCCTCCATGAAGCTGTCTAATCCCCTTTTAAAACTGTTCATTCCAGTGGCCATCACTATACCCTCTGACAGCCAATTCCACATTTTTACCTTTCTCTGGGTAAAGAAATACAAGTTTGGACCAGGTGGGCATGGAAGGCAGGTGTCCATTCAGCTGAGAGCCAGTTTGGTGTAGTGGTTAAGTGTGTGGACTCTAATCTGGGAGAACCGGGTTTGATTCCCCACTCTTCCACTTCCACCTGCTGATGTGACGGGTCATTCACAAGTTTTGGCAGAGCTGTTCTTGAAAAAGAGCAGTTTCTGTCAGAGTTCTCTCAGGCCCACCTACCTCACAGGGTGTCTGTTGTGGGGAGGGGAAGGGAAAGGAGTTTGTAAGCCACTCTGAGACTCTGAGTGAAGAGCGGGGTATAAATCCAATCTCTTCTCTCTTCTTCTTCATGGGCATTATCCAAAAGTAAATGGACCTTCTGGGCGTAGAGGCAATATACCTCTAAAACCAGAAGCTGAGGGTGAGCAAGACCTGACAGCTGACTTTATCATCCTCTGCATGTGCGCTTCCCAGAGATACTGCTGGACTAGTTCTTGGGGCTGATCCAGCAAAGCAATTATTGCATTGTTATTATTAAATTTCAAATGAATAATGAATCACCAATGATGTTTGCCAACTGATCGACTGAATGGATATGACCTTTCACTGTTAAAAACATTGCAGCATTTGAGATGAGACACCCATGAGTATTCCAGGACACCCCAAGTTACTTGATGTGGGATAGTCCCAAAAAAGGGATGGGCCCGTGGCTCAGTGGTAGATCATCAGCTTTGTATGCAGAAGGTCCACAATTCAATCCTTGGCCTCTCCAATTAAAAGGGACACACAAAACGTGATGGGAAAGGCCTCTACCTGAGACCCCAGCTGGAGTAGACAATAATGATTTTGATAAGAATATAAGAGCAGCCCTGCTTGATCAGACCAGTGGTCCATCTAGTCCAGCATCCTGTCTCACACAGTGGCCAACCAGTTCCTCTGGATGGCCAACAACAGGGCATAGAGGCCGAGGCCTTTCCCTAAACTTGCCTCCTGGCTCTGGGATTCAGAGGCTTAATACCTCTGAATGTGGAAGTTCCCTTCAGTCAGCACAACTAGTAGCCATCGACAGACTTATCCTCCATGAATCTATTTAATCTCCCTTTAAAAGTGTTTATTCCTGTGGCCATCACTACATCCTCTGGCAGCAAATTCCACATTTTAATCCCTCTCTGCGCAAAACAGTATTTCCTTTTGTCTGTCCTGAACCTACTGTCCCTCAGTTTCATTGGATGCCCTCGAGTTCTAGTATTTTCAGAGAGGGAGAAAAATTTCTCTTCGTCAGCTCTCTCCACTCCATGCATAATTTTATAAACCTCTGTCATGTTCCCCCTTAGTCATCTCCAGACTCTTCAGCCTTTCCTCATGTGGTAGGTGCTCCAACCCCTTAAGCATCTTGGTTGCCCTCCTCCATACTTTTTCCAGCTCTGCAATGTCCTTTTGGAGATACGGCATTCAGAACTGTACACAGTATTCCTAAGGAGGCCGCACCATAGATCTACACAGGGGCATTACAATGCTGGCGATTTTATTCTCAATCCCTTTCCTAAGAATCCATAACAGAGTTTGCCTTTTTCACCCCTGCAGCACACTTGGTTGACCACTTTCATTGAGCTATCCCCTACGACCCCCAGATCTTTTTCCCTCTCAGTCTCAGCAAGTTCAGACCCCATTAGCCTATATTTGAGGTTGGAATTTTTTGTCCCAATGTGCATCACCTTACACTTACCAACACTGAACTTCATTTGCCACATTGTTGCCCACTCACTCAGTTTGCTGAGGTCCTCTTGGAGCTCTTTGCGGTCAGCCTTGCTTTTCACCATCCTCAATAATTTTGTGTCTTCTGCAAACTTGGCTACTACACTACTCGACCCCAATCCCAGATCATTTATGAATAAATTAAATAGTACTGCGCTTTGATTCCATCGAGTGATCCACTGCCTCTCCTGGCATGAGCACAGCATACAACGGGATGGAACTAACTGCTAAGCTGCCATTAGGTTAACTAAGTTTGTTATTCCTGTTTGGTCTTTGCATCTGTTAAACATCTTCATCATGCTGTATGCTTATGCTGTATGCTGATTTACTGCTCTCACCCTCTACCTATATGTATGGACTGGTAATTTCCATTTCACTGTATCTGAAGAAGTGTGTGTGCGCCCACAAAAGCTTATACCTTGAACAAAATTTTGTTGGTCATAAAGGTGCCACTGGACTCAAACTTTGTTCTGCTGCTTCAGACCGGCTACCCACCTGACTCTATCTTCACAGGGGTGCTGTGAAGATAAAACAGAGGAGGGAAGAATTATGTTGTAAGCCACTTTTGGTCCCCGTTGCAGAGCAAAATGGGGGTATAAATATCTCAAGAAATAAAATTTGTCTAGGGTGGAATTTATTGAGCAGAGTTCCACAGAGGTACCTACAGGGGTCTAGATTCTTCAGGAGTGGATCCTGCAATTTAACTTCTTAGTATCTACCGTTTGCTGTCTCACACTGGTCACTTTCAGCCCAAATTTCTGGCTAAGGTTCTGCACAACTTCGTGCCTCCAGCATTATATATCCCCCACCCCACCTCCAGGCAAGAAGAGGAACAGAAAACATTAACTTTTCCAACCAAACATCCATTCAAACTGGGGCTGTCAGCTCTAGGTCGGGAAATTTCTGGAGATTTGGGGGGTGCAGCCTGCGGAGGGTGGGAGTTTGGGAGGGGCGGGAGGTCAGAGGTCCATAAAGCCTCATATTCCACCCTCCAAAGCGGCCATTTTCTCCAAGGGAAACTGATTTCTGTCATATAGAGAGCAGCTGTAATTCTAGGAGATCTCCAAGCCCCACTTGGAGGACGGCAACCCTAATTCAGACCCATAATCTAAACCACTCTGACCTGGCCAGTGGTGTTGTAAATTAAATTTGCTGTAGAGAAAAAGAAGAAAAATCCCTCCCAAGAGCTAAAGGGAGAAAAAATTTCCTCTCCCAGCTGCTGAAAGCCAAGTTGCATATAATGAAGGACACAATCAATTAATAATGTATAGTAAATAGCTAAACTAGGAGAGGACTGTTTATCTGTATAATATGCGTACTTGCTATGGGGGGGAATCAGCACAAAACTTTATTTAGAAACCTACTTTACGAACCAATGGGTATCAAAAAACAGTCAGTCTTTCCCCTACGTCTTAAGTCGCACTCCGTTTAGGAAGGAAAACATGTTATGCTTCACCATGACAGGTGCCAGTTTCTGATCTCCCCACCCACCCACCCCTATTTGCAATCTTGAATCCTTGGAGCACAGAGCTCTCCTAAACAAGCTAACATATTTAAGCAAAGAAACAGGTTTTCACTGTCAGCAGGCTGAACATAATGGTGCCAACCTCAGTAACTCAGCCTCCAGTGAAGGTATACAGTGAAAACAAACAAACCTGTAATCACAAAAGCTACATGCCTACAGGAATGCAAAGTCTATGGAAAACTGCCTACAATTAATACCTGATAGAGACCTATAAAACGTCAGATGTCCATAGCACAGCCAGAATTGTTTGCCTTCTCACTTACTACCAGAACTAGAGTTTACCAGGTGAAATGGTCATGTAGCAGGTTCAAAGTAAAGAAAGGGTCCTCTTTCCTCATCATCAAGCATGTAATGGCTCCACGGAACTCCCTGCCCACATGATAGGGTGATAAATGACACAAATGGGATGGTGTTTCCACTGCACATGCACTAAGGAGATGGGCCACGAAGCTAGGGAAGTGCTTTTAGTGAGCCAGTGTGGTATAGCGGTTAAGAGTATTGGAATAGTATCTGGAAGACTCGGTTCGAATCCCCACTTGTGCCACGGAAGCTTGCAGGGAGAACTCTCTCAGGCTAACCTACCTCACAGGGCTGTTGTGAAGATGAAGTGGAGGAGGGCAGGACGGTGTAAGCCACTTTGGGTCCCCACTGGGAAGACTGGCAGGGTACAAATGAAGTAAATAAACAAACTTGGGGGTTGAGATGCATTTCCCTATCAGGAATGACCACAGGCCAGTCCCTAGTTCAGCACAGATCCAGAGGAGTCAGCTGTGTTAGTCTGTTGCTGCAAATCAGTAAAAAGCCCAGTAGCACCTTTAAGACTGACAAGCGTTATTGTAGCATAAGCTTTCAAGAAACACAGCTCCCTTCGTCAGACGCATGGAAGGTATGTAGAAACTGGCCATGCATCTGACGAAGAGAGCCGTGTTTCTCGAAAGCTTGTGCTATAATAAAGGTTGTCAGTCTTAAAGGTGCTATTGTTTTTTTTTTACTGTAGTTCAGCATACTTACGGTAATAACCAATGGCTCAGGTTAGACATCTCGCCAAACCACGGTTTGCGTGTAATTTAGAATACAAACAGCAGCTTGAGCTTCCAAATGTACCACAGATGAACCACTGTTTAAAGTTGCTCTGCCTACTCCTGTTTTCCTCTCAGCTTCAGAAGCATATTTATTCATATGACTTACACTCCCTGTCCTTCTATGTCCAGGTGGCTTACCATCAGAAAAAAAAATCTAAGTAACATTACACTAAAACAAAACTATTTAATTACGAAGTCCATTCCCACCACTATGTGAGGCAGCCTCGTCCAGCCCCCCCATGGCTTCTGTACTTGGATACAATGCCAAAATTAAGTTAATTTCGGGTGGGCAGCCCTGTTGGTCTGAAGCACTAGAACAGGAGTGGCCAAACTTGCTTAATGTAAGAGCCACATAGCAGAAGCAACAAATGTCTGAGAGCTGCAAGACATGAACAGATTTTACACACACGTTTTTATTGGAAAATATGCACATTTGCTTTTTATTAACATTAAACAAGACTGCCAGAAATAAAAACAAAAGGGGTAAAAACAGATATTGATAATGATATTTAAAAAGACAAATGCTTTCTCCAAGCTGGTGGGGGGAGGCTTTGAGAACTCATTTAAGATTAAAGTTGCTTTCTTTCTCTGCTCCCCCCTCACCTCAAGCTTACCCAGGGAGGGGAACACTGGCTAGAGAAGAGAAGACCCGCCACATGCCTAACTAACCAGCCAGGAGCTACACAGTAGGCATGCCTACCCTTCACTTCCCTAACTAACCAGCCAGGAGCTACACAATAGGTATGAAAGAGCCACGTTGCTTCTGAGCTGCAGTTTGGCCACCCCTGCACTAGAACAAAATTTGAGTCCAGGGGCACCTTTAAGACCAACAAAGTTTAATTCTGGGTATTAGCTTCCGTGTGAATGCACACCTCTTCAGATACATTGAAACAGATTTCCTCAAGCCTCACATATAGGTAGGGTGGTTTAGTTGCCAGGAAGGGCTAGTTAAGAGTCAAGATGCATAAGTTGCTGGGCAATAAGTCAAGCTGAGACTGAATTAATGGATCAGTTTCAGAACTATAGTTTCCGAACTAGGTTCAGACTATTGTTTACCAGTCTAAGGCAGTTCTGCGGATCCCCCAGTATTACAGCTTATCTCCAGAGTACAGAGATCAGTTCCCCTGGAAGAAATAGAAGCTTGGAGGGTGGACTCTGTGGCATTGCACCCCCCCCTCCCCAAGGTCCCTGTCCTCCTCGGGCTCCATCCCCAAATCTGCTGGAGTTTTCTAACTTGAATCTGGTTCAAGAGTTTAAAAAGAGCTGATGAAGAGTTTAAAAATAGGACACACAACCCTCATAATACCACCTTGGTTTGATACAAATAAGAACAGGAACCGGTGAGTTGAAATGAAGACTGCAACCAACAATGAATTAAGAACTGACAACTGGCGTACACGTTGAATCTGTCTTAAGAACAGCCGTTTCAAAACCAAAACGCTTCTGCCTCTTTTCAGTCCAAAAATTTACTGAGGAACTTGGCAGTCACAAGAGCCCTTTTCAGAGGTTATGTCCACGCATATTGGAAGCACATACTACCTGCTCCTGACACACATGGATACCATGTTGTCTGAAAAGTGGCACCATGCATATTTTGCATATGCATAGTACTTTGTTTTACGCAGATCATGAGAGGGAGGGCAGAAGAGTTGCCTCAGTGCTTAGTTCTTGTGGCTCTTTCTTGTGTTTTTGTGTCACCTCGAGATTAGACTACTGCAATGCTCTCTACATGGGGCTGCCCTTGTCTCAGATCCGGAAACTGCAGCTAGTGCAAAATGCGGTGGCCAGGCTGCTGATGGACCTCTCTATAAGGGACCACATCCAGCCTGTGCTGAAGGCATTGCACTGGCTGCCAATAATTTACTGGGTTCGTTTCAAGGTGCTCGTTCAGACCTTTAAAGCCCTATATGGTCAGGGGCCTATGTACTTAAGGGACCGCCTTTCCCCATATGTGCCCCAGAGACCACTGAGATCAGGGCTACAAAATCGCCTGGCTCTCCCTGGCTTGATAGATGCCAGACTGGCTACCACCAGAGCCAGGGCCTTTTCGGAGGTAGCCCCATACTAGTGGAATGAGCTCCCAGAGGACATCAGGGCCCTGCGGGACCTCTTACAGTTCCGCAGGGCCTGTAAAATGGAGCTCTTCCACCAGGCTTTCGATTAGGAGCTGCCACCGATGAATTGAGTCATCGGAACATCTATGGCCCTTGATATACCACTGGTTATACCAGCAATGGACCATCTACTGAAGATCGCCATCATTTATATTGTATTGTATTTTATTATTGTATACTATTTTAACTAATTTATTGTATTTACTGTTTTATGTCATTGTGATTGCTGTATGCCACCCTGAGCCAGCTTGTCCGGCAAGGCAGGACAGAAATTAAAACAACAACCACAACAACAACAACCAACCACCAACCACAACCACAACCAACCACAACAACCCCCCCCCGGGAAATGCTGATCACCACTTTGGAGTCAGGAAGCAATTTTTCTCCAGGCCAGTTTGGCTGGGGATCCAGGAGTTTTTTGTCATCTTCTGGGTATGGAACAGTGGTCGTTAGGGGCATGGATTTCCTGGGGTATGGAACGGGGTCACTGGGGATTGTGAATTTCCTGCACTGTGCAGGGTGTTGGACTAGATGACCCTGGAGATCCTTTCTACCACTATGATTCTACACAGACCAGAAACCCAGAAAATTCAGCAGTTGGTTTGCTTGTACCAAAGTATGCAGAATATGAATGTCACCCCTGTTCAAACGGGTTGACCTGGCATACTGGAAGGATCTACACATGGTGTGTAGGCATAGAAGTAGTGTCTGGCAACAGCTGTTGTTTACCGGTTTAATTCCCGCACTAATTAAGAAAACCCCATGGCGCCAGCTGAACAGGTGCAATTAGCAAGCTACTTCCAAGAAATCTGATGTGCAGAACACACCACATGCAGGGTCAGGGGGAAAAAGATCACTCTGCCCCTGGAAGGTTTTGCAAGTCATGAGGCATGTCAGGCACAAGACTTCAGCTGACAAGGTTTGCTTCCTAGTGAATGCAGCCTGGTTTCCATTTCTGTCAGGTTTTAAAGCATCATGTCAAAGTTTGAAATTGACAGAACTTAGAGGGGAGGTTCCAAACTTCAGCAGGAGCCTCCAACAGCTAGTCAGCAGCCCCCCCAGGCAGAACACACTTCGTTATTGACTAATACATTCTCAGACCACAGATCACCCTCTCCTTTCAACTCTCTGGTTGTTTACTCAGAGGTGATCTTTGTATAGTTCTCATTGCAACAGAGCATCCACACAGTAGTTCCCCCCACACTTCCCTTGCCCCAGCCCCCACTGCCACCACCTCCTCCCTTACTCACCATAGGGCTTGCAAAAAAATAAATCAGGAACTGCTAGACTGTTATGCTACAGCCACAACCTACTAGTTCCCAACTTTCACTTTATCAAAAGTAAGGCTCTCACCCTTTTCATTGGGAAGTTATAAAAGGATATGTGCAGCCTACACCTTTCCCCCATAACTCTGCAACAAAAAGAGAGACTCATTTAAAAAAATTAAACCTGGGAACTAGTTGATCTTGGCAACAGCTCATTCTAATGCTATAGCAGTTTAGCGATTCCAATTCTGTTTTAAAGAACACCCTGAAAAATCCTTCTGCTTTTTTTGCATGGGGGGGGGCAGCTGCAAGGGCCAAGGTGGGGGCAATTGTGCTGATGCGCGGGGGGACCTGCAAAATTATCAATCTTCCCATCCACATAGCATTCAAAGGCACTTTGACTACAGTCTTTCCAAAAAGATCATATCAAATCAAGCAGAGGGGGAAACTGTCCCCCCCCCAGAAACACAATGAATAAAGGATGCCACATGGCTGCTCCCCCAAACAGAGTTGCGTTAAGGAAGCCAAGCAAGGGTGAAACATCCTCAGGGGAAAAGACTCAGTAGAATTTAAACATATTTTTAAGTCCATCCTTCTGCAGTGAAATCTGACACCTGACACAGTCAAGGTACACAGTGGAAAAACAGGCACGACATAAAGCAACATGTCCAGTAAGAGAACCCAGACTATTCATCCATAAACCAGCCACACTGAATCATAAACACTTTTGCAGCCTGATAAAGCCATCTGAAAGGGGTAGAGTCAAAGATAAGAAAAATGCATTAAGGTGTAAATGTTCTTGGATAACGAGCTAGAAGCAAACATGCAAACATGTGAGTCATCTCAGAGACCACACCGAAGAGGAAATGCAGCAGATTAACCCATCCTTGGGAAGCTACCTTTCCGTGTGGCAAAAATGCTCAGGATCCTCCCAAACCACTGAAACCTTTTTCCAGATATTCCTCATACAGGCTTGCTCAATCAAGCTTCCTTTCTTTCCTGTCAGAAACACCAGCCTTGCTAAGAACAACTGCCTTGCATTCTGTTTGCAAGGCAGGTAATTCGCACACTGCTCTTTAGCTGTAGCCACACCCACAGAACACCAAGAAGTAACTACAAGTGTGGGCAGCAGTATCCCAAGCAAGCCTGTACAGTGAGCTGGCGCAATTGGAAGACTATGTATAAGAACATCAGCAGAATATGTTTTTGTACGAGCGTATCTGTAGAACAGTTATGGGGGATGGCACAAAAAGTCATCTAAAAACAGATGTTACACATTTAACATAAGAACATAAGAGAAGCCCATGTTGGATCAGGACAATTGCCCATCTAATCCAACACTCTGCCACACAGTGGCCAAAAACACCAGGTACCATCAGGAGGTCCACCAGTGGGGCCAGGACACCAGAAGCCCTCCTACTGTTGCCCCCCCCCCAAGCACCAAGAATACAGAGCCCCAGCCTGAGAGTTCCTATCTATACCTTGTGGCTAATAGCCACTGATGGACTTCTGCTCCATATGCTTACCTAATTCCCTCTTGAAGCCGTCCACACTTGTAGCCACCACCACCTCCTGTGGCAGTGAATTCCATGTGCTAATCACTCTTTGGGTGAAGAAGTACTTCCTTTTATCCGTTCTAACCTGATGGCTCAGCAATTTCATGGAGTGCCACAAGTTCTCGTAGTGTGAGAAAGGGAGAAAAGTACTTCTTTCTCAACCTGCTCAATCCCATGTATAATCTTATAAACCTTGATCATGTCACCTCTCAGCCATCGTTTCTCCAAACTAAAGAGCCTTAAGCGTTTTAAACTTTCTTCATAGGGAAAGCATTCCAACCCTTTTATCATTCTAGTTGAACCTTTTCTGCACTTTTTCCAATGCTATAATATCCTTTTTGAGGTGTGGTAACCAGAACTGTACACAGTATTCCAAGTGAGGTCACACCATTGATTTATACAGGGACATTATGATACTGGCTGATTTGTTTTCAGTTCCCTTCCTAATAGTCCCCAGCATAGCGTTGGCCTTTTTTATTGCAGTTACACACTGTCTTGACATTTTCATTGAGTTAGCTACTATGACTCCAAGATCTCTCTCTTGGTCAGTCTCTGCCAGTTCGGACCCCATCGATGTGTATTTATATTTAGGATTTTTGGCTCCAATGTGCCTCACTTTGCACTTGGCCACACGGAACCCCATTTGCCACGTTGACGCCCATTCACCCATCCTCAACAGATCCCTTTGGAGTGCCTCACAATCCTCCCTGGTTCTCACTACCCTGAACAACTTCGTGTCATCGGCAAATTTAGCCACCTCACTGCTTACTCCCAACTCCAAATCATTAATAAACAAGTTAAAAAGCATTGAACCGAGTACTGATCCCTGTGGTACCCCACTGCTTACCACCCTCCACTGAGAAAAGTGCCCATTTATACTCACTCTGTTTCCTATTAACTAGCCAGTTTTGATCCACAAGTGGACTTGTCCTTTTATCCCGCGACTATTGAGCTTACTTAGGAGCCTTTGATGAGGAACTTTATCAAAAACTTTCTGGAAGTCAAGGTAAACAACATCTATTGGGTCCCCCATGTCCACATGTTTGTTCACTCTCTCAAAAAACACTAACAGGTTAGTGAGACAAGATCTTCCCTTACAGAACCCATGCTGAGTCTTGCTTTTAGTACTTGCTTTCTGGAGGGGTAGCCGTGATGGTCTGAGTCCAAGTGGCACCTTTAAGACCCACAAAGTTTAACTCTGGGTATTTAACTTTGTTGGTCTTAAAGGTGCCGCTGAACTTGAACTTTGTTCTATTTACTTGTTTTGGGATGTAGATATCTCCCCTGCCTGTATCTGGCCCCACTGCTTTGGGTTTTTTGATCCACACTCTGGGGGCTGGGTTAAGAATTAGATGCAACATTATACAGCACTCTCTGAGGCTTGCCAGTTAGTTGGCGATGCTCTTTTGCTTTGCCTAGCTCCATTGTGGAACCCGGAAGTCTTCAAATGTGGGCTCAGTTCAGGCTTGAAGCAGGCCAGAGCCAATGTTTATAGCAGAACATTGTCTTATTTTTCAATGGACCTTGAGGAGAAGAAAAGCTAAACCCTCTAACTACTGCCATTTATTTCTTGCGAAAAGATGTAATGAACAAATATGCATCCTGTGGCTGGAGAGGCACATCATTTGTGCCCAAGGGTGAGAGAGTAGGGGGTAAAAATTAAGCTTATAAAAAGCCCTGCTGGACCACACCAACAGTCCAGGCAGCATCCAATTTCCTAGAGTGACCAACCAGACACCCTTGAAGGGCCAAGAAGCAGAGCATTCAGAGGTACATACTGGCTACAAAACAAAAGAATTCCATTTAGCTATCGTGGTTAACAGCCGTCAATGGACCTATTCTTCCAGAATGTCTGCTCTTAGCCCTTTCTCAGGGAGGGCAGAATATAATGAATGAATGTGCACTTGCAAAGTCATTGAGGGGCCACAGCTCAGTGGCAGAGCATCTGCTGGGCATGCAGAAGTTCCCAAGTTCAGTCCTTCATGTCTACAGTTTAAAAGGACCGGATAGGAGGCTACGTGAAAGACTTCTGTCTGAGACCCTGGAGAGCCATTGCCAGTCTGAGTGGACAGTACTGACCTTTGATGCACCAGTGGTCTGATTCAGTATATGGTAGCGTCATACGTGTCTGTGCACTCATTTAAGCTAGCAACCATCACCACACTCCTGTGGCAGTGAGTTCCAAACATTAATTACATGTAACATTGGAGGAGAATTCTCTCTGTCCTGAACTGACTGCCCATCAGCTTCATTGGGAGGAGGAAGAGGAGGAGATTGGATTTATACCCCGCCCTTCACTTGGAGTCTCAGAGTGACTTACAAACTCCCTTCCCTTCCCCACAACAGACACTCTGTGAGGTAGTTGGGGCTGAGAGAATTCTAACACAAACTGCTCTTTTTCAAGGATAGCTGTGCCAGAGCTTGTGACTGACGCAAGGTCACATCACATGTGACCCAAGGTCACATATTAGTGCCCCAACTGCTAATATTACAGGAAAGTTGGGGGCCTAGGATTCCATATGCAGTTTTTCAAATTGAGCATAGTGATACTGCTTCGTTGAAAGGGATGCTAGAAAAGTGGGGTTGCCAGCTCTGGGTTAGGAAATACCTGGAGATTTTGGGGGTGGAGCTTGAGGAGGGCGAGGCTGGGAAGAAGAAGGGTGGGAGCTCATCAGGGTAGAATGCCATAGAGTCTACCTTCCAAAGTGGCCACTTTCACCAGGTAGGGTTGCCAGACCTCAGGTCCAGGCGGGGATCCTCTGGTTGCCAGTTTGGTGTAGTGGTTAAGTGCGCAGAATCTTATCTGGGAGAACCGGGTTTGATTCCCCACTCCTCCACTTGCACCTGCTGATGTGACCTTGGGTTAGTCACAAGCTCTGGCACAGCTGTTCTCTCAAGGACAGTTTCTGTCAGAAGTTCTCTCAGCCCCACCTACCTCACAGGGTGTCTGTTGTGGGGAGGGGAAGGGAAAGGAGTTTGTAAGCCACTCTGAGACGCCTTTGGGCAGTGAAGGGCGGGGTATAAATCCAAACTCTTCTTCTTCTGCGGGGGCTTCACTGCGGACCAGCTGGCAGGTGGGGGAAGCCCTGGCATGATGACATCACCCGGAAGTGACATCATTGTGTTGGGGACACTCTGGTATTTGGGCAAACTATAGTTTTGAAGGCAAAAAACCCATAGAATTTTGCCCAAATACCAGAGCATTCCCATGCAACCCCCTAAAGAAGAACAAGGAGACCCAGGAGATCTCCAGCCACAACCTGGAGGTTGGAGAACTTATGGAAAGGTGAGAGACCCTACAACTCTGCCTTATGCTTCCTCTGACCTTGATGAGTATCTCCCAAGAACTCCAAGTACACAATTCCTGTTTTCTGTGCTTAGGGAGTTCCCAGGAAATGAATGGACAGGAAGCAGGGCTCTTTTTGTAACAGGAACTCCTTTGCATATTAGGTGACACACCCCTAATGTAGCCAATCCTCCAAGAGCTTACAGAGCTCTTCTTACGGGGACTACTGTAAGCTCTTGGAGGATTGGCTACATCAGGGGTGTGTGGCCTAATATGCAAAGGAGTTCCTGCTACAAAAAGAACCCTGACAGGAAGTGATCTCATGCGGCTTCCACTGATCAATATAAACCAGCCTGCCCACTTAACTAGGCACCAAAGGGTTGCTGGTTAAGGGTTTTTGTTTGTCGTTCCCCATTGATGGAAGATGATGGCTACAAGCATGGACAGTTTCAAGAGGGAATTAGATATGGAGCAGAAGTCCATCAGTGGCTATTAGCCACTGGGAACGCTCAGTCTGGGGCAGGTGATGCACTCTATTCTTGGTGCTGGAGGGGGCAGCAGTGGGAGGGCTTCTAGTGTCCTGGCCCCACTGCTGGACCTCCTGATGGCACCTGGTATTTTTGGCCGCTGTGTGACAGAGTGTTGGACTAGGTGGGCCATTGGCCTGATTTCAACACTGGCTTCTCTTATGTTCTTATGAAGAAGTTCCATAATCCTTGTTTACCTGTCACTATTCTCTGTTCCCATTTGAGCACAAGACAAGTTCTTCCCTTTTCGGCCTTTGACAGTTAGCTAAGCTTGATATGATTAGAGCTAAGGTTATAATGTCCGTTATTGCTTTTAAATTATATAAATATACATGTATTTAAACTTGTATACCATTACAAGATTCAGCTTCTTTTTCATGGCATATAATTTGCACTACCTGCGGGCAGAATTTTAATCACAGTTGAGGTAGAAAAGAAATATTACCAGAGCTTTCAGCAGTGTTTTTGAGGCACATGAGGGGTGGAGAGCTGGAAACACATACCAAAGCCAGGTGCATGTAATAACACACATTTAAGGTTGCATTGAAGATTGCTTCATCTATCCAAAAGAAAATTTCAAAATCAAGTTCCAAATACTTGCAAATCATCTCAGTATCTCTGAACTCAAAGGTGAGAACAAGATTACAAAGTAGCAAAATGTAGCCTATATATCCTTCTAGTCTAAAGTGTATCAGTCATGAAACTTAAGCAACACCAAATAACCACATTTTTATTTCTTGTTATGGACTCCCCCCCTCCCAAAAAAACCCCAACCTAATGGTATTTATTTATATTTGAAGGGAGGAAATGCATAATCATAAAAGCTTTATTTCTGGCACTGCTAACAATCAAATCAAATGAATAAATGTTGTTAAATTATTATTAGTTAAACATGCAGTGCTAACTTCCGCAGAGTGAAATTGTTAGTCTGCCATGCTCAGTATTCCCTACAGTGGCTGGCAGTGGCTTTCCAAAGTCACTGGCCTCTTGGCAGTGCAGCACTTAGAACATCCAACGAGATCACATGATCATTATGAATTTCTGAGGTTATAGTATGAATGGTTAGATAGTCTTTATACTTTAAGTTCTTATCCCAGATAACGCTAGATCTATTGTATCAGCCGAGCAAGTTGGAACAATTGTTGTTATTATTTTACCATTCAACTTTTAAAATTATTAATACCGCATATTGTTATTGAAAACAATAAAACTGTTAATAACAAAAAGAATGTCTAACTAGGATCTGGGCAACTCAGGTTCAAATCCCCACTGGTGCCATGGAAGCCTACTGGGTAACCTCGATGCAGACACATATTCTCAGTCTAACCTACCTCATAGGGTTCTTGTGAGGAAAAAATAGAGAAGAAAAGGATGTCGCTGCTTTGGGTCCCCATTGGGGAGAAAAGTAGGGTATAAAGTAAGTAAAGCTAATAAGTTCCCCATCACCTCATACCGGACCTTTTTAACTGGAGAGGCCAGGGATTAAACCTGGGGCCTTCTGCAGGCCAACCAGATGCTTTACCTCCAAGCCACGGCCCCGCCCCTTAAGAGCCTTCCAGGTAAGGAACCAGCCCTCTTCAAATACTGTGTGGCAAGCTGCACGTCCCCCATAGATGCCCCCCATCCTCTCTTGATAACTAGGATTTCTGTGCCACAATGGTCAAAAATGCCACCATAGTCTACTGCAGCAGGCACTTCCCCAAAGGCAAGGGATTCTCCCCCACATATACAGTCCTGGTCTGCCTGAGTGCCACTGCTGTCTACCACAGCAGGTGCTGCTGTCAGGGCCTGAGGCTGACAGACACACACACACACACACCCAGTGACTCATGAAAGGTCCTACCCTGCCACAAATCTTTTTGTAGCCTTTAAGGTGCTAGTGCAGAGGTAGGCTTCTATCAGGCCCACAGTGGAACTGGCTGTCCTCTGCTTCTTCTTCCAGTTCTGCTACTGCTGCACCATCGTAGGTTTGCAGCTTACAGATACACACCTGAACAGCATACTCGAGATTGCAAGAGCACAGACATTTTGATGCAATAATTCAGAGAAAGAGGTGTCAGTTATCAGACACTGTTAAATAAACAAAATATTGCAAGAGTGCTGATGTTTTAAGTATGTTTTTATTTTAAGTAAAAAAAAAATACACCTTTGTGTTTGCGTCCTTCATAAAGTTTCTATCTCCGCTACCTGGCATGACGTTTTATGACCCACACGGCCCGGCCCAACAAGGTCTCATTTTTGTCAGATCCGGCCCTCATAGCAAATGAGTTTGACACCCCTGTGCTAGTGAACTCTTACTGTTTTCTACTGCTACAGGCAGACTAACACAGACCACCCATCTTGAGAACCCCAGTTTGAGAAACGCTGGTCTAGAAAAAGATATTTCAAATGATAGTTGAAAACTGAGGGAAAACAAGGTTGGAAATAATGCAGGAAGGAAAGGCCCAGCATCTGCCCTGCTGGTACAGCCTTGGGACAATCTCACACATCTGAAGTTGTCAGATCATACTGAGGGAAGAACAAACATGCGCTGTTCCCAGAAGGTGAGAGCAGCGGACTCTAATCTGGAGAACCGGGTTTGCTTCCCCACTCCTCCTCCATCTGAGCCAGCTGGGTGAACTTGGGAGTCACAGTTCTCTCAGAGCTCTCTCAGCCCCACCGACCTCACAAGGTGTCTGTTGTGGGGAGGGGAAGGGAAAAGCGATTGTAAGCTGCTTTGAGACTCCTTAAGATAGAGAAAAGTGGGGTATAAAAACCTACTCTTATTATTTTTGTATGTTGTCAAGGTAAGCCTTTTCATTGCTCCTTTTGTTGTTGTTGCCAGAGTTCCAGATCGCCTTGTTTTTATGCCAATTATATACAACAGATAGGGTTGTCAGCAATCTGGAGGGGGGAAATGCCCTGTCCCTTTAAGAGAGATTCAGTGCGTGGAAATGGGCAAGTGAAGCTTTTCATGGTATGAAGGAAACAAACATCACCTGGTAAGCAACAGCACATGAAGCCTCTATTAAAGGGACAAGGCATTTTTTTTCTCCAGGCTGTTGGTAAACCCCTAGCCATGGATGCAAGAACCAATATTAACAACTGCATACATTTAAAATGCCGAATTGAAAAGGGGACTACAGAGTGGCAACTGCGGGGGGGATGTAAAATTCAATAAGTGTTTCTATGGTGCCCTCCTAAGCAAGGTTACACACCCTTCTGTCCACTGAACTCAAGGGGCTTAGAAGAGTATAAACTCCGTTTAGGACTCTCTTGCTAGTTACAACTTAGAGATTCCCTGGTACCTCTCAAAGAACTCTGGAATGGGCAGATAAGGAGACCCTAGTGTAAGCAGTGGGGGGCATACAATGGGGGGGGGAGAAGAAGAAATGCATTTGTATTTATTTATATCCAGCTTTTCTTCCCACAGCTGGGACTCAAAGTGGCTTAGAACATCATCCTCCCTGCCTCTATTCTCCCACAACCACCACCACCCTTTGTGCGAAGCCAAACTGAGAGGGCGGGACTGACCCAAGATCACCCAGCAAGTTTCCATGGTAGAAGTGGGGTTTCAAACCTGAGTTGTCCGAGTTTGCACCTCTAGCCACTACACAGTGCTAATGTTGTTATATGCCATCTGATTAATTGTACATATCTGAATCTGTTATTTGATTCTGTATTTTAAACTGTTTATTATATGTTGTAATCCGCTCTGAGCCCCACAATAGTGGGGGAGAGCGGAATAGAAATCAAAAAGGAAAGTTCAAGATAGATGATAGATAAATCACACTGGCGCTCCAGAAACAGAATGAAAACACCTGGAAAGGGCAATGACTTCCCCATGGCCTAACTGAGGGTCTCATCTATAGTCATCATTATCATAAAAGAGAACAGCTTGTTCCTGTATGCCAGAGGAAATCCCCTGCAAGAGCAGACATCTCATGGGCATAGTCTTTTGCTTTCCTAGGGAAGTACAGAAGAGTTCACTCAGCATTCGGAACAGAGGGGAAGAAAAGCAGAAGGCTCTCGGCACGCAAACAGCACAAGCAGCTAACATGACTGGGAGCACCTCAGCGAGGAACTGAAATTCCCAAAGGGAAGTGAAGAGCCTGAACTTCACACTTTTGGTTTTTGCACAAAACATCTGGTGGGAAGTGCTCCTGCTCACAGAGAAAATTGGGACGGACCCAAATAATCCTCACACCTCCTGTGACTGGATCACATTTCAAGACTGCAAATCAGCATTCGAAAACAAGAAATGCAACTAGCAAACATTTTGTGCAAATTCAGCACTGGCCACAAGACACTGTCAAAAGAGACTATCATTTGCTTCTAATCAGTGTAACAACTCCGGGAAAGGAGCACAGGTACCATATAACGGGGAGAGGAGGAATCCAGGTCAGTTCTCCTGCCTTTCACAGCATCTTAAAGGGCACTGCACTGTGCACACATTAGGAGGTGACCTTGTTTACACTTCCTTGTTGTGGAAAAGAACAAAGTTTGGAGCTCAGTGGTGCCTTAAAGACCAGCAAAGTTTAATTCTGGATATAAGCTTTCCTGTGCAAGCACACTTCTTCACATACTAAGGAGTGTGTATGCACACAAAAACTTGTAACCAAAATTAAACTTTGTCGGCCTTAAAGGTCCCACTGGACTCAAACTCTGTTCTATTGCTTCAGACCACCACGGCTACCCCACCTGAATCTACTGTCATGGAAAACTTTCTCCTGTTCACCTCTGCACACCAAAGACACCCAAAAAAATTCAACAGAAATCTTGGGGCAACTTAAATCTCATGGAGTTGTACTGCAGTGTAAGCTTTTTGCGTTTAAAGGCACCGTTCCAGCGGCCACTGAAAATAGGAGAAGGTTTTGAGCCACTTTCTCCATTAACACCCGCTCCCTTGTGGACCATCCAAACCACACCGTCCTCCATTCACAACTGAAGCCTAGAGAACAGAAAGACAGGATGGGAGAGGAAAGGAATAGAAGCCCGCCTAGCCACCCGGCAGATATTGCTCTTCATTGCAAAACTATCCCGTAACAGACACTAAGCGTTAAGCCTCGCAGATGGACGCGCTAGCTAGGTTCCTGTACCTTTAAGAACTCAACACAGGGAACTATTCCATAAAGTGCGGCTTCTTCCGTCACCGCAGTTTTGCCCTGGAGGACGAAAAAAAGCGCCACATCGGAGGAAAATTCCAGATGGGTAGCTTGCATCGGGCAACAGCAAAGGAGGACCCCAGCAGCACCAATGAAAATTACCCTAGAATAAATGTGGTTAGACTCTAAACCGCCGCCGGGTTCTGGTCTTAATCTGGAGAGAAACTGCCCTTCTATGTGTCTCTTAAAGGCACAGGGATCAGCTGGAACTGACAAACCCACAGAGTTTTTATTTTTAAAAAAACCAAGAAAACTATTCCCTCTCTATCCTATAGCAGCTTCCCGAATGTTCATTACGTTTTAAAAGTCCAATAAACCCACATTCATCCTCTAATCCATCCTCTCCTTTCCTCTACCCCGCCTCCCCCGGTAAAACTGTGGTGCAATTCATCATCCGCTTCTCCCAAATGGAACTTTCCCGCAGCCAACGCATTCTATCTAATAAACTAGATTTCTTTTCTTACTATTAAACTATCCGTGCGCTCCTGGTTATCTTCCCCCATCCATTTACGGTTCTTGCCTGAATCAATGCACCAGCGGCGTCCCTGACCCCATCCGCCAGCTGATGCCTCTTGCTATTCCGGCCTCCCTCTCGTTGTTTATTTCCCCCTCGCATGCTCGGGCGCGCGCGTCAGATCCGGGAATGCTTCTCCCGCCCCCGGCAACCACGCCAAGCGTCCCTGGCAACCGAACGCGGCAACCTTCTGTTCCCGCCTCCTCCTGCCACATCACTCCCCTTACTTCCAATGAATCTTCTAAACCTGCGCCTTGAAGAGAGAGACCACTCCGAGGGGGATGTGCCCTGGGTTGCTGGAATATTCGCCCCCCCAGAGCCTGCATTTTCCAAAAGAAAAGATCCCCCCCACCACGGGAATAAGGCCCATTGAATAAAGTGGAATTTACTTCTCTTTAAGCTCACTCCCTCTCTACGCAGCCCACCCACCAGGGGTAACACCCCCTGGCTGCTCTTAGTGCTTAATTCCTAAAATAATTTTAGGCTCAGAACTGAACCAATTGCTAGAATTACCAGTTTCCAGATAGTGGCTGGAGATCTTCTGGAAGTACAGCTGGTCTCCAGGGGACAGCGATCAGTTCACCTGGAGAAAATGGCCACTTTGGAAGATGGCCTCTGCCCCATTGAAGTCTCTCCCCAAACCCTCTCCTCAGCCTCCACCCCCAACACCAACCCAGAGCTGGCAACCCTACAGATTGTTCTGGAAACCTTAATCGTTCTTATGTTTACTCCTAAGACTCACTAGTTTTCAACTGGATTTTATTTCCAAATAAGTGTGCTCAGGATTGCTACCTAGGACTGCAGTCCCATGGTTTTAAAGCCCAAAACTGGCAGATTTTCAGTGTTTAATTGAATGCTTTATTGTTAAAAAAGTACTTTTTTAACCTGCGCTCTCAGCCAAATGACTCCCAAAGCTGCTTACAGTACATAAGCAGTATAATTCAGAACAGTTGGTATTGCTATTGGAGCGGGGATGCGGCTCAGTGGAAGAGTCTCAGCTTTGTACGCTGAAGATGCCAGGTTCAATCCTGAGTATCACCAGCTCAAAGGACCACACAATAGGTGATGTGAAAGATCTCTGCCTGAGACCCCGGAGAGCCTCTGCCACTTCGAGTAGACAATATTGACCTGGATGGACTAATTGTCTGATTCAGTATAAGGCAGCTTCATTTGTACTCTGATTCTGTAATAAGGGCAAGAATAAGATCAGAACGATTTCTTTTAATTCAAAAGATGGGCCGACACCACTGGGCAATATAATATATAAGCACTGAGGCATAGGCAGCGGTCCTACAGAAATTAATTTAGGAATAAGCCCAACCAAACTCATTTTAGGCAGGTCTACTCAGGCATAAACACCATTAAGTTCAATAGTACTTACTGCCATGTGAGAGTGGATAAGACTGCAACCTTAGTGGAACTTGCAGTACCAGCCTGAACAGGTTTATGCAGAAATGAGTCTTACTGAATTCAATGGAGCTTACTCTGTAGTAAGTGCTTTTCAGACCAGAGCCTTATTTTCCTCCAGTAAACACACCTGGCATGTCAAAGGATCAGCTGTAGTCATTGGCAAGTTTCATTATTTGCATATTTCAACAGGAGTCAGGTGAGCCACTGGAAATACGTTCAGGGGCTCAGCCCAGTGAGTCTTTGCCTGCCCACTCCTCTGCCAACAAACAAGTCCTGATTCTCAAATGCAAAGTTAACTCCCTTCCTGGGAGGGGTTGCATCACTGGCTGTGGTTGACTTGGCATATGCCCTGTGTTTGCTCGGAAAACAATCAGGAGCCTATAAGAGCTTGTCAAGGGGCAAATGTCAAACAAAAGGTGAACGCTCAAGGAGCTGTAATGGATTAAACAAGCCTCTTGAAGGGGAGGAAAGGGGGAGGCAGGAAAATGCTATGGCTGAGGTTTGCAATATACACCGTCGGGGAGAGAGTGTGATTCCTTTCTTATTGAGTTTTGGGTGTGTAGCCATGTTGCTCTCTAGTGGAAGATGAAAATTTGAGTCCAGTAGCACCTTAAGACCAACAAGGTTCCCCCCCTCCAGGGTATAAGCTTTCCAAAGTCAAAGCTACCTTCATCAGATACAAGAAGAATGGAGATTCCTGAGACCTTATATCCCAAGTCAGAAGATGGGACGAGTGTTGCAAAGAAGGGAGTCGGAATGCAAAAGTGCAATGCAAAGTTTGGCTAGAATAAGAGAGAAAAACAAATTCAGAACAAGCCCCCCCCCCTGGGGGGGGTGCTGAATAGGGCAAAAGATTATCTCACTGCAGATGTAAATTTTCTGCCACTGATCACAGGCAACTGTTCACAAATGTTTGCAAATCATCTCTAAGAAGTCCTGCCCCCCCCATTTTTGCTGTCAAGTCACAGCTGATTTATGGTGACCCCTGGTGGAGTTTACAAAGCAAGAGGCATTCATTTTGCCATTGTCTGCCTCTGCGTCATGACCTTATTCTAGCCTCCCACCTATATCCATCCAATGTACCTTGAGTTAAAAATTCATTTCATTTTTTAAAAGAGCCCTATAGTTTCTGGAGAGATAAGTTGCAGGCACCTGCTCTAGCAAGAATTTCTGTCTTTTTACTCTTTTCCACCCCGCTTGCAAACCTGGCCCCAAACTTCAAAGCTGTGTCTCTATGGCAGTAGCAAAGTCAGTCGGCACTGGCCCTATCACTTTCCTCCTAAGGGATCACACACCCCTCCCCACTTTGGGATCCACCGTGTCACTGAAAGAGTTCTAGTATGCCCCACCAATTACCTCCGTGCCCCGTTTTGTTGCGGGGGGAAAGAGATTGAAACACTGAGTTCTGAGCTGCCCGCTGCACTAACACCACCTCTAAACCCGCAAAGCCCCCTTCAAAAGCTACAGCTCCAGTGCCCGAAAAGGCCCAGCAGCCCCAGTGTGAAGAATCCAGTCAAAGAACACACAGCCCCAAGCCCCAAGCTGTTTCATCCCCTCTCCACCATGGTGGACCCATTGCTTTTTTTATGAATGTGACCTTTCTCAAGTTTCTCCTCTGACCAGTCTTACTGGGATTCTTTGTGGAACTCAAGTTTGGTTTTCCATATTTTGTCCTGTCTATGTTTCATTGGATCTATGTAGGAACCCATGACACTGGAGAAAGACAGAATGGAGGGGGGAAGTGCTTACTGTGGATTTTATTTGGAAATGTAACATAGGACCAGCCATGGTCACATTGTTGGGACGTGAAACAGCCTTGGGGGTTTACTATTTGCCTCTTGGGAAAACTTGCATGTGGCCATCATTATACTTAAGTTTCCCTACTGAAGCAATTAGCAGTTCCCTAAGGTTATCCTAGGTCCAAAAGACTGTGCCTGAGGAAGACTGATTTATTATTCCTCTCCCCATACATCGTGGTCCCCGCTGAGTTCCCAGTACTGATCTCCAGGCAGGACAGGATCCAAAGCCCTCCTGATAGCGAAGAGCCTGCCACGTGGATTTTGTAGTGTGTTGACTGCACCCTTTAAGGGAGGCTTAATGGGATGTTGATTACCAGGTGATGTTATCTCCCTGAAAAGCTTCGGCTGCCTGTTTTCACCCATCAGGCCTCTATTAAAGGGCCCTGACCTGCATTGCTCAGGCTAGCCCAGTCTTGTCAGGTCTTGGAAGCTAAGCAGCGTCAGCCCTGGTTAGCATTTGGATGGGAGACCACCAAGGAATACCAGGACTGTTACATAAGAACATAAGAGAAGCCAATGTTGAATCAGGCCAATGGCCCATCTAGTCCAACACTCTGTCACAGAGTGGCCAAAATATACCAGGTGCCATCAGGAGGTCCAGCAGTGGGGCCAGGACACTGGAAGCCCTCCCACTGCTGCCTCCTCCAGCACCAAGGATAGAGTGCATCACCTGCCCCAGACTGAGAGTTCCCATCTATACCCTGTGGCTAATAGCCACTGATGGACTTCTGCTCCATATGTTTATCTAATTACACAGAAGCAGACAAGGGCAAACTGCCTCTGCTTGTCTCTTGCCTTGAAAACCCTGTGGGGGAGGGGATAGATGTCCCCGCTATCAGGAAAAATCTCATTTCATATATGTTGGTGGTAGCCAAGACTTCAGTGGCTAGACACAGGAAAAATAGTATACAACCCTCATCAAATATGTGGTTTAATAAGTTATGGGAATACCCGGTCATGGCCAAATTTCAGATGTTATTTCCTTGGCGGAGAATTCGGAGTTTCATTCAGATTATTTGGAATGTTGGTTTCCTTTTCCTGAATATGTGGAAAGACATAGTAAGCTTAAAAAGGCACTTCCTGATCATTTGAAGGTTATAGCTATATATTGAATAGCAGTTTGGTTTTACTGCTCTTGTGTTTTTTTGTGTGTGTTTTTAATTATGTTGTTATTGTTGCAGTTTCCTACCAGTAGATGATACTGTAAAGTGTTCTTATATTATATAAATAAAAGATTATTTAAAAGGAAAAAGAAAACCCTACAGGGCAGCCATAAATCAGCGGCAACTTGATGGCACTTCCCTCCACTAAAGGGACAAGATATTCCCCTCCAGGCCAGTTAGCAACCTTACCTGGTTGCAGCCGGAAGCACAGGCCAAAGGAGCCTGATGAGCCTTGGAGAGCCAGATCTGCCCAAGTCAAACCTGTCAGGATTATTTAAATTATGTTGTTCAGTTCTCCAGCTGCTTTCAGTCCCTGAAGAGAAAGGCAGCATGCCTAAATTAATATGTATGTAAACCAGGAATAAGTATTTACTTTAGAGCTACAATAACCAGGAACAAGGGAAAGACAGGTCAAAACTTCCTCATTCCTAATTTGGAGGCTGCTAATAACACCTTTGGGTGATTCAATATTACTCAATGAACACCTTGTACCTAGGGCAGCCAGCCTCCAGGTAGCACCTGGACATCTCCTGCTGTTACCACTGAATTCCAGAACACCAAGATCAGTTCCCCTGTGGGGCAAATGGCTGCTTTGGAGGGTGGACTCTGTGGCAGTATACCCTGCTGAAGTCCTTTCCCTCCCCAAACCCCACCCTCCCAATAGGGATGCCAGCCTCCAGGTGGGACCCGGGGGATCCCCCAGAAATACAGTTCATCTCCAGATTACAGAGATCAGTTCCCCTGGAGAAAATGGATGCTTTGGAGGGTGGACTCTACGACATTGTATCCCACTGAGGTCCGGGCTCCATCCCCAAATCTCCAGGAGTTTGCCAATGGAGCTGGCAGCTGTACCCCCCCCCAATCCTCCACCGGTGGTTGGGAGGACCTGGTAACCCTACCTCCCCAAAATCTTTAGGTATTTCCCTACCCAGAGCTGGCAACCCTACTTGCACCATTATCCCCAGAGTGCAGACCAGAACTCTGTTCTATGCATGCTCAGAACTAAGTTCAGATACTAACCTGAACCTGATTCAATTCCCCACTCCTGGCTATGAAGCCTGCTGGGTAACCTTAGGCTAGAATGCCCTCTAAGCTGTGGAGTCTTGTGAGCAAAAATTCTACTTTGTGAACTACTGGCATTAAAGTTGTGAGCAGCGATTTGGCTCTGCATAAATTAGCTCACTCTGGAGCCATCCTTCCTGAGCGAAGACAAAAGTGTGAGCTGGAGGCTAAAAACTGTGAGGTAGCTCACACTAGCTTAGAGGGAACTCTGAGCTAGTCAAAGTTCTTTCAGAACTCTCTCAGCTCCACTTCCCTCACAGGGTGACTGTGTGGGGAGAAGAAGGGAAGGTGACTGTAAGACAGTCTTGAAACTCCTTCAGGTAGAGAAAAGTGGGGTATAAAACCAACTCTTCTTCTTCTAAATCCCACTGAGTTCAACAAGTGTTACTTCCAAGCAGGGCTTATTTGGGGGGCGGGGGAGAGGTGCCAGAACTCTCAAGAGGGAAATGAAGTTTTCAATCTGTGTAGTGAACACTCGTGAACTTTTAAACATTTTTAAAGAATTTTGTCAAAGTGGTTCCGGAACTCTGTTCCAGCACATTCCCCCAGAAAAAAAGCTCTGCTTCCAAGTAAAGTGCACATCAGATTGTAGTGATGTCCGGCCATAAGACACTAAGTGAGTCCATGGCAAAGGTGAAATTGTAACAGAACACTGTGAAGTTCTTACAACCCGTTCCCTGTCTATGCCCCCCATCCTATTATATTCTGGGGGTGTCTTTCTCTAGTTAGGTGTGGTGAAATTTGCAGCTTTAATTACAGTGAAGCAGCTCCCAGACTGAACTGTTAAATCTGTGGCTGAATTTGTCCACCTCAGATCCCAAGCAGGGCCTCAAATGATGGAATATGTCCCCCCCCCCCAGTCCTACCATGAAAACCCTACTGTATTAAGATAAGGACTAAGTCGCAATATTTCCCCATAGTCTTCTGCAGCGGGGCTTGGGGAAGCTGGTTGGTTTGGGGAGGGGGGAGGTTATGAAGTAGCATTTGTGATACCATCCCAGTACAAGGTGATCACCTTATCTGCTGTTTCTGAGAAAAATAGCAAACACTTTACTCCGGTTAAGGCTGTCCTCTTTTTATCTGCTCTACTTTAGGGCCTTTAAACAGCAGCCAGACCCAAAGTAACTTAAACCGATTTTCCACCTGTTGGTTGGACTCTTTGTTACAAGCATAGGAGCAAGGCCAGTCAACAAGTGTTGCTTGCCACCTTAACCACAATGCCTTCCCAGCTTCTCTTTCTCCTTGGAATAAGAAAACAGGGTGGTCATAGTTTAGTCACAGATTGCCTCCAGGGAAAAACCAACAAGGAAATATTTTTCTCATCTCCAGACACTGCAGCAAACAGTCTTCTTCTTCTTCTTTTGGATTTTAATAATTTTTATTAAATAAATATATAACAATTGATACAGAGAACCCCCCCAAATACAAACGATTTAACATTAAAATATTCTTGATATTCTATTCAATGTACCTATCTAAAACGTAACTATTTAAAACTCTTTTAACATGTTTTCTAATAATACAGCTGGGTTAGCAACCATCTTATATAAACGAAAGAATTTGAGTTCAACTAGCTAGTATTTACTGATCAAAATTAAAACAGACTCTCAGTCTGGGGTTTATAGAATAAACACTTCAGATGAAACTAAGTAAGCAGGAACAATTCCATTCTGTGCCATGAAACTTATGATCGGGAACCATTTTTCAACAAAAGTTGGTAAGTTTTTTGTTCAAGTTGTAACAGTCTATTTGTAATTTTTTTCTAAAATATAACAGTCCCATATCTTAGACATCCATAATGATACTGAAGGCAGTGATTTGTTCTTCTTGACACAAGGGGCCCAAAGCGTGGTCTGATGCTCTAAACACTACGCACACTGTCTCTACAGCATTAGTTCAGTATTTTGTCATCCACAGGGTGTTTTTAGGAACTCCCCTATACCATAAAAAAAGAAATATCCGATTTTCCAGAGCAAATAGCAACATACATTGAATTAAGTTGGTGAGGGGTTTGGAGACCATGTCCTATGAGGAGAGATTGAAGGAGCTGGGAATCTCTACGTTGGAAAAGAGATGCTTGCGAGGTGATATGCTTGACACTGTCTGCTACCTAAAGGGACGCCATGTGGAACATGAGGCAGATATGATTTCAGTCATGTTGGATGATAGGCCTTGGACTAATGGATATAAACTCCAGCAAGAGTTTTCATCTAAATCTGGGGAAGAATTTCTTGATAGTGAGGTGTTTGACTCTGGAACAGGCTCCCTTGTGAGGCAGTGGATTCTTTGTAATTGGACAATTTTGAATATTGATTGGATACATACTTGTTGGGGATATTATGGTTATAGTTCCTGCATTGGCAGAGGGTTGGACTAGATGACCCTGCTGGCTCCTTCCAACTCTATTTAAAACTCGCCTTCTTTGGCACACTAGTGCAGCTATACTATTGAACAGAAAAGGGGGGCTTGGCCACAGGCAGGCATTGCTAAATCTAAGAATGCACCATGACTGGCTTAATCCACAGCAACAGACTAGTGGTTTGAGCAAATGGATCTGTTACCATCCCATATCCTTCGAGCCCAAGAAGTGGCCTCAGTGTTGAGTGGCATGCATAAAGTAACACTTCCGCTGTCACTCATTCTCTCCCCCCACAACATTTGATATAACTGCACTGAAGTATAGGACAGCCAGTGGGGACTCAGGGCTGAGACCAGGTTCCAGTCCTGCCTCAGAGGCTGCTTTCTCCCTCACTGTGAGGATTCTTCATTTCGTTCATTTCAAACAGAGAGCCAGTTTGGTGTAGTGGTGGTGTAGTGCGTGGACTCTAAGGGTTTGATTCCCCACTCCTCCACTTGCACCTGTTGATGTGACCTTGGGTCAGTCACAAGTTCTGGAACAACTGTCCTTGAAAAAGAGCAGTTTCTGTCAAGAGCTCTCTCAGCCTCACCTACCTCTCAGAGTGTCTTGTTGAGGGGAGGGGAAGGGAAAGGAGTTTGTAAGCCGCTCTGAGACTCCCTTGGGTAGTGAAGGGCGGGATATAAATCCAATCTTTTCTTCTTTTTCTTCTTCTTTTTCATTGTTGTTCTCAATGCAGAGTACAATGCAAAGGAACAGCTAGGTTCCAGTCCAGTAGCACCTTAGAGACCAACAAAAATTTTTTTTTTTGGGGGGGGGGGGTTATATTCTTCCTTCCTCGAACAGTTATATCAGCGGTGTCAAACATAAGGCCCGGGGGCCAGATCAGGCCCATCCAGGGCTCTTATGCATCCCATGAGCAACCAATACAGGGGAGGAACTACTGGGGGGAGTGAGCAGAGCCACTCTATTGTGGCTTCGACATGGCAGAACAACCTTGTCTACAGCAGTCAAGCATCTGGGGAGCATCTGCCCAGTGCTGCACTGCTGGCTCTACAGTCCACTTAGATGGGTTTTCCTCCACCCCTGTCCCAGCCCACGGGGGGGCCTTCCAATGAGGATACACCAACTCGGAGCTTACCAGCTGCTGTCCTTTACAGTTTCTATCTCCGGTACCTGGCATTAGATTTTATGGCACACGTGGCCCAGCCCAGCAAAGTGGCATTTATGTCAGATCTGGCCCTCATAACAAATGAGTTTGACACCTCTGACCTAGATCATGAAGGGAGCTTGGATCCTCGAAAGCTTACGCACAGAAAATATTGTTGGTCTCTGTGACACCTCTTTCCACTCAGAGTGGCTCCTACCCTCTCCAACCTCTCTCTCAGGTTCTGGGTTACAAGTAAGTTAGGATATCACACTCCCCACACTTCTTGTCTCTTTTACTTTATATAGAGAGCAATGACCATTTCACAACTCAGTTCTTCTCTCCCTCATAGAGACATCAGAAGACAGGGTAGACCAGCCCCCTTTAATAACCACATCACTCACTTTGCTATTGGGGTTGGAGGCTCATATACTGTTCCATTCACACACTGCCACCATTTATTCATATCCTACAACATATACAGACGGAAGTATTATCTTACGTGTGTGTTTTTCTTTCCCTGAGACACAAAGCCCACAGATTTAAACAAACAAGGAAACTTGTATTTATGGTTTGAACATCACTGAAGAAAGGTAGATGTTACAAGGTTTCATTTCCAATTGAACTTTTGAACTGTTTCCCTATTCTAGCAATAGGGATGCTTTGTTACAAACTGACTATTTTCAGCCAGCTCTAAGCAGCTCTTCTCCACAGTTTCACTGAATCAAACTCCTGTTTCTCTCAACTCCCTAAGCCAGCGTTTTTCAACCACTGTGCCGCGGCACACTAGTGTGCCGTGAGATATTGTCTGGTGTGCCATGGGAAAAATTCCAATTTCATCTGTAACATATGAACAATTATAAAATAAAGTATTATTATTTCATAATAAAGTAATTATAAAATAATTTCTTTGTGTTTATTTGATTCCTATTCAAGAGAATTACTTTATATATAGTCAATATAGGCACAGAGTTAATTTTTTTTAACATTTTCTAATGGTGGTGTGCCTCGTGATTTTTTTCATGAAAAAAGTGTGCCTTTGCACAAAAAAGGTTGAAAAACACTGCCCTAAGCTACCAACTCCCACCTGCTGCTCTCAGGGACAGGCAGAACCTGACCTGCCTGTCACAATGTCTAAGGTGCTACTCGAACTTAGATGTTCTACCACAGGCCAATATGGCTACCCTCTGAAATTAGAAGGGAGTGTCCACGTGGGAGTTTTCTGCACACTTTCCTCCATCAGTCGCCATTTTCCATATATTTTCCTTCATTGTTCCATGGGAGTACTTTTTTTGCTATAGTATTATAGAAATTACTGTGTTTTTTAAAAAAAGGTATGTAACTACATTATTTAGTAGTAGCAGGAGAACAGAAATTGAGTCCAGTAGCACGTTAAAGACTAACAAAAATGTCCAGGATGTAAGCTTTCCTGAGTCAAAGCTATCTGACAAAGAAAGTCTGACTCATAAAAGCTTATATCCTGGAAAGTTTTGCTGGTGTTTAAGATGTTACTGGCCTGGGAATTTTGTTTCTTTTAAGCTCTCCAAAAGCCTTCTGGTGGTACGGTGGTGGAAACTGCTGTCAAGGCTTTATGGCAACCCTGTGGGGTTTTTGAGGCAAGAGACATTCGGAAGTGGTTTTCCATTGCCTGGCTCTGCACCACAGCCCTTGCTCATCTCCCACCCAAATACTAGCCAGGGTTGACCCTGCCGAGCTTCCAAGATCTGACCAGATCAGGCTGGTCTGGGCTATTTAGGTCTGGTGGTATAGTAGTCAAAATGGCTGTGGCAAGGGGCCAACAGAAGGGAAATGGTGCAGGGGAGCCCCCTCTTTTTGAAAATCCCTGCCTTCCTGCCCAGACAGTGTGCTAACCGGCTTAGACTACATTCCTTCTGAAAACACAGTAGTAAATCAGGTAGGGAGAGAGATGGCCTAGGCTAAGGAAAGCAGGTGATTGAATGACAAAGTCCTGTGCAGACTCCCCTAAACAGCACTCCAGGCTGAGGCACAGAAAACCAACCTTGTGGTTTTGACAGATATCGGCTTTGTAAGAGATCAACAGACATCGGAGCACTAAATCTGCTTTTCCCTTTTCCATCCCCTGTACATTTCTCAGCTGTGAACTGGACATTTCAACTGGAGAAGTTCCCCTTTGCAAACCCATTGTCTCCACCCCACCACCCCAAAAACGGACCTCTTCAATTGCTGCAGTCATGCAAAAGTCCTGCCTGTGGGGAAAAAAAGCAACAAAACAACTCGGTAACCAAGAAGGATTGCCGGCGGCCTCCGGGTGGGGCCTGGAGACCTGAAATTACAGTTGATCTCCAGACTACCACAGGGATCAGTCCCCTTGGAGAAAATGGCTGCCTTGGGAGGTGGGTTCCGTAGCGTTACACCCAACAGAAGCGCCTCCCTTCCTTCCTCAAACAACCCCCCCCCCCACTGAGTCCTCAGGCTTCACCCCCAGATCTCCAGGAATTCTCTAACCCAGAATTGGCAACCCTTGCTCTGGAAACTGCATCCTGCTATAGGCTTGCAACAGGCCCAACGCTGTTACAAAAAAAAGATGAAGAACAATTTGCAGATGCAATGAAAGACCTGCTGTAGCACACTTTGTTCTCCAGCGCAAAATCCCAACAACAAAACAAAAAAGCCCCCGCCGTTCATTCCAGACTGGGAGGAAGCATATTTTTGGAGGACCGCCGGCGGCGCTTCTCACAGGAGGAAAGTGGGAGGGGGGGGAAGCACTCAGTCCCCCTTTCAGCTTCCTCTGGTTCCCAGGAAGTGACAATTATTTGCAGCCGGGTCAATAAGAGCCGTCCTTCCCAGCCTTTGCAGCCCCTCTCTAGTCGGGCGGGTATATGGGACTCTGGCTATGGGAAGGTGGCGGCTGGTCTGGCAGCCGTGGCGCTGCAGAAAGCCCCCCGCTTTGTCGGCGACGGTGAGTGGAAAGTTCTCTTTGCAGAGACTGGCGCTTGCAAGGCCGGGGGGGGGGGCTTGGGTGGGTGTGGTGGCGAGTGTTTGTTTTGCATGATCCATTGCAATGTGCGGACGTGCTAAACGTGGGGTATGCAGAGAGATGGGGGGGGGCGCTTCGTGCGCGCGATGATGCGGCGGGGTTTCTGTCGGCAACCTGGAATTACAGACTCATTAATTTGGGAGTGGGAGTGGCCCTGTTGATCTGAAGCAACAGAACAAAGCTTGAAGCCAGCCTTTAAGACTGACAGAGCTTAATTCTGGGTACAAGGTTTCGTGTGAAGAAGTGTGCCTGCACACGAAAGTTTATACCCGGGATTGAACTTTGTTGGCCTTAAAGGTGCCGCTGGATTCAAACCTTGTTGATTTGGGAATAGTTAAAAGCGCCCTCTTTAGTGTGTGAGGCATTTTTCTGAGTAAACAGGAGAAGGATTCGGGCCCCTATCCACGAGAGCCAAAATAGCAGTCTAGGGAGTCGCCACCCTGCATGTAACCATCTGCAGGTTGCAGCCTGCAAGCAGAGCCCAAGAGAATGTTTCTGGCTTCCATACGGCAGCGGACGCCTGGCAGGAAAGGCCGCTACTTTTGCCCGGAAGGAGCAGTTATAAACCTGAAATGAGTTCGCAACTGATGTATTTGAAGCTCTTTAGGAGGCCTTTGTGCAGACTTTGGAGTCTTAATAAAACATTTCTGTTTTGACCCTGGCTTTTTTACCTGAAGGGCTCCATAACTTTTTTTGTTGTCTCTTTTAAATCTGCTTTTATGGCCTGTGTCTAGCTTGTCTAGGACTGTTTTATGACTATTGTCTGAAGCTGCTGAAGATTGTTTTATGTTTTGTTTTTATATAGTGTTAAGGTTTTCGTATACTGTCCCAGTTGTGAACTGCCTCAGGCAGGCTTCTAGAGACATGGCATGTAAACACTGAAAATAAATAAGTGGAGTCTTGAAGATAATATTCAGAAGGCCTTGAATTGAACTGAAAACAATAACAGCAGGGAGCTTTTGGAACAAAATTTGAGTCCAGTGGAACTTTTAAGACCAACAAAGTTTAATTCTGTGTGTAAGCTTTCATTTGCCCAGACACTTCTTCAGATACATCTTGACAATAGCCCTTCCTGGTAACTCACCCACCCCCCACATATGTAAGGCTTGAGAAAGTCTGTTTCAGTGTATCTTCAGTGTGCCTGCACACAAAAGCTTATACCCAAAATAAAACATTGTTGGTCTTAAAGGCGCCACTGAACTCAGACTTTGTTCTGCTGCTTCAGACCAACACGGCTACCCCACCTGGATCTATCTTCATTAGAGAGCTTTTGGGTGATTCCTCACCAGTTCTTAAGTGCTCGAGCCCTGTGCCCATGGTTTTAGCCATAGAAGAAGAGATTGGATTTATACCCCTATCTTCACTTGGAGTCTCAGAGTGGCTTACAGTCTCCTTTCCTTTTCTTTCCCCACAACAGACACCCTCTGGGGTAGGTGGGGCTGAGGGAGCTCTGAGAGAACTGTGACTGACCCAAGGTCACCCAGATGGCTGCATGTGGAGGAGTGGGGAATCGAACCCAGTTCTCCAGATTAGAGTCCGCCACTCTTAACCACTACACCAAACTAGACACAGAGTTTTGATTTTTTTTTAATTCAAAGGGGGGAAAAACTCACAACAGCAACATGAAGGGAAAAGACCCCTTAGTTAACAAAAGACATAGATATTGCATCACAGGGTTCCAAGTCAACTCAGTCTGCTATGCATCTTTCCTATTCCTTAAATCAGTCAATTATGTGAGAGGATAAATCTGCAAACATTTTTGTGCCCATTCATGAACTGTTGTTGCTGTCTGTTTGCCAGTTCCTGTGTCTTGCAAATACAATTTTGGCTGCCGCAAAGAGGTGTAATACAGTAGAGTGCAGGGATTTAGGAACCTGTGGTACATAATTAAGCAACAAGGCCTCAATTGACAGAGATAAATCTAATCCAAAACTGACTTTCATTACATCTGAGCAAGCTTGGCAGTAGTTTTTTACTTGCAGACAAGTCCATCACGTATGATGGAAGTCTGTCTCAGTGATTTACAATATCAATACTTATCCAGTAAATTACGATAAATTTTAGCTAGTTTATGTGATGTAAGATACCACTGATGTAACGTTTTCAAGAAGTTCTCCTTACAGAGAAGATACTGTGTATTTAGAGTCAAATGTCAGTATGCACCTCCAAGTTTCAGTAGAGATAGCCCGACCCAAATCCCTTTCCCATTTATTAAAAAAAAATTGTTTATTTAGTAAAGGTAAAGGTTCCCTTGCTCGAAAGCCAGTCGAATCCGACTCTAGGGTTGCGGTGCTCATCTCCGTTTCAAAGCCGAAGAGCCAGCGTTGTCCAAAGACGTTTCCGTGGTCATGTGGCCAGCATGACTAAACACCAAGGTGCACGGAACGCTGTTACCTTCCCACCGAAGTGGTACCTATTTATCTACTTGCAATTTCTTGCTTTCGAACTGCTAGGTTGGCAGGAGCTGGAACTAGAGACAGGAGCTCACTCTGTCTTGCGGCACCCAGGTCTTGAACTGCTGAACTACTGACCTTCCACAGCCTGCAGTTCAGTGTCTTAACCACTTGAGCCACCACAGCTCCTTTGTTTATTTACCAGTGCAGTATTGCAAAGAACATTTGTGATTTTTGCCAGTAGGTGACCGTGGTCTCCCGTGATGATTTTTTTCTAGTTCTGAATGCTTTCTTAAATTTAAACCCTCATACAATTTTCTTTGCCAATTTTTTTTTAACGTGAAGATGTTCAAATAGGTTTATCTTTTGATTTTTGACTTTTTGATTTCTATGGGTTTGGAAGCTTCTCCCTGAGTTTGTACAGGGAGTAAATAACTCCCCCCTCTTCCCTTAATCAAAGAGTCCATTCCCTCCTCCATGGTAGCCATTTTGTGCTTGAAATGGGGCAGGATGTAGGCCCAGTCACGTTTTGGTAGCACTCGCATCATCCTCTCAAATTCTAAAGTGCCTGGAAGGTCAACAAAAGTTAGGGCTTCTTAACTTCTACAGCAGACCACTGCGGTCATTACTTTGTGACTTATGTCTTGATGACTTCTAGTGGGAAAAAAGGAGCTTCCTTCATTAAAATAATAGGTTTTAGGTATGTTGTGAATGATATGGGGGAAGGAATGTTGGATTTGTGGGGACTGTTTCACACACTTAGTGACAGATTTCCATTCATGTAAGCCAACGTGTATGTATAGTGGGTTCACAGTGTGTGGTTCTCCCCCTCCTGCCGAAATACTAGAACGCAAGGGCATACAATGAAACAAATGGGTAGTAGATTTGGAATTATCAAAAGGAAATACAGCTTTACACAACAAGTTATTAGAATGTGGAATTTGCTGACAGAGGATATAGTGATGGCTACAGGCTTAGGCAGATTTAGAAGGGGATTAGATTCATGGAGGACAGGTCAATCAATGACAGAGTGTTGGACTAGATGGGCCATTGGCCTGATTCAACATTGGCTTCTCTTATGTTCTTATGTACTACTCATGGCGACTAAAGGGAAATGCCACATTCAGAGGCAGTAAACTTCTGAATCCCAGAGCCAGGAAGCAACATCAGGGGCCTCTATACCCTGTTGTTGGCCATCCAGAGGAGCTGGGTGTCTACTATGAGACAGAATGCTTTACTAGATGGACACCTGGTCTGACCCAGCGAGGATCTTCTTATGGTTTGGGGAGGACATCTTCCTAGGGTATTGCTAAAGTACACATGGACTTGGATAGGGGGTGGGAACCCCATGAGAGAGCAGAAAAATGCTTGAGCCACTGAAGGAGGTGTGGGAACAAGGGGAACAAGACAAGGTGCCCACTGGTGTATGCCTCTAAATTCAGCAACCCCCCTTTATTGAAATGAAATGACTTGATTGGGACCGTCATTGTTTCTCAGTCCAGCGTATCTTACAGGTGGTTGTGAAGACAAAACATGTGGGACCAAGTACACTGAACTTCTTGGAAGAAGGGTATCGTGTAAATATGTGGTCACACAGACACAACCAATTGCTAGCCTTCAGGGTGGTTTGATGAGAGAACTCGAGAGAATTTTGTCCTGGGGTACCACAGTGGCTCTTGGCAACCTTTTACAGTTGAGGCAGGTAAAAGCTTTGTCAGGCTGAAATTTACTATTTGTGTGAGCCTATTATCTGCCTTGGGCCTCAGTGAGAAAGGTAGACTATAAGGTAAATAAACATGGCCTCCTTCTCTTTTCCAGGCCCTCCACCCCAGAAATGCATCCACTTACCCCCTCCCTCAACAGCCCTTGCCCCCTCTGGCCCAAACCATGGCTCAATATCTGCGTTCTCTGGAACCCTTGGTGAGCCCCGAGGAACTGGAGCAGTCAAAGCAGCTGGTGGCTGAATTTGGGGCTCCCGGAGGAGAAGGGGACAGACTCCAGGCCCGGCTGCAGCGCCGGGCAGCTCGCATGGAGAATTGGGTAAGGAATCTGGGTGTCTGGAGGAGGGGGGATGAAACGTACAGGCCGTAAAGCTGAAATAGGCAGCTGGTGGCTCAGGGGATGCCTCTCGACCCCTCTGCAGAGCTCTTGATTCCATTTCCCGCAACTTCCTTTTCACACACTGGTAAAGGACTCTCTTTAAATCATGTATATTTAAATGTTGTTCTGACCTGGATGGCCTAGGCTAGCCTGAACTTGGCAGATCTTAGATGCTAAACAGGGTCAGCCCAGGTTAGTACTTGGATGGGAGACCACCAAAGGAGGTCTAGGCTTGCTATGCAGAGGCAGGCAATGGCAAACCACCTCTGAATGTCTTTTGCTTTGAAAACCCTGTTGGGGTCGCCATGAGTCAGATGTGACTTGACTGCATTTTCTACCATGTTTAAGCATTTATCATTTTGTTTTTCTTTAAGTGTGTATGCAGATATAAATATAATTCTTTTAATATGCATTATATAGTACATTACGTTTAGATGGTCTGATACAGTATCTTGCACAGATATTGCCTGTAAAATAAAAGAGAACTGCTTTTCTAAGAAAAGTGAGGTAAAATTGGGATTTTCCGTATTTTTCAGTTGCATCATGATCTTGTCGCTGTTGTCCTTTTCCAGGTTTTGTAATACCAGCTTGCAATGGTAGAATCCCCCTTCTACTGACCTCCTGCGGCTAGTTTGGCTGCTGTTAATAACAATAGTATTTGGTCTGAGGGGTTGTTCTGTGGTCTGAAACTCCTAATAAAATTAGTTTGGATCATTTATTTATTTATTTATTTTGATTTATATCTTGCCTTGCCTGCACAGGCAGGTTCAAGGCGGCATACCATAGTTTAAAATATAATAAAACACAAGTAAATACAATATTATAAAATTTCAAGTTACAAATAAATTACATAAAGTGCAGTAGAATCCAATTGGTGAATTTCTGAAGTGGTCCTATGAAGCTAGGGTGGGGTCCGACGTTACTCTAGATGCCAGTAGCATGGGGGCCATAATAGTCCAGTTGTTAATAGCTCATTCACCAGTGGCAGCTCCTAATTGAAAGCCTGGTGGAAGAGCTCCGTTTTACAGGCCCTGCGGAACTGTAACAGGTCCCACAGTGCCCTGATGTCTTCCAGGAGCTCGTTCCCCAAGTGTGGAGCCGCCACTGAGAAGGCCCTTTCCTGGTGACGGCCAATCTGGCGTCTTTTGGGCCAGGGAGAGTCAGGCAATTTTGCGACCCTGACCTCAGTGCTCTCTGGGGGATATATGGGGGATTGTATGGGAATGGAGTAACCTGTTAGTTTAGGGGCAGAATATTTGACTAGTGTCCAAAAGTGTTGCATCTTGACACGTTTCTACCAGATGTGGAAACAGGAATCATATGCCATGTTTTAAAGGTCTCAGATACACTGGGGAAGGGTCAGAGAGGATTGCTGATGGAGGTATTGTATCCCTTCTTCCTCTTTCTATGAGTTGCCTAATTTTTTTTCCATCCCAGATCACGGATTGGTGGGTCCAATCGGCCTACCTGGAAAGCCGACTCCCCCTGGCTGTTCACTCCAGCCCAGCTGTGGTGCTGCCCAAGCAGGATTTTAATGACTGGAAAGGCCAGCTGAGGTAAGAAGGAACAGGGACAGAGACAAACTTGAGAAAGGCCTTAGGTTGTGGAGTTGGTGACTTCAGGGGGAGGCAGAACTGGGAGGACTGCATTCGTATAAGGCACATGTGGCTCCTGCCCCCCCCCCCCCGGATTACAGAGTATCTCGTTCTTTGTTCCCTTGTGTAAAGAGCAGAGACTGCCCTTTTCTGAGGAGCATCACCTTTTTTTAGGACGGGGTCCTTAGTCTTGTTGAGCCTATGGGCACATTTGGAGTTTTGAGAACAGGGAGTGGGCCCAGTCACAAGATGGCTGCTGTAAGGTGCTGGGGCCAATCCACAAAATCTTGAGAAGTTTCTGTTTGTTTATTTTCTTCATTTTTACCCTGCCTATCTCCCCAATGTTTATATTGTGGTATACACCACTCAAAAGTGGTATATATCATTTTCCAGTTTTACACTTTATCCTTACAATAACCCTGTGAGGTAAGTTAGGCTGTGTGTGGTTGACTGGCCCAGCGTCACCCAGCAGGCTTCTGTGGCAGAGCAGGGGTTCAAACCTGGGTCTCCCAGATTTCTAGCTGTCGGGTCAACAGACAGAGAGGCTAGTGTTAGGTAGTATAGGTTCCTCCGTTCTGGGAGACAGAAGCCAGAGGACACCCTGGTGCCTGGAAACAAGACCAGAGCAGGGGCTGCTGGTCAGATGTCTCAGGAGAAAGCAGACGGAGAGATGGCAACTCCAAGTGTAGAGGTCTTGTGTCTTCAGCTGCAAATTAAGCAGATGGAACTTGAGGAGAAGGCAGCCCAGAGAGAGCCGGAAAAAGAGAAAATGCTGAAGGAAGAGAGAGAGAGAAGGAAGAGAGAGAGAGGGCAGCCCAGAGAGAGCTGGAAAGAGAAAATGCTGAAAGAAGAGAGAGAGAGAGAGAGAGAGAGAGAGAGAGGAAGAGAGAGAAAGAGAGAAGGAAGAGAGAGAGAGATGGAAGAGAGAGAGAGGGCAGCCAAGAAAAAGCTGGAGCTAGAGAGAATGAGGATGGCAAACGATCTTGAAATGGCAAAGCTGAGAAAAGGCCCATCTTCACTTCCTCCAGATGCTGACATACCAGGGGGTAGAAGGAAGTATCCTCTGTACAAGGAAGGCTGGAATGGGTTGTGGAAGGTAGCTGTGCACGATTATACCCCAGTTGCTGTGTTTGTGGGGGAAGATTTAGCGGTGCACATGACCACTGAACCCAAAGTCCATGAACCTGGACTGGCAGAAAAGGAGGCCAAGACAGAGGACAATGTCTTCCTGCAGTCCTTAAAGGACTTTGAAGATGTTCCTGTGCAACCCAGCTGGCAAACCGATGTCTACCTGCAGTTCTTAAAGGACTTTGAAGATGTTCCTGTGCAACCCAGCCAGCAAACTGATGTCTACTTGCAGTTCTTAAAGGACTTTGAAGATGCTTCTGAGGAACCCAGTCGGCAAACTGATGTCTACATAGAGGTGTCAACCCGTCATCAGTCTAAGAAGCAGCCGCAAGGTGAGCACACGCCAGCAACTTCTCCAGACCCTGTTGCAGAGCCGATGGTGGTAGAGCCGACAGTGGCAGAGTCTCCTCCAGTGACTCCGACTGCATTTCAGAAGGATCAAGAGGAAGCAGCCAGCCTGGAAGAAGTTGGTGTCAACTTTGATTCCATTTTTCCATCTGGTTTGGGTGACTCTCCACACAACTGTGCTGCTCAAACCAGTAAACAACAGCATCAGCAACCATCCCTGGAACTTGACACTACTGGGAAAACTGAAGATAATGGCATTTCCAAAGCCCTTGGAAAGTAGTTCCACAGCTGGAGCAGACAAGCCAAGAGATGTGAAGCAGCCTAAAGAAGAGGAAGCAAAGAACAGTAGCCTGACTTTGGTAAATGACCCTCAGGATGGAAGGAAAGAGAGCCAGTTGTTCTTCAAGACTGAGTTTGCAGTGCCAGTACAAAATTCCATTAATGGTAACCACAAAAGTCAACCTGACACCAGCAGGAGAAGAGAATTTGATGATGAATCTCTGGAGAGCTTTAGTAGCATGCCAGATCCAGTGGATCCTACTACTGTGACATCAACCTTCAAACCAGAAACTGGCCGTGATCTTTCCATGTTTGAAGCTTTGAGAAACACCATTTATTCTGAAGTAGCTACACTGATGTCTCAAAATGAATCTCGCCTTCATTTTCTAATGGAGCTTTTTCAGGAACTTCATATGCTAAATCCAGACTATTTGAGGAACTTCCTGTTTTCGGCACAGCGATGGTGGTAGCTCTCCCCAATACTTGGGGGAGCAATTCGCACACCAGTGGCACGGAGGGAAGCCACCAACGTGGTTTCCCCACGGTGTCCTAGGGATAGGCTCCAGGCCATAGGGCTTCTTGAGGAGTAGCCTCTTCGACGGTGTAATGCTGGAGAATTGAGGTGCCCTCCGCCCTGACGGTCCTGCCGCTGTGTGGCCTTTGGGCACAAGCTGGGCTGACAAGAACAAGCACTGGAGATCAAGCGGAATTGAGAGGGTGTAAACGTGGTCGAATGGGATCAACAGTGAATGTGAGTCAGATGTAAAATAAGCAGAAACTCCCCTACCCCCTCCTATCTTCAAGGCGAGAGAGAGAAGGAACGCCTCCGACTTGTGCGAACAGATAAGTGGAAAAAAGGGGGGGATGGGGAAAAATAAGCGATTGGCTTGTTTTGAGAGACTTACCAGAGCAGATTTAGTCCAGAAGCGATTTTCTGAGGTGGTAAAATAGTGGGTGGCTTAAGTAAATAATACGCCATGTTGGTGGGCGCGGGGAAAAAAGGAACAAAAGCGAAACCAGCGGGTGGCCAGAGTCCAGGGCCGGAAGAGGGAGTGGATGTCATGAAACTCCTAGCAGATACCATCAAGCCCATGATGGAACAACTCTCTGGTATTAACCAGCAGTTAGTCACACTAAATCAAAACTTTGCATCACAGCAACTCCAGTTGGCAGAAACAGCCAAAAAGATGGAGCAAACGGTGGAAGTTGTGAAAGAGATATATGCCACAAATAAGAATATGAAGAAAAAGATGGGAGAGTTAGTGAATAAGCAGAACTACCAGGAAACTCGTTTGCTGCAATTACAAATGGAAAAAGCTAACATGGTCCTTAGATTCCAGGGAGTTCCTGAATCAGCTAAAGAGGACCTGAAGAAAATACTCAGTGAAATTATCGCACCAGCAACAGGCTTGAAAGCGGAAGAAATTACACATGATATGGAAACAGCATATAGGATGTATTCTAATTACACCAAAAAAAAAATAGCCTGCCTGAGGAAATAATGGTCAGATTCTCAAGAAGACAGACCAGAGATGCAATCTTAAAAGCAACATCAGCAACTCCACTGAAACTGGGAAATACAACTATCAAGACCTTAAAAGACATTCCATTTGAAATTTGTCAAAAAAGAAAGAACTATAAGGACTTAATTCTTTTTCTCCAAACCAATCAAATTCCATACAGGTGGGCGGTGCCAGAAGGTGTAATCTTTAAAATCAACGACAAGAGAGAAGATTGACTCCATTTTTAAAGCCAAATAATTTTTAAAACGCCATCTGGGATCTAAAGAAGGAGAAACCAGGTCAAGTGGCTTCACCCCCTCGGAGACGGATGAAGACCTGGCTGCAGAAGAGGGAGCTGCTGCCATCAAATCATCTTATGACTTTAGAGATAGAAATCGTAGATAAAGGCAGAAGGACTCTGGAAATTGCCTTTATGAAGCGAGCTGGAGGGGGTGCTCTGGAATCTCCTCATAACAAGTAACAAATTAACAACTTAGCTGAGATAGACAGGAACTTACACTAATATACTAACATTTAGCTTAACACAGATATGGTCTCCTTCTCTTGGGGTTTTAGTATAGTGTGGGTTTACTTTCCTTTATCCCTAGATGTAGTTCCCGTTCCCTTTTTTTCTTTGTAGTTTTAGTAGTATATACAAAAAATCAATAAAAAATCCCGTTCGGGGGGCCAAAAAAATAAAATAAAAATCCAGACTATTTGAGACAAAGAGCACTGAAGGCGTTACCAGATAGGGTAGCCAGGCGTACAGCTGAAGGCAGCACAAAAGTAGAATTTCCACAACATCTGAACTCAATGGCGTGGTTAAGATCCAATTCAGAACTTACTCCCAGCAAAAGCCTTGCTACTATTGATGGTGAGACATTAGAGAAGAGTTTTGACCCAGGAGGACCTGTAGTGCATTAACCTGATGTTGTATTCTCATTAATGTTGATCCTAATGTTGTTTTACAGTTTTATTGTCTGTATTTGTATATGTTTAGGTGCAAATGGCAGAGCCAGCACAGATCACTGTTATGCAGCCCTCATCATTGGGGTTCCTGATGGCTGGACCCCATGATTTGGTCTGGTGTGGGGGGGTGTCATGATCTGTGCAAGACAGAGGCAGGGCCTACAGGCCTAAGCTCTAGGGAGGGGCCTGTCTGGGAGTAGAAAGCAGACAGCCTACAATCCCCACAATGCTTGGGGACAGTTTTTAGCCAATCAGAATACAGGGATTCTGTGCAGAGATTGTTACATACTTGGTGAGGAATTTTCTGACTTAAGCAGTTAGCTGTAGAAAATGGTGTTCTTTTGTCTCTCATCTGCAGTCTGGTCTCACGGAGGGGACGGGCTACTCTGGTGAGAGAAAGATCCCTCACTTCTTTCGTCTCTCTCTGCGGCCTGGTCTTACTGAGGGGACAGGCTGGTCTGGGGGAGAGAAAGCTTCCTCACTGAAGAGAGGGAGGACAGGTAGTGTAGCCTGGCATGCTTGTAGGGCTTGAGTATTAACAGTTAAGGAGTAATAGGTAGCTGCATTAGCTTTGTGTTTATTTTTGCCTTTCAACACTGTTAAATCTTTTAAAAGCACCTTGCTGTATTTCCATGCCCCATTAGTGTTAATAAACCATTTGTTTTAAGTGTTCTCTGCCTGGTCATCACGCCTGTGTTTTCTCGGCTGTAAAAAGGACATTTTGGTTGGGCTTGAGAGGGGTACCCTGGGCCTTCTCAAGGGACCATAAGTCCAGGGTGGTGGTGGCGGAAGGCGGTGACCCGCTGGGGTCATGACAGTGTCCAATCTGTCTAACTTGGTATCATGGATTTTAGCAGAAAAATGCCTGTTTTAGCTTTTTTATCACCTTGAGATATTTGAACTGGGGATGCCAGAGATTGAACATGGAACCCTCTGAAGGTAAAACAAGATGCAGTATCATGAGCCACAGCCCCTTCCCATCAATGAATTTGTTCCTTTTCTTCCCCTAAGGAGATTGAAAGTGACTGTGGTGGAGGATATAATCAATGAAGGCTTCTATTGAGGGGGCCTGATCTCCGATAATCCAGAATTCATGATTGTGGCTGGTTGGGTTTCTTAGATGCTTCCTGCCTTTTCAAAAAAACAGTCTCAAACTCCAGCTGCCAGTTCTGTGGGGATTTCTGTGTCATTTCTGTTCCTCTCCGCTTTTGTGCTAAGGAGAAGGTTATGAGGGGAAAACGAGGAGGGAGGAGAACCACATATGCTGCCCTGAGGCCCTCAGATGAAGGAAAGGTCATAAATAAAAATTAAATGCTAAGCACTTATCCATCTTAAAGGCATTTGGAGCATTCAAATTGCTTCAGATAAATTTACCTCCTTGTAAGCCTTGCAAGTAGGTCACAATTATTATCCCTATATTGCTAATGGACGTTTAATGAATGTTATACTTGAAGTGATATTAGAACCTGAAACTTGTTGAATCATGCTTTATTAACTGTTGGTAGTGGCTGTTCTATACTCTGTTGGGTAAAGGAGGAGACTAATATCTTTGGAAAGGATGCTTTGCTTCACCCTGAGCAGGACATCAGTAATTTGCATTGTATATACTTTATAGCACTTCCCTTTCAAACATCTCATTAGAAGCTGCAGAAAGCAGGGCTGTTCATATTTTATGTGTCAATATTCTGTGGTAACATAGGAAAAGTACTTAAAGAATTCTGTTTCTGGAAGTCTTCTTGCTTTCTTTTTAAAGCAAGCTTCTAGTCCTCATGGCAGTGCCTGCTATGAAAAGCCAAAGAATTGGTGGAGTGAGATTTCCCAGTAGATGGGTTAGGTCTTTGGTGTTTTTTGTCCTCCTTGCCTTTTCCCCTGTCTAACAAAACCAGGATAAATTATTCTAAAAGTAATAAGCAATATATTAATGTAAAATAAAGAATTATGCAAATATGCTTGACTGGCATAATTTATTCAGGTTTGCAACCAAGAAATCAGAAGGTGACGCAGACTGGGAAGGGCAGCTATGAGGGAGCTAGAAAAGATCCTTAAGTGTAAGGATGTGTCACTGGTGATCAAGATAATTCATACCATAGCATTCCCCATTACTTATGTATGGCTGTGAAAGTTGGACAGTGAAGAAAGCTGACAGGAAGAAGGTTGATTCATTTGAAATGTAGTGTTGGAGGAGTGTTATGGAAATTCTGGACCACCAAAAAGATGAATACATGAGTCCTAGACCAAATCAAACCTGAACTCTCCCTGGAAGCCCAAATTACTAAACCAATGCTATGATACTTTGGTCACATTATGAGGACTGGAGTCACTGGAACAGACAGGAAAAGACAGCCATGCTAGAAAAAGTTGAAAGTAGCAGGGAAACATGAGATTGATTGACTCTGTCAAGGAAACCGGGGCTTTTGGCTTGCAAGACCTGAGCAAGGCTGTTAATGATAGAATGTTTCAGAGGTCATTAATTCATAGGGTTGTCATAAGGCAGAAGCTCCTTGATGATGCTTCACACACACACATGTGGTGATTGCGGGAATGAGTATTTCTTGATACAGAATTTGCATTGCATGATATTTTAACATTTTCAGTTTTTAAGAGTCATGAGATCAGCTGTATGAGATACTGCTAGGTCTTGGATCTTATGTGCCAACCTGCCAGTTGTGAATGCATCGTTGAATTGGAAAGGGTTACAATACATCTGGTCCGCCTTTCCTTTCAATGCAGGAAACCCAAAGCTAGATTGTCACTGGTAGGTGACTGTTGAGCCTCTGCTTGAAGACTTCTAGTGAGGAAGAGCCCACTGTCCCCCTATGTAACTGGTTCCATTTGTCAAACTGCTCTTACAGTTGGGGAAACATCTTCTAGTGGTCAACTAAACTCTACCTTCTTGTAACTTAAGCCCGTTAGATCTAGCCTCACCCTCTAGAACAGCAGAGGACTAGTCGTTGCCCTTCTCTACATGATGGGTATGTGATCAGAGCGATTGCATCTCACATCAGTCCTTTTTTCTCCAGGCCAAACCTATCCAGTTCCTCCCATCTGCCTTTAGTTGGACCTGTGTTCCAGTCCCATAGCCATTTTTGCTCCATCCACTTGAACCTATTCCAGTGTTACACCTAGCGTCAAGCCCAGTAGCACCGTGGGAACCAACCAGATTTTCGAGGTGTAAGCTTTTGAGAGTCAAAGGAAGAAAGGGAGCTTTTACTCTCGAAAGTTCATACCCCGAGAGTCTTGTTGGTCTCTTAAGGGGCTACTGGATTTGAATGTAGTTGTTCTCCTGCAGGCCAACAAGGCTACCCCTGTAAAACATTCTGTTGTTGTCATTATCTTCTTAGAGAGGCACCCAGACCTCAGTGCCATACCGCTCCAGATGAGAGCTGACCAACACAGAATATTGTAGAACTGCTACTCCTTGAGTCTCAGAGGCTGCACATCTTTTAATGTCGCCTAAAAATTATTTAAACAGTTACACCCTCTTTCTTCCCCAATGAGGACCCAAAGTGACTCACAATTTCCTTTCATCCATTTTTTCCCCCAGCACCCACCCTGTAAGGTTGGTTAGGCTGGGAAAGAGTGGCTGGATGTTGTATTACATCTTAGCTGTGGACTTCCCAGATTTCACCAAGGCATGGGCAAATCTGTGTGCCAAAGAGAAGGCTTTGCCAAAGCCACAGGAGTGATGTTCACTGTGAGGAGGAGAGGGTTAAAGAGCCCTTTGCCTGCATGGGTGAAAGTAGTTGTGGGAAATGATCCTTGACCTCAAGAACCCTGCAGAGCCACCAGTTGCCAATTTCAGCTTTAGGGTTTGTACTCTTTATCCTCTTCCCACAGAGTCCCAGGTTATCTTGCACTAACTTCCTTTGTAACTGTATCGCAATTGCCGACTTACATTCAGCTTACAATTGCCTTTAACCCCCAAGATCCTTTTCACATGTACTGCTACTGCCAAGCCAAGAATTCCCCATCTGTCCATTGGATTCTTTTTGTCTAAATACAAAACTTTCCATTTCATAGAATCATAGAGTTAGAAGGAACCTCCAGGGTCATTTAGTCCAACCCCCTGCACGATGCAGGGAATTCACAAATACCTTTCCCCCCCACATCCCCAGTGGCCGCTGTTCCATGCCCAGAAGATGACAAAAAACCTCCAGGATCTCCAGCCAAACTGGCTTGGAGAAAAATTGCTTCCTGACCCCTAAGTGGTGATCAGCATTTCCCTGGGCATGTAAAGAAAGGGCCATGTTGGACTTCATGTTGTCAGTCTCAACTCAGCAGCCTTGGAAAGCGTCCAACACTTCCCTCAAGTACTGCTGGCTGAGTAATGATGTTTAGAGAGAAATTAATCCAAATATGTAACTAGTTAAGCATGACATACAATGAAACATAATTGTAGTTTCTGTGGGTGGAAAATAATTAGAATAGCTAACAAACCTGTTAGTGTCTGTAGATCAAAGAAGACAAACCAGTATTCTTAACTAGACTTCTTAGTAAGAAGGAAGTGTGTTGGGGGTATAGCTCAGCGGTAGAGCATTTGACTGCAGATCAAGAGGTCCCTGGTTCAAGTCCGGGTGCCCCCTCTTTTTAATAGGCAAAGCATATTTATTAAGCCCTCCCTGTTCCAAAAGAGTCATTAGTGGTTAAATATTTTTAAAAGTATTTTACCAGAGATATATGAAAGTGGATGGTGAGATAGATCCTGAATCATTGACTAGGGTTCTTTGTGACAGACATTTATAATTGGTGGGAGGGGTATAGCTTGGTTGGCAGAACATTTGATTGCAAACCAAGGGGTTCTTGCTTCAGTTTGCACATGGAAGATAAAACAGCAACAATTGAAAACCCTTTCAGATTGACAAGGTGCATTCTCAATAACCTGCACCAGCAAGCAGCCTTGCTGCTATGTTATGTGCTAGCTGAAGCAGTCAGTCTTCAAGGACCAGCCCTATGTGGAGGACACTGTAGTAGTCCAACATGGAGAACCATGGCTAGATCATGCCTCTGAAAGAAGGGTAGCAGCTGGTGGAACATGTGAAGTTGGAAAGACTGTTATTGGTGGAGAAGCTTCTTGCTTACTGGTACTAATATTCCCTTAGTGTGTGTAAGCAAGTTTTGGGTATGCTTTTGGTATGCATGGGGATAAAAGTGAGGCCCAGAATCTTTGCTGCGTCTTTAACTGTCCAGCCTGGAATATATCCTCGAACTCTTTCTAAAGCATAGATATCCAGTGAGGTTATTCCTCAGGAGATATTCATATGGAAAGGGTTACTGTAAAAGTAGGAAAGCTATCATGCTTCAAGGCATGGCAAGGAACTATGTGGCCAAACCAGTGTGTATAATTAGACTTCATGGTGAGTTCAGTCTGTGTGCTGGGGGTATAGCTCAGCGGTAGAGCATTTGACTGCAGATCAAGAGGTCCCTGGTTCAAGTCCGGGTGCCCCCTCTTTTTTAAAAGGATGATGGATTTATTAAGCCCTCTCTGCTCCAAAATATTCATGGTGGGTAAGATTTTTACCAGAGGTACATGAGAGTGAATGGCGAGACAAATTCTTTATCACAAAGTAATAGTGTTTGTGACAAATAACTAATTTGGAGGTAAAATAAAAAAACAACATTGTTAATGAGCATGTTTTCTCCGAATCCTGAGCTCAGGAGTTCATTAGTTGTGGCTGCCAATCATAAGAAGGGCAAGATCCTGATTTGTGAAATCCCACTGAGACGCTCCTAGAACCTCCAAGCATCAATCCAAAGCCTTTTATTGGCATATTTATAAAGATACAGTAGTCTAAATACAAAATCAAGGAGAGTAAAATTGAAATTGCAGAGTAACATCACAGAGTAACATCATAATAAGAGTAGCATCATAATAAAACCTAGTTCATAATATCACTTATCAGGCCATAAAACCATGGCACTGCAAAGAAACTGTGCTACTATTTCAGTTATTTCTGTATCTGGATTATCAAGCAAGAAAAGGAGCTTAAAATCATCAGGGGTCTCTAAAAATTGGCCTAAAATGGGATACAGAAGATCCCGATGGGATGCCAAATAGAGAGGGCACTGGAGGAGGATGTGGGTGACAGTTTCAACACAGTCCTTCATACAAGGACAACACCTGCTCGGATAGGGAATCCCTTGGAATCTGCCAGATAAAATAGCTGAAGGAAGAACATTAAATCTAGCCAAGGATATGGCTCTACGCAAATTTGGAGCTATGAGTTGATAGAGGTACACTGCTGGAAGGTTTGCATTAGGAACAATCCCCAAATTTAAGGGAGAATAGGTTCTGTTAGCCAGGCTATAAAGAATTTGTAGTTCTGATCCCAATAAATTAGATTTTATTTTTATAAAGGCCTCAGACTCAGAAAATATTTATAAGGATTCTAGGGATAAATTCATGGAACTTATTTTGGCTTCGATGTAAGATAGCCAGCTGGAATTAACAGATTCAGAAAGTAGTTGGTACATATAACTGAAGGGGTCAGAGTTGAAATGGAGTCATAGCCAAAATTTAATAGTGTGGATCCATGCCTTAGTAGCCAGCAAATTCTGACCGCACTCCAAACATAAAGCGGCATATGGAACACACATAGTTGCCCCCATGATCTTTCGCAGAAAGGTAGAGTGGGTACGTTCAACTGAAATGTCCAGTGGGTCAATCCAGAGAGGTACCCCATACAGTAATTGAGCTCCTGTTTTAGCATTGAAAGCTTTAAGTGCAGCTGACACATACTGGTTACCTCGAACAGAAAAATAAAAGCGAGAAATTGCTGCAGCACTAACTTTGGCTACATTAATAGCCATTTTGCGATGGTAGGTCCAAGTAGCATTAGATTGGAAATAAATGCCTAGCTATTTGAAATGCTTAACCTGTTCAAGTTTGTTGCCATTAATAATCCACTTATAAGATTTTCGGGATTAGGGAACGACTAATACCTTGGATTTTTCATAATTCAACTCCAATCTCTTAATCACACATATTCATGGCAATGGTTCAATAAATGGTTTAATTCAACACGAGAAGTAGACAAAAGAACTATGTCATCTGCATATAATAACAAGGGAATAAGAGGAGATCCAAGTCTAGAGCTGTGGCCATCAATTAATGACAAAAAGGGGGCAAGGTCGTTTAAAAAAGGGTTAAACAGATGAGGGGCTAAAATGCACCCCTGCTTTACCCCTTTCCTAGTACAGATTTTGGGGGAAAGTCTCCCAGATGAAGAACACCTGACCTGACAGGACGTGGAGGTGTGAAGTCTTTTGATAAGAATTAATAACCTCTTATCCAAAGACATCCCCTTGAGCTTTACCCATAGAAGTTCCCTTGAAACAGAATCAAAAGCCCCTTTAAGGTCCAAAAAGGCAATATATAGTTGAGGCCTTTTCCTTCTTACGTACTTATTGATCAAATGAGCAAAGACTAAACAGTGGTCCAGAGCTGATTTCCCCTGGCAGAAACCCACCTGTTCTGGTCCTAAAATTTTACTAAATAACATCCAGGTGCTGAGTTTAATTTGCAAAAATTTAGCATAAAGTTTCCCAATGACAGACAAAAGACTAATTGGTCTAAAATTAGAGGGATTAAAATGACAACCCTTTTTGTAAATGGGAACAATTATTGCATTGGTCCAAGCTGCTGGCATTTGGCCAGTCTTATTTACCATGGTGAAAAGAGCAGCTAGCAGGGAGGCCCACCACTCTGGGTCAGCTTTCAAAACCTCAGGGATTATCACATCTGGGCCTGGAGCTTTGCCTAATTTCAACTGATCTATAAGAGTTGTTATTTCCTCCAGGATAACAGGAGGCCACTACAGGAGACCGTCCAGGGGAGAATGAACCAGTTGCATTCCATTAAAAGAATCCTCATAAAATAAATCAGAAAAAGATTGGAACCATGTATCAGGTGTGATAGCTGATATAAAGGGTGTCTCAGAACAAGTAGCACCATTAATTATGGCCCAAAACTGCTCGGTATCTTTCTGGGTAATAGCACCCAGAAGTTGTTCCCACTGTTTATTGATAAAAGTCAACCTTTTAGTCTTTATAAGATGATGTAAATATTTTTTAAGTATCTGGTACTCCGCTGGTAAGCAGGTAGCTGCGAAATTTACAGTAAATGTAACGTAAATGGGCTTTTATATTCCTACATTCTTGATCAAACCATGAAGCAGTTTGTGATTTTACTATTTGTTTGGATGTAACCCTTCTAGGTTCCTGTTTTAGGGATACGGTAATAAAATTAAATAAATTTCCATAGATTTCTATTGCCTCTAAGGGATTGGAAGAATTAATTAGTGCAGATTTAAGATCTACACCAGTGTTCGATTTCAATAATTTTGGAATCTTTAGGCCTAAGTCTGGAGATCGGGAGATCTTTGGCAGAAATTCCACATCCTGAGACACAGCAGACGTGGAATTCCCATTGATATCAAAAACACATATCAAGGATAAATGATCACTAAATGTCTGATCTCCAACTATAAAGTCAGAAACATAAGGCATAAAGAAGGGGGAAATTAAGATGTAGTCGATAACAGTACATCCCCTGATGGAGATGTATGTATACTCATGCGATTTGTCAAAATTTGTCAGACTGTTCAGCCAGATTTTATAAAATTGGGTGCAAAGCTGTACTAACTTCATACCTGCAGGGTTTGACAAATTATCCCTAGAACATCTCATAGGAGTAGATAGAAGCAATAAGTCATCCTGATTGAATCCAAAATTGCTGACAAGAGACAAGATATCGTTACCAACTCTGGCATTAAAATCTCCAGCTAAGATTATTTCTACATTGGGAAATTTTTGTTCTAGCTGTCCAAGGTATGCAACCAAACTACTCCAATAGGTAGACATGGTAGATCTGTCAGAGGAGGGTGGAATATAGATGTTCAATATTATTAAGGAAGGATTTCCACAATTAATCAAGGTGGCTTGAGCAATAGGAGGGCAATCTTGAAGGCTAGTAATTTTTAAATTAAGATTACAAAAAACAAGGGTGGCTAACTGCTAACCTTCACTGCTGGCCCTGGATGCTGGAAGGGAGTAGGATTTAAATCTTTCAAGGAATAAAGGAGTTAGGGCCCAAGTCTCTTGTAGGAGAACAATATCAAAGGATCTAAGATAATCTATGTAATCATGATCTTTGGCCTTGTTCCTCCACCCTGCTATATTCCAGGATACAAATTTAACTGTCATGGGTGGAGTACTATCCGGAAGTCAGTCCATCTCAACAAGTTGATCTAAAGAATTATTCTCATCAAGATTGACACACCCGTTGCGAATAGTACCAACATACCGAGAAGGGTCCTTTTTGCCTGAGAGCTTAAAACTGGAATCCCCCCCTCCCTTAGAGCAGATGAAGAAATAGGACCAAGGGGCTCAGGTTGATGGACGACTGCTTGGATTTGGATCTCAGTACGCTCAACATTGATTGATGAAGCTTCTACCCCTGTCATTGGACTAATAGAGGGACTGGGCTTATCCATCATATTTTTAAAGAAATTAGTTCTTACAACTTCCAGCCTATCTGTAACCAACTTTTGCTCAGCCAGTGGCAAAGCCTTAAAGGACTCCAAAACTTCCTCTTCCAATAACTTATTATCCAGAAGACAGGAGCTGGAAATAGAATCATTCCCTGTTCTTGGGACTTGTAGTGCATTAAGAGCACTTGAATCAACCATCTCTGGATTGTTGTTAAACACAGCAGGTGAAGTTACATTACCCCTTGCTCTCTCAGAGAAGGAAATCATAGGCAGCAGAGGAGTTAAAAACATGTCCTTAAAAATGTGAATAGGGAAGATTCCTTTAGAGTTTAGCAGAGCTTTCTGATGAAAAAGCAGCCTGGGGATGCTGGGGCTGGGGAAGGAAAGTAGAACCCTCTGAGCTTGAGTGATGTCATTAAGGGGCTCCATTGTTTTATATCCACGTGTCCAGTCCGCTTCCCAAATAGTTCCACTAGATGTTTCTTAACAAGTGAAACAGTTCTCCAGGAGGGTACAAATCCTTTAAACTTGCAGATTTGTAAATAGATCTTATGTGGCTGCCAGACCAAGTTGGGAGGGAGCCATTTTCTCCCTCTCCTGTTGCTGCGGAGGGAGCTTAGCCAACCCTTCCCTCATAGAAAAACGGCTGGTGCTTATCACGGTTAGCAACAGCTGGGTTCTTATCACGGCCAGAGGCAGCTTGAGTATTATTAATGTCACATGCTCCATTTAGTAACTTATCCAACTTGGAGTGCAGCAAACGAAGCTCTTCAAAAATAACCTCTACTGTCCTTGCAGTAAGCAAAAGAAGGTTATCTGAGACCTCATTCAATGTTTCCATACTGTCCCCACTCATTGTTAGAGGAGGGATTTCATCTCCCTCGGACAGTATTCTTACAGGTGGGCTCTGTGGAGAAAGTTTATTAGATCATCTGCAATCTCCGCCAAAGGAGCAAAGTGATTAAAAGTTGCAATTGGGGAAAATGCATCACGAGAGGACGAAAAATAGTCTCCAGTCTTAGCTTGCTTAGTGGCCGGTGGAGAATCAGCCTCCGTCTCTTTCCCCCGCTTTTGGAGCTTCATTTCCAGTTGGCTCAAGGTAAGTTTGTTGCTATATTGTCATATAAGCCAGATAGCAGAAGGCCTGAAGACTGCAATAAGAACTCACGGTTCATAAAATATGCTGTAGTGGTTGCACTCAAGAACAGAAACAGCTGGCACACAGAAAGGAATGAAGGCTCTCAAAGGAAAACTTCCCAAGGCTAGAACTCCTCCATGCGTCCTTATCACAACAATACTAAAAAAATAGAAACTTAAAACAAGCTGCAGCGAGCCACTGTTTAAAAAAGCAATTATGCTGCGTAAAACCCGAGCAATAAATTAAGATAAAATAGTAAAAATTAGCAGATAACTTGCATAGTGTTAGAAGTCAGAGCAGCTGCCTCGGTGCCCATAGCTCATTTGAGTTTGAGGGCCCCCCCCCTTCTTTCTGCATTACTTCCCTAGTCAACAGAAAATGGTTTCCCCAAATGCACAGTCTGGGGGACCCTGTTTGGTGCCTGGGTGATCAGCTCACATCCGATCAGCCAGAACCTCCAAGCCCTTTGCAGCAGCTTCAGTATGAGTGGAAGCATGAAGGTTCATCTCTCTCAGGCTTGAAAGAAAGAAAACATTTCCCCCTTTTCCAAGGCTTTCTGAAATCATATTGAAAGCCTGGAGACCCATGGTTCTTGTGCAGGCTTGGGGCAAGGTTACTGCAAGTCCTATTATTCTTTAAAATCTGCCTCCATTCCTGAGGACTAGAAGGTAGCTAATGTCACTCCCATCTTTAAAAAGGGCTCCAGGGGAGATCCAGGAAATTACAGGCCAGTCAGTCTGATGTCGATACCGGGCAAGTTGGTGGAAACTGTTATTAAGGAGAGAATTAGTAGGCACATTGATGAACAAAAACTATTGAGGCAGACTCAGCATGGGTTCTGCAAGGGAAGATCTTGTCTTACTAACCTGTTAGTGTTTTTTGAGGGAGTGAACAAACACGTGGACAAGGGGGACCCAATAGATATTATTTACCTTGACTTCCGGAAAGCTTTTGATACAGTTCCTCATAAAAGGCTCCTAAGTAAGCTCAATAGTCATGGGATAAAAGGACAAGTCCTCTTATGGATCAAAAACTGGCTTATAAATAGAAAACAGAGAGTGAGTATAAATGGGAAACTTTCTCAGTGGAGGGTGGTAAGCAGTGGGGTACCACAGGGATCAGTACTCAGTCCAATGTTTTTAACTTGTTTATTAATGATTTGGAATTGGGATTAAGCAGTGAAGTGGCTAAATTTGCAGATGACACGAAGTTGTTCCAGGTGGTGAAAACCAGGGAGGAGTGTGAGGCACTCCAAAGGGATCTGTCGAGGATGGGTGAGTGGGCGTCAACGTGGCAAATGGGGTTCAATGTGGCCAAGTGCAAAGTGATGCACATTGGAGCCAAAAATCCTAAATATAAATACACGTTGATGGGGTCTGAACTGGCAGAGACGGACCAAGAGAGAGATCTTGGAGTCGTAGTAGATAACTCAATGAAAATGTCTAGACAGTGTGTAGCTGCAATAAAGAAGGCCAATGCTATGCTGGGGATTATTAGGAAGGGAACTGAAAACAAATCAGCCAGTATCATCATGCCCCTGTATAAATCATTGGTGCGACCTCATTTGGAATACTGTGTACAGTTCTGGTCACCACATGTCAAAAAGGATATTATAGCATTGGAAAAAGTGCAGAGAAGGGCAACTAGAATGATAAAAGGGTTGGAACACCTTCCCTATGAAGAAAGGTTAAAATGCTTGGGGCTCTTTAGCTTGGAGAAACGACGGCTGAGGGGTGACATGATTGAGGTTTATAAGATTATGAATGGGATTGAGCAGGTTGAGAAAGAAGTACTTTTCTCCCTTTCTCACAATACAAGAACTCGTGGGCACTCCATGAAATTGCTGAGCAGTCGGGTTAGAACAGATAAAAGGAAATACTTCTTCACCCAAAGAGTGTTTAACATATGGAATTCACTGCCACAGGAGGTGGTGGCAGCTGCAAGCATGGACAGTTCCAAGAGGGAATTAGATAAACATATGGAGCAGAAGTCCATCAGTGGCTATTAGCCACAGGGTATAGATGGGAACTCTCAGTCTGGGGTAGGTGATGCACTCTATTCTTGGTGCTGGAGGGGGCAGCAGTGGGAGGGCTTCTAGTGTCCTGGCCCCACTGCTGGACCTCCTGATGGCACCTGGTATATTTGGCCGCTGTGTGACAGAGTGTTGGACTAGATGGGCCATTGGCCTGATTCAACATTGGCTTCTCTTATGTTCTTATGTTCTTATGACTATTTTAGGGCTTCACAGGTAATTATAGTTGCCTTGTACCCAGAAAATAAAATGGTAGCCCTTGAAAGCCCTCTCAGACAGACAAACTGTGTTCCCACTAACCTGCACCAGCAAGCAGTCTTGCTGCTACATGTTGCACTAGCTGAAAATGTCAGTCTTCAAGGACAGCCCTATGTGGAGAACACTGTAGTAGTCTAGCATGGAGAATCCTGGCAAGATCATGCCTCCTAAGGAAGGTCAGCAGCCAGTGGACCATGTGAAGTTGGGAAGACTGTTGTTTACCAAAAATCTTCTTGCTTGCCGGTACTAATCTTCCCTTGCAGTGTGCAAGCTGAGAGTAGTTTTGGGTATGCTCTTGGTATGCATGAGGATAAAAATAAGGACCAGTATCTCTGCTGAGTGTTTAACTGCCCAGCCTGGAATTTATCCCAGAACTCTTTCTAAAGCATAGTGGGTTATTCCTCAAGAGATGTTCATCTGGAAAAGGTTACTGCCAAAGTAGGAAGACAATGATGCTTCAAGGTGTGGCAAGGAACTATGTGGCTAAACCAGTGTGCCTAATTAGACTTCATGGTGAGATGAGTGTGTGTGCTGGGGGTATAGCTCAGCGGTAGAGCATTTGACTGCAGATCAAGAGGTCCCTGGTTCAAGTCCGGGTGCCCCCTTGCCTCAGTTTTTTGTTTTTTTAAAAAGATGAAACGCTCCCAATTTATTTGATGATACAAAGGGCTGAAAATCCAACTACTTGAGGGTGAAACCTAGAAGTGCTCCATAAAACCTGATGTGTGAGTATTTGTTAGTAAGTGCCAGGAAAATGTGGGACAGGTCCAGGTATCCTTAACTAGAGTTCTCTAGTTACTGCAAGTCCTATTATCCTAAGTAACAGCCCTTCAAATGCTTCAAGAGAGCAATCATGTCCCCCCTCAACCTTCTCTTCTTCAGACTAAACATTCCCAACTTAGTCTCTCAGCCTTTCCTCATAGGGCTTGGTCACCAGGCCCCCGATCATCCTCGTTGCTCTCCTCTGCACCCGCTCCATTCTGTCCACATCCTTTTTCCAACATGGCAATACCAAATAACAACACTATATGATCTAAACCCTCTCTCATCTGGGCAACCAGGGTTCCTCTCGGTGAATCAGCTAAGTTCTGAAGGGTGAAGGAGTGAGTGTGATGAGTGAAAGCATTTCAGGGTTTAGTTACTTTTAAAAAATAACTTATTTATTTATTTAAATTTATATCCCACCCTCCCCGCATAGTATTTCTAAACCATTTTTTTGGTGTACACAGAAATGTGGAGATTGGCTTTGATGAAAAAACCAACTGGCCCTCTGACTCCTCAGAACCAATTCTGGGGCAGTTTGTACTCAGCGTGTTCCCCCAGCCCTGACTTCTCAAAAACAAACACCTGGTCATTTTGGAACTTTGAAATGAATTCCACCCCCACCCCAACATATCTGAAATACTGTTGCCCTTGGTAATACTTGTTTCACTGTTTACTTTTCGTTGCAATTTAAACTCAAGATCATTTCTGTACTTGGGTTATGTTAAATCTTTATTTTCTCTCTTTACATAGAGTACACACAGTTGCATTTAGAGTGCCCAAATATGCAAACTTATTTGCTTAAGGCAACAAGACTGTCAACATAGGAAAGACTTCATCCCTAATAAAGTCACTTCCTGAGCTGATCTCCTAGACCACAAAGGCTGCTCCTTCTACAAGAAGTCCTCCTGATGAGCAAGTCTTGTATTGCACATTTTGTGAAGGGATAGAAAGGGGGGGGGCTTCTTAGTAGCCTCAGGCAGACCCTTCCACAATGTGGGAGCCACCACAGAGAATTAACATTTTTACCTGTTCACAGGTGGCACCTTCTGAACCTGCCTTATGCTGAATGAGAGGGAGGGAGAAAGGCATTCTGTGCATGCAACAAAGTGCTGCATCTCGTAGTCTTTTAACCATGCCCATTCTCTTCCCAAAAGGAATTATGTAAGCTATGACATACTATGTAAGCTCAGAGAAACTTTGACTTCTTCCTTCACAAAGGCGTCTGTGCATGCTCAATAGTTGTACTATTTTACTGGCTCTTGCTGTAATAAATTAAATGGATTGATTGGCATTAGTAAGAACTCATGCACCGTGGCCCTTTCGGATGGCTGAACTTGTGGTGAAGGCTTTATCTAATGGCTTCACCACATGTCAACAATCATCTTGGGTGGCTTGCTAAACTTGCATGAGGATACTCTGGCTTTGGGCACTACAGTTTTTAGATGATACTGTTGAGGGCCATGGTAAAGGATTAGGTGGCCTAGTCAGGCCTGCCCTTGTCAGATATTGGAAACTAAACAGGGTCAGCCCTGGTTAACATTTGGTTCAGGGTTGCAAGCTGTGACAAACCACCTCTGTTCATCTGTTGCTCTTGAAACCTCTATGGGCTCGCTGTAAGTCGGCTGCTACTTGGTGGCACTTTCCACCACCAAGAGCTATTAACATAAATAATATAACACATTTTAAGCAATTGCTGTTCATTGTATATGCTGCCATTTTGTGGAGAATGGCAGCCAGTCTGGTTTTGTCTATTTCCAAGAGTAGCAGATGGAAAAGGTCTAATCGAGCATCCTTGCAGTGGAAGATGAGTAATGAAGGGGCAACCAGTGAAAATGTTCAGTATTGCTAAGCGTAAGAGTGATGCACATTAGGACAAAAATCCCAGCTTCAAGTATAGGCTAACAGGGTCTGAGCTTGCTGAGACTGAGGGGAGAAAAGAGCTTGGGGTCTTGGTGGATAGTTCAGTGAAAGTGTCAGCCCACTGTTTGCCACTTTGGTGTAGTGGTTAAGTGTGTGGACTCTAATCTGGGAGAACCGGGTTTGATTCCTCACCCCTCTACATGCAGTCAACTGGGTGACCCTGGGTCAGCCACAGTTCTTGCAGAGCTGTTCTCTGAAGAGCAGTTCTCTGAGAGCTCTCTCAGCTCCACGTACATTACAGAGTGTCTGTTGTGGGGAGAGGAAGGGAAGGAGACTGTAAGCCACCCTGAGACTCCCAAGTGAAGGGTGAAGATAATTCCAATGTCTCCTCCTCTCTGTTTTAGGGATTATTGGGAAAGGGATTGGGAATAAAATGGCTGATATTGTAATGCTCCTGTATAGATCTATGGTGTGGCCTCCTTTGGAATACTGTGTACAGTTCTGGTCACCATATCTCAAAAAGGACACTGCAGAGCTGGAAAAAGTATGGAGGAGGACAACTGAGATGATTGGGGGTTGGAGTACCTTCCATATGAGGAAAGGCTGAAGAGTCTGGGATCTTTCGGTTTAGAAAAGAGACAACTAAAGGGGGAACATGATAAAGGTTTATAAACTTACGTATGGGGTGAAGAGAGTTGACAAAGAGAACTTTTCTCCCTCTCCGAAAATACTAGAACTTGAGGGCATCCAATGACGCTGATGGGCAGTAGGTTCAGGAAAGACCAAAGGAAATGCTACTGTACACAGAGAGTGATTAAAATGTGGAATTTGCTGCCAGAGGATATAGTGATGGCCACAGGATAGATAGATTGATCATGAAGGAAAAGTCTATCACTGGCTACTAGCCATGGTGACTGAGGGGAACCTCCACATTCAGAATCACTAAACCTCGGAATCCTAGAGCCAGGAGGCAACATCAGAAGAAGTCCTCGGCCTCTGTGCACTGTTGTTGTCCCTCTAGAAGAACTGGTTGGTCACTGTGTGTGAGACAGGACACAGTCTGATCCAGCAGGGCTCTTTTTATGTTCTTATGAAAAGGCCTGCTTAAACTAATCACTAGTAAAACAAAGAGAAAGGCCTTGAATTATGTGTGGATCCTGTGGGTGTAGGTTGTAGTAATCTGTGGCTCTAGGCTTTAATCCTTGGTGTCTTAAATTATAAGATCCGTGAAAGCAGGAATTGGAGGGGAAATTGGATTCCATCAGAGATCCCAGAGTAGTCAGTGCTGGCCTGATCATATAAAAAGAAGAGATTGGATTTATACCCCTCCCTTCACTCAGCGTTTCAGAGCAGCATACAATCTCCTTCCCTTCCTTTCCTCACAACAGACACTCTGTGAGGTATAACCTCACCTCATATAAGTGCTCTAGACCAGAACATTATGAACTTGTATACATCAAGGGCAATGTATTAAATTGCGCCCAGGAACAAATTGGGAGGCCAGTGCAATTACTTCAGCATGGGCGGTGTAGAACTTTGTGTGCAGTACAGCAAGTATTGACTGGACATTCTGGACCAAGTGGAAGCTTTTGAATGTTCTTCACAGGCAGCTTCAAGTACAGCCCAATAAAATAGGCCTGCTTGGACACGACAAAGCAATTTGTGTCAATAGCAAGGCTCTGTGAAGAATCTACTCGGCCTGTTACCAGGTTGAGTGTAAACTGGATCACAGCCCATTTTTGGAAGTGGGTTGATGAGAAACAGCGTATGCACAGGATCAGTTATTCAGCTTTTAATGGCTGAAATATTCCCCCCCCTCTAAAATTTGGAGCCAATTTATGGCCACCCCTGCAGGGTTTTCAAGGCAAGAGACCAACAGAAGCAGTTTGCCATTGCCTGCCTCTGCATGGTAGCCCTGGACTTCTTTGGTGGCCTACCATCCAAGCACTAACCAGGGCCGACCCTGCTTAGCTTCTGAGATCTGATGACATTGGGCTTGCTTGGGCTACCCAGGTTAGGGTGAAATAGTTCTCTGGGTGGGGTTTTTAACCACTCATACAGGGCCTGAGAAAGACCTTTAAGAAGAAGAAGAGATTGGATTTATACCCCGCCCTTCACTTGGAGTCTCAGAGCAGCTTACAAACTCCTTTCCCTTCCCCTCCCCACAACAGATACCCTGTGAGGTAGGTGGGGCTGAGAGGACTCTAAAACAAACTGCTCTTTCAGGAACAGCTGTGCCAAAGCTTGTGACTGACCCAAGGTCACATCAGCAGGTGCAAGTGGAGGAGTGGGGAATTAAACCCAGTTCTCCCAGATTAGAGTCCGCGCACTTAACCACTACACCAAACTAGGCAACAACTAGATGTTTTCAGCATTACTTTCCCTACACAGGAAGCTTGGAACACATGGATGAGTGGAAAGTTGAGAGTATTGGTTGGCCATTGAGTATATATGAGCCTTGGCCTTGCGTCTGTTTATTTGGGAAATTTATACCTTGTCTGTCTGCCTTCATCAGGGAATCCAAGGGGGCCAACAGATATTTTTAAAAAGTCTTAAAACCATTAAAACCAAACAAAAACATTCCATTAAAACAGTTAATCTCAAAGCTAAAATACACATTCAAAACCCAAAATTATTAAAACATAGGGCAGGAAGGAGGGAATGCCACCTGACAAAACAACAAGTCTCCTTTTAACTAGAGTAAACAGTTACAGTTGACGTTTCCAAACAGTTCAAAGCAACATTAATATTCGTGTTTTTTCAAAAACTTGAAATATTTCAGTATTAAAGCTTGCATGAGTCCACTAAGGAGGTTGCCCACTGCCCCTCTGAATAATTCTCTGCCCCCCCCCTTCATTCAGAAGCAAAGGGGTTGTTTGAGGCCAGTTCATTCTTGCATGTTCTTACTCTTCTTGGAAACTTTTTTTCTGGTATGAAAGTGGCCATGTCATAAATTTGCACAGCAGGTGCAATCTTAATGACTCTGGGATAAAAGTCCAAGATGGGGCTCCAGAATCAGGGCCACCCATGCTAGGGGCAAGCAAGGAGCCACCCTCACACTGTGTGCGGTGTGTGGGAGCTGTCCCCAGAAGTCAGATGCCCAGGCCTCACGTGGAGCAGGCGCAAGCTGCCACTGCTGACGTAGTTGCCCGAACCCCTGACAGGGTGGCCGCAAGTGGCTGTCTCTGCAGGGGGTTGCCTGGGCTGACGCAGGATAAGTGCAAGCAGCAGCGGCCTGGTCTTCTTACAAAACCTCTCCTCCCCTCTGGTGGGGCCCCCTCCGGAATGGAGCCCGGGGCAGCTGCCCTAGGAATGGTTCCCCTTGAGGGAAGCAGTCCTTTCGAAACAGACACATGAAAACGAAGTGTGCCTGTCCCAAAGCAGCGCATTAACTGCTAAATCACAGGGCTGTATTGAGAGTGACTATTAATCTCCTCTATAATCATCCCTGCAGATAATAGCCCTCTGACTGAAGAGAAGTCAGAAGTCCATTTGTTCCTGGTATGTGGAAACCTTGGATCCCAGCCAAAGATGGCTCATGCTATTTTTTAAAGATATTTATTTAAAATAAATCACTCTTGAAATGGTGAAATATGAATTGCAGTGATACAAAGAAAAAACAACTTTCAGGTGTCAGTGAAATCAGAAAGACACGTGCCACATGTCATCCCTTCCCTATCTATTTTAAGATTAAAGTATAAAATACAATTACTGAGATTCTCTCCTGAGCGCTTTCAGAAAGATTAGATCATCTCACCCAGCCCACATCTGAGAGATTATGGGGTGTTTGGGGTGCGGCTCTCTTATATAGACCCAATTACATGAAACTCACACAACTGTATCAAAACCATTTAATTTGTCTCTTCTGAAAATACATGATGTAAGAGCATTTCTGAGCGTAGAGTTTTCTTTCCCGTAGAAGTACATGTTGCAAAACAGTTACCTGTCCTTCCTTCATATTGTGAAATTTAATTCTGGAGATACATCCAGTGATTTGTAATTATCTTTTTCAAGGATGTTAACAATGAGACAAGTTTGCAAACATGTGTTTTGCAGAAACTGTCCAGCCAGCTTTTGTTTACTCATCTATACCATCAACAGCCAGGGTTGGTGACAGCCCTGTTCCTGCTGAACAGGATGTTTAAGAGGCAACTAAAATCTATTAAAAGGATACTTACTTTTTACTGTTGGAAAAATTGCAAATATTGTAATGGTCAGCTTACCTTCTTTGAGGTAAAAAGTTATCTATCTTCTAAAGGTGTGACTTCAACAGATTTGGCAGATTTTGATGTGCTTATGATTAAGGGCTAGAACCCTCTGAATTTGTTTTTGATTTATTTAAAATTATATACTGGTCATAATCTCTGTTCTCAATTTAAATTGAATTGTGGTCCTGGATGCGAGCTTCCTGGTGAAATTTGGAAGTTTGCTTTGTCTCAGGAGATGTTTAGTATTGTCTTTAAACTTTAAAGAAAACTTGCTGAGGATGGTAGGTACATCAATCTGTCTCACTCCAAAGAAGCTTGCAAAGATCTATAATGTCTCTGGTAGATATCGACATTGTTGTGGTGACATTGCCCATGTGCTATGAATTAGTGGAATAACATAAGTGAAACAATGAGGCAAGGTTTAGGGATTAATGCACCCTTAAATCCAGAAATCTTTTTATTAAACTGTGTATCTAGGCTTCCTGTAAAATATCAAGAAATTCTTTTAAGCTTTACTGCTGCTTCTGGACTTGTATTTCCTCTTTACTGGAAACAGAATTTGATGCCAGATACGCAGGAATGGTTAGAGACAGTCAAATAAAGTCAAAGAAGTTTACATTATTATGAAACTTTCCTGTATAATAGGAAGGCAATTGTTCATTTTCATTTGATCTCTTGTGGACTTCTGTTATTAATCAAATCTAGTTATGTATGTACATTGTATATTATAAAAATAAAGTTTATTTTTTTAAATAAAAAACTATTAAAATGATACAAAACGTGTATCCCAGAGCTGAGTTAGGGTAGTGGAGTGGAGACTGGTGCTTGGAGGACTTTCTCTGGATTTAATAGGATTTTTTTTCTTTTTCACCCATGTAGGTTTGTAGCAAAACTCATTGCTGGTGTGTTGGATTTCAAGGCCAAGATTGACCAGTGAGTATCCTTGACAATGTATCCAAAAAGTTGGTTAAATTCAAAGTTACGTACACAAGACTTGGCCTGTTTGTCATGATACAGGGATGTAAATGTAGCCCTGTGTCTATAGAAAAATTTGAGAGGGGGTTGAACAGGATCTGCTGTTAAAGAGGACATTGTTGGATCAATATACATCACGAATCGCCCAGGTGTGCTTTAGACCACTTGGTCTTGCCATGCAGTGAGGAGAATCTTACCACGCTTTTGTACCTGATCAGGAATCTGGGGAAGCTGAGAAGCGCTTAAGGTTCTTCTCATTGTTTGGTAAGGCAACATGGACAACCAGCTTGCCCAGTAATTGTATGGTGTGGCCTGGTGCCAAAGCACATGGTTTGCATAGAGAACACTCCAGGTTTGGTCAATGCCATCTCCTACCAGCTGCCAGTCAGGGTGGGCATTACTAATCTAGGTGGGCCATTGTTTAGCTTGGTTTAAGGCAGCTTCCTCTGTTCAAAGACCATGGGCACTTGCCTCCTGATAAACATTCATCTGCATTCACCCATTGTGCAGGTAAGAAAGAAGCTCTTGGAGAGGGATTCAGTAGTGAGGGGCAGTGCTCCCTCTAAGCTGTGGAGTCTGGTGAGCAAAAATTCTATTTTGTGAGCTACTGGCATTAAAGCTGTAAGTGTGCGATTTGGCTGCTGTATAAATTAGTTTACTCTGGAGCCATACTTCCTGAGCTGAGACAAAAATGTGTGAGCTGGAGGCTAAAAAACTGTGAGCTAGCTCACACTAACTCAGCTTAGAGGGAACACTGGTGAGGGGTAAGTTTGAAGTGGGAGGGGGCAGAGTGAAACTTTTCCTTCCACGTATTTCCAGGCCAAGAGAAATTTCGTCTGCTACCATTCTGTGTGCTGGGCTATGGTTAAAAGCATAGAAGCAGGGCTAAGGTAAAAAGGACACAATCCAAGTAAACAAAGAGAAAGATGTTGAACGGTTCTTAAATCCTTTAAAAAACATTTTTTATCTTTAAAAAAAACCAGGAAAAAAGAACAAGGAGAAAAAAATCCAGCAACTAAATAAAGTTTAAAAAGAAAAAAGGAGATATTTACGTAGAGACAAAGATACAAAAACAGTGGTGGCATATCTAGACATAAATTCCTATAAGTCCATATGCAAAAGCCATCTTTTGCCATATGTTCAAATATTGGTAGAGTTCTAAGGTCCTCAGTCCATTAATATCCTGGAGATGGGCTTTTATCTTTCCAGTGTTGTAATGTGAGTCTATTAGCTGTAGTAAAGAGATAGAGGGTCCATTTTTGTTGACCATTGGTTAGCCTTCAAGAGATGGGTAAATAGTTTAAAAGTACATACGCATTCTCAAAAATCAATGAACATTCTAATACAAAATTGATATGAAAAATAACTTCTTCCCAGGCAAATCAAATGAAAGTCATGCCCAAAAATGTTTTAAGGGATGTGCTGTGTGAGTTACAAGGCCAAAAGTTAGACACTTTATTCAGTCCTTTGCTAAAGAATTGCCATGCTGTATAGTGTATCATAACTAGGGGTGTGCATTCGGGAATCCCAAAACGGAAAAAAACCCGAAAAAAGCATTTTCGGGTTTTTTCGGCTTTCGGGATTCCGGACAGGCTATTCACTGTAATCTTCGAATTCCAAAAAAATCCCGGAAAATTCGGGATTTTTCGGCATTTTTCGGCATTGCCGAAAAACGGTGTTGTGGGGGGTTTAAAACTGTTAAAGGGCCCGGGAATTCCTTTTCCCGCCGTTTCCCCCTCTTTCCCGCCTTTTCCTCCTGTTTCCAGGAGGGGGGGGGAGGCTCCAGACAGCCAATCACTGCAATGCATTTGCAAAATGCATTGCAGTTTGCTTGCAAGTTTGCAAGGCTGTTGTTGCTGCCTGCAGCCCAACCAAAAGTTTGCTCCTTTTCCAGGGAAGGAGCACTGTGGTGGCCAATAGGGTTCTGGCCTCTGCTCTCTGGCCAATCACAGAAGGTTTTTCCTTTTGAAATCCTTCTGTGTATGCTCAGAGAGCATAAAAGGAGCCAGTCTCTGGGCTGACTCTCATTGCTGTGTTCCTGGATCCTGCTGGCTGGTGAGAGAGAGCTGCCTGGCTTGGCTGTTGGAGATTGTGGCTGGCTGGCTTCTGCTGCCCCTGCTCCTGAGTCTGCCCTGCTTTCCTCCCTGCTCTTCGTGGACCTCGGATCAATACCTCAGAAGACTTCAGACTGCTTTGATTTATTAGGGCACTTTTAAATTTAATTTCTTTTCTCTTTATTTTATTCTTCCTTAGGGTTGGTTTGGGAGAGACCTGGGGTTGGTGGGGTGGTGATTGCACATGGTCTGCTGCTGGCTTGGCAAACGTGCCCCCTCACACCACCATCACACCTCTCAGGTTTTTTTACAGGGAGAATCTGCTTGCCTGATCCATTCCCATAGGAAACAATGGAGAACTGACTGGGGCACCCTCTTTGGATGCCCCTAGAATTGGACCCCTGGTCCAATCTTTTCAAAACTTGGGGGGTCTTTTGGGGAGAGGCTCCAGCAGCTACAGTCCAAATTTGGAGTCTCTACCTCAAACCCCCCCTCTCCAGCCCCCTGCAAACTTTCCAGAAAATTTTGCCATTGAAGTCAATGGCCCCATTGGATATAATGGACCCAAATTTTTCGGGAATCCCAAAAATTTTCGGATTTCAATGCTTTACCGGTATAGGTATTCGGGTTTTTTCGGGAATACCGAAAAAATTCAGGTCCAATATCCCCAAATCCGAATTTTAACGAATTTTTTTTTTGCACACCCCTAATCATAACCTGGGGTTGCCACACCCCTGGTCTCAGCGGGGGTTTCTCCTCTTTGGGAGGCTCCTTCCTGCCACCATCCAGCTGGCCAAAAGTCCCACCCCCAAGAGTGACCATCCGGACAACTCTCCTGCAAGATTTAATGAGCCCTCCAGCTGGCCCTTTAAATCTTACGGGAGGGAGGAAGAGGGGTGATCATGGGCACCTGCACTCCAAGCCGCGAATTCATGGCTTGGAATGCAGGTGCATGCTGCCTCCCCCCTTCTTCCCAACAGCATTTAGAGGGACCCTTTAAATGCTGCTGGGAAGAGTCGGGAGCAGTGGGTGCTTGCACTCCAAGCTGTGAATTCACGGCTTGGAGTGCAGACACACAGCCCCTCCCTGCCTCTTGTCAAAAGCATTTAAAGGGACCCCTTAAATGCTTTTGGCAAGAAGCAGGGGCCCCAGGTACCCAGCGTGATGACATCATGTCTGTTTGACATCATCGTGTTAGGGATGTTCTCATCCCCTCCAGTCATGCCCCCCCCAAAGTCCCCTGTTGGGGACTTGGAAGGACCAAGCAACTTAGCATAAACATAACTTTTCGCTGAATAAGTCACAATTTAAAGATACATGGAGAGAACACATAAACTTGAAGCCCATATCCCATTGCTTTGGCAAAATAGGACAAGCTAGCTCCTTATTCCATTCATTCCTGAAACTCTACATATCATATTTTTAATCAACATCAACTATTTATAAACAAATATTGTAGGTTTTGTCTTCTGCCGTGATTCAATTAGCATTTCCAGAAGCAAAGGGGACTCTAAGACACTTAATGCTGCAAGGCCATATTTCGATATCAACAGATGTTGCAATCGTAAATATTGCCATTCAGCAGAAATTGAGAAGTCACATATAGACCAGCTGAGAAAATGACAAAAATTCATCATTATGGTCTTATCAATTGGTCCAATGTAAAAATCCCCCTATTGATCCATGCTTTCGATAAAAAAGATTTCTTCCCAATTTTTACAACTGGCTTGGTCCAGAATGTTAATTTAGCACGTGAAAATGAATCAGATTGATATTTTTTTGATACATTATTGTTCTCCAGTTGTAGAAATTCAGGAGGAGTGGGATGCACTGTAGCATACATCGGCCCTAATGCATTCTGCTTAGATGCACCACATAAGAAGCCTCCAAAAGAGCCCAAAAATGAATAGTCCAACTGCAAGGAGCGATCCCAGTAATTAGTTTATATCATCAGGCCTACTTGTTAACTTGTACTAAGATCAGGGAGAGCAAATTCTTCTTTTTTATTTTCAAAATTTTGTCATAATATTGTTGAAGTACATATATAAATGACAGTGGCATAACTAAATGAAAACATAAAGGCAATAGGTTACAATATAATGCCTATTACAACAAGTTAACTATTAACAGATAAACATAAGGAACACTGAGCTACAACATCCATAAGATTAAAATCATACTGTGCATTGTAGTAACCAAATCCTCCTTGCATTCTTTTTAAAGATATTTGAGGAAGTAACCCCCCCTAAATTTCTGAAACAAAGTATTAATTTTATGAATATAGCTGCAAGGTATATAGAAAGGAAATGCATGTAAAATATACATAATCCTTGTATAATATCCATTTTGAGTGTATTTATTTTGCCCCGTAAAGACAATCTTAAAGTTGCCCATCTGTTCAAATTGAAAGATATATCAGCAATTAGCTTGTTAAAATTTAGCATAATTTAGCATAATTATATGTGTAGTATCTCTTGAATCAATATTCCAAGATAAATAATGGCACCCAGGCACCACCAAAAATGTCCATAGGCAACAACATTCCATGATCTATTGTCTCCCGGTGGCATCAACTCAGATTTTACTCAGTGAATTGAACAGCCTGACAAGTCTCCAAAAGTGTTAGTCATATATATTATGCAGGAATGGAAGACTGAGGCTCTGAAACAATAAAAGATCTTCTGCATAAAGAGTAAATGTACAAGGCCGTGAATATTATTATTTTGTCTAATCAGTGGTTCCAGACATAAATAAAAAATAAAAGGAGAAAGAGGGCAACCCTGTCTAGTATCCCTCTAAAGAGGGCAGTGGCATAGAAAATATGCCATTAAGTCAGCTCCCTGAATATGGGAGATGAATGAAAAATTCTAATCCACTCCAAAAATTCGTGAGGTCAACTGAATTTAGTCAGTATAGCAAAGATAAATTTCCAGTCTATTTTGTCTAAAATCTTTTCAGCATCAAATGAGAGAATGTCAACTTGATCAGATCTCCTGTTATTTAGAGCAATCAGATTAGTGGCCAGCCTAAGATGATCAGAACCTTGCCAATCTCATACAAATTCAACCTGGTCTATGTATACCAAAGATGTAGGAACCTTTTGAACTGTTGGAAGGAGGAGCAATTAACATCTTAGCATCTACAGTCACCAAAGAAATAAATCTTTAATTTGCACACTATGGTCATCATATAACAATGGCAGTGAGCCAGACTCAAAAATCTTGGTATACAATTGATAAAGTTGTGTAATTAAGAAATCTGAAAAGGTTTTATACCATTCAGTAGGGCATATGGGTTGTTTTCTGGTGGGTCTTAATACTGTTTACTTAATACTGAATACAACAGATGCTACGATTGGCAAAAGATAGAAGAGACCCCCTCACTTCTGGAGGAGTATACCGCATACCGTGCAGTTGCGGACAGGTTTACATCGGGACCACATAGCGTAGTATTCAGACAAGAATAAAAGAACATGAAAGACACTGCAGATGTTCAGCAGTGGCTGAACATAGCCTAACTCAAACAGAACACAGTATTTTGTTCCAAGACACTTAAAGGTTGGACAACACATCCCATTACCATGTCAGATTACATAGGGAAGCCACTGAAATTCATAAACATAAACACAATTTCAACAGGAAAGAAGAGAGTTTAAAAATATATAGGGCACGGTTTCCTGTCATGAAAAACACAAAAGGCTCTACATCTGACAATAGCACTACTGATAAGATTAGAATTTCAACAGCCAATCCACATGCAAAAGAACCTCCTCAGGAAACAGCCAGTCCATATACAAAAGGACCTCCTCAGGAAAGCTCCTCCATTAGCATGTTTCACAGTCTGGGGAACTCCTACAAGATAATGACTCAGCCCTACCCCACCTTTCTGCATAGATATAAATTACCTGCCTACCATTTTTCTCCTCACCTTGACACAGAGAGTACTCTGTCTTTCTGTGTTATACCTCTGAGGATGCCAGTCACAGCTACTGGTGAAACATCAGGTCCTACAATGCCAGGACCATGGCCATACAACCTGGAAAATCTACAACAGCTAATGAACTCCGGCCGTGAAAGCCTTTGACAACATAGTCATAGAATTTGTTTATTGTTTTAACTGTTTTAATTTGACTTGTAAATGTGTTTAATAAAATGTTGTTCACTGCCCTGAGGCCTGTGTATGGGGGAGGGCGATCTACAAATCAAATCAATAAATAAGTGTAGATCTTACCAAACAATATTCTTTGCATGGGGGTGTGCTTTGATCCAAAGTTGTATCTGGTATGTCATTAAAGTCTCCCTCCACCAAAAGTAGTCATATGTAAAATTTATCAGGTGACTGAAATGTGTCTGGACAATCTACACTTGGACCATTCACATTAATCATAATATTATTTTGCAGTGGAAAGCTCTATTAAAGTGACTGTTTGGTTCTTGTAATCATTTGCTGAGCCTGAAAAGAAACATGCTTTTGTATCAATACAGCAACACCTTTAGATCAATTAGATGTATTTCTAACACATACCTCATCGACCCAATCCTTATACAAGTAATTCTTATCCTTTGAGAACATAAGAGAAACCAATGTTGGATCAGGCCAGTGGCCCATCCAGTCCAACACTCTTGTGACACAGTGGCCAAAAATACCAGGTGCCATCAGGAGGTCCAGCAGTGGGGCCAGGACACTAGAAGCCCTCCCACTGTTGCCTCCCCTCCAAGCACCAAGAATACAAAGCATCACTTGCCCCAGAGTCCCTATCTATACCTTGTGGCTAATAGCCACCAATGGACGTCTGCTCCATATGCTTATCCAATTCCCTCTTGAAGCCATCCATGCTTGTAGCTGCCACCACCTCCTGTGTCTTTATATGAGTTTCTTGTTTAAAAAAAGCCACATCAGCTTTAAGATCTTTCAACTTGTAAATAACCTTTTTTATACTTCCTGGAATCCCTCAGGCCTTTAATATTCCATGAACACAATACTAACAACAACCTTGCTTAAGAAAGTTTGGGGAGAAGATGCTCTGATAGCTGCCTTTCCAGGGTGGAAGTATGAAAGACAAGTAGGAGGGAGGGTTGGGGACAACGACATGTTGGTTGTTTAAAGTAGGAAAGTCATTCAAGTGAAATCACAGTGGTCTTTGAACTGGGCCTTGCTATGAAATGTGTCCCTCTGAAAACAGGAAGCTCATATTTGGGACATTGTATGGGGCAACTGAGTACATGAACAATCCTAGTGTTGCTTCCTGGCAGGTTAGTGATATGAGGGAACTTTTAGGACCATGTGGGGTTAAGGGTTCTTGCCAAGGGTTGCCACCTCCCTGTGGGGCCTGGATATCTCCTAGAATTACAACTCATCCCCAGATTAGGGAGATAATCTCCCCTGGAGAAAATGGTTGTTTTGGAGGATGGACTCTATGGCATTATACCCTGCTGAGGTGTGTCCCCTCCCTGAATGCCATCTTCCCCAAATCTCCAAGAATTTCCCAACACGGAATTGGTAACCCTAGTCCCACCACCAGTAGTGGCAGCAGCCTTGAGATTGAGACTTGAAAGGCATTGGCTCACTTTCCTGGTTTTCCCCCCTCACGTCAGCCAGACCTTCTTGGTTGAATATTCCCGGGGCTACCCTCTATGCATGGACCAGTATTCCCGCATCTTCGCCTCATGCCGCCTTCCAGGACCAAAACACGATTCTGTCTTGCTGCCTCCACCAGGCCGGAGACCAGCCACATATATCACAGTAGTCCGCAACTTCCAGGTAATTCTCCTTCACCCAAACCCATGAGAACCATCAATGTTCTGGACTTCTGAGAGGGTTTCTGTGCCCCTGAATCTAAATGTCTGACTCTTTTCATCTATGTAGCAGTAAAGAGGCCCAGTCAAAGCAGACTATACATATGGGGAGGGATGGCATCAAAGAATTCTGGGAGTTACATCAGGGCCCTGAACATTGTTTCTCTGCACGGTAATCTGGTATCCCCAGTTAAAAGGTTCATGGATAGCAGGGTGCGGAAAGAAACCTGCCAGAATCCCTGGGGAGTCAGAATAGACAGTCCTGGGCTAAATTAATTCCTGTATTAAAGTCAAAGGATTTGTTATTTTGAACTTTTTCATGTTCTGGGACTAGGCTTACCATTTCCTCTAGGGCTGCCAACAAGCCTGGAGAAAAATGCCCTGTCCTTTTAACAGAGGTTTAATGTGTGGAAATGGGCTGCTGAATCTTTTCATGGCATGGAGGTCAAACACTGCATTAAGCCTCTATTAAAGGGACAGGTCGTATTCTCCTTCCAGGTAGTTGGCAGCCCTAATTTCCTCACTGGGGATGGAGCCCCCAGCTCCTGTTGCCCACTGCCACTCCTGTGGCTGGCAGGACCACAAAAAACCAAAAACCATTTCAAAAAGCTGTTGGTGCAATGTCGTTACATGACTTCTGTGGAAAACTCAGAAGTGATGTCAAACCGCTCTGTGAAACACCGGAAACTCTAGTTTCCTAAAGTGGAGTGACATCACATCTGGCACCCACTGATAGCTTTCCTGGTACCTGCAAAGTGTTTTTAGAAAGTGAGTGGGGCAAAGCGGGGCATTTGCCCAGCAAGGCTTGGCCGTTGGAGAGTTGATTGGTTTTTAAAAAACGTTGCTTTGGCAGCAACTGGCACCACAGCACAAGGATCGTCACCGTGTGACTGAAGGTAAGCTGTGGCAGCCATTTTGTGACTGGCTCCACCTCCTGTGGCAGCCTTTTTGAGGCAGTGCCCCACTACTCAGTGTCAGAATTCCAAAGGTGCCCACCGGCTCAAAAAAGTTGAGGATCCTTGTTCTAGAGTATTTTTGCTTGTGGCACCAAGATTGTGAAGCCACTTCCCAGCTGATACCAGGAGAGCTCCTACATTGATACCATTTAGAAAACTTTGCAAAGCCAAGCTGTTCAGACAGGTAGACTTATGAAATGTCCAGGCATACAGGCAAAGAGCCAGTTTGGTGTAGTGGTTAGGAGTGCGGACTCTAATCTGGGAGAACCAGGTTTGATTCCCACTCTTCCACGTGCAGCTGCTGGCGTGACCTTGGGTCAGTCATAAGGAGCAGTTCTCAAAAGAGCTCTCTCAGCCCCACCTACCTCACAGGGTGCCTGTTGTGGAGAGGGGAAGGGAAAGGAGATTGTAAGCTGCTCTAAGACTCCTTCAGGTAGTTAAGGCCGGGGTATAAATCCAATCTCCTCCTCCTCCTACTGCTGCATAGTTTTTAGTAGGTAACTATGGTAATATGGTTTTTAAATACTTTGTTTTGGTTTTATCCGGATCTTTATTGTTTGCTTGCATTTACATGAAAGGAAGACAACGCCTGAATGTAAGATGGACTCCTCCCTCAAAACCTATATACAAAAATTTTATTACTGTCCTTGAACCACGAGTAAAGGTGGCCTATAAATGTTTTAATAAAATAAATTAATGATAAGATGCCAGTAATTTGCTTGCAAATTTACGCTAACTTTCTGTTTTTCCTTGGGGCAAGGCCTAGTCTTCCTTTCAGTTTGTAAACTGCCTTGAATAGTTTGTAAACTGCCTTGAATTTCTTCAGGGAGAAAAGCAGAATAGAAGTGAATAAATTGACCAGTAATCTTCTGACTTGATATGTTCATTTTGTAATGAGAAGCGTGGGAAGAAGTGGTCTCCAAAGAATTGTATACCTAACCCTTCTGGGGTATTGTGGGCTAACATCAGTAGCTTAAATTGTACCCAGAAGAGAGCAACGCTCTGTCGTGAACTGATGTACCTCATCTCTACACTCCTTCATCAGTTTTTCCAGCTTGAAGTTTATAACAGTGATGGAACGCCTCTCACAGTTGACCAGCTTCACTCACAGCTCCGTCGAATCCGTGGGCAGTCATGGAAGACAGATAAGGAACCCCTAGGGGTGCTGACCAGTGACCACCGACACACGTGGGGACAAGCCTACACCACTCTCATGAGAGGTATATTTTGAGGAGGAGGGGGCTGGATTAGCTGTTGTGTTAAATATGCAGGGGCAGGGGCTTGGGTAGAACATCTGTTTTGGCATGCAGAAGGTAAATGTGGACAATCACGACCTTGTCTAGAAACAAATACTGAAAACATAGCCATGTGAGTCTGACCCACAAATCAAGATAGTCAACAAGGCTTACAAATAAAATATTTTTTATTTGTTGCCAATAAACACTACATAACAATGAACAAATTCCATCAAATCATAATAAAATCCTTGTATAAGAATACATCAATGTCGTCTCCAGATTTTATAACGTTTCAAAAAACGGATCTTCCTCAGGAAATATTCTGTAGTGTATAAAAATGCAAATCCTTAGAATATAAACAATGTAATACATGAAGAATATAAAATCCAAGTACAGTCTTACCTATAAAGTAGTACAAGAGTTTTCATGCTCATAAAGTGCTATACACAGAATCAGGAAAAAATCTGTAATATAATAATATTCCACTTGTTAAGAATAAGTCCAAAGTATTTTAAAAAATGATCCCATGTATAATTATAACTTACAATGCATTTAGTGGTAGGACGCTGATCTCAAAACTGTTCAGGCTGCAAACATGCTACTCAGTTTCTGATGGATCCCAAGCGTCTCAGTCTGGTAATTCCCAACAGAGCACAATTAAAGGGACCTTGCAAATTGCCGACAGGTGATAAGAGGCAGTATAATTAAAGAAACATCACAAAGTGGTTGTACTACTTTATAGGTAAGACTGTACTTGGATTTTATATTCTTCATGTATTACATTGTTTATATTCTAAGGATTTGTATTCTTATACACTACAGAACATTTCCTGAGGAAGATCCGTTTTTTGAAACGTCGTTATAAAATCTGGAGATGACGTTGATGTATTCTCATATAAGGATTTTATTATGATTTGATGGAATTTGTTCATTGTTATGCAGTCTTTATTGTCAACAATATATAGAAAATATTTTCTTTGTAAGCCTTGTTGACTATCTTGATTTGTGGGTCAGACTCTCACGGCTGTTTTTTCGGTATTTGTTCCTGGCATGCAAAGGTGCTGGGTTCAATTCCTGGTAAAGGATCAAGTACCAGGTGATGTGAAAGACCTTTTTGCCTGAGACCCTGGAGAGCTTCTGCCAGTCTGAGTAGACAGTACTGACTTTGATGGACTAAGGGTCTGATTCATGTATAAGGCAGATTTACCTTTGTGCTGAAGACCCTGTCTTAACAATTTTCTGTGTTGTCCTCCAACCCCAATCCCATATATTACCTTTTTTATTGGAACCCTCTGGAATATCACAAAATGGTGTGCGAGTTTTTGCATTCTCCATAAGTCTTCAGTGGGCTGGATGCTCAGTTAAATAAGAAAGGGTAACGAAGGGGAAGGGAGAGAAGATAGAAAGATGTTCATGGAATGATGGGAAAAGTCCCTTCCTGCAGCTGCCCGGTGGTCGCTGTGTAGACGTAACACCTCAACATTGTGAAGTGGTGCATCTGAACACTGCTATCCAGGTTAAGAATTGGCTACAGAATAGGCCCAGGCTGACTCGATCTCATCAGATCTTGGAAGCTAAGCAGGGTCGGCCCTGATTTGTACTTGGATGAGAGACCGCCAAGGAAGTCCAGGGTTGCTACGCAGAGGCAGGCAATGGCAAACCACACCTGAACATCTCTTGTCTTGAAAATCCTGCAGGGATAAGTTGGCTGCGACTTAATGGCCCTTTCCTCCACCATCATACAAACTAGATTGCAAAACTATGGTTTGAAGAGAACATAAGAGAAGCCAATGTTGAATCAGGCCAATGGCCCATCTAGTCCAACACAGTGGCCAAAAATACCAGGTGCCATCAGGAGGTCCAGCAGTGGGGCCAGGACACTAGAAGCCCTCCCACTGCCGTCCCCCCAGCACCAAGAATAGAGTGCATCACCTGCCCCAGACTGAGAGTTCCTATCTATACCTTGTGGCTAATAGCCACTGATGTAAACTTCTGCTCCATTTGCAAACAGTAGTTTGCATTGGCCATGGTTTGGTGTTGCATCAGCAGTGAGCAAACCTTGATTAGGACAGAGAATTTCCTTCCCTCTCTGTGTAGGTCTTTCTTATTTGTCCCACCCACGGGATGGGCAGGATATAAATGCAAATAATAAATAAATACATAGAGTCTCCAGGGGCAAGACCTGGCTTAACAAGCTAACCCATAGATCTTTAACCCAAGGTTAAAGAAGTTATCAGTGCTTAAGCATAATAACTGTACCTCACCAGTGCAGGGAGCTGGTCTCTACTGCTTTCCCTCTTAGGTGTCTTCAGAATGATCTGCCAAGAATGTATAAGCAAACATTTTATCCATTGCACCACTGTGGTTCCTGAACACTTAACTTGTGTGTTCTCCACCTCCAGACAAACTGAACCGGGAGTCGGCACGTGCCATTCAGCGTAGCCTGTTCACAGTCTGCCTGGACGCTCCTGTCCTGAAGGTGTCGGATGCGCATGCAGGAAGCCGTCTTGCAGCACAGATGTTGCATGGAGGCGGCAGTTACTCCAATAGTGGTAATCGCTGGTTTGACAAGACTCTGCAGGTGAGAATAGAATCAGGGTTGGAATCGGGGGCTGGGGGGGGTCCTCCCCGGAAGCTTGGAGGGGCAGGGCTTCCATGGTCTGATTTGAACAGCAAGTCATGGAGCATGGCTTTGCCTTCCTTGATCATAGGATAAGTAGACTAAATTCCTGAGGTGGTGGAATAAGCTGCAACACTTCAGACTGCAGTTCGAGGATCGCATTATGGAAAGCTATCTTAGACTCATTCAGAAAGGGGGTGTAGGTCCTGTCTCTTTGCTGCGATTGTTTTCTATTAGCAAAAAGTGTTTTTTGTTAGTTCAAAGGAACTATTGTGGACCCTGACCTTAATGGTACATAGGGTTGCCAACCTCCAGGTGGTGCCTAAAGATCTCCTGCAATTACAACTGATCTCCAGGTGACAAAAAACAAATGGTTAATTAAATATAATTTTAACACCAACCAAAGCACAGAAGTCCTTCTTGCCTTGCTTCCATGGGGCATGTCGTTGTTGAAGAGAATACTGGACTTTGATATATTTTTGATCTGACACAGTAAGGCCAGTTCTTTATGGGCAGAGTATGATACAAGTGCAGGAAGGCTGTAGGAAGCATCTTCTCTGTATTTTTGGTGGTGTTCTGCCCTCAGACCCTAGTGTATGATTTTGAATAGTAAGGAAATAAGTGGTGGTCTTAAAAGTTGTTACACGTTTGTAAATGCTGGGTTCCTGTATTCACTCGCCTATAAAAGAGCCACACAGGATTCAAATAATACAAGTGGTTTATCTGCTTTTTGAAAAAAACACTGAATGGCAGAAGGGGAGAGGCTGGACTCTCCTGCGTAGGTGGCAATTAGTGGGGCCTGAGGGAAGAAAAAGAAGTTAGCCTCGCCTCTCCCTCCCCACAACGCCCTGCAAGAAAAAATCATGGTTAATTTTATATATGCAAGTAGTTTTCCTAGACAGCCACTTTGAAGGGTAAATGGTTCAACACTGTACCCTCAGCTCTCTGAAGCGGTATGTGGGTAAATGCTATTAGATCCTCCGCTTCACTCGTTTTATTTCAGGTTGACAATGAGGCAAGGGCAGACAGTACGTGTCATGGGCCTGGATTTGGCCTGGGGCAGTTTCTGGCCCCAAGTTCTAAATATGTACATTTGTTGATTGAAAACCCTTTTAGATGGAACTGGAATATATTTTTACATTTGTAATGGATTCAAAAACTACTCTCCCTCCAGAAGCTCATGTAGCTGGTAAGGAGAATGAGCTGTGATCTGTGTTCAGATTTCCCACTAGATGGTTTTAAACCAAGCTGTTCTGTTTGTCTCCACATCCCCCACCCACAGTTTGGGGTGTATTAGCCTACCTAGCAGGGTTGTAATGTGAGTGGAATGCTTTGAACACAGTGGTGTTTGTTTCACCTTAGGCCATTGTCTCTGCCTGTAGGCGCTGAACGTTGTATGATAAATGCCGTCAAAGTGAATCTGTTAATGCTAAGTGTTAGTCAGCTGTTTTCTTCTCATGTCATTTGTCCTTTTCCTTACCCACAGTTCATTGTGGGAGAAGATGGCTCTTGTGGAGTGCTTTATGAACAAGCAGTTGCTGAAGGACCTCCGATTGCCACAATCATAGACCACGTCCTTGACTACTGGTAATGGCTCCCCCTCCTTAAGGAAAAGTGGGAGGGGCTGTGGAGACTGGGGTCCTGTGTATGCCCGCAGGACACAGCTCGATGTGAAAGGTGTACTGAGGAGGAAGAAGAGGCATTCTGTTTTACGGCAAGTGCTTGGGATTGCTTAAAATATTGTGTTTGTGTACATTTTGGCATGCTGGACAAACACTTGTCAGGGATGCTTTAGGCTGATCCTGCACTGAGCAGAGCTAACTGATTTAGTTAGCAGAGAAGCTTGAGAACAGCAAGAGTGGGGGTGGAGGTTTGCAGCAGGAGGCGAGAACCGGGGGAAATTGTCCTGTCCCCTTCTATCCTTGGAAATTTTCCACTGGATCCAAGATGATATAAGAAAAATGCTTTATCAGTATTAATAAGGGGGTGTGGTGGGGTAGAGGAGAAAGAGAACTGAAAAGTTTCCCTGCCTGTTCACCTGGAGGTGAGTTCTACTTGCCACAGGCAACCCAGGACAGGCTGTTCAGAAGAAATCCAAAGGTCTTGTCCAGACACCTTTGATTCTTGTGTTTATGCAAGAACTCTTCTGTGTTTGGCCTTTCTGTGAAACTTCCCGCCTAGCTCCAAGCTGCTCTCTTTTGAGGGGTGGGATTTCCTTTATTTAAATGACAGGGGGTAAGGAGAAAAGGGGTGGGTGGAGGGTCATGCGTTCAGCTTTGAGAGGATGGAAGGGGGTGCCAGATATATGCAGAGAAAGTTGTGTAGGCCTTTCCTACTATTAACTCTTCTGCCTCCCCGTTATGTGAATTTAATGTGTCTGTCTCTCCCTCCTTCCTTCCAATTTCAGCAAAGATCCCGACCCAGTTCGTGCTCCATTGATCCCTCTACCATCGCCCAAAAAACTCTACTTCTACTTCACTCCAGAAGTCAAACGCGACATTGAACATGCCAAGCAAAACTTGGACATGTGAGTGAATGTGTGCTTGTGTGTCTGTTTGTATTCAGAATGACAATTAACCATTTGTTAACTAGTAATTGCAGTAGATTTTCTGGGTTGTGTGGCCATGGTCTTGGCATTGTAGGACCTGAGGATATACGGCTGAGGATGCCAATCACAGCTACTGGCGAAACGTCAGGTCCTACAGTGCCAAGACTACAGCCACACAACTCGGAAAATCTACAGCAACTAATGAACTCCAGCCATGAAAGCCTTTGACAGCATTTGTTAACCATTAACCAGTTTGGTGTTAGGAGCACAGACTCTAATCTGGGAGAACCTAGTTTGATTCCCCACTTCTCCGCATGCAGCTGCTGGAGTGACCTTGGGTCAGTCACAAGTTCTCTCAGAGCTGTTGTCTCAAGAGCAGTTCTCGAAAGAGCTCTCTCAGCCCCACCTACCTCACTGGGTGTCTGTTGTGGGGAGGGGAAGGGAAAGGAGATTGTAAGCCGATCTGAGACTCCTTCAGGTAGTGAAGGGTGGGGTATAAATCCAGTCTCTTCTCTTCTCCTTCTTCTTTAGAGTCCAGCCAAGCTGTGGACTCAGCCACTGTCTGGATTTTTTTCATTGTGATGCACTTGTCCTGCATGGAAGTTTCTGTACAGCTTTGTGAAATCACACTGGGGGACTCCTATAACTTCCAGGGCCATGTGAAACTGTCCCAGTGGAAGTGTGGAGGTTCATCATTGTCAAGCTTAGAAAGAAAATAAGGCGTCTCCCTGTTTTCCAAGGCTTTCTGGAGTCAGGATGAAATCTAAAAGAAACTACCATTCTTCTGCAGGCCTGGGCAAGGTCCCAGACCATTTTAGGGCTTCACAGCTAATCATGGTTGCCTTGATTTGGGCCCTGAAGGTAAAGCATAGCTGTTGAAAGCCTCTCAGGCTGACAAGTTGTATTCCCAGTAACCCTCACCAGCAAGCCAGCCTTGCCTATGAACATGGGCTATATCTGGCAGATTGTCTGAAGTTAGGTCACTTATAGGAAAGATCCTTATTAGCTGAGAATGTTCCCAGGAAATCATCGTGCTTGCTGGTACTAATCTTCCCTTACCGTGTGCAAGCTGAAGTGACTTTTGGGTATGCTCTCGGCATGTGTTAAAAGTGAGGCCTACTATCTCTGCTTGTTTAGCTGCATAATTTGGAAAGTACCCTCAGGACACTTTGCAAAGCACAGGTATCCTCAAGGGGTGATCATACAGAAAGTATGAAAGTACTTACACTTAAAGATATGGCAAGGAACTATGTGGCCAAACCAGTGTGCATAACTAGACTTCATGGGGAGTTCAGTTTGTGCTAGGGGGTATAGCTCAGCGGTAGAGCATTTGACTGCAGATCAAGAGGTCCCTGGTTCAAGTCCGGGTGCCCCCTCTTTTTAACAATCAAAGCATATTTATTAAGCCATCCCTGTTCTAAAAGAGCCATCGGTGGGTAATTTTTAAAAAATCTTTTACCAGAGATATATGAGAGTGAATGGTGAGGCAGATCCTGTATCATTAACTAGTTTTCTTTGTGACAGGTAATTTATTTGTAATTTGGGTATATAGCTTGGTGGTGAAGGATTTGATTCCAAAACAAAGAGCAACATTGTTGAGGTACTTGTTATTCCAAATAAGCATGTTTTCTCTGAATCCTTAGTTCAGGAGTTCATTGGTTTTGGCTGCCAATCATAATTTGTGTTCCTTCAATTATGGAGGACAGAATCTTCATTTGTAAAGTCTTACTGAGGGAATCCTAGAATCTCCGGGGCCCTCCGTAATTGCTACAGCATGAGTGGAAGAGTTTGGAAGTTCATCCCTGTCAGGCTAAGAAAGAAAGATCTCATGGTTCTCCAAGCCTTGGGGCAAAGTCCCAGACTGTTTTGGGGCTTCATAGGTAATTATAATTGCCTTGATGTACCCAGAAGGCAAAACGGTAGCTGTCAAACCCTCTCAGATTGATAAGATGCATTCTCAATAACCAGAACATAAGAACATAAGAGAAGCCAATGTTGAATCAGGCCAATGGCCCATCCAGTCCAACACTCTGTCACACAGCGGCCAAAATATACCACGTGCCATCAGGAGGTCCAGCAGTGGGGCCAGGACACCAGAAGTCCCTGCACTGCTGCCCCCTCCAGCACCAAGAATAGAGTGCATCACCTGCCCCAGACTGAGAGTTCCCATCTATACCCTGTGGCTAATAGCCACTGATGGACTTCTGCTCCATATGTTTATCTAATTCCCTCTTGAAACTCTCCATGCTTGTAGCTGCCACCACCTCCTGTGGCAGGGAATTCCATATGTTAATCATTCTTTGGGTGAAGAAGTATTTCCTTTTATCTGTTCTAACCCGACTGCTCAGCAATTTCATGGAGTGCCCACGAGTTCTTGTATTGTGAGAAAGGGAGAAAAGTACTTCTTTCTCAACCTGCTCAATCCCATTCATAATCTTATAAACCTCAATCATGTCACCCCTCAGCCGTCGTTTCTTCAAGCTAAAGAGCTTCAAGCATTTTAACCTTTCTTCATAGGGAAGGTGTTCCAACCCTTTTATCATTCTAGTTGCCCTTCTCTGCACTTTTTCCAATGCTATAATATCCTTTCTGAGATGTGGTGACCAGAACTGTACACAGTATTCCAAATGAGATCGCACCAGGAAGGAGTCTTGCTGCTACGTTTTGTGCTAGCTGAAGCAGTCAGTCTTCAAGGACAGCCCTCTGTGGAGAGCATTGTAGTAGTCTAGCATGGAGAACCATGGCTAGATCATGCCTCTGAAGGAAGGGCAGCAGCTGGTGGACCATCTGAAGTTGGGAAGACTGTTATTGGCCGAGAAGCTTCTTGGTTACCAGTACTAATCTTCCTTTGCAATGTGCAAGCTGAAAGTAGTTTTGGGTATGCTCTTGGTGTGTGTGATAAAAGTGAGGCCGAGTATTTCTGCGAAATGTTAAACTGCATAATCTGGAACTTACCCCCCAGAACACTTGGCCACAGCAGATATCCTCAGGAAATGTTCATATGAAAAGGGTTACTTGAAAGCTGTGAAAGCACTTTTGCAAGGAACGATGTGGCAAAACCAGTATCCATAACTAGGCTTCCTGGCAAGGTGAATTCATGACTGGGGGTATAGCTCAGTGGTAGAGCATTTGACTGCAGATCAAGAGGTCCCTGGTTCAAGTCCAGGTGCCCCCTTTTTTTAGCAGGAAAAACAGATGTTTTAAGCCCTCTCTGTACCAAAAGAGTCATTGGTGGATAATTTAAAAAAAAATCTTTTAACTGGGATACATGAGAGTGAATGGCGAGACAGATCCTGGATCATTGACTGGTGTTCTTTGTGACAGATATTTGTAATTTGGTCGTATAGTTTGGTGGTAGAGCATTTGATTGCAAACCAAGAAGTCCTTGCTTTAAATTGAAGTCTTTTGAAGAGATCTACATCTTGAATTTTTAGTTGATCTAATCCCCAAGGGCTTGTGGTGGGTAAAATTTGGAAATACTGACAGATAATGTAAATTATCTGATTTGGAATAAGATTATATTTCCCACCTGTGGTAGGAAAAACAAAGAACAACATTGTTGAGGAAAAACCAAAAACAACATTGTTGAGGTACTTGTTAGTGTAAATAAGCATGTTTTCTCAGAATCCTGAGTTCAGGCATTCATTAGTTTTGGCTACCGATCATAATATGTGCACCTCCGGGTCAGAAGGACAGGATCCTGATTCATGAAAACACAGTGAGGGACTCCTAGACCCTCTGGGGCCCCTCTGCAGTGGTTACAGTGTGAGCGGAAGTGTGGAGATTTATCCCTGCCAGGCTCAGAAGGAAAGAAGACATCTCCCTGTTTTCCAAGGCTTTCCGAAGTCAGGGTGAAGGCCAGAAGAACTGCCATTCTTGTGCTGGGGCTCAGTGGTAGAGCATCTGCTTGACATGCAGAAGGTCCCAGGTTCAATCCCTGGTATCTCTAGTTAAAAGATCTGGCCATAGGTGATGAGAGAGACCTCTGCCTGAGACCTTGGAGAGCTGCTGCCATTCTGAGTAGACAGTACTGACTTTGAGGGACCAAGGGTCTGATCCAGTATAAAGCAGTTTTGTGTGTTCATGTGTGCAGGCTTGGGGCAAAGTCCCAGAACTTTTCAGGGCTTCACAGGTAATCGTAATTGCCTAGACATACCCAGACGATAAAACGATAGCTGTTGAAACCCTCTCAGACTGATGATGCACTCTTAATAACCTGCACCAGCAAGCAGTCTTGTGGCTACATTTTGTGCCAGCTGAAGCTGTCAGTCTTCAAGCACAGAGGGCTAACATAGTCTAACATGGACAACCATGGCTAGATCATGCCTCTGAAGAAAGGGCGGCAGCTGGTGGACCATCTGAACCTGGGTCACATGTAGGGAAGATCCTCATACAGGGAAGAAACTGCCTAGAAAGGCTTCTAGTTTACAAGTACTTCATATGCAAAGGGATAAAAGTGTGGCCTGGTATCTCTGCCAAATGTTTAATTGCATATTCTGAGGCATACTTCAGAACTCTTTGCAAAACATAGATATCCAGTGGGTTATTCCTTAGGAGACGTTAATTATTAATATGGAAAGGGTTACTGTAAAAGGAGGAAGGCTATCATGCTTCAAGGCATGGCAAGGAACTATGTGGCCAAACCAGTGTGCATAACTAGACTTCACGGTGAGTTCAGGCTGTGTGCTGGGGGTATAGCTCAGCGGTAGAGCATTTGACTGCAGATCAAGAGGTCCCTGGTTCAAGTCCGGGTGCCCCCTCTTTTTAAACAGAGAAGATGGATTTATTAAGCCCTCTCTGCTCCAAAATATTCATGGTGGGTAAAATTTTTAAAAAATCTTTTACCAGAGATACATGGCGAGACAAATCCTGTATCACGAAGTAGTAATGTTTGTGACAAATAACTAATTTGGCAGTAAAATAAAAAAACAACATTGTTAAAAGTACTTGTTAGTCTAAATGAGCATGTTTTCTCCGAATCCTGAGCTCAGGAGTTCATTAGTTTTGGCTGCCAGTCATAAGAAGGGCAAGATTCTGATTTGTGAAATCCCACTGAAATGCTCCTAGAACCTCCAGGCCCTTTGCAGCGGCTTCAGTATGAGTGGAAGCATGGAGGTTCATCTCTCTCAGGCTTGAAAGAAAGAAAACATTTCCCCCTTTTCCAAGGCTTTCTGAAATCATATTGAAAGCCTGGAGATCCACGGTTCTTGTGCAGGCTTGGGGCAAGGCCCCAGACAATTTTAGGGCTTCACAGGTAATTATAGTTGCCTTGTACCCAGAAAATAAAATGATAGCCCTTGAAAGTCCTCTCAGACTGACAAGCTGTGTTCCCACTAACCTGCACCAGCAAGCAGTCTTGCTGCTACGTGTTGCACTAGCTGAAAATGTCAGTCTTCAAGGACAGCTCTATGTGGAGGACACTGTAGTAGTCTAGCGTGGAGAACCATGGCAAGATCATGCCTCCTAAGGAAGGTCAGCAGCCAGTGGACCGTGTGAAGTTGGGAAGACTGTTGTTTTCCGAAAATCTTCTTGCTTGCCGGTACTAATCTTCCCTCGCAGTGTGCAAGCTGAGAGTAGTTTTGGGAATGCTCTTGGTATGCATGGGGATAAAAATAAGGACGAGTACCTCTGCTGAGTGTTTAACTGCCCAGCCTGGAATATATCCCAGAACTCTTTCTAAAGCATAGTGGGTTATTCCTCAGGAGACGTTCATCTGGAAAAGGTTACTGCCAAAGTAGGAAGACAATGATGCTTCAAGGTGTGGCAAGGAACTATGTGGCTAAACCAGTGTGCATAATTAGACTTCATGGTGAGATGAGTATGTGTGCTGGGGGTATAGCTCAGCGGTAGAGCATTTGACTGCAGATCAAGAGGTCCCTGGTTCAAGTCCGGGTGCCCCCTTGCTTCAATTTTTTGTTTTAAAAAAGAAAAAAACAACCCTCACCTGGGTAGCCCAGGCAAGCCTGATCTTGTCAATAGCAAGCCACCTTTCTGAAATGTCCAAGCCCCACTAGGAGTCACCAGAAGTCAACCATGATTTACAGGTTCGTACACACATATAAATACTTACAAAAGAAACAAAACACATTTCCATTTGTTCATTTGGGGATAAGGAGAGCTAAAAATCCAGATATTTGTGAGTGAAATTTAGGAGTACTCCATAAAAACTGATGTGTAAAAATGTGTAAGTGAAAGTGGGAGAAAAATGCAGGACAGATCCAGTATCCTTAACTAGAGTTCTCAATTACATATACCTGTGTTCCAGGTGGGGTAGCCGTGTTGGTCTGAAGCAGTAGAACAAATGTAGAGTCCAGTGGCACCTTCAAGACCAACAAAAGTTTAATCAAGGTATGAGCTTTCATGTGCATGCACACTTTTTCAATTTGAAATTTCAAAAAGTGTGCCTTGCACATGAAACCTCATACCTTGAATGAACCTTTGTTGGTCTTGAAGGTGCCACTGGAATCTACATTTGTTCATATACCTGTGTTCTAAGAGTTTGCCTACTCTGTGTTTTTTAGTACAGATTAAAAGGTGTCTGGGGCAAATCTAGGTGACCCTCTTCATTTTTGTTCAGTTTTGTACCGCTTTTATAAGTTTGACAACATAGGTGTACCAAATAACAATGTTGTATATGTCTACCCGCTCCTACCTGGACAATCAAGAGCCAATTTGGTGTAGTGGTTAAGTGTGCGGACTCTAATCTGGGAGAACCGGGTTTGATTCCCCACTCCTCCACTTGCAGCTGCTGGATGATCTTGGGCAAGCCATAGTTTTGTCAGAGCTGTCTTTGTAAGAGCAGTTTCTGTCAGAGCTCTCTCAGCCCCACCTATCTCACTGGGTGTCTGTTGTGGGGAGGGGAAGAGAAAGGTTTTTATAAGCAGCTCTGAGACTCTTTGAGTGAAGGGCAGGGTGTAAATCCAATCTCCTCCTCCTCCTCCTCCTCCTCCTTCTCTTCTCATTATGCATTGGATAGAGCAGATTGAGAAAGAAGTACTTTTCTCCCTTTCTCACAATACAAGAACTTGTGGGCAGTCCATGAAATTGCTGAGCAGTCGGGTTAGAATGGATAAAAGGAAGTATTTCTTCACTCAGAGAGTGATTAACTCATGGGATTCACTGCCACAGGAGGTGGTGGTGGCTACAAGCATGGATGGCTTCAAGAGGGGATGAGATAAGCATATGGAGCAGAGGTCCATCAGTGGCTATTAGCCACAAGGTACAGATAGGGACTCTCAGTCTGTGGCAAGTGATGCTCTGTATTCTTGGTGCTTGGGGGGGGGGGGGCAGCAGTGGGAGGGCTTCTAGTGTCCTGGCCCCACTGCTGGACCTTCTGATGGCACCTGGTATTTTTGGCCACTGAGTGACAGAGTGTTGGACTAGATGGGCCATTGGTCTGATCCAGCATTGGCTTCTCTTATGTTCTTATGTTCCTCTCAATGGAGCAGTTAAATTCTGAGATTGAGGGAGAAAGGAGAGAGAGCACCGGTTCGAACCTCTTCAGGGTTTAGTTAGTTTTTTAGTTTATTGCATTTCTAAACCATTTTTTCTGTTTGGAAAAAATATTCCAAGCAAGCTACACGAGTGGTACATGCAAAAATAGCCATTGACTTTGGTGAGGGGGGAAAACCTGATGTGTCCTCAGAACCCGTCCTGAGGCAGTTTCAGAGGATAACCATGTTCATGGATAGCACTTTAGAGAGATCAACAAGATTTTCAGGATATAAACTTTCGAGAGTCAGAGCTCCCTTTGCCAGGCCTTAGGCAGTTCACTGAGCATGTTTCTGTGAATTCAGCCCAGCCCTGACTTCTCAAATAACAAATGTCTGGTCTTTTTGGAAGGCTGCAGTAAGTTTTCTCCCACCCCCACCCTATATCTGTAATACTGTTGTCCTGGATAGTGCTTGTTACAGTATGTACTTTTGGTTGCTATGTAATCTCAGATTCCATCTGAAGCCAGGTTATGTTAAATCAGTATTTTTCTCCATCTATGCAGAGGACACATGATTGTGTGTCTAAAAAGTGCCATCAAGTCTCAGCTGACTTGTGGTGACTCCAGGGGGTTTTCAAGGCGATAGACACTCAGAGATGGTGTGCCACTGCCTGCCTCTGCTTAGTGACCCTGGGCTTCCTTGGTGGTCTCCCATCCAAATACTAACCGGGGCTGACCTTGCTTAACTTCCAAGATCTGGTAAAATCAGACCAGCCTGGGCCATCCAAAGGGACAAATGAAATAGGATTGTCCAGGCCCATAGCTGCTGTGGGGCCCATGGGGCCCAGCCCCCCCCCATGGTTTTTACAGGCCCCTCCCCAAACCTCAACCCCCCCCCGCCGTCACTGCCCTCAACCCAGCAGCCGGTGGGGCTGCCTGCTGCTGCCCCGGCAGTCCTTGCTGCTGCCGCCTGCCGCACCTCCCTCCTGGGTGCCTGCCTCCCTCCCTCCCTCCCTGCCATGGCTAGCTGGGCTCCCACGAGGAGGAGGAGGCACCCTGCTCTCTCCCCCTGCCCGGCCTCTGCCACTGGAGACCAGCAGGGGGGCTCCTCTCCCCCTCCGGGGCAGGTCACGCTGGGGCGGGCTTGGCGCTGGCCTTTCTTTTCCCCCCAGCCACCCTTCTGAGGTGAAAGACCCTGCCCTCTCAGCCTCAGTGGTCATACCATGGAGCAGCACTGGAAGCACAGTGGGAGCGGTGGTGGGGGCGCACGCAATGGTCTGTCTTCCTGGCCAGTCTTTACCCTCCTCCTGGTCACTTTCCCCCTACGGGTTGCTTCTCTTCTCCCTCGGCTGCCCCTCCATCATTTTGCACCTGCTTTCCCTGCCTGATGGCCTTTTCTATGCACTGGATGGGGAACGAGTGTCACGAGCCTCTTTGGGGGCAAGGTGTAGGCGCGGGGCCTTGACGCGGAGCTGCCCATTGGCATTGAGGGCACAGGCCACGGCTTCCAGGTCAGCAGCGGCACTGGGGAAGAGATGCCCATCACCGAGTTCAGACTTGCGGGAGGAAGGGGCAGCTAGGCTGAAGACGAGGCATTGCTTGGGGGTGGTCTGGCCCATGCTGCCTGGAGTGGGGGGCAAATCCATTCCCCAGCTGACTCCCACCACCAATGCTGTGAGCTCAGGCCCCAGAGTAAAAACGTGAAGTGGCTGAGTGTTGTGAGCTCCCCCCCCCCCCGGCCCCTGAGCCACCATGGAAAGGGACTAGGAAGATGTTGAACTGACCCCCCCCTCAACCTGCGGGACCCAGGCCAAGAAGCCCAGCTGGAAACAACTGGGCAGCACCAGCAGCAGCCACCTCCAGCCAAGGCCACCAGGCAATCTATGTCAGTATGGCGCTGGGGGTTAAAGCCAGAGATTGTTGCCAAGGATTGTTGCCTCCGTGGCACCTTTCGTCCTTCTGCAAGAAAGCTCCCATGAGCAGAATAGTTTGGCACATTTTGTAAAATGAGAGAAGCATGGTGGGGTCTTAATAGCCTCGGCCAGACTGTTCCCACAGTGTAGGAACCACCGCAAAGAATGTGTGTGGAATGGGCAGTTGCTGGTTTTACCTGCTTGCAGGATGTCGCCTTCCGAGTAGTTTGCTCTGACGATGAGTGGAGCCGTTGCAGTGGAATCTAGCAGGAGAGGTGGTCTTGCGAGTATGCGGCCTCCCAGCTGATAGTTCAAGTCATAGCTGAATTTATGGGGTTTTCAAGGCAAGAGACATTCAGAGGTGGTTTTGCCCGTGCCTGCCTTGGCATCAGGAGCCTGGTGTTCCTTGGCAGTCTCCCGTCCAAGTACTGACCAGGGCCGACCCTGCTTAGCTTCCGGGATCTGACAAGATTGGGCTAGCCTGGGCTATCCAGGTCAGAGTAGATGATAACCAGCACCTTGAAAAGCACCTTGTTGTTCATGTTGTACTCTGATTTTGTGGCCCTGGTTCGATTGCATGGTTCGCGGCCTGTCTTAGCAAGAAAGGCAGACTAGAAATAAAGGCTGTAATAAATAAATAATATAAAGGTCCCCAGGGCACCTTAGAACATCTAGTGCTGTTTTCCTCTCCCCAAGTAGGAAAGAATTAGCAGCGCTCCCCATCTACAGAACGCCTCAAAACAGTTGGGGGGCCTACAGTCAGCCTGAGGAGAGCAAACGATTCTCTGTGTACTGAGTTTTAGGGAACAGGCAAGATTAGGGGATTTATTTAAATCACGTGCACCCGGTGGCTTTTCGCCTGCATTATTCCCAAGGTGGCTTCCAGTTTTTAAAAACCATTTCAAAACAGTACAGCCTGTAATCATCATCAGTTTTAAGAACCCTGGCTTAAAAATGGTATAAAAATAACCATGAAAGGACAGAAGTGGTGGTGGTGGGGAAATCAGTCCAAAAAAAAAAAAAAGCCTGGGTGGTGATGGAATATTTTCACCTGTTGCTTAACAGATCAGGCAGATTTCTGTAGGGAGAGGAGAGGCAATGTCACAGGGCTCTCTCCAGTAGCCACCTACCGTATTTCCGAAGTCGAGGCCACACAGAGGAGGGCCCTTCTGGAAGAACTTGCATAACAGGCAGCCATGTATGGGAGGAAAGCAATATATGGGTGTTGGAGGAGCATTTTATGGATACAAAAATGACAAATAAGTGGGTTCTAGACCAAATGAAGCTTGAACTCTCTGTAGACACTAAAATGACTAAAAGTGAGGCTATCATATTTTGGCCACATGATGAGAAGACGTCACGGGAAAAGACAGTAAGGCTAGGTGTCCCAGCTGGAGATTCCAGCCCAACGGAGGGCATTTTCGCTAGCTAGATGGCGAGCCCTTCCCTCCGCTGTGTTAGACGGGAAGTTTAGAAAGACTCCCATGCATGAGAGGGTTTGCCCCTGTGGGGATGGCGAGGTCGAAACAATTGAACATGTATTACTGTATTGCCCCATTTATCATGAAATTAGAACAAAGAAGATTTCCCCTCTTCTTAAGAAATATCAGGGTTGTACAGACATAGAGTTTAGCAAAATGCTCCTTAGGGGTGTTAATCCAACAGTCACAGCTTCCAGTGCAAGTTTTTTAGCAGCTGTATATAAAATACGTCAAGAGATGCTGTGTAGAATATCCGAATTTTAACTGTTTTAGCTTCGTAATTTTTGAGTGTACATGTTGGCTATAAGATTGTCTAGGAGTCATATGTAAGATATCATATGTTTTATGCTGGTCAATGACTGTATCAATAAATCTGAATCTGAATCAGTAAGGCTAGGAAAAGTTGAAGGCAGCAGGGAAAGAGGAAGACTCAAACAGATGGACTCAACCAAGGAAGCCACCATGGCCCTCCGTCTGCAAGACCTGAGCAAGGCTGTTCATGACAGGACGTTTTGGAGAATGTTAGTTCGTGGGGTCACTATAACTTGACGGCATTTCTCTCACTCTCACGCATAAATATATATGGGAATGGGTAGTCCTTCAGGTGTCCTGGATGCAAACCACTTGGGGCTTTAATGGTAATAGTGGGCTGACTGAACTGTGCCCAGAAATGCATGCAAGGGAATACGTCTTGCCCATGTTGAAAGAGGATCCCTGATTTGTGTTTTGGCTGTAACTGAGATTCCTGAATAGTCTTCAGGGGCAGTCCTGTATAAGAACAATCCAGTCTAGATGGAAATAAACAGGAGTGCAGGGCACAGTGCCTCCTTTCAAATGTGAATGCCACTGGATAAGAAACTGCAGTTTGTGTGTGAAATAAAGGCCACCGGAGCATCTTGAATGGGAGGGTTCCCTGAATGAAGGCTGCTGGGGAAACATGAAGGAACACTCACTTTGGCCAGCCAACCAACATATGCTTCCCCACCCCGGTCCCATTTCCTCGGCACAAATTTGTATTTTGTTTCCAAGGGCACATCTGCTTTTATTGTGCATATTCAAATTACATGCATGAGCCTGTTGGGCACATATTATCAGCACATTTTCTTTAAGTGTTCAGGTGCCATGAAGATAGATTCAGGTGGGTAACCATGAAATAACATTTACCTCAGTTCAAACACTATTTCATATTTCCTGTGAGGAATTCATCTTGCTTGAACAAGAAACCCAAACAGTGTTTTCTGCTGACTAGCATTTCCGTATATTAGCTCAAGGATAAAGGGGGGGAAATGAATCCTCAGAACTTTTAAAATAGCTGTCAGACTGTCATTTTTTTTTGGGGGGGAGTACTTTCTTTTCAGATGCAGACCTTTGATTGGTGCATGACCTAAGGAAAGTTCATTGTAATCTTTACTGCCTTCACATCAATGGCTGTCTCACATCAAGGATGAATCCTGCAAGGCAAACAGACCTCCCCAGCTGAAGTACGCTCTTATTGCGCAGACAGTCCGCCCAGTGTGCTCGACAGGAATTCTGCCCTCAGCATCCCTAGGACTCTTTGATTAATCAGGGTTGAGTCATCTTGGTCTCGGGAGAGCCCAGTCAGGAGATCAGAAGCCCTTAATAGGAAATACAATATAACTGTATGGTAGAAAAAGAAATATGGATCCATATTCTTATGATAATTAGAGAGAGGCTTGCAAAACTGCCAAGGTGTAGAACTGCAGTTAATAGCTTATCTTCTCTTCATCTCAGCTTGCTATTCCCTCCCCCCCAACTAGGGGTATGCATTCCGCTTTGCCGAATTGAAAACATATCTGAAAAATACCTTATTGGTATTTTTCGGGTATTAGTTAAGATGAATCAGACTCTCTAATCTGATTCAGCTGCCGATAAGGTGCTCCTGAATAAAAGCCGTTCTTATTCGGCTTTTATTCGGAGCCCCGAATTGGGGATGAGAGGCAATGGTCAGATCACTGAAACTGACCAGCTCTGCCTTCCTATCCCCAGGCACTCCACAGCCGTGAGGCACCTGGGGAAGCCTAGTTTTGGAGGGAAGGCAGTTTAAACTGCCTTCCCTCAGCTATCCCAGGTGCCCACAGCCACGGGGCACCTGGGCAAGCCAAGTCTCATGCTTTGCTTCCACAAGCACCCTGCAGCTGCGGGGTGCCTGGGGAAGCCAATCCTGGGAGGAAAGGCAGGCTGGGAAGGGAGTGGGGCATTTAAACATGCCTCCCTCTTGTGTCTTCCTTCCTCAGCTGCCCTGCTGCTTCCTCTGGTCAATTTCACTCCCCAGCTGATTGGTGGGGGAGTGAAACTGACTAGAGGTAGGGCACTGGGGAAGGAAAGGCTCCAGTGCCTTTATACTCTATGGGGACTTTCCCCATAGGGTATAATGGCCAAATATATTCAGCAGTACCAAATTTTCCCGAACCCCAATATCTTACCAATATTGGGATTCAAGAATATCGGTATATATCAATATTTTTTAGGCTTGGTTTACCCAAATCCGAAAAATACCAGTTTTTTTGTGTGTGCACACCCCTACCCCCAACTGTCCTGTCATACCACCGTGACCCTCCTTACACTTGCCCATCTCTGTGACCTACTGTGCCATCCAAAGCAGATTTATGCCCTTCTGAGCTGTTGACTTTAGTGGACTTAGAAAGGTGAAATTCTGCTTAAGAAGGTACTGATCTCTCTGTTCCTCTCTTCCTTGTGAGAAAACATGATAAGAGGCTGGTCCTGATAAGTAGAAGAGTTGCTTTCTTGCCTCTAGGGCCATCCTACCCGGGGGGGGGGGCACGGGGAATGTGGGATGGGGACCACCCAGCCTCAACAAAACCTAAAAGTGATGCTGTCAGGCAAGAAGAGCTTACCAGTATGGTTTTTTCCATGCAGCCATCTCTCTTTAACTGGTAGGTCAAGATGGATACCTGTGTTTGTCTGTAGCAGGAGAAAAGAGCAAGAGTTCAGTGGCACCTGAAAGACTAACACAATTTGTGGCAGGGGAGGAGCTTTTATGAGTCACCGGAGGATATCTGAGGATGTGAGTATCTGAAGAAGCGAGCAGTGGCTCATGAAAGCTCATTTCCTGCCACAAATTCTGTCCATCTTTAAGGTGCTGCTGGAGGCTTGCTCTTTTTTAACTGGGCCATGATACATGTTTTGCCTTCTGCCTCCCTCGATCTCTGCCTTTCCCCCCTTGTCCCTAATTTTTCACTTGCTTTTTGATCCATGCTGTAGCTCATCACACAGTTTTGGACATTGCACTGTCCTTGCTTGCTTGATGGCAGTCATCTGCAAATGGCTTTTCCTGTGTGGGTAAGGCAATCTGTTTGCAGATAATTATGACGCTGTGATACGAGCACAATGCCCGGCCATGTGGTCAGGCAGCACACTTTCATGGTCCTGAGCGGCTGTTTAAAAAATCAGTTTTCCTGATTTGAATGTGGTGAAAGTTGCTTATTATTTAGTTTTGGATTATTTTTAACATATAGAAACTGCCTTCAAGAGCCAGGTGGCCAGCCGTGTTGGTCTGAAGCAGTAGAACAAATTTAGAGGTATGAGCTTTCGTGTGCGTGAAAAAGTGTGCATGCGCACGAAAGCTCATACCTATTGATTGATTGATTTGATTTATACCCTGACCTCCCCGCCAGAGCAGGCTCAGAACGGCTGACATGGCCATGGGCATTATAAACAATATAATAATTTAACAATTTAAAATCAAACCATTTAGAATACAACTCACGTAGGATGGCGGAACGGTCTTAAGCATCCACCAGAGGGAAAACAGCAGCTGGTGTCAGGCTCTTTAGGGCTTGGGTTCTTTCATATGGGCATAGATGTTAGGCCAGGAGCCAAGAGTGGATGGTAGGGTGTAGTCTTCAGTTAGATGGTAAATCATTTAGTGTGGCATCTCGAACGCTTGGTGGAAGAGCTCCGTCTTACAGGCCCTGTGGAATTTTAATAAAAATAAAACTTTGTTGGTCTTAAAGGTGCCACTGGACTCTTAAGTTTGTTTTGCCTTCAAGAGCATTGCATAGCACCAACCTCCAGGTGAGGCCCAGTAGTCTCCTGGAATTACACCTGAGCTGCAGACTACGGACATCAGTTCCTCTGGGGCATCATGCCCCTGATGAGCTCCTTCCATTCTGCAGGGTCCACCCTCCCAATGCACGACTTCCTAATCTCCCCAGGAATTCTCTTAAAACATAGTTGGCAACTATAGCAAAAGAGGGCAAGAAGTGTAAAGAGTATAGTTGGTTTGGCATAACACTAAGAACATAAGAAGAGTCCTGCTGGATCAGACTAATGAGGAGGAGGAGGTGGTGGTTGGATTTATACCCCACCCTTCACTACCCGAGGGAGTCTCAGAATGGTTTCCAATCTCCTTTCCCTTCCCCTCCCCACAACAGACATCCTGTGAGGTAGGTGGGGCTGAGAGAGCTCTCCCAAGAACTGCCCTTGAGAGAACAGCTCTGAAAGAATTTCTGACTGACCCAAGGTCACACCAGCAGCTGCACATGGAGGAGTGGGGAATCAAACCTGGTTCTCCCAGATTAGAGTCCGTGCTCCTAACCACTATACCAAACTGGCTTTCATCTAGTCCGGTATCCTGCCTCACACAGTGGACAACCAGTTCCTCTGGATAGCCAACAACAGGGCATAAAGTGAAGATTCCCCTCAGTCACCAATGGCTAGCAGCTACTGATAGACTTATCCTCCATGAATCTAATCCCCTTTAAAGCTGATTATTCCTGTGGCCATCACTACATCCTCTGGCAGTGAATCCCACATTTTAATCTAGTGGGGGTGGGGGCTATCGTGAATGAAGGATATTGGCCAAAGGTATCTGTTTTTTCTCCACCCTCTTTCCTAGCCTCATCACAGACCTGGACATCAGCTGTTTCACTTACCACGGGTTTGGCAAGGAATTTCTCAAGCGCCTTGGGTTGAGCCCAGACTCTGTCCTGCAGATGGCACTCCAGCTAGCATATTACAGGTGAGATGACCACCTAGGCAGGAATGCACAAGGTTGGCTTTTGGGGGATGAATGTGGAGCATGAGACCCAGGTTCTTTAAAAGGGGGGGGAGGCTAGTTGTTCCCAATTGATAGTGTAGTTCTATATAGGAGTTGTGCCCTCCTAAATTCATTGAAGTTAATGGGTTGGATCCAGACTAACTTGGCTGTTTGTACCAATTCCCCCTCCCTGCTGCAAATCCATCCCTTGCCATTCCTCGGGGGGCCCATCCCCCTGAATCCGCATTTCATGGAAGTCACTGGGAGGAAAGCATGAAAGGGCCATTCCGCCAGTGGAAAATGTAATCTAACTCAAACCCATGATCATAGAAGTGTGGAATTATGCTTAGGTGTGTACTGTAATTAAGGCTGAAAAGGAAGTTATGCTTTCAAATATGTACTAGATTAGGGGTCTCCAACATGGTGCCTCCCAACACCTTTCATGACACTGGCCGAATGTGTTTAGAAAGTAGATGGGTCCAGGTGGGGCTTTTCCCTAGCAGGTCTTTTGATTAGCTATTGGAGGCCTGACTGGCTGTGCGGGTTTTTAAGAAGTTGCTTCAGCAACAGCTGCCACCACAGCACAAGGATCTTCACTGTGGTAGGTACACTGTGTGTTCTTGAGAGAATATTTTTAAACATTGTGTTCGTTTAAAAGGCCTCCTGTTAAACAAAGCTTCTGCCTGAAGTGCTGAAGGGTTTCTGTTAAATTTATGCAGAACCTCTCTCCCTGACATTTGGTGGCTGGCTCCGCCTCCAGAGGCAGCCATTTTGTGGTTGAGCCCACCACCCTATGTCGGAATTCCAGAGATGCCCACAAACCCAAAAAGGTTGGGGGACTCCTGTTCTAGATCAGTGGTTCTCAGTTGGTAGTACATGTACCGTTGGTGGAATCCAAAAGTAGTCTTCAGAGATGCAGAATTTTCATAACAGTGGCTAAGAATTCACTCTCCCTTTTGGCATGCTAGACGGTAACCTTGGATGTTCTGTTTCTCCTTATTCCCTGTTCCCCCTGCCCACTAGCATGTGTCTTCGATGGGCCACTTCCTTCCCGCCCTACCAGCTGAGGATTATCCATTGTGCTTTTCCAATTCTCCAGGTCCTTTAAAACTTAACATAAATGATAAATGTAATAACAGAATGCCTGTAAACGCATAAATGTCTTCCATGGGGAAAGTGGGCTTCCAGGTTTTGTCATGGTGGGACCCACACTCTTTGACAGAGTGATTGGTGAGGCGTAAGATATGGAAGGCTGAGAATCACTGTACTAGACCTCATGTGGGAGGGGTGTGTGCACATGTGTGTGATGGGGTGTTAATCTTTGTGTGCCGTGCCTTCCTGTCTTCCTCAGAGCACATGGGGAGCTGTGTGCCACTGCTGAGTCAGCCTCACTCCGTCGCTTCCACCGTGGCCGGACAGAAACCATCCGCTCCACTACCTCCGCCGCCCTGGCCTTTGTCCAGGCCATGGCTGATGAGAACCGTCAGGTACTCTGCTTCCCCCCCCCATGATCCCTTGCGCTCCTATCCAAATGAGACACCAAAGTACAGCCCCAAAAGGTAGCTATGGTAATGATGAACATTAATAGGATGGTAGCCCAGAAACCATCATGCCTTGGGGCAGCTCTGGAATTCCAGTTTTCTGTGACTCTTCCTTCCCACCTACTTCCCTCCTGAGACCTGGACCTGCAGCATCCGTTTGGATGTTAGAACTATCAAGTGATTCAGAATCGAGCCATTCTCTGTCGAGGAGGGCGGGGTATAAATCAAATAAATAAATAAATAAATTATTGTCAGAATTTTTGTCCTGGTGTGGCTTGGTCCTCAGGGCCTTGTAGGCCTTCTCATATGAGTCCTTCTCTGTTGTGAGGGGAATTTCCTCCTCCCATCAATTTGCCTAGTGCTCCACCTTGAGCGCTCAGTGTCAGGTGAAGCTTTCCCCCCCAAGCATTTTCTATAGTTGCCCAAGAGTTGTCTCCCCCCAACCCCCCGCACAACACATTTATTTTTAAATATTTATATCCTGTTTTCTTCCACATGGGAACCGAAAGCAGCTTAGAACAGCGTTTGCCTGTTTGGTGTAGTGGCTAGGAACACGGACTCTAATCTGGGAGAACCGGGTTTGATTCCCCACGCCTTCACATGCAGCTGCTGGTGTGACCCTGGGTCAGTCACAAGTTCTTTCAGAGTTTTTTTCTCAAGGACAGTTCTCGAGAGAGAGCTCTCAGCCCCACCTCCTTCATAGGGTGTCTGTTGTGGGGAAGGGAAGGGGATTGTAAGCTGCTCTAAGACTCTTTCGGGTAGTGAAAGGCAGGGTATAAATCCAGTCTCTTCCTCCTCCTCCTCCCTCCTCTTCCTCTCTTTTTATCCTCACAATAGTCCTATGAGGTACATTAGGCTAAGAGTCAGGAAGTGGCCCAAGATCATTCAGTGAACCTCCATGGCAGAAAGTGGGTATTGAAATCTGGGGTCTCCCAGATCTCAGTCCCATCACTTAATCCGCTTCACCATTTTGGCTTTCCCCCCTTAGGTTGCATCCACAAGCCAATGGATATCACACTATCCTGGGACTATAGCAATCATTTGCAAGTGAATTTTCCTGGTATGGACTAGATAATCCAGTGGTAAATAGTTGCTGTAGTGTGATATCCCAATCACGAGTGGGTGCAACCTGTATTTGGTTTTCGGGTGGGTTCCTGAATTGTTCTGCTGGTGTTAGTTGGTCTGTTGTGGTTTTTAATTATTGTTTTGATTATAGTCATTTGTAAGATCCGGGAAGCTAGGAGGTGTTTTGCAGGTAAATAAACACATACCGCTGTGATATGTTTCCGACTTCTTTCCGTACCAGGCCTCTGAGAAACTGTCTTTGCTGCAAGAAGCAGTCAAGGTCCACAGCACCCTCACAGAGCAGGTAAATGCCCCTTGTTACGCTGCACTCCTGAGCAAAGACCTGGCATGGTGGAAGGTGTCACCTGGGCTGATGACCTGGTGCAGAAACCAAATGGGAATCTCCTGACTAAGCACCTTGACAAAATTAAAAATGGGACAAGGAGGTGGGATTCCCCCCCCCCAAAGAAACGCAGAACATTCCATCCTGTTGTTGAGGAGTGATGTCCACAAGATAAATGTGAGGGATGGCCACATGAAAACGAAGAAAAAATTCTGGGCTTGAGGCCTGAGGGAACTGTAACAAATAATTATGCATATTCAAAACCTGTGAAATATGGAGAGGGTTTTTTCTGGTTGTGAAAAAGAAAACAACAGCAACACCTAGTGACAGAGTCAAAGCATTTCATCAACAAGTGTAGTGGTGGGGGCAGCGCCAGGGAGTTTGTCCCTGGATTGAGAGGAAACTCATTTAAAACAGAAGCCATGGGTGTGCGCTCCCAAACTTGGGGTATGTCAAATCAGTCATACATCATCTGTGCACTAAGTCAACCTTTATTTCTGGCTGTATCTGGAACGTGAGGGATTTTTGAAGGGCTGCCTCAGGGGACATATAAATCCCCATTTGTTGCATCTGTCTTATTTATTTATTTGCTTATTTAGGCTCTGGATGGACAAGGCATCGACCGCCATTTGCTGGGGCTGAAGCTGGAAGCTATTGCTGATGGCTTCCGTGTACCAGAACTCTTTATGGACACTTCCTACGCTGTTGCCTCTTATTGGAAACTCTCTACAGGACAGGTACCAGCTGCCAGGTGTCCTTGTTATCCCTGTTCCATTTGGGAGTTCTTCCCTTAGTTGATGGAATGTGGGAACCTCTGTGGCTTCTTATTCCACTTTCATGGGCCCATGGAGACGACTTTTCTGTTTGTATGGTACAGGAGGGGCCGTAGTTACATGCGCTCAGGCAAAGCTTTAGTGGCTTATGGTACTTTATTGATTGTGTTTTTAACATTTTATTGCATTGTAAGCCTCTTCAAGAACCATTTGTTGGAAAGGATATATATTTACTTCCACTTGAGTTTTAGCTTTACAGTCCTCTCTTAACCAAGTACATGAAGAACTTCTTAAGTAACTATGGCTGCAGTCGCAAGTGTTGGGAAAATAGGGGAAAATACTTAAATACTCAGAGTTTGCAATGGATCTTTGCTTCACTGGAGAGGAGACATTTCTTTCTATGTATAAAGCTTTATTTCTAAGGGAAGGGTTCAAATACAAAACAAAAGAGATATCTAGACCTACATTTTAGATCCCTACAGCACAGAACACATGGTCACACAACAATGGAGATCCCCCTTCTTCTTGACCCCTAGAAGGAAGTCGCCCGATTGCATTACCCAATCAATGTTGCAAAACAAACTTCAGTTTTTCTGGGCTTTGGTTGCATTGGCTCTATGCCAAGTTCCTTCCAGGTCAGGCTAAACAGTAGCACACAAGGTAGAACAGATTAACACTATAATGACTGGAATCTAGACCTTACAAGTCACACATTTCCAGCACCAAGAACACTTTTCTGAAGGTAATTCCCATTGACTATAATGGGACTTACTAAGCAGCTCTATTGCTCTTGGTGATTAGCACTGAACTGATGGGCAGTAGGTTCAGGATGGACAAAAGGAAATACTACTTTACACAGGGAGTGATTAAAATGTGGAATTCGCTGCCAGAGGATGTAGTGATGGCTACAGGCATAGACAGCTTTAAAAGGGGATTAGAGAGCTTCATGGAGGATAAGTCTATCAATGGTTACTAGCCGTGGCAACTGAGGGGAACCTCCACATTCAGAGGCACTAAACTTCTGAATCCCAGAGCCAGGAAGCAATATCAGGGGAAGGCCTCTGCCTCTATGCCCTGTTGTTGGCTCTCCAGAGGAACTGGTTGGCCACTATGTGAAGACAGGATACTGGACGAGATGGACCACTGGTCTGATCCAGCTGGGCTTTTCTTATGTTCTTAATAGGCTTTAGCCCTACATATTCTCTTGTCTTCTGTAAACTGCCCAGAAGGTTTAGTCTTTCCTAAATGGCTTGACCAGAGCAGATCTTGAGCAAGCAAACTGAGAGGATCATACGGCAAATGTCTTAAGATTTTCTGGAAAGGCCTTGAACCATATTATCTTTAATGAGACTAGAATTGCCAGCACAGGACATTTTCAGTGGTGGCACTCTGATTATGGAATGCTGTTCCCAAGAAGGTCTACCTAGCATTATCTTCAAGGTTATGCTATTTCCCTAGCTCCTGTGTGTGTGTTTTGTGATATATTGCATGCCAGTGTTTGAGTGACTTTTTTTAGAACTTCAAGCTTGAGGGGAAAGTAGACTTATACTTTTTCAGATGTGTGGTCACAGAGTGCTGATCCTCATCTCCTTCTCCCTCAGGTAGCTGCCCGCACAGACTGTGTGATGTGTTATGGACCACTGGTACCCGATGGCTATGCCGTTTGCTACAACCCTCTGCCTGCCCATGTTAACTTTTCTGTCACCGCCTTCAATTGTTGCCAGGAGACCAATGCCGAGAATCTAGCCGGAAGCCTCCAGAGGGCGCTGGATGATGTGGGGGCCTTGCTAGGGATTTGTAAAGATGGTGGATCATGAATGTCTTTCTAGAGACACACTCCATTCCTCTGTTCTCTCTCCCTAGACCAAGCCTGACTTCGGTTTACAGGGAACTGTCTGCCTTGTGTCAGCACTTGACCCATAACTCCCTAGGCCTGGAATCTTTGCACTGCCTTCTTTTCATGCCAAAGCTCATTATGCAGGTGTCTGTCAATATTTCCTGCTGACACTCCTTACCCATAATGCCCTTGTAACCCACCAGGAGACGGGTGAAGCAGGTGTTGGTGAGGTGTTTTTACACACTATCTTAATTCAAAGTCCAGTCTAATTTATTTCCAGGTGGAATAAAGAAAAAGATTCTTTCAGAAAATGTCCCCTTGACTTTTATGTTTTTGGGGGTGAATGGAAAGAAGCAAGGCAGGGAACACTATCCGACCTGGAGATCTCAGGTTTGCAGAGCCACAGGACAACCCTAGGCAAGGCCCAGCCTCTCTGTTTCTGTTCTCTTCTCTGTCAAATGAGCACTGTACCGCACAGGGTTATTGAAAGAGGATCTGCGAGAAAAGAATACCACATGATATAAAAAAGTTCTTCAGCTCCAGTGAGACATTTGATCAACACTGAGAGTGGGTCTACCACCATCAAGCTCAGGATGGGTTGGTAGGAAGAGGGAAGAATGTTCTAGAACAGGGTAATTTCGTTGGTGGGCGAGCAGTCCTCAGCTTTTACCTTGAATCCCCCAAATATGAGGAGATTCCTGAAATACCAAAATGGCTTATGCTAACAGAGGTCTTAATCTGATTAAGAGTTCCCAATATGGTGCTGTGGGCACTGTGGTGCTCATTGCGTGTTTTTAGAAAGTGGGTGGGGCTTTTGCACAGCAGGGCTTCTAATCAGCCATTAGAGATCTGATTGGCTGTGCAGATTAAAAAGACTAAACGTTGCTTGGGCAGCAGCTGCCTCCACAGCGCAAGGAACTTTGCTGCATGACTGAAGGTAAGCTGGCTGTATAGGCAAAGAAGTATTTCTGAATGATATGATTTTATAGCAGCACTCCAGAGACCAGAAAGGACTCAGCTTTCAAGAGTCAAAGGTACAAGCTTTCCAGAATCCTTTGTCAGATATCTGACGAAGGGACATCTGCATCTGATGAAGGAAACATTGACTCTGGAAAGTTTATACCCTGAACATCTCGTTGGTCTTTTAAAGTGCTACTGGATTCAAATCTAGCTGTTCTGCTGCAGACCAGCATGGATACTCTCTGAAACTTCTAAACAGTACGTTCATTTTAAAAGGCATCCTGTCAAGCAGAGCTTCTTCCTGAAATGTTGAGTTACTATTAGTTATGCATCATCTCCCTGACATATTGAGGTTGCCTCTCCCTCCTGCAGCAGCCATTTTGTGGTTACACCCACCAACCCTGTGTCAGAATTCCAAAAGAATTCTGAGATGAGTATTTTGCATGAATTATCTGTCTGTATGGTGAAATTTAACTGCAATTGAGCCTATTTCGTCATCAGTATATCTAATGCTATACATGGCCAAATATGTGGATACTTAAATCTGAAGACTGAAGCCATGAGCATCTTTATATAAACCTGAAAAACATCCCAGGCATGCAGAAATATCTGAAACCTAAAAAATAAAATAAAAAATATATTGGAGGTTTTAAGTAGCCCAGTAATAGAAGCAGTACCTGTAGCTCCAAGAAACAGATGCCCTCAGTGGTTATTGCTAGGCTATAAAAACAGTATTGCCAGCCTTCAAGCCTTGGTTTCTGTCAATAAAAAGCAGGGAGAGAGGCAGGGTCCTTTTCAGGGCTGTTTTGGCCTGCAAGGGAGGGCTTACAAGGGTCAGGCCCAGCAGCAACCTTTGCGTGACTCGATGCCACGCAACCTGCATGATTTACCCAGGCCCAGCTGCTACTACTATTCAACAACAGGCACCCCCTGAATGCTGGTGTGGTGTAGTAGTTAAGAGTTCCAAACTAGAATCTAGAAGACCCAGGTTCGAATCCGTAGCCTGCTGTGGAAGCTGATTGGGTGACCTTAGGCTAGTTACACATTCTCGCCCTAGCCTATCTCACAGGCTGAAGTGAGAATAAGAGGAAGGAGAGGAGAATGATGTAAGCTGCTTTGGATTCCCTTCCCATTGTGGAGAAAGGCAGGGTATAAATTAAGTAAGTGAATAATACAGCTGAAGATGGGATGAGGTTGGTGAGTGGGTGGAAAGGAGAGGAGGAAGCAGGACAAGATGACATGGGAATGGCCAGGAGGAGGGAAATAGGAAATAGTGTGGGGAAAGGATACAGGAAAATGAAGTGCTTCTCGCAACTCCTTGTGGATCCCCCACCTGACCGGACCTGGCCAGCTGATGCCACCCAACAGAGCCACAGTTCTCCCAGGTAGAGGCTGAAGACAAGGGGAAAGATAAAGATAGGCTGGCTGGTAAGTGGGAAGGTAAGAAGGAAGCAGGAAAAGGGGAGAGGCTATGGTGGCTTTCAGGGAAAGGAAAGAAGAAATAGTGAGATGCACCCACGAGTTCTTTGAGGCCCCCTCTTGTTTTGTCTATATGTGTGACAGAATTTGGCATGGGTATGGGTTGGATCCAGTATGGGGACTGTTAAAGGACTGTGGCTCTCTTCCGTTTCCTAGGGATGGAAAGGACTGCTAGTGGGAGGGGCAAGTTTATTCCTGGGGCTGAAGGGCCTGCTGAGAGTCACAGCCATGCCGGTTGGGGGGGTGCAATGAGAAGGGGGGCAAAATCCACCCCACAGACTTCTGTCAGCACAAATTTGCTCATAGATGGAAGGAGGAAGGAACAATTTCTTCCTCCTAGTTCATGTAGCTGTTTTTTTCACATTTATTTACTTTCTCCCTGGAACTCAAGGTGGATTACCCAGAATAACTCAATATAAACAACAGGATGGAACATCCAGTAATCGATGCAATCAGATTTGGCTTGTAGGGATACGAAACAAGCCAGAAATCTGAACTGAAGCAAAGCATAAGTATTACAAAAGCATAAGTAATACATGATAAACAATGAAAGATTACATCGTAGGGTCCTACTTACAGCAACACTCAGTACAAGCTATACACAATAGTACAGATCGCTGTCCCTAATCCTTCATTCACTGTCTTGGAACAGACAGTGTTCTCCTTGCCGTGAAACTGTCTGGCTGATCTTGCCAGTCATCGCCGGCCTAGGCTACCTCACAGGCTTGTGAAGGTAAAATGGCGGGTGGCTGAAGTATGTGTGGCTACCTGAGTAACACCTGAGCCAAAGATCAGGATAAAAAGGCAATACATGGAGACTGGGCCTCTGTGACTCAAACGTGCATCCTGCATTATTTCAATCACTGGTTGTCCTAAATAAAAGTGCTGTCTCCGTTCAGCGTGGATGACATGTTTTGATGGAATCCCCATACTGTTAGACAAGCGCTCTGAGCTTAATTATAAATGTGGGTGAAATATTTTATCCTTTTCCTGCCCACTTATACTGCAGTTTCAGCGCAGCATCGTACACCATAGCGGAAAACAGGACTGTGGGTTTTCCTTCACAGGATATGTCTTTTTGATAGCATTTGCATAGTATGTGTTTAGAAAACTGTGCAGCAAAACAACAGTGGCAGGCTCTGAGGACTTGGAAGTACAGCCTTTTCACAGTCATGTGGTGCCTCGTTCACATGCACAGGGTCAGTGCTTGATTTTATTGGTTTAGTTCTCTTACACCTAGGGGTTTCAGGTTTGGTTTGGGAAATTCCTGGAGATTTGGAATGGAACCTGGGCTGGGTAGAGTTTGGGGAAGGAAGGGGAGCTCAGCAAGGATGTGATGCCCTAGAGCAGGGGTGTCAAACATGTGGCCTGGGGGCCGGATGAGGTTTGCAGCTTGCGGATACACAACTGAACAGCATATTCAAGATTGCAACAGCACAGACATTTTGATGCAATAATTCAGAGCAAGAGGTGTCAGTTGTCAGGCATTGTTAAATAAACAAAACATTGCAGGAGGCTGATGTTTTAAGCCTGTTTTTAAAAAAGACCCTTTGTGTTCGTGTCTTTTATAGAGTTTATATCTCCGCTACCTGGCATTACATTTTATGACACCCATGGCCCGGCCCAACAAGGTCTCATTTATGTCAGATCCGGCCCTCATAACAAATGAGTTGAACACCTCTGACCTAGAGTTCATTCTCCAAAGCTGCCGTCTCCAGTGGAACTGATCTTTGTAGGTTGGAGATCCCCACTGTTCTCCATAGTGTGGATCCAAAGTGGTTTAGCCCCATCCCCTTATTCCCCCCCCTTCTAAGAGTAACACTGTGAGGCAGGTTATGCTGGAAGTGTGACCAAGTTCACTTGGCAAGCTTTCCTGGGAGGGTGGAGTTGAGATTTTAACCTGGTTCTCGTAGATCCTAGTAGTCTGACACTAACCGCTACACCATGCAGGCACTGAAATGTGTGAACACATTGCAAACTGGGGCAATGAACAGCAGTGTGACCCTTTGTTGAGGGATTCTGGGGGCCAGGTCGTTTTCCTGGGTCACCCCCCCCCCCAGTTCCCTGGAGTTCTTTCCTTCAGTGGGTGGAGACTGGCAAGGGACAGATTCTAGTACAGAGAGAGAGAATGGTCAATTTATTCCAGTATACAGAACACACTTTGTAGCATTTCATTATTCAACATAGAATATTTCAACACAAACTCAATACATAAAATAGTGCACCTGTATAAAACTCAGAACGTTCTGGACTAGCCACCAAGGTCTTCCATCGAGCTGTTGCTGGCCAGTCCCTTACCATTGGTAACCCAGAGGTATATATCTTTCTTGGACCTATAGCTGCCAATGTGCCTGTCATGCAGGATAATCATGAATGCGACGCAAGCCAAACTAGGACTGACTAGAACTGAACCAATGTACTGACCCAAATCCCTCCCCTTTCTATCTCTGGGGTCAGGAAGCTCACAGAAAGTCAAGTAGAGTCAAGGAAGCTAGTTACAAATACCCTATCTATTTACAACTTAATAGCATATAAACATTCCGAAAGGCAAAAGTCATGTACATGATTATCAGTACCAGAAGGCCACGGCACTTAGCAGAGTCCTGAAGCCTCCTGGGAAACAGAACCAAAGATTCAACTATACTATAGAAATTAAAGTAACAGATTTAACAGAGGACTGAGGCTCAATCCAGGCCCTAATTCCTTGACAGCTTTTGCCACTTGAAAATTAAGAGTTGTAGTCAGGGGAGAGGAACATTCATATAGGAATCCCACAGAATCTCATGTGGCATGACCCAAATCCATTTACTGCATACCCCCCTGCTGTCCCTCCAAGGAACGCAGGACAGCAAAAGTGGATCACCGGTCTCCCATTTCCCCCTACAACAACCTGCAACGTAAGCTAAATACATCTGACAGACCTATGGGCCCCTTTCCTGGGAGCTTCTCGCCGGAGTACGGATTTGGACTCCTGGGTTTTTTACTCTGAGTCTCTGAAATGAGACACCACCACAGCGGCTCTGTAATATGTGAGCAGGAAATTGATTATGCGGCTGGCAGCTATAGCGGGAAGAGCTGAAGACCACAGCTGCAGTTGCCCTGTTTGAGGGTAGTTGGGGATTGCGTTCATGAAGGGAAAAGGTACTGTGTGAATTGCTTTTGAATACTTTTGGCCCTTAAAGGAGCTCCGGCAACCCCTTGCCCCAAATCTGGAACGGTGGGGGTGACAGTATATTATGGGAATAGGTGGGGGGTTCGGAAGAGTGTGTTCATATTGTGTGGTCACCTTAAAGGGCAGCAAGAGACACTTGCCTGTCCCTTTAAATTCCCCCCCTTTGTGTGTCTCTCTTTTTCTGTTCCATTGCTTCTCATCATTGGGAAGAGCATCTTTTGCAGTCAGGCAAAGGACCGCGTGGCTCGTACAGGGAAGGGAGAGGGGCAAAGCAGACAGGAGGCGGGGAGGGAGCTTTCTTGGGGGGGTGACGCAGAGGGTTTTTTTCTCTCCCTCTGCTGGGTCCCCCCCTTCAGTGGAAGCCACGTCGAGAGCAGCAGAGATGTCTTCCGAGAAAGCAGGTAAAAGAGAATGAGGATGGGTTATGAATGATGATTTGTGCCGTTGTGACTGTGTAGGTGGGCGAAAGGTTAGAACCTGGCTCATGTGTGTGTAGGGAGATGCTATTAAATGAGTGTGTTGGAGAGTGAATGATGTGCGGGGGTAGGCAGAGATGCAGGATTGGGGGACGATCGTGCGAATCCAGATACGTGCATTGTGAGGAGAGAGTGCATTTGTGAGAGGCTGCTGTGGGGAGGAGGCCATGCTTATGCTGTGGACATATGTGTGTGCATTATATGCCCCCAATTAAACGTGTATGTGTGTGTGTGTGTGTGTGTCCCCGAGAGAGAGAGAGAGAGAGAGAGAGAGAGAGAGAGAGAGAGAGAGAGAGGGAGAGGGAGAGGGAGAGAGAGAGAGAGAGAGAGTTGATGATATACTCTGATGCAGTTCTGGGGTAGAGGGGGAATATGTTATGTGTATTGGTCTACAAGAGGACAGTTGGTGCATATGGGGTATTTGGCACATATGTGCTTATATGTTGCTGTTGAATTGGCAGGATTATGTTTGTGGAATGATGTGAAGGATGAACGTATCCGAAACGAAGCCAAGAGCCGTATAGTCAGGCATATATGAGAAAGGGCTTGAGAACTGGCCATGCAAAAAGAAGAGTATGTTGGGTGTGTTTTGACCACGATTAATGACAGGGCTGTGCATGTGTGGAAGTAACATAATTGGATGTCGCCCCGGAGGTCACTGAGACAAACCGCAGGCATGGGGGTGATGGTGTGTGTGTGTCACCATGGAGGTGTGAGAAGTTGGGGTGTTTTGTATGGCAGAGGGAGTGTGTTTTGGGCAAAAGTGTGTGCATCGGATTTGTGATGTCGTTCATTAGGAGTTTTGTGCTTCCGTGTGCATGTGTGTGTCACTGTTTAGGGAGTCCGATAGGTAACGGAGCAGAAGGCTAATATTGCTGATAATGATATGAGGACATCGTCGATATGACAGACTTGCTCTTGCCTCTTCCTCAAAGGGTGCCTGCGAGAATGTCTGACTGAATTTGGGTTCGGGAGAGACCATGTGTGTCTGGGTATTAAGTGTGGGGGAGGAGGAACATAATGTGATTTGGATGTGAGGCTGATGGTATTTGGATGTGTGTTGGGGGAAGAACCGAACCCAGGGTGTTGTGTGAGACTGTGTGTCAGCAGATCCAATGACGTGACCACCCTGTGTTGTGCAGGACTGCACTTAAACAAGGTTTGTGTCCCGGTTGCTTGTGTAGTCACGCTTCAGGGTTGAGGATTTTCGTAGAGGATTTAATGTAGACATTAAAAGAGGCTGCACTCTCGTATGTACATCTGTTCACAGCGTTTGGAGTCTCTTAATTCTGCCTTCCATTGTTTCTGTGTGGGGATTAGAAAGGAAGCGAGAGTGTACAGCTTTTGGTTGGTTAGCAAAATTCGGCTCTGTGTGTGTATTCTTGGATCAAGTACTACGTAATGAGGTTTTGTCAAAGGTGGAATGCAATGTGTTCGAAGTCCAAAGGTACCTCAGAACTCAATTTACTTCAATTCCTCCATCGCCATAGTTTTCAAAACATACTCTGTTGACCTTTGAATTTCCTCCTCCCTCACAAAGGCCCTCACCATCAAGGGTGTCTGCATGTATAATGGGGAGTGTGTGTCAGCTGATCACATAGATCAGGGGCGTCAAACTCATTTGTTATAAGGGCCGGATTTGACATAAATGAGGCCTTGTTGGGCCGGGCCACGTGTGTCATAAAATGTAATGCCAGGTAGCGGAGATATAAACTTTGTAAAGGACACGCACGCAAAGGGTTTTTTTAACTTAAAATAAAAACATGCTTAAAACATCAGCACTCTTGCAATATTTTGTTTATTTAACAATGTCTGATAACTGACACCTCTTGCTCTGAATTACTGCATCAAAATGTCTGTGCTGTTGCAATCTTGAATATGCTGTTCAGGTGTGTATCTGTAAGCTGCAAACCTACGATGACACAGCAGCAGCAGAGCTGGAAGAAGAAGCAGAAGACAGCCAGTTCCACTGCGGGCCTGATAGAAGCCCTCCGGGGGCCTAATCTGGCCCCCGGGTCGCTTGTTTGACACCCCTGACTTAGATCTCTTGTCAAATAGTTGAAAGTGTGAATGTGTCAGAATTAGGGTTGCCTGTCTTCCCCTGGCCACTGGCAGGGGATGGGGGAGTAGGGTTGCCAGCTCCATGTTGGGAAATTCCAGGAGATTTGTGGATGGAGCCTGGGGAGACAGGGATCTCAGTGGGAAACAGTGCCAATAGAGTCCCCTCTCCAAAGCATCCATTTTCTCCAGTGGAACAGATCTCTGCAGTCTGGAGACAAGGTATGATTCCAGGGGATGCCCAGGTCCCACCTGGATGTTGGCATCCCTACAAACCAGTAAATTTATGATGGGGAGCAGAGCCCCCACTTGTCTCTATGGACACCCGTCACACAATCATAGCTAGAGTTGCCAAACTCCAGGTAGGGCCTGGAAATCTCCCACAATTATAACTGACCTGCCAGACAACACAGATCAGTTCCCTGGAGAAAATGGCTGCTTTGGAGGGTGGAGTCTACAGCTTTATACCTCCATGGGTATAAAGTAGAGTCTATAGCTTTGCACCTCCCCGGGCTCTGCCCCCAAATCTCCAGGAATTTCCTAACCCAGAGCTGGCAACCCCAGACAGCGTAACTTCCAAAAGATACTTTTCTGTCACGCCCCTTGCATTCCATCCTGTTCTACAGTGTCATAGTTCACCCAACAAACAATTCTGGTCTTCATTTAGCAACATTCCACCAACTTCACATACACACACACCCACACTCTCGTCTACAGTAGACTGAATCCCCTCTCACAAATACCCTTCTGGGCATACAGTTTCACATTGGAGATACACAGTCTGCTGATTTCTCTATATCTGTACCCATCCTTCAACACTGTCCCTAGGAAGTTCTCAGGTGTGGTATGCCAATAAAGGTTTTGTTCCTAGAGTATTGTGGCTAATGGTTGGCGATAAACATTTCCTCCCTGAATATACCTGATCATTTCTTAAGCGACTGGCCATTCCTATGTCTTGTGGTTACTGATTTCACACATTAATTAGGTGCTCTGATTATTTAGTTTGGGTTATGGTTTATAAAAGAAGGAAATGACACAAAGTGGAAGTCCGGAGGCACCTTAAAGACTATCAAAATTTATTTCAGCATGAGGTTTCATGCGGCAGAACTTACTTCTGCAATCCTCATGAAAGCTCATTCTACAATAAATTTTCTTAGCCTTTCGGGTGCCACTGGGTTTTTGTTTTGTTTTCCTACAGTCAGTTTCACATGAACATAAGAAGAGCCCTGCTGGATCAGGCCAGTGGTCCATCTAGCCTAGCATCCTGTTTCCTGCAGCAGTTAACCAGTTGACCAGGAGGGCCAACAAAAAGGGCACATAGGCCAAGGCCTTCCCTTTGGCTACCTCCTGAAATTATTTTAACGAAAGGGATTCAGACAGGGTTGCTAGCTTCAGGTTGGGAGATACCTGGAGCCTGAGGAGGGCCAGGTTTGTGGAGGGAGATGGACTTGGATGGGGTATAATGCCATAGAGGCCACCTTCCAGATTGGGCATTTTCTCCAGGCGAACTGGTCTCTGTTTTGTGGAGATCAGTTGAAATCCCAGAAGATCTCTAGCCACCCTAGATGCAGATTATGAGAGCTATATAGTAGTGAACGCTATGAAAATTCACTGTATGTCTCCCTGAGGGTACAGAGAATGGTCTGCTGTTTCCAACCAGTCTCCCCTCCCACAACAACTGTGAGTTAATCACGAGTTTGAGATACTCTAGATGTATGACTGACTCTCACGTGCAAATGGTTAACTACTGACCAAATGCCTTGCTACTTTATCAGCCATGTTCAGCCTCACAACATTCCTGGGAGGAATACTGTCTGTTCACAGGCTTGGGGGAGAACAAATGATCCAGATGAATAATGGGCTTGGTGAAAAAGGGAGGAAGGATTCCTTTTGGCCACAGGACGGTGGGACTCTCATGGACAAAAGCCACATGGGACGGGGGCTGCCGTACGGGGTTGCCAGCCTCCAGGTGGTGGCTGGAGATATCCCGCTTTTACAGTTGATCTCCAGGTGAAAGAGATCCATTCACCTGGGGGGGAAATGCCGCTTTTGAAGGTGGACTCTATGGCATTATACCCCGTTGAAATCCCACCCCTCTCCAAGCCTCAGCCTCCTCAGGCTCCACCCCCAAACTCCAGGTATTTCCTAACCTAGAGCCGGCAATCCTACTGCAGTGACAAGGGGAACTGTGCAAGATCAAGCACAGAAATCTGGTGGGATCCTACCCAGCACTGAGAAATCTTGGTTGGAAAACTGCAGTATCCCAGAGACGAACAACATCCCTCAAAGGTACTGCAGAAGCCAGGCATGCCTCGTTTGTCTTAAATAGCCCTCTCAGTCAGTACTTTATAACCCATGCCTTTATTTTATTTATTTATTTTAAACTTTTTTTCTCACTAAACTGCTGTGAGGAACAGTTGTCCATTTATAGGCTGACTGAGGCAGAACGAGCAGCCTAAGGCCTGCAAAGTGAATTCAAGCCTGCGGTGGGATTTTTTGTATCCCAGCAGCCTCTTTGGACCCAAAGGGCATCAAGTTATCGAGTCATTAATGATATACCTTCTTCTTGTCCACTCATACTTGCTCACCCCCACGCCCTCTTTTCCCCCCTTCCCTGGTCTCACAGGATACCTCCCCCCCCTCTATAAATAGAAGGCAGTCAGGCGCAAGTAGGGTGACCTAAAAAATGCTAACGAAATTTCACTCACCCTCTGGAGGGGTGGCCTATTTTGCAGAGCAAGGGGTGCATGTGTGTTGGGGATGTGTTGTGTGGGTTACACAGACACGTCCTGAGCCACATCATGGTGGGCTGCTCTGTGGATGTGGTGAGGAAGAGAGAGAAAACGTATTTTGAGTATACACACCGGAGATGCCATCAATTTGTGTGTTCTGTTTGGACTGCAGTCTTTGCGTGACACTAAAAAGAATGGCACATATAACACTGACTGGGAACTTGTGGTTGTGCTGTTTGTTTAAAACATTTACCACACTTGCTGGATCATTCATAAAGTGTGTCTCACACCCGTGGTGCGAGAAGAAGGGTGTCAAAGTTGGGACCAAGGAAGGACTGAATAGTGATTAAAATGGGATGAAATGTGACCAAGGGCTTAAAAGGCCTTGAAAAGTAGGACGTGCTTTATGGGCTTTTCCTGTGAGAGAGGGGGAGGAAATTTACCCAAGTTGCGCAGAACCACTATTTTGAGAGGGGAAAAAAGCTGGACAAAAATATAGACGGTGTAATGAAAGGCTAGAGAATTCAACACACCTTCAAGGCTTACCCTATAATTAGACAGAAGCAACTGCCTCGGGAGAGAATTCGGACCACTCTTTTAAGACAGCAGTGTAGGAACTGGTTACTTTCACTGCCCAAGGGATGGGGTGAAATGAGGGAATGACATATGGATTTCCCGTCTCACCTACAAAACTGTTGTGGGGTTGGCTCTTTGGGTTTTTGGATGACAATTTGGTCTGAGGGGGGTTTCTTACTGAAATAACTGAATATAAATGGAATATAGGGTGTCTTTCCCCCCTTGAAGTATCATCTGGTTGACACCCATTCAGAAGTAAGGCTTCCAGGCTGACTTGAGGTCTCGAAATTAAGCATCTGTTCCTGAGTTAATCAGGAAATGGAAAGGGAGTGAGAATTAAATGGTCAGTGTACTAATGATCCTATACAAGTCCGTAGTGGACTATGATGTATTGTTTTGGGGTTGTCACATCTCAAAAAGGATACTGAAGAGCTAGAACAAGTTCTGGAAAGAGCAACCATCACAGGGATGGAGAGCCTGTCCCATAAGACAAGCCGAAGCATCTGGGGCAGTTTAGTTGAGAAAAAAGGCGACTGAGTGGTGCCATGACCGAGTTTTACCAAATTATACAGGGTTAGAGAACATTCAGAGGTAGACACTTTTCTTCTTCTCTGCTAACCTTAGAACTCTGGTCACTCTAGCCCCGCTCACACATTATAGTGAACAAATGTACAATCCATGTACAGTATACATTTGATTGTACTTGTTGATGTGTCAGGTAATTCTCACATTACATTGCATATGTGTTGAGTAATTCTCACATTACTGTCAACGCATGTACAGCTAAACATGTGAAACCCTGCATTTGTCCAGGTACTGATCCCCAGTTTAAAGTGAAGAAGCGTTGGCTCTTTCTTAAAAATAGATGTACACAAGTACAGGCAGGGAGGTGTACATGTGTTCACTATAGCATGTGAACAGGTCTAATATGAAACTGATTAGTGGGAAATTCATGATAGACAAAACAAAAGCACAGCTTCACACAACGGAACTCACTACTATCAGGTGTTGTGTGGGGTGGTACAGTTCTGGGAAGGATTAGTCTATTATTGGCTGTTAGCCATGAAAGCTAAGCAGGGCTTCTGGGTTCAGAGGCAAAATGCCTCTCTGCTTGTCTTTTGGTGGGAAGCACCCAGCCTGTGAGAGGGCTGAAGTCTGGACAGGATGGCCAACCTCCTGGTCAATTCCCCAGGACGAAATTGTGGCTTCTGAGGGTGAACTCTATGTAGCATTGCCAGCTTTGGGTTTCTTCTCAGATCTTGCAAGCTGAAGGCCACGGCTTCCTTTATTGAGTCAATTCACCTCATGTTGGGTCTTCCTCTTTTCCGGCTGTCTTCAGCTTCTCCTGCCACATGGATTACCATTAACCTGAGAATATTGGAGATGGGCCAGGATAGGGTGAATAGGTTTCTTCGGCTCCTGGCTTTTGCAGTGAGTCAGTGTGGGGGAACCAAGAAAGCCAGGCTGTCGATTGACTTTCCCTAGATGCACTTCCTATACGTAGACCAGATTCATGTGTGCTTCTCGCTTCTCGGGCTTTTCACCCGTTCTTCCTCTGTTGGTGTGTAGGTGTGATAAACAAGCAGATGATCATACACTAGTATCCAGCAGCTTTTGGACAGATTGATGGCCATGCAGGAAGGTGAACTGGTGTTTCAACCATCTTGTGCTTTATAAAAACTAGATGTCGGGGAAAGGGTTCTGTTCTGTCTTGATGTGCTAACTGGGGATGTACTAGGCTGCAACTGGAGTGTTGTGTGCAGTTCTGGAGGCCTCACTTCAAAAAGGATGTAGACAGAATGGAGCTGGTGCAGAGGAGAGTGACGAGGATGATCGGGAGCCTGGAGATCAAGCCCCGTGGGGAAAGGCTGAGGGACTTGGGGATGTTCAGTCTGGAGCAGAGGAGGTTGAGGGGGGACATGATTGCTCTCTTTAAGTATCTGAAGGGCTGTCACTTAAGAGGAGGGCAGGGAGCTGTTCCGGTTGGCAGCAGGGGAGAGGACTAGTTTTTCAGAGTTTTTCAGATATAGTATATCACACCCACTGTATAGCCATTTTTTGTTATACCACCTGGAGACTGGCAACCCTATTCCTCACCTTAGTTTTTAAACCACTGCCCTGGGAATGCCTTCTGATTAGAAGAAAGTTGCCAGCCTCCAGGTGGGGCCTGGGGATCCACTGGAATGATAGCTCATCTCCAGACAACAGAGATCAGTTCCCCTGGAGGAAAAAACTGCTTTGGAAGGTAGACTCTGTGGCATTATACCCCATAGAAATCCCTCCCCTCTCCAGAACCTGGCTTCCCAGGCTGCACCCCGAAATCTCTGGAAGCTGGCCACCCTGGGTTGGAAGGACGGAGGCAGAGCACGGTAACTCATGCCGCGTCTCATCAAGCAACTTCCTCAAGAAGATGGCTAGGCACTGTGCCTCAGCATCGGAAGTGACAATGATCTAACTGCACCAGAGGCAGAGGTACGGTAGATTTATCCTCTGCCAGCACAGCCTGAGCGGAAAGAGGTTAAAAAATGGAGCAGGGAATAATGCAGAGGCACAGCGGGCAACCGCTTCTGTGGGCAGGCACTCTGGGCACACAGCAACTGTCAATTATCGAAATAAGCCTCCTTCTCGCAGCCCATGAGTAACCCTTGCACAGGATACAGGTTGGAGGGTTCCTGTCCTAATTGGTGTCCCCGGCTCACCAGCCAGTTGTTCCGCGCCTATCCACAAAAAGATAGGCTGAGGGGTCGTGAATGGGAGCAGCGTGGGTGGCAGTGCCGGGGTGTGAACGCTGGGCTCGAAATAAACCCCTTTTATTGCTTTGTTAGCAAGAGGAACCCGCTTTTGTGCTGCTCTCAGCGCCCGCCTGCATCCCCCTTGCCTCCTCTGTGCTGATCGTTCTGTCTTATGGATCGGAGGAAGGATGGGGGGGGGCCGCGTGATCCGCTTGCCCGCCTTCACTGAAGTCATTTCCCCCCCACCCCCTATTGTTTGCGCCTTTTATATGCCAGGCTTATGTTTTATTTCCCGGATAACAATGCCATTTACTCAGCGGTACTTCTGGGCCCGAGTTCCGTGGCATAGGTTTTTCTCTAATGAGAAGGTTAATCTTATTCCTCGCAAGATAGCAAACGGGAGACCCCTAATCGTACCTTCAGTGCGCGTTTAGCTTTTGCCGTTGACCGCAAATGGTAACGCGGGCTCCAGAAGCACAGTAATTTAGTTTTCAGCATCTGTGGGGATTGATAAGGCCTACTTGTGTACTGCTTTATGGGGGCTTCTGGCACAGGTTTGTCAAAAGGTTACATTCAAATGGGTTATAAAGGTAAAGGTAAAGGTTTCCCTTGCTTGAAAGCCAGTCAAATCCGACTCCTGGGGGCAGTGCTCATCTCCGTTTCCAAGCCAAAGACCCAGCGCTGTCCGAAGTCTTCTCTGTGGTCATGTGGCCGGCATGACTAAACACCGAGGCACACTGAACGCTGTTACCTTCCCACCTAAGCGGTGCCTATTTATCTCCTTGCAGTTTCTTGCTGTCAAACTGCTAGGTTGGCAGAAGCTGGGGCCAGGGTTTCCCAAGCCATATTTGCTACTCCTAGTCTTGACGCAGGGTTCTCGAGTAGGCGGCAGGGAGGGGACGTTTCTCCCCTCAGAAAGAAAGAAAAATGCGATCTAACAGATGCATTCCTTGGCATCTTGAGGAAAACCGGAAAAGAAATGATGAGTGAGTGTGGATCACAAGAACAAGCCATATGACAACATGGCTGACATTTCGATTCATTTGTTCCCAGGTCTGTAAGCAATATACTGACCTGGATGGCCCAGGCTATTCCAGTTTCAACAGATCCTGGAAGCTAAGCAGGGTTGACCCTGGCAAGTATTTGGACGGGAGATCTCCAAAGTATACGGGGGTCAGGACCTGGAGGCAGGAAATAGCAAACCACCTCTGAATGCCTCTTGCCTTGGAAACCCCACCAGGGGTCTCCATAAGGCAGCTGTGAGTGTCTTATGCAATCCTTCCCATAGGCTGTTACCACTCTCCTGTATTTGCAGTCCATTTCCAATCATGTATACTTAGAAATAAATTTTTTGTGCTACTGTTTGTAATTCTTAGAAGGTTTTTTTTCCCTTGGGAGGGGAGTGGCACTATAGCTCTTTGGTTCCGTTTTTAAACTTCTGTTGAAACGCCTTGACTGTGGTTTCAGCAGTAAGGCAGGGTATGCCTGGTTTACGCACATCAGATAACAAGGTGTAAAGGTGCCAGCTCTGGGTTGGGAAATACCTGGATATTGGGGGGGGGAGCCTCAGGAGGGCAGGATTTGGGGCAAAATGCCATATAGCCCAGCTTCCAAAGCGGCCGTTTTCTCCAGGTGGACTGATCTCGATTGCCTGGAGATTAGTTGTAATTGGGGGATATCTCCAGCCACCACCTGGAGGTTGGCAGCCCCAACATGGTGGTAGAATGGAATGGGCCACTTGCAGATGGGAGATTCCAATGCTGAATGTTCTTTCACAAGAAACATTTCCACATAAGCGGAAACCTAGCACTGCGGGGAAAAATTGTTCAACCAGGGTTGCCAACTCCAGATTGGGAAAGTCCTGGAGATGTATTAAGTATTAAGGACTATACCATTAAGTATTTGAAGGACTGTCACTTAGAGGAAGGCAGGGAGCTGTTCCTGTTGGACATCAGCTGCACATGGAAGAGTGGGGAATCAAACCCGGTTCTCCCAGATTAGAGTCCGCGCTCCTATCCACTACACCAAACTGGCTCTCTCCACACAAAAATTTGGAATGGTAGATAGGGTTGCCAGTCCTGGTTTGGGAAATACCTGGAGTTCTGGGGGATGGAGCCTGGGCAGGGCTTGGGGAGGACAGGGACCTCAGCTGAGTATAATGCCATTAGAGTCCACCCTCCAAAGCACCTGTTTTCTCCAGGGGAACAGATCTTGGTCTCCAGGACTGTAAAAGTGGCAGATCTCTGGGTGCCAGCTGGAGGTTTGGTAACCCTAGAAGGTAATGTGGTCAACACTGCCTGCCATTGCTGCTGTTGAGCATGCTCTGTTCTAGAATCATCACAATAGGTGCCACAGGGTTGCCAACTCTGGATTGGAAAATTCCTGGAGATTGGGGGGGTGGAGCCTGAGGAGGGGAAGGACCTTAGTGGGGTATAAATTATGCCAGTACAGTGTACCCTTCACTGCATTCATTTCCTCCAGGGGGACTGATCTCTGTTGTCTGGCGGTCGGTTGTAATTCTAGATCTCCAGACCCCACCTGGAGTTTGGCAACACTATGACACAAACAGACACTGTCAGAACAAGCCTGTAGTGTAGTCCTTTTCTTTCCCTTTTGTTGTGCTTAATGCTTGAAGGGGGACTCAGATGAGCAATAGCGGCTGTTGTCCAAAAAGCCCTGAATAGGCTTGGGAGAAAAATACTTGAAAGATTTGCCTATTCCCAGATGAGCCTGCCTGTCGTTTAAGACAAGCTACAGTGGAACTGCTTGTGTGCCCCTATGTTCACAATATAGTTGAATGAGAACCATAGACGTAGGGCCTTTTCAGTGGTGGCATATCAACTGTAGAATTCCCTCTCCACAGTAGTATACCTGGATCCAAGATTGTGGGTCTTTAGGTGCTAGGCAAAAAACCCCTATTTTCTTATTCTCCCTGAATTTCTGTTGAATTTGATTTCTACTGATTCCCATTTCTGTTAATTTTTTTCAGTTTCCCTTTGTGTTTTCATTTTGATCAGGATACTTCCTGCTGATTTTTTTCTTCTTTAACTGTACCTGGTTTATTTAGATTGTTATTGTTTCCTTCCTCTGCTGGTGGTTTTACTCTGTCTGATTTTTATTGACTTTATTGCTGTGGGTCATGTGATGGAATTTTCTATTTTTATGGCTGATTCAGTTTTTGATTGTCCTACTGTCTTGTTTTTTTCTGTTTGCTCTTATTGATTTAGCTGCTAAGGTTTGAAGCTTCCTAGTGAGAGACACTGGGAGGGCATGGTAGAAATCTCTCCTTTATAATAATTCCGTTCTGGAGTGGCAAGATTCGATGCGCGCCAAAATCAGTTGGCTGCCAGAACTGCCACTCAGAAGGCACTGCTGCGTTGGCTGCCTGAGTTGTGGAGTCCCGCCCACAGAAGCGGCAGCCACCGTCTCTGGCTCAGTGTGGTCAGAGCTGACAGAAGGGATGGACTGGACTCTCCACTGGGCTGGGGATGGCTGGGGCCTCCTTCTCTCCGCCTCATGCACATCATGGGGGGTGGGGAGGGTGATTCTTGCTTCGGTCATCTTCTGTGGCCCCCTCCATCCCTCGTGCGCCCCATACACACTGATGCCATCCCAGATGCTCACCTCTCCTCCCCAGCTCCAGCCGCTCAAACTGGCTCCGCCTCACATGCTGACTCCATTGCCTGCCTCGTGCTGTTTAAAATGGCTGTGAGGCACAGTGGGGCGGGGGGGGGAGAGGAGGACAGAAAAGCCTCACAGCCAGAGGCAGTGCAAGGTGCTGCCAAGGTGGAGGACAGGGCCGTCCATGGCAGTGGTGGTTTGGCCATGGCGCTCAGGGGGAAAGGGGGGCCAATGCAGGCCAGAGCACTCTCCCAGGCCCTCTTTCTAGAGCTCATTGCATTTCTTTCTGCAACGGGCCTTATTACTAGTCTTTTAAATAAATGTGATTGATTAAAAAGAACTTCTTTATATCCCATCCTTCAAAGTACAGGCTAACCCGATCTCATCAGATCTCAGAAGCTACGCAGGTCAGCCCTGGTTAATACTTGGATGGGAGACCACCAAGGAACACCTGCGTAGTGATGCAAAGGCAGGCAATGGCAAATCATCTCTGAGCTTCTCTTGTCTTGAAAACCTTATGGGGTCACCATGATTCAGCTGTGACTTGATGACAACCCCCCACCCCCAACCCTTACATTTAAAAAGGTAGAACAAAGTCTGAAGAAGTGTGCCTGCACACAAAAGCTTAAACCCAGAATTAAACTTTGTATGTCTTAAAGGTTCCACTGGACTCAAACTTTGTTCTGTTGTTTCAGACCAATGCCCACCTGAACGTAAAGAGATAGCCAGTATGTGCAATGGTTAGAGCAGTGGATGACAAACTTGGATCTTGCAAGTTCAAATCCCCTCTCCTGATGACTGACATGAACACACACGAAGCTGCCTTATAACTGAATCAGACCACTGGTCGCATCAAGGTCATTATTGTCTACACCAGGGGTGTCAAACATAAGGCCCAGGGGCCAGAACCAGCCCGTCCAGGGCTCTTATGTGGCCCGCGAGCAACGGATGCCAGGGAGAGAGTGCTGGGGGGAATGGGGGGAGCCACTACACTGTAGCTTCAGTACAGCAGAACAACCTCGTCTGCAGCAGTGAAACAGCGTGGGAGCATCTGCCCAGCCCATGGGGCCTTGCAGTGAATACACACCAACTCGGAGCTCCCCAGCTGCTGTCCTTTATACCTCTGGCACCTGGCATTACATTTTATGGAATGCATGGCCTGGCCTCTTGTAACAAATGAGTTTGACACCTCTGGTCTACACAGATGGGCAGCAGCTCACAAGAATCTCAGGCAAAGGTCCTTGACGTCATTTACTGCCTGGTCCTTTTTCTCTGAAGTTGCCAGGGATTTAACCTGGGACCTTCTACAGGCAAATTTGGCAGAGCCCCTGAGCCACAGCTCCTCCACAAGGTGCGGCAAGCTGGTTGATCTTGGGTCGTTCACAACACTCTCTCAGCCTCACCTACCCCATGGAGTGGTTGTTGATAAAATGGAAGAAGGTAGAAGCATGTGTACTGACCTGAGCTCCTGGGGGAAAGGGTGGGATAATTTTGGGAGGGAAATGCGGTGGCTTGCGCCACAATGTAAAAAAAACAAAACACGAAATTATAGCCTTCTGACAAAACATGACTAACCTACTGCAGGAGCATTTATCCTCGCCAAAGCCTATTGCAGGAACATTTATCCTCCCCACCAGCTGATTCTGGGGCTGAAAAGTCAGTTCTGAGGAAGCAAAACAAAGTTCTTCTAGGAAGAGTTGTATAACTTTGGTGCCACTATTGAGGTGGCCCTGTCTCTTGTAGCCACTCATTCCAGGGAAACACAGAGAAGGGTTGTGATGGTGTATTACACCTCCCTCCGTGAGGAAAGCATTCTTTTTAAAACAGACATGTGGAAAATAAGGGTCTCTTTGCCTGTTCCAAAGCAACACATTAACCACATGGCTATATTGAGATATTTATTCTCTTCAATAACCATGCTCTATGGGTTACCAGCCCCCTGACTGAAGGGAAGTCAGAAGTTTATTTTTTCCAAAGGTCAAGTGAAAATCTTATATCCCAGCCAAATAGGGTTGCCAGCACCAGGTTGGGAAATACCTGGAGATTTTGGGGTTGGAGCCTGAGGAAGGTGGGGTTTGGGGAGGGGAGGGATTTCAGTGGGATATATTGCCATAGAGTCCACCTTCCAAAGTGGCCATTTTCTCCAGGTGAACTCATCTCTGTGGACTGGAGATCAGTTGTAATCCAGGAGCTCTCCAGCCACCACCTGGAGGTTGGCACCCCTACAGTCAAAGATCAGTCATGTTACATTTTGAGATTTTTATTTAAAACCAGTCTAACCCTTCTTGCAATGATTCAATATGAAAGGATCACGATATAAAATACTTGCCTATGTAAATGAGCAGGAACAGAAAGGCATACAGATATATCGTAAGATTAAAAGACAAAATACAGTTTCTGTGATTCTCACCAAAGCACTTTCAGGAAGATTAGTTTGCCTCACACAACCCACAGCTGAGAGATTCAGGGATGCTTATGGTGTGGCTATTTTATATAGGTCACGTGAAACTCACAGGATTTTATCAAAATAATTTCCTCTCCTCCAACTATATGATGTAAGCACGTCCAAGCGTAGAATTAACTTTCCCATTGAAATGTTGCAAATGGATGATCTGCTCCTTCCTCACGTTGCATGATTTATTTCTGGGCACGAATCCCATGATTCACAATTATCTTTCTGAGGATAATTGTTTTCTGAAAGGGTAAAAATAAAATTCTCTGGCCTGCTTTGTTGAACCACCGACAATCAGGGCCCGTGGCAAGGTTTCCGAAAATGATCACAGCATCTGTTTCTTAAGGATCGCCTTCTACGGTGGGAGGCCTCACCTTTGCTGTGCCTGTGGCCAGTTTTGGAATTTTGAGAATGGGAAGTGGGCGGCACAATCAAAAGGCTGCCGGGGTGGGTGGGGAGGAAGGTAGGAAGAATCCCATAGTCTTGGGCAGTTCCATAAAATGGACAATTCCAAGACAATCGTCCTCCTATGGCAGAGGCAGCTGTTTCCGAATGGGTGCCCCCTCTAGACACTAAAGTCGGGACTTCTGAAGCCCCTGCTGCTCTAGTGAGGTAGGAAAAAGCTGGTATTGACTCTTTGCAAGCACAGGCAAACAAGCTCCAAGAAACACAGGGAGGTGGCTTGGCACTAGGGATGCCAGTTGCCCACTTGTAGCGGGAGGCCTCCCACTGCTTGGGCCCTCTCTTCTGCCATCTCTCCTTGCCGTAGAGGGAGAAAGGCCCGGGACTGGAAATGATGTCCGGTGATGCATGCTGTCAAATCTGCCTGAAAACCTGAACATGACGTCAGTGTGCTGGGCCTGGGCGACACTCTTGTCTTCCCTGAAAACATACACGTGGTGCCAGGGGTCATTTGGAGCAGAAGCGTGCAGGAGCAGAGCTCCGGCAGTTAGAAGCACAGGTGGCGGCAAGCCCCGCCCCCAGCTCCCAGCAGGAGCGCGAAGCAGCACGTGTAGCATTCCTCCTGGGCCCAGATAGGCTACTCTGGGACTGGAATGACAGCCCCCAGAGTGGAAAGACAGTCCCTAGGGGTGGAGCATGAGTGGTGGGTGTTGCCTTCTGACACAGTGATGTCAGAGGGCGTGGCACATGCAAATAATAATAAGAGATTGGATTTATACCCCGCCCTTCACTACCCAAAGGTGTCTCAGAGTGGCTTACAAACTCCTTTCCCTTCCCCTCCCCACAACAGACACCCTGTGAGGTAGGTGGGGCTGAGAGAGCTCTTTTTTCAAGAACAGCTCTTATCAGAGCTACGGCTTGCCCAAGGTCATCCAGCCAGGTGCAAGTGGAGGAGTGGGGAATCAAACCTGGTTCTCCCAGATTAGAGTCCAAGCACTTAACCACTACACCAAACCGACTAATGAGCTCTGGCACCTCTTTTTCTATGAAATGACCCCTGCGTGGTGCTTTCAGGAAAGGCCAGAGCATCACCTGACACACTGAAATGACATCTGAGTGTTTGAGCTGGGAAGGTTGCCAGCTTCAGGTTGGGAAATTCTTGGGAGTGCAGCCTGAGGAAGGGACCTCAAGCAGGGTGTAATGCGACAGAGTCCGCCAACCGAAGCGGCTGTTTTCTGCAGCAGTTATTTCTCCTTAGTCTGGAGATCAGATGTAATTCTGGGGGCATATGATTCGGTCACTAAAATAGCGTTATTTTAATAACAAACACCTAAAAAAAAATCCTCCATACATTTTGTTGAAAAATTCACTCATTAAAAAAAAGTTGCTTCAGGGCCACTCCAGGATTAGGGGCCCTGAAGCTTAAGCTTCATTAGTTTCCTAGTAGATCACAGTTCTATACAATGCCTCTTTGTCAGGCTTGGACATCTTCCTTTTTCTGGCTTAGTATAAGGGAGCAGGCAGTGCTAGGCTGTTGGGGGAAAGGGTCACACAATGTTTAGGCCAGGCCTGGGCTCTCTCACCCTCAGGGTGTCCTTCCATCCAGGATCCCTGAGGCCATTGCCAAAGCAGATAGATTTGAGGTGAATAGTCCCTGGAAAATCTGGGGTTTGCAGGTAGCAAACACTGTTCTGGTGACTAGAGAAGGCCAAAAGGCCAGGCAGTTTAGTATTTATAACAGGGTCAGCCATTCAGGGGCTTCTCACTCACTTCTCACTCACTGCATGTTTTCAAGCGGAGGCTGGACGACCATCTGTTGGATATGCTGTAGGTATGTAGGGTAGGCTTGCCAAGTCCCCCCGGGGGGTGGGTAAACCCCCGCCCGAGAGGCCCATTACCCGCCCCCAGAAAATTGGGCCCCGGGGGGAACTCCACCCCCTTCCGGCAACGTCCCCAGCGTGATGATGTCACTTGGAGGTGACATCATCACGCTGGGCACGCTGGGGGCAGGATGTTCCATGACTCGAGGGAAAACTCTATGTTTTTCCCTCGAATCCCGGCTGCCCCGCCCCCAACGTCCTGACGTGATGACGTCACTTCCGGTGACATCATGGCGGCGGCGCACACGCAAAGCGCGCGCACAGAAGCTCCAGGTGCCGAGCGGGACTCCCGCGCTCTAAGAAAATTTGCACTTGGCAACCCTAATGTAGGGCTATCTTTTGGCTATGCTCTTGCAGAGTGCAGGGGGTTGGACTAGATGACCTGGAAGATTCCTTCCAACTCTAACATTCTATGATTCTATGATTCTATGACTTTGTACCAGAACCCTGAAGAGAATTCTGAGGCCTGATGAAAAACAGTCCCAGGTGCAGGGCTGGCTTTTTTGCAGGCCTTTGGGCACCACAATATCAGCCATAAGGCCCCACCTCAGCCATTGCGTAGTTCTTCTTCAGGGCCATTTACTAGAATTTTCCACCACTGACTAGGGATGCCAGCCTCCAGGTGGGATCTGGGGATCCCCTGGAATTACAGCTTATCTCCAAACTGCAGAGATCAGTTCCCCTGGAGAAAATGGATGCTTTGGAGGGTGGACTCTATGGCATGGTATCTCTCTATCCTCCCCAAGCTCCCCAAATCTCCAGGAGTTTTCCAACCTGGATCTGGCAACCATACCCTTCCCAATCCCCTGCCAGTTGCCAGGGGAGACCTGGCAACCGTAACTGTGGCTTTTTCGGGGGCCCTGCCAGCAGGGCTCTTAAGTCCTCCTCCTTACTACTATCTGGTTCCAACGGGGTTGCCAGCATCCTAGTGGAACCTAGAAATCTCCTGGAATTAGAACTACAGACTACAGAGATCAATCCCCTGGAGAAAAAGACTGCTTTGGACTGATTGTGTGACATTATACCCTGCTGAGGTCCCTCCTCTCCCAAGTTACTGCCCTCTCCAGCCTGCATCTCCAAGTCTTCGGAATTTTCCAGCCCAGAGTTGGCAACCCTAGGGCTGCCAGATTCCAGGTAGAAACTGGTGATCTCCCAGAATTACAACTGATCTCCAAACTACAAAGATAAGTTCCCCTGAAGAAAATGACTGTTTTGGAGGGTGGACTCTATGGCGTTATACCCTGCTGTGGTACCTCCACAGGATTCACCCCCAAATCTCCAGGAATTTCTCAACCCTAGAGTTGGCAACTCTAATTCAGTGGGCCCAGAAGTAGAGGGGCTTTCATGGCTGAGGCGGAGCAGTTCTGCTGACTTGAAACTAAGAACAGGCGAGCTGAACTGAGATTGTGTAACCTTATAATCATGCAGTGGTGCCTTTACGTTTATTTTAGACTCCGGAACTGCTGATCTCATATGCAGCCTCCTTTAGATGGTAACATATCCTTTCAGTGTGGAGATATGCCCTGCCTTCGAGGGCCCTCTGCTGACCCTGTGAGCTGGCCCAGGATTTCTGCCCCAAGTAAAGTTACCAACCTCCAGATGGGACCTGACATTTTCTGAGAATTGCAATGGATCTCAGGGTTACAGAGATCAGTTCCACTGGAGGAACCTGCAGCTTGGGCGGATGGACTCTTTGTAGTCATATCCCTGCTGAGCTCCCTTCCTTCCCCAAATTCCGCCCTCCCCAGGTACCACCTCAGAATTTTTCCAAGCAGGAGTTGACAGTCCTAGTCCCAAAGTGTGGCCTGCTGGCGCCACTCTGTGCATGTTGCAGCTAGGGTCACCAATCTCCAGGTTAGGCCTGGAGTTCTCCTGGAATTACAACTGATCTCCAGACTAGTAGGGCTACCAGGCCCCCTGCTGGCCTCCCACCAGCAGCCTGTGTTCCCCCAACTGCTACTCCATTGGCATTGTGTGCACCATGATAGCACTTCTGGGGAAAGTCTAGAAGTGACGTCGGGTAGCTTTAGGAATCACTGGAAACTTTTACCATAGAGTTTCTGGCAACTCCTAGAGTTACCTTACATCACTTCAGGATTTTCCCAGAGGTAACACAATGGGGCACACTATGCAGCATACACACCCCATCCCTACCTTCTGAGCCGCCTGGCAATTCTTCTACAGAGATCAGTTCCCCTGGAAGAAATGACAGCTTCAGATAATGGATTCTATGGTAGACCGTAGAATCTTGGTGAAACAAGTCCTAGAGTGACATCACAGCCCTGCTGAGCTCCCTCCCCTCTTCAGACTTCAAATTCCCCCAAATCTCTAGGGATTTGGCAGCCCTAGCTGGAACATTTGTATGACATGAACAAACGGCAGTAGCGTCCAACCACAGTTTTCTGGGCAGTGGGCCCTCTTCCAGGTCCCGGATACAGGTGGGATATTCAACCCACCCGTGGTGGCTCCTGATCCTGCACCTGTCCCAGGTGCCAGCCTCAGAGCCACGCCCCCGAGACCCTGACACACATGCTTAGTTGCCTGTCTACTTGTAACACAAATATCCTTCAGTCCTCTTCAGCCTGTGTTATAGCTGTCAAAGTGCACTTGTCTGAGTCTTCACTGGGCACGGTTTTTAAACGGTGGTGATATTTATTTTAGGTTGTTTCCTGTATTTATATCCCGCCTTTCCCCTCCCCCAATGAGGATCCAAAGCAGCTTAGGTCATTTTCCTCTCCTCCGTGTTATCCTCACAACAACCCTGTGACTGAAGTAGGTTAGGCTGAGAGCATGTGACTGGCCGAGATCACCCAGCAAGCTTCCATGGCTGAGTGGGGATTTGAACCTGGGTTTCGAGCCACTAACCACTACACCACTCTGTCTCTGCCATCACCTGATGAGGCAGGTGATGCTTGCTCAGGGGGCAGGGCTCGTAGAAGCAGTCTGGAAAGGAGGCCAGCTCAGCCTAGGCCACACGAGCTTTCTGCCTGTGGACTTTGAGTTGGGGCTTGCTGAGAAACTGGAGCTGACAACCGAAGCAAGCACCAGGGCTTAGCCTTGGGATGTGAGAGGCAGGGTTGCAAGCCTCCAGGTGGTGGCTGTAGCTCTCCTGCCATTACGACTGATTATACTCCACTGAAGCCCCTCCCCTCCCCAAATCCCACCATCCTCAGGCTCCACCCCCAAAATCTCCAGGTATTTCCCAACCCGGAGCTGGCAACCCTAGTGAGAGGTCATTAGAACAAGGAAGAAGCCCTCGAGCATGAGCAGATTACGTTTCTCATCTCGCCCTTGAACAGGGTTGCCAGGTTTGCCTTGGCCAGTGGTGGGGATGGGGGAGGGAGTGTTACCAGATCCAGAATGGGAAATTCCTGGAGATTTGGGGATGGAGCTTGCAAAGGACAGGAACTTCCGTGGGGTACAATGCCGTAGAGTCCATCCTCCAAAGCATCCATTTTCTCCAGGGGGACTGATCTCTGTAGCCTGGAGATGAGCTGTGGTTCTGGGGGATCCCCAGGCCCCACCTGGAGGTTGGCAACCCTACCCCTGAAGAGCTACAGCCAGCCAAAATGTATATGCCATTCGGGGCTGAAAGACTGCGGCTTCTCCTCAGGATCCAGCTCTGCTGTTCTCAAAACGGAGCCCTGGCGTTCAGCTTTCCGTGCGGAGATTGCCGCTCCTGCATCTTCTCCCCAGTAAGTGCTCTCAGGCAGGGTAGGGCTATGTGTGTGGGCGGTCCTTTGCCTCGGGTCACTAATTGCATGGAAACAAAGTGGACCGTGGAAGGCTTGTGAGAACGGCTGCTAGGACCACCCATGGCACGTGTGCCTTTCAGCAGCAAGCAAGAGCATTTTGTTTAGGGAATGAGGCGGATCCTCCCGCCAAGGGGCTGAGGCAAGCCCGAGGTGGGAGCAGAGCGGCTGGGACTCAGTTGCTTCCCAGTGTGACTGGCCCAGTATAATGTGGTCTCCCCTCCCCCGTTTCCTGGCGCACCGACATCTTTACACGTAGAGACTCTGGAAGATTTGTGGCACTTGGGCCAAGAAAGGCGCCTATTTATTTACTTATTTAGATATTTATACCTTGCTTTTCTCCACAATGGGGACTTGAGGCAGCTTAAGTGCCTTGGCAGGGAGGGCTGAGTATAGAACGAATAAATAAATAAATTCCAACCTCCTCTCGTTTGCCCTCAAAACCGCCACTGAGAGCCAGTGTGGCTTAGTGGTTAAGAGCAACAGACTCTAATCTGGAGAACTGGGTTCGATTGCACACTCCTCCACATGAAGCCAGTTGGGTGACCTTGGGTCAGTCACAGCCAATGCTCCCTCTAAGCTGCAGAGTCTTGTGAACAAAAATTCTACTTTGTGAGTGACTGGCATTAAAGTTGTGAGCGAGCGATTTGGCTGCTGCATAAATTAGTTTGCTCTGGAGCCATCCTTCCTGAGCTAAGACAAAAATGTGTGAGCTGGAGGCTAAAAAACTGTGAGCTAGCTCACACTAACTCAGTTTAGAGGGAACACAGCTCTTTCAGAGCTCTCTCAGCCCAAAAAATAAGTCTAGCTTGCCACCTAGTGGTGCATAATGTAAAAAGAGCTAGAACTGAAAGCCGCCAGACAGTCTTAGGATCTCCTGCCTATACTACACACAATGCCATACTATAATTATTAATGATTACAACCACCACTCTGTGAGGTATGTTAGGCTGAGTGAGAGAATCCCAAGGGTACCCAGAGAGCTTCCATGGCAGAGACTGGATTCAAACTGCATCTCCGAGATTGTAGTCCTATGTTCTAACCACTTATATCACATTGGCACTAACCCTGAGAAAAGAGATGATGCCACTCTCACTGTGACAGTTTTTGAGAATTCCTAGTTGTGTTGGAGTCCCCCAAGAACTCTCCACATTTGAACTTGGGCCAGAGATGAACGGTCCCCTGCCTTCTTGGATAAAATGAGGAGAGCCATTTTCTGTGGCTGCTTTGTTCAGGGGATCAAGCCTTCCTCTTTGCTTGTTGGCCAGCAAACAAGTGTAAGGGATACCCAGAGTTCAAATGACCGTCTATTGATTATTGCTAGCATTCCAGGACTCTTTGGGGGAAAAGATTCTTTGGGATTCTCCTGGTAGAGTTGGTGAACTGTTTAAACCACTAAACAGCATTACAAAAGCAGGTGTTTTAAATTGGCAAGGGGAGGTTTTTTCCCTAACCAGGAGTGTTTGAGTTTTAATGAACAGATGTTCTTGCATCAGCCTTCTTAATTGGGATGAATTCTCAGAGTCCAAGATTTATGATGAAATCTTATACTTCAAAGAAAGAGGTGAAAAGTTTATTGTAGTGGTTTATGAATTTTAGCAACTTTAAATGAGAAAAACCCAGATTATGTTTACTCTTTAAGTTTGGGATGTTGTAACATATTAATATATTGAGCTATTAGAGTCTGTAAGCAATATCTATATATATGTTTGTCTTTTCAACCTGTTTTAAAGAGGAAAAGACTTTGTTTGTTTGTACAGAAACTTACATGAACTGGACTGGTGTAAAAGCACCACAGTAATTAATTGTCAGTTAAGAGATTTATGGTTATACACTTAAAACTGACCTGGCAAGGATCCGCAAGCTAAGTTAAACAGGTGTCAAGATTAATAGGGTTGAATAAAGTTCAGTTGTACTTTCCATGCAAAATAGACCTAAGCTATTGTATGAAATAGCAAAAAAAAATGTTAAAAGGTAAATATCTCTGAATGTTTATAGCTGAGAATGAAAGCTTATGGATCAAAATGTATATTAAAAAGAAGAAAACTAGTTAAGGTTTTAATTTTCTAATAAAGAATTGTATTTCAAGCTAACAAGCTGTTGACAAGAGTAAGAGTTGGAAAATGACCAAGAGCTGGCCAGGTGTGTGTAAAGCCCAGCCAACATGGAAGACATAAATCATGGGTGGGTCAGCTAAAGAAGCTAAATAAAAGGCTCAATTAAAAATGCAGAACCTGTATTATAAAAGAGGACCCCCTGCTGGCTAAAGTGAGATAGTATATTTTATAAATTAGAAGGTTCAATTTAGACAAAAAGGCTTTATAAAATTAATAAAAATGTTCTAGGGGATCCAAAATAAAGACTGATAGATTCAGTGCATCTACAAGAGATTTATGCCATAGGCTACTTTAAAACACTAAAAGAATTCATGTAAGGGGTTTAATTCTTTAGAAAGTTATTATAATGATATATGTTTTCATATTTTGTATACCTTTTAGTGAAAATAAGCGTATAAAATACTTTAAGAATATTGTTATACTTTTATATGCATGTATTAATGTAAAAGAACCATTTTTGTAATGAACACATCTTAAGTTTTGCACTAAAAATGAACTCAGCCTGAGAGTTCATTCAAAGGTGAAAGGAATCTAGGAAAACAGCCAAAAGAGGTAAACAGAAACATAAATCAACATAACAAGACAAGCACCTGCATTGTAGGAGTTGAGATGAGGCCAAGTAACATCCTGTGTGTCAAATATGTAATTGATGCCTGACCAGACAAAGAAATCTGAACTGAGCATGTCTAAATGATGTCAGTGATGATGTTAAATGAGGAGGAGCAAGAAGAGTATATAAGCAAGCTCCTGGCTTTAACACGCTGAACATCCACGCTGAATTTCTTTGCTGTGAGATGTTCCTTATTTGATTTTTTTTTACCCTTTATTGCCTGGAATAATTTATTTCACTGTGTGGTTTATTGGCTAGCCACACAAGTCAAAGAACCTTAGCGTCCTCAGGGCGTTGGCATAGCAAGTATGGTGATGCAGGTAACACAACATTCCAACTCTGTCACCAATACTTTGATGTTTAGTTAGCTGGGCACACATCAAAACTGCATTCCAGCAGAGCTAGAATTTCTGTTGCCATGAGCCCAGATTCAGAAGGAATTACAAATGTGTCCATCCCAGGTGTCTGTTGCCTTTGATTGTGTTTTCATCATTGATTGATGAGTACCTTGCCCTTCTCTTGGGGCTGTCTGAGCAGCAGGGTTGCCAACTGTGGGTTGGCAAATTTCTGGAGATCTGAAGGGCAAAGCTTTCAGAGGCCAGGGTTTGGGGAGGGGAAGGACCTCAGTGGCTATAATGCTGTACAGTCCACCCTTCAAAACAGCCATTTTCTCCAGGGAAACTGATCTCTGTCGTCCAGTTGTAATTCTCGGAGATCTCCGGATAGGGATACCAGCCTCCAGATGGGACCTGGGGATAGGGTTGCCAACTTCAAGGTGGCACAATAAAAAAATCCAAAACCATGAAGTTATAACTATGACAAACTTCAATATTAATAAATTTCTTATTTATCATTAATATCATTCATACGTGTCCACAATAATACTAATAACCCGTTCTCAAATCACAGTAATATCAATAGTCCATTCTCAAATACTCATATGATAAATGAAAGTGCTTGTAAATGTCCTTCAACAAATTAAAGTCCTTGCACTACAGTCAACCGTCTTATGTCCTTTGTTCTTCCAAATCCAATAACTGTGGATAATATATGGACGTTCCTGTACAGCCCCGACGGAGCTTTCACAAAAGAGGCAACAGAATGAAATCCATATATCCAAAATATCAAAAGATAGATTGAACAGGCACAATTTTTCAGAAGGAAAAGTTTCCTTCATGGTTTTGGATTTTTGATTGTACCTTGTCTCCATGGATTTCTCTGGATTCTAACCTCCAGGTGGTAGCTGGAGGTCTCCCACTATTGCAACTGGTCTCCAGGCAACAGAGATCAGTTCCCCTGGAGAAAATGGCTGCTTTGGAAGGTGGACTCTGTGGCATAATGCACCACTGAAGTCCCTCCCTCCCCCAAATGCTGCCCTCTTCAGGCTCTACCTGCAAAATCTCCAAGTATTTCCCATCCTGGAGCTGGCAACCCTAGCTGGAGGGTAGACTCTGGCATTCTACCCCACTGAAGACCCTGTCCCCCACAGATCCCATCCCTAAATCTCCAGGAGTCCCCCAACCTGGATCTGGCAACCCTACTTCCCACCCCACACATCAGTGGCCTGGGAGGTGCCTAGCAACCCCCTCTCCAGACCCCACCTGGAGGTTGGCAACTCCAAGCAGCATCCATGCCACCCTTCACATTTTCTCCTTCAACAGCCCATTAAAGTACATTAAGCTGAAATATAGAGACTGGAGCAACATTACCCAGTGAGCTGATCGGCTGAGTGAGGATTTGAACCTTGGTCTCTTCCTTCCTAGCTCAGCATTTAAGCCATTGCGCTATGCCGTCTCTCCAAGAGGTCTGCTAGTTTTTGCAGGAGGCATACAGCTCAGTGGGACTGCCCGTGCTTTGGAAGACAGGGTTTAGGTTCAGAGTGATTGATAAAGCGGACAATTTAGCAGTGGCTGTGTGTTTGACGCTGGGAAGAGTAAATACGGAAAATATGTGATAATGTGGTCTTCTGCTCTTGCTGGCTAAAACTAATATTTTGCTGAGCATTTTATGGATTCATCACTAACAACCTCTCCCTGCTTTTTCTTCCTTCTTTGTCTTTTATTCCTCTCCCTCAGGACTCCCTGATTCTGCCCCCCACACCTCTCCCCCGCCGTACAATGCCCCTTTACAGCCCCCTCCCCCGCCCCCACAGGATGCCCCCATCCCCGGTTACAGTGACACCTCTGCCACGACCGTGCACTCCGGCACTGCCACATTGCCCCGGCTCGGAGGGGCTGCCACCCTCCCTCGCCCTCCCCCTTCCTCCGCCACCCTCCCACGTCCGCCTCGCCACCATTCGGCCACCCTGCCCCGCCTCCCTCCTGACCCTTACATGCAGGAGACTCAGTTCAATGGCGCACCACAGGGCTACGTCGTTCAAACACATGCACCAGTCGGGACCTTGCCTATCGGAGGCTATATGCACCCGGGGTATCCTGTCCAGCTACAGCCCTGCACGGCATATGTCCCCGTCTACCCCGTTGGGGCGGTGAGTGTCTCTGGGGAATTTGCTTTCAGATGGGGGTATCCTTCTGTGGGTGGGATTTCTGTGGCTTAAACACCCATGGGGTGTTATTTGGAATAATTCCTTCCCCTAGAGCCCAGTCAAAATTCTCTTCTCCTTTTGCTGTCCCAAAGAAGCAGTTTTCTGATCTTCTCCCACCGAGGAGTTCAGCAGCGCAGCAAACATAGTTCTCTTGCGCTGCATTTTATCCTCACAACAACCCTGTTAGGCAGGTTAGGCTTAGCATGTGTGACTGCCTCAGAGTCACCCTATGAGTTTAATGAAAGAGTGTGGATTTGAACCCAGGTCTCTCTAGTTCTAGTCTTCCCAGTATACCACATTGGATTTATTTATTTATTTATTTAGTTCCCATTTTTCTCCTCATTGGGACTCAAAGCGGCTTCTAGGACATCGTTCTCTCCTCCTCCATTTTCACACAACAGCCCTGTGAGGTAGGCCAGGCTGAGAGCTTTGTGACAGGCCCAAAGTTACACAGCAAGCTTCCATGGGGGAAGTGGGAATCTGAACTGGGGTTACCCAGGGGCCTAGTCTGCCAGTCTATTCACTGTACCACTCTGGCTTTTGACAATGACACTCAGGAAATCCCGAGAAGCTTGTTAGGGTTTCCATGAACAGATCCGGAATGGTGGACAATCTATCTTGGATATCAGTGGACCTGTTGGTATCAATCTTCTCTGGCATTTTGTGGTCACCATGGGTACATTGGGAGCATTCTAGGTGCACTCTCAGAACACTCAGGGTGACGGAGAAGTCCAACAAGCTTGGCTTCTGCCCCAAGGCCTCTGGTCAGCAATTAATTTTTTTTTTAGCAGGGAGCCATATTTTTATCTGAAAGACTGGCAACATTGGCTGGGTGCTTATTGGTCCATTACCCTACAAGGAGAGAGAAAAGCAAAGGCCTTTTTCTCTCTGTGTCTCACAAGGGCAGCAACAGTGGCCTTTGGCCTTGACTGCTTCTCCAACACAAGCCCAGCGGCTGTTCCCATTTAGTGGGGAGGCAACTAGAGGACTTTGCTTGTATCCTGGACTGAGCCACCAAAGCACATAATGTAGGGAGGGCTCTGCCAAAGCCTCTGCTCACCAGGGAGAGGAGAGAGTTAAAGAGCCCTTATTGTGTACAAGAAAATTCTCTGGAGGTTCATAGGGAAAGGTTAGGACTTGGATCTGTGTGCCACAGGCCAGATGAGAAGCCCCTCAGGGACGGACTGAGCCGCCAGACTGCCTGTCCTCCTGGATGACCTGTGACCAGTCACAATTCTCTCAGAACTCTCTCAGCCCCACCTACCTCAAAAGGTGTCCATTGTGGGGAGGGGAAGAGAGTGCTATTGAAAGCCACTTTGAGACTTCTTAAGGTAGAGAAAAGTGGGGTATAAAAACCAGTTATGTCACACTGACTTTTGACCGGGGCATTCCTTTCTCTGTGGATTGGGTTTTTGATCCCAAAGAAAGAGTCCTTTCTCTTCTGTTCCGTGATCAGCTGAGATTCCTCTCCAATTGTGGGGAGGGCTTTTGAAAAATATCCTTTTCCTCTGTGGAGGGCAGTTTGAAACAAGTTGACGATATCTGCAAAGTCAAGCGGGTAACACTTTTCCTCGACTGTCATTTGAGGGTGAGAGAAAACAAGATCATTCCCTATATCAGGGCTTTCCCCCCCAGAAAAAGAGGTGCCGGAACTCTCAAGAAGGAAATGAAGTTTTCAGTCCGTATACTGAAAAGTCATGAACTTTTAAACATTTTAAAAAAGAATTTCGTTGAAGAGGCTTTGGAACTCCGTTTCGGTGCATTCCCCCAGGAAAAAAAGCCCTGCATTGTATATAAAAAGGCAGCATGTCTAGAAAGCTAAGCTGAACTTTTACTTTCTGACAAGAGATGTTCTTTCTGAAGGGACATTCTCCCCTTCATAATCTTACCCTCCCATTGCTGCAGCCTGCAGTGGTACAGTCCAGGATAAGCTTTGCCACTCGATTCCGCAAATCATACAGACTGACCCTTTCGAGTATGAGATTTTTCCTTCTAGCACTCGGAAGGTTCTTCCGTGTATTTTGCTCCTCTCTTTCCTAGAGGGTGCTACTCTCTTTGAGATGAGAGTCGTCCCTTCTTTTAGTGGGTGGGTCTTTTCTGTGCTTTAGAATTCCCTGGTCAATCTACTTATTCAGCAGAATCTCATGGGAGAGGTCTTTTGGAATCGTGCTGCTTTGGACTGCAAGAAGGGAATTGCATTTTCCCACCGCCTCTCATGATAAATACTCTTGATATATAGTTACTCTAGTATACTCTGGAAGGGACCAGGTTAAAACTGGAATATTGTTCTACTTATAGTGTGAGAACATTTGAGAATGTGATTCCCCAGGCCCCACCTGCAGTCTGAAGTGGTACAGTCCGGGAAGGAAACATCCATAGACTATCAAGCTCATCTCTGAATCTCCGGAGCAATGTAAACTGGAGAGCCCCTCCTATTGTGACCCCAGTTTTCTGTGTCTTGCCCCCAGCCATACCCCCAGGGCAACCCTCCTCCACCACCGGCTATGTCTCCAACACAGGTGACCCCTGGCATTGCCATCCTGGAACCACGTCGCCCGCCGCACGATTACCTTCCCATTGCTGTCCTCACCACCATCTGCTGCTTCTGGCCCACAGGGATCATTGCTATAATCAAGGCTATCCAGGTGAGCATCAGGGAAGAGGAGGAGGGAGGGCTTGTCACGGGCTTTGTTCCTGACGGATCTTCAGGGATTGCCCGTGTGTCCTCAACAAGCAAGTTGGGAAGTGCAGTGATAAATGCGGGTGTGTCTTGCATGCAAGAGGCTTCCATTTTGGTCCTGTCTGCATGATCTGGCTGCTGTGTGAGTGACAGGTGACAGAAGGAAAATGGTGCTGTTTTGAGCAGGATTGCAAACATACACATCTTCCCATCCACACAGCATTCCAAAAGATTGTACCAAACCATGTTTGGGGAGGTGGTGTAAAACACAGAAAGTTAGTGATGGGGGTGTGTGATGATGTCACATGGATGCAATCTCCCCTCAAAGTCCAGTTTAGATGTGAAATGGGAACAAAATTTCCATGTCCTTGGCATCCCGTGCAGAAGACCGGGCGGATGTGTCCTCGGTTATGTCGGATGATAGGACGTGGATGAATGGATATAAACCACAGCAAAGGAGGTTTCAACTAAGTTTGAAGAAGCATTTCCTGACAGTGTGGCGAGTTTGACACTGGAACAGTCTCCCTCTTGAGGTGGTGGATTCTTTGTTGCTGGAGGTTCTTAAGCATAAATTGATACCTACTTGTTGGGGATATTATAGTCGGGGATGCTAGCCTCCGGTTGGGACCTGGAGATCCCCAGGAATTGCAGCTAATCTCCAGACAGCAGAGATCAGCTCCCCTGGAGCAAACGGATGCTTTGGAGGGTGGACTTTATGGCATTGAACCCCACTGAGGTCCCTGTCCTCCCCAGGCTCTATCTCCAAATGTCCAGGAATATTCCAACCTGGAAATAAGAGAACATAAGAACATAAGAGAAGCCAATGTTGAATCAGGCCAATGGCCCATCTAGTCCAACACTCTGTCACACAGTGGCCAAAATATACCAGGTGCCATCAGGAGGTCCAGCAGTGGGGCCAGGACACTAGAAGCCCTCCCACTGCTGCCCCCTCCAGCACCAAGAATAGAGTGCATCACCTGCCCCAGACTGAGAGTTCCCATCTATACCCTGTGGCTAATAGCCACTGATGGACTTCTGCTCCATATGTTTATCTAATTCCCTCTTGAAACTGTCCATGCTTGTAGCTGCCACCACCTCCTGTGGCAGTGAATTCCATATGTTAATCACTCTTTGGGTGAAGAAGTATTTCCTATGGCAACCCTGCCCCCTTACTGGTGGTCGGGGGGACCTGGCACCCCTATGTGTGACTGTGGTGGCATCTGACATCTCTTTTGTTGTTGAGTGTGTTGTCAAGACCATCCTAGATACCTTCAGCATGTTCTGAATAAGAAACCACCCCTTTCCAGACAGAGAAATGTCTTGGAACGCTTAAGGAAACAGCTCAAACTCTGCCGAAACATATGCCAAGTGCACTCCCTGTTCATGTCTGGCTGGCACCCCTCACCTCCCACACATGTACACATTCTGTACTCTGGAGCTGATCGCTTCATTCCGTGTTCTGAAAATAAGCCAGTGCTTTGAGGAGGCCGGCGGCCATTTTGTGGGGCCGGCTGGCCTGTTGGTTTCTCCCTCTGGCAGAGGTGCTGAGAGGTCGTCTCTGCCTGTCGGCCCAACAGACTAATAACTTTAATAATTTAAACCTGCTAGTTGGACAGATGTCAAGAAGGATGCCCACTCAGCAAGTCCTTCTTAGAGTGAGGATAATGTTTGGAAGGTGCAGTGAGTTTATCTTGGAGGGTGGCCAAGAGAAGTGGTCTCTGAGGGCATATCTACGCTACAGAATTAAACTGGTTTAATAATCCACCCTGCACTGGGAGCCTTGGAAACTGTAATTCTGTGGGGATGGTATGTTGACCAAACCATAATCCTCTAGATTCTTTGTTTAATCTGTATCTATTGCCTTGTTGCTTCAAGTCAGAGCTTCTCTTGTCCATATTCTGTTTGATAACAGATCCAAGTCCAGTAGCCCCTTGGAGACCAACAAGATTTTGGGGGTATGAGCTTTCAAGACTCAAAGCTCCCTTTGACAGGTCTGAGGAAGGAAGCCCTGGTTCTCGAAAGCTCTTCCCCCGGAAATCTTGTTTTTCTCTAAGGCGCTACTGGACTCTGATCTAGCTGTTCTACTGCAGACCAACATGGCTACCCTGCTGTTCAAAATATTTTGAAGATACTTACCACCACAACATACTTCCATGTTGTTATAGGTTAAATTATCCATAGCTGACCAACTTGTGGCTGCAGAACCAGGTGAAATCTTTGCTGGCAATACCACTTCAGTTGGGGAAGGTGTCTCAATGTTAAACATTCAAATTAGAAAAAAAAAAATCCTTGATATCTAGAAGACTACATGTAGGTTTGCCAGACTCCCTCCAGGCGTGGGAGAACCCCTACTTTTGCAGGGCACTTCCCTAATACTGGTCAGCTGACTAGCGGGAAGAAATCCTACCCCCAGCTGGCCCAAAAGTGACGTGATGATGTCATCACATAGCTAACTTCATGCAGTGATGCTGTAGTTTTATGGCATGGTATGGTAAAATTGGCTACAAACCATAGAGTTTTGCCCAAAAACTAGAGCGTCACCTCCCCTGATATCGGTGACATGATGACGTCACTTCCAGGCAATGTCATTGCATGTGCAAGGGGCAGAAGATCCCGGAGAGGACCACGGATCCCCCTGCTGGCTGCCAGGTAGGACCTGGCAACCCTCTTAGCATGGCAAGGAGACATTTGGATTGAAACCCTTTCCTCTGACTTGCTAGTTTTCTGTATGCAGGAAAGTTCATTTTTATTTATTTGATTTTTAATCCCACCCTTCCTCAAAGGAGCTCCTGGTAGTATATGAGGTTCCTTGTCCTTGCCTCTAATTATCCTCACAACAATCCTGTGAAATAAGTTAGGCTGAGAAATAATGACTGGTCCAAGGTCACCTAGTGAGTTTCATGGAAGATGGGAGGTTGGACCCCTTCTCCTCTAAGTCTGACTCTGTTTACCCACTGTGCTGTCTTTTATGTGAGGAGTAAGAATGGAAGAACCCTGCTAGATCAGGTCAGTGGTCCATATAGACCAGGATCCTGCCTCACACAGTGGCCAGCCAGTTCCTGGGGTATTCAGTTATGGAGTCTTCCATAAGAACCCTGCTGAATCACATGAGTGGTTCATCTAGTCCAGCACACGGTTTCACACAGAGGCCAACCAGCTGGCTGGGCAGGGCTGTGGCTCTGTGGAAGAACCTCTGCTTTGCTTGCAGAAGGTCCCAGGTCCAACCTCTGGCCTCTCCAGTGAAAAGGGATCAGGTAGTAGGTGATGTGAAAGGCCTCAGCCTGAGACCCTGGAGAGCTGCTGCCAGTCTGAGTAGACAATACTGTGACCTTGATGGACCAAGGGTCTGATTCATAAGGCAGCTTCATATGTATATGTGGGTAAGCAGTTGCCCTGGAGAACCAACAAATAGGCCATGGAGGCCAATGTCTTCTTCTGATGTTGCTTCCTAGCACTGGTATTCAGAACTTTACTGCCTCTGAACATGGTAGTTCCCTTGAAGTCCATCCTTGGCTGCCAGCCACAGTGGCTGCCCTCCCTCCACTGCCTTAAGTGGTGCAGCCCAGCAAGAGTAGACCATTCAATTCTGCTGATGATGTAGCTCAGTTCCCAGTTTCTATTTACACATGTACTATGGGTATATTGTGCAGATGCAGAGCCTGCAGAACAGCATGTGGCTTCATTGAATAATTCTTCTGACCCACCCGTCCCCAACATTTTAATTTTTCTCTATCAGGTGCGGACTGCGGTCGCTCGCGGCGACATCGTCTCAGCAGAAATTGCCTCGCGGGAGGCCCGCAACTTCTCCTTCATCAGCCTGGCGGTGGGCATTGCCGCCATGGTTCTGTGCACCATCCTCACCGTGGTGATCATCATAGCTGCCCAGCACCAAGATAATGACTGGGACCCCTAGCGATCGACCAACGTGTTCTTTTTCCTGCCTACTCCCGTACCACCCCGGCAACTGGTGACAACAGCCCTGAAATCCCTGGCAACCATCGCTCCCAATGATGGTCCTTGGCAGCCGTCCCCCCCCTGCAGTCTTTAGCAACTGTCTCTTCCCCTGCGATGAATTACTTGGAAAACGCTTGGCAACGGTCTCCTGCACAGTCCTTGGCTACCGTTGCCGTAGTGAATGGCACATAACTCAGCAAATGACTTCCAGATAACTGCGGTCAGACTGAATCCTGACCCATTCCCGCCCAAGGGTGCTGCTCTCTTAGGGCCCTAGCAACAAACTTTCCTTCCTGCCAGAATGTTTTGCTTGCTTCTTTCCTACCCAAAAGGAGTAGGCTCCACCTTCTGCATCCATGGCTACCGCCATCTTCCTCCTGCTGCGTTTGCATGCACGGTGCCACTGACTTCCAGAAAAAAACAACGCCCTGTTGCCTCAATCTTGGTTGAGCATCACCCCACTTTTCTCCATCCACAACCGTTTTCCCCACCAGTTATTCAGTGAGTTTAAGAAGGCCTGCCTCTCACAGGCTCGATCTTACTACCTGTGATTAGTGAGATGCAACCCGTAGTGATCTCCTAATGGCATTACTGTTCCCCCCTCCCTTAGAGTCCTAGACTTGTTGGAAGGGGATATTATGGGCCATTGAGTCCAAGCTCTTTGGAAATCCAAAGCCTGAGTGTCCTCCATAGATGGCTGTTTGAAGACCTCCAGCCAAGGGAGGGCCCCCTCCCATATAATGGGCTCCATGTAGATTTGCTCATACGACTAAGACTCCTGTAATGTTTTCCTCTGGATCTCTGCCCAACATGTGGGTGTTTTGAGTCTCTGCCTGTTTCGAATCCCTGCTCAGTCTTCCTAGCTTTGTTTTAGAGGGTAGCAGCACAATTGCTTCCAAGGGCTGTCGGTCCCTAACCCTCACTTGGGGATTCAAGATGATGGTTGAAACCACCATGGTGAAATTAGGAAGGCATAGCTTTCTCCTTATTCTCCTGGCCACTGAGGAGCCCCTATTCTGTACAGCTTTAAGCAATCTCCCCTTTAGTCCTGGGCATCTCTCACGACTCTTCCTTTGTAATTTTCTTTCTTTCTCAGGGGGGGGGGAGAGGGAGAGAAGAAGCAGCGCTGATGACGATAACTAAGGAAGACATCCGTTTCCCTTTCTTCATCTCGATGTTTTCTTACTGTTTTTTGTAAACGCTCGGGCTAAATGACAAATATTCCCGCAACTCATCCTCACAACAATCTTACAAAGCAGGCCGGGTTAAGAGATTTATAGCCTGCTAAGACCATTGCCCAAGCTGGCCCAATCTTGTCAGTTCTTGGAAGCTAGGCAGGGTCAGTCCTGGTTACTACTTGGATGGGAACTCCGGAATGGCAGACCACCTCTGTTAGTCTCTCACCCAGAAAACCCCATGAGGGGTCACCATAAGTTGGCAGCAATCCCCTCCCCCCAAAAAAATTCCATTTAAGGGCACAGGCTTAAAAAGATGTGACTCAGCTTAGAGATGGCCAACGTTAATTGTTTTTATTTCGGTGAGAAACCCCCCCCCTTCCTCCCTGCCAGTGAATGCTCAGGGTTCTGTATATGAAGCCACATTAAAATAACACATCAAGCTTTTTTTAAAAAAAAGGAGAAAAATGAGATGGGGGCTGGGGAAAAGATGTATTCAGGGGAATCCACAACAGTAGATTCTCTGCAAGCACCCAGAGAACAAAAAGTAATCAGACATGTTAAAAAAAATTACCTCAGAGGAGGAAGTGGGGCGCCCCGAACTGCACCTGCTGTCTATAACAAAAGTCTGATTTCCCACACTGACTCGGGGTGTGGGGTGACGGTGGCGTTTCCAAGCAGCAGGTGTGTCTGACAAGAAGCAGATGCCAGGCAGAGAGTCCAGGTAAGTGAATTGTGCTGGGCCAGCTTAGCCTCTCACCCTTTCAGGCTGCCGTCATGGGAAGTAACATTTTTGAACGCTTTTCTGCCATGTGAGGGGTGCCTTGCATGTGTGTTTGGGAAGGGGAAGGGGGGGCCTCAGGTAGCAGGAGACATCAATATGATTTGGGTTCAGGTGGAAAGATTCCTGGCTGTTCTGTTCGATCGTCGTTCCCAGTGCCTCTCCCCCAAAACTGCTGTGCCAAACCCACATTCTGTGACATGGAAAACAAACGTTCCCCCCTCCCCCGGTTCTCTCCCCCATTTTTTTTTCTTGGATGTTGGACTCTGTGATTATCTTATTCTCTCTGTTGCAAGTGACATGGTTACAGAATCTCTCTCTCTCTATTATTACTTAATAAAGATACTTGATTCTCAGTATCGGATGCCTTTTCAACACTCTTTGAACCACAGTGGCTGGTGGGAGGGGGAGTGTCCTTTGAAATGGGAGGGGGTCATGTTTCTTCCAGAGGAGGCCAGTTCCATCATAACATCACAGCGAGTCCCTCCTTCCTAGTTCCGCCTACCCGTGGTTTCTCTGTGGGTTTCCAGATGGTACGCGGGGGTATGCCAGAAGGTTCGGCATGCCTTTCCCCTGTTCACCTCATGACCACCTCCTCCTGCCATTATTCTTTTCCCCGGGTTTACCGTCCCCAATCTCTGCATCTCTGGCACTGCAGTCTCTCCGGAGACGGTTGCCTGGATACAGCACAAGGGGTATGTATGGATTCTAAGTGAGAGCCGCGCATGTGACAGCCTTAGGGAAGGAGGGGGGGACACAGGCAAGGGAAACTGGAAAAACCCACAATAACAGCAGCAAAGGAAAGTGGCAGATTTTCAATTACGGCTACTCAGAAACCACAGTGGTGCACACTGTGTCATGGTCGGGTTGCCAGTGGAATACATCACCCGTACCCCGCCAGGGATATACACCAAGTCAGGGTCACTTCAAGGTTTCAGGTTAGGTGTACTCTGCTTTCCCACTGGAACTGTCTCTCCCAAGACACCTCAAATTCTTCTACTAAGCCTTTGCCTGACATTGCTGTTTTTTTTTGTATCCTAAATTGTGGCTTTCAAGGAATTTGGCTTTGATTTCCCTATAAGTCACAAGAAGGGAAAAGGCAGAAAGAATGAGGTTTGGAGAAAAAGGTGGTCCGTCGGGCCTAAGAAAGGTAACTGTAGGCAGGGCTGTGTGTATGTCCCCCTCCCCCATCGCATAATAAAGTATTGTTCTCCGAACTGGGTGGGGGGTAAGGTCGGGAGAGCTGAGGATACCGCACGGAACATTAAAGCCTCATCGCAGCTGAAGTCCTGCTCTCACCTCACAGGGTTGTTGTGCAACCAAAATTATTCAGAACATTAAAGCCTCAACTCCACTGAAGCCCTGCTCCTACCTTGCAGGGATGTTGTGAGAACAAAATAGACGTGGGGAGATCTACATACATCTCTTGGAGCTTCCTTGAGAAAGGGTAGGACTTTTGGCAGCTGTCTAAAATGTTTCCAAGTACTCCTTCACCCCTTTAAGAGACAGGAAGCTTGCCTTAAAAAAAATATACACCCAAATATTAAAGCTCTGCACTGAAATAAGGAAGGCTGTGATTTTGAGGAGGGAGAATTTTGCATGTAATCCCAAATGTCTTGCCGTGCATGTGGACAACCTACAGCCCTACAATGTGCTGGGGGAGCACAAGGACCTGCCCCAGGCACTTGCTGCCTTCCCCCCCCACCACAGTCCTTCTATCTTCCTGCTCTTTGGGTGTGTTCAGACAGCGTGCGGGAGTGGTTTAAATTGCTGTGGTCCGATGCGTATTTTTTTTTAACCTGGAGAATCGCGATCGCACTAACCTCTTCGTTCCGGGCTCCCTGCCGTCCTCATGCAGGTGGGTTTTTTCCTCTCGTTTGAGCATGCGCTCAGGCAGCCCTCTCCAGAACTAAAAGTTTAGTGCGTGCGCAGAACAGCAATTTCAACATGTCCCTTTAAAGTTTAAATGAAGACTTCTCTTTAAATTTTCACCCCGAAACTGGCCTCCCCGAGATCCCAGACTTGTCTAAATGCCTAAACTAGGCACCATTGAAGCTTTTCTTTACTTAACTTAGGTGCAGAGCTCCGCACAACTGCACACCGCTAAGGCATTTTTTAAAAATGGCAGACTAAAACCGGAAACCGGAAGCAGCTTCCCAGAGGGGAGGGGGGGTTGAAGCACCCAGAAGTGGCTCGGTGAGCAATCAGACGTCAGGAAAGTGCGCCTTGAATTGTAGAATCAGGAAAACACCAGTTGGTAAGTGGTGTCAAAATACTCCGTTTCAAAGGACATTTGTTCTGGAAAGTGATGGCTGGGGATGGTGCGCAGATGTTGGGCGTGTGAACGCGCAAGTAAAAGCCGTTTCTGAGGCGTGCTGAAAGCGGTTCAAATGGCACGTCTGAACGCACCCTCTGACTCCTGAGATTGTGCCCAAGTGGTTTTACAGCAAACACCCCCCCCCCCAAGGCCTAGAACTTGCTTACATTTAAAAAACGGGGGTGAAATTCTCGGGAAGTCAAATTCTAGGCCCAGGCACCCAGTTCTAGGATTACAGAACAGTCCTTCCAGATAGAGACACACACACAGGATGGTCTGAAGAATGAGGGATTGGGACCAAGAAGCCTTGCCTTCAGATCTACCTCCCCCAGCCATGAAACTCACAGTATGACTGTGGAACACTTAAGGTTCTCAGGTTTGAACCCAATTTGACATGGGAGAAGAAAAAGAAGAGATTAGATTTAGAGCCTGCCCTTCACTACCCAAAGGAGTCTCAGAGCTGCTTACAATCCTTTCCCTTCCCCTCCCCACAACAGACACCCTGTGAGGTAGGTGGGGCTGAGAGGGCTCTCTTGAGAACTGCCATTGAGAGAACAGCTCTGAGAGAACTTGTGACCAATGCTGCCTCTAAGCTGTGGAGTCTTGTGAGCAAAAATTCTACTTTGTGAACTACTGGCATTAAAGCTGTGAGCGAGCGATTTGGCTACTGCATAAATTAGTTTGCTTTGGAGCCATCCTTCCTGAGCTAAGACAAAAATGCGTGAGCCGGAGACTAAAAAACTGTGAGCTAGCTCACACTAACTCAGCTTAGAGGGAACACTGTTTGTGACTGACCCAAGGTCACACCAGCAGCTGCATGTAGAGGAGTGGGGAATGAAACCTGGCTCTCCCAGATTAGAGTCCGCACTCCTAACCACTACACCAAACTGGCTCTCTGTGATTAGGGTCAACTTTGAGTCTAAAAGCAGCTGTGTGGAAGAAGGGCATCTGGATGAGACCGTTGTGAGAAAAATGTAATAGTTGGTTCAGAAAACTTACAAACTCCTTCCCCTTCCCCTCCCTTCCCCACAAAGGACACCTTATGAGTTAGGTGGGGCTGAGAGCTCTGACAGATCTGCTCTTGAGAGAACAGCTCTGACAGAACTATGGCTTGCCCGGGGTCATCCAGCAGCTGCAAGTGGAGGAGTGGGAAATCAAACCCAGTTCTCCCAAATTAGAGTCCATGCACTTAACCACTACACCAATCTGGCTCTCACACCAAATTGGCTTAAAAATAAAGAACATAAAAGTTGCCTCGTATTGCATCAGACCATTGATCCATCAAGGTCAGGACTGTCTACTCAGACTGGCAGCAGCTCTCCAGGGTCTCAGGCAGAGATCTTTCACATCACCTGCTACCTGATCCTTTTAACTAGAGATGCAGGGGACTGAACCTGGGACCTTCTGCATACCAAGCAGATGCTCTAACCACTGAGCCACAGCCCCTCCCCAGATTCTAGCCCTGCATCTCCTGGGTCACTGTCTTAGAGAGCTCAAGAATGCTACCCTGAATTCCTTGGAGGAAGGGCAGGATGAAAATAATGTAAGACAACAAAGAAGGCTGTGGGTTAATCCTTTTATTCAGCCAAACATTTTCTGCATGGCTCGTGCCAGTTTGGCGTCCCGCACCTTTATCCTCTCCATCACTCTGTCCAGCTCCCGCCGGGCTGCTCGGTTTCCGGGCTCGACTCGCAAAACACCCTTCAGATCTTGAGCCGCCCCTTCCAGGTCGTTCATGGCATCGTAAGCTAAGCCACGCCGAAAGAGCGCCTTGGTGTTGGCCGGCTGCAGCACCAGCGTCTTGGTACAGTTGCAAGCGGCATTGGCCGGCTGGCGCAGCCTCAGCTGACAGGCGGCCAGGTTGGCATGGAGCTCAGCTTTGATTTGGTCATAATCCGGGGGCGGGGCAGCTGCCACAAGCAGCCGCAAGGCCTTGGCATAGCGCCTGGCTGCTGCACCAATGTCCCCAGCCCGGTAGAGCTCTCCGCCATGTTCTTTGTTGCGGATCACCAGGTTCCATTTCTCGCTGGCGCTCATCTCCCAGGAATCCTTGGCTGGCGTGAAGCTGGCCAATTGAATGATAATGCTGCCTCCTCCCGTTAGCCTTAACTCTGCCCGTTCCCCAGCCAGCATGGTCTCCAGGCAACGGTCCACCGCCCCGTCCCATTCAGCGTCGCCTGCACCCAGCTCCACCTCAGCCCAACTGTGGAATGGGTAACTCAGGGGACCGCCTGGTTGAGCCTCAATGAAGACCTGGCATATGGAGCCTTCTTTTGGCTTATCCACACCTTTACCAGCCTCCAAGACCAGTTTGACAAATGTGCCGTCAGGGCAGACCCAAGGGACGCCCCCATTGGCTGATCTTAGTTGGTTAGAGGGAAGCTGGTTCTCTTTCATGGCTTCTCCTTGTACTTTCAACCCAGCCCTCTCTCTAACTCCATCTTGGTTGTTTTCTTCTCCACAGGCTGTTATCTGGCTCGTGTTATTGTTCTTGGGCCTTCCTCCAGGACCTTGTCTCGCCTCACTCGCCATTATCTTCTCAACCAATCAGAAAATTCCTAGTCTAGCACTGCAATGCTCCCTTCCACCAGCAGGAGGAATAGCGAAATCCTGCTCAATAGCTGCTGATGAAGAAGAAGAAATACAGAATGGCACTGAAAACAATAAAGAATTCTGCTCTGTTTCTCTTCCCCCCTCCCCTCCTTAACCCCACTGATGGGCCAGGGTAGCCCAGTGGACAAAGTCGAGGGTATAAATTAACAGACCTTTTCTTCCAAGTCCCGGGTTAGTCGTGGACTCGTTTTGTGGCCGAGGCGAATCACATTCCTTCAGCCTCCGTTCCTCATCTGTAAAACAGGAAGGACAACAGCCTACCTAAAACAGTTGCTGTGAAGACAGGCATGGTCACTTTGCAAGATGATCTCTGAAGGACAAAGATCGCACAATAGTCAGTTAACAACAAGTCAGTTCACATTATGCCTCCCCAGACACCACAGACCAACAATCCTTCAAAACTGCTTTGCTTTTCCCCTCATTTGGGGTTAACAGACCTCATGTGCCAAGGCCCCGCCGTTGGTTATCAACATTCTATGGCTGTCAATTTCTCCCTGAGCAGGTCACATCAGTACCCTGGCACGACATCGTTAACAAAGCAGCCTATGGGTTGGACTGAATTCACTCCATTTTCCCCTTATTCTCTTGCATTGTAATAACCCATGGCTCTCTTCCCACCAGACACATCAGACTCCATGTACAGCAGCATTCAAGATGGGCTCCCAAACTTCCAACTTCTATCAACCTCTCCTTCCAGGCATGTTCACATCTACCGCAATTACCTTTCCCAGAGAGCAGGTGCACACTCCCAATCCAAACCCCCTTGGTGTTGTCCCCAGGTTTGAAGTCTCACATTCATTTTCAAAACACGTATCCCTCCCACCCATCTTTCCCTCCTCTTACCCTTCTTGCTTGGTACAGTGTTCGATCGAGGAGTCAGCCCAGCAGAGAATATAATTCAGCTTCTGCCTCAGAAACACTCGTCTTTCAAGTCCCCTTCCGCATTCCCCCTCTTCCCCCCTTCCAACATCGTCATTTCCTCGGCAACCACCTGTCCTAGCAACAGCTGGAAGCCGTTGCTGCCTTTCGGGAGATGCTAAGATGGAGGCAGACAGAGAGCAGATACAAAAGAAGGGGAAAACCCTCTCCATTTAACAAGGTGTTCCACTTGTCGAAAAACTATGAGAGGGAAGATCTCCCTTCCGTTTCTAGCCACTCTCTTCCCCTCTGTCTTAGCACCTCACTAGGTATGCCTGCAACTGAGGCTGAAACATAAACTGAGGTTTTGCAATATATGAAGAGACTAGAAAGCAACACTGAAGGAGTTAATTAAAGGTTGATGGGATTCCCCATAATTTTCTGACCTTAGAAAACAAATGGCTACAGTGAATAGGAAACTGGCTGGCTTTTCTGTATGTAATATTTCTGGACCATGGACAGAGACTACCAGAACGAGAAACAGCTTAAAACTACTTTGATATGAGAAGTGACACAAGCATCGAGCACGGCATTCTCTAAGGCTTGATCTGGAAGTATGGTCAAGCGATCTAAGCCCAAGCCCCCAAAGTACCAGCTCCCCAACACCGTTAAACATCAAGGAATGTCTCTAAATTCTAAACTCTGCCACTACGATGTGGATGACGACAGGGCCACCCACACAGAGAGAGGGAGTCTCTAGCCTCTCCAGGGACTCTTCAAAGATGCAGAAAAATATGACTTTGTAAATTAACCAGAAGGGAGGGGGAGGACAGAAACTTCTCAAATTCTACTGGAACCACAAAACTAGTCCATACTAATTTAAAGTAAAAGTGGTGGCAATAGCAGTGTGGGGGAGAATCCGCCTGCTCATGTCCCGGAGGAAGAGGTAAGAGAATCCCAGTAGGGAATATTTGATGGTGGGGCATCCTCCACCCAGTTGCCAACTTCAGACTGGGAAATTCCTGGGGATTTGGGGGTGGGGCTCAGCATAATGCCATTCAGTCCACCTTCCAAAGCCACTATTTTCTCCTGGGGGACTGATCTCTGCAGTCTGGAGATCAGCCGTGATTCCAGGAGATCTACAGGCCCCTCCTGGAGGGCCCACCCCCAGCTTGCATCAACAAATTCAGAACCCTTAAGGCTGTTTGCTTTGGGGGCAACTATGGGGGTGGCCCAGTTTACATTCACTTTTCCCAATACCCTTTTGTTCTGCGGAGAGGCTTCTTTAGGCTTCAGTCTGTCAGTTGCCGAGTCAGGAAAATGGGTTCATTTCAACACAGATTTGCTGTCAGAGAAATGGCAGTGTCCTCTAGGAACTGGTGAGGCATCTCTCTTTTCCCACCTAAACTTCTGCTGGGATGAGTTTGCCCCAAGCAGCTTCCTAACTGCAGGTAATTTGAGGTCGGTAACATATAAGAGCACTTGAAAAGGGAATCTTTTGCAGAACCCCACATAGAACAGAAGGATTTTTAAAAGGCTCCTGACAAATCTAATCACAGGTCAGATTAGGATGGGGGTCCCCACGCAGAGACTTTCGGCCAACCACCTTTCACACTGATCTACCTCACAGGGTTGTTAGGATGATAAAATGGCAGAAGGGGGAAAGTATGCCTGCCAGCAAGGAAACAGAACTTCTTGGAGGAAGGTCAGATTAAAAAATCTATTAAATCAACAGGCCCTGCTCTCATAAAATGGCTGCTAGTAGGACAACAACTCAGTAGGATTGCCAGGTCTCCCCAGCCACTGGCGGGGGATGGGGGGTAGGGTTGCAGATCCAGGTTGGAAAACTCCTGGAGATTTGGGGATGGAACCTGGGGAGGAGAGGGACCTCAGTGGACTACAATGCCCTAGAGTCCACCCTCCAAAGCATTCGTTTTCTCCAGGGGAACTGATCTCTGTAGTCTGGAGATGAACTGTGATTCCAGAGCATCCCCAGGTACCACCTGGAAACTAACACCCCTACAACTCAGAGAGCTTTGCACATTAAAATGAGGAGATTTTGCCACAGCTTCTTAACAGGGTGTGCTGAAAAGTCTTATTTTTTTACTAATAATGCAGGACTAGCAATGACATGGAGCTTTGCAATGCAATATAAATAAAACTGCCGCTTGCCCAATTAGAGCTTTGTAATCTTTGAATGGTTCAGGAGAAAAGAAAGACTAAAAAGCCTATGATGGTCTCCTCAGAAATAAGTCCCACCAAATTCAAAGGGGCTTTCATCCTAGCAAGAGTTCTTTGTTATGATAGGCAATACTGAAAGATCACACTTGAATGGGGGGGAGATAGTGGGTTGGGGTGACGGGGGAATTATATTCGGGGTTTTGAATTTACGACTCCCATATCCAGCTCTGCACTAAACAAGGTCTGACAGAAATACAGGTGGGTTTTCAAATACTTTAGTTTTCAGCATGCCAAAACATTCTGGAATAGCCATCTTGTACTATTAGCACACAAATTTTCTAAATTGTATGTAAGAAAAATGCTCCACCTGCCCCCGCCACAATGAAGCACGCCTGGCCCCTTCCCTTTTAATATTCAAAAGCATTTAGAGAAAGTTGAACAAGAACTGCTAGGTGGCAGTTTTGATTGTTGTAATTTCTGTGCATGAGCGGGTTATTGCAGTTTGGTCCTGTCTGATTATTACCATGTTGCTGTCAAGCTATATTTTACTATTGTTGGTTTTAGTTAGACTGTAGTATTTTTTATCCATAATCCTGTGGTTTCAATGTTTTTTGTAAGCCACTGAGGAGGAAGAACATATATTCTAACTAAGCAATTTTTATCAACTTTGGCAGAAAGTTGTTGGACAAGAATAGGGGAAGGAGGGCAGCAAACAGGGAAGAAAAGACGGTGCCACAAAGCTACTCTTCTGTACTCGACTGGGTACAGCGCAGATTAAAAAACACCAGAGAAAAAGCACAGACCAGAAAGGAGGTGCCTAGAAACTGTTTGATTTCAGTGCATTTTCCTTTAAAAAGAAAAAGCTGTTCTGGCAGTGAAACTGCACAGCTTGTGGACAGAACCTTGGGAAAGAAACTGAGCTACAGAACTACATCTCCCACAATACCTTTCTACATCCTTCAAACCCTCCTCTGTTTTTTTCCTAGCTCCTTTCCTGCAAGAAACAAAGCAGAGCTTCCTTGACAGCTGACACCCCACTAAAACATGGTGTGACTTATAATAGGAGGTATGTTGTTTCTTTAATTAAAATTACTTAAACATGTATACCCCACTTCCCCCTCCTGCAGACAAAGGGCTCAGAATGAGTATAAATACAGGTGACGGTATGCCGGGATTTCCTGGGTTCTCTTAGCATTTGGGGGAAGAGAAGTGTCTACTGGGTAAAGGAAAAACCGTGGAGGTTAAGAAGGCTGGTCAGGGAGGAAAGGAGACCAGGACAAAATGAGAGCTATAATCTACAGAACAGCTGAGCATGCATTTCCCACTTCTCCAGAAAAATGCATTCTTAAGTATCTCATCATCTTTCTCATTCAGCCTGCCGCTATGTGGCTAGGAAAATAACAGCCTCCCTGCGCGGAGAGACTCTGGGGGAGCCCATATCCGTGTCCAAGAGTCGGGTCTGCCAACCTGGTGAGTCCTGTATTTCCTTCTGCCAGAAGATTAAAGTCTCCTTCCTTTTACAAACCAATGAGGGGCCATTTCAGTCTCCCAGCACCCACAGTGGTTGACCTAAAGCCACTGTGCTCTATGATGAGAGCTTCAGAGGGGGACTCCAGCATGAATCTGCTGAATTAGAATTCATCAAGATGTTTGACACCATCCCTCAAACACTTAACAAAAGACATGGGATTCCTTAAGTTATTATAATTGTTAACTTTGCAAAAATGGGGAGATTATCAATCATTGCTACAGGGAATGGTTCTCTATGCTTTTGCAGGGTGTGATTGGATTTTACATAATTACATCACACCCCTCATTCACAGCCACATATATGCACATCTACAGAGTCCCCTAGTGAAGGCTAGGGTTGCCAACAGGCCTGGAGAAAAGTATCCTGTCCTTTTAATAGAAGCGTATTATTGACCTCTGTGCCATGTAAAGCTTCATGTGCCCGTTTCAACACATTAAGTCTCTATAAAAGGGCTGGGGCATTTTTTTCTAGGCATCAGTAACCCGAGCAGGGTCAGCCGTTTAAAAGCGTACGCTCCCTGGTTTGCCTATATGAACCACCCTAGTTTGATCATTGATGCTTCAAGAAGCAAACGGGGACAGCAGACTAACAGAGCAGCCATTCCCCCCACCCTTTGCCTCTAACAGCTGCATTGCAGGTAGAAACTCAAAACCGACAGCATTTCCCTGTTACAGTGGCCTGCAGCTATTGAATTTCCGCCTGTGATGGAGCTGTTAAAGATACAGCACAGCTGTTTGGACAAAACGCAGCACCCTGCTAAGGATAGCTCTTGCCTGAAAACTGGGAATTACATCAGATTACCATGAGCGGTTAGATGGACTTTCTGTCAAACACATGGAAGGAAAAATTCTTTATACCTTTTAAGCATCTTCTTCCAACAAAACCAGATTTCACTGTTCCAAGTTTTGCCTGCTCTAACCTGAAGGCATCCAATGAAACTGATGGGTAGTATGTTCAGGACAGACAAAAGGAAATACTACTTTACAGAGAGTGATTGAAAATGAGGAATTCACTGCCAGAGGGACTGAGGGGAACTCCACATTCAGAGGCACTAAGCCCCTGAATCTTAGAGCCAGGAGTCAACATCAGGGGGAGTCCTCAGCCTCTATGCCCTGTTGTTGGCTATCCAGAGGAACTGGTTGGCCACTGCCTGATACAGGATGTTGGACTAGTCGGATCACTGGTCTGATCCAGCAGGGTTCTTATGATCTTAACCCTTTTAGGCTCTAAAAATGCCCCAAAGTCTTGGCTCTAAGCCCCACTATCTGCCTTCATAACCCATTTTTCTTGGTTCCATATTGGAGATGGCGTATCTGGCTCTATCCTAGAGTCTAGAATGATCGTACCAACATAGCTTGTTGTCTTCTTTTCTTACAGGCAACCAAAAACCCACAACAGGCAACCAACCCCCCACAATAATGCCTCCATCTACACACTGCTCTGTGGGCCAGGGGTGCCCCCTCCTTCTGCTTTAGAAGTTGAGGCCCAGAAGCCTCCTACATGATGGAACAAAATGGAGGACGGAAAGCAGTGAATGACGGTTCATTTGGCAACTCCTGGATATGCAGGAATTGAGTGGACCTGAGAATCCATCTGTGTCTCTTGCCTCCCCCTGTTTCACTCCAAAAAATAAAATGCTTCTCTCCTACATTCTCTTGTTGTAATCATTAGAACATTCTTGTGAAGTACAGCAGCGGGCTTGTCTTTATAAAGCAGTGATGGGGAGGTGCTGAGAGACAATGTTCTGCCTAAGGCCTAGAGTCGCATCCTCCAGGTGAGACCTGCAGTTCTCCTAGAATTACAACTGGTCTCCAGGCAACACAGATCAGTTCCCCTGGAGAAAATGGCAGCTTCAGTGGGTAGACTCTATGGAAACATGTCCGCTGCTTAGCTCCCTCCCCTCCCCAGGCTCCACCCCAAACATCCAGGATTTTTCCAAGCCAGAGCTGGCTACCCTGCCAAGGCCACCTTATGAGTTCATGACAGAGATTTTATAGAATCATAGAATGTTAGAGTTGGAAGGGACCTTGCAGGTCATCTAGTCCAACCCCCTGCACTCTGCAGGAGTGTAGCCGAAAGATAGCCCTACATACCTACAACATACCCGAAAGATGGTCGTCCAGCCTCCGCTTGAAAACATCCAGGGAAGTACGTTCATTCAGCCTTTGGCCTATCCCAGCTCCCAGAGTGGGAAAATACAGAATTTAGATTTCATTGTATGTCATTTTGAGAACCCAGCTGTTCGAAAGGCAACAGGAGGAGGAGGAGGAGGAGACTAGATTTATACTCTCCCTTCACTACCTGAAGGAGTCTCAGAGCGGCTTACAATCTCCCTTCCCTTCTTCACAACAGATACCCTGTGAGGTAGGTGGGGCTGAGAGAGCTCTTTCGAGAACTGCTTGTGAGAGAACTTGTAACTGACCCAAGGTCACACCAGCAGCTTCATGTGGAGGAGTTGGGACTCAAACTCCGTTCTCCCAGATTAGAGTCCGCACTCTTAACCACTACACCAAAATACCCATTTTCACAAAATTCAGCAGAAACTGTCAGCACTCACATTTTTGCCTGTTCAGCTGTCTGTGGCTTCTCAACCGTAAAGGGATGCTGTCTCAAAAGAAGGACTGTTCAGAAGGTTGCCACCTTTGCTTTCTAGCCCTGCTCTTGTACCACTAACAATTATATCACAGAGAAATGTAGCACCAGGAAATGATTTTAAGTTAAGCTTTTCCTGTTATTTCTCTCTATACTAGGAGAATGTTCACCTGTCCTGCTCCCCTCCACCCCAGTTTTTCAGTCTTCTCTTAAAAGGGCCAGGAGCGGGGACAGAATACATGACAACCACAGGATGTGGTACCAGCTCTCCTGGCAACACTCCCTTGCTTGACCATACCACCCAGGTTACCAATTATTTACTTACACAATTCCCCACCTCACTCTCCACCTGAAAAGTAACACACAGTAAAAGTGTTTCATCAGTAACTCACAATGACAACAATAACAGCAATAAATCATCAAAACCCAGCCAAAATGTGTTTTAAAAGGTTAAATCAGCATTTTCTAAAAATATACGGGGGGGGGACAACCCCCCAAAACAACCCTAAGTGATGATTCGGTAGAGGAAGCTAATGACATCATCAGCTGCTGTGTTATATGCACAAGAGCTTGCAGTTACTAGAGTTGCCAACAGTCCTAGACAGAAATGTCCATTCCAATTTAAAAATAACAGCCCCATTGCTGGGAGTTTTCACCTCCCCAAAATGTTTATTGAAAAGACTTAGGAGAGGCTGATTAAAATATGCTAAATAAATACATAATGAGGTTTGGGTTTTTTGCCATCAAGTTATAGCTTATTTATCATGACCCTGTAGGGTTTGCAAAGCAAGAGAGGTTCAGAGGTGGTTTGCCGTTGCCTGCCTGATAATCCTAGTATTCCTCGGTGGTCTCTCATCCAAATAATGAACAGGACCAGACCCGCTTACCTTTTGAGATCTGACAAGCCTGGCTCACGGAAACGAGCTGTTTTACTATACAAAATATTTTGCGTCTCTTGACACACACAGATCTAGCAGGAGTGGGTTTTTCATTTGTTTTGGTCAATTATACTCAAAGGGGAAATCTTCACTTCATAAATTATCGTGTGCCTAGCAGCGTCGACAATCCCCGCAAAAAAAGCTTTTTTAAAAAAGTGATAACCTAAATTTAAAAAGTTTTCATATTGACCTCTGAAAGACTCTGGTAATTCCCCCACAGCTACTTTAATGGCTTCTTGTGTGCGGGTAATATCTGAACTAAGGCCTAAATTCAAGTCCTCTTTTGCAGAAGAGATGCTCCATAAAAAGAAAAAAACCCAAAACCCACCTTCGACTAAAAAGAAGCGTCCGTATATCTTTTTAAGAAGTCAAAAACCACAACTCCCACTGGCACGTGCGTGAAGCGCCTAAATAAGCATGCGCAACCCGTTTTGCGGAAACTGAATTCCCACTGGCACGTGCGCATCTCACTCTCTGCGGCCCGGCTCAAAACGCTCTACGCATGCGCTAAACAATTATGCACCGCCTACATGGGTTTCAGATTCAGACTGCTATTAAATGCATTAGCGAGCAGCTACATCTACCTTCCTTTTGGCCACCTACGCTGCACGGCTTTTGCGCACGCGCGTGTCGGCTCGATCCTTCCCATTCTCAGTCTACGAGAATTCCAGTAAAATTTGTGTTCCGCAAGGCGCTTGCGCGCTGGGCTGTAGGCCTCCGTGAGTGATTCGATCGTGTGCTATTGGCTCATAGAGTTCGACTCAATACGGTTCCGTATCCTTTCCCTTTTGCTATTGGTGAACGGTCCAACCGCAGCGTGCCTTCTTGTCCCTCCGATTGGCTAGGCCAGTGTAGGGGGTTGATTCCCATTGGGCGCCGGTGTTGCCATGGCAGCAGTGGGTAGTGGGTGTGAGGTAGCGGCTGTGTAGGATAGGAAAAGGTGGAAGGAAGATGGCGGCCCTGGCTTCGGAGCTGCTGCTTTTGAGCGACGCGAGCCGCTTCCGCGCGGATAACCTGCTCAGCAGCGAGGATTGGGGTGAGGGGAACGCAGGGCCGGCTCCAGATATTTCTGCGCCCTAGGCAGGAGCAGATCCCAACCTCCTGGTTGGGGCTGCAGACCCAGCCATGCCGCCCCCCCTCCTCTCCCCCCCAGGGAGGAGGGGGAACGCGGGCAAGCTGTGCACCGGCTGGGCGCTCTCCGCCGGCCTCCTCCTCCTCCTCCCCCCCCAGGGAGGAGGGGAGGGCGACTTGCGCCCTAGGTGGGCGCTTTTAATTTCCGGCGGCGGCAGCAGGGAGATCTTGCTGGCCACCGCCGGCCGCCGCCGCCTCCTCCTCCTCCTCCTCCCTCCCCAGGGAGGAGGGGGAGGGCGACTTGCGCCCTAGGTGGGCACTTTTGATTTCGGCGGCAGCAGGGAGATCCTGCTGGCCGCCTCCTCCTCCCCCCTGGAGGAGGGGAGGGCGACTTGCGCCCTAACCGGGCGCTTTTCCGCGGCGGCGGTGGGCACTGGTTAGGGCGGTGGGGGGTCTTTTTGGGGGGGGGAGCGGGGTGCCATTTGGCGCCCCTGAGGCCGGCGCACCCTAGGCAAGCGCCTAGTTCACCCAATGGGGGAACATAAAGGAAAGAGGTTTCCTATTGGTTGGGAAAGTGGGTCGGAGTCATTTCAGGGGGTCAGGGGTGGGAGGGGCCTGGATGCTTGGGGGGGGCCTGTGTTGGAGGAGAGGCTTAGATGGAGAATGGCCCTCCTGTGCCTTCAGCAGGTTCAAAATAGGTACCCGTTTAGCAGGTGCGCCTGCTGCATCACAGCGTCTCTGTGACTGGGCAGAGCTTTACCTGTTGAATGTCTGCTACTATGACTCTTTGTTAAAGGTAAGGTGTCCTGAGCGGGTGGCGTGGAGGAGGGAGCTGGTTGGGTGGGTGCAAATCAGGGCTACAGCCTTATCAGATTGATAATCTAAAACCGTGGGTGTGTAGGCTTGCAGGTGGTACGGGGAAAGGGATTGGGCAGTAGCAAGGAGAAAAGGCACACTTGGTTATCTTTCTCGTCCCTGTAATTGCCCTCTTTGCTGGTTTCCCCACAGACATGGGTCTCTACAGTTGTCTGGATGAAGACAGAGATGTGGCAGCAGAACTTTTCCCATGTCTGGAACGAAGTGTTGTGGATGCTGAGGGAGACCACTGTATGGTGAGAGAGAGCCACCTTCATGTGTCCCAAGGAAATGCATTCGGTGTTCTCACTTTGATTCACTTGCTCTGAAGCCCCTCTTCTCTTACTTCCTTACCACCTTACACAAGCCCTAAATGTGGTTTTGACCAATTGCTCAACACCACCCCACACACCTGCCAGTTCATTCGCATTTGTCACTAGAAGGTTGTGTAAGTTTTGTGAGCTGTGCTTGCAACTGAACACTGGATCTGAGTCCTTACATTCCTAGTAAGAGCATATCAATCCACCCTGCAGTGTCCATTTCTTCAGTTTGCATTCGTTAAACCCCATGCTTATTACTAGTACGAAAGGCCTAAATGCACAAAAGCAGCATTGCAATTAGATGGCCATCTAGCCTCTGTTTAAAAATCTCTAAAGAAGGAGAGCCCACCACTTCCTGAGGAAGCCTGTTCCACTGAGGAACCGCTCTAACTGTCAGGAAGTTAGATCATGAGAGGGAGGGCAGGAAGGGATGAGCCAGTGCCAGTGCTTGGCTCTCGTGGCCCTTTCTCACATGCCCAGGATAATGCTGATTGCCATTTGGGGTCAGGAAGGAATTTTTGTCCGGGCCAGATTGGCCAGGGATCCTGGAGGTTATTTGCCCTCTTCCAGACATAGAGCAGGAGTCACTGGGGGGATGAGGGAGTGGGAGGTAGTTGTGAATTTCCTGCATTGTGCAGGTAGTTGGACTAGATGACCCTTGAGGTCCCTTCCAGCTCTCTGTTTTGAAAGCCAAGACTGTCATGCCTCAGTGAACCAGAATCATGGGTTTAACGCAACCTTCACACTGTGCTGATCCTACCACTTCAAACCTGTTCAGCTCTGGTCTCATTAGCTTTATCGATATTACCTTGTCTCTCCAAGTCACTGCCGTATTTTCCTTTCGCTCACAGCTTTTATTGGGCTTTCCTCTTGCCAGAATGGAAGCCCCTCCCCCATCACAGTCACACAGACATATAGCCAGCGTGGGGTAGGTGTCGGAATGCTGGACTAGGATGGGAAGACCCAGGCGTGAATCCCCATCTGCCATGTAAACTTGCTGGGTGACTTTGGGCCAGTTGTACACTCTCAGCCAAACCTACCTCACAGGGCTGTTGTGAGTACAAAATGGAGAAAAGCAGAACGACATAAGCTGTTTTTGTGGGGAAAGCAGGGTGTAAAGATGTAAACAAATAATAGCTGTACGTGCCCTGACACCTGATCAAAAAGTTCTGCACAGAGGGGCCACACCGATATAGCTGTCTTCAAATCCAGGGATAAGCTAAATAAGGTGGTTGTTTTTTTTTTTTTAAAAAAAAGCAGTACAAAAATTTGGTAGCTATAGTAATGCAGCATAGCACACAGAAACATGAGACAAAGAGGGGAAAGCAAACAGAGCTTGGTGGAGAAGGATGTGAAACAGAGATAGTGTGGGGAGGGAAAGCAGAGTCTGAATGAGGGGAAGTGGAAGACAGCAGGGGAAAGAGAACTGAAACAGGACTTGAGCGGGGGAGTGGAGACCCAACAGTGGAATGGGATTTCCTCACTCTTCTGTCCTGTTGCACCTCCCCCTCGTTTGATTCATTTTGGTTTGTATACCATTCTTCTTTTCTGGGCCATAGCTCACCAATGGGTTTGACCTGGACATGGAAACGCTGCCGCCGGACCCTCCGTGGGATCCCTTACGTGACACCCTCTTTCCAGGTGAGCGCCCTTTGAACTGTACTTGAATCGGATGCGGAGTAGACCTGCTTATGATGGTGGGGTGGTTCTGATCCAGTAGGGCTTGACATACAGTCTGTTGGTGAATCTCTGCAGCATTCGATCAGTGAATGTGGAGTTCCCTTGCCATGGGGCTATGTCTGTGGTCAGGCACCTTGTGTGTGTGTGGGTGAGCTGCTAATCATAAGACCGGCCTCGGTGGTTCTGGTAATGCGTCAAGGAATTAGAAGGGATGGATCCGGTTCCCAGACCATGGGCAGGATGAAATTTACTGTGATATAAGCTGCAAGAAATGCTCTAGTCTTGAGGGTGACAGTGAGCTTTTTTGTTGTTTGTTTTTGCTTTGGTCAACTTAAGATGGCTGCCCCACTGTAAAAAAATGTGGCCATGGTGTGGCATACATTTTTCACACACAAAAAACGGTGTGCAAGGCTAATGAATAAAAATCCATGCAAATTTTGCCTTACCCTCGTGCTCGCATATCTCACAATGAGCCAGACAGCACTGGGATTATTGGGCAGTTTTGTGTGGTTCTACTTAAGTGTCTAGGTTGATACAGTTGTGTGACTGGAGCCATTGCTGAGGGAGCTTAGTGGAGTGCAGAAGTTTTGTTTCTGGGTTACTGTTGCAGATGCTCTCAGCCAGGTTTCAGATAGTACAACACACACACACACCCTCCAGGTTTTAAATGGAAAAGCTTCTTGTCTTCTAAGTCCTGTGCCAGACAACCAGATTTTCGGCTTGGATCCACACGGCATTTCTGAATGTTGCAATCAGAGACTCCCTGTGGAATCCACCCCTCCGGTGTGCGGTTAGGAGAAAGCGGAACCAGCTGTGGCTAGAGCACTGGTGAATATCAGATGTGGTAATTTCGCAGGTCTAGGCAGAGCCCTTGAAAGAGGCGGCAGTACAAAATGGATTTTGAGGATCTGCTTTTCCAGGGATCTCAGATCTGTTGCTGAGAGTCCCCCTACTTCTGCACTGAGATCCCAGAGATGCCAGATTATCTCTTCCAGGAGTGGCAATCTCTGAAGAAGGCACCGTTGAGACATTTCCTCACTTGCCAGAGGAAATGGAGGGGGTAGTTTCCATGGGATCCACTGTTCGTGGGGCCCAGTTCTAGGGACTGAGGGAATTTTGCTCACGTGTGACTGTATGTGAAAATGAAACTGTGATTGTTCATTTTTCCTCTCTCTCTTGGCTTTGTCGCGAGGGAAACAGAATCTTGTTAGCCGTTTGTTCTCCTCCTTCTGCCTGTAGAGCTGCAGGTAAAGTCTGAGCCGGTCTCCCCTGCCTCGTCTCACTGCTCCGACTCGTCTGCTGCCACCTGCTCCTCCTCTTCTTCCTCCTCATCTGCTGATTTCCCAGGGCAGGTATGTCGTCCTGCTTCCCTTTCCGTGTATAATCTCATACCGTCTCTCTTCAACTTTCTGTGTTCTTCAAGCCGCTGTGCTTTTTTCCCCTCCCAGGTCCCCAGCCCAGCTGACGTGATTGGGGTGAAGACAGAGCACCCCCCAACACCTCCGTGCATGTTTGGAGATGTCCTGTCGCCCCCCTTTGGCACTGTGCACATCAGTGTCGTCGCTACACCTGACACAGGTACACAGCGGGAGGATCTTCTAGCTATGGGTGGGTGCATTTGGAAGCTTTTGGCCAATTTCCCTAACTCACAAAACTTAAGGACAGCTCAGAGAGGGTTCCTCTAACACATCTGTGACTATTGGTATTCTTTGGCAGAGACAGGATGGTGGGATGATTAAAGTGTTAGTCTAGGGCTGGGGGTGATGTGGGTTCATATCCTCATTTTGTCCTGAGGTGACCTTTGCTCAGCCACCGTCTCTGAGCTCTGCTGTACCTCCCAAGGGTGTGGGGAGGATAAAATAAGGAAGTGGGGAGGAGCCACATGTGTAGCTCCGAGTGTCTTGGAGGAAAGGCGAGACAGAAATCCTCCCTGAGGTTCTTTGTGTCGGAGGAAAGCATACTGTCATGCTAATGTTCCAAATCTGCACATATGAAACTGCCTCATACTGAATCACACCATCAGTCCATCAAGAAGAAGAGATTGGATTTATACCCCACCCTTCACTATCCAAAGGAGTCTCAGAGTGGCTTACAAACTCCTTTTCCTTCCCCTCCCCACAACAGACACCCTGGGAGGTAGGTGGGGCTGAGAGAGCTCTTGACAGAAACAGCTCTTTTTTCAAGAACAGCTCTTATCAGAACTATGGCTTGCCCAAGGTCATCCAGCCAGGTGCAAGTGGAGGAGTGGGGAATCAAACCTGGTTCTCCCAGATTAGAGTCCACACACTTAACCACTACACCAAACTGGCTCTCAAGGTCAATATTGTCCACTCTGAACTGGCAGCAGCTCTCCAGGGTCTCAGGCAGAGGTCTTTCATATCACCTCTTGCCAGATCCTGTTGGGGATTGAACCTGGGACCTTATGTATGTAAAGCAGAGGCTCTTTCACTGAGCCACAGTCCCTGCCTGCATTGCCCTTACTAGAACAGATCCGCACAATCTAACTTCTGTTCTCTACTTAAAAAAACAGGAGTGCCAAGAATAATGCTAAGGAAGCAAATGAGAAAGCTGTGGCAGAAATATTGTTAGAGAGAGCTCAAATGAATACATGATGTTCTCCATGCACTCTGCCACCTTACCAGGACAAGGGGACTAGGGATGCGCAAAATTCCGTATTTTCCCGATTTGGGTATATCAGGCCCCAAAAATATTGGTAAATACCAAATTTCCTACTGGTATAGTATTCTGAGTTGGGGAAATACTCAGTATTTCCAAATGTGTTTGGGTCTATTATATCTTTGGGGAGGGAAGGGAGAGGGAGAAGGCATATTTAAATGATGTGCAGCAACTTCCACTGGTCAGTTTCACTCCTGGGTAGTCAGCTGTTAGGTTTAGGCCATTTAAACCTAACAGCTGACTAGTGAAGGGGAATGAAACTGACCAGTGGAAGTGACAGGGCAGCTGGGGAAGGGAGGAAGAGAGAGAAGGCATGTTTAGATGCCTTCCCTTTCCTTTCCCGTTCCTTCCCTAATATGTGGGGGAAGGAGAAGGAAAGAAACTGTGAGAGGGCATTTAAACAAGGCTTCCCTTTCCTTCTCTAGCCTCCCTGCTGCAGCGAGGTGGCTGGGGAAGAAAAGAGAGAGAGAAAAAGGGCTGTTTGGATGCCTTCCCTTTCCTTCCTGCCATTAAACTAGTCAGTTTCACTCCCTCCGCTTTCAGGCAGAGTGGAACTGACCAGTTTAATAGCTGAAAGGCATTTCAGCCCAACAGTGTTCATTAGCATTCTAACAACAGATGCTTTCATCTCCATTCGTTGGAACGTTTGTGAGGCAACAGTAGTTCAGCCTATGAAGTCCAGTGTAATTAAAACCAATGAAAGGATGAATAAAGTGTTGCCAGTAATGTTCAGGGCATTTGATGCTTCTGCTTCTTCTGATGCTTTTGTTTCTTCTGATGCTCTGCGTCTTGTGCTAATAGGAATGCTGCAGGGTTCAGCCAATAGCGGCTTGATCAAATCTGGCCTCTAGGGGAACAAATACAGGTTAATCACACACACACACGCACATTCTCCTTTCGTCAGATTTCTCTCCCTGCTTCTCAAATTGGCTTGGAAAAGGGCAGCTGCCGGAGACTCTCCCATTCATTTGCTATTCTTCCCTTTTCGTTTCATGTCACTGTGGTTTTCTGCAGGCGATGCTTGGCGTTGGAGGTGGTGGCCCAGCAGCAAAGCCTGATTCTGGCTAGGACTCGAGAGCCCCGAAAGGGGGAAGGATCCTGCTTCCCCACTGACTGTCCTGCTCTGTTACAGGGAAAGTCGTGGCCCCCAACAAAGCAGAGAGCATTCTCAGCCGGAAGCCCCCCATTCAACCCAAACCTGTTGTGGTCACCACTGTGCCAGTGCAGCCGGCAACCGCTCCCAGTAAGACTATCTTACTGCAGCCTGTCCCTGCCACCCAGTCGCAGACGATCAGCCCTGGAATAGCAGGTAACCAGCCAGCAACAAGGCCGCTTTCCATTCTGCCGTGCTGGGGGGCACTGTTGTGCAGAATCTCCTATAGGGGAGAGATTTGCTGTGTTTCCTTTGAAGGCATCAGGGAAAGGATCCTCTGCTGTGCGGCGCAGAGAGTTTATTTGGCCTTGCTCATTTGTGTGCATCCTTTTGCCTCAGTCCCAGCCCAGGGTGTAGTGATCTCCCAGTCTGAACTGCTGCACCTCCCAGTGTCCGGCCTGATCAAGGTTCAGTCCCCTGTGGCGGAAGGTCTCCCTGCAAAGCCCACTCCCTCGGCCCCCAAGCCGGAAGCCAAAACCATCGTCCCAGCGCCCGCGCAGATAGGATCCTGCAGCCCAGAGATTGATGTAAGTCGTGCTGTTGAATCCAGGCTTCTTGTCCCCTTCTCTTTGCTCCCCTGGTGCTCTCCGTCCTGCCCTGTCCCGTGGCCTCCACTGAATTCAGCAGGTATAATTCGGCACTCAAGTGTCCCAACATCTGGCCCGTCCCAGGGGCATTCACAAGAACTTTGCCATTGGGGTATCCATCCCCTTATGTTAATCCTCCCCAACATTTTGCATGTGATTTCTGAATACAGCGAATCCTATATACACTGCATTATCCTTTCCAGAGAGAGTGTCTTTTCGCCTGGATCCTTGTCAGCTTGAACTGTATTATTTTGTTTGTTATTTTCTAAAAGGGTGTGCATAAATAACATTTTTGTCTTGGCACTTTTTTCAAGCTGAAAGTGTTGAAGCGGCAGCAGCGGATGATTAAGAACCGTGAGTCGGCTTGCCAGTCCCGGAGGAAAAGAAGGATTACCTGCAGGGGCTGGAGGCTCGGCTGCAGGAGGCCCTGACGGACAATGAAAGGCTGCGACGGGAGAATGCGCTCCTCCGACGGCGGCTGGACTGCATCCTCAATGAGGTGTGCACTTGCCCGTCTGAAACAATGGCCGCCTCTGCTCACCGTCACTACTTGCCCTCACTTGCCCTTAATCTCCACTCCCTTGACTCCTTGACTGTTGAAATCTAGATTGTAGGCTCCTCGGGGCAGGAGCCCCTCTTGTCCGCTTTATGGGACTTGGTCTGCATCCTTGCGGGTGAAACTTAGTCCCTGCTTCCCCCTGCACCTCCCCCCTTCTATTTTACAAGAGTATGTTTCCGCTATATTTCAGGGTATTGTAGAATTCGAAAAGGGCAGCCCAAGTATTCAAGGGGTTAGAGCGCAATGTAGAGAAAGTGGATAGAGAGAGATTGTTCTTCTGCCCCTGGAACATTGGAATGTGGTGGGCAGCCAATGATGTTGGAGAGTGGGGGTAGATTCCAGCCAGAGAAATGGAAGGACTTCACGCATGCATGACTTAACTTCTGGAACTCACTGCCACAAGATTTAGCAGTGCTTGTTAGCTTTGATGACTTTAAGAGGGGGATTGGACACATTCCAGGAGGAAAGCTCCATCAGTCACTGCTAACCATGATGATTAAATGGAACCTCCAGGTTCAGAGGCAGTGTACCTCTGAACACTAGACTATAGGGGACAAGTTTACAACAAGAAAGGCATGGATTTTAAACCGGCAGTATGCTGTTCTTGTGAAGGATGACGGCTTGTTTCTGTCTTTTTCTTTCCTTAGAATGGAGATCTGAAGCTTGGCTCTGGGAATCGGAAAGTCATCTGCGTCATGGTGGTGCTGCTCTTCATAGCCTTCAGTTTTGGGCCTGTCAGGTGAGGGGCCCCCCCTTCTCAACACACTCCGGGTAGCCCCTTCCTCAGTTAATAAGCCACTTAGCTCAGCGTTCCCTGTCTCTCTCTCCCTCCCTCCCTCCCCTCCCCCCAGGGAATTCAGCTGGGCAGTGTGTGTGTGTGTGAGGAACGTGGCATGTGGGTGCTTGCCAGGCACAGACTGAACCTGGCAGTCCGGTTAGGGGAGGCGTTTTCCTCTAGGATGACGTCGTTTTGGGGAATGATTGTAGTCTGAATCTATTCCCGGAGGGCCAACATCTTGAAATTCCCATCCTCCTGTTGTTGACTTGCTGCTTTCTGTTCTTGTTGCCTGGTTTTTTTGGTGACGGTGACAGGGGAAGAGAGTTGAATCCCCATTGCCACCAAGCCTTTTTTTTTTGCAGTAGCTGAAGGATACTCAGGAAGCGCAGTGGCAGGGTGGTCCCTGCCGTGGGGTGGGAAGGAGCCCATTTTAGGTCTTCTTGTGAGGACGTTCCATCCAAATTTAATTCTCTGGTAAGGTGTCCCGAACTGCCCTCGGTGTTGACTCCAGACTTCCGCCCTCCCCCAGCATCAGCGAGCGAAAAGTAGCAGACGTGGACCCGCCCAAGCAGGAAGCAGAGGCTGGTCCCAGCCGGAGGCACCTTCTAGGCGTCGTAGAGGAGTCTCTGGAAGTCCCAGAGGAGGAGCTGCCTGAGCGGCAAGAGGAGGCCCCAGCCAAGCCTGCAAAGACGCCGTTCCGGTAACTTGGGGGCGGGGTGGGTGGGGAGCCTGGCCAGCTGAGAGAGTGGTCTGGAAGGCCCCGGGCTCAAGTCTCGCTGTGGGCCTTAATGCATGCCTGTAGTCCACCGCCGGTCCCCGTGAGGAAGGCAAGACTGTGAATGAAACTGATAAATGCTCTGGGTGGTCTCAGGTGAGCTGGCCTCAGGCCCCCTTTCCCCAGGTAGGTGGCAGTAACAACACTGGCCCCCTCTTACCAAGCTCTACACAATGATGATGATGATGATGATTTCCTCTTGGGGTCAACTCGCAAAGTTAGGACTTCCATCATACTCATTGGACGGGGCCAGAGAGGCCATCTAGTCCAGCCTCTTGCTCAGTGCCGGCGCAGGCTAAAGCCTCCCTGACTAGTGTTCGTCCAGCCACTGCCTGAAGACTGCCCGTGAGGGGGAGCTCACCACCTCCTTAGGCAGCCGCTTCCACTGCTGAACTATTCTTAATATAAAAAAAAATATTTTCCTAATAGCCAGCCAGTTTGGTGTAGTGGTTCAATTTGGTTACCCGTTCCTCCACATGCAGCTGCTGGCGTGACCTTGGGTCAGTCACAAGTTCTCTCGGAGCTTTTCTCTCAAGGGCAATTCTGGAGAGAGCTCTCTCAGCCCCACCTTCCTCACAGGGTGTCAGTTGTGGGGAGGGGAAGGGAAAGGAGATTGTAAGCCGCTCGGAGACTCAGAGTGAAGGGTGGGGTGTAAATTCAGTCTCCTCCTCCTCCTCCTCCTCTTCCTCCTCCTCCCCACCCTTAATTTAAACCCATTGTTGCGAGTCCTCTCCTCTACTGCCAACAGGAACAGCTCCCTGTCCCCCTCTAAGTGACAGCCCTTCAAACACTTCAAGAGGGCAATCATGTTCCCCCCCCGCCCCAGCTTCCTCTTCTCCAGATTGAACATGCCCAAGTCCGTCAGCCTTTCCTTGTAGGGCCCTCTCTTCGTTCATCACCTGCTTAATCTCCCATGGCAGTGGCCTCCAGAACAGGACTGCTGACGCAGATCAAAGAGACGGGGGGATTCATACAAGGGGAAGAAAGTGGTCCTTTCAAGTGCCCTGGTCCCAAGCAGCAGACCCTTGTATAAATGACAGGGTTTTTATGCCGTAGTGTGGCTGTAGCTGGCATGCCTGGCCTAAATGGCTTGCTGCCAAATCCTTGGTGGCCTAGTGAGTGAAAGGGACCCCGGCCACAAACCCTTCCCCGTGCAGTCACATGGGGGAGGTTTGCAGGTTGCCTCGTGCATGTTGTTACCGCTCGGTTTCCAGACCCGTGAGTGACTTTTTTTTTGATGTTGCTGTTGTCATTCTTCAGGATGAGAGAGTGTGTACAAGCTTTCGTAACCTCCTTGCTGCTTACGCAACCAAATATTTTTTTAAAAATTGAGTGGGATGGGGCCGTGGCTCAGTGGCAGAGCCCCGGCTTTGCTTGCAGAAGGCCCCAGGTTCAGTCCCCGGCATCTCCAGTTAAAAAGGACCAGGCAGTAGGTGATGGGAAAGACCTCTGCCTGAGGCCCTGGAGAGCTGCTGCCGGTCTGAGTAGACAATACTGTGACCTTGAGAGCCAGTTTGGTGTCGCGGTTAAGTGCATGGACTCTAATCTGGGAGAACCAGGTCTGATTCCCCACTCCTCCACTTGCAGCTGCTGGATGACCCTGGGCAAGCCATAGTTCTGACAAGAGCTGCCCTCGAAAGAGCAGTTCTTGGAAGAGCTCTCTCAGCCCCCCCTACCTCACAGGGTGGGGAGAGGAAGGGAAAGGGGTTTGTAGGCCGCTCTGAGACTCTGAGCAAAGGGTGGGGTATAAATCCAATCTCTCCTCTTCCTCCTCCTCCTCCTCCTCCTCTGTGATGGGCTGCAGGCCTGTAGCTACAGTGGGGCATTTCGGGGTTCCACCCCCTCAAATGTGAGGCACGCCCCACAACAGCTATTGCCCCTCCCTCCCCTCCTGTGACATTAAAACGGCCCTCCAGCTGATTGGCAGAAGCATGAAAGGCCCTTTAAATCTTGCAGCCGGCCCTCTCCCTCTCCTCCTGCAAGATTTAAAGGACCCTCCAGCTGATCAGCAGGCCCTTTAAATCTTGCAGGAGGGGAGGGAGAGGGGTGGCTGCCAGCTGCACGCCTGCCCTGAATTCCAGACGGCAAATTTCACTGCTTGGAGTTCAGGCACAGGCAACCCCCGCTTGAAAAACAGCCCTTAAAGGGTGTTTAAGCAGGGGCTGCCCTGCCTGCACTCCAAGCTTCAGGGAAGGCATGCAGTTCCCCCTCTCCCTCTCCCCACTCCCCTGCTGCCCCACAAAATTTCCCATGCCCCACCAATCCAAAATTTCTGGCTATGGAGCTGATGGGCTGAGTGTCTGATTCAGCATTTTGCCCTTAAGTCTGTGTTCTCCATTCCGTCCTTGCCCCTCCAGAAACCTGTCTGCTCCCTTCTCGGACATGAAGGACCTGATGCTGAGGGACCTGGACAAGCTGTTCCTGGCTTCCGACTGCCGCCAGTTCAATCGCACTGAATCACTCAGGTAGGTGCTGGCGGGGAGGGGTTGCGGCCAAGCAGTGTCAGGAGTTATCCTTACGCACTGGGAGGCCCTTCTGCCTGTGAAGAGAGGGAAGGGCAACGAGCCCAGTGAACAGCGTGACTGATGCAACTGACCCCGCCCCCCCGTCTCCTCTTCCCTCCCACAGGCTGGCAGACGAGCTCAGCGGGTGGGTCCGAAGACATCAGATCAATGGGAGGAAGCCCTCGCAGTCACGAAAAGCTGCTCAGGCCAGCCAGGTGGGAGGTGATGGGCTGGGAAGGGAAGGCCTTTGCTGCAGCTTTGCGGGGGGGGGTTGGTCACATGATAACCCTCTGGACTGGAATCTTACTGTGGTTCCTTCCCAGGAAGTCGGGGGGGAGGGAGGGAGGGAGGGGGATTGCGTGGGAGGTTGTGCAGAGCAGTGTTCCCTCTAAGCTGAGTTAGTGTGAGCTAGCTCACAGTTTTTTAGCCTCCAGCTCACACATTTTTGTCTTCGCTCAGGAAGGATGGCTCCAGAGCAAACTAATTTATGCAGCAGCCAAATCGCTGGTTCACAACTTTAATGCCAGTAGCTCGCAAGGTAGAATTTTTGCTCACAAGACTCCACAGCTTAGAGGGAACATTGCTGCAGAGGCCCCTGTTTTGCTGGGTTCCCCCCCAATCCCATCTCGAGCCCTCCTCTGTTCCCCTTTAGGAGAAAAACAAGGAGAAGAAGCCCCTGAGCCCTTCCCGCTACGTCCCTGCCAGCCCCCCCAGGCACCCAGAGAGGTAAGCGGCTTCTGCGTCGGCCATCTTGTCCCTTTTGCCTCCGCACGGAGTCCTTTGGTCGGAACCGTTGGCTTCAGCTCCTGCTTCCCCTTCCCACCCGAGCCGCCCTGTGGACAGACAGTGGCCCTGAATGGTTCTGCAGCTGCGTCTCCCTCAGCCCAGATGCCCCTCTTCCCACTGAGGGCCAGCATAGTGTAGTGGACAAGAGCAGCAGACTCTAACCAGGGTTTGTTTCCCCACTCCTTGGACAACCGGGTTTGATTCCCCACTCCTCCTCATGCAGCTTGCGGGGTGACTTTGGGTCAGTCACAGTTCTCTCAGAGCTGTTCTCTCGAGCAGTTCTCAGTCAGAGCTCTCTCTCAGCCCTGCCTACCTCACGGGGTGTCTGTTGTGGGAAGAGGAAGGAAAACGAGATTGTAAGCCACTCTGAGACTCCGAGTGAGGGGGTGGGCTATAAATCCAATCTCTTCTTCCGTATAGTATACATGATGTCAGGGTTTTTGATGGAGGTTTTGACTGTGTGTCTCTCTTGGCCCTTCCGCAGAGGCCCTACTGGGAGCAAACAGGGCTGGCTGACCACATTTCCTTTGACCTCAAGGCCAAGTGGCGGCTCGCACTAGCAGTAGTCCACTTGCGTCCAAAGCATCACAGAGAGACCTGTGAATATTGCATTGGCACAATCCTCTTCTAGGGATTCCTCTCCTTGGCTGCTGATAACCAAGTGCCATTGAGGAGGACGTGTGCCAGCTGGCCCTGTCAATACCCATTTATATAGGCGAGGAAAAACTGGGCCTGAAAGACTGGGAGTTGCCCAGAGGCTGTGGCAGAAGAGGAGCTGGGATCTTCTGCATCCAAGTCCATTGCCCTGTCCTTGCAGTTCACACATACACTTCATCGGACCCAGTCCTGTCCAACTGGTTCCCCAAGGCCTTAGGAGGAGAGGAGAGGGTTGGCCCTCATCCAACTTTCCTTTTCTTTGTTGCTTGCTGACAGAGTAGCTCCGGAGATCTTTCCTCTGCTGCCTCTTCCTCCTTTTGTCTCTCTAGGCATTCCTCCAAATCGACTGGAGAAGAGGAGGGGGGGGGGCCTGGACATGATTGCTCTCTTTCAGTACTTGAAAAGCGGTCACATAGAGGAAGGCAGGGAGCCATTCCTGTTGGCTGCAGAGGATAGGACTCGCAATTATGGGCGGGAAGGTACCGGCTGGGTATTAGGATATCAGGGAATTTTTTTTTTTACAGTAAGAGTCTCTCGGCAGTGGGATCGGCTGCCTAGGGAGGCGGCAGTCTTCAAGCAGCGGCTGGATGAACGCTCGTCAGGGATGCTTCAGGCGTTGAGCAAGGGGGTTGGTGGATTGGACTGGATGGCCTCTGTGGCCCTTTCCACCCCCATAAGTTTCCTGCTCTCCCCCCCCCAATTCCTATTCAAAGTAGAGCCTTGCTTGTAAGCATCAGGCCTTGGCTCCCAAGCTAGCTGTAGTCACCCTGGGGGTTGGGTCTCGGGTCACAGTGCCTGTTGCCTCTTGGGTCAGCTGCCAGAATGACGTCGTGGCCACCCACCTCCCCTGGCCCAGTGCTCCCCTCTTGCTGGACTTGGTCCTCCTCTCCTTCTGCCCTCTTCCTCTGGGACAGATCAACCTCGGCTCCTGTGGCACACTTGCACCGGGCGGCCTTTCCCCACATCTGCTCTTCCCTGCTTTCAGGAATTCCTTGAGCCAGCTGCAGGTCTATCAGCATCCTGACCACAAGGAGCACGACTTCATGGATGCTATCGATCGGCGCGAGGATACCTTCTACGTGGTGTCATTCCGCAGGGTGAGTGACCGGCGACTGCAGCGGAGCTGTAGAGATGGCTGTGGGGAAGGGGCAAGGAGCCATGCTGGATCAGACCACAGACCCCTGGGGCCCAGCACCCTGCTTCCCCCACGGTGCCCCCACAAGTTCTAAAAGGGCATAGAGATGGAGGACTCCCACTGGTGGGGGGCACTTTATCAATAACAGCCACGTTTTGCCTTCCCTTTGCCTTAGGATCATTTACTGCTGCCTGCCATCAGCCACAACAAAACCTCTCGCCCAAAGATGTCCTTGGTGATGCCCGCCATGGCCCTCAACGGTAAGAACATGGTTGGAAAAAGGGGGAGGACACACAGAGTTTTCGAGGGAAGATATAAAAAGACTTCCCATGAAGAGGAGAATCTGTCCATGTGGCACCAAAGAAGTGGAACCAGTTGAGCACGTACTCTTTTACTGTCGCTTCTATCAGGAAGCTCAGTCAAATATAATTTCCCCTCTGTTTAATAGTTAACCAGGAAGTTCAGAGGTTGATATCTCAGAGAAGCTTTTAACGGGTCTTAATTTTTTTTCAGCAGCTTGCAGAATCTGTCTATATGGATGGATTTTGAATTTTAGAGGTTTCTACCGTTGGCAGTAGGACAGATCAGTTTTATTTTTTAATGATTTTTCTATATAGTTTTTGCTGTTGACTTTGCACTGGTTTGTTGGCTGAATAAATAAATCGATTGCTCGACTGATTGACACAGAGACTTGCCTCAGGGGGCCAGTGTCACCACCGGAAGCGGTTTCAGTTTGTTGTTGTTGCTTTGTGTCCCTCCGCCAGAAAGCCTGTACAGTTCCTCACTGGGCTACGAGGTGATGATGCAGATCGACTGTGAGGTGATGGACACCCGCGTCATCCACATCAAGAGCTCGACGGTGCCGCCCTTCCTGAAGCGCCAGGAGGCCACCCCCGACAACCGCACTCAGCCTTCCCCTCAGGCCTTTTCTGGACGGACAACCCGGGCGGCTCTGCGGTCCCATCGTCCCACCTTGTCCTCATCGGCCCGGCGGCAGCCACATCGCACCCTGTACCTGGGAGAACACGCCGGGGAGTAGCTTCAGCCCCCTACCACCACCCAGGAAGGGTGAAGAGAGCTGTGACTGCAATGTGGAGAGAGCCCTGTGGTCCTGCAGGCAGTGCCCCCTCCCGCTGGGGAAAGGGACATGCCACTCGGTGGAACCTGGCCTGTGTGAGAGATGGACATAGCCGTTCCTGCGAGCGTCTGTTTTGTAGGATGGCCAGATGGGTTTTCCTCAGAGATGCGTCCATTGTCCCCATCCTTCTGCACTTCCCCTTCTCAGAGAACCTCTTCCCTGATTTCACTGCTGTCTCCAGGATGGGTCAGCAAGGATCATCTCCTCCAGTCTGGGTCTTCCCCCCACCCTTAACCAGACCTTGGCCTCAGCGCTCTGCAAATGAGAGAGACTGTTTGTCTTTATTGCCCCCTGGTGGTTGCGACTGAGGGCTTCGCATTTGAAGAAGGGAAGAGGGGCTGTTTTATACTGCTGTTTGCAATCTGTATATATTTGTTTGTGTGTGCGTGTGTGCGTTTGTGTGAATGAAGGAAGGAGGAGAGTTTCCTCTCTTTTCCACAAAGAGGGGGTGTGTGTGTGTGTGTGCACACATGCTGTCTTCCTCTGCCCCCCAAGTCGCTCTGATCGCATTTAGACCTGCCCCTTGGAGGTCCTTCTTGTGGGTTTTCCCCCTGATTTTTTTTTAAAAAGAGAGAGCTACAAATAAATCAGATATGGGACCCAAGTCTTCTTCTCTATGCTTTTTGTTTTGGCATTACAGTCATCATAATCCTGGGGAAACTGGTTGGCCGCTGTGTGAGGCAGGGCGCTGGACTAGACGGACCACTGGCCTGATCCAGCAGGGCTTTTATGTTCTCGTAAGGGAGATGCGCTCAGTACAGGTGAACAAAGAGAGTTGCACTCAGCTAAGATAGGTAGCCAAGAGCAGCTGGAACAATTGGTGTCCAATCCGTTGAACCCTGGTAAGGTCCATTGTTATGAAAGTGATAATGAACCCAACCAGTGTTCCCTCTAAGGTGAGTTAGTGTGAGCTAGCTCACAGATTTTTAGCATCCAACTCACAGATTTTTGTCTTCGCTCAGGAAGGAGGGCTCCAGATAATTTCTGCAGTAGCCAAATTGCTCACTCATGACTTTAATGCCGGTAGCTCACAGAGTAGAATTTTTGCTCAAAAGACTCCACAGCTTAGAGGGAGCATTGAACCCAACCCGGGAAGAAGAGAATCAACTGCTAATGTGGTTTTCTTATGGTTGTCTTGTGTCTTTCCTTTTTTTGAGGGGGAGAGATCTCTGCTATCTATCTCTTATATATTTCTTATATATCTCTTATATCCTTCTCCTTGGAATAAAGGCTGGGTAAAAATAATAGATAACAGTGGGTTATATAAGATACATCTTATATAGATCTATATCTTAGATAAAGGTTTCCCTTGCTCAAAAGCCAGTCGAATCTGACTCTAGGGGGTGGTGCTCATCTCTGTTTCCAGTCTGAAGAGCCAGTGCTGTTACCTTCCCACCAAAGCAGTACCTATTTATCTACTTGCAGTTTCTTGCTTTCGAACTGCTAGGTTGGCAGGAGCTGGGGCCAGAGACAGGAGCTCACTCCGTCATGTGGCACTAAGGTCTAGAACTGCCGAACTACAGACCTTCCGGTCTGCAGCTCAGCGTCTTAACCTCTGAGCCACCGCAACCCCTATCTATAGTCTGACTTGATAAAAGCAATTTCATCCCTGGCTCAGCCTGCAGGCTCCAGCCTTCCACATTTTCTGAGGAGACAAAGAACTGTTGCCTTCCTACCCTGGTTATGGGCCTCTTTTGGAGGCATCTCGTTTGCCGTGGTTGGAGGCAGAGTGTTGTTGGGCCTGACTCAGCAGGCCTTTATTTACATACTTCTTGTGACTCTCGGCAGGGTCTGAGCAGTGGATCTGGAAATGCAGCACCCCTGGGGGAGCGGCTAACATTGGATGTGCTCATAAAATGGGAAGCCCCACTCAGCAGCAGTCGGGAGCAATGCTCCCTCTAAGCGCCACAGTTTTGTGAGCAGAATTTCTACCTAGAGCCAGTTTGGTGTAGTGGTTAAGTGCGCAGACTCTAATTTGGGCTGGGGGGGACTGGGAGCCACAGCAGAAAGGGGACACTTCAGAAGCTCACCAGAGAGGCTGGTTGAGGGGCAAGGAGCAGAAAAAGGAAAGCCCACCTTGCAGGGCTGTTGTGTTAGAGGGAAAGGACAGGAACTTTGCCATTCCTTGTTCAAAGCCCATTTCCCAGTGTGGTGTTGTGGGTAGTAGTGCGGACTCTAATCTGGGAGAACCGGGTTTGTTTCCCCACTTCTCCACTCGCAGCTGCTGGATGATCATGGGCAAGCCACTTTGCAGGGCTCTAAAAAGAGCTCTCTGAGCCCCACCTATCTGTCAGGGTGTCTGTTGTGGGGAAGGGAAGGAGAAGGAGATTGTAAGCCGCTTGAGGCTCCGAGTGAAAGGTGGGGTATAAATCCATTCTCCTTGTGAGAGAAAAAAGCTAGTAGCATTAAAGTTGTGAGCAAGTCTACATTTGACTATCATGTAAACTAATTTCTAGACGATTATTTCCACAACCTTGTAAGAATCTTCCCCACCAACACACACAGCATGAGACAGAAATATTTCCATCCTCTCCGTTTCTTTCTTTGCTAAAGCTGCATGTTCCAGGATACCAAAATTGCCTTAACTTTCTGTGCATTGCCTGTTTTGATGGTCCACGGGTTGAAAGCAGGTGCTTATGCAGAACTTCCAAAAATACCAAGGAAATCATAAGGTAAGGCAGTGGCAAGTAAATGTCCCAAAGTCCCCCAGAAAGAAAGCAGAGTTGGCCACCTTTTTATGAGTGGAGGGGATGGGACTGCACAGTTTAAGCCTAAGGAGCTTCATGATGCTCCCTGGGAGCCCAAGGAGCATAGCCCCCTCTGGGGAAATCCTGGGTGGGGCTTGAGACCTGCCCCCCCCCCCCTGTTTATGCCCCTGCTGGACCTGAATCTATCTGTTCTACTGCAGACCAAATCCAGCAACCCTCTGAAACCATTGGTGAGACTTGTCATGGGTTTCTATTGCTTTATTACTTCCTGTGTTTTAAGTTACTGCCTCTTGCCTATAGTAACTTGAAACCAGTTTGTCTGCTGTACCTGCTAGCAGCTCATGATAAGCTGGCATTAGTGGGCATTGAAATAATGACCCGAAAAACCTGCTTTTTCGTTCACTCCCCCCCTAAATTTTAAAAACATTTTTGTAACTTCTGGGCTCATAAAGAGATCTGGGGATTGCTGGGTTGGTCCTAATAAAAGATACTGCAAGGACTGTTTTTATCATTTGGAATTATATACCTAAGTGTCAATAAACTTGGGTCGTGTTAAGAGGCCACTGCTTTCCTTCTTTTACGGACTTGTTCCTACCCATGTTAACATGCAGTTTCGACTTCCTGGAGTCCCTTTCATTGGTGGAGAGCGGAGTGCCTTATCCCCACACTGTGGCTCATGTATTACTGTAGTACTGAACCTGACACCCATGCTTCTTCACACTTCAGGTGCTTAAACTATATGAATGTTGGAAGGGGGGCGAATCCTAAATTTACTGATTGAAAAATAACAACTGTATCCTGACATTCTGTTCAACAAGAAGAGATTGGATTTATACCCCGCCCTTCACTCAGAGTCTCAGAGCAGCTTACAAACTCCTTTCCTTTCCCCTCCCCACAACAGACACTCTGTGAGGTAGGTGGGGCTGAGAGAGCTCTTGACAGAACTGTCCTTGAGAGAACAGCTCTGACAGAACTATGGCTTGCCCAAGATCATCCAGCAGCTGCAAGGGGAGGAGTGGGGAATCAAACCCAGTTCTCCCAGATTAGAGTCTGCACACTTAGCCACTACACCAGACTGGTCTAGAGTAGTCTCTGGCCTTCCCCACCCTGGAATTATTGCTATGACCACCCCCTTGTGAGTACCCCACTTTCCATTCCCAATATAGCCTATCTGTGGAGCATGTTAAAAACTGACTATTAGAGGACCCTTTTCTTCGGATGGGAGACGAGCCAGGCACTGTTGGTTCTACCAAATGGGAAATCAGCATTCCTGCATGTTGTTTTCCTTCAGTCCCTATAAGGAGAAGACAAAGACTAGTGGCTGACCTCTTGAAAAACAAAACAAGCTTGAAAGCACATGGGAAGGCCTGGAAATCCTGGTGGGAACTCGCTTGCTGAATAATAAAACGAAAACAGGAGTCTCTAATGCCTTTTCGTCCCACCCATCTTCTGAGAGTTGTGGGTTGCACTGCAAATGGCCAAGTGAGGCCTAGCGCTCTCCAGGCGACAGAAATTAGTTCCCCTGGAGAAAATGGCTGCTTTGGAGGGTTGGGCTCTGTGAGACCCTGCTGAGGTCCATCCCCAAGCTTGCAGGATAGGGTTGCCAACTCTGAGTCTGGGGATTCCTAGAAATTTGGGGGGGTGGAATTTGGGGAGGGTTAGGGAGCTCAGCAGGGGCGTGAAGCCAAAGAGTCTAAATTGCCACAGCTGCTGCTTTTTCCAAGGGAACTGATCCCGGTAGATTGGAGATGAATTTGAATTCCATCCAGGTTGGGTGGCAAACCTGGTGGTGGAAAGTGCCATCGAGTCACAGCTGACTTAGGGCAACCCTGTGGGGGTTTTCAAGGCAAGAGCTGTTTGGAGGTGGTTGGCCATTGCTTGCCTCCACCTCATGACCCTGATATTCCTTTGGCGGTCTCCCATCCAAATACTAGAACAAGAGGAAGAGATTGGATTTATACCCTGCCCTTCAGTCTCAGAGCAGCTTACAAACTCCTTTCCCTTCCTCTCCCCACAACAGACACCCTGTGAGGTAGATGGGGCTGGGAGAGCTCTGACAGAAACTGCTCTTTTTCAAGAAGAGCTGTGCCAGAACGAGGTCATCCAGCAGGTGCAAGTGGAGGAGTGGGGAATCAAACCGGGTTCTCCCAGACTGGAGTCTGCGCACTTAACCACTACACCAAACTAGCCAGGACCAACCCTGCTTAGTGTCCTAAATCTGATGAGATCGGGTAGGGTTGCCAGCCCTGGGTTGGGAAATACCTGGAGATTTTGGGGGTGGACTATGAGGATGGCAAGGTTAGGGGAGGGGAGGGACTTCAGTTGGGTATAATGCCATGGATTCCACCTTCCAAAGCAGCTATTTTCTGCAGGTGAACCAGGCCTGTAGCCAGGATTTTTTAATTCAGGGGGCACCCCCCCCCTACACACATCCAAGAGAGCACCTGGGCTGGATGGGAAGTTAGGGGGGCCTTGGTGGTAAGTCAGGGGGCCGGGTCCCCAAGGTGCCCCACTGTAGCTACAGGCCTGAGGTGAACTGATTTCTGTCCTCTGGAGATCGACTGTAATAGTGGGCGATCTCCAGCCATCACCGGGAGGCTGGTAACGCTAAGATCAGGGTAGCCTGGGCTATCCAGGTCAGGTCAAGCAAACCTAGTCCAAGAATTTCCCAGTTTAAGCACTGGCAACCCTAGACACCACAGCTAATGTGACAGAAGCTTTCCTGGACTCCAGCCCACTCCCTCAGATATGATCCTGGGGAGGGGGTGGGGACAAATTGTGGGGTTAAAATTATGACTTTGACCCTGATGAGAATGAAAACTTCAGCTCCCAGAATCCCCCTGCGTTTGGAGTTTGTGCCGGGGAGAGGGGAAGAGAACTACAAGTCCCAGCAGCGAGTGAGCGCCTTTAATCCGTATTAGCAGACGGGTCTGGCTGTGCTTGCGGCCAAGCGGGTGGGGGAAGGGAGCTGCTCCGAGTGGGGCCACGTTGATGAATTGCAGCCGCGGGAACCCGTCCCGGGGGGAGCATCTGCGCAGTTTGCAAATGCTGGTAAGGGGTCGGGGCGGGCTGGAGAGAAGCAGAAGAGTTTCCTCGCCTTGGAAGGGGTGGGAGGAGGCGGGAGCCCCTGGCCCGCCCCGTGTCTTAAATGTGCCTTTGGGAGAGGATGAGGAGGGAGGGGGAAAGGGCGTGGCAGCGTTTGGGATTGCCCTTTGTTTTTTTCTAACACTGCCCCAAGGACTGAAGACATGAGAAAAGGGTGAGGATGCTGTGGGGCGGGGAGGAGGGCGGGGAGCTGTTCTCCTCGTTGGCAGTAAAACATGGGGAGGGCCAGAGTAAGTTTCTTTTTTAAAAAAAGAATTAAAAAGTTGGAACATTTTATCATTTCTGTAGGGAAAATGATAGAAGAGGGGAGTCTCATTTGCATCTTTAAATCTTAGCAGATGGATTGTGGCTGTGGAGCAGAGAAAACTAGGAGCAGAAAAAATGATACCACTTACAATAAATCAAGATGGGTCGCGGTATTTGTCTGTAGCAGTAGAAAAGAACAAGCATCCAGCCCAGTAGCACCTCAAAGTCTAACAAAATATGTGGCAGGGTACGAGCATTCCTGAGCATGACTTACCAAAGCTCATCCCCTGACACAAATTTTGTTAGTCTTTAGGGTGCTACTGGATTCTTGCTCTTTTCTACTGTCACAATAAATCAGATGAAGTGAGTTCCGGTCTGTTGAAGCTTCTTACACCATACATCTCTTTTTATTTATTTATTGTATGGCAGACTTACACACAGGAAGTACATAATAATGTAAAATATGTAACCAAGTGGATATCAGGAGTGTGCAGACCAATTGGGCAATCCCTCCAAATACTAGTATCCCGATTCTCAGTCCTCTCAGTTGCAGCTGGGGAGAGTTCAAAGAGCTCCATCACATCTCCCGGGAAAGCACGACGCTCACATTCCTGTGACAGATGGGAAATAGTTTGGCGGGCTGCACCACAATCACATTTAAGCCCTGGTATTTTGCCCCATTTAAACAACAGGTCTTCACAACTGCCAAAGCCTGTTCATATTCTATTGCCGTCTTCCATACATTACATGGCAAATCAAATACTGTGGCCCTCTCGTTGGTGTTTATCAGGTTATGGATATCAGATGGAGCTGATTGCATCCATGCTCACAACCATTCATTCCCTAGACTGAAATTCTGTGATTGCAGGATTTGTGCAGATCTTATTGCTGGGTGTCAGGATCTTAGTCTTTAATGTACCACAGTATTCCCATTTGTTCTTTTTATGGTAGACAATTATAGCTGCCCTTTTGGAATTTGCTAGAAAGGGGGTCAGGAGTAGAATTCTATCCCCCCCCCCATTATAGTAAAAATTATATTTAATGTACACAGTGCTTTGAGAGAGCTCAAAGGGCTTTCCATTTGTTACCTTGCAGTCTTTACAACCACCCTGTAAGGCAGGTCATCAGGATTATCCCCAGAGTTACCAGAGAAGATGATGTGAGGCTTCCCTGCAGCCAACAAGTGCGTTCGTGGCATACGTATGATGGAGATCAGGAACATCCTGGCTCAGAGTTTCAGTCTGGGGAGTACAGTGATAGAGTTTAAAAGTCAGCTGGGAAAGATGCCTTTTGTTTCTAAAGAAAAACTTCTCCTGAAACCAGAAGCCTGATTTTCTAACTCTGCAGTGACCAGGGACAGAGAAGGTTGTTGGGTGGGACAAGATGTGAAGAAGAGAAGAAGAGGTTGGATTTATACCCTGCCCTTCACTACCTGAAGGAGTCTCAGAGGGGCTTACAATCTCCTTTCCCTTCCCCTCCCCACAACAGACACCCTGTGAGGTAGGTGGGGCTGAGAAAGCTTTTTTGAGGACTGCTTTTGACAGAACAGCTTCAAAAGAACTTGTGACTGACCCAAGGTCACACCAGCAGCTACATGTGTAGGAGTGGGGACTGAAACCTGGTTCTCTCAGATTAGAGTCCACGCTTCTAACCACTATACCAAACTCGCACCTTCACGCTGTATAGCACAGGCACATAAGCCACAGGTCCTTACAAAAGGCAGCAGAAAACGGTGGCTCTGAAGAGGGTTGCTGCAACACCCCACCCCAAAGGTCCCAAGCCACTGTGTAGACTACCACTGCTCTAGTTAACTGGGTGTGGGTCCTGTCATAAATCTTGCAGGCACTAACTGTGTGAGGGACTGGAATGGATGAGATAGTTATGCGTAAAGGATGAGAGAGGTTGTTACCTTCATGTCCTGCATGTGAGTTTCCAGAGGCCTCTGGAGTCGGTGGGCCTTGGGTCAGATCCAGCAAGGTCCAGTCCTTGTGTTGTTCTCAATTGGTGGGCTGGGACCCAACGCAGACCCCAAAGCTAGGAGGAGGGTGAGCTGGGAGAAGAAGCTCTGGAAGGCTCAGGAGAAAATTTGGGTTTGTCTCTGTCTCGTGTGTGGAAACAGGCATTGAAATATAGCCTGTTGCTCCGAATTGCAACAAATTTACAAATGCTAAGTCCTGAAAACAAGTTCAGTGCTAACTGATGCATGCTTCCTACATTTTGTGCCAGGGATGGGGAAATTATCATGGAGCTGCCCTTGCTGGTGGGTCAGGAAAAGTCTAGTCAGTTTAGAGGTGTGTCCCACTTTGAAAAGTTTGAGATCCCCTGCCCTAACCCATTATCTCAGAAAGTCTCTCTACTGCAGATAATCCTGCTATATTCCCTGACTTTGCTCTGGAATATCCAAAACAACCACTAGCTGGGATCCCTCACCGCATTCTTGTGGATTGAAAGTATTTCTGTTCATGGAGCATGAATTTCTTGCCTCTTCTATAGTGCTGCTGCCCAAAATTTCCCTCAAAATTTTGCTCCCGAGGGAAGGGGACTTCCAGGAAAAGCATGAAGGGGAGAATTAGAGGTCTGCAGCAGAATGGACAAAAGGAAATATCTTTTTGCTCACAGAATGATTAAAATGTGGAGTTTGCTGCCAGAGGATGTAGTGATGGCCATGGACATAGAAGGCTTTAAAAGGGGATTAGACAGATTCATGGAGGATAGGTCTATCAGCGGCTACTAGCCATGGTGACTAAAGGAAACCTCCACAATCAGAGGCAGTCATCCCCTAAATCCCAGTGCCAGGAGGCAACACCAGAGGAAGGTCTTGGCCGTTATGCCCTGTTGTTGGCACTCCAGAGGAACTGGTTGGCCACTGTGTAAAATAGGATGCTGGATGAGATGGACCACGGGTCTGATCCAAAAGGGCTCTCTCATGTTCTCATGATTGGGAGGTTGGGCAAAACTCCCCCCCCCCTCCAATCATGGATATATTCCTCAGGATTGAGCCCAGTCAGTGTCAGATTGAAAATGTGGGAAGATTGTCTGCTTCTCTCTGGGTGTAAATTATGTCCTTTTACTTTGTCCTTCTTACCTGACAGAGCTCCGAATGAAGGCCATGTTTCTATCTGGACTGCCCCTTCCTCTTAGGGGATGGCAAAGGACTGTAATGGAGCCAGCTCAGGTAGGATCCTAGAGAAGAGGCCCATTCAAAGTACTCCTCACAACTGGAAAAAGAGAGGGGGAAATACACCCTTCAAGCTCCAGGGAAGGTCCTTGCTGAGGAGACTAGCTTTTATTCCCTGAATTGTGATTGAAGGTAACCACAGGTGTAATGTTTTTGGAGCAATAGGGCCAGTTTGAAAATGCCTCCCTCAGGGCTTTCAAAACATACCTTTTCTGTCTTGGAATGAATTCTAAAATACATAACACGTGCTGGAAGTTGTCAGTTCTGCAGATCACTTTATGTGCCAACTGTGCATGAAGTGGTTGTCTTTCCTTCTTCTGTTAAGGCTCAAGCTGAAATACTGAATAACCATGGAGATTTCAAGGAAAGACATGACCAGAGGTGGTTTGCCATTGCCTTTCTCCTCATTAGCAAACCCTCATCATCCTTGAAGGTCTCCCATCTAAATACTTACTAGGGTCAGCCTTACTTAGCTTTCGTTCTCTCTCTGTGCCCAAACCATTGAGAGTATTGTCAACTGAGTGGGCGTCTTTTCTGTTTTCACAGAGGCTGGTGACCTTTAAAGATGTGGCCGTGTACTTCACAGAGGCGCAGGGGTCCCTGCTGGACCCGGAACAAAGAGCCCTGTATAAAGAGGTCATGATGGAGAACTACGAGAATGTAGTCTCATTGGGTAAATAACTTGTTTTCCTGTTTCTTTTAAGTGGGAAATGTGTGAAGTCATTCCATTGATTATATGATGCGGGACTTACTGCAGGATTTACTGGAGTTCTGCAGGGCCTGCAAGACAGAGCTTTTCCACTGGGCTTTCGGCTGAGGCAGTGGCTGTCCCTCCCTTTTCCTGGTCAACCCCCTACCAGTGGCCTGGATCTAATTTGACATTGGGGCACCACTGCTGTATTCAAATTGATCTGATTGACATCTGAACAAATTGCTTTTCACAGTATTTTGTGATTTTCTGATCTGTGATTTTATGCTGTTTTAATATGTTCTTAAATTATCGTGTAACAGTATTGATCTCAGGGAGGGCGGTATATAAATCAAATACATAAATGCTAAAAAGGAGAGCGTGTTTTCAACCCAGTTGGACAATAGTGGAGTTGGTAGTAGTGGTGGAAAGTGCAGCCCCCCCCCAAGTGTCACAGATGACTTATGGTGATCCTGTAGAGTTTTGAAGGCAAGAGACGAACAGAGGCGGTTTGACATTGCCAGTCCCTGTGTAGCGACCCTGGACTTCCTTGGTGGTCTCCCATCCAAGTACTAACCTGGGCCAACCATGCTTAGCTTTCAGGAACTGATGAGGTTGGGTTAGCCTGGACCATCCACATGAGGGCAATTTATTCATTAGTGTCTCGTAACTGAGTGAGCTCCCGTCTCTGGTCCCAGCTCCTGCCAAGCTAGCAGTTCGAAAGCAAGAAATCACAAGTAGATAAATAGGTACCGCTTCAGTGAGAAGGTAACAGCATTCCGTGCACCTCGGCATCTAGTCATGCTGGCCACATGACCACGGAAACATCTTTGGACAGCACTGGCTCTTTAGCTTGGAAACAGAGATGAGCACCGTCCTCCCTAGAGTCAGATTCGACTGGTTTTCAAGCAAGGGAAATCTTTACCTTTACTAATTGTAGTCCAAGATGAACAAACCCTTAAGGATTGGTTGATTAACTTCGGCAGCTTTTTGTGAGGAGTGAGCAGAGAGTTCTGAAGGAATTTTGACTGGGGGAGCGGCACCGTGCGTGTGGGAGGGCCATTGATCAGAGGTGGCAGGGCTCCGTGCCGAAATCCATAGGGATTTATCAGTGTTCCTTTGGGGACTCTGACTTTCTGTAGGCTGATACAAAGTCTTCAACAGGCAGTTGACATGAAACAAGAATAAAAATTGCTAACCAATTGATAACATTACATTTATTTTGGCATTTTTTAATGTTCTTATTGTTGTTTTGAAGGAAGGGCAAAAACCTTCACTGGTGGTGGTGGTGGTGGGGGAGATATAGGCTGGGACTGGGTGCAAAGAAAGTACTGGTGTGGTGTGAGGGACTGCAGCCAAGAAAGGCCAACATCCTTCAGCAGTTTTAGGCAGCGTGCAGACGCTTGGCCTGTAACACGAGCCTCTGTTTTACTTAGACCAAGCCCTGTGAGGAAACCAAGGAGACCTGGAGACCGAGGAAACCTGGAGACCAAGCCCTGTGAGGAAAGGAGGATATGGGAATGTTCCGTCTGGAAAAGAGGAGGTTGAGGGAGGACAAGATTGCTCTCTTGAAGTATTTGAAGGGCTGTCACTTAGAGGAGGGCAGGGAGCTGCTGCTGTTGGCAGCAGAGGACAGGACTCGCAATAATGGGTTTAAATTAAGGGCGGAAAGTACCGGCTGGGTATTAGGAAAAACTTTTTTACAGTCAGAGCTGTGCAACAGTGGAATTGGCTGCCTCGGGAGGTGGTGAGCTTCCCCTCACTGGCTGTCTTTAAGCAGCGGCTGGACAAACACTTGTTAGGGATGCTCTAGGCTAGGCTGACTGAACAGGAGATTGGACTATAGATGGCCTGTGTGGCCCCTTCCAGCTCTGTGTTTCTATGAGTCTACTTCACAAGGTGCTAAATTATACATGGGAGGGAGTGTTGGACAGTTTGGAGCCCCGTTCTCCTTTCACAAGTCAGCCAGGAATGTGTATCTGTGTTTGAAGAATGCATGCTGCATTTACTCCTTACAATATAGTACCATAGACACCCATTTCCTTCTGATATTTCATTTTTTTCTGTCAAGGTTTTCCAGTCCCCAAGCCTCACCTCATCTCTCGGCTGGAACGAGGGGAAAATCCATGGATGCCGAATTCTCGGGCCTTGGATGACAGCAACCAGTCAGGTGAGGGGCAGAATTAAACCATCTGACAATGAATAAATGAATAAATAAATCTGTTGGAGTCTAAACTCCCCACCACCACCCCGGTAGTCTATGGCCTGGATCATTTTCATAAGAACATAAGAACATAAGAGAAGCCAATGTTGAATCAGGCCAATGGCCCATCTAGTCCAACACTCTGTCACACAGCGGCCAAAATATACCAGGTGCCATCCGGAGGTCCAGCAGTGGGGCCAGGGCACCAGAAGCCCTCCCACTGCTGCCCCCTCCAGCACCAAGAATAGAGTGCATCACCTGCCCCAGACTGAGAGTTCCCATCCATACCCTGTGGCTAATACCCACTATTTTCATTCAGCTCTGCCTCTAGTTTCCTGTTTGTTGTTGTTTTTCTTTCTTTCTAAGGACTTTATTTCTAACTCAGGACCATTCTAAAAACACTCGAGAAGTGTTCAAAGCTTCGGTTTGCGCTACTACCCTTTGTGCTGTGATCAATTTTTGCATTTCATTTCTCTGTAACAACACCCAGGGTCTTGGGAGGTTCAGGTTGCAGTCCCCACTGATTGCCTGACATTATGTTATGTTGTTTCTATCCAGGCCTGTAGCTATCAAGGGGCCCACGCGCCCCCCCCCCGTGGTTTTTGTGGGCCCCTCCCCTGATCCTCAGCTCCCCCTCCCTCCCCTGGCCCCCTCACCCCCTAATTGATTGTTGGCACTCTGCTGGCTGACTCGGGAGAGGAGCAGCAGGACTTGTTGGGGCAAACAGAAAGAGGAGCATTGGCTGCCTTATTTGGAATAATAAAGAGCCCGCCAAATACGAGTTTAAAGCCAGCCACCCTGCCACTTCCTCCAACTCCAGGCAAACTGCAGCAGCAGCAGCAGAGCATGAGGATCTGAGCCTTCTGCTTGTCCTCCTGCACAGCCCTGGGCCATAGATCCTCCCAGGGCCGGCTCCAGGTGTCTGGGCGCCCTAGGCAGGACAGCCTGGGGCGCCCCCACTGGGGATGCCAACCTCCCAGTGGGGCCTGGAGACCGGGGGCGGCAGCGGGGCGCTGGCTTTCCTGGAGGCTCCGCAGCTGCGGGACTCCCAGGAAAGCCAGGGAAGGGGGCGGGGGTCCAGCCTCCACCCCCTCCCTCCTGGCGCCAGCTTTTCTGGGGCTCCGCGGCTGCGGGACCCCCAGAAAAGCTGGGAAGGGAGGGTCCAGCCTCCGCCCCTCCCTCCCGGCGCCGGCTTTTCTGGGGGCTCCGCAGCTGCGGGACCCCCAGAAAAGCTGGGAAGGGGTGGGGAGGGTCCAGCCTCTGCCCCCTCCCTCCCGGTGCCGGCTTTTCTGGGGGCTCCGCGGCTGCGGGACCCCCAGAAAAGCCGGGAAGGGGGCGGGGGGGGTCTAGCCTCCGCCCCCTCCCTCCTGGCGCCGGCTTTTCTGGGGGCTCCACGGCTGCGGGACCCCCAGAAAAGCCGGGAAGGGGGCGGGGGGGTCTAGCCTCCACCCCCTCCCTCCCGGTGCCTGCTTTTCTGGGGGCCCCGCAGCTGCTGGGAAGGGGGCGGGGGTCTGGTGGCACCGGCGGGCGCCAGGTTAGGGCGGCGGCAGGGGAGGCACTTTTCGGGGGTGGGAGTGGGGCGCCATTTGGCGCCCCTCAGGCCGGGGCGCCCTAGGCGGGCGCCTAGTTCACCCTATGAGCGATCCGGCCCTGGATCCTCCTTCTCCTTCTCTTCCTCTGTTGGGACGTTGGGACCTGACAGCTCTGTCTTCAGCAGCTCAGCAGTCCTGGAGGAAGTCTCCTCTGCTGAGTCTGGTCATCTTCCCTGGGGCCGGGCTGACTGGCTGGGGTTTGTTGTTTTACCCCCTCATTTTTGTGCTGCTGCATTTCCAGCATCCATTCCTCCCTCCACCATTGTGCAGCCTGCAGGACTCCCAAGTTCAGGTAGAGACCAGAGGGGCTCATGTGGGGGATGTACTAAAAGGAAGGACAGGATTGCCCATTGGAAACAATGGGAGAGACTTGAAGGAAATGATGGGAGCCAGGAATGCCAATTGACTTCCATGGGCTCCATTGAAATACATCACAACTCAAAAAGAGTTGCAAAGAAAATGCGGAATGGATTTTCCATAAGGTCTCTGGTTCCAAATACACTGCTGTAGGACTGGAATGACTCCGGGGCCTGTCATTCCAGTCCCAGGACACATCTACTACCCTCCTGGGCTATCATTCCACTGTCTAGTCCCAGAGCAGTGTATTTGGGGTCAGAGAACTTAATGGAAAATCCATTCCGCATTTTCTTTTGCAACTCTTCTTGAACTGTAATGTATTTCAATGGAGCCCATGGAAGTAAACTGGCATTCCTGGCTCCCATTATTTCCAATGGGCCTTCAAGTCTCTCCCTGAAACATTTTTGTGCAATAAACCACTTGTATTTATTATTTAGTTGTTATTTAGAAGTATGAGCATGGCATGGCAGCACCACACAGACATATAATGGCAGGCCTCCTGAGAAAAACATTGGCCCACCAAGCATAAAGTTGTTAGCTACGGGGCTGTTTCTGGCTCCCTTCAAACCAGATGTGTGCTGACGGCGCCATATTGAAACATAATTTCCTTGTGGGAGGGAGCCCAATTTGGATCGGGATTGTGTTTTTTTCCAACCTGAAAAGGGCCTGCGCAGACACTATTTATCCTGATGTATCCATCAGTACACATAAGTTTCTTTAATGGGACAAACAGTAGCCTCCTGTTCCCTTTTCATGCAGGACAAACACAGCAGTAGGTGAGGAAGACAAGTCCTCTCTCCCTGCACACCACAGTCCTGATTTGAATTAGGCCTCCACATGCCTCAAAATTAAGTTCTAAAAAATTGTTGCATGTTCTGTGGTCAGAGTGTCGGGTCTGACAGAATTTTTGAATTTTTTAGAGGAAGGGTGGGATAAAATGTGATAGATAGACAGGTACCTTCAGTTTGTCTGTTCATCTAGTTTCTGAAAGATATTTCCCTTCAGTCAATCCTGACATTATTTCCCTTTTATACCAGCAGGTGGCTTTAGGAAAAAGAATTCGTGCCGCAAATGTGGAAAATGTTTTGCTCAGAAATCAGATCTGGCCATACATCGGATAATCCATATGGGTGAGAAACCCTTCAAGTGCTTAGAGTGTGGCAAGTATTTTGTGCACCATTCAGAGCTTGTGAAACACCAGCGAGTCCACACAGGAGAGAGACCCTTTAAATGCCTGGAATGTGGGAAATGTTTTTCTCGTCAGTCTGTCCTTGTGAATCACCACAGAATCCACACGGGAGAGAAGCCCTATAAATGTTTGGACTGTGTGAAATGCTTTACCCAGAGATCACAGCTTGTCAGACACCGAAGGGTCCACACAGGAGAGAAACCTTACAAATGCGTGGAGTGTGGGAAATGTTTTGCTCGTCACTCAGTCCTTATAAATCACCAAAGAGTCCACACAGGGGAAAAACCATATAAATGTTTAGAATGTGAAAAATGTTTTGCTCGTCAGTCAGTCCTTGTCAACCATCAGAGAGTCCACACAGGCGAGAAACCTTATAAATGCCTGGAGTGTGGGAAACTGTTCGCTCATCAATCCAACCTTGTGAATCACCAGAGAGTTCACACAGGGGAGAAACCATACAAATGTCTGAAGTGTGGCAAGTGTTTTGCCCAACAGTCTGACCTTGTGAAACACCGGCGGATTCATACAGGAGAGAGACCCTATAAATGCTTGGAGTGTGGGAAATGTTTTGCTATACATTCAGATGTGGTGAATCACCAGCGAGTTCATACAGGAGAGAAACCTCATAAATGCCAGGAGTGTGGGAAATGTTTTGCTCAGCGTTCAGCCCTTGTGAGCCATCAGAGAGTCCACACAGGAGAAAAACCCTACAAGTGTTTAGAGTGTGAGAAATGTTTTGCTCAGCTATCAAATCTTGTGAAACATCAGAGGGTCCATACAGGAGAGAAACCCTACAAATGTTTGGAGTGTGGAAAATGCTTTGCTCGTCATGCACACCTTCGTGTACACCACAAAGTTCACTCTGGAGTGAAATCCTATGAACGCCGCAAATGCGGCGAGAGCTTTATAGAAAAAGGGAACTTTATTCAGTATCAGATAACAAACACAGGTGAAATAGTACAAGGTTAGTAAATTATTTCCTTGAGGATAATCATTACACTGCATCAGTCACCATGGATTTGATACTCCATAATATCTTAAGGTGACGGCAGATGTAGTATTTTAAGAAGAGTTATGGTATGTTCTTTACCTGAGGGACAAACCAGGATTTGCAGTTTGCATGACAAAGTCAAATAAAGCAATTTTGCTCCTTCCTCCATGTTTCGGGCAGGTTGCCACTTAAAAAGTGTGTTTATTGGATTATATATTCATTCTTCACTTTTTAAAGCATCACAAATATTTTAAAGCCACGTGCAGAACTAGGATTGGGGATGTGTATTTGTGGAGATATGACAGGAACTAGCCAATTGTTACCTTCCATAGCTGGATTTTAATAGAAACACATTGATTTGTTTTCAGATAAGCTTGCCATTCGCCTGCCCTTGGCACCTAATTCCCTGCCTTCAAAAAGTGAGGAGAAAAAATGTGGAAAATTGGCCTCCATAGTGATGTGCCAGGAATTTCTCCCCATGTTTTTACAGGGGATACAGTGTCATCCAGAAGTGATGTCAGATCCTCCGCAAACCCCACCCTCTCCAGGCACCGCCCTCAGAATTCCCAGGCAGTTGTGGAGGCAGTGCTGGCAACTCTGTTTTCAGAGCTCTCCCCATAAAATTTGTACTGATTGCAGTGGAGGCCTTTTTAAGCCGGCCATACAGCTCTGAAAACGTGATCTTTCCCCCTATAATTAGTGAGACAAAAGAAATTATCCACTCCGAGTGTTTGGCATAGGAACACAGAAGCTGAAGAGACAACACTTGGGGGTGGGTGGATCTTAGCACTCCACTCAAGCCTTCCTTCAGTGCAGAAAATGCTGTTCTTCTGGTAGCCAGGACTGGAAGGAAGGCTCTATACTTAGCTGAGCGGCCTGGGAGGCTGCAGTCCCTCGTGTGAATGGTTTATTGCTGTGGGGACTCAAGAATGGCAACCTCCAAAGCAGGTTCCTCTGTAGTGCTGTGTTCCTATATTTACAGTGTCTCTGAAAGTCACACAGCTGGCCCCTTTTGCAAGAGGAATAACAGGGATGGCAGAGTTTGAGCACTCAGAATGGGCATCTTTTTATTTTTACTTATAAACCACTTTGAGTCATTGAGGGAAAGGAGAACGATTTTAACAAATATACAACCTAAACTTATTCCCAGTTGGGATACTAACTTTTTATTGTCACCAACTTTGCTTTAAGCAGTGTTGGAAGCCCATTTGGTGTCGGGATAACAGTCAGAAGTTTGGCTTTAATCGCATGGCAGAGATCAGTTCTTTCCAGTATATTTGGTTCTGTCTCTGTTTTGGATATGTTTGCGTGGCACCTTCCAAGACAAGATATGGGCCTATCTGGCTAGGGATGAGAAAGATGTCGACATTGTGTCATGCTCTGCTGTGTGACCAAGAAGCAGAACCCAGAGCATACAGGGATGGGCTTGGTTCTTGATGGCTAGGAGCAGAGAGCAGATGTAGTCCGACTTCATTGGGTGTTCATAAGTCCGCTCATGTCCTCTCCAATGGGGAAAAGTAATCTGCAGTGCTTGAGTCAGCTTGAATATAGAACCAGTGAAGGACAGTGGTTAGAACAGAGGTGCTCAACATGGTGCCTGTGAGCACCATGGCGCCTGCCAAGTGTCTTTAGAAGGTGGGTGGGGCCAGGTGGGCTTTTGCCCTGCAGGGCATCTAATTGGCCATCAGTGGTCCAACTATGCAGATATTTTAAAAGTTGCTTCAGCATCAGCTTCCACCACAGCACAAGGTCCTTCACCGCATTACCGTGTGTGCATGGAAGAAAATATTTTTAAACAATATGTTCATTTTAAAAGGCATCCCGTTTAACAGACCTTTTTTCTGAAATGTTGAAGAATTATTATTAGCATTATGCATAACCTCACTCCCTGACGTTTTGTGGTTGGCTCCGCCTTTGGGGGCAGCCATTTTGCAGTTGGTTCTGCTTCTGGAGGAAGCCATTTTGTGGTTGTGCCCACCACACTGTGGTTGTGCCCCACCCCCGAGCAGCCCCCTCCCACTTTGGCGTCAGCAGCACAGTGACATCACCCAGTAGCGATGTCATTGCATTGCTGACATCGGTGGGTGGTGCTCTAGTTTTTAGGCAAACTGTGGTTTTGGCTAGAGTGTCAACTGTCCAACATCAGCAACACAATGACATCACTTTGGGGTGACGTTATTGTGTTGTGCACAAAGCACATGCAGCAGAAGATCCCAACGAGGACCTAGGAGCCCCCTGCCATATCAGAGGTAGGACCAGGCAACCCTATCTTTATTATACTGCAAGCATCCATATGATCATTTACTCACGACTGAAGTTATAAATGAGTATGAGAGAGTACATCTTTCAATTATCAGTTCTCATTAATGACTTAGTGGTGGAAAAAGGATGGTTCTATAAATCCCTTGCCACTGGAGATTCTAACAAACAGGCATGGAAATGGGCAATAAAGGTTTTCGTGGGCTTTGCTTCCCACTAAAAAAGGAGCCTGTCTAAACCAATAGGAGAGGTTATCTTAGACCATCTGACCTAGTTGCTACTAAACTACATTTCCCATTGTGCATTGTCTTAAAGGTACAGGGCTATTTTCTACTCTCATGCAAACTGCTGCTTTAAACTCTGCTGGAAGCTGTACAAAAGGAGTGCATGTAGATGGTTTTAAAGATTTGTTTACCATGATAAAGTTAACAAGTTTACAAACGAAGAGAGAGATACAGCACATTGAAAATAAAGTGGATTGAATTTGGAAGAGTTTGTTGTGTAATCATGTTATGCAAAAATTTTAAAAATGGGGTTTTGGCGATATTAAGGACAAAAACTGGTCTTCATTATGGTAGCTTCTGACCCGTCCTACTGATAGGGATCTAAGCAGGGAATGCAAATGCAGTGTGTATTTATTCAGAAAATTTATATACCACGTCTCCAGAGTTCAGCTCAAGGCAATGGCCTTAGCCCCCCACCCCCACCGCCCATGTTACACACCCCTGCATGTTATCATCCTGCTGGGTATCAAAAATGGTTAGCTTTTGCGATCCCAGTTGGGAGGTACTGTGTCTCTGGTGGAGCATCTGTTTGGCATGCAGAAGGTCCCAGGCATCTCCAGTTAAAAAGATCAGGCATTCGGTGACGTGAAAGACTTCTGCCTGGGACCCCAGAGAGTCATAGAAAGGGGTTGTGGCTCAGTGGTAGAGCATCTGCTTGGCATGCCAAAGGTCCCAGGTTAAATCCCCAGCATCTCCAGTGAAAAGAATTAGGCATTAGGTGATGTGAAAAACCTCCGCCTGAGATGCTGGAAAGCCACTGCCAGTCGAAGTAGATAATACTAACCTGGACAGACTGTTGAGCTGACTTAGAATAAGGCAACCTCATGTGTGATCAATATTAGATGAACTATGCTGTTATTTTCAGAGAGCAGCTGTGCTGGTCTGCGGTCAAAGAGCTAGATTTGAGTCCAGTCACACCTTAGAGACCCTGGATACCACGTGTCAGATACCTCATGCCTGATGAACGGAGCTTTGTCTCTTAGAAACTTATGCTCCAAAAATCTAGTTGGTCTCTCAGGTGCCACTGGACTTGAAAGTAGCTTTTACACCATTCTTGTCTACTTGATTAATTGGAACGTCCAGTTGGAAATGAAAACATCCCTTGTAGCAAACAGGCTTTACAAATCAAGATGTTGACTTCAGGCCACCTGAGTGATAGTCCTGCACTGGTTGTAGCTAAGCCCCTTTTCCGTAGTCAATTGTTCTTCCCGTGGATTATATTAATTCGAATTAGGGTCCCTTTGTCCCACCCCTCATTTCAGTTGGCCATCATCCAGCTTCTGTGGGATTGGTTAAGAGATCTCCAGTTTAGGGCTATCTTGTAAATCCAGTTTAGGGCTATCTTGTAAATCCGCAGCCACTCTTGAACACATGAAGCTACCTTATATTGGATCAGACCCCTTGGTCCATCAAGGCCAGTAATGCCTACTCAGATTGACAGCCGCTCTCTAGGGTCTCAGTCTTTCACATCACCTGTTGCCTGGTCCTTTCAACTGGAGATGTCGGGGAATGAACCTGGGACTTTCTGCAGGCTAAGCAGATGCTGTGCCACTGAGTCACGGCCCCTCCCACTCTTAACTCTGTATTCTTGCTTGTTAATGGTGCGCTGTTCATACACTTGATATTTATCCCTCTGTATATTTATTCTACATTTTATGTTTTATTCTAGTTTTGGCATGCATGGCTGATAATGTTAAATTGGTAATCCTGTTCTGTAATTTCACTGTATTATGTCTTGTCCTTTTACATTAATTCTTCAGTATGTCCTGCTTCTTTTCATTTGCTGTTGCTTAGTTTATTCAGTAAAGCTTTGGGCTCTCTGTTAACTTCTTTTCAATACTACCTTAAAAAGTTTTTGAATCAATGTAGTATTAACCACTGTGTTGTCCAAAAAGTTTTAAGATAATCGCATTGTGTTTAAGATGGCTTCATTGGTGAGCCTGCACTCCACTGAGATCCCCATGGATCCCCAGACAGAGATTCCACAGGGACCCCCTCTCAACAACTACACCCAACCCAAACTTATGAAAACAGATCACATGGCTTGCTCCACTCCATGGGATCCCTGGGTGACCAAGGCCCCTAGAATTTTGTTTCCCTTACTCTACCCTCCCCCATTCAGAGCAGCCCTGTAGCCAGAAATTTTAGGTTGGTGGGGTTTGGGGAAATTTTGTGGGGCAGCGGGGGAGGAGGAGGGAGAGGGGCAGCCACACACCTTCCCTGAACTCCAAGCTGCTTGGAGATCAGGGAAGGTGTGCGGCCGGCAGCTGCCCCTCTCCCTCACTGCCTGCAAGATTTAAAGGGCCTCTTGATCAGCTGGAGGGCCCTTTAAATCCTGGAGGAGGGGAGGGAGAGGGGTGGCTGCAAGATTTAAAGGGCCCTCCAGCTGATTGGTGGGCCGCTTGTTCCTACCAATCAGCTGGAGGGCCCTTTTTGTGTCACAGGAGGCGGGAGATGGGCAGCAGTTGTTTGGGGGTGTGCCTCACATTCGAGGGGGTGGAGCCCTGAAACGCCCCACCATGGCTATGGGCCTGCTTCAGAGTATTGTATCCGGGGGGTCTGGGCCAGAAGGGAACAGAAATGGAATCAGCCTCTACCCCACCATTGTCCAGGGGTGACCCGGCAACCCTAGCCTCTCTTTGCTCCCAGTTACGAGAGATTTAACAACATGGCAGCCTATGACAAGACCCTTCAGAGAAGAGCTGAAGAATGTGTTGAGCAAAATTCAGGGAAAATTATCAAAAGATAGATGGACTTTCTTTCATGTAATGATTCAAATATGCATGGTTTATGATAGACAACATTTGATAAGGTATTTACAAAAATTATGGACATGATCCACCTCAATGCAGGTATTTTCCAGCAGGTTTCAGTGGGAGAGACCTAAACATTCCCTTGACTTTCCTGTTAGAATTAATGGGTTTAATAAGTACCTGGTAATTGATTGCTACATTTAATAGATGACTTGGAAGATTTGTATCTATCATTGTTATTCGATATATCATACTATTGTTGTGGTTAAATGTTAGATAAAGTTACTTGATGAGTGAATTATATCAAATGCATTCATTGTCCTGTAAAATATATTCCTTATTTTAATGAATGTGGTCACTACAGTTGGATAAGGAAAGAGATGGCCATTTCGGGACCTGTTCATTAGTAATTTATGTCTGTTCATCACTTCTTTTTCATAATCAAAATAAGCATTAGATTTGGAGTATCATGCCATTTAAAATAACGTGATTTTAGAATGAATAAACTGATTTAAATAAGATTCTTTGTTTGCAGCAAGTTCAATGGAACTAATAACTATTTCTAGTTGAATTTTTGTAGGATTAGGTAGGAGGCCAGTGGTACAGAATCAGTGGGTGTTTTGAATTATAAAATAAGTTACATGAATTATGACATAAATCCTATATCACTGGAATGGCTTTGTAAGACTCAGTACAGGGTGTTGATATTAAATGTATTATTTCAGTGGGAGTACGGTGTCTCTGTACAGGGAAGGGAAAGGGAGAACAGAAAATATTTCAGCACACTTTTCAGACAAAATCGAAAGAAATTGCAAAGAAGCAGAGAACAGCCGTGAATTAATACACGCCCACTGTCTGCAGCAAAACTAGAACTTTGAATATTGGAAAAAGATAATAATAGTAGGATTAATACATGCAGAAGAGATAATGTTTCGATGAGAAAAAAATGGAATAGGTGACTAATTAGGTGCATATGTGCAAGTATTTATCAAGAGGCAACTGAAATTCTGTGGAGCAATTGAGAACATTTCATGGAGTATCATACAGAATTGATGAAATCGATAACTTTTATTTGTCTTGCATGGAGGCCTAGTGAGAATTGAAGGCTGGCAAATTATGGGATTGGACCCTGCAATCCATCAGAAGCTCCACTGACAAGAAGCAGAAGGGAGCCATTTCACTGCCTTCCTCCAGTCCTCACATCAGCCTTCCAGTCTGTGTGGCTGTTGCCTAGGTCCTGTGACCTTGGGATGAACGTTCCTGGTGTTGGATTAACAATGAAGCAAAATAAGCATGTGCTTACAGCACCAATGGAAGAGGGGGCACCATAGAGGATTGGGTGTTTTTTTTACCTATATTGCTTACAGCCATTTAGTGTTACAGAAATATTTTTTTACGTTTATATTTAATATACTTGCGGGGGGTGATGAATAAAACTGAATTTTTAATCTCTTATTTAACCTTTAGCACTTTCTGGCTGCAGTCACACACACACTAAATAATCCACTTTCAATCCACTTTCAGTGCACGTTCCAACTGGATTTGCTGTGTGAACTAGCAAAATCCAGTTGGAAAGTGCATTGAAAGTGGATTATTTAGTGTGTGTGACTGCAGCCATTGAGTCTTAGGTTGAATCTGCATTTGTCTTTCCCACCAGTATCCCAGCCTTCTGACTCCGTCTTCAAAAAACTGTCTACATTTGCTTTCGTTTTTGCACTTCAACTGTGCTAGTATAACTTTGCCCACCTGCATGTGTTTATCGCCGGCTCGTGGCGGCTTCATTGTCATTGCACCGCTTTAAATGAGTCTTCTCCAAACAACTTTCAAACAAGCATAGAGAAAGACAGCGTCACAGCAGCACAAAACTGATTTAAAAATGCAAATGCAGATTCGACCTTAATGCCTAGTTCGGGGGGTGGGGGCAAACTGCAGCTCGGAAGCCACATGCGGCTCTTTCACACAGTCTAATGTTAATAAAAAGCAAATGTGCATATTTTTCAAGAAAAACGTATGTGAGTAATATTTGTTCATGTCTTGTGGCTCTCAAACACCTGTTGTTTATTCTGTGTGGCTATTACGTTAAGCAAGTTAGGCCACCCCTGGTCTAGTCAGTTAAGCAATGGAAGGGCTGGGGGGCGACATTGTTGGGCTGTGTTTAGGGCACCAGTCGGCCTTAATCCGGCCCTGCTTGTGAGGTTCTTGTATGGGATCCAGGAATGGCTCAGTTCATTGCTGGGATTGTCAGAATAATAAACCAGCTTCAAATTGGCTTTTAGGGTACAGCCTAGTGGCCAAGGACCCGTCAAATGATCAAACGTCAGGGATCAGATCTGAAGTGAATTCTGAACCTGAGACCAGAGCAATGTGAAGCTGCTGTGTATCATGGCCAAAGATGGAGAACCGCAGGAAAGCTGACCAAACAGTTGGGCAATATTAAGGATCATAGTCCAGAAAAAGCTACATAATTAGCAGCAATAGTAAACACAGTTACACCCTTTGAAGTCCTTTGAAATCAATGGGATTAGAACAGTGTAACTTTTCTTAGGATTGCATTGTAAACCTCTCCCCTCCTGTCCCCCCCCCCCTTCTGCTGTTCTGCTTGTCCTGCCTTGATCAACACCATTGGCCGATCTGTCATGTTTTCACGGTAGCCCTAGCCATGCAAATTTTCCCCATCCCCTTTGGCTGGCATTGGCTTGACTGCTGTGATATAATAAAGTCAGTCTTGCCTGATGCCACGAAGTATTTTGAAACTTTGGACCATAGAAACTGACTGTTAATGCAGACTAAACTAAGGAGAACTTTGATTTAGAGGTCCTCAAGTAACCTATGAAAAAGTAAAGCACACAAACATGTTGCCAGCTCACTCTTTATTTTCAAATGGCGTTTTGGGTGACTGCAAATTGATGTAATAGTTCTGGTGGTTTGGAGATTGCTTAGCAAACAGGATAATACCGCAATTACTTGGGGGGCAGGATTTTAATATTTGAAAATATGTATTGTGCAATTAAATATTGGATTGATTGGGGTGAAGGATCGTTTGCTTTGAGAGGTAAGATCAATAATTTAGCAGCTGTGCATTTCAATTGAGATATTTCTGCCCTGGGGAAATTTGTAACATCTAGATCCATATCTTCCATCTGGATTAATGTAATTTTTCAAGTTGATACATATTAAATGTATAGTCCAGTAATCAATAAAGAACTTGAAGTTACTGTAATTGATCTTTCTTGTGTTCATTCTCCTGTGTGGAGAACAGATGTCAGTTATATTATGGGGCTGCCAGGTCCCCACTGGCCAGGGGATGGGGAAATCGGGTTGCCAGCTTGAGGTTGGTAAACTGGAGATCTGGAGATGGAGCCTGTGGAGGACAGGGACCTCAGTGGGGCACAATGCCATGGAGTCCACACTCCAAAGCAGCCACACTCCAAAGCTACCCTGAATATTTGGAGCCTCTCCCTCAAAAACCGCCCCCCCCCAAAGCTACTAACAGCACCTTGGGGAAAAAAGTAACTTTTTCCCCACCATAGAGAACAATGGAGGGGATGGAGGCAACCTGTTTGGAGGCCCATAGAATTGGACCCCCTGGTCCAATGTTCTTGAAACTTGGTGGGTATCTTGGGGAGAGGCTCCAACAGCTACCCTATGAGTTTGGAGCCTCTTCCTCAAACCTCTCCTCTCCAGCCCCCAGAATATACCCTATGTTTTTGCCATTGACTTCAATGGCCCATAGGATATAGGTAAAGGTAAAGTTTCCCTTGCTCGAAAGCCAGTCAAATCCGACTCTAGGGTTGCGGTGCTCATCTCTGTTTCAAAGCCAAAGAGCCGAGGACGTTTCCGTGGTCATGTGGCCAGCATGACTAAACACCAAGGCGCACGGAACGCTGTTACCTTCCCACCAAAGTGGTACCTATTTATCTACTTGCAATTTCTTGCTTTCGAACTGCTAGGTTGGCAGGAGCTGGAACTAGAGACAGGAGCTCACTCCATCATGCGGCCACTCGGGTCTCGAACTGCTGAACTACTGACCTTCCACAGCCTGCAGTTCAGCGTCTTAACCACCTGAGCCACAGCAGCTCCTTCCATAGGATATAATGGGGCTGAAATTGACATTCGGCTGGGGGAAAGACTCCCAAATCGCTTGTACGTCCGAAACTGACATGCAGGAACCTTTCTGCCCTTGGAAGCTGCCGAGCTGCGCTCTGGTGCACTCCCTGTCCAAAAGACCCCTGGTACTAGATACCAGTAAGGTTAAGACCTGGCTGCCAGTGGGGGACTCCAGTTCTGTGTCTGGGAGTCATTGCATACAGACCACGATTACATTACCCGGAAGTGATGTCATCATGCTGAGTATGTCATGCAGGGGATGCTCTAGCACTTGGGCAACTGCTAGAACTTCCCCTATGCAACATGCCCGGCTCGTCATGGCACCGGGCACGTTGGAGCTTTTTGAGGGTGGAGCTTCCCCCTGCCGGCCAGCTGTATGGTGGCAGATTGGGGCCACCAAAAGTGGGGCAAACCCCGCCCCCATTGGGGGGATGGCAATCGTAGTTACCAGCTTCCCTCCCAACCTATCACATGCTCCCAGAGAAGCATTCACAGGGTTATACTTGTGCTGGTGTCAGTGAAATCTTGGACAGAAAAATTTCATTGATGGAGGGGTGCAAAACTCCAGTATCAAACTGGGCCAACCATAGGGCACTTTCCTTGTTCTTAAAGGCACAGATAAACCTATTACATCAAGGCTGTTTAAAAAACCATCTGAAACAAGGCCTTTTACTTGATTAGACATGCATTTTACAGAATAATATTACTCCATTTCATGACTCCTTCACCCTACTGCTTACCCCCCCCATAACCGTATATGTATCTCCACCTAATGAGGATGTGCTATATGCACCTGATGAAGTGGGCTCTAGACCACAAAAGTTTATGCTGACTTATCAGACTTTGAAACGTCACAAGACTCCTCTTTCTTTATTGCTTCAGCAGACTGACTAGGGTGGCCAGCTCCCATTTGGGAAGATCTGGTGGTAGACCCTGGAGAGGGTGGAGTTTGGGCAGGGGAGAGATCTATGTAATGCCATAGAGCCCACCCTACAAAGCTGCCATTTCCTGCAGGAGAACAGACCTGTCATCTGGAGGTCACTAGTAATCCAGGGAGGTCTCACCTGGAGGTTGGCTACCCTGTGAGCAATGCTCCCTCTAAGCTGTGGAGTCTTGTGAGCAAAAATTCTACTTTGTGAGCTACTGGCATTAGAGTTGTGAGCGAGCAATTTGGCTACTGCATAAATTAGTTTGCTCTGGAGCCATCCTTCCTGTGCTGAGACAAAAATGTGTGAGCAGGAGGCCAAAAAACTGTGAGCTAGCTCACACGAACTCTGCTCAGAGGGAACACTGCCTGTGAGGTACCTTAAAGATTGATGTAATTGTTGAAGCACAGTTTACTGTCAGCGAATATAGCCCATAAAATGCATGAAACTAATATCTATATTCACAAATATGATCTTTCGACTGAGGTTTCACCGCAGGCACCAGATGAAGTGAACTCTGTCTATGAACACTTCAACAAACCCGCTAGTCTCTAAGGTGCCATAAGAGTTTTTCTGATTGTTGCATTGACTAACACAAACATCTGGAAAGCATGTTTTACCTAGGGTTACCAACCCTGGGTGGGATATTCTTGAGGGTTTGGGGGATGGAGTCTGGGGAGGAGGGGACCTCAGTGGAGAATAATGCCCCTGAGTCCATCATCCAAAGCAGACATTTTCTCCAGGGGCCCTGATATCTATAGACTGGGAATGAGAAGTTAGGGTTGCCAGCTCTGGGTTGGGAAATACCTGGAGATTTTGGGGTGGAGCCTGAGGAGAGCGGGGTTTGGGGAGGGAAGGGAAGGGACCTCAGTGGGATATACTGCCATAAAATCCACCTTCCATTTTCTCCGGGTGAACTGATCTCTGGCTGACAGAGATCAGTTGTAATCCCAGGAGATCTCCAGCCAACACCTGGAGGTTGACAACCCTAGTTAATTCTGGGAGATTGCTACATCCTACCTGAAGGCTGGCAACCCAGATCTTCTAGGTATTGTAACTGCATTAAAGAGGATCTGGGAGGGAAATGGTTAAGAGAATTCTCTCCCTGGGGTACACTTGGCAGTGGCGCCCCCCCTGTTTAGATGTTGAGCCTCTTTGGCCCTTGTTTGTCTTCGGTTTTATCTTATATAGGACCTCTCTCCTCTCTTACCCAGGCTTGGAGCTGAAGCAAGTTAACCTTTTTGGAAGTTATTGTGTTCACAATAAGTTAAATGTATCTACATGAAGATGTAATGTAAGATGTACTTCTATTTTTGTAAGTAAAATTTCTTTCTCTTGTTATCATTGGAGTCAGATCATCTTTGTAGTTTGTTTGAACAGCATTTCCCCCTTAACCAGGAAACGTGGATCGGGGATACTGCATAAAGCCTCTGTGCTTCCAAAGGCATATGATTATCTTTTTACATTTAACCCAATAAGTCTGACCCAGCAAGTGAATCCTTATGTTGTTATAGAACAAAGAACAAGATTTGGTGTGTGTACACCAAATCTTATATGCAGAATTAAACTTTGTTGTTATAGAACAAAGAACAAGATTTGGTGCATGTACACCAAATCTTATATGCAGAATTAAACTTTGTTGGTCTTACAGGTGCCACTGGACTCAAAGTCTGCTCTGTTGCTTTAGACCAACAGGGCCACCTACCCGAACTTATGTTGTTATACTGGAGGTTGTCCTAGACTATGAGGAAATGCCAGCAATGGTAAACACGAAATGTGTGTGTGTGTGTGTGTGTGTGTGTGTGTGTGTGTGTGTGTAGAGAGAGAGAGAGAGAGAGAGAGAGAGAGAGAGAGAGAGAGAGAGAGAGAGAGAGAGAGAGAGAGAGAGATAAAAGGAACAGAAAACTACATTTCCCACAATCCTCATAATATCACCTTTCTGGGGCGGAAGGAAAGAAGACTACAAATCCCAGCAGCTATTGTGTTTCCCGACTCCCCTGCGTTGGGATTGGCTGAGGGGTGGGAGACAGGGTGGGTTTTTGGCTGGAGGGGCAGCTTGGAAGAGCGTGTGGGCTGCAGCTGCGCAGGTAAGAACTTTTAGAAAGTTGAGGGAGGGGGAAGGGGGCGATGCCGTGGGGAGGTGTTGCCCTTCTTGGAAGCTGGGAGGGATGGAAGAGCTTTTGCATTATGCAGCTGGGGGAAGGGAGGAAGGGCTGCGCTTTGATCCTGCCCCTTTTCGGAACGGGGTGGGGGGTGGGAAACAGGCTAAGGGAGGAGAAGGAAAAAAGTTTTCCTGCTGTGACAATTAGGGAGGCCGATGCGGTGGGAAAGAAGGAGGGGTGAGTGGGGTGAGGTCTTTGGATTAATTTATGGGAAGGAAGCAGGGATATCTGGAGGGTTTAGCATTTCTGGTGTATTTTTAAGTGCCTCAAGGCCTTCAGAACGTGAAGCAATAAAGATCATGTCACATGAACAGACGTGAATCTGCCTTATACGTGTATCGGAGCATTGGTCCGTCGGAATCAGTCTTGTCTCCTAAGACTGGCAGTGGCTCTCCATGGTTTTTCAGGCAGAGGTCCCTTTGTTCTGTCCAAAAGTGAAATTCGACTGTCCACCAGTTCTCCGGGTTTTCTGGGGAAATCCGACTAGGAAAACTTTCTGGAAAATTACCCAGTGGCCTGAAGAGAACTTGACCTGGTTTAGAGTGCTCATTTTGACATACATTTAGTATGCTGGGGATTGAACCTGGGACCTTCTGCATGCCAAGCAGACGCTCTACCACTGAGCCACAGCCCTGTATTTACTTCATTTATATCCCACCTTTCTCCCCACTGAGGATCCAAAGCAGCTTACAGTACTGCATCAGATTGGTGATTACACAATATCCCTTCCAACATGAGGGGAGACAGAGAAGAATTTTAGCATTGGTTTTGATTTGACCTGCACAGCTCAATGAGGTATATTCATGACTGATTTTTGTTCTCTCAAGGGCAGTCCTTGAAAGAGCTCTCTCGGCCCCACCTACCTCACAGGGAGTCTGTTGTGGGGAGGGGAAGGGAAAGGGATTGTAAGCCGCTCTGACTCTGAGACTCTTTTGGATAGTGAAGGGCATGGTATAAATCCAATCTCCTCCTCCTCCTCTTCCTCCTTTTTTTGCAAAAACATCTCCATTTCTATAGTACAGACACACTTCTTATTACTTTGAACATGTGAAACTGCCCGATAGCTAGTCAGACCACTGGTCAGTCTACCTGAGTTTTGTCTCCTCAGAATGGCAGTGGTTTTCTGGGGCCTTGGGCAGAAACCAGTCTTTACTGGCCCTGGTTACCTGAGCTCATGCAAAGTAGGTTCTCTGAACCACAGCCCCTCCCTTCTTGGGAACAAGGAGAAGCTACGTTGTCCACACAGATTCAAATTGGGCTGGGCATCTGTGTGTCTCTGAATACACTTTTTACTTAGATTAGAACAGAGTTGAAATCCACATTTCTCTGGAAACAAATAGGAAGTGTGCATGAGAGCCAGTGTGGTATAGTGGTTAGAGAGTTGGACTAGGATCTGGGGGAGAGAGGTTCGAATCCCCGTTCTGCCACAGAAGCTTGCTGGGTGGCCTTGTGCCAGTTACACACGCTACTTCACGTTGCCCTTGATCATAATTAACGTTGAAAGAAGTTTGATCAGCCCTTGTTGCCTCCGCAGAGTGGGGGATGATCTCTGTGCTAGAGGCTGGACCGCCCCTCCTTCCAGAGCAATGGAAGGGGCTGCAATGGAGCTGGCTCAGGTAAGAAGCTGCTGCTGGGTTGGTTTGTTTCATTATTGAGTTGGCTAGACTCATAGCCCGCCTTCATTGGAAAGAATCACGCAATCCTTGAAAGAGCTCTCTTAGCCCCACCTACTTCACAAGGTGTCTGTTGTGGGGAGAGGAAGGGAAGGAGATTGTAAGCCACTCTGAGACTTCTTCGGGTAGAGAAGGGTGGGGTATAAATCCAATCTCCTCCTCCTCCTCCTTCTTTGCAGATGTTGTACCACTGAGTCACAGTCCTGCCCCTATTTCTTTTAATGAGCTGCCCTCCTGAACAATTCCCTTTTACACTTCCTGCAGGACTATGGAATTGTGGGAGCCTTCCTGACCTCTTCAGGCAGGTGGGGCCATTCCAAGTAGAGGCCTCAGCAGAGAATGCTTGGGGCTGAGCAGCTTCTGGGTTGCCAACAGCCTGGAGCAAAGAAGTCTTGTTCCTTTAACAGAAACTTCATGTGTGGAAATGGGCAGTGGAAGCTGTTACATTCCCTGTCTTGTCCACCTAACCATTAAACATCGAGTCCTTCTAAAGAAGACACAATAAATGTATTTTTGTGTGTGTGTTGTGAAAGGAAGACATTGGTGTGAATCACTTCAGGAGAAGGGGAGGGTGGAAGCAGTGTTTCCTCTAAGCTGATTTAGTGTGAGCTAGCTCACAGTTTTTTAGCCTCTGGGCTGGCTCACACATTTTTGTCTTAACTCAGGAAGGATGGCTCCAGAGCAAACTGATTTATGCAGCAGCCAAATCGCTCGCTCACAACTCTAATGCCAGTAGCTCACAAAGTAGAATTTTTTGCTCTCAGGACTCCACAGCTTAGAGGGAGCATTGGGTGGAAGTAGTAGAAATCACCTCAGATTCCTATTCTGCCTCCCCAGGCTTCCTCTATAATAGCGGCACAGTTATTTGTTAACATTTCCTTACTGACTACTCGCAGTTCCACACCATAACTAAAATCAGCTTGGTCACTGCTACAGGAAGGTGTGACGGAGTGGGTGAGGAGCTGAGAAAGTACCTGGCTGTCACAGTGGTGAAGACCGGTTGAGGGTTCTTTGTTCTTGGCAGAGGCTGGTGACCTTTGAAGATGTGGCTGTGTATTTCACCGCGAGGCAGGGGGCTCTGCTGGACCCGGACCAAATAGCCTTGTACAAGGAAGTCATGATGGAGAATTACGGGAACGTGGTATCGTTGGGTAAGGAAGCCGTGTCCTTGTATGTTGAGTCTGGAAGACCATAAAGAACTTGCATTTGTCAATGCCATCTTCCGTGTTCATTTGCTTGCAGGATTTCCAATCGCAAAGCCTGACCTCATCTCCCAGATGGAACAAGGAGAAGACCCCTGGGTGCCTGATGAAAAGGAGATCGACAACAACTCAGGTGAGGAGTCTGTGGCAAAACCCCGTTTATAGGCCCAGGGCTGCTTCCACTTGGTAATGATTCTCCAGGTAGCTCTCACTGCTGTTGTGAAAAAACACAGGCCCTTGGTAGCAGACCATCCGCATAGCAGTTTTCCTGCTCTTTCCTTGCATCAGCTCCCATTTCCTCCCCCTCTACTGGAAGGTGTTTGTTTTTTTATTCAGGAATTCCTATATTGCTAGAGACATTGTAATGATATATTGCAACAATACTAGTTCCAAGCTTTCGATTTCAAAAATGTAAGTTTAAAGCCATTTTTTGTTGTGGAGTTATAAGGGGAAATGTTCAGAAAATTGCATCACCGCAATGAAAAGGTTTACTTTAAAAAAAATGAAAGCTGGGAACTAGTTACATTGTTGTACTAGATCATTATAATATTAATAGTATTGCAGTCTGGCACTTCCCAGTTTGTTTTTTTAAAATCACTCCTCTTCCTAAAAGCAAAAATTGTCAGGATCCAACCCATAGGGTACAATTTTTTTATATATGCTACTAATATGAGCACCCATAGTGTTCTGTAGCAGCAGAATTTCTCATCTCTTTTCAGAAAGTCAGCCAACTTAACATCTGGAAGTTTCCTTTCTCTTGGTACATCTCCTGTCTGTTGTCCTTGGGAATGAGTGCTGCTAAGATAGCTGGATCACTTCATTCAACTGTACTTGTGGAAACTGAAGGAAAAGTGTCCATTTACAGATGGCTAACTATACATTTTTCTGGGAGGGAAGGCAGTGTGATATTGCCTCATCTCATCAGATCTAAGCTATGCTGGGTCAATACTTGAAAGAAAGATCACAAAAGAAGACTCTGCCTCCAGGGCAGATCTAGCCTCCGAGGGGTATTAGTTATCTCTCTCCAAAGTGCCAATCTAGAGGAGGAAGGGAGGAAAGGAATTTTTCACTACTGGTTTACTCACTAACCATCCCTTTTGCTCCGTTAAATGTCCCCATGAGCCAGAATTACATACGATGTCTACTGAAGGCAGCAGAATATGGGTACCATCAGAGGTCATTTCCTAGAAAAAGAGGTGCAGGAGCTCATTTGCATAACTCATTTGCATATGCCACACCCCCTGACAAAGTTATGCAATCAGTTGTGCAAATGAGTTTAAACCCCCCCCCCCAGTCTCTCCACAAAAGCGGAGAGGCTCAAGGGGGAAGGCAGGCATGTCTGCCTCTGTGCTCTCCCATCTCCAGCCAACCCACCAGTGGTCGGGCTGGAGATGGGGAGGGCACGGAGGCAGTCACGTCTGGCTTCCCTGTGCAATCTTCTCCAGGTGCTCCGTGGCTGTGCGACGTCTGGAGAAAGTTGGGCAGGGAAACCAGGGTTTTAACTCCCCCCCCTCCCCCCCAGTCTCTCCACAAAAGCGGAGAGGCTCGGGGGGAAGGCAGGCATATCTACCCCCATGCCCTCTATGTCTCAAGCCAACCCACAGCGGCAGGCTGGCTGGAGGCAAAAAGGGCACAGAGGCAGTCATGCCTGGCTTCCCTGCTCAATCTTCTCCAGGCACTCCAGGGCTGCAGGGCATCTCTAGGTCGGGCAGGGAAGCAAGGGTTTTACCCCCCCCCCCCAAGTCTCTCCACAAAAGTGGAGAGGCTCGGGGGGAAGGCAGGCATGTCTGCCTCCATCCCCTCCGTGTCTCCAGCCAACCCGCCATGGTGGGCTGGCTGGAGATGGGGAGGGCACGGAGGCAGTCATGCCTGGCTTCCCTGCCACGAGGCACCTGGAGACGATCGGGCACATAACCTAGGCATTTAAATCTCCGCCTCCCTGTGTGTCTCTGCGAGTGGGGAACGGGGCCTGGGCTCCTTTCTGCCGGAGCGCTGCTCTGGGACGCTCTGGCAGGAAACGACCCCTGGGTACCATTAAAGAGACTCATTCCCCCCCCTTCTTTATAGTGGGTAAGTGAACATAATTTGAACTCTTTGCCTCAGGAGAGTCCTAGGGAGCCATGGCAGAATAAGCTGTTCCCATCATTTCAATTTCTTTGGGGCTTTTAAAAAGAAACCTCCACATTTTTGTATCCTTTCTGAGCTTCTTTCTCAGGCATCACAATGAATCTTGCCGTATTTGCTCTTTATTCTACCAGGGGACCTTACAGAAAAGGATTTCTGCCCACAGTGTGGAAAAGATGTTATTGTCGTGCAGCAGCGAGTCCTTATGGGGAAGAAATCTTGTCAGTGCTTGGCGTGTGGAAATTTTTTTGCTCACCAGCTGGGCCTTGTGACCCAACACAGAATCCATGTTGGTGAGGAGACCTATAAATGTCTGGAATGTGGAGATTGTTTTGAACAGCATGCTGCCTTTGTGAGCCACTGGAGGGTCCACACAGGAGAGGAACCTTACGAATGCCTGGAGTGTGGGAAATGTTTTCCTCGGCCTTCGGCCCTAGTGAAACATTGTCGAGTCCACACAGCAGAGAGACCCTACACATGTTTGGAGTGTGGGAAGTGCTTTGCACAACAGTCTTACCTTCTTACCCATCAGAAAATCCACACGAGAGAAAAACCCCACAAATGCTTGCAGTGCGGAGAATGTTTTCCTGACAACCCAGCCTTTGTGAGGCACCAGCGCGTCCACACGGGGCGGAAACCTTACAAATGCTCTGAATGTGGGAAGTGCTTTGCTGACAGGTCGCATGTGGTGACTCATCTGAGAGTCCACAAAGGAGCAAACCCTTATAAATGCTCAGAGTGTGGGGAATCTTTTGACCAACACTCTGCCCTCGTCAGCCACTGGATGTTCCATACAGGAGAACAACCTTATGAGTGCCTGGAGTGTGGGAAATGTTTTCCGCGGCCTTCGGCTCTCGTGAAGCACTGCAGAGTCCACACGGCTGAGAAGCCTTTCACATGTTTGGAGTGTGGGAAATTTTTTGCCCAGCAATCAGGTCTTGTAAAACACCAGCGAGTCCATACAGGAGAAAAACCTTACACATGCTTGGCATGTGGGAAATGTTTTGCTGACAGCTCGTCTCTCGCAAGGCACAAAAGGGTTCACACAGGAGAGAAGCCCTATAAATGCTCAGAGTGCGGAAAATGTTTTTCGGACAGGTCGAACGTTTTGGCTCACATGCGAGTCCATACGGGAGAGAAACCTTACAAGTGCTTAGAATGTGGGAAATGTTTTTCCCACCGATCACACATCGTGAAACACCAGAAATTCCACATGAAAGAGAAACTCTCAAAATACCAGCAGCCCTTGGGGCTAGACACGTCTGAATTACCTCTTCATAGGACTGTCAAAGAAGAAGTGCTCTAAACTCTAGGGAAAGACATTTTCCCCTTTAACAAGTGCTTTGCTGTAAATTATCAGTCTGTTGTGCAATATAGAAAATGACAACAGTCCATGTAGGACTTTCATAGTTCTAAATACATGCTTCTTCTTTCAGGTGACCAAGTATTATAATAAAACTGTCCAGATTTCATTGCACTTAATTATCCACTTTCTAAGGCCAAAACCCAGGCATTTTGAAGGACTTGAGGCCATCACTTACCTGCATCTCCTTCCCGTGTTTCCCAGTAATAACCTTGTGGAAAAAACCAGGATGTGACATCATGGCCTCTGGCCAGACCTTACCCCTTACCAATGTTCCCTCTAAGCTGAGTTAGTGTGAGCTAGCTCACAGTTTTTTAGCCTCTGGCTCATACATTTTTGTCTTAGCTCAGGAAGGATGGCTCCAGAGCAAACTGATTTATGCAGCAGCCAAATCACTCGCTCACAACCTTAATGCCAGTAGCTCACAAAGTAGAATTTTTGCTCACAAGACTCCACAGCTTAGAGGGAACACTGCCCCTTACAATTGGCAACCATTGAAGTGGAGGACGAAATGAGAGGGGGGTGTTAGAACAGGGACTCTGTATATGCTGAAGTAGACTTTATTTAGGAGAATGTAAGGAGGAGATGCCTGTCAGTAACAGCAACAAGTCCCTCATGATTTATTTTTTGTACCTTAATATTGTTGAGAACTATTGTACAGTTTGACTTTGTCAGTCTACTGTTTTGTCCGTTGGAGAGATGTATATGGTATGAGCAGAGAATATTGGCAGAGTGTAGTATTTTAACATGCTGAATGTGTAAGATATGTGTGTGTCCTGTACATAAGAAGAGCCCTGCTGGATCAGACCAGTGGTCCATCTAGTCCAGCATCTTGTCTCACACAGCGGCCAAGCAGTTCCTCTGGAGGGTCAGCAGCAGGGCATAGGAGCCAAGGCCTTCCTCTGATGCTGACTCCTGGCTCTGGGATTCTAAATGTGGAGGCTCCTCTCATTTACCACGGCTAGTAGCCCTTGACAGACTTCTCCATGAATCTATCGAATCTCCTTTTAAAGCAGTTTATCTCTATGGTGTGACCTTGAGTCAGTCACAAGTTCTTTCAGAGCTGTTCTCTCAAGGGTTCTCTCAGCCCCACCTGCCTCACAGGGTGCCTGTTGTGGGGAGGGGAAGGGAAAGGAGATTGTAAGCCGCTCTGAGACTCCTTCGGGTAGTGAAGGGTGGGGTATAAATCCAATCATCTTCATCTTCATCATCTTTGCCCCTCTCAGTCTCAGCAAGTTAGCCCATACTTGAAGTTGGGATTTTTTAGTCCCAGTGTGCATCTGCTTACAATACGTTGCCTTCACAAGATGGTGTCCCCCTTGATGACCGCATTTGATGGGCTAATTGTTTGAACCCACCACAAGAAAGGTGAACTTTCTTCATCTGTCAGTTGATGAGCCTAAACCTGGCCATTATTTAATTGTTTCAGTCATCCTTGACAAATCTGCGTTTTTAAAACTAGCCTGTCTGCTAGTATAAGTAGTTTTACAGTGCCATCCTAAGTAGTTACGCCCTGCTAAGTCCATTGACTGTAATGGACTTGGAAGGGTGGAACTTGTGTTTGGATAGCACTGTAAGCATTGCAGTAGCACGAAACAGAGGGAAACTCACTCCCGTCAAGTCTTATCAGTCAGGGTCCTCAACATTTGAGCATGGGGACATCACTGGAATTCTGACACGGTGGTGGGCGTAACCACAAAATGGCTGCCCCAGGGGGTGGAGCCAATAACAAGTGTCATGAGGTCATGCATAACTCTATCAGTAACTCTTCCAACATTTCAGGCAGAAGCTGTGTTTAACAGGATGCCTTTTTAAATGAACAGACTGTTTAAAAAATTTTTTTTTGCATGCACACAGTGAAGATCCTTTGTGCTGTGGTGGCGGCAGCAGCAGCAGCTGCTGAAGCAACTTTAAGAAAGAAAAAGAAAAATCTCAACAGCCAATCAAATCCCCAGTGGCAAATCAGAAGCCCTGCAAAAGCCCCACCTGGCCCTGCCCACTTTCTAGAAACACATAGCAGGCACGAAGGTTCCTCTAGGTCCCAGACTGGGGAATCATGTTAGAAATACTTGGCTTGCTCATCTGGAGGCATTCCTTACTCATAGTGAGTGACTAGCTATTTACAAGCCTGGTTTGAATCAGATCGATTTAACATAATGACCTTCTGGGTGGCTTCCCTCCCTGGATTGTTGCTTTACTAGATTTGCTGTTGTTTAATTGGGAAAAAAATGGTTTTCTTATATATATATATATATATATATATATATATATATATATATATATAGTCAAGTATATACATCTTGCTTTTAGTTTTGCATTGAGAAAAGCTAGCATTCCGGCAAGCTCCTCTGCTGCCATTTCTGCTTTATTGCTCTGTATTTCGTGCTTTTGTTACAAATCAAATGGATCAAAGCTTTGGGTTTGTTTTCTACTTTACTGCTGCCTTCATCAGCTCCCTTCTTGGTTGCAATTAAATACCGCTAGCAATCCTCCATGAAGGCATTTGCGATTGATTTATTTAAAACATTTCTGCCTTGCCACCCAAATAGGGTCCCCCGAGGTGGCAAACGTTTAAAATAAGGCATTTTAAATATTTCAACATTTAAATATTTGGACATAAGTAAATAAAATATTTAAACAATTCAATGAAAGCATATAGATATACAGACAAAACACAACTGGAGAGGAGGGCCAATAAGAGTTGCTTGGGGCATGCTAAACAAAACAAAGTCTTCACTTGCTGGCAGAAGTTAATGTTAGAAGGAGATAGGTGGATCTCCCTGGGAAATACAGTTTCCTAAAAGGTGCCCCTATTTTCTTGATTTCCCTTCTACTAGGGCACTCAATGGAGAGGGCATCATCTTTGGAGTTCCCCAGTAGAGAGAGGTTTGGGGATCTTACTGCTAGAGAAAGAATTAACATAGGGGGGTGGGTAAGATCAAGATGGGTAGCCATGTGAGTCTGTCTGTAGCCGTAGCAGTAGAAAAGAGTAAGAGTCCAGCAGCACCAGAGACTAACAAATTTTTTTTGTAGGCTACGAGCTTTTGTGAGTCACTGCTCACTTCTTCAGATACACCTAGAGTACAACTTCTTCAGATACAACTGTAGCAGTAGAAAACAGCAAGAATCCAGTAGCACCTTAAAGCTTAACAACGTTTGTGGCAGGGGATGAGCTTTCGTGAGGCACTGCTCATTTCTTCAGATGCAGCTAAAATGGGAGTCCATCTGTCTTCTATATTGGAAAGTGGAGTGATTTCAGATGCTGAATGTCATTAGCAGGCAAATGACATTAGCAGGTGTGATTGGATTAGGTGTGATATGCAGAGGGGGTAATAGCATTGGTAATAAGACAGGACACCTAGGTCTTGATTCAGCCCAGGAGGGTGCACCGCCTTGAGCTTTATTATCAGTTGCAATTAATCAGTCTCTCTAATGTCCATTTGAAATTCCTTTGTAAGAGAACTGCTACTTTTAGGTCAGCAGCTAAATGTCCTGGAAGGTTAAAATGTCCCCCCACTGGTTTTTGAATGTTGTGGTTTCTAATGCCAGACTTCTATCCATTTATTCTTTGTCAAAGGGACTGGCCTGTTTGTCCAATGGAGAGAGTGGAAGGTCACTGCTGACAGGTGGGCAAGAATGCATAGGCTGAGATGAAATTTGGGGGGTGGGGGGCTACTTTGGCTGAAAGATTTGGCCTGTGTCCATCTCATCATGCCCCATGAAAACAGCATCAGTTGACAGAGGGGACTTGATCAGTTGACAAAATAACGCCGTCCAGACTACAGAGATCAGTTCCCCTGGAGAAAATGGCTGCTTTGGAGGGTAGACTCTATGTCATTATACCCCACTGAAATCCCTGTCCTCCCCAAAGGGTTGCCAGTTCTAGGCTGGGAAATATCTGGAGAATTTGGGGGTGGGGCCTGGGGAGGGGAGGGACTTCAGCAAGGCATAATTCCATAGAGCCCACCTTCCAAAGCTGCCATTTTCCCCAGGGGAACTGATCCTGGTTGTTTGTATATCAACTGTAATAGTGGGCAATGCTCTCTCTAAGCTGTGGAGTCTTGTGAGCAAAAATTCTACTTTGTGAGCTACTGTCATTAAAGTTGTGAGTGAACGATTTGGCTACTGCACAAATTAGTTTGCTCTGGAGCCATCCATCCTGAGCTAAGACAAAAATGTGTGAGCCGGGGGCTAAAAAATTGTGAGCTAGCTTACACTAACTCAGAAAGACCACAGCGGGAGCTCCAGGTGCTACCTGGAGGCTGGCAATCCTACCTGCCCAGGCTCCATCCCCAAATATCCAGCAATTGCCAACGTGGAGTCTACAACATAGATGCCACAGTTTCCTGAAGTCGCTCTTTCTTCCAAGGGAACTGTAGTTTGGAGGGCAGGCGTAAGAACTCGAGCCGCTCTTTGGAGCTTGGTGGATCTGTTGTCTACTTCAGTGTTTTTCAACCTTTTTTGTGCAAAGGCATACTTTTTTCATGAAAAAAATCACCAGGCACACCACCATTAGAAAATGTTAAAAAAATTTAACTGTGAGCCGAAGCCGCATGTAACGGATGAAATTGGAATTTTTCCCACGGCACACCAGACAATATCTCACGGCACACTAGTGTGCCGCGGCACAGTGGTTGAAAAACGCTGGTCTACTTTTGCTCTTCAATTGCTTACAAATTCATGCTTCCCAAAATGCTCAGTATATCGGACGCCCGACAGTGCTTGCCGGAAGAAGCTATCGGGTCTACTAGAAAACAGAAGGGAATGGACTACAATTCCCAGCAGGCCTTGCGATCTTGGGGAGAGTGGGCAGTTCCGGCAGCCGGCCGACTAGATGCGGAACGGTTTTGTTTCCGGTGGAAGAATTGCAATAGCAACAAAAACAGTCCGGGTAACGTCAGAATCCTTCTGCTGTTTGCAAATGCTGGTGAGTCGGAAGGAGCAGAGTTTGGGGGGCGTGCGCAGTGTTGGGGACGTTATGCTTTGGGGACGTTAAAGGAGACTGATTCTTCCTTTTTCTGAGTTTGCCTTAACTTTGCAACGCAGGACTGAGCGGGGGAGTAAGCGACCTCACGGAGCGGCCAGATTAGTTGGGGAGTCCATATCCCAGAGTCGGGTTCGGATTTTGAGCAGAGCTTTCTTGTCATTGGGAAACGGACTATTCTGGCTTCCTTTTTAGCACAACAGGGACCACGCTGCTTAAATTAACCAGAATGATATCACGAATCCGAATTAACTGCTTTTGTGAAATGGTTACTCTTTCCGGTTACCAACCTCCAAATGGAACCTGGAGATCTCCTGGAGTTACGAGTCATCTCCAGACTGCAGAGATCGGTTCTCCTGAAGAAAATGGCTGCTTGGGAGGATGGATTCTATGGCACTGTAGCTCACTGAGGACCCCCCCTTCCCAAACCCCTGTTCCCAAGCTCCTCTCCCAAATCTCTGGGAATTTCTCAACCCGGACCTGGGAATCCTACTGCCTTTTTATATTGTTTTCACATGGTCTCTGCATAGAAATGTAGTCATCCTATTGTGTTTCTTGCATTCGTTGCCCCATGCATCAGTGTTTTTCCCTTTTGGCCCTTGCCAGCACAGCTGTCTGCCAGTTGAGGATAACATTTCATGCCCCTGATAAAATGGTTTCTAGTCCAAAAAATATTTCTGCCAAAGTAGTGTCTAGTCCAAACATACTTCTGCTGTGATAAATCCATTAGTCTTTTCAGTGTCTGTCACAGAATTAGGGCCTGGATTGAGCCTCAGTCTCCTACTACACCTGTTACTTTCATTTCTACAATAAATTAGTCTTTGTAGTTGAATCTTTGGTTTGGTTTCCCAGGAGGTTTCGGGACTCTGCTGGTGCTGTGGCCTTCCGGTACTGATAACCCTGTGCATGATTTTTACCTTAGAGGATATTTATACATTCCAGAAGTTAGTGGTGTCATTATCAGAATGTAGATAATTAAAGCTTCCCTCACTCTCCTTGACTTTCTGTGAGCTTCCTGGTCCCAGAAATAGGAAGAAAGGAATGGATTTGGGTCGGTACATCTGGCCAGTTCTTGTCAGTTCTAGTTGAACCTGTGTCACATCCATGGTAGTTCTACATGATAGGTATGTCAGTCGGTACGTTAGCAGCCATAGGTCCAAGAAAGATATATAGGTCCAAGAAATATATAGGTCCAAGAAAGATATATTTCTGGTCTACTGATGGTTGAGGCTGGCTATCAACAGCTCCATGGGAGACCTTGGTGGCGAGTCCAGAACGTTCTGAGTTTTATCCGTACACTATGTATTGGGTTTGTGTTGAAATATTCTATGTTGAATACTGAAATGCTACAAAGTGTTTTCTTTCTTTAGAGTGTATGCTGGAATAAATTGAGCTTTGTTTAAGAACCATTATCTCTCTATACTAGATTCAGTTCCTTGCCAGTCTCCACCCAACCAATGAAAGAACTCAGGGGAACTGGGGGGTCCCAGGAAAAGTCCTGGCTCCCAGAATCCCTCTACAGTGCCACAGATTTCTTTGCTGTTTTCATTTTAGGAAAGCATCTCAAAAGAGTAGCCAAACTGGTACTTTCTGTGGAGGGGTTCCCCTTCTCCCCAACTCCAGACATATGTGCTGTCTCTCATATCTGGCTGTAGGGTCTCGCTTGAGAGGGTTTTAAACCTCATTTGTTAATAAACTAAATCCTAGGTCTGTTTTCAAGGAAAATGTTAACTCTCCAAAGATGTGCACCTTGGTCCGTCTTAAACAGAAAGTACTTGCTACTGTTCATGTACAGCCCTGTGGTTGCTTCCATCAATGCTGTGAGAAGAGTTTTCCATGTTCCTGATATACCAGTTGATGATCTGGATGAGCAGGAGTGGAGAAGAATTCTCCTCTCCATCTAGATAGCTCCCAACAAACATTGCTGTCAGTTTCCCTGCAGTTATTGCAACCGATTATGACAGGGTAAGGGTAATTGCTCTGAATTGTCCTACTTTGCTTTGAATGTTTCCTCTTTTTGAGGAAGTGAAAGAGCAGTGGCAAAACTGGTTCACGAGGGAAATTATTTGGACTTTCTAGTGTCTTCGTGTTGAGGTGAGGGAGAAGAAGGTATGCTGAAAGGGACTGAAGCCTAAGGGAGTGTCACAAATTATCCATTACAATTTGTGTTTGTATTCAGGTATCAATATGGCTAGGCTGCAGCCTGAGAGAAACTTTATGAGGTCTATTTCTTCTTTCAGAGTCCAGTAACCTTTGAAGATGTGGCTGTATACTTCACAGAAGGCCAAGTGGCCTTACTGGATCCGAACCAAAGAGCCTTGTACAGGGAAGTCATGATGGAGAATTACGAGAACATGGCCTCATTGGGTAAGGATCTTGCTTCCTCATATAATGGCTCCGGGAGATGTTAAATAATGTGTTTCTGTCGACACTGTCTTCCATTCCATCATATTTTCATCAGAACGGAGTATTTCCTTCAGTAATTAGATTTTGTTCTTCTTTAAAAAAAACCCTTTGAGGAAGCTTAAACTGAGAGGTACTGAGATCACCTGCTGAACTATTGTGGGGGATGGATTTTCTTTTTGTCCCTGAAACTGAAGGGGAATCCCTCAGGGATGGAGCCTATGAAGCAAGGGGCGTACCTGTTCTCTCTTTCTTTGCCCTTCTTGTTTTTCTTCTTCATATATCTATTTGTTTATACTTGTACTCTGCCTTTCTTGATGAGACTCAAAGCAGACTACAAAGTTAGACTAAACAATAGAAAACATTGGTAGGCTATAAACAATGCAGCAACTGGATAACAAATGATAAAAATCAGTGCAGTACTAATAGGTTAACACATATGATTAAATCTAATTCAAATTCCAGTGCTCTAAGTTGTCTAATTTGTCTATTGTTTTAAATTGTAATGGCCAATGGCTACACAATAAATTTTACTACTACTAACAATAACCGTGTTCACTGTATGAAAAAACCATCCTGACCAATTCCATTCACTTACAACTCTGTATCCTTTGTAGAATTGCCCTCTGGAACAATTCGGTCATACACCTCCTTTGGAATGATAGGGGAGTGAGGCCTTTTTGACCTCAGCAGGCAGGCCATTCCAAAATATGGGAGCCATGGCAGAAAATCCACTTGTACAGCCAGCTGCTGGTCTTGCCCTATATGTAAGGAGACACATTCAGAACATTTGTTCAGACACCTGCAGCTGTGGGCATATTGGAAGAGATGGTTCTTTCAATGGATACATCTTAGGCCCGTGTTCCATAACCCTTTTGAAACTCTGACACGGGGCTGTGGGCTCATTCACAAAAATGACTGCCGCAGGATGCGGAAGCAACCACAAAATGTCAGGGAGTGAGGTTATATATAACTCCAGTTGTTCCTTTTCAACATTTCAGGCAGAAGCTCTGTTTAATGGGATGCCTTTTAATCTGCACAGCCAATCCCCATCAAACCCCACCAGAGTTGCCAGCTCTGGGTTGGGAAGTACCTGGAGATTTTGGGGGTGGAGCCTGAGGAGGGCAGGGTTTGGGGAGGGACTTCAGTGGGGTACAATGCCATAGAGTTCACCTTCCAAACTGGCCACTTCCTCCAGGTGAACTGATCTCTGTCACCTGGAGATCAGTTGTAATAGCGGGAGATCTTTAGCCTCCACCTCGAGGCTGAATAAGCCAAGAAGGGATCACAGTTATCCATATAGGAAATACACCAAACAAGTAAACACTGTGATGTGAATGACTAAGACATTTAGTAAATGTTTGTTGTAATGGTTAAGTACGTGGACTGTAATCTGGAAAAACAGGGTTTGATTCCCCACTCCTCCACTTGCAGCTGCTGGATGATTTTGGGCAAGCCATAGTTTTCTCACAGTTGTTCTCTCAAGGACAGTTCTGGAAAGAGCTCTCTCAGCCCTGCCTATCTCACAGGGTGTCTGTTGTGGGGAGGGGAAGGGAAAGGAATTTGTAGGCCATTCTGAGACTCCGAGTGAAAGGTGGGGTATAAATCCAATCTCTTCTTCTTCTTTTCAAGGTAAACATCATATTATTTTATAAATGAAACTTTGCAATATTACAAGGAAAAGTCCATCATTCTCAATGAGCACCCAGATATAAGCTCATTTTATCCCAATCTTCCTCAGGAGTAATCCTATTATGTTGAAAGGTGTCAGCCTCTTGATACAGCTCCATGTTATGTTAGGTGCTTAACTTCTTTACTTTCCTCAAATTATCCTGGGAAAAAAACCATAGTTATTTAAAATGAAAAGCAACATGAAGCTGAATGGGATATTTTTTTAAAAAAAAATAAATATTATTTTTTAATTTTTAAAAATTCTTTTAGAACTTACTTCTGGTTCCATTTCAAGTGTTTGTATTAGGGGCAAGCCAGTCTTGTCTTCTCTAACTAGGTGCCAAAGCCTTCTATATTTTGCTGGAGGCTGGCAACCCTAAGCCCACCCACTTTCTACAAGCAATTGGAGGTCACAAGGAAAACTGTTGACAGTTACCATGGCACCCATGAGCACCATGTTGGGGGCACCTGTCCTAGGCCATGTCCTAGGTTTTGAGTGGTAACCAGCATCCTGAACTGAACTCAGGAATTAATCAGTAACTAAGGGGTTTCAAACATACGGCCCGCGGGCCAGAACTGGCCCCTCTAGGGGTCTTATCTGGCCCACCAGCAACTGGTCATGACCTTTATTGCCAGATGACAGAGGCTGTGCATTATGTCCCTATGTACTGTCCCAGTTCTAATGAATAATGGGCAGTGGAAGTGGGAGGGTGGGCATCAGGGAGATACCTCAAGGAAATACTGCAAGAGTGTTAATGCTGAAAGCATGTTTGTATTTTGAGTAAAAATTAATATCGTTAATTGGATTTGCCTGTGTCTTTTATAGAGTTTATATCTCTTGTATCTGGCATTATGTTTTATTGCACACATGGCCCGGCCCGACAACGTGGCATTTATGTCAGATCTGGTCCACATAACAAATGAATTTGACACCTCTGCAGTTACTGGTATAGTGACTGCAGAACAGACATGAGATGCATACTCTCCCTAGTTCCTGGTGACAGATGAGATGCTGTCGGCAATACTGTGAGAAACCATCTGTTGCTTCATTCCATCTCTTATACATATAAACCCCGACCAAGATTTCTGGTGATCTTGTTGCTGTATGAACCAACTGATAACTTTTTAGGTGCCAGAAGAGGTTTGATTTATTTTCTGTACTGTAGTAATCAAGAAAAGTAATACAGGGCAAAGCCATGTAGATTATGGGAAGAAGCAATACTGATAGGATGGGCTTGGTTCTTAATGATCCTTGTTCAGTTTATTTATTGGTTCAATTTGTACCCTGCCCTCCCTGCAAAGCAGGCTTAGGGCGGCTCACATCAGTCAAACCTAAGTTGACACATATCACAATTAAAATCCACATAAAATCATTTAAAACAGTATAGATGTACGATCAAATTCATAAAGTGCTGGTGATTAACAGTTAATTATTTACGATGGCGTATTTTAACAGTGCGCCCAGAGATCTAAGAAACCTTCTGCTCATGGCCTTTTAATATACAGACAACGTAGGCTAGATGTTAGACACCAAGGGCCAGGACTCTGTGGTAGCCAGGACTCTGTGGTAGCCAGGACTCTGTGGTAGTGGCTGCTCCTTAGTTGAAAGCCTGGTGGAAGAGCTCCGCCTTGCAGGCCCTGCGGAACTGTAAAAGATCCCACAGGGGCCTGATCTCCTCCGGGAGCTCATTCCACCAGTATGGGGCTGCCACTGAAAAGGCCCTGGCCCTGGTGGTAGCAAGTCTGGCATCCTCAAGGCCCGGGAGGGTCAATCAATTTTGGGACCCCAACCTTATAGTGCTCTCTGGGGTATATATGGGAAAAGGTGGTCCCTCAGGTATATGGCATAAATGGATTGCAATCCAAAGTGAGCAGACTTCCCCTGGCCCAGATACCAGGTTGTGTCCCTCTTAGCTTTGACATTGATTGTACCCAACTGCATATTTGTTTATTTAAATATTTATACTTCCCTTTTCTCCCTAGTGGGAACCCAAATCGGCTTACAGCATCATTTGCTCCCTCAGTTTCTGTCCTCTCAACGATGCTGTGAAGTGCAGGTTAAGCTGAGAGGGTGCAAATGGCCCGAGGTCACCCAATGAGCTTTCGTGGCAAAGCGGGGATTCAAACCCGGGTCTCCCAAATCCTCATCCAGTGCTCTGACTACTCTACCATGCTGGCTTTCATATCAGTCATGTCGCACACACCTTTTGACTGGTGTGTGGGACACAGTAAATAAAATTTTAGAGTTGTTAAGAATGCCAGACCTGCCCTGATTACTGAGTTTACCAGGAGCGGTGTTATACCAACACCACTGAATTCTCTGAGTATGCATCCCTTTACTTTCTCTTGTAGAAGTGAATGGCTGCCGCACACCTCTTTGGAAAAACAGTGGCACTTAAGATAGCCTTGCAGAAACCGCTGGACTGACCAGGCCTCCAGCACAAATGCAATCCGTCTTTGGGCATGATGGAGCATTCTTATGGGGGTCCATGTAATACACAGGCCACAGTAACTGACAGTTTGCCAGGTAATAAAAATAGTTACCTAATTGTCATCCAGAAGGATCCATGAACACACATGAAGTTGACTTATGCTGAATCAGACTGGCAGTAGCTCTCCAGGGTTTTTGGTGGCGGTCTTTCACATGACCTGCTATTGGAATTCCTTAACTGGAGATGCTGAGGATTGAATCTGGAACCTTCTGCATGCCAAGCAGAGGCTCTGGCGCTGAGCCACAGCCCTTCCCAAAGCCACCCCCTGGTTTTTCTGGCTATAAAACACGTTACTCAGGAACAGTGCTCCCAGGAGGCTTCCAGCCTTGTATGCCTTCCCCCCCAGAGATAGTTAAAGGAGTTTCACGTAGTCCTCCTGAAGTTCATTGGGGTTTTTTCTGTCCCCTTTTCTTGACAAGGATTTCTATTCATCAAACCTGCTCTCATCTCCCAGCTGGAGCAGGGAGAAGAGCTATGGGTGCCAGAGTCTCAGGACTGGGATGCTGCAGAGATCTTGGACACTTCAGGTGAAGGATCAAGGTAACTCCAATCTAAATTTTATTCAGAAGAAATGGAATAGTCATCTAGAAGATACTGCATCCTTAACTTATGTGTATATGAAGCTGTCTTATACTAGGTCAGAGCATAGATTCATTTAGCTAAGTGTTGTCTTGTCTGACTGTCAGTGACTCTTTGAGAACTAGCGTAGCATAGTGGCTAGAGCACTGGCCTAGGATCTGGGAGACCCATGTTCAAATCCTCACTCTGCCATGGTAGCAGTCCATGTGACAGTAGGCCAGTCACTCTCTACCTACCTCACAGGGTTGTTGTGAGGATAATGGACGAGGGAAGAACGTTGTAAGCCAGTTTGGATCCCCACTGGAGAGAAAGGTTGGGTGCAAATAGAAGTCTTGCCCTTAAATGCTCCCTGAGGATAGTGAAGGCAATGAAACTAGTGTTTGTCTAAATAGGCCAGGACTTGAGTGATCGTGCGAGAGCGCAGATGGTATCCAGAGAAGTATAAGTGGAACCAAGGATATGTTGTTTGTAGCAGTCTGATTTGATGAGGAAGTAATTCAAGATGCCTGTAATTCCTTGGTAGATCAGGTCTGAATGCTTCCTCCTGTGTTAAGAGAACACCTCCCTACATATTCAGACATTGCATAGCAAGAAGGCTTAGCCAGGAATCTTCTTGCCATTCTGTTTCTTGGGTTTTTTTTAATTCACAAAGGGCATTTTATGCAGACGGGTTTCCAAACCCCAGCCTGCTACACGAAGTGCTACAGTACAGCAGCAGATACATCCAACGGTGACTGCCTTGATTAGTAGACTGGCCTGAAATTCATTCTCTCTCTCTCTCTCTCTCTCTCTCTCTATTTAACTTTCAATGAGGAAAACAAAGAAGGAATCTCAGAAAATAATCGTTATTGTTTGTCCGTTATCTTTGTAGATGAGTACTGGAAACGATGCTTGGGCCCCATTTGTGCGAAGTACTTAACTCAGGAATTGAACCGTGTTGGACACCAGGAACTCCACACAGCAGAAAAATCTTATGAATGCATAGAGTGTGGGATGTGTTTTGCTGAGTGGCTCTCATTGCTTAATCACCAGAAGGTCCATAGAGGAGAGAAACCCTATAAGCGTGTGGAATGCAGAAAAAGCTTCCCTTCTCAGTCCTTGTGACCCACCAGAGAGTTCACACTGGGGAGAAGCCCTGTCTGTGCCCAGAGTGCAGGAGACGTTTTGCTCAACATTCATACCTTGTGACCCACCAGAGAATCCACACGGGAGAAAAACCATATGAATGCTTTTGGAACTCCTTAACTGGAGATGCGGAGTGTAGGAAATGCTTTACTCAACAGTCCCAGCTCCTGGCCTATGAAAGAATCCATACAGGAGAAAGACCCTATAAATGCCCAAAGTGTGAAAAATGTTTTACTTGCCAGTCAAACCTGATTGACCCACCAGAGAGTTCACACAGGTGAGAAGTGCTATAAATGTTCCCAGTGTGGGAGATGTTTTACTCAGCACCTACGCTTGCTAACCCACGAGAGCGTCCACACGGGAGAGAAGCCGTGTAAATGCCCCGAGTGTGGGAAATGTTTTACCCGGCTATCATACCTTCTGACCCACCAAAGACTTTGCACAGAAGAGAAGCTTTACCAATGCTTGGAGTGTGAGAAGTGTTTTGCTGACAACTCAACCCTAGCACAACACAAGAGGGGTCCACACAGGAGAGAAACCCTATCAGTGTTTTGGATGAGGGAAATGTTTTACACGCCAGTCTCATCTTCTGACTCACGAGAGAGTCCACATGGGAGAGAGAACCTATCGATGCCCTGAGTGTGGGAAATGCTTTGTGAATCCCTCAGGCTTTTCAAAACCCAAGCAAGTGCACTTGGGAGAGAGACCCTATTGAATGTTTGGAGTGTGAGAAATGTTTTGGTCAGCGATCGCATCTTGTGACCCACCAATGAATTCACTCTGGAGAGAACCCCTACCCATGCCCAAAGTGTGGGAAATGTTTTGCTGGCCTTGTGCAACACAAGAGGGTTCACAAGGGAGAGAATTCCTAGAAATGTTAAAAGGGGTGGGTACATTTTTGCTCACGGTTCGGTTCTTAGGCCTACTGGAGTGGAATCTTACAGTTATTTAAAATGAAAAAAGGCAAACTAATGAGATTGTCTGCCAACGCCTCAAATTTAGCAATTTCCCACAGGCAGAAAATTGGCTCCTCATCAGTGATTCATTCCTGCATTGCAGCTCCATGAAAAAGTGTGACATCTCTATTTGGTTGCCATACTTCATAACTCACATCTGCCGACTCCTGACAACATTCATTAATTCCATACAGTGTGATATCTCATGTGCTAGAATCATCATTGTGGGTTTGGAGCCCAAGAAAATGGGCAGAAGACTTAGTTTCTTGAGAGCCCAGCATAGGGACGCGACCCAGGTTTTTTCCCTCAGTCATCCAGAGGTGCCGCCATTTTGTTGTAATGCACCCCCTACTGCCAAACCACCTGGCTGAGCCACACTGTAATAATAACCAACAATCCCCTGGCAACCTGTGGAGCTTCCATCTGTGAAATTCCTCAAGTGTCATGAAAGAATGGAGAAGGATATCTCTTAATGGAACAGAAGCAAGTTCTTCTCATTTTACCCCACTTTTTGGGTCATTATTGATGACCCAGTTACCAGTCCCTTTCCCAAGAATATTGGATACTTTTTTTTTAATCCTAATATGATTTGAAGAAAGTTCTGTTTAGCTCACAATTAAAGCATTTAATTGGGGAGCCAAGCCATTCTGAGATACTGCTCAGGAAAGGAATTATCTACATGTACAGAAAGGCTTTGTTTGAAAGGAACCCCAGTTTCCATTGAAAAAATTCATATGCAAGGAAAGCTACATGGAGAGGGGCTGTGATTCTGTATGAGAACATCTCTTGCATGCAGAAGGGCCCAGATGCCCCAGCTTCTCCAGTTAAAAGTATTTGGTAGTCAGAGATGTAAAAAATCTGAGACTGCCAATCAGAATAGACAATATTGACCTTGTTAGACTCAGTAGAAGGCGGGTTTATGCGCTGAAGGTCTTGCATGTAGAACATTTATTTGGAAGCAGTTGCAGGATATGTTGGCTTTAATTTGTATGGCAGCTTTCCAAGTTTTGGTCACTCAGTTTACTGTGTAGGCGGTTGGGATTAACTAATGCACATCCATAGGTGGAAGCCTTTTCTTCCTTTCTCCTTGATGTTTTGTTTTGCTGTTGTGTTGTAATACTTCTCACTAGGTGTCACTAGAGCAGCCTCTTCTTCAGCATTTGTATGGTTTCAGTGTTCCACTCGCTGCATTATCCCACTCTGAAAATGAAGCTCTCTTACTCCTTGTGCTAAAAATAACACTGAATCCTCTGGCACCTTAAAAATTAACTTGTGTGAATTGACTTTTTGTAATCAAAAGTATTGACCAGCATGCTGGAAACACTTGTTTTGGATTATATAAGAACATAAGAGAAGCCAATGTTAGATCAGGCCAATGGCCCATCCAGTCCAACACTCTGTCACACAGTGGCCAAAAATACCAGGATTGTATGGAATCTTGATGACTAGTCCTTGGCATGATGAAGTAGGATACCCCTAGTTCAAAGCTGGCAAGGGCAAATGGCAGACTTGCTAAAAATGTTCCTGTGAAACCAGGTTCTGCTGGAAGAAGGCATTGTGGGCTCTTTCTGTCACCAGGTGGGATAAGTGGAGTGATGCAGTGAGAAGATGTAGCATTTCTTTTAATAGGACAGGCTGTCTTAGTTGGTGATGATGTATTTTAAGAAAGCCAGCGTGGTGTGTCAGATTAGGATCTGGGAGACTCGGGTTCAGATTCTGATTCTGCCATTAGAAGCTTGCTGGGTGACCTTGGGCCAGTCACGGCACTCTGAGCCTAACCACCTTCATAAAGCTGTTGTGAGGATAAAATGGAGGAGGGGAGGAGAGGAGACTGATGGAAACCACTTTGTTTCCCACATTGGGGGGGAAGGTGGGGTTTAAATGAAAGGGAAAAACGAAAGAGAATGTTCATGGTCATTATATCCATAAATTCCATAATACAAATTTTTAATATGGCTCCTACGTAGAGGAATTAACATAGCAAAGGTGTTTGTTTATCCAACGGTTAATAACTCAAGGAATAATGTTTATTTCAGGATCCTTTTACTTTGTATTTTCCACTTCCTTGTAGTTTTCTTTTATCACTGTAACCTTTTTATACCTTCTGAAAACCCACCTTTCCCACAAAGCCTCTGGATTTGGATTAACCCTTTCATCACCAACCTTGAAACTAAATCACCACTTCAAACAGAACCTTGCTGTGTTTCTTTACCCTTATTGTTTTGTTTCTGCTGCCCCTCTCTTCTTCCCCTCCCCTTTGTTGTCAAGGTTTACCTTCTACCCTTGGGGTAGAAACCTGAGTTGTTCTCTCCCCTCCCCCCTTTGTACTTGCATTACTCAGTAATATTCACTGATGGTGCTCTAGAAATTTTTTGTTGTTGTTCTGTCTGATGCCAGCCCTGCTTTGGTGTCTCAGTATTTCCATGTAACTTGATCATATTACTCAATAAACTTCATTTCTGACCTCAGTTAATCCTCAGGCTTCTCACTTGGCCTAATGTAACAAGCAACTCTTGGTCCCTTTGCTTGGGAATCCATGTTTGAGTAAGCTGTCTACAATCCCCTGCTGAAACTTTTTGTCCTGATAGCTTTTCTTCAGTTCAAATCCTACCTTCCCCCTTCCTGAAACCTTGACCGTGATCAGTTTCCACCCTGGCCATAGCACTGACATTTCCTAACAACTCTTGCATAGGTGTCAACTTGAGGGCTGAGGCTACCTCCGAAATTTTTCAAGGGGTGACTGAGCCCCCCCCCAGGCAACCAGGCTCACTAGCCTTGCCACTACCACCCCACGCCACCCGCAACCCATTTTGAAAGCGGAGGGTTTTTTCCCTCTGCTTTCTGAGACTTAGGGTGGGGTGGCAGGAAACTCAGGGCTTGCTTCCTGAAAGCTAAGCCCTACCCCCAGCTCCCAGAAACCCTCAGTTGGGCCTGGTAGAGCTAGGGGCTGCACATGTTTTCAGTGCTTTCAGCTTTCCCATGCAGAAAGGTAAGGAGCTGTCCTGGGGCTCCAGCGACGGTGGGGGGGATGTTTTCAGGGATGGTGTGGTGAGCACTAGGCAGAGAGTGCCCAGGCTGGCTGGCTGAGGCCAGCCTCGGGGTAGCTGGGTGCCCGAGCACCTTTCCTGCAGCCTTGTGCCGCTGCTGTTGTTTTCCCGCTCCCTGCAAGGCTTGCTTTGAAGAGAGCCATGCGAGGAGGTTGGGGAGGGGAGGCTGGTATCCTTGGAGGATTGCTGGCCTTGGGGAGGCTGAGCACCCTGCACCCTTGTTCTAGGTTTTTTCCCTCTCTCCCTGCAAGGCTTTCAGGGAGGTCAGGAGGTGGGGGAAGTGGGGGGGGAGGCTGGCATCCATGGAGGTTTGCCCGCCATGGGGCGGATGGATTCTTGGGCATCTTTCCTGCAGCCTCGTGCCACTGCTGTTGTTTTCCCACTCCCTGCGAGGCTTGCCTTGCAGAGAGCCATGCGAGGAGGTTGGGGGGAGGTCAGGATCCATGGAAGGACTGCCCGGCACCCTTGTTCTTCTGTTTCTCGACACACACAAGGCTTGCCTTGCAAAGCCGTGCAGGGAGGTCGGGAGGGGGGAGGCCAGCATCCATGGAGGATCTCTGGGAGGCTGGGTGCCCGGACACCTTTCCTGCGACCTTGTGCTGCTGCTGTTGTTGTTTTCCCACTCCCGAGTTCGCTACTTAACCAGAGCCCTTTATTTCCTCCAAGAGGAGTTCTTTGTTGAGCTCCACCCCTTCCCTTGACAGAGAGAGGATATTAGGAAAGCCAGGAATCAGCAGTTTACAATCACTGAAATCACACAACCCGTTCTGGGGGAGGGGGGAGGAGGGCAGGTGAAACCTTGAAGACTTTAAATGCATACATTCAAGACCAACTCTCCCCTGAACTCCTGGATAAATTATGGAGAGGGATTTCTATTTTCTTTCTTTTCATTTCTCCCCTCCCTCTCTCCCCCTTCTTTCCTTCCTTCTTTCCTCTCTTCCCATCTATTTGCTTTCTTTCCACCTCTCACCTCCCTCTCTCCCTTGTTAAAACATCCCTAGTTAGGGTTGCCAGGTTCCCCCTGTCCACCTCTGGGGGATGGGGGGAGGGATGGCCCAATACAGGTTGGGTAACTCCTGGAGATTTGGGGATGGAGCCTGGGGAGGACTGGGACCTCAGTGGGGTACAAAGCCATAGAGTCCACCCTCCAGAACATCCATTTTCTTCAGGGAAACTAATTTTTATAGTCTGAAAATGAGCTGTAATTCCAGGGGATCCCCAGTTCTCACCTGGAGGCTGGCACCCCTAGCTCCAATGCTGAAACTGGAAGCTCTAGTTCTTCTGTATGAGATGGTGGATGCAGAGCACTGACATTGGCTTGCATCTGCTGAATCACCCTGCTTTATGTAGGATGCACAACAGCCAGGTGGAGCAGGAGAGGGGTGTATTTTACTTAGATCTATATATCCTTGATTGAGAACTGTTTTTTTCATGGTAGTGGGGGGTGGGCTGCTTCAGCCACTCCTAAGCTCTTCTTTCAATCTCCGTTTCATTTTTAAATTGTAAGCCCATCTGCATGAACAAGATGGGGGGGGCATGCAGATCAGAGGCATTTTAAAATTTCCTTTTGATATGTGTGCAGCCTAGAGAGAACATTGGTAAGGGATGTGCACTCTATGTTCATGCTCTTCGTTTTGCTGTTACTTAAAATGGTGTGGTAGTTTCAAAGGGGCAACCAACTGGGATGTACTAAAAGGAATGGCAGGATTGCCCATAGGAAATAACGGGAGAGGCTTGAAGGCCCATTGGAGATAATGGGAGCCAGGAATGCCAATTGACTTGCATGGGCTCTTCTGAAATACACTGCAGCCCAAAAAAAGTTGCAAAGAAAATGCAGAATGGTTTTTCCAATAAGGTTTTTGGGCCCAGATAGGCTATTCTAGGACCGTAATGACAGTTGCCAGAGTGGAAAAACAGTCCCTAGCAATAGAATCTGTGCTGCATTTTAAGGTGGAATTTCTAAGCAGTGTGCTAAGAAGGCACCTGTTCCTGGGGTTAGCCCAACCCAGGGGCATTGCTAGGGGGGTTCCCAGGCCGCCCTAATTTTCTGGGGAGTCCCTTCCTAAATGCCACATAGTTCCACCTCCATAGATAATGACAATGGCCTGTGATGTCACTGGCTCCTCCCTATGATGTCATTGGGTCGCAGTTCTTTTAATGACTTAGCAATGCCTCTGGCTCAGCCCCAGCCCCCCCTGGGAAATTGCAAAGTCTACGCCCTTGAACTCTTGAATGTGCATGACGGTTCTCCTGAGGGACTAACTGCCACCTAGGGATGCCAGGCTGCTGGCCAGCATCCCTGGGAGTTTTAGGTCCAGGACAAGGGACAAATCAAATGATATATAAGGCATGACATCACACCCAGCCAAAAACCAGGGTTTGAAGTAAGCCCCTTGGGTGACCCTCTGGGAGAGCCAGTTTGGTGTAGTGGTTAGGAGTGTGGACTCTAATCTGGGAGAACCGGGTTTGATTCTCCACTCCTCCACATGCAGCTGCTGGTGTGACATTGGGTCAGTCCAAGTTCTCTCAAGAGCAGTTCTCAGAGCTCTCTCAGCCCCACCTCTCTCACAGCAGGGTGTCTGTTGAGAGGGGAAGGGAAAGGGATTGTAAGCCACTCTGAGACTCCTTTGGTTAGTGAAGAGTGGGGTATAAACCCAGTCTCTTCTTGCTGCTGCTTCTTTCCACAGGAGTTTTCAAGTACAGTCAGAGTGTTACCCATGCTTACAGAGTGCTTACGTCACATTCAGACGTAACATCACACATCATGTGAAATCATTTCCATCCTCCTGACCTTTTCCCCACTGGTTCAGAGAGCAGGCATGGGATGGTAGGCCTACTGGGGGTGCCCTCCCACCATAAGTGGGCAGTTGGCAGCCCTGCCACCACCTCACACAGGGTTTTCCCCACCAGTCACAATGATCCTTTCCCACTTACTTGACTGCACTGTGGTTCCCAGTGGGAAATTAAAAAGAAGAACATAAACTAGGTTTGAGGGGCCAGGATCTGGGCCAGAGAGAAAAAGCCACTCAAGCCTGGAACAATCACTGAGGTAAAAGTGACAGGCACATGATGATTTCTAAAATGTGAACAGGGACAAAGTTTATTTAGAAAAAATGGACAACTTGAAATAAATCTTAACACTTCTTTTAACGAAACCATCAAAAACCTAACTCCATCTCCCTCCACTTCTCCCTATTGTTGCTACATCCCCCCTGGCTGTTGGTGGGGGATGGGGGGCGGGTTGCTGGATCCAGGTTGGTAAAGTCTTGGAGGTTTGGGAATGGAGGCTGGAGATGGGAGGGACCACCTCAGTGGGGTACAGTGCCATAGAGTCCACCCTCCAAAGCATCTATTTTCTCGATGGGTTCTCTGTAATTTGGAGATGAGCTGTAATTCTGGGGAATCCCCAGGTCCCACCTCGAGGCTAGCATCCCTGTTCCCTCTCAGATCCCATTTCTCCCAGGGCCTCCCTCCATCGGTGGATTGACAGCACTGCTTTCTTGGGTAGCTTTGTCTCCAGGGCACCTTTCTTAGCCATACCTATCACACTGGTTTTATTAGAGGCCCATGAGTCTAAGAATGTAAGATTTATGGTGGCCTAAAGCTTATTTTGGGGTCCATTTTTCAATGTCACCAAAATTTATGGTTGAGTTGGTGAATAAGGACCTAGGGTTGCCAACCACCAGGTAGCACCTAGAGATCTCCTGCTATTACACTTGATCTCCAGATGACCAAGTTCAGTTCCCCTGGAGAAAATGGCTGCTTTGGAGGTGAATTCTAAGGCATTATACCCTGCTGAGGTCCCTCTTCTCCCTAAACCTTGCCCTCCCCACTCTCTGCCCCCCAAATCTCCAGGTATTTCCCAACCCAGAGCTGGCAACCGTAGACCTCAGAATAAGGGACCTGGGAACCAACTTCAGACTAGCAACTGTGAAACTTCAGGGTTCCGAGCTCCGGGTGGAGAAATTCCTGGAGATTTGGAGGGTGGATTTGGGGGAGGGTTGGATTTGAGAAGGGAAGGGACCTCAGCCTGGTATAATGCCATAGAGTCCACTGTCCAAAACAGCGATGCCTCCCAGGGGAACTGATCTGTGTTGCCCGGAGATCATTTGCAATTGTAGATCTCCTGGCCCCGCTTCGAGGCTGGCAAAAATAGCAAGAAAGCTGCCCGTACACATATATGAAATTGGGATTTGCATTTCGCCTAGCCTGGAAATCCTTACCTGTGTAACTCAAGAGGAAAGATGCTGGGGTGGGATGCTTCCCTTTTGCTTTGAATTCAATGGGGTTGAGCTGCGAAGGGAGATGCTACTACGGCCAACCAACCTCTTGAACCAACGACCAAGTCCTGGATTTCTCCATAGCTGCCTGTCGCCTGTCTCCTTCTCACAAGGAAAAGTCAAACCTGCGGTTCCAGGATTGGGGGTGGGGAAAAACGTTACACCGTTCTCGCTCGAAGAAGAATACCTGTGCAGAAATATGCCTTAAGTCGCCAACCAGTGACCGGGCCAGGAGAGCACTACAATTCCCAGCAGGCGTTGCACTTCTTAGGCCCACGGCCGAGACCAAAGGGGGTTGTGCTTCCAGGGGAGGATTTTCCACTGGGAAGCGCTGGAGCAGCCCGAAGTTCCCCAGGAGAGGCAGCCGAGTCGAGTTGTGACGTTTGCTTCCAAAGGTAGGTCGGTGCCAAATTGCGGGGAGGAGAAGAGGAGGGAGTGTATTTGATCAGCATATCAAGTGGGGGAAGGGGCGGCCAGGAGGGGAGAGAGGGTCTTTCCTTTGTGTGCCTTAAATTGCGGCATAATTTCTTTATTTTTGGCTGGGGAAGAGGGAATTGGCTGCATTTGAGCTTTGGGGACGGGGTGGGAAAAGAAAGAAAAGCCTAGGGAGAGCAGCGAGTGAACGGGAAAAGGGAGTGTGTGTGTGGGGAGATGGTGAAGGAGGGGGGATGATGATGGGAGGGTCTCCTTTTGCTAATGTTCAGGCCATGGAGTGGCAAGAGGCCATGCTGGGTCAGGCCAGTCCAACCCTCTGTGTCACTCAGTGGCCAAAACGCAGATGCCATCAGGAGGTCCACCAGCGGGGGGCCAGAACTCCCGAAGCCCTCCCACTGTTGGTCCCCAGACACCAAGAATACAGAGCATCAGTGCCCCAGAGTGTTACATCTATACCTTGTGGCTAATAGCCACTGATGGGCCTCTGCTCCATGCTCTTCCAGTATGAGTATTATTGACATCTGATATCAACTGACCTCCACTAGCTTTCCGGTAACCCTTCAAGCATACAGTGCCATTTAGAGTAATACCGTGGCATAAAAGAAGAATCAAAGATCAGTCAGTCCATCACACTTTTACTCCCATGCAGCCACTCGGGCTGTTTCTGCACATTGATGAACATTGTGCTGTTATTACTCTGTCACAATCAGTTGCAAGTGATTTGACTGTCCACACAGGAAAATTCATTTGCAAATGATTGCTACAGAGAGTGTGGATGCTTGTTGTTGAGGTAGTTTGTGATGTGCAGCCGAATAGTGAGGAGAATGTTGTTTGATCAGAAATCTGGGGAAGCAGGAGTAGGGTGAAATCTTCCTTATCCACCACTCAAGCAAGAAGGTGCAGGAGATCAGCTTTCCAGGCAGCTTTAGGCAAATGTACCCTCTATGTGTGTGTTAAGTGCCATCAAGTTTCTTCCGACCTATGACGATCCTATGAATTAACAACCTCCAAAATGTCCTGTCATTAAAAACCAAGCTCAGATCTTGCAGACTGAGAGCTGTGGCTTCCTTGGTTGAGTCAATCCATCTCATGCTGTGTTGTCCTCTTTTCCTGCTGCCTTCAACTTTTCCTAGCATTATTGTTTTTCCCAGTGACTCTTGTCTTCTTATAATGTGACCAAAGTATGATAGTCTCAGTTTAGTCATTTTAGCTTCCAGGGAGAGTTCAGGCTTGATTTGATCAAGAACACTCTTATTTGCCTGGAGGAGGGGCAGTCTGGCACAGCTGTTCCTGAAAAGAGCAGTTTGTGTTAGAGTTCTCTCAGCCCCACCTACCTCACAGGGTGCCTGTTGTGGGGAGGGGTGGGGAAGGGAAAGGAGTTTGTAAGCCACTCTGAGACTCAAAAGTGCAGGGCGGGGTATAAATCCAATCTCCTCCTCCTCTTCTTCTTTTTCTTCTTTTTCTTCTTTTTCTTCTTTTTCTTCTTTTTCTTCTTCTTCTTCTTCTTCTTCTTCTTCTTCTTCTTCCTCTTCCTCTTCCTCTTCCTCTTCCTCTTCCTCTTCCTCTTCCTCTTCTTCTTCTTCTTCTTCTTCCTCTTCCTCTTCCGCCACAGTATCTGTAAAACTCTCCTCCAATACCACATTTCAAGTGAATCAACTTTCTTCCTGTCAGCTTTCTTTGTTGTCTAACCTTCACATCCATAAATAGTAATGGGGAATACTATGGCATGCATTACCTTGGTCTTGGTCACCAATGACACATCCTTACACTTAAGGACCTTTTCTAACTTTCCATGGTACGTTCCTGGTAAATAGGTCAAATTGTCCTTCTTACAATTTGTACTGCTGTCAGAGCAGCTGTGTATCCATAGGGTTTGTTCATCTGGTGAGGGGTGGTTTTGAACATTTCTTCTGTGGGTTAGCAGACTTGGGGAAGGGGCTCATAGTAAAAATCTCCAAACCATCCTTGGTTATGGTGAGAAGTTCAGCCATGTTAAATTATAATCTCTGGCTCCTCGCTTAAAGATGTCTTCCTGAATGGTCTCCCTTGGCTTTAATTTTTATTTTACTTTGTAGAGGATGATGTCCTTCCCTCAGTCTGGGTTGTTGCCGCCTTCTGGAGAAAAGGAAGGAGCTCAGGTAGGAGCTGCTGAGGGAGCTGCTGGTCCTTGTGTGTGGACGAAAGATGCATGATGGGACTGAAGTCTGGGCAGAACCTGTTGCAGACCTTTTATCAGGGGGAAAAGGCAAGGCTGTGATATTTTTCTCAAGTCTTGATGTTTTTCTGCTCTTACAGGTGAGTGTTCAAGCCCTGTCAGGGTGGATTTTAGGAGCCCCAGTGTCTGTTAACAGTAACAGATACATTTTAGCGTGGTGTAGTAGTTAAGAGTGGCAGAATCTAATCTGGAGAACTGGATTTGCTTCCCCTTTCCTCTTCCACATGAAGCCTGCTGGGTGACCTTGGGCCAGTCACAGTTCTCTCAGAGCTCTCTCACCCCACCTACCTAACAAGATGCCCGTTGTGGGGAGGGGAAGGGAAGGCCATTGTAAGCCACTTTGAGACTCCTTAAGGGAGGGGGAAAGTGGGTATAAAAACCAACTCTTCTTCTTTAGATAAATTAAGAAAAAAATGGGATACACAAACCCTGATTCAATATTCAATATTCAATATTCATAACATTGTTTTTACTTCTGTAACTATACGTGTGCTCAGAGGATAGCTTCCTCTTGAAATCTAAATGCTGACATATGCACACAAACATACACTCAAACTCCTTTGGTCAGACCATCCATACAGGAGTCGATCAGTCTGAATGGATCTTCACTTCAAGCGGGTCCTCTTGACACTTCCAGTTTTTCAGTCTGCCTTGTATTTTATCCACTCAATACCTGACTGGTCAGCCATGTACAAGCGGTCTGCCCTGTGGCACAGTCTCCCAACTTCTTTTCCTGCCTTGTACCCGCTGCCTCCCACCTGGCTGATCAGATTGTAGTTCTTGCCTTTCCAAGGTGTGGCGCTGGGCTTAATCCCTTCTTCAGTCTTTGGCCATGCCTCTCACAATGCAGTATCTTTTCCTTTCCACCTGATCCCTGACTGACCCTTTCCCAGGTGGTTTCCTTCCTCTCCTGTCACTCACACCCCAGCATTCTTCTGTCTCCCTAGCAACCTAGCCTGCTCCATTCTCATCTAGCCATTCCCTACAGATAGCCCATTGAGAACCTTTCTGGCAAACACTATCTCCTATCCCCAGGTCACGTGCAGCCTTTTGCTTCATGCCTGGTTCACACCTGATATAATGGGATCAAGGGATGAAAGGAGTCCTGACCTGACAGGGTAAAATTCACAATTTGGGGGGCGGGGGGCGGGGAGTGTCCCATAACGCTCAGAAGCTAGCTGGAAACTCTATCTCCAGGTTAGAACAAAGGAGACATGAAGATAGTTTTTGGTAAGTCTGATTTCAGCTGGAAATACAGCTTCTCTGGCAGAGTGGCTGCACTAATCCTTTAATATGGCTGATGAAAAAGACAAGCCTTCCTAAATCTGTAAGGATGGTCACTTTTTCAGGTGACCAGGAAATCTTAATCTGATCCCCTGGAAAAATTCAGAGAACAAAGACTGCTGAAGAGATACATTTTCAGCTTTTAAAAAAGAAGGGGGAAAAGGAAAGTTCTTTGTTTGTGGAAAGTAGCTGAGCAGTGGCCACGGGTGCCTGGAAGGGACATGGCTGCCAGAGAGAGCCATGCAGAAGAAATGGGTCAGCAGTTTCAAAGGGGGTTGGAAAGACTTTTCTGGAAACTGAGGAGAAACAAAAAGATGGGCCTACATAGTGGCCCATAGCATATGCTCATTGTGACTTCTGTTTGCACTCATAACTACTAGGAAATGACTGTACCTTCTTGGCTCTGTAGATGCTGGTCACCTTTGAAGATGTGGTGATTTACTTCTCAAAGGAGGAATGGGCTCTTCTGGACCCAAATCAGAAAGCTTTGTACAGAGAAGTCACGTGGGAAAATTATGGGACTTTGGCCTCACTGGGTAAGGCTTCTTTCGATGATGGAAGAGAAGGATTTAAAGAAGATGAGTTTCTTTGCTTTATATCTCTTACCTTCTTTGAAGGGTACATGATGGGCAGCAAGAGATTTGTTTTTCAGTTGAATCTTATCATCTTGATGTGGTAGATGATTGATAATGGTTTGCCTAAGGCCACTCAGAGCTTGGGGGACAGGGAGTTGATTGTGGTTTACGCTCAACCCTAACCCGAGAAGGGTCCCCTTTGCAACCGCTCAGGTAAACTACAGGGACAACATTCCTCCAAAGCAGTGCAGTCTGGCTTTCGTTTGTAAGGATCCTGCATTAGTGGGATTGGGCGGGGCATCCCCCTGTAACCTGCAGCATGCAGGCCCATCTGGGAATATATGGCCAAGCTTCTAGCTTTTTTTTGCCAAAACACATCCCTTGTCTGCATTCCCTGCAAAGGTTCTACCCAATATTTCTGTCACAGTGAAAGAGATTATGCAAATTAACAGCTTTACAGTGCAGTCCTAAATATGTATGCACAAAACCAAATGTAATTAAATTCAGTGGAGCTTAATCCCTAGTAAGCGTGTGTAACATTTCAGCTTTAGAAACTCAGTTGTTCTTTAGACGGCTGCGTCTTCAGAAGTAAGGTTGCTCTAGCAACTGGACATGTCTAGCATAAAATAAAAGTCCTGACTCTGCAGGAGACGTTTGCTTTTCTATCACTAACCATTCAGAGGGTATTGCCCAGTTACAGAGATGTAAACTTTCTTGAAATTTTGAAGCCAAGGAAAAAACTTTCCCCCCTGTTCTGTAAAGAAACAGACTTCCGGGGAAAAATTGAAATATATGCAGTACTGTCCTTGTTATCTTCTCTTAATGTATTGAACAGCATAAAATGCATAATTTATAACTTAGCATATACAATTTAGTATTTGGCATATTACATGATATAGAAGCACAAGTACCTTCATTTTCTACAAGCTAAATTGTAAGTTTGGTGTAGTGGTTAAGTGCGCGGACTCTAATCTGGGAGAACTGGGTTTGATTCCCCACTCCTCCACTTGCACCTGGCTGGATGACCTTGGGCAAGACGTAGTTCTGATAAGAGGTGTTCTTGAAAAAGAGCAGTTTCTGTCAAGAGCTCTCTCAGGCCCACCTACCTCACAGGGTGTCTGTTGTGGGGAGGGGAAGGGAAAGGTGTTTGTAAGCTGCTCTGAGACACCTTCGGGTAGTGAAGGGCGGGGTATAAATCCAACCTCTTCTTCTTCTCTTCTACCTGAGGAGAGCTGCATACTGCTGCACCCTCTCCTGTCCTAGCAGATGCCTCTTAATTTCTGCTACCTGAGAGGTGGGGTAAAAATTAAAAATGCAAATAGAAACTTTCCTAGGACAGCGTTTTTCAACCACTGTGCCGTGGCACACTAGTGTGCTGTGAGATATTGTCTGGTGTGCCGTGGGAAAAATTCCAATTTCATCCGTAACATATGAACAATTATAAAATAAAGTATTATTATTTCATAATAAAGTAATTATAAAATAATTTCTTTGTGTTTATTTGATTCCTATTCAAGAGAATTACTTTATATATAGTCAATATAGGCACAGAGTTACATTTTTTTAACATTTTCTAATGGTGGTGTGCCTCGTGATTTTTTTCATGAAAAAAGTGTGCCTTTGCACAAAAAAGGTTGAAAAACACTGTCCTAGGAGATGTATTGTTTGGAGTGAAACATGGGATGAGCAGCATATTGGATATTGCAGTATGAAGTTTATAATACCGAACACACTGTTCAACAGTATACGTATTAATTGTGTGTGATTAGCCCTAATAACCCAGACTAGCCCAATCTTGCCAGAGCTTGGATGCCAAGCAGGGCTGGCCCCTGTTTAGCACTTGGATGGGAGACCACCAGGGAAGACAAGGGTTGCTGTGCAGAGGAAGGCAACGGCCTCTGCTCATCTCTTGCCTTGAAAACCCCACGAGGTGGAACATCATGTGGTCACTGTGAGTCTGTTATGACTTGATGGCGCCGTTTACTTTTAAAATGGGTGTACAGTTAGTCAAATCTAAACAATGGACATGCCTTTTAAAATACGTTGTATACATCTACAGGAATTATTATTGTCACCTAATGCTATAGATTGTCTTACATAGGAATCGTCATACTACTTGTCTTGAGTCGATAACAACACATTGTTTTAAAAAACATTTTACTCATTCCAGAAAGCCTCCTCAAATTTCCAGGTTTTTCCGCTGGAAAGATGGAATAAGTCATTGGTGGGGGGTTCCCAAATTTTTCCAGATTATCCTCTCTCTACTGAGTTTCACATCACACTCTCTGTTCTCTTCTGTCTTTCTAAGGGTATCCAGTTCCCAGGCCTGACATCATTTGCAGGCTGGAAGATGGAGAAGAACTCTGGGTGCTGGATTCTCGGAACTTGGATGTGACAGAGATCGCCAGCATAAGTACAGGTGAGTTGTCAAGAAAAGCCAGTGGTTGAAATTTCACTGGCATTCTCTTACAACTTCCTTCTTTCCCATCAACCTCTTTCCTCAAGATCCTTCTCTTGCATACACAGGGCGGGAAAATCTTATCCACATTTGCTTTTTACCCTGCAGGTGGTTTGAGGACAAAGATCACATGCTCAGAGTGTGGCAAATGTTTTACTAAGCAGTGTAATCTTGCCAGGCACAAGCAAGTCCATATGGCAAAGAAACCATATGAATGCCTGGAGTGTGGGAAAGGTTTTGCTCAACAGCCACAGTTTCTGAAACACCAGCAAGGCCACAGCCAAGAGAAGCCCTATACCTGTGAGGAATGTGGGAAATGTTTTGCACACCGTTCTGTGTTTCTGACCCACCAAAGAGTTCACACAGGAGAGAAGCCCTATAAATGCCTGAAGTGCGGGAAGTGTTTGGCACTACAAGGAGATCTTGTGAGGCACCAGCGACTCCACACGGGAGAGAGGCCCTACCAATGCTCAGAGTGTGGCAAAAGTTTTGCTCGCCATTCAAACCTTGTGAACCACCAGAGAGTTCACACTGGAGAGAAACCCTATAAGTGCCTGGAATGTGGGAAATGTTTTGCCTGCCATTCACATCTTGTGAGTCACCACAGAATCCACACAGGAGAGAAGCCCTATAAATGTTTGGTGTGCAGGAAAAGTTTTGCTGAAAGATCCACCTTTGTGAAACACCAGAGAGTCCACACAGGGGAGAAGCCATATCAGTGCCTAGAGTGTGGGAAGTGTTTCGCTCAACATTCCAACATTGTGAAACACCAGAGAATCCACACAGGAGAGAAGCCGTTTAAATGCATGGAGTGTGGGAAATGTTTTACACGCCGCTCGTACCTGATGATCCACCAGAGTGTCCACACAGGAGAGAAGCTTTATAAATGCCTAGACTGTGGCAAAGGTTTTACTCAGAACTCAACGCTGGTGCAACATATGAGAGTCCACACAGGAGAGAAGCCTTTTAAATGCCTGGAATGTGAAAAGTGTTTTGCTGAGAACTCCAGCCTTGTGAAACACAGGAGGACTCACACAGGAGAGAAGCCCTATCAGTGCCTGGAGTGCGGAAGACATTTTGCTGACGTCTCAGGCCTGGTGAAACATAAGCGAGTTCACACTGGAGAGAGGCCTTACAAATGCCTGGAATGTGGGAAATGTTTTACTCAGAATTCAACTTTGGCCCAGCATAAGAGACTCCATACTGGAGAGAAGCCTTATGAATGCCTGGATTGTGGGAAATGTTTTGCTGAAAACTCGAGCCTTGTGAAACACAGGAGAGTCCACACAGGAGAGAAGCCCTATCAGTGCTTAGAGTGTGGGAGATGTTTTGCTGACAATTCTGCCTTTGTGAAGCACAAAAGAGTCCACACAGGAGAAAATGCCTATACCTGCCTAGAATGTGGGCAGTGTTTCTCTCAACAGTCAGCCTTTGTGAGTCATCAAGGAATTCACTCAGTCGGAGACACTGTGGAGTTATAAAAAAGACAGAGAGGTGAGATAGGGACTTGGGATCTTAAAGCTACCAAAGCAGTTCCCAGGCATACAAGTGTATATTTATCATCACTGACCCCACTCTGGTCAGTCTTTGACAGGGGGAAAAAAGCATTTGCCGTGGATAAAATCAGGTGTGATGGAACTTAATATTCTGGATGGGAACTGCCTGTTGGTGGTCCTGGTTCATAATGAGACTTTGCTCAACAGGCAAGTTGTACGGATGTCCTGAGAGTGGTAGAAGATTTACCCAGAAGAAAACAGTCAAGGTGCATTGACATAATCGATGTATGTATTTGTCTTTCTGTAGGTTTTTATGTAGGTGTTTGTAATTGCTGAGGAGCTGCGGTGGCTCAAGTGGTTAAGACGCTGAACTGCAGGCTGTGGAAGGTCTACAGTAGTTCAGCAGTTCGAGACCCGGGTGCCGCAAGATGGAGTGAGCTCCTATCTCTAGTTCCAGCTCCTGCCAACCTAGCAGTTCGAAAGCAAGAAATTGCAAGTAGATAAATAGGTACCACTTCAGTGGGAAGGTAACAGCGTTCTGTGCACCTTGGTGTTTAGTCATGCTGGCCACATGACCACGGAAATGTCTTCGGACAGTGCTGGCTCTTCAGCTTTGAAACAGAGATGAGCACCGCAACCCTAGAGTCGGATTCAACTGGCTTTCGAGCAAGGGAACCTTTACCTTTTACCTTGTAATTGCTAGTCTGTTGTCGTATCTGTCACTAGAGGTCACTATAGAGCTCTATGCTTCTTATCCACTCTCCCATTGCTTTTTTATGCCTATCCGAGACTATCATGGGAATTATACCCAGAAATACTACGTAGGGAAGTGGATCTGAAAGGGTAGGCATAAAAACAAGGAAAATACTATGGCAGTGATAGGACAGAATAACATAACTTGAAGAAGTTTATTATGACACTTGGGTTGGAAGGCGAATCACTGCAGTGGAGGTCTGTGCTTCATAACAAACTGATGTTAAGAATATTATTTAAAAATCAGTCTTCAGAAAAAATTAAGTTTGGTTAGAGAGAAAAGATAAGGCTTCACATCATCAGTATTTTGCATATTGAGTATTGAAAGCAATTGCAGTAAGGTCCAGTAATCTGATTGAAAGTATGATAATAACAAAAAATTCGGTAGATATGGAACACAGGCAGCTGCCTTCTGCTGAATCAGACCTTGGTCCATCAAGGTGAGCATTGCCTCCTTAGACTGACAGCAGCTCTCCAGGGTCTCAGGCAGAGGCCTTTCAGTGGAGATGCCTGATTCTTTTTAGTGGAGATGCCGGGGATTGAATATGGGACCTTCTGCATGCCAGGTAGATGTTTAGCCACTGAGACCTAGCACCTCCTTAATTCATGGACTGGGGTGGTTAAAAGGCCATTCTCTCCCATATGCAGCTGCCTGTATGAAAACTATCCTGGTGCCCCCTTTTTTCCTTCGCTACTTGTATTTGTGACAGAGCCTTTATCTGTTGCCATAAAGGAGTACTGAGAAGTTTCAAGGCTATATGAGTTAGAGAATCTGTCTTTGAAATCAGGCTTTCTACAACCTAAGTTGCTCTTACGTTGACATATGAACCAGATTCACTTAAAGAGTTGTTTGAGACCTTAAATGGTTTCGGACAACAAAGATGAACAGCTTGATATTCACTTATCTAATAGCCATAATCCGGGCTTCCCAAATGTGCTCCATGGAGCCCTGGAGCACCCAGTGGATCCGAGAGGTTCCATGAAGCTGTAGCCTTCTGTGATGCAGAGGCTGCTTGCTTCAAGCCAGAGGTGAGCCAAACAGAGACTCCCTACCTCCACTTCGCACACTACTGGCCCTGCATAGGGAAGGCTGAGTAACCATGTCCAGAGATTGCTCATGTTGTGCCAGCAGTGGAGCAAACAGAAGCGCATGGAGCTATTCTTCACAACACTCCTGGATCAGAGCAGCTATTGCAGAGGAAAGCCTGAGAGCTTCAGCCACTCTGGGTTCCTACTGCATTGAGCCAACAGCAAGGCACTTGTGCGTACTCAATGAAATTGCTGAGCAGTTGGGCTAGAATGGATAAAAGGAAGTCCTTCTTCACCCAAAGAGTGATTAACACATGGAATTCACTGCCACAAGAGGTGGTGACGGCTACAAGCATGGATGGCTTCAAGAGCAGAGGTCCCTCAGTGGCTATTAGCCACAAGGTGTAGATAGGAACTCTCAGTCTGGGGCAAGTGATGCTCTGTATTCTTGGTGCTTGGTGGGAGGGCAGCAGTGGGAGGGCTTCTAGTGTCCTGGCCCCACTGCCGGACCTCCTGATGGCACCTGGTCTTTTTGGCCACTGTGTGACAGAGTGTTGGACTAGATGGGCCACTGGCCTGATCCAACATTGGCTTCTCTTATGTTCTTATGTTCTTAAGGAGGCATGGAACCAAGTGGGAGGGATGAGTATCTTAGAAAGGAGGAGGGGCCTGCCTGCCTTTGCCTCTCTCATTTTTTTTTCTGGGCTTGGCTAATGTCTTCCTTTCTTGATGTGTGTCTGTTTTGCACCCTCTGTTGTCATGAGGACCTTACAGGCTTGTGCTTTCCACCCCATAGCATTTTAACAGTAAAAGGTGAATGTCACTATTGTGGAAACTGGAATTTTGGATTTTCTGTATCTGCAACTGATTCCCTTCTCAGCTGAGATATTTGTAGCCCCCATATATAGCACTTGCATTGCTCTCTTGTATAGTGCTTTCCCTCTACAAATGACATCAGTTCTTAGGTGAAGGATCCATTTTTAATAACAGCAGCCAAGCTGGTTTGTTTATCAAGTCAAGACCTATGTTCCCTCTAAGCTGAGTTGGTGTGAGCTAGCTCACAGTTTTTTAGCCTCTGGCTCACAAATTTTTGTCTTCACTCAGGAAGGAGGGCTCCAGAGCAAACTGATTTATGCAGGAGCCAAATCGCTTGCTCACAACTTTAGTGCTAGTTGCTCACAAAGTAGCATTTTTGCTCACAAGACTCCACAGCTTCGAGGGAACATTGGTCAAGACTCATGACAGCCTGGTAAGGCATGACTGCCAGTGCACACAAAATTTCAATAAACTCTTGCGAATGGATGAGTCAAGAGTGCCCAGATGTTGTGGAATGTGCAGTTTGTGAGCTTCTCCCCTACAACACGTGTGTATAAAATCGAATTTTTGTATTACATTGCAACAAAAACAGAAGATAAAACAAACTTGATGTTGAACCTAGTATAAGAATCCAGCTTTCCAGTATCATTCCTGATATTAAATGGATATGAGAAGAACAAAGGCACACTCTTTTCAGTAAAATATGTAAAAAAAATGTACCTTCAATAACAATGGTCCTGTCATTTTGTGACTATTTTTTGATAGGTTTCTTGTACAAAATGTAAAGAAATATGCAAAAAATAAGAATAGAATTAAAAAATGGTGTCTATTTATTTGGTTACCTGTTGACTTAAAAATCACTTTTTAAGTGTTCCATCAAATTTTCCAGCCAAAATAGTTTGGGAAACCCTGGCGAAAATGATGAATTAGCCAGTTTATGTATAGTCCCATAGGAATATGGACTGGTTAGATATTCTGAGGTTTGGTTTCAAATACTCTATGTGGCATTGCAGGAGGGTACAGTGGGAGAATTCCACTTGAAGATCACAGGAATGCACCCATTTTTAATTTGGATACATTTCATGCAAAAGAAACATCAAGCAAGGTCCCTATTTTTTAGACTCATTGAAATGGATTTAAATACGGTCAAACATGCAGCTGGTGACATTCTGTGATGGGATAAATGAAATAATTATTACAAGAACTGGAAGCAGTTCATGAATTGCTGTAGATTTTCTGGGTTGTGTGGCTGTGGTCTTGGCATTGTAGGACCTGACGTTTCGCCAGTAGCTGTGACTGGCATCCTGAGAGGTATAACACAGAAAGATGGGGTATTCTCTGTGTCAAGGGGAGCAGAAAAATGGTAGGCAGCTGTGTTCCCTCTAAGCTGAGTTGTTGTCGTTCAGTCGCACAGTCGAGTCCGACTCTTCGCGACCCCATGGACCAGATCACACCAGGCCCTCCTGTCTTCCGCTGTCCTCTGAAGTTTGCTCAATTTCATGTTCGTTGCATCGATGACACTGTCTAACCATCTCATCCTTCGCCATCCCCTTCTTCTTTGACCTTCAATCTTTCCCAGCATCAGGGTCTTCTCCAGGGAGTGCTCCCTTCTCATTTGGTGGCCAAAGTATTGGAGCTTCAACTTCAGGATCTGGCCTTCCAGGGAACAGTCAGGGTTGATTTCCTTTAGGATTGACTGATTTGATCTCCTTGCAGTCCAAGGGACTCTCAAGAGTCTTCTCCAGCACCATAGTTCAAAAGAATCTATTCTTCGGCACTCGGCCTTCCTTATAGTCCATACATTACTACGGGGAATACCATTGCTTTGACCATGCGGACTTTTGTTGGCAGGGTGATGTCTCTGCTTTTTATCATGCTGTTTAGGTTTGCAATTGCCTTCCTCCCAAGGAGCAGGCGTCTTTTAATTTCATGGCTGCAGTCACCATCTGCAGTGATCTGGGATCCCAGGAACGTGAAGTCTGTCACAACTTCTACAACTTCCCCTTCTATTTGCCAAGGAGTGATGGGGCCGGATGCCATGATCTTCGTTTTTTTGATGTTGAGCTTCAAGCCCACTTTTGCGCTCTCCTCTTTCACTCTGAGCAAGAGGCTCTTTGGGTCCTCTGCACTTTCTGCCATCAGAGTGGTATCATCTGCATATCTGAGGTTGTTGATCTTTTCCCCAGCAATCTTAACTCCAGTTTGTGATTCATCCAGGCCAGCATTTCGCATGATGTACTCTGCATATAAATTAAATAAGCACGGTGACAATATACATCCTTGTCGTACTCCTTTTTCTATGCTAAACCAATCAGTTGTTCCATATCCGGTTCTAACTGTAGTTTCTTGACCCTTATACAGGTTTCTCAGGAGACATGTGAAGTGGTCTGGTACTCCCATCTCTTTAAGAACCTGCCATAGTTTATTGTGATCCACACAATCAAAGGCTTTAGTGTAGTCAGTGAAGCAGAAGTAGATGTTTTTCTGGTACTCTCTTGCTTTCTCCATAATCCAGCGAATGTTGGCAATTTGATCTCTAGTTCCTCTACCTCTTCGAAACCCAGCTTGTACTTCTGGCAGTTCTCTATCCACGTACTGTTGGAGCCTAGCTTGTAGGATCTTGAGCATGACCTTGCTAGCGTGTGAAATGAGTGCAATTGTGCGATAGTTCCTTGGCATTGCCCTTCTTTGGGATTGGAATGTATACTGACCTTTTCCAATCCTGTAGCCACTGTTGTGTTTTCCAAATTTGTTGGCAAATTGAGTGCAGCACTTTAACAGCATCTTCTTTTAATACTTTGAATAGCTCAGCTGGGATACCATCACCTCCACTAGCTTTGTTGTTAGTAATGCTTTCTAAGGCCCATTTAACTTTGCATTCCAGGATGTCTGGCTCGAGGTCAGTGATTATACCGTCGTGGTTGTCAGGGACATTGAGGTCCTTCTTGTATAGTTCTTCTGTGTATTCTTGCAATCTTTTCCTAATCTCTTCTGCTTCTGTTAGGTCCCTACCGTTTTTGTCCTTTATCATGGCCAGCTTTGCATGGAACATTCCCTTGATTTCTCCAATTTTCTTGAAGAGATCTCTAGTCCTTCCCATTCTATTGTTTTCCTCTTTTACTGTGCATTGTTCATTCAGGAAAGCCTCCTTATCTCTCCTTGCTGTTCTCTGGAAATCTGCATTCAGTTGGGTAAATCTTTCCTTTTCACCTTTGCCTTTTGCTTTCCTTCTTTCCTCTGCTATTTGTAAAGCCTCATCAGACAGCCACTTTGCTTTCTTGCATTTCTTTTTCTTTGGGATGGCGATGATTGCTGCCTCCTGTACAATGTCACAAACCTCTGTCCATAGTTCTTCAGGCACTCTGTCTATCAAATCTAGTCCCTTAAACCTATTCTTCACCTCTACTGTATATTCATCGGGGATGTGATCTAGGTCAAATCTGAATGGCCTAGTGGTTTCCCCAACTTTCTTCAGTTTAAGTCTGAATTTTGCAATGACTAGCTCATGATCTGAGCCCGGATAGTGCTTCTCCATCTTTGACTGCAAATTGTATAGTCAATCTGATTTCGGTGTTGCCCATCTGGTGATGTCCATGTGTACAGTCGCCTCTTAGGTTGTTGGAAAAGGGTGTTCGCTATGACCAGCGTGTTCTCTTGACAAAACTCTGTTAGCCTTTGCCCTGCTTCATTTTGTTCTCCAAGGCCAAACTTGTCTGTTATTCCGGTTACTTTTTGATTTCCTACTTTAGCATTCCAGTCCCCTATGATGATGAGGACATCATTTTTTGGTGTTAGTTCTATGAGGTGCTGTAGGTCTTCATAGAACCGGTCCACTTCAACCTCTTCTGCAGCAGTGGTTGGGGCATAGACTTGGATTACTGTGATGTTGAATGGTTTGCCTTGGATTCGGACCGAGATCATTCTATCATTTTTGAGATTGTATCCCAATACTGCCTTTCTCACTCTCTTGTTGACTATAAAGGCCACACCATTTTTTCTACGGGATTCCTGGCGACAGTAGTAGATATAATGGTCTTCTGAGTTAAATTCGCCCATTCCTGTCCACTTTAGTTCACTGACTCCCAAGATGTCAATGTTCATTCTTGCCATCTCATTTTTGACCACGTCAAGCTTAACTTGATTCATAGATCTTACATTCCAGGTTCCTATGCAGTATTGTTCTTTGCAGCATCGGACTTTCCTTTCACCATCAGACAAATCCACAACTGAGCATCCTTTCGGCTTTGGCTCAGCTGCTTCACTCTTTCTGGGGTTACTTGTACTTGCCCTCTGCTCTTCCCCAGTAGCATATTGGACACCTTCAGAACTGAGGGGCTCATCTTCTGGCGTCATATCTTTTAGCCTTTTGTTACTGTCCATGGGGTTTCTTGGCAAAGATACTGGAGTGGGTTAAAATGCTTGGGGCTCTTTAGCTTGGAGAAACGACGGCTGAGGGGTGACATGATCGAGGTTTATAAGATTATGCATGGGATAGAGCAGGTTGAGAAAGAAGTACTTTTCTCCCTTTCTCACAATGCAAGAACTCGTGGGCACTCCATGAAATTGCTGAGCAGTTGGGTTAGAACAGATAAAAGGCAGTACTTCTTCACCCAAAGAGTGATTAACTCATGGAATTCACTGCCACAGGAGGTGGTGGCAGCTACAAGCATGGACAGTTTCAAGAGGGAATTAGATAAACATATGGAGCAAAAGTCCATCAGTGGCTATTAGCCACAAGGTATAGATAGGAACTCTCAGTCTGGGACGAGTGATGCACTCTATTCTTGGTGCTGGGGGGGCAGCAATGGGAGGGCTTCTAGTGTTCTGGCCCAGCTGCTGGCACCTGGTATTTTTGGCCACTGTGTGACGGAGTGTTGGAATAGATGGGCTATTGACCTGATTCAACATTGGCTTCTCTTATGTTCTTATGTTTACCTGCAAGAACAAAAAAATAGGGGGAGGGGGGAAAAACTGAACCTAGAATCCAGAACCTGACAAAGGTTAGTCAAATGTGGGAAAGGGGGCCAATGTTAAAAACTTGATAAAGGAAATATAAAAATACATGTATTTATTGAACACAACTTTAAAAATATATAAGGGCCCAGTCACACATTATTTATAAGTATCAAACGATAAAACACAAGGGCTTGTAAATCTGACCTGATGCGTTTCGGCCTACATAGGCCTTCCTCAGAGGTCAATAATGAGGAACATATTGGCTATTATAAAAACATATAGTACAATCATACACAATCATATACAGAGCATAAATACAATAAGGACCCGAAGCAAGTTGCTGTAAAAGATAAACAAATGGAGAATTAAACACATGTATTAAAACAAATAAATAAACCGTAAATATATTGCCAATAAATAAATATATACCATTGACTTACTTTCAAGATAACCCACCAGGCATAGAGCAAAAAAATACAAATGAGGCCTCTATTAGTGCAATCACATGCCCAGTGGTTCTCAGATATAAACCTAAAGACAAAACATGTATAAATCAATGTATCCCACAATTTAGAGCCTAAATGCAAAAATAATAAATCATAAAGCATAATTACTTCTGGTCCAGGAAACACCTTCCTATGATTGTAGAGCTAAATAATCCTCAAGCAAAGAGCAGTGTTGGTCACCTAAAACTGCTGGAGCTTTATAGCTGGTTAAGGGTGATGCAATCCTAATGTGCAGGATGATGCAATCCTAATAGACAGGATGATGTAATCCCTATAGGGTGTCCTGAAGTAGTCATGTGATTGCACATTTCAATTAGCATAGTATTAAAGAATATATAGAGGCACAGTACAGATTCCAAACTAGATGTTTAACAGTCAAAGAATCATAGATATGCTATACTTCCAAAATCATATTGCACACCAATCAATTTGTTCATTCAAACCATATGCGGTTAAAGTTTTAAGGGCATGAATCCAGAACAGTTCTCTTTTTTTCAGTTGCTGAGTCATCTGCAGCTGGTTGCAAGGGCGCATTCTGTCTCCCTCTTCTGATGCAAGACCAGAATTACAGAACATAGAAGTTGCATCAGAAGAGGGAGACAGAATGCGCCCCTGGTAGAGCATTTTGCTACAGCAGGCCATCATGACAGAGACTTTTCTTTTTTTGCACCTGAGTACGTTCGACCTTGCAACCAGCTGCAGATGACTCAGCAACTGAAAAAAAGAGAACTGTTCTGGATTCATGCCCAGTACTTGCCCCTTAACCTGATTCACTGTGTGTGCCAAAGGATACAGGGAATGAGGCTTGTGGTGAAAACTGACTCACTCTCAGAACAGTACACACACTGCTCAGAGGAAACGTTTGTGCTGGGTGCCTGTGAGGGGGCAACCATCAGAGAAGAGCATTATCAAGAGTTTCACAGGGAGAAATCCTGAAAAATCTGGGCTACCTCTGAAAGCAGCTTTCCCCCTTTCTATCCTGAATCCCTGCACTGGCAGACCCTCAGTGGTCTTAAGGACTTCTTCAGCCCTGGAGATATGTCAATTGTGAAGGGACAGCAGATTGGATGAATATTTCCTATACAAGTTTCCTCTCCTTCCCCTACATGTTCAGATCACAGGTATCCAGGTTGGTTAGGGATAACAGAGAGAAAAACCTTTCATGGCAGTACACTGGAGCATCCACCATTGGTACCTTCAAGTCTTCCATAGTCTCATGTGGCAGATCATAGAACTTTTTTGCTATAGTATTTAGGGTAGAGCCAGTCCCAGGCAGAGCCCACTCTGACTTGATCACTTCCTGGAAATGCTTTGGAAAGGGACAGCCAGTCCATTTTTTGCTGGGTTTTTTGAAACCTCTTGCATCCAGGCTATCAGTTGCCTCTGAAGTTTTCTGTTCTCCTGCATCACTTGAATAGTTGAGGGTGGAGACCACCTTCTTGAATAGTCTCTAATAGTGCTCAGGTTGAAATAACCGAGTAGAGCTCTCCCTGGTGTCTGAGACCTCACCAGACCATTCACCTTCCTCCTTGTCAGAGTGGATGGCTGAAACAACAGAGTGGCTGCCTTCCTCATCTGAAACCAGTCTGCGCTGGGTTTGCTTTTTCCTACGGCTCAGCTTAGTCTTTTTGTGAGGGGTGGGGGAATTAAGGATCTCCTGCTCCTGGATCTCTCCCTCCTAACTCCCCTTTTTTGTCCCCTTTTCATAGAAACCTCCCCCTCTGAAGAAAAGGAAGAAGAGGAGCATTGGTCTTACCTGAAGGTTTCTTCTCTTCAGTGGGGCGAAGGCATCCAATTATTTTGCCCACCTCTGAGTCGTTAAAGGAAGTTTTTGTGGGACTATTACTCTGTTTACTGAAATTTTTGCAGTTTGGTGCTGTTTTCTTACTCGTTGAAGTTTTGAGTAGAGTTAATAAATGTTTTATGGTTTATGATAATGATGGTGGTGTGAACTTTCTTGGACTAGGCTATTTTATGTCAGGAAGGGTGCCCTCACTCTAGCCAAGTAGGCATACACAACAATTTGCATAGCCCTGCCTGAAGCAAGAGGGGGTGTGACCTAACCAGTCTGGATGCGTTCGCCCCACTGAAAAGAAGAAACCTTCAGGTAAGACCAGTGTTTTGTTTAATTAATTATATGTATTATATTGGGATTGTGGCAGTGAAGCGTCTGACAGCTGAGCTGGTATGATGGCACAGAAAAATCAGTACACTTTATTTCATCAGTTCGGTGGGGGGAAATGTTTGTGAGAACAGGGAAAGCTGCCAGTTTTTTCTGACATGAAAATCTCACAGAGACTCTAGAAATAATGTTGAGAAATAGGAACCTGAGGGAAATGTAGGCACTGGTTTGAGGAAAAGGCCAGAGGAGAAAAGGAACTGAGGCAAATTTCACATATTGACTTGACCTAACCAGCCAGTTATTTGGCTGCAATCTTCTAAGTTGTATTGTATTTCTGTGGATAGTTGGCAGGGAATTGCCAGACATCCTGGTGAATGGAGGAGGTTGGGTTCAGGGACACTCTTTCCCTTTTTGTGTTTCTCTGTCAGTCCGCCTCCTTCCCCAGTGTGCTTGAACCAGATCACACCTAAACCTGGGTAAAACACATTCGAACCAAGAAGCACTTCAGATACGAGAGACAAATAATGTTGTAAATCCTTTCTTGTATTTCCAAAATAAAACATTAAATATATTCACACTGTGGTGTCTTTTATTAATACTGGGACTGGTACACACGTTATTTTAAATATCTTAGCAAGAACAGTAGGATTTTACACCCCACTTTTCTCTATTTTAAGGTGTGTCAAAGTGGCCCACGATCACCTTCCCTTCCCGTCCTCAAAACAGGCACCTTGTGAAGTAAATGGAGCTGAGAGAGTTCTGAGAGAACTGAGACTGGCCCAAAATCACCCAGCAGGCTTCATGTGGAGGAGGAGTGGGGAATCAAACCTGGTTTCTTCAGATTAGTCTTGCCACTTTTAACCACTACACCATGCTGGCTCACTATAAACTGAGGTCAGCAATAAAAATCACACCTGAAGGCAAGTGAGTGTGAGAATGTGGTGTGGTGATGAAGAGTGTTGGTCTAGGGCTGGGGAAATGTAGGTTCAAATCCCTACTCAGCCAAGAAACTTGTTGGGTGACCTTGGGCCTGTCCCTCTGTCTCTGGGCTGTGAGGATGAAGTGGAGGAAAACAAGAAATGTATCATGTTTTGCTCCTTGGGGAAAAGGTAAAGATAAAGGTTCCCTTACTCGAAAGCCAGTCAAATCCAACCCTAGAGTTGTGGTGCTCATCTCCGTTTCAAAGCCAAAGAGCCAGTGCTGTCTGAAGATGTTTCCGTGGTCATGTGGCCGGCATGACTAAACACCAAGGCACACGGAACGCTGTTACCTTCCCACTGAAGTGGTACCTATTTATCTACTTGCAATTTCTTGCTTTCGAACTGCTAGGTTGGCAGGAGCTGGAACTAGAGACAGGAGCTCACTCCCTCATGCGGCACTCGGGTCTCGAACTGCTGACCTACTGACCTTCCACAGCCTGCAGTTCAGTGGCTTAACCACTTGAGCCACCGCAGCTCCTTTCCTCGGGAAAAGGGTGAGCTAAAAACAGATATCTGTGTGTAACGAAGGTAGGCAATACTAGGATGGGCTTTCCTAATTCTTAAAGCATATTAGGGTCAGCACCAGGCAAACATGACCAATGAGGGCAGCACCACAGAAAAGGACCTTTTACCTGTAGCTACCTGCCTAACCTTTGAATTCTGCTGCTCCTGGAGAAAAGCTGTCCATGCTGATTTTAGTGGATGGGCAGATTTCTAGGGAGCAGCAAATGGTCTTTAGCATTTCCTCATCCTGGCCTGTTTAGGATTTTAAAACTAGAGCAGGAGTCAGACCTTTTACAATTAAAGAGCCAAAATTCAGAGCAAGAGATCCACAAAGAGCTAGTATAAGAAAGACTGTTTGTGTATCTTAAAATTACCAGTGCACTCCTAAGAACACTGACTTGGGAGTAAGCCCCACTGAACAGACCTCTGTAGGATTTGGAGACTTAAGGACAGAAGAGGCTTGCTGGATCAGACTATTGTTCCATTTAGTCCAATAGCCTGTCTCACACAATGGCCAACCAGTTACTATGGAGGGTCAACAACAGGGCACATAGGCTGAGGCCTTCTCCTGATGTTGCCTCCTGGCACTGATATTTAGGTTTACTGCCTCTGAATGTTGAGGTTCCCTTCAGTCACCATGAATGATAGACCTATCCTGCATAAATCTGTCCAATCCCTTTTTAAAGCTGTCAATACCTGTGGCCATCCCTACATCCTCTGGCAGCTAATTTGACATTTTAATCTCGTTGTGTGAAAAAGTATTTCCTTTTGTCTGTCCTGAATCTACTGCCCATCGGCATCATTGGATGCCCTCAAGCTCTAGTATTTTGGAAGATGGAGGAAAAGTTCTCTCTACCCCATACATAATTGTATAAAGAGCCAGTTTGGTGTAGTGGTTAAGAGCAGTGGACTGTAATTTGGAGAACCAGGTTTGATTCCTCACTTCTCCTCCACATGAAGCCTGCTGTGTGACCTTGGGCCAGTTACAGTTCTTTCAGAGCAATCATACTAGCACTGTGTGCTTTCCAAATCCTATCGAGGAACAAGTAGGTGTTACGGCACACAGTCAATACTACAGCCAAGGTGCACAGCAATCGGCGAGGAGGCACCAGATTGATGGTGTTCCTCCGTGAGTCCAAAATTCTGTTTTTTGGGCAGGGGGGGAAAAGTGGTAGGTCTAAAAGCAGAACACCTTTACATCTTGCCAACTGCCAAACCAACTGGCTGAGCAGGAAGGATTTAGATCCAGGAGAATGGAGTCTAATCTAAACAAAAAGATCTAGCAAAATCCCACTTTGTTTCATGATCCCTATCTTGGATCCTTTTACAATATCAAACTATAACCAAGTTGCCAGGTTTCTAACCAGTTTCTACGATTTCAGGGCAGAGAGCCCAGTGGTCTGCTGTACGCTTTTTTTCTAACCACACTGATCACCTGAGGCCTGAACAGTGTCAAAGGAGACAACAGAGGTGATTCTCATATCCCCCTTCTGGCACAGAAGTTTTGCGGTCTCAGAGCTAGCGAAGATGTCAGTATCTCCACTAACCTATATTAAACAGATAATGGGGATATCTCTTCCATTCACCCCTGAAGCATTCTTTCTAGACCATTGGCCAGAGCCCTTAGTTATATAACACATCAAACCAACCATAGATGCCATACTTTTTGCAGCAAGAACTGCGATTGCATCATGTTGGCGCGACACAAACCCCCAAACCTGGAACTCTGGTTCAATAAACTTTGGGATCAATACCTTATGGATAACACCACCCGGGGGAGCTTCCGGTAGCGGTGTGGTGCCACGGGTGACTCTCAGGTCGCTCCTGAGTTTCCCCATCTTTTCCTGTCTTTTTTGAAGCCCCCTGGGTCCTAGTGACCCCCATGGGCTTCTCCCGACCTCATGGAAGGAGGTTGGGATGCAAGAGACTTTTCGGCAACCCTGCATATGGCAGTTTAGCAGGGAAAGACTGTTTTTGTCTCGACGCAGAAGCTGGAGAAGGAGCAAATCATGGACGTCATGCATTTGCACAAGCCGTGACCACCAGTTTTTAGAGATTAAGGATTTTAAAATACAGCAAAAATGCACTAATGAAGATAAGAACCAGCGTGCTCTACATGAACAAAAATACGAAAAACTCTACTGAACTACCCCCCACCTTCTTTTGTAGCCAAACAGACGAGAAAAAGTGGCTGAGAAGAGGATTTGAGCAGAAATCTTTGGATTATGATGGTAGGGGTAAGAACTATCTCTAAATATTGACTATTAATCATTGAAAGCAGCATTTGCAGAAACATTGTATGATATTAAGGTAAACTACTAGCTGGATTGTACGGCACTGATTACTGTAATGATACTGAGGGGGTAATTGAGCAGGAAAATGGTGACGGTAGAAAATACTATAGAAAATGAAGACTTGGAACACATGATAAATGGAAATATAACGTGGGAACAATTCAAAAAACTTTTGAGAGAGGAAATACAAAATTCAGTCACAAAAGCCTGTACAAATCTTCTAGAAAATACTCCAAAAGTTTTCTCCAGGAAGAGCAGACAATAGTGGCTCTAATAGCCCAATGGTTTGATTTAGTGTATCAGGCAGAAGTCTTTCAAATCAGCTATTGCCCAGTCCCTTTAACTAAAGAGGCTGGGCATTGTCTGTGATCTTTTCTGCATCAGAAACAGGTGCTCTGCTGCTGAGCCATGGTCCCTGCCCAACAAAATCTCAGAATATGTGAGCATTACTTCTAAAATACAGGAATTATGTTCCCACCCCCAAAGTAAGTAAAGGTAAAGGTTTCCCTTGCTCGAAAGCCAGTCGAATCTGACTCTAGGGTTGCGGTGTTCATCTCTGTTTCAAAGCCGAAGAGCCAGCGCTGTCCGAAGACGTTTCCGTGGTCATGTGGCCGGCATGACTAAACACCAAAGTGCACAGAACGCTGTTACCTTCCCACCGAAGTGGTACCTATTTATCTACTTGCAGTTTCTTGCTTTTGAACTGCTAGGTTGGCAGGAGCTGGAACTAGAGACGGGAGCTCACCCCGTCATGCGGCACCCGGGTCTCGAACTGCTGAACTACTGACCTTCCACAGCCTGCAGTTCAGCGTCTTAACCACTTGAGCCACCTTCTTAACAATGGATCCTCTTACAAAATTGTGTAAACAGGAGTATGTTTGGCAAGCCGCCACCAACACCACCCCCGGCAATTTTCCCCCTTCCCTTCACGCATTGTTGAAACCTTCCTGCTCTCATTGTCTTTTTAAAAGAAAAATAAAAGATGGGAAACAATGCTCAGTTGCACCAAAAGAGAGATATTCTTCAAGACCATTTGAAGAACACAAGAGGAGACTCCAGGCTGAAAGCTGCAGCTCGGTATACAAGGAGGGGAGTGTCAGGATGAGACCTCCATCCCGCAAGTCGGAGCTGCAAGTGAGGATCTGCTTATCTGTGTCTCACAGACAGATTCTGAGGTGGGATTTCTTCAAAAGCCAGAAGAAAGGCTGGAATTCTGGGTATGCCGGTACTGTGAATATGTGGAGCAGGGCTGCTGTGTCAGCATCAAAAAAAGACACTCGTTTCGCTGGGAAGTTCAGAAGCAGCCGGATCCTTTTGGGTTCCCCACTTAGAGACAGAGGAGGGTTGTAGGGGTAGCTGACAGCCCGGTACTCTCCATTCCACTTCCCAATAGCCCAGACTCCTGTCTGAGGCCCCAGGGATTTGTCTCTTTGAATAACCTCATGCGCCCGGCAGATGCCCACTGCCCACCCCTCTTCCTTCCCCACCTCCACATCCCAGTAGCGCATCTGTGAGTTAAGGCTCCCTTCGCCCCGTGCACAGAGCCAGCCACAGAATCTCCGACTCTCAGTGGGCAAATGTTGCCGTTCGTCTCCCAAAGTCAGGCATTTCTTGTCATCCGATATGAGTAGCTGAGGATGGGCTGAGTCTGGATCCAGAGTCACATTTTCTGTGGAGAAGAATTAAAATAAGGTGACTGGAAAAAAAGCCCACAGGAAAAAACCCACTGTCATAAATGCTCACAGGAAAAAAAGCCCACTTGGAAAAAAGCCCACACGGAAAGAAGTCCATATAGAAAAATACCATGTAAAGCACATAGATATTTATAATTGTGGATAACCATTAATCTCTATATATGGGAATGAACAGGTATTACCTATATTTTATGTTGTTATTTTAGGATTAAAACATGTCATATTCACATGCAACAATTTGTGTTGTGATTTTATAAAGTATAATTAAATAATAATTTTGCTATGTTATTAGTAAATTACTTCATTACTATACAAAAGTGGCCTGTATGAAGAGGGCTTTAATGCTCTTGAGTGTAAAGGCTTGGAAGGGAAAATGCAGGAAATAAAAGTGTCCATTTTGTTATCAACAAACTTTATCAAGAAGGAAAAACAACAGCAACAGAAATTAAACACTATATAGAAATATTTTTAAATAACATTAAATACTTTAAATTTATTAATTTACCATTTGTCAACCTTTGTAATATTGGTATGAAGTAATTTCTAAAGTAAAGACAGGATGTTAAATTAAATTATGTATAGACTTAGTATACACAGCTTTTGAACAACTATATGGCTTAAAATTCTTCAATTAATTAATATTATTTATTTTGTTATTAAAAAATTAAAACCATAAGATAACAAAAGCATTAAGATAACATTAAAATAAGTTGATTTCCTAGCTCGATTTGCCTTTACTTGTGTTTTAACAAATACAGTGTGGTACATCTAGTGACCACAACAAAAGATTACCTAACCCTAATAGTAAAAGCAAAATTATTTAACAACAACATTTAATAACAACAATAATAACAATAATGTAATAACAATAACAACTCAGATATAATTCTTCATTGCAAATTAGCCAATCTCCTTAAGTAATTAAGTTTATCTGTTATTGTTGTTATAATTGAATATGGCATGTTTTAATCCTAAAATAACAATATAAAATATAGGTAACAGTATAAAATAACAATGTAAAATATAGGTAACAATATAAAATAACAATGTAAAATATAGGTAATACCCATTCATTCTCATAAATGGAGATGAATATTTATCCACAATTATAAATATCTATGGTGCTTTACATGGTATTTTTCCAAGTGGGCTTCTTTCCGTGTGGGCTTTTTTCCATTTGGGTATTTATGACTGTGGGGGTTTTTTTCTGTAGGCTTATTTCCTGTGGGCTTTTTTCATAAAACCATTAGCTACAAGGTATAGATCAAACACTATGTCTGGGGCAGTGATGCTCTCTTCTTGGTGCTTGAGGGGCCACAGTGGGAGGGCTTCTGGAGTTCTGGCCCTGCTGGTAGACCTCCTGACGGCACCTGCCTTTTGGCCACTGTGTGACAGAGAGTGTTGGACTGGATGGGCCATTGGCCTGATCCAACAAGGCCTCTTTTATATGAGATCCCATCCAGACCCTTTTTTCTTTCCCAAACTCCATACTGTGTGGCCATACCAAACCATAATGTCACCCAACTCCATTTTTTGTTTGAAATGACTATTAACATTTGTGAGTGGGGGAGAAACCAATTATTTGCCCCCAGTTTGCAGAACTGCAAATCATATCCTGGACTGGGGGCCTGTTTTAAAATTGGTAAAAGGACCAGCTCCTGACTATTTGATATAAGGCCTGGAACAAAGACTGCTGTGGAGCACAGAAAATCACACAAGCGAACAAGTCTGCTTTTAAAAGGATATTGTTGTTGTTGTTGTTGTTGTTCAGTTGCACAGTCGAGTCCGACTCTTCGCGACCCCATTAAAAGGATAATAAACCCCAAACTGTGGGAAGTTGCATTAAAAGCTTGAATTTTAAAACAAACAGTCCAAGATGAAGAATGGAAACATGAGAAACATCCCTCGTTGGTCTTGGATTGCTTGACAGTCACACCGTGGCCCAAGGCCTTGTCTGTAAACCCTGGTTTTTAAACCCTGACTCACATCACAATAGCCAAGGCAGCTTCAGAATGCCTCATGCCAATTTCTGATAGGGCTGAATCAGGTGGGATGGCTGATCACTGTCAGATGCCAAACAACTGATCAGAAATAGCCACAGCTCCTTTCCCTTTGTCAAGTTGCCTGGTTCAACAGCTGCTTCTGAGTAACACATTTTCTTACAACAAACTTAAAACACACCCTAAACCTACTTGACCCAGTCTCCCCCTCAGGCCCCTTAAATTTACTTTTTTGAAGCTGGCAGTCAAGGGGAAGAGTGTCTGAGGGGGGAAAAGGAACAGATATTCAGTGCTGACCATAATGCTTATGGTGCATATATGTAACTCCGTTACGCCGAATTCTACACAACGCTGATACAGCCGTGCCTGACAGACAACAGACTCTCAAATGCTGCCCCGGAACGTCCGAGCAGTGAAAGAAACCGCCCGCAAACAATGAACTTGGGCTGCTTTCCACACAGGGATGATTCCCTGTGTAGCTCTTGCTGAGAATGCAGGGGCATTGCCCACATTGTCCACACAGGAATTTCCTTCCCTCAGCTCCCCCTCCAAGAGCCACCATTCCCTCCCCCCATTTTAAAAACCAGGAATTTTTATTGCAGCAAACTGCTAGTTCCTCTGCTGGCTGAGCATTTCCCTTTTTATAGGAGACAGGGCTGGAATCCGTGGCTAATTCTGCACTTGACTTTTCCTTCCATTGATTCCCTTCTGCACTGCATGCTGCTTTCATTTCCTTGGATCATTGGATTTTATGGTAGCCTCCACACTCCATGCCACTTTCGCTTCCTTTGATCATGGGATTTTATGGTACCTTCTTCATAGATCTATGGTCGTTTTATGGCTGTTCAGGGGTGGCTTTGCAGTCAGTACAGCATTGCCCTGAGGTATTTGAATGTAGTTTTGAGCTACACTTTTTCCTCCCAGTTGAGAAAATGTAGAGCGAATGCCAGATGCAGAATCACCCCTTGGCTGTGCCCTCTGATTTACTTCCTTTATCTGTCAAGGTGCAGACAAAGGGTTCTTTCACCCCCTTCTCCCCAGTCAGAACTATACAAAAAACATTATACGGATCAGCTCACTGTTTGATCACTGCCAGAATGCCAAATACGAGACTGGATATAGGCAGTGCTCCAGAGTAATACATTTCCATGCAACAAACTGAAAGCACACCCACAAACCCAGTTGACCCAGTCTCCCTCTTGGGTTCCTTAAATTTACCTGTTTGCAGCTGGTACTCATGCGGCAGAATGTCTGGGAAGAAAAGGAAGCGGAAGATGAGTGCCGACCATTAGGCTTATGGTGAACACATAAACCTGCTGGGAAAGAAGCCAGGCTCTGCACCGTCCTGATACACCCGTGCCTGGCAGAGAGTAGACCCTCCAAGTCTGCCCCTGAAACTTCTGGATGGGCCACTGAGCAGTGAAGGAAACTGCCCTCAAGCGATGAACTTGGGCTGCTCTTCCACACAGTGGTGATTCTCCATGTAGCTCTTGCTGAGAATGGAGGGGCGTTCACAGTACACAGAAGTTCCCCCAAACTTTCCTGGCTTCAGCCCACCCCTGCCCCAGCTGCCATTCCTCCCTACCTCTTTTTAAAACCAGGCGAACAGGACACTACCAGTTCCCCAGCCGGCTGAGCATCTCCCTTTTTACAGCAGACAGGGCCAACAATCTTAGCTGACCCAACTGTTCCTCAAGGTGCAGGCAAGAGGCTCCTTCACCCTTTGCTCCCCAGTGAAAAATATAAGAAAAGGTATTATGTGCTTCAGCTCCTTCTGTGACCTTGGAAAAGGGCTCTTAACTTCCCCCAACCTTCTAGGGCAAATACCTGTTGTGTACTGCAGTTTATTCTATGCTGTTTTGAATTACCCTCTAGTATCCTAATTCCATCATTATGATTGGCTGTCTAATAAAGACCATCCATTGCTCCTGAAGCCACCTAAAGTAACCAATCGTAGAACTATGCTTAGGAACAATCAGACCTTCTAAATGTAGTTACATTGTATATAGTTTGCTACTGGAATCGTATAAGTTTGAGTGCCGCTCTTTGCAGAGCAGATCAGAGCTGAATAAAGCTTTCTTTGTTTGATAACTGTCTCCTGCTTCAATACCTAAAAACACCAATAACGGTCCAGCAGTTCTCCACCTGAGCACATCATCACCCATGTCATTAGCTAGAGGTACAGAAAATCCATGACTGGATTTCAAGTAATATGTCATTCAGCCCTAGATTTACTGACAACAGAAGATCCACATGAAGTTGGCGCCCACTGAGAAAGAGAATGGAACCACTGGTGGAAGCAAAACTCATTCATTCCTGCCTGAACATGGGGTTGCATTCCCACAGATTCCACCCCCTCCTACATAGGAGCCAGCCTGAAATGATGCTTCACTACCTTTCAATTGTGTCATGATCTTTTTCAGAACAGGACTGATACCACGGAATTCCCAGACTTTCCATTTCAGGGCAGGAGGGAAAGCAACTGGATTCTCAAACTTCTCCTTCTGCTCACACCTGAAGAGTTATTTTTCAAGAAAAAGCCATCAAGAATTAAACCTCGCAAAAAAAGGCAAGATATTTTTCTGAATCAGGAATACTAGCTGCTTTACCTCCTCACATTTTATGCGCTGGTGAATGTAGATGTATCCCCCTTTTTCCATTGCACTTGGACCTTAAAGAACAGCCCACCTGTGACCCACTGTCTCACCAAACTGGGCACTTTGCCTTTCAAGTCTCCTTTGCCCCTTGGGCAGGATCATCCTAGGACAGGAGTCCTCAATGTGAAGCCCATGGGCACCATGGCTCCTGGGATGCCTGCTGGGTTTCTGAGGAAGTGGGCAGGGCCAGATGGGGGCATTTGCCCAGCAAGACTTGTGACTGCCCACTGGAGATCTGATTGGCTGTGCAAACTTTTAAAAAGTGTTGCTTTAGCAGCAGCTGCTACCACAGCCCCAAGGATCCTCATTCTGTGACTGTAGATAAGCTGGGTGTATGCTAGAAAATTCATTTTAACAATATGTTCGTTTTAGAAGGCATCCTGTTAAACAGAGCCTCTGCCTGAAATGTTGAAGCATTACTATTAGGAGGTACTGTGCAACCTCATTCCCTGAAATCTTGTGGCTGGCTTCGCCTCCTGCAGCAGCCATTTTGGGGCTGGCTATTCCCAAGGTGCCTGTAGGTTCAAAATGGCTGGGGACCTCTGTACCACGGTCATGGCAGAGGAGAAGAAACATTTCTGTGACAAAGCCCTGCAGACAATAACCAATTTTAAGGTGCCACAAGACCCTGCTCTTTTGAGTTGGTAGTTTTTGGGCCAAGCTACCTGCAGAGAAAACAAGTGACACAAAAGAGAAAGATTAGGCTGAGAACAAATACCCTCCACCTCTTTATTTACAAGGGTTCCCAGTTCTCTAGTCACTAGTACAGGGCCCAGAATTATTATAAATTTTGACCATACACGAGGAGTCAAAGATACAGACACCTATAAGTGGTCCAAAAACTTGACGGGGGTGGGGGCAGATGACTGTTTTCAAAAGTGCTGTGAAAGGCATATGGGCAGCGTATGTTTATAGAAGGCAAATAATATAGCAGTTCACCATTAAGACTTATGTGAAATACATAGCTTCCAGAAGGGTACATGTGCTGGCCCCATACATCAAAACGAACAAAAAGTCTTGTAGTAAAGACTTAATGTGATGAAGTACTCATTTTCATTTTTTTAAATGATGTACACTGCATTGGTCAGGCTGCACCTGGAGTGTTGTGTGCAGTTCTGGAGGCCTCACTTCAAAAAGGATGTGGACAGAATGGAGCGGGTGCCGAGGAGAGTGACGAGGATGATTGGGGGCCTGGAGACCAAGCCCTAAGAGGAAAGGCTGAGGGACTTGGGAATGTTGAGTCTGGAGAAGAGGAGGTTGAGGGGGGACATGATGGCTCTCTTCAAGTATTTGAAGGGCTGTCACTTAGAGGAGGGCAGGGAGCTGTTCCTGTTGGCAGCAGAGGGCAGGACTCAAAATAATGGGTTTAAATTAAGGGCGGGAAGGTACCAGCTGGATCTTAGGGAGACCTTGTTTACAGTCAGAGTTGTGCAACAGTGGAATCAGCTACCTAAGGAGGTGGTGAGCTCCCCCTCATTGGCAGTCTTAAAGCAGTGGCTGGACAAACACTTGCCAGGGATGTTCTAGGCTGGTCCTGCATTGAGCAGGGGGTTGGACTAGATACCCTGTATGGCTCCTTCCAACTCTGTGATTCTGTGATTCTATTATGGCAGAAGTACTTAGTACACCTTGGTTTATGTGCGCTGGGCCACAGGGAGGCCTAATAAAGCGGTTTTAGGGCTCTGTCCTGGGAGACCTTGGGCCAGTCATTCTCTCTCAGCCTAACTGATGTGAGGATAAAATGCAGGGGAGGAGAACAATGTCAGGCCCATTGGATCCCCACTGGGGAGAAAGGTGGGATATAAATAAATAAAATATTCAAATGTGGGCTGTTCCTTGCCTCTCCTTGTACTAATGGCTTGTGGTTCAGTGTTGGCTGAACTTTTCTGCCTGCAGCATCACAGAGCACAAACACCCATGGGCTCCACTTACCTCTGCAAGGTGCTCCTAATGTCCTAGGAAGAAAGAAGAAGGAACTCATAATTCATCAAACTGGGACAGAGAGAACAAAGAACTTCTTTACATAATGCATAATTTACCTCATGTGTAAATAACCATCACTGGATTGGGAGGGGGGGGTGGCCATGGGTTTTCAAACAACCTGACATGTCCACAGAGGACAGCAGTTTTCCCGTGGCCCTCTGGCCAGGAGAACTCAGTGGAACCTCCAGCTTCATAGGCAACATTCAGGGGAGGGCAAATGCCTTTGCAGCCTCCTTGTGGGCTCCCCAGGAGACGTGGCTGGTCTGTGGACGAGACAGGCCCTGTGTCCAATCCAACAGGCCACTTCTTACATTTTTTCTGTGAAAATCTCTCAGGGCTTGGAAAGTGGGGACTTCTAACTCAGTGTGCCCAGCTTATGGCAGTATCCTCAAGACACACAGCACAAAAACTGTGGTGAGGTTGCGCCCTCATCAAGCACAGATAAAATGCTATGTGCGATTTCAAGAACAGATACTCTTCCAGGGGGAAGGCAGGAACATGAAGTTGAATGGTTCTGTCACATCTTCTCTTGATAACAAGTCCCTCTTATCTAATACAACATATTTTGCTTCTTGCCAGTGGATATGCACCCCACAGAGCAACGACTCACTCTAACCTTGTTTACAGAGCTATTTGGACCATGAACAACTTCAATCTGGAAAATGATTTCTGATGTTCCTAATTGAATCCAAAAATGAAGAGACGTAATTAATTTATGAATTAGCCCTACTTATGAGTGCTTTAAAGCTTTGGTCAGAAATGCTGTATTTTATATTGTGAATAATTTTACTTTATGGGATGTATTTTAATAATTTGTACCACTGAAGAAGGTCTTGTGGCTGAAACGCGTTTGGTTTTAATAGTGGTTTTTTTCTTACTATTTGTTAGATATTAAAGCTTTTTGTTAATATATGTAAATCAATTATTATTTATTCTGTTATAAGGTCTATTGTCAACCTTCTTGGTTACCTGTTTTTTTCTGGGCTGAAGGTTTTTTCCCCCCCATTTTGTTTTGGTCTGGCCACAGTCCTACCTGCAGGAGTTCACTCGCTGTCTGCTGGCATTTCTCCTCCAACTCCCGGATGAGACCATCAAGAGAAGAGCGTGGCTTCAAGATCCTGGCCAGGTGTTTCTCCCTTTTCTTTACAATCTCCTCCTCCACCCCTTTCATCTGGGCCAGCAGCAACTTTTCTTGGTCTTCGAGAAACTGCCGCAGCCTTCTGAACTCAGCCACCATCTTTTGTTTCTCTGCTTCAGTTTGTTTCTGAGGCAAGCAAGATGAAAAGAGAGAAGAAAAGCTGATAAGAAGATATAGCTGGTCTTTGTGGAGTTGGCATATTTTGTGAACTGTACACAAAGGACATTCAGGTGAATTTTACATTCAACAGTCAACAAGTTTCCTCGTGCAAACACCTTCTTCACATCCATTTCCCTTCCGAAGCCAAAGCAGGTCTGAAGCGCCCGTATGAATGGGAATGCTCTCCTCCCCTGGGTTGCGATACTAAGATTTTTTCCCAGACACTCAGCAAATGTATTACATTTTCAGATCTGACAATTTTATTTGCTAACCATGTTTTATTTTAAAGTTTCTCACTTGGTATCGATGTTATTTGACAAGTGACAAAAATAGGTATTTTATATTTGACCATGTCGCTGATGACATGCAGTATTTGAAAATTTTCTTACAACAGACTGTGGTATTTGAAAAACCTGCCGTTGACAAAACCAATCAAATTCTGGACTGAGAATATGAATTTGTACACCTTTTGTTTCAGCTCCTATAACAAATCTGTTCATCTCAAATTAATACTGTGTTTACTGTTGCTAAAATGGCTTTTTAAAAACCTACACATTCCCCCAGCTGTTTCTGATTGGTTGGACTTTGGAGGGTGGTTCTAATGTCCAAATCAACTTATGCCTATTGAATCCGCCTCCTCAAAGGATTCTGTCTTTAGGTTAGTGGGGAAATTGTCAGTTTTAAACAAGTGTTAGACTACTACAGTAAAAGCTAGTTTATATTAGATCCTAATGTATGGTTTTAACCCTTCTAAACTGTGAATCTTATGAATTTTGTCATGTCCGATTGTGTATATTTAAATGATAACATTTTTTAAAACCTCAAAGGACAACAAAAGGATGACTTACAAGCAGGTCTTCACTTTCTTTTTCTGTCTCTGTTTTATATGCTATGATTTTCTCTCTTTTCTCAGATTCTCTAGACAATGACAAATTTGAACCTGAAAAGGGAACAGTGTTCAAGTTTACTGATTTTCTAAGACGCTTTCTCAATTTATTATTCAAAACCAACATTAAAATAAGGATGGCAGACTGAAGGACATGTTCACACCCTACCATACCCAAATCTCATTGGAAATTACTAAAACAAAATTAAAGTGGAATTAATGTTCAATTTGCCAATACAGTGCAGACTCTCTGGGGTCCGTGTGTCTCAGGCCTAGGAGGGGGAGCAAAGGATGCCTACTGGGTGACCTTCTGACAGCCACGTTCTCGTAGCCTCATTTACTTGGCAAGATGGTCCAAGGGATAAAATGGGGGAGGAAAAATCCAAATGTGCTCTTTTGAGTTCTCTGGGTGGGATAAAAATGTCACAGTTACTAGAGCCAGAGAACTGCAACAAAGACATGAGGTTTATGAGGAGGGGGAGACTGGATTTATACCTTGCCCTTCACTACCCAAAGGAGTCTCAGAGCAGCTTACAATCCCCTTCCCGTCCCCTCCCCACAACAGCCTCCCTGTGACCAGTGTTCCCTCTAAGCTGAGTCAGTGTGAGCTAGCTCAGTTTTTTAGCCTCCAGCTCACAGATTTTTGTCTTAGCTCAGGAAGTTTGGCTCCAGAGCAAACTAATTTATGCGGTAGCCAAATTGCTCACTCATAACTTCACTGCCAGTTGCTCACAAAATATGATTTTTGCCCACAATACTCCACGGCTTAGAGCAGGGGTGTCGAACTCATTTGTTATGAGGACTGGAGCTGAAATAAATTAGATCTTGTTGGGCCGGGCCATGTGTGTCATAAAATGTAATGCCAGGTAGCGGAGAGATAAACTTTATAAAGGACACAAACACAAATGTTTTTTTCTTACTTTAAATAAAAACATGCTTAAAACATTAGCACTCTTGCAATATTTTGTTTATTAACAGTGTCTGATAACTGACACTATTGCTCTGAATTACTGCAATCTTGAGTATGCTGTTCAGGTGTGTATCTGTAAGCTGCGAACCTACGATGACACAACAGCAGCAGAACTGGAAAAAGAAGCAGAAGACAGCCAGTTCCACTGTGGGCCTGATAGAAGCCCTCTGGTGGCCTCATCTGGCCCCCAGGCCACGTTTGACACCCCTGGCTTAGAGGGTGCATTGCCTGTCAGGTAGGTGAGGCTGAGAGAGCTCTCTTGAGAACTGCCCAAGAGAGCAACTCTGAAAGATCCTATGACTGACCCAAGGTCACACCAGCAGCTGCATGTGGAGAAGTGGGAAATCAAACCTTGTTCTTCTAGATTAGAGTCCATGCTCCTACCAAACTGGCAGGAAGAGAATGAGGAGGAAGAGGAAGGAAGGGCAAGATTTGTAGAAAGGAAGGAAGGGCAGAAGAGCTCCTGGAATGTCCTACCCTTGTCTGGGCGATTCTGCATCTAGCATTTGCTCAAGCGGGAGGAAAAAGTGCAGTCCAAAACCACATTCAAATACCTCGGGGCAATGCCATACTGACTGCAAAGTCACCCTTGGACAGCCATAAAACAGCCATAAATCTGTTTGATCCGATGATCAAAGGGAGCGAAAGCAGCATGCAGTGCAGAGAGTACCATAAAATCCGATGATCAAAGAAAGTGAAAGGAGCATGCAAGGCAGAGGGGAATTTCTGTTCCATTGTGGATTTTGTAAAAAAAACCGGAGGGAAAACCAATGGAGCTAGCAAATCTTTTCTCCGGTTTTGAGGCGCACACGGGGGAATCTCTTCGCAGTCCAATCCCTTCCCGAGTCTTCTGTCTGCTCCGTTCTTGAACTGAAGCGCTCCTCCGCAGGAAAGTTTTATTTCCCTCCTCAAAAGTCGCAGTGGTTCTCCTCCATCCCAACCCCCCAAACAACAAAGGCCCCGCCCCCCACCTGGTACTCCCCGGCAGCCTCTTCCGCGGGAACGACGTTGTGACCTCGGTGCTCCTTGGATCTGTCGCACACCACGCAGATGCAGCTGTGGTCGTCCTTGCAGAAGAGCTTCAGGGGCTCCCGGTGCTCCTGGCAGCTCCGCCCGCCTTCCCCCGTCAACTCTCTGGCGATCTCGGCCACCTTGGCCAGCTGCCTGTTGGGCTTCCAGCTCCTCGGCCGGAGTGCTTTCCCGCACTGGGGACAGGAAGAAGAGGCCGCCTTCCCCCCGCCCCGGGCGATGCAAGCGCGGCAGAAATTGTGGCCGCAGTTCAGGATCACAGGCTCGGTGAAGAAGTCCGAGGAAACGGCGCAAGTCACCTCGTCCCGGAGCCGCTTCTTGCAGCTCTTGGCAGCCATTCCTCCAACTCCAACGCCCAGCCTCGCCACTTTCACTTCCGCTTTTGAGGAATGGGGAGGGCGGCCCTGGAACCGCGAAACCGGCGGAACGGGGAGGAAGAAAACGGAGGGAGGTCCCCTTGACCACGAATTGGCTTCGGATCCAAACCGCATGGAGGGAGAGTGGCGGTTGCAGAAAAAGGGCTATGGGGGTGTGGTGGTGGTGCGGATCGGCCCTGTAAAAATGCCAGCAGGAGCTATGCCTTTGCCTTGCCCTGCCTGGCTTCTAAATATCTGTGTTCTGCGCCCGCAGTGGTTTCTGTGAACAGTAGCCACTTCCGCACTGTTACTTTTGTCACTTTATTTTTCCTTATTGCTTTGCCTCCCTTTTTCCACATGTCTTTTGCTTCCTCTCTGGGAATACTAGAGAAAGCCAAACCCATTGGGAGGAAAGAAACCCTGAAGCAATAGGGACAAAGGAGTGATAAAAATGACAGTGCAGAAGTGGCCAGTATGTAGGCCACTGTGGAAAAATGTAAAAGTCGGATCTACATGGATCTTCACGAATTCATATGTTTTTTACACTGAAACAAAATAAAACGATCATACTGTAGATCAGGGGTGTCAAGCATGCGGCCCAGGGGTGGATCAGGCCCCCGGAGGGCTTCTATCAGGCCTGCAGTGGAACTGGCTGTCTTCTGCTGCTGCTTCCATTTCTGCTGCTGCTGCATCATCTTAGGTTTGCAGCTTACAGACTTGAACAGCATACTCAAGATTGCAACAGCACAGACATTTTGATGCAATAATTCAGAGAAAGAGGTGTCAGTTGTCAGACACTGTTAAATAAACAAAATATTGCAAGAGTGCTAATGTTTTAAGCGTGGTTTTATTTAAAGTAAGAAAAAAACTTTGTCTTTGTGTCCTTTATAAAGTTTATATCTCTGCTACCTGGCATTACATTTTATGACAAACATGGCCCGGCCCAACAAGGTCTCATTTATGTCACATCCAGCCCTCATAACAAATGAGTTTAACATCCCTGCTGCAGATCATGTCTCAGTCTATAGGCAGCACTACAAAAATCATACCTCCAAAGATTTCTGGCACCACAACAGCACAAAAACATGGTTCCAAAGCTCAGCTCCTCATGAATTCTCAGGGTTTTTCAATTGGGTCATTCCAGCATCACCATCAAATCACATCCCGTGGCCATGGCCATAGCTCTACTACAAAAGTCATGGATCCACAGCTTTGTGGTGACACCATGATGCAAAAAAAGGTTCCGAAGCACGGATCCTCATGGATCCTCTGGATTTCTGCTTTGGGTCACCCGAAACTCACCCTCAAATCACATGTCCATGGCCACAGCTTGCACTACAAAAATCACAGATCCACGGCTTTGTGGTGACACCGTGCTGCAAAAACATCATTCCGAAGTACAAATCCTCATGGATCCGAATGATTTTTGCTTTGAGTCACTGCCGGATTGGAAAAGGTCAGTATACATTCCAATCCCAAAGAAGGGCAATGCCAAGGAATGTTCAAACTATCGCACAATTGCACTCATTTCACATGCCAGCAAGGTCATGCTAAAGATCCTACAAGCTAGGCTCCAACAGTACGTGGATAGAGAACTGCCAGAAGTACAAGCTGGGTTTCGAAGAGGTAGAGGAACTAGAGATCAAATTGCCAACATTCGCTGGATTATGGAGAAAGCACCAGAAAAGCATCTACTTCTGCTTCATTGACTATGCTAAAGCCTTTGATTGTGTGGATCACAATAAACTATGGCAGGTTCTTAAAGAGATGGGAGAACCAGACCACCTCACATGTCTCTTGAGAAACCTGTATAAGGATCAAGAAGCTATAGTTAGAACCGGATATGGAACAACGGATTGGTTTAGCATAGGAAAAGGAGTATGACAAGGATGTATATTGTCACCTTGCTTATTTAATTTATATGCAGAGTACATCATGCGAAATGCTGGCCTGGATGAATCACAAGCTGGAGTTAAGATTACTGGGGAAAAGATCAATAACCTCAGATATGCAGACAATACCACTCTGATGGCAGAAAGTGAAGAGGACCTAAAGAGTCTCTTGCTAAATGGTGAAAGAGGACAGCTCAAAAGTAGGCTTGAAGTTCAACATAAAAAAAACTAAGATCATAGCATCCGGCCCCATCACTCCTTGGCAAATAGAAGGGGAAGTCGTAGAAGTTGTGACAGATTACATTCCTGGGATCCCAGATCACTGCAGATGGTGACTGCGGCCATGAAATTAAAAGATGCCTGCTCCTTGGGAGGAAAGCAATGGCAAACCTAAACAGCATGATAAAAAGCAGAGACATCACCTGCCAACAAAGTCCGCAAAGCAATGGTATTCCAAGTAGTAATTTATGGCTGCAAGAGTTGGACTATAAGGAAGGCCAAGCGCTGAAGAATAGATTCTTTTGAACTATGGTGTTGGAGAAGACTCTTGAGAGTCCCTTGGACTGCAAGGAGATAAAATCATTCAATCCTAAAAGAAATCAACCCTGACTGTTCCCTGGAAGGCCAGATCCTGAAATTGAAATTCCAATACTTTGGTCACCAAATGAGAAGGAAGCACTTACTGGAGAAGACCCTGATGCTGGGAAAGACTGAAGGTCAAAGAAGAAAGGGACGGAAAGCAAAGGATGAGATGGTTAGACAGTGTTATCGAGGTGCAAATTAAGCAAACTCCGGAGCACGATGGAAGACAGGAGGGCCTGGTGTGATTTGGTCCATGGGGTTGCGAAGAGTCGGATCTGACTGTGCAACTGAACAACAACAAGCCTTCTATCAGGCAACATGGGAGTTAAACTGGTGGACTTTATTTTGGAATTGTGTGCCTAGGTACAAGATACTGGACTGCATATATAGTGTTCTTAATCCTACGTTGTCTTTGGTGTTCCACTTTCTGAGACCGGGTCTCCTTGTAATGTTTTTGTATGAGGAAAACTATGGAGAAAGATGTTCTTTGAATACTAACTTATGTTTTGTACAGCACTTGGATTGGGTCCTTTATAGCTTCTGAGATATGACGAGACTGGGCCAGTCTGGGCAACCCAGGGTACAGACTCTTACAGGAAGCCTTCATCACTTGTCTAGCCTGTATGTTCAGCCTGGAGAGGAGATGACCGAGAGGTGATATGACAACCATCCTCAAGTACTTGAAAGGCTGTCATATCAAGGATGATGCGGAGTTGTTTTCTGTTGCCCCAGGAGGTCGGACCAGAACCAATGTGCTGAAATTAAATCAGAAGAGTTTTCAGCTAAACATTAGGAAGAACTTCCTGACAGTTAGAGCAGTTCCTCAGTGGAACAGGCTTCCTCGGGAAGTGGTAGGCTCTCCTCCTTTGGAGGTTTTCAAGTAGAGGCTAGATGGCCATCTGACAGCAATGCGGATTCTGTGAACTTAGGCAGATCATGAGAAATGAGGGCAAGAAGAGTTGCCTCAGTGCTTAGTTCTTGTGGCCCTTTCTCTACACACCCAGGGAACTGCTGATTGCCATGTTGGGGTCAGGAAGCAGTTTTTCTCCAGGCCAGTTTGGCCAGGGATCCTGGAGGATTTTGTCGTCTTCTGGGCGTGGAACAGTGTTCACTTGGGGGTGGTGGTGGGGAGGTATTTGTGAATTTCCTGCATTGTGCAGGGGGTTGGGTTAGATGACCCTGGAGGTCCCTTCCAACTCTATGATTCTATGAATGGCAGAAGGACCTCTTGTTTGATGCCTCTCTTTGGGATCTGAGTAACTGCTGGGTGGAGGACTCTCCTTCCCAAAGCACCCCCTCCACCTCTAGGCTTCCTACTGTTTCCATCCGGATCATTTGCTCCACTCAGGAACTGTGGACTGGATCCTTGAGAGGTTAACCATATTTTCCCTCAACCAGGTGTGAGAAGAAAGAAGAGACTGGGAATTCGGTCATTCTTAATCCGGAGCTGACGTGCAGGACCAAGCACATCTGGGACATAAACCACTTTCTGGAGGCTGATCTGAAACAATTCAAAGGTATTGGAGAATCTGACTCATGATGCTGCTGAATACTTGCAAATAAAAGGCTCCTAACATGAACTCTGGCTCTTCATAATACTCTTTCCTCACAATTTGGGCTCCTTGATGCAGAAACAGAAGTCCCACTTTTTATGCTTGTGCAGGAGGCATTCATCAAAATGCCAGGCAGCTGAGGCATAAATTCCTTTAACCCTTTATTTGATCTCGATAAGGAACTCGGGCTTTCCTTACAACACAATGGCTTGGTTCCCTTTCATCCTAGCAACTGATGTGCATTACAGAAGACCAGGAAAGCCTTTCTACTTCTCACAGGCAGGGTATGCCTGATGCACATGTTATCTTTATGCAGGAAGCGGGCAGGAGGGTTTTCCTTTTGAATCTTTGCCCCCCAAAAGCCCTTCTGAGCCAGGATGTCATTCTGCACAAGTACCTCTTGGGGACAGCTTGACGAAAAGGAGAGAAAGAGAGAGAAGGGATGACTGAATCGTTGCTTAGGTGCTATCTGCCCAGCCCTGGCCTGTATTTTCCGAGTGGCAGCTTCATCATCTGGTATCATTCACATAATTATCACATGCCTATTCAGAAGAAGAAGAGGAGGAGGAGAAGGAGATTGGATTTATATCCCACCTTTCACTACCCAAAGGAGTCTCAGAGCGGCTTACAAACTTCTTTCCCTTCCCCTCCCCACAACAGACATCCTGTGAGGTAGGTGGGGCTGAGAGAGCTCTGACCAGAAACTGCTCTCTTTTAAGAACAGCTCTGACAGAACAATGGCTTGCCCAAAGTCATCCAGCAGGTGCAAATGGAGGAGTGGGGAAACAAACCCGCGTCTCCCAGATTAGAGTCCATGCACTTAACCACTACACCAAACAAGCATTCCCTCCCCCTTCCCCAGATATTACTGAAGTATGTTTCTATTTAGCGTCCTGTTTGTCATTTAAGCAGATAGGGAAGGAATTCACCTCTTATAAAATGGGCCTCTTCATGACATCTTCCATCTGGGGGAACACTTCCATGATCCCGTTCTTAGGGACAGGTCTAGTTCCCCACTATGGCAACTGCTTGCCAGGATGCCCAACCAGTGCTCCTGTGCCCTCTTTGCATCTCTCTCAGCCCAGGATCCACCTGAGGAGGGTTTGGAGCTGGCCAGGGAGAGAGGAGGGCACTTTGGGTAGCCCAGTAGTTTGAAGTGGCACTGGAGAGTGGCCAAAATGGATGAAAGTTGTCCTTTGGCACAAAAAGTCCATAATAAACGCTTTTGTCCTGAGTGCGTCATAGTTGTGCTGAGGGACTGTGTCTCTAAAGCTTCCTTTGCCCTTCTCACCACACTCTTTATTTCTGTTCCTTTTGTCTCCTCAGATATCCTGGCATCTCAGATTCAGCTGCAGAGAGGTAAATTAGAGATAGATGGAGGACCAAATTCACTGGAGGAAGGGGGGGCTTGTTAGAAAAAGTGTCTTCTTGTATTTCCTGTTCGTTCCCAGACCCTCGGGAACTGTCAATGGGTCAGCTAAAAATAATTAGAACTGCCTTGCTGGAGCAGACCCTGTGGCCTAGGACTGTGTTTCCAACAGTGAACAGCCAGGAAAGAGGGCATGAGAGGGTGAAGCAAAACAGATGTCCACTGCAACCTTATAGGCTGACACAATTTATTCCATTATGAGCTTTTTGTGAGTCAAGGCTCGTTTTTTCCGATACATTGGGAAGAAAGAAGCTCATTTACCTCATTTATACAGACAAGGGAGGGGGAAAGAGGGAGGCCTGGTATCATAAATGAGGTGTAATTCTCTGTGTCCTGAATCAAACCACATTGGTAGTTATGGATAATGAGAAAAGTCAAATTCTAACCTTTCTCTTATCCAGTGAAAAACAGAAGCACAATAAAGTAGGGTGACTAACAAAGGAATTAAGGAATAGGCAGTTTGGTGCATGAAAGAAGCTCCCGTTCCTTAGTTAGATGGTCACAGGGTAGAGAATGGGTAGAGGCAAGCTGGATGGTATAGCCTATGGGATGAGGAAGACCAGGTGACAAGGGGAAGACAGGACACGGATGGGAGCCAAGAGGCAGATCCGGAAGGGGCTGGCTAGGACACAGCCAGGAAGGAGAAGAGTGTGGTGAGAGCTACTCTTGGCAGCCCAGTGGAGGAAGCGCACTGGAACTCCAAAGTCGTAAGCCCTAGCTGGATAAGGAGAGCGTGTGGCCTGATCAGTGCGCAGCTCAATCCGTGGGGAAGAAAAGGCCCATGGAGAGAAACCCCATCCCTAGCTTGCTGAGGACCCTGATGCTGCAGGGTAACCAGAGGGAGCTGTGGGGGCCACCCCTACCCCCTAATCTCAAAGATGTGTGTCTTATACTTAGTAAAGGTAAAGGTTCCCTTGCTCGAAAGCCAGTCGAATCCGACTCTAGGGCTGCGGTGTTCATCTCCGTTTCAAAGCCGAATAACCAGCGCTGTCCAAAGACGTTTCTGTGGTCATGTGGCCGGCATGACTAAACACCAAGGCACACGGAACGCTGTTACCTTCCCACCGAAGTGGTACCTATTTATCTACTTGCAATTTCTTGCTTTCAAACTGCTAGGTTGGAAGGAGCTGGAACTAGAGACGGGAGCTCACTCCGTCATGCGGCGTCTCGGGTCTCGAACTGCTGAACTACTGACCTTCCAAAGCCTGCAGTTCAGCGTCTTAACCACTTGACCACCAATTACATTTCATACAACAGTCTTGTTTGAAAGGGAAGGGGAGATCAGACCTCTTGCAGAACTAAGGTGGGTGCAGCAGGATTGTAATTCACTTGCTTCCAACCTGTGTTGGAATCACAATCACGTACAGTGTGCTTTCCCTCACCATCATCAAGTAAATTACAGCCCTTCCAAATACAGCTTGTTAATGTCAGCCCTTGCATCTCCCTCTTTAATAATTAAGCAGTGATTCCCCCTGCCCCCATTGCCTTCTCCACAAGCAGGCCAGCCATTACCTGCCCACGCAATCCACTTTTGGTTTTCCCAGCACTCGTTTGTAGAAGCATATTTTTCTCCCACAATTTCTTCTCACAAATTCCCTTAACTTCCTTACTTTGTGCCAAGACCTAACCAGAGGGCACCTCCCAAGTCTGTCAAGTTTTGGGCTACAGGAGGAAAACATACATCTGAGAGTGTGCAGAGTGCTTTCCCCTCATGCCTACAAGTGTCCTGTCTCTCCACATTCTGTGCCATCCAAAATGCGAAGGTTTATATACATTGGCTCTGTCTTGTGCCAACTGTGCACTCCATTGTTTTTGACATATAGCAGAAACAATAAACAGGGAATTAAATTGTGCTAATTTTTAGAGATCAAAACTGTTCAAGGGTCAGGTTTTCCTGCCCCTGGGACAGCTGGAGGATACCATGCGAAGTAGTTAGTTGAGAGGTAGGAAGTAAATGAATGTCCCAGCTGATGTGCTTTCTCTTCTGTCTCCTCATTCCTCCACACCAGCAAATGTGACTCTGGATCCTGACATGACCCATCCCAAACTCATCCTGTCTGAGGATCGGAAGAGCGTGAGATGTGGAGACAAGGCTCAAGATCTGCCCACAGCCCCTTCGTCCCATAGGGGGTCGTCCCACCACTCCTCTCGCTGTTCTTCTACCAAACACACCAGGTGACCTCATCATTCAGCTTCCCGTGTCAGCCATTCTTCTAACAAGTCCCACAAGACTGCTTTAGCCTTGGAGCTGGTTAAGATTAAAGCCGATGCCGCTGCAGCAGTTGTGAGGGCAGAGTTTGCCAAGAAGGAAAAAGACCTGAGAATAGAGGCTGCCAGGCTACAGGCAGAAAGGGATGGAAGGGAGGCACTGTTAGAAGCACTAAGAAAGGAACCTGAGGCATTGGCAATGACGGCTCAGGCCAAGGTCCTAGAAGATGGGCTCCAGCTCCTGGGACAATCCTGAGAGATTTGATGAAATTAGTATAGTGCTGGGACATGAGGGGTTCACACCAGGTCAACATTTCTGGGAAGTCACCATGGGACATGAGGGAAGGTGGGCTGTTGGGAATGCCAGGAAGTCTGTGAAGAGGAAGGGACAGATCAGCTTTAGTCCTGAGGAGGGGATCTGGGCTGTGGGGAAATGCTGTGATGGTTTCTTTGCTCACCCTCAATGGTGTCCTCTTGCCCCATCCTTAAAAAGGGCTCCAGGGGAGATCCAGGAAATTACAGGCCAGTCAGTCTGACATCAATACTGGGTAAATTGGTGGAAACTGTTATTAAGGAATGAATGAGTAGGCACATTGATGAACAAAAACTATTGAGGCAGACTCAGCATGGGTTCTGTAAGGAAAGATCTTGTCTCACTAACCTGTTAGTGTTTTTTGAGGGAGTGAACAAACATGTGGACAAGGGGGACCCAATAGATATTATTTACCTTGACTTCCAGAAAATTTTTGATACAGTTCCTCATCAAAGGCTCCTAAGTAAGCTCAATAGTCATGGGATAAAAGGACAAGTCCTCTTGTGGATCAAAAATGGGCTTCTAAATAGGAAACAGAGAGTAAGTATAAATGGGAAACTTTCTCAGTGGAGGGTGGTAAGCAGTGGGGTACCACAGGGATCAGTACTCGGTCCAATGCTTTTTAACTTGTTTATTAATGATTTGGAATTGGGAGAAAGCAGTGAAGTGGCTAAATTTGCAGATGACACGAAGTTGTTCAGGGTGGTGAAAACCAGGGAGGATTGTGAGGCACTCCAAAGGGATCTGTCGAGGATGGGTGAGTGGGCGTCAACGTGGCAAATGGGGTTCAATGTGGCCAAGTGCAAAGTGATGCACACTGGAGCCAAAAATCCTAACTATAAATACACGTTGATGGACTGGCAGAGATGGACTGAGAGAGAGATCTTGGAGTCGTAGTAGATAACTCAATGAAAATGTCTAGACAGTGTGTAACTGCAATAAAGAAGGCCAACGCTATGCTGGGGATTATTAGGAAAGGAATTGAAAACAAATCAGCCAGTATCATAATGCCCCTGTATAAATCATTGGTGCGACCTCATTTGGAATACTGTGTAAAGTATTCTGGTCGCCACACCTCAAAAAGGATATTATAGCATTGGAAAAAGTGCAGAGAAGGGCAACTAGAATGATAAAAGGGTTGGAACACCTTCCCTAGAAAGGTTAAAATGCCTGGGGCTCTTTAGCTTGGAGAAACGATGGCTGAAGGGTGACATGATCGAGATTTATAAAATTATGAATGGGATTGAGCAGGTTGAGAAAGAAGTACTTTTCTCCCTTTCTCACAGTACAAGAACTCATAGGCACTCCATGAAATTGCTGAGCAGTCAGGTTAGAACACCTGACTTCTTCACCCAAAAAGTGATTAACATATGGAATTCACTGCCACAGGAGGTGGTGGCAGCTACAAGCATGGACAGTGTCAAGAGGGAATTAGATAAACATATGGAGCAGAAGTCCATCAGTGGCTATTAGCCACAGGGTATAGATGGGAACTCTCAGTCTGGGGCAGGTGATGCACTCTATTCTTGGTGCTGGAGGGGGCAGCAGTGGGAGGGCTTCTAGTGTCCTGGCCCCACTGCTGGACCTCCTGATGGCACCTGGTATATTTTGGCCGCTGTGTGACACAGTGTTGGACTAGGTGGGCCATTGTCCTGATTCAACATTGGCTTCTCTTATGTTCTTATGAGGAGTTCAAAAGGATACGAATGGCTCTGAACTATGACAAAAATCAAGTAGTCATTTTGAACCTTGACACAGGAGCCCTTCTCTACACATTCTCAGGAGTCTCCTTCCACGGGGAGACACTTTCCCCTTTCTTTTGGGTGAAAGTTTCTTTATACTCTGATCCCTCCTCTCTTCCTGAGTCTGTCTTCACTTCTGTCTCTTCATGGCCTTGGAAGAGATAGAAGGTCAGTGTGTCTCTCCTTCAAGACCAAGCCAGGGTGTGTCTAGGCCTGCCCAGAAAACCCGAGTTGCATTCACAGGATGCTAGGCAAGCCAGCCTCTTATCTTCATGGGAAAGTATTCTTTTCAATTCTTCTTCCCTGCTTCAATGAATATGAACTTACTTTAATGAAGCATCCCCCCTTTTAGTTATGCCTCAAATTATGTGTTTTTGCTGGGTTCTCCCACCTACACTAATCTATTCTGCTAGTATTAAGTACAAAATGCCCAATACTGGCAAGATGAGGACAGTAAATAAAAATACCCCAGACTTCCAGTTTAAGCGTTTCACTGCTCGGCTGCACCCCGTCTCATTCTGATGGAGGGGAGCCGAGACGGCTGACGGGAAGGGTCCGAGTCCATCTTGGACCCTCCCGGGACCTCTGTACAAGTTCCTCAGCCTGGGGAACTGAGGAGAGTCTCTTCCAACGTTTACTTTGTTTTGGGAAACTTACTTCTTGTTGATATTATGGCTGGGAGAGGGCAGAAGGTGGGTCTGGAGAAAAAAACGCAAACCGGAAATAGCCAACCAGCGACTCCCTCCCACAACCAGGAAGTAACAGCAGATATGCCTACACTGCTGACGAACGCATTGCGCCCTCTAATGGAACAGATGACTAACCTCAGCGTTAAAATGGATAATTTGCAGAAGCAAATGTCCCATAGATAAGAGGACTTCAGTGACTGAAGAGACATTTAAAAAGATGGAAAAACAGACTGAGAACATTAATAAAAGAGCAGATGAAGCGGAGAAAGAGAGATCCTCCAATAAAACCCAGTTAACACAGCTCCAGCTGGAAAGCTCCATTACGCTTCCAAGGGATCCAAGAAGAAAAGAACGAAGATTTAAAGGCTCTCTTGGCAGAGACTTTGGCTCCAATAATGGATTATAAACAGGAAGATTTATTGAAGGAGATGGACTGGGCTTACAGAACTTATCCAGACTTTATAAAAAGAAATAAACTCCCGAGAGAAATATGTCTGAAATTCACAAGACGGTCTACCAGAGATCTGGTGCTGAAATCTACACAGGGGAAACCCTTGAAAATCAAAAATTAGGAGATAAAAATATTGAGGATCAGATAAAAATATTGAAATCAGAAAGCAGAGGAGACTTTACAGGGATCTTACTCTCTCTCTTCAGAAGGAAGGAATTCCTTATAGATGGTAGTTTCCTGAAGGACTGCGTTTCAAATTTAAGGATAAAAAATTCAACATTGACACTGTTCCTAAGGTGAAAAAGTTTGTAGACCAATACTTCAATCCTAAGCAACGCAACAAAGACAAGAAATCTAAAACAGAAAAGGAGGAAGAAGAAAATGAAGAAGAATCCTACTCACAGGATTCATCAAGCGACAGTTACAAACCTAGTAGTTCTTCAGATACATCGGAATCAGAGAAAGGTGCAGCTGCTCCCAAACCACGAGGAAAAAAGAAATGCAAGAAGAAAAGACTCTAAAACTAAGATAATTGTTGCAGTTTTTGAAGAATAGATAATTAATGCAACTTTTAACCATTTTTTTGTTAATTTTTTGTGTAAGCAATAACAGGTCTGTATTTTTAGGTGACAAAGATATATCACCATGTAACCAGATCGTGTCACCTGTTAGTCTGTCCCTCCCTTTTACCATTAGTTGTTTTAGAGTTAGGGTTATAGTTTACCCCCCCCACTCCAGTGGTGGCAATTGTATTAGTTTTCCTTTCCCGTTTCCCAAAGAATTTAGAGATAGGGACTTAGTCTCCTTACCCCATATCCAGTAGTATTGCAAAACCAATAAAATACTTATAAAAACAAATACCCCAAACAAGACACCAAACCCCTTTTCTGACTCTCAAATGGCCTTTACTGGCTGCCAGTCACCAAAACTAAGAAGGTATCTCTCTTTTTCACTCAAAACAGCCAAGCCTTTAAAGAGGGATGGTGTTCCTACAGCCAAGGAAGCAGGTGACAAGAACAGTGGACAAGCTGTGTCTTATCACTGCTTTTCATGAAATTATCACTTTTCCTAAGGAGGGCTCAGGATTCAGGTCCACTTGAATGCAACCCCCACCACCACCAAGAGTAGCCCCTCACCATTTCCTCCCTCTTCCCTCTCCTTTTTGTTCAGCACAAAGAGAATATTCTGCTCTGGTTGGAGGAATATAATGTGAAGTGGGAAGAGTGACTTGCACACAATTTTTTAATGGGGATAGGAAGTCCATAAATTTGATATTACATATTGGCTGCCGCCTATGATCGACATGTCTATGAGCTTCTGCAGCCCTGTTGTAAGATTTTCTGGCAATGAGAACAGTATTTATAGTCCCCCCTTCTCATAGAGACTCAAGGTGAGTTAGTGAATGAGAAGAGAGTGCAATGAAAACAGTATAACTCACAAAAACAATGCAACAAAACAGTGTAATGCATACTGTATTTACACAAAAGAAAGATGAGGTTCCTCCTCTAGGCCTGATATCAAGAAAAAGAAGGGTAATTTTACCCTAGCATACAAGTTAAAAGTGTGTATAGTAATAAACAACTTTGTGTGTTGTTGCCCTACAAGGCCCCTATTGTGCCTCCATGAAGTTATGAGTTATGAGAACCTGAACTTTGCTAGCTGTGTGCAAAAGGGACTGAACTGTAAGGTGACTCCAAATGATGCCAGCTACAGACATATGCCCAGAAGAAGGGAGCCTTCCTGTGAAACAATGTGTCCAGGGGTCCTGTATGTCACCACCCCTCTTACTTGCAGTAAGATGAACCAGCTCCCTAGCCATATACAGAATTGAGCAGCCAGGCAACTGCCATGCCAGGCCAGAAGACAGGGGACCCAAACTCCATGAAGAATCCCCTTCTCTTGCAGGTAGGCTACATGTCTTTCCCCCACCTAATACATCACCTAGTCGAAACTGTAGCCACAAGACAACAAGGGAGCAATGGCTCTAGCCAGCACGAGCCATAATCCCATCAGGTGCCATTGTTCAGACTAGTTTTTCATTAAGTCTAACATTGCCCACTCCCCAGACCTTCGACCCCAGCACAAGTCAGCATATTTTGGGGGATGGACTAACAGGAGGTGTGCCAAGAGAGGTGGCCAAGCTTAGCCCACCCTTCAACCTCCTAATAAAAGAGAGGGCCCAGCACCAGCTCTCTCTCTCTCGCTTATTTGCACTCTTGCTCCCTTACCTGACTCCCTCCCACCCGAAGCCTCCGACTCTTGGTCGCACAGCCAGAGTCTCATCGTGCGCCTGCCGGTTCAGGACACGACCCTCTCCCCGGCATCCCTTAGTCCCCTCATTTTCCTGAGATTCGCTCCATCCAACTCTGGACAGGTAGAGTATCTCCCATCATCGAAACATCCTGCTAATGCGAATGTGCTAGTCTCTTCTATCTATATTTCCTAGATGCTGTATAATTGTGTGTATGCCTGTGTTATTGTACATGAAAAGTACTGAGACTGACGAGTGATTTCAGCTCTCACATACTTTATTAGTTCAAGAACAAGACAAGTGAAGCCGGCTTGCAGGCCGGCTTTTATTCCCAAAGGAACCCACACCCCAACACACACAACAGCCCGTGATTGGTTTATTTACGTTGATTGAGTTATCTCCTATGATTCCTGCTCCCCGATTGGGAGGGAGCTAGGATCCTACTGTCCATTGTTCTCTGGAGCGAAACTCAAGCACTTCGTCCAGCCGCATGTCGGGCCTGCTGAAACCAGTCCATGCACATGGCTGGTTGCAGGGCCGGATCGCCCATAGGGTGAACTAGGCGCCCACCTACGGCGCACCGGCCTCAGGGGCGCAAAATGGCGCCCCACTCCCCCCTGAAAAGTACCCCCCGCCCTAACCTGGCGCCCACCGCCGCCGCCAGATCCTCGCCCCCTTCCCGGCTTTCCTGGGGGTCCTGCAGCCGCAGAGCCCACAGAAAAGCCGGCGCCGGGAGGGAGGGGGCAGAGGATAGACCCCCCGCCCCTCTTCCCGGCTTTCCTGGGGGTCCCCGCAGCCGCGGAGCCCGCAGAAAAGCTGGCGCCGGGAGGGAGGGGGCGGAGGATAGACCCCCGCCCCCTTCCCCGGCTTTCCTGGGGGTCCCCGCAGCCGCGGAGCCCGCAGAAAAGCCGGCGCTGGGAGGGAGGGGGCGGAGGATAGACCCCGCCCCCTTCCCTGGCTTTCCTGGGGTCCCGCAGCCGCGGAGCCTGCAGAAAAGCCGGTGCCGGGAGGGAGGGGGCAGAGGCTAGACCCCCTGCCCCCTTCCCTGGCTTTCCTGGGGTCCCACAGCCGTGGAGCCCGCAGAAAAGCCGGCGCCGGGAGGGAGGGGGCGGAGGATAGACCCCCCGCCCCCTTCCCGGCTTTCCTGGGGGTCCCGCAGCTGTGGAGCCCGCAGAAAAGCTGGTGCCGGGAGGGAGGGGGCGGAGGCTAGACCCCCCGCCCCCTTCCCTGGCTTTCCTGGGGTCCCGCAGCCGCGGAGCCCACAGAAAAGCCGGCGCTGGGAGGGAGGGGGTGGAGGCTAGACCCCCGCCCCTTCCCTGGCTTTCCTGGGGGCCCCGCAGCTGCGGAGCCTCCAGGAAAGCCAGCGCCCCGCCGCCGCCCCCGGTCTCCAGGCCCCACCGGGAGGTTGGCATCCCCAGTGGGGGGCGCCCCAGGCTGTCCTGCCTAGGGCACCCAGACACCTGGAGCCGGCCCTGGCTGGTTGGAGCACATGTTTTGAGCTGGATACACTACAGTATGCTTGAAATATATTCAGTACACAAAATCATCTTATACAGACATCAGTCTCAGCGTCTGTTTGGAATGTCTGGAGGAGACTGAACCCCTGTATACATAGATGCTTGCCCCTGTATTTGCCTATTGCCTGGCTTAAGACCATAACTCCCCATATTAAATAACGATTTAAGGCAATTTGGCTAACAGTGTATAACTTTTTTTAGGAGGTTCATCTTACATCAACATCATGTTCCTTATATACAGGTACTAAAATCAATGCAAAAAAAATGGATTACAAAAGTAGAAAACTGCAATAGAGACAGTGCAATATATATATATAATAAACAAAGCAAGACTGAGGGGAAAAAAACTGCCTACAATTTCCAGGCATTAAAGTTTAGAGTCCTGATCATATTATAACAATGCCCTCCTGTATCCTTCTGTATTGCTACAAACTTACTCCCATTATTTTTTTTAAATGTCATGTAATTAGAAAAATGTAATGGAGGCAGCTGTGCACCAACAGCATCAGTTCCTAAAAAGGTACAATTGGGCTACTCTTCATACACCCATTACATTCAGGCTGGACTACTGCTATGTGACTGGGGGGGCTCCCTTTCAGGAGTATTTGGAAGCTTCATCTGCTTAAACAAAATAACTGATGCTTTTTATTTGCAGTCGTTATGTGTTATGTATTGTGCATACATACTAAAAGTCTAAGCTTTGACCAAGACTCCTTATGAGCTAGGTATCATAAATGGAACGTTCTGATTGGCTATTTTGTGCTATGGACCAATCAGAGCCTAGGAAAGGCTTCAGAGGGAACAACTACTATTGGCCTTTATGTGAGAGTTATGATTGGTTATTAACCCACTAGGGGGCGTGGTTATACAAGCCTGGAAAGTTTAAAAGAGAGCTTTCTGCTCTCCTGTTTTTGTGTTGTTTCCTGTCAAGTTCCAATAAAGCTGAATCACTTGTTAAGAGCTGACTGAAGTCTCATACTTAACATTGGTGACAAGGATGGGGTGCTAGGCGGGTAGGCAGCCCTGCTGAACCAATGTCACCATGGCAGATGAACCTGAGCCGTCCGGGGCACTGGAAGAAGACAGTCAACACCCTGCCAACCCACCACCTACGCCGGCCAGGAGGATGGCAGCCAGCACTAAATTTGAGGCCGCAATAAATTTGAGCCAGAGCTGGAAGACTGGGACTCATACATCACCTGGTTTGAGTTCCATCTGCATGCCAACCAGATTGAGGAAGAAGCCACGAAGACAGCAATACTCCTCAGTTCGTGTGGAAAGACCGTGTTCGATGTGGCCCGGTCCCTGGTGGCACTGCAGATATCCTGACAGTCTCCTTGATGGAAATCAAGAACAAATTGAGTAATCACTTCTCACCCAAGCCCTCACAGATCGCCTGCTGACATGCTTTCTACAAGCGTGACCAAGGAGCGGGCAAATTGATCACAGACTATGTCACAGCGCTACAGAAGGCAGCGAGGACCTGCAACTTTCCTGACTTAGAGGCGGTGTTGCTTGACCGGCTGGTGTGCGGTCTGTGGAACAAGAAGTTGCAACAATGGCTGTTCGCAAAGTCAGAGTTAACATACGCCACAGCATACACAGAGGCCAATGCAGCTGAAGCTGCAGAGAGGTTGACTAAGGAAGTACGGCAATCTAACAGCCCAACCATCCAACGACCAGAAAATTCGATGCACCACGAGTCTGCGGGTGAGTCTGAAGATGGGGGCGATGAAGTCCACAAGACCCAAGTTGCGAGGTCCAAGCAAAACGTGGAGAAAGCCACACTGAGGCGAGCCTGTGCAAGGTGCAGTGGCAACCACGACCGAGACTGCTTCTGGGCCTGTGATGTCAAATGCAGGGCCTGTGATAAGCAGGGGCACTTGGCCAGAGTGTGCTGCGCTGCTGGTAAGAAGAAATCACCACCATCTTCCCCGCAACAGAACCACAGGGCATGGGACGCTAGTATGGCAAGGCCAGCGGACTGCCACAAGATGACCTGCTGTTCCTGTCCTACAACCGTCATGAACACGGGGACGCGGACCAGGAGGAAGATCCGTGTGACTGTGCTACTGGACGGGGAGCTGTGCGAGATGGAGGTCAACTCTGGATCAGCCCTGACTGTCATCTCCACGGAAATGTTGCATCGCCTGTTTCCTAAGAGGAGCTGTCGCTGCTTGGCACCCAGCCAGGTGCATCTATCGGATTTCCAGGGTCGATGCATCCGGTGGTTGGTGCAGCATCATTCGAGGTACAGTTCAAGGGGTTCAAGGAAACACTGAGCCTCCTTGTCGCCGAAGGTCTGGACTGGTTCGAAGCCCTTGGCATAGCTGTGACAGGGGTGAATCAGGTTTGCCAAAATAAATTGGGTTCAATTTATTCGGAGTTCCCGGCAGTTTTTGATGAGTCACTGGGGAAATATACTGGGCTGCCCATGACTTTTGACTTAGACCCCTCTGTGGCGCCCATCAGACTGAAGGCCCGGCAGGTTCCAATTGCTCTTCGACCCTGGATTGAAGTGGAGTTAGACAAACTTGTTGCACAGGGCGTACTAGAACCCGTCTCTCACGCCAGGTGGGAAACACCAATTGTAATGCCAGTTAAGCTGGACGAGTCCCTTCACATTTGTGCTGACTACAAATGCACCATAAACAGAGCATTACAGCAACAAGCATAGCCGGTGCCCATGATAAGCCATGTTCTGGCGTCTCTGGTGGGAGGGCGGATCTTTGCGAAATTGGATCTTGCCCAGGCCTACCAACAGTTGCCAGTAGACCCGAGTGCGGCTGAGGCACAGACAATCGTCACACACCAAGGGGCATTTAAGGTCAACCGGCTACAGTTTGGTGTAAATGTGGCCCCGGGGATCGTCCAAGGTTTAACGGAGGGATTATTGCAGGACATACTGGGGGTGGTGCCTTATTTTGATGACATTCTGGTTGCAGGTGCTGACGTGACAAAGCCGGCAGAGGGCATCAGGGCAGTACTGGGTTGGTTCCAAGGGGCTGGACTCAAGGTCAAGCAAAAGAAATGTCAGTTTGGGGTTCCTAGGGTCAAATTCCTCGGTTTCCTCATTGACGAAAATGGAGTGCACCCGACTGACAGTAAGGTTGCAGCAATCCAGCAAACATCGCAGCCGACAAATAAAAAAGAATTGCAGTTGTTTTTAGGTATACTGAACTTCTACCATGCCTTCTTGCCCCATAAGGGGTCCATCGCCGAGCTGCTACACCGACTGTTGGAAAAGGGGGTTAAGTGGGAGTGGGGGCCACGACATGACCAGGCATTCATGGCTATTAAGGAACTGTTGGTCTCTAACAGTGTACTCACCCATTTTGATGAGAGCAAACTACTTGTTCTCGCAGCCGATGCATCACCCTTTGGCATAGGCGCCGTCCTGAGTCATGTCATGCCAGACGGGTGAGAGGCACCAGTGGCGTATTATTCTAGAACCTTGTCACCAGCTGAAAGGAACTATGCCCAAATAGATAAGGAGGGCATCACCTTGGTTGCAGGTGTAAATAAGTTCCATGACTTTTTGTATGGTCGCCGGTTTCTCATGGTCACTGACCGCAAGCCCCATACCGACAGACACCCCTCCCCCAATTCTGTCCCCACATATGCTGCGCTGGACCGTGTTCCTGTCAGCATACAAATATGATTTCGTAGATCGCCCGGGTAAGGCTGTTGGACATGCTGACGCGCTGAGTCGGTGCCCGGTTCCAGGGCTAACCATCGACCCTGCACCAGCCTGTGAGGTGATGGCGATTGAAGACTTTCCACAACCTCCAGTGCACGCCTCTGACATTGCATTGGGGTCAGCCAGGGACTCCACGCTCGCCCGAGCTCTGAACTGGGTGTGGAGGGGGTGGCTGGTAGGCTGTTTTGAAGCTGAGTTCCAGTCCTACAGTTCCAGGCAACATGAACTGTTGGCTCACAAGGGCTATCTTTTGTGGGGAAATAGGGTGGTGGGTTCTGGAGGCTTTGCATGCGGGCCATCCAGGCATAGTTCACATGAAAGCTCTGGCCCAGAGCTACATTTGGTGGCCACGCATAGACCAGGAAATAGAAGAATGAGTAAGGACTTGCCAGCCTTGCCAAGAATCTAGACCAGATCCTCCGCATGCCCCAGTGCAACACTGGGAGACCACAACATCGACTATGGTCCTGGTTGCATGTTGATTTTGCAGGGCCATTCTAGGAGCAAGTGTTTTTAATAGTGGACTCTTACTCTAAATGGCTGGAGGTTGTTCAGATGTCTGCAATAACCTCAGCCGCAGTAATCAGAGCTCTTCGCCGTATATTTGCAACACATGGTCTGCCGGACACTATCGTGTCCAATAACGGAACTCAGTTCATGTCCCCTGAGTTTCAGGACTTTATGAACAACAATCTGATCAAACACATTACGTCAGCACCATTCCACTCATCCACAAATGGACAAGCCGAGCGAATGGTGCATACCACAAAGGATGCACTCTGCAGAATGGTCCAGGGGGACTGGAGCCAGAAGCTGGCATCGTTCCTGTTGTACCAACATATCACACCACACACTGCAACCAGAAGGAGCCCTGCAGAACTCCTGATGAACCAACGTCTGACGTCACTCCTCGATTGGCTGCACCCAGACCTAACGTCAGACAACCCTCTGCAGAGGGAAGCCCTGACAGCACCACACTCGTTCCAGGTAGGAGATGCCGTTTTTGCCAGGAACTACGGTGAAGGACACCTGTGGATCCCAGGATCAGTAACCGCGGTCACCGGCATGCTCTCCTACGTGGTAATGACATCGGATGTTAAAAGTCTAAGTCGCCACATCGACCAACTTTGGCAGCGATGGGCAGATGCACGCACTGAAATCTGTTCGGAAGCAACCACGGGTCCGATGCTGAATACTGAACAGACAGAGCCTTGGGACTCTGAGGATACCAGAGACTCCGCAGACTTAGAACCGACCACAGAGCAATAATATATAGCAATAATGAAACAGGATACACAAAACTCAACAGAGCTGTCAGCACTTGGACAGGACCTCGCTCAGGAACCTGGCCACAAACACAGTTTGGCTTCGCAGTCAGGTAACCTTTGGGATCTTTGTACCATCCCAAATGCAACCTCGACTCAAGTAGGTCCTGAGCGGATGGAGGAATGGCAGGCTCACAGGGGCGCACACCGCTGCTGCCAGGCCACTGGAACTTAGTTGCGCAGTGGACAAGGGCAGCCAAGAACTATGAGCATAGAGGCAACGCCTCCGGCTGGGACATTACAGCGGTCACAACGGAGTCAGTGTCATCCCTTGCATTCAAAAGATTTTGTTTGCTCAGGGATTGATTTATCTTAGGGGGGAGGGGTCTTATGTATTGTGCATACATACTAAAGGTCTAAGCTTTGTCCAAGACTCTCTATGAGCTAGGTATCCTAAATGGAACATTCTGATTGGCTATTTTGGCAATGGACCAATCAGAGCCTAGGAAAGATTTCAGAGGGAACAACTACTATTGGCCTTTATGCGAGAGTTATGATTGGTTATTAACCCACTAGGGGGCATGGTTATATAAGCCCGAAAAGGTTAAAAGAGAGCTTTCTGCTCTCCTGTTTTTGTGTTGTTTTCTGTCAAGTTCCAATAAAGCTGAATTGCTTGTTAAGAGCTGACTGAAGTCTCATACTTAACAGTATGGAACTCATATAATGCTATTTTTTAAAAAAATCTACCTCGGCTTCTGGTTTGCTTCTGAGTGCAATTCCCAAGTGCTGGTTATTTGCCATTCAACTGACTCTTAATTCTTTTTGGATTTTTTTAAAAAATACATGATACAGTCGAGGCAAGAAATGCAAACCCACACCTACTTAACACATCTCAAAAAGATTATCTGTTCATCAGTGCCCAGATAAAAATTCATTCTGACATCAAAATCTTTAAAAGGGGGGGATTTTCAGGGATGTTGTCAGCAGGGCTAGATGGAGGCTGATAGGGGTAGATGGATTCAATATTCAGCAGGCTCCGCCAGCAGCAGTCACGGGCATTTCGACCCTCTTCGTGAACTGGAGTTTGTCATAAAACCCTAAGGAGAGGTGGGACTTCCTCTCCTCCGTACAATGGCTTTCAAAGTAGCGCTGAGGTCTCAACAAAAAAATAACTCCATCAACCTGCCATATAAAAATGTATTTTTTTCACCGAGACACGCAGAGTGCCCGTCCTTTGAAAAAGTCTCCCTCTCTGGCGGCTCTTCCGGTGCAAGCCAGCAGTCGGCCCACCCCGTTGATGTCGCGCCAGGAGAGCTCGCCAGAATGATGGCCAGAAGGGAACCGCCCCGCCCCTGCTCAAAAAGAGGGAAAACGAAACCGAACTCTGCAGCTCTCCTTTCCCGCGCTCCAGGCAGCCATGGCGGCGGCAGGAGGTCTCGTCCAACAGCTCTGCGAGGAAGCCTCTTGCTCCATCTGCCTGGACTATTTCAGCGACCCGGTGAGCATCGCTGAGTGTGGCCACAACTTCTGCCGAGCCTGCCTGATCCATAGCTGGGGGAGGCGGCGGCAGAGGCTTCCTGCCCCCAGTGCAGAGAACTGGTTCAGCCGAGGAACCTGAAGCCAAATCGGCAGCTGGCGAACGTGGTCGAAATTGCCAAGAAACTCCAGGGGGAGAGGGAGAGGGAGGCAAAGATGACAGCCTGCGAGAAGCACCAGGAGCCTCTCAAGCTCTTCTGCAAGGACGATGAAGCCCCCATCTGCGTGGTCTGCGACAGGTCCAAAGAGCACCGAGATCACCGGGTCATTCCTATGGAAGAGGCTGCCCAGGAGTATAAGGTAAAGGGATTAAGAATTGGGTGTCTGAAATGGGAACAGCACCGGATTCTCCTTGCAGGCTTGTCTGTAGATTTACATAAGAACATAAGAGAAGCCACCAAATTTAAGATTGTATTATGATGCTGTCTGCTTAACCTGGCTGGAGCAGTGGATTAATCTTGAGAATAAAAAGTTATTGGCTTTAGAAGGTCATGATAACAAGTTCGGATGGCATGCATATTTATGGTATGGAAAAGTGAAAATAGACAAGTTTTTCAAACACCACTTCATAAGACGATCACTGTTCGAGACTTGGACGAGATATAGAAAATTCTTCTCGGAAGAAAGACCACTTTGGATAGTACCAGCAGAAGTGATTAATACATATTCAAGAAGCCAGGGTTTAGATTGGCTACCTTACAAAAGTCTCTTAAAATTAGAAGGGAAAAACTTTGTACTAAAAGATAGAACTGATGTGGAATTTGAATATGATTGGTTGAAGTATAGACAGATTTATGACTTATTTAAGACCAATAAGAGAGAACATGGTTTTAGAGAAAATTATACTGAAATTGAAACTGTATGGGTTGGTAAGGGTAAAAAAATGATTTCTAAACTGTACAAGATTTTATTGAAATGGTATACTGAGGACGAAATAGTAAAAGAGCAAATGATAAAATGGGCAGTAAATATTAATAATGAAATATTTATGGCATCTTGGGAATACTTGTGGAAAAAGTCAATGAAAATTTCAACTTGTGTAAATGTTAAAGAGAATTGTTATAAAATGATGTACAGATGGTATATGACGCCTAAAAAAATTGCTATTATAAATGAAAGTATGTCTAACAAATGTTGGAAATGTAAGAAACATGAAGGGTCTTTTTACCATATGTGGTGGACATGTGACAAAGCGGTAAAGTATTGGACTGAGATCCACAATGAGATACAAAAAATTTTGAAATGTACTTTTAAGAAAGACCCACAGATGTTATTGTTAGGTCTTAAAATGGAAGAAATAAATGTAGCCAAGAGAACACTATTATGGTACTTGATTACAGCAGCTAGACTGACTTTTGCTCAATGTTGGAAACAAGATAAAGTACCTGAAACATGGGAATGGATTAAAAAGACGTTGTTTATGGCAGAAATGGACAAATTAACAAGAAAATTAAACAACGAAGAAGACGAAACCTTTTTCGGAGACTGGAAAGACTTTCAAGAATACTTGTTGAAGAATTGGGATGTTAAACGTGGTTTGATTTGTTTTGACAGCTATTGAGGAGAAGTGGAAAGAGACCTAAATTTTTGAATTGTTACCATTAGTAAAAGAAAATATGTTTAGTAGTAAATGTAATTGAATAAGAGAAATATCAATGGGGTTGGTGCAGTGCGGGAAGCCTTGTTTGGGGGGGAGAGGGAGAAAGAAAAATGGATATGTATTGGTTTGTTTAAATTGTATGAACATGAAAATATATCCAATAATAAATTGTATTTACAAAAAAAAAAAAAAAGAACATAAGAGAAGCCAATGTTGAATCAGGCCAATGGACCATCTAGTCCAACACTCTGTCACACAGCGCCAAAAATGTGCTATCAGGAGGTCCAGCAGTGGGGCCAGAAGCCCTCCCACTGCTGCCCCCTCCAGCACCAAGAATAGAGTGCATCACCTGCCCCAGACTGAGAATTCCCATCTATACCCTGTGGCTAATAGCCACTGATGGACTTCTGCTCCATATGTTTATCTAATTCCCTCTTGAAACTGTCCATGCTCGTAGCTGCCACCACCTCCTGTGGCAGTGAATTCCATATGTTAATCACTCTTTGGGTGAAGAAGTACTTCATGGCTTCTTTGACTCTGCTCATCAGCCATGCTGGCATCCTTGTAAATTTGATGGAACCCTTCCTAATTGGCATGTATATTCTGTTTGAGCTTCCATTTCTGTGGATTTCAATAATACCCAAGTATTCTCAAAAATTGACTCTCCTTACCTTCAGTTTGGGTTTAAGGGTTTTTGGAGCCCTAGACAAGGTAGTAGCTGAGCACCCAGCTGCTAGTAGGGTTGCCAACCTCCAGGTGGTGGCTGGAAATGTCCTGCTATTACAACTGATCTCTAGGAGACAGAGATCAGTTCATGTGGGGAAAATGGCTGCTTTGGGAGGTGGACTCCCTTCCCCTATGAAGAAGGGAGGGAAGAGAAGGCAGGCCAGGGAAGTCATCCCCAGGTTGCAGTCTTAGGGCTGTGGGTGTCGCTTAGGGTTGCAGCTTTGTGCCCCCACCACCCTTAGCTCCACTGGTGCCCCTAGGCCAGGGGTCCCCAACTTTTTTGATCCTGTGGGCACCTTTGGAATTCTGACACAGGCTTGTGGGTGCAACCACAAAATGGTTTCCACAACAGAACATCAGGGATTGAGATCATGCATAACACTAACAACTCTTCAGCATTTCAGGCAGAAATTTTGCCCGAATGAACATTTTTTGTTCCCCCATTTTATCCCTAGGACCATCTTGCCAAGTAAGTAAGGCTAAGAGAAAGTGGCTGTCAGCCTAAGACATGAGCCCCAAAGTCTGCACTGTATTGGTAAACTGAACATCAATTCCACTTGAATTTGTTTTATTAATTTCCAGTGAGATTTGGGTATGTAGGGTGTGAACATGTCCTTCAATCTGCCATCCTTATTTTAATCATGGTTTTGACTAATAGATTGAGAAAGCATCTTACAAAATCAGTAAACTTGAATACTGTTCCCTTTTCAGGTACAAATTTGTCATTGTCTAGAGAATCTGAGAAAAGAGAGAGAGAAAATCCTAACCTATAAAACAGAAACAGAAAAAGAAAGTGAAGACCTGCTTGTAAGTCATCCTTTTGCTGTCCTTTGGGATTTAAAAAAATGATAACATTTTATATACACAACTGGACATAACAAAATTCATAAGATTCAGTTTACAAGGGTTAAAACCATACATTAGGATCTAATATAAACTAGCTTTTACTGTAATAGTCCAACAGTTGTTTAAAACTGTTGACAATTTCCCCACTGACGGGGCTGCCACTTTCGAGAAAGTCAGGGAAATGGAAATTGGTCAGGGAAAGTCAGGGGAATTGATCTGAAGTCAGGGAAATTGTGATTAAAATATATTCAAGCAGTGGATTTTTGACCTGCTGCTGCAAGAGCGTGATCTGTTCTTGTGGCAACTGGAATACAGAAGTAGCAGAATACAAGTAAAACTTAATGATGTCCTTTCCCAGCTTCACCTTTTTCTCAGCTTCTCAGACCTTGGAAATCATTAATGTGTTTGTTGAGCTCTGTCCCTGCATGATTTCCAAGGTCTGCCGGTAGCATTTGCAAAGCAAGGCTAGTTTAAATGTTTAGTAATATACAAACTTTAAACATCTAACTGTTTTCATCCCTACCTGCTAGTATTGCATTTAACTTACATATAAAGATAAGCATGTTTTTGGGTCATGCTTGTGTATGGAATGGATGTTTTGTCTCCCACTAAACCCAGCACAGCATTGCAAATGAGTTTTGCTGCTGTTGGATTTCACAGACAACTAGCACTTTCTACTCTGCACCATGCAAAGTAATTTTTGCAAATGTGATTGCTTGTTCCTGCTGGAGTTTACAGATTACCAGCTCTCTCACCTTCTTTCCTGACTTCTGCCATGCATAAAGGTTGTAAATGAGGGTTGTCTGCTTCTCTAGATTACAGAAACTCCACCTCCTTTCTTGCTGCTGATCTGCTCATTATACTTTCTGGAACCAAAAAGTGAAAGTGAAACTTTCCCAGCTTTGGAAAGTTCCTACTTGCCAGAAAACAAATCTGCTAACATCTTGGTGTCACACATAAAAACATCAAAACGAAGAAACACTGTGATGAAATTGACAGTAACATTTAATTCTTATGAACATCAATAAAAACTTTTGTGAATATAGCTCAGGAAATTCAAGAAAAAGTCCAACAGCCTCTATGAGCACCCGGTTTTATACTCATTTCAACAATCTTCCTCAGGAGTAGTCCTGTTATGTTAGCAGGTGTCAGCCTCTTGATACAGTTTAACTTCTTTTTTTGCTTCCTTCAAATAGTAGCAGCATTAACTTCTTTTTTACTTTCTTCAAATTATTGCAGCTTAGCTTCTTTTGCAAATTATCCTAAAACAAACATGATTATTTAGAATAGAAAGAAACATGAAGCTGAATGGAAAATAGTTTTGTTCTAATTTATACATTTTTGAAAATTATTACTTTTTAACTTCAACAATTTTAAACTTACTTCCAGTTCCTTTGTACTAGGAGCAAGCCAGTTAATTAATTTCTTAATAGTAGCAACCAGTCCTCTTTTTTATCTGGCTAGAAGTCTTTTTATTTCAAGTTGGCTGGCAAATGCTCTCTATCTCACGTTGCTGGCTAAGTTGCTCTCCAGTAAGTGTTTTTGGACTGGGCCTGTTTTAGTAGTTCAACTGTGGTTATTCAACATGTAGCTGCATGGATTTAATCCATATACTTTTAGGTCCAACTTGAGAAATGGAGAGCAATTGTTAGCCTAATTAAAAAGAAGGCTTTTGCTAGGCAGAGAAGAGGTCTTAGGTGCTACCATTATAGACAATAATGGAACTAGAAGCAAGTTAAAAGTGACAAATTACAAAGAAATTAATATCAGTAATAATCCATTCAGCTTCATGTATTGTTTCATTCCTAGGACCATGTTGGCTTCCAAGAATATTTGAAGATAGTAAAAAAAGGAATGTTAACCTGTAATAATTGAAAATGGATTTATAAGATGATTAAATAGAGCCCAGTACATTTAAGATTACCCATAACATTATTCAGAATTATTTATAAGTGAATGTATTATATATAAGGGTTCGGCCTTTGGTAACCTTGTCAGTGGTCTATACCTTGAAGAAAGAAACACGTAACTTGCAGCTGCATGGAATCAATCTAAACAGTTTTGTGAATTTCGGTTCCAACCTGAAAGGTGGAGAGCATTGTCAGCTTATTTAAGAAGAAGGCTTTTAGTCAGATAGAAAAGAAGACTGAAATGTTACTCCTATAATTTACTGGATGTCGTTGCTTTTGGCTTGGCACCATATTTCTCTGATCAATACTGAAACAGCTGAAACAATGCCACATATTTGTTATCTGTTTTGATGAAGCTTTGAATAAGGTGGTTCAAAAGGGATAGATGGATTTACTGGTTCGTTTTTGGGATGATTACTGTCATAAAGTTTCCACACAGTATCTAACCAGTGTTTTTCTTCAAACTACTACTGCTGAAGACCTTCTTCAGAAGTTTCAAGAAGGCATGTCTTTATCAGTTGCAAAATTATTACAAGTATCTATGGATGGTCCAAATGTAAATCACCTTTTTCTGAGAAAACTAAAAGAAGAAATTAAAACCAACCTTGACTGTAAAGAAGGAAAAGAATTGATTGACTTTGGAACATGTAGCATTCATGTTGTACATGGGTCTTTTAAAACAGGATTGCAAGCAGCGAAATGGGACCTGAATTCAGTCTTGTGCAACATGTATTATCTGTTCAAAGATTCTCCAGCTAGGAAGGCATCATACATTGCTATGACTGGAAGCACACTATTTCCCCTGAAGTTTTGCTCCACTAGGTGGTTGGAGTGCCTTGATAGAGCTATGACTGTTTCTGACAACATCAAGAAGTATGTGGAAGAAGCAAAACTCCCCACAGTAAACCTGCAATTTGTATAAAAGCTGCAATGCAAGATCCACTCATGAAGTGCAAAATGGCTTTCATGAAAACAATTGCTGGAGATTGTGAGCCATTTCTACAAAGGTTTCAAAACCAAAAACATTGGCACCTTTTTTGTATGAAGAACTTTGTAAGCTAATCAAGAAGCTAATGAGTCGTTGCATAAAATTGGAAATGCTGCAAAACATGTCTTCTGGTCCCCAGTTGTTAACAATAGACATGAAATTGTCTGAGAACTTGCTTGATAGAAGCAAGGTTGACATTGGCTTTGCAGCAAAGAAGCTGTTGAAAGAAACTAAACTGAGTGAACTTCAAGTGGCTGAGTTTTGCCTAGGGTGTCGAAACATGGTAGTAGCTGTTGTTGAAAAGTTGATTGAGAGAAGTCCTTTGAAGTTCAAGATGGTGTGCGGCCTATCAGCATTAGATCCTACTATCATTTCATAAAAGCCAAATCTTGGAATCACCAGAATAGGAGCTGTTCTTGAAGCTCTACATGCAGCAAATCAGATCAGTGACACAGTAGCAGAAAAATCAAAGCAACAATACACTACTTTAACCACAACTGCCCACAATGAGTTCAAGGTTCAATTTCAAGTATATGTTGCAAAACAAAATGATGAAGTTGGACTGGTTACATTTTACAGTGGTATTTTGATGTCCAACAAAAGTTTCTCAGATGTGTGGATTGTTGTCAAAATGTGCCTTACTCTGTCTCTTGGTAATGCTTCTGTTGAAGGTGGATTTTCAGTTAATAAGTCAATGTTAATTGAGAACATGCATGAAGAAACTGTTGTCTGCCAACGTCAGGTTTACGATGCTGTCTTGAACTGTGGAGGACTTGAATCTGTTGCAGTCAATCAGGCATGCTCATGCACGCTACACAGAGCACTTGGAGGCTAAACACCATAAGCAACAAGAGGAAATTCAGAAGAAAGAAGAAAAGAAGAAACTTGAGGGACAAAATAAACATCTTGAGAATGCTAAAAAAAGACTGAGAGAAGAAGCCAAGATGGAAGAGGAAACAATTGATGAGAAACTAAAAGAGTTACAAAATAAAAAGAGAAAGCTGTAGAAGTGATAGTTTTATATCTTAAATCTTCATTCTTTAAAAATAGATTACTTGTATTCTAATTTCTAACTTGATGGTTACTGCAATTTCAGAACTATAAGTTTCTTAATGTGGCTTCAGATAAACCATTTTAGATAGAACGTTTATATAAAGTTTACTGCACCTTTAAAACAATAACAAAAATGTTATGTCATTTGTTAGCATTCAGAGTTTACTTGAACTGACGTTTGTATCTTGGTGTAATTTTTGGTGCAATTGCAAAACAGACATTGCTGCAGTTAATGTTGAAAGAAGCTGATATTAAATCTCTTACTTATATTTTTGCAGTTGAGACTTGTGTAGTTGTAGAGTGGAACATTTCATTAAGCCTTGCATTAATGCAACACGACCTATTCATTTTTTAACTTGTGGCTATATTTGAATGGTGGTCAGGGAAATTGACAAATGGTGGTCAGGGAAAGTCAGGGAAATGAAAAATAAAATTTTAGTGGCAACCCTGACTGACCTAAAGACAAAGTCTTTTGGGGAGGTGGGTTCTATAGGCATAAGTCATTAGGTGGTCATTAGAATCACCCTCCAAAGTCCAACTAATCAGAGACAGTTGGAGACAGCTGAGGAAATTTGTGGGTTTTTTTAAAAGCTACTTTAGCAGCCGTCAGTAAACACAGTATTAATTTGAGATGAATAGATTTGTTATAGGAACTGAAACAAAAGGTTTAAAAACTCATATTCTTGGTCCAAAATTTGATTGTTTTTTGTCATCTGTTTAAGGGCAGGTTTTTCAAATACCACAGTCTGTTGTAAGAAAATTTTCAAATACTGTGTGCCATCAGTGACACAGTTGAATATAAAATCCCAGTTTTTGTCAGTTGTCAAATAATGTCGATACCAAATGAGAAACAATAAAATAAAACATGGCTGGCAAATAAAATTGTCAGATCTTTTTCTGGCAATGTAATACATTTGCTGAGTGTCTGGAAAAAAATCTTAGCATCGCAACCCAGGGGAGGAGAGCATTCCCATTCATACGGGCTCTTCAAACCCACTTTTGCTCCAGAAGGGAAATGGACGTGAAGAAAGTGTATGAGGAAACTTGTTAACTATTAAATGTAAAATGTGGTTTCTGTAAAACCATAGTCCACCTGAGTGTCTTTTGTGTACAGTTCACAAAATATGCCAACTCCACAAAGACCAGCTGTATCTTCTCTGCTTTTCTTCTCTCTTTTCATCTTGCTTGCCTCAGAAACAAACTGAAGCAGAGAAACAAAAGATGATGGCTGAGTTCAGAGGGCTGCGACAGTTTCTGGAAGACCAAGAAAAGTTGCTGCTGGGCCAGATGAAAGGAGTGGCGGAGAAGATTGTAAAGGAAAGGGAGGAGCACCAGGCCAGGACCTTGAAGGAACTCTCTTCTCTTGATGGTCTCATCCGGGAGCTGGAGGAGAAGTGCCAGCAGATAGTGAGTGAACTCCTGCAGGTAGGACTATGGCCAGACCAAAACAAAATGGGGGAGAGAAAACTTCAACCCATAAAAAACTGGCAACTAAGAAGGCTGACAATTTTTATTTATTTATTTATCTCACCCTTCCCTGTATGCAGGGCTCAGAGTGGCTCACAACAATTAAAATACAAATAAAACAATAAATGGTTGTACAAAATAATTCACATCAAGATGGGTCATAAACCTAGGAGCATGTTCCTATGAATCTATAAAAATGGCCAAGGTTAATAATGGGTAGTGAGCGATCACCCCTGGCAGTCACTGAATATACCAGGTCAGGGAGTGGAGCAGAGGAGGCTAGAATAACAGGACACTTGTCACCTCAACCAAAGGCCTGGCAAATCATCTCCGTTTTACAGGCCCTGCAGAACTAAAGCAGATCTCCCAGGGCCCTGATCTCACTCGGGTGTTCCACCAGGCTCTGTTTGAGGTTAAATGGATGTCCTTAAGGCTGGGGAGGGGACCACCAGCAGCTGTTGTTCCAGTGAGTATAACATCTTTGAGGGACATAGTGGGAGAGGCAGTCCTGTAGATACATAGCTCCTACACCGCTCAGGGCTATGAAGGTTAATACCATCGCCTTGAACTGGATTTGGTACTCCACTGGGAGCCAATGCAGCTGGTGGAGCACTGGTTGAATATATGCTCTAAGAGGTGCCCCCGTAAGGGCATGTGCTGCTGCATTTTGAGCCAGCTGGAGTTTCCAAGTCAACCTCCAGGGCAGCCCAGTGTAGAGCAAGTTAAAATAATCCAGCCCGGAGGTGACCATTGCATGGATCGCCGTAGCTAGGTCACAAGGAGAGAAATAGGGGACAAGTTGCCTGAGCAGCTGAAGATGGTGAAAAATTGTTCTGGCAACAGCTGTGACCTGGGCCCCCATAGAAAGCGAGGGATCCAAGAGCATTCCCAGACTCTTCACTGTCAGCATCAAGGGTGCCCTGCTGAGGGCTGGGAGCAGGATCCCTAAATCCACCCCTCCACAACTCACGCACAGGACCTCCATCATTGATAGATTTAGTTTCAGACAGTTCTGCTGTAACCAACCAACCACAGCTTCTAATGCTCTGGCCAGAACCTCTGGGGTGGCATCCGGTTGGCCATCCTTCAACAGATTATAGCTGGGTGTCATCAACATACCGATACGTAACCCAGCCCAAATCTCCAGACCAGCTGAGTGAGGGGGCATATGTAGATGCTAAATAACAAAGGCCTCATAGCAGAATAAATAATAATGGATTTACATATATTAACAAAGCTTTAATGCATAACAAATAGTAAAAAAAAAACCATGCATTTCAGCCACAAGGCCTTAGTCAGTGATACAAATTATTACAATACATCCCATAAAGCAAAATTATTCACAATATGAAATACAGCATTTCTGATCTAAGCTTTAAAGCACTCGTAAGTAGGGCCAAGTCATTATTTAATGATGTCTCTTCCTTTTTGGAATCAGTTTGGACCATCAAAAAATCATTTTTTCAGACTGAAGATGTTCATGGTCTGAGTAACGCTGTAAGCAGGGTCAGAGTGAATTGTAGCTCTATGGGGTATGTATCCACTGGAAACAAGCAAAATATGTTGTATTAGATAAGAGGGACTTGTTATCAAGAGAAGATGCGACAGAGCCATTCACCTTCATATATAAACTCTCCTAAAAGGGAGAGGACTTTATTGCTTTTTATAAAGAAAGGGGGAAGGGTATACAGAGGGACAAAGAAAATAGGTGAGTGAATTTCCTGTTAATATGTTAATCTTTTTGTTAGTAAAAAATAAAGTTCATGGCTTCTACCGCGGTTGAACGATCTTCTTTTCATCTTACTGAAAGTTCAAAACAGATCTGTTAAAGAGATTAGTAAAGTCCTTTGGGGTTAATTGTTAATATACTCCATTCTTGCGCGTCACGAACAAATCAAATCTTGGGGTGTCTTCCTTTCAAGTCTCTTAAATTGTACAATAGGCCCTTCTTTGCTCTTCCCTCCTCTGATTCTTCTTCCTCCTCCTCTGGGCCACTGTCTTCTTCACTGCTTAACATTGTCCATTTAGCGAGTTCTGCGTCTTCCTCTGCACTGGCGTGCCTCTTCAGAAATTCTTGAGCTTTGAAGACGGAGTCAATCTTCTCTCTCTTATCGTTGAATTTAAAGACCAGTCCTTCGGGAATCCACCATTTGTAGCTGACTTGATGCTTTTGTAAAAACAAGGTCAATCCTTTATGTGCTTTTCTTTTCAGACGAATTTCATATGGAACATCTTTTAAAATCCTGATATTCTGCTCACCAATCTTCAAGGGCGTTGCTGAGGCCGCTCGTGAAATTTGATCTCTAGTATGTTGCTTAGTGAACTTGACAACCACTTCTGCTGGCAAATTATTTTTCTTTGTAAAGTTAGAGTAGGATGTGTAAACCAGGTCCATCTCTTCACTTAATTTTTGCGCTTCTTTGCCAGTTGTTGGTGCCAAGGCATTCACCAGAATAGCTCTGAGATCTTCTTTTTCCTCTTCCTTTATGCCCTGAAAACGGAGAGTCAAGTTTGATTTTTCCATCTGAAGCATTAATATTCTTTTTTCATGCATCTCTTGATGTTTCTCTATTTTATTGACCTTTTTCTTAATTTTCTTGGTGTCTTCCGTCGAGATCAGGCATTTCTTTGCAATCTCCTCCATCTTCTTCGCTGTATCTGTTAATTGCTTCTGCTGACTGTTGAGGACACTTTCCATGTTGCAGAGAGTTTCGCTGATTTTTTGCATTTGATCCAGCAGAGGGTGCAGCATCTCACTTTTCTGCTGATTGACAGCTGGCTCCAGGGGGAGGATGCCAGAACCGGAAGTCCCTCCCAGCTTCTTCACTGGCTTGTCCGGGACCTTCTTCTGCCCCGACATTTTTATTCTTTACTTTTACACAGTCTGTGCCACGTAGCTCAGGAGTCTAGCTATTTTCTTCTACTTCAATAAGACCCCAAAAGGTACTTTCACCAATCCGCTTTTTCATTCCGCCCCCCTTCCACTCTCGTTTATAAGTTCCATTTTCTAAGGGGGGGGATTCCTCCCTCCTCCCGTGCGCTTGTGCGATTAGGGGGGGAGCACATTTAAAGCGCTTGCAAGCAGATCTTCAACTCACGGTTTTCTGCCGATTCTTCCTTTTTTAATTCATCTTTCGCTGCTTCACTCCGGGAAGTCGGTGGCGTTGCTGAGTCCCATACGGGCACCACACAGCGGGGGCACTGGGGCAGGGGGAAAGCCTTAATTTCCCGGCCGTCAGGCCGGCAAAGAGGCTACTCCCCAAGCGCCCCCTGGTTCGGAGCCTTTAACTAAGGCTCACTAGGGTCCTTTGCTTGTGCAAAGACCTCCCCCGACTGTGCATGGGCTGGCCGTCTCCGGGAGCGTCCCGAGAGGCGGCTGCCATTAGCTCCGCCGAAACTGAAAGTCGCCATTCACCTTCATGTTGCTGCCTTCCCCCGGGAAGAGTTCTTGTTTTTGAAATTGCACATAGTGTTTTATCTCTGCTTGATGAGGGCACACCCTCACCCCAGTTTTTGTGATATATGTCTCGGACATACTGGCATAAGCTGGGCACCACTGAGTTAGAAATCCCCACTTTCCAAGCCCTGAGAGATTTCCACAGAAGGAATGGAAGAAATGTCCTGTTGGATTGGACCCAGGGCCCTCCCTGGCACACTGCCTCTGAAGCTGGAGGTTCCACTGAGTCTTCCTGGTCAACCTAGGTCATAACATAGACCTAAAAGCTTGGTCCAAAATGTGGAAATCTTTAAAATTTATCAGAACAATACCGTATAAGGAAAATCTGTAAAAATGTTTTATAGGTGGCACTGGACACCAGATAAAATAGTGAAATGTTATATAAATGCGTCAAAAATTGTTGGAAATGCAAGCACAATGCAGGAACCTTTTACCACATGTGGTGGAGGTGCAGTGTAACCCAAAAATATTGGCGTAAAGTACATAAAATTATATTAGAAATATTGGATATAGATATACTGTACGTACCAGAAACTATTTTGTTAAATATGCTACCTGATAATATTACAAAAAATGATCAATATGTAATAACATATATATTAACATCTGCTCGTATTGTATTTGCAAAATATTGGAAATCAGAAAAAATTCCATCAATGCAAGAAAAAACATATATATTGTTGTAGATAGCTGAAATGGATAAAATATCAATACTACTACAAGAAAAAGATGAAAAAATATATAGGGAAAGATGGAACAGAATTTATATATGGTTAGAGAATAAATAATGTAGAATCAAAATATTGTAAATAAGTTATTGTATGAGACGCATCTGTTTGTGATGATGTGAAAAAATATAAATAAAACTTGGGGGGGGGGAGTCCTTTCTGGTCGAGAGCCACAGGAAGACTGCTGTCCTCTGTGGATATGTCTGATTGGTTGAAAACCCTTGCACTGCCCCTCCCAATCCAGTGATGATTATTTATACCTGAGGTAAATTATGCATTATGTGAAGAAGTTCTTTGTTCTCTCTGTCCCAGTTGGGCAAATTCTGAGTCCCTTGTTCTTTCTTCCTCCACTAGGATGTTAGGAGCACCTTGCAGAGGTAAGTGGAGCTTATGGGGGTTTGTGCTCTGTGATGCTGTGGGTGGAAAAGTTCAACTAACACTGAACCACAAGCCATAAGTGCAAGAAGAGGCAATGAACAGCCCATTTTTACGTATTGTATTTATTTATTTCCTGCCTTTCTCCCCAGTGGAGACCCATAGTGGCTGACATTGTTCCCCTCTTCTCTGTTTTATTCTCACATCAGTCCTTTGGGGTCAGTTAGGCTGAGAGAGAATGACTGGCCCAAGGTCACCCAGGGAGTTTCCATGACAGAGTGGGAATTTGATCCTAGTCTAACCACTGGTTTTCAAGTACCCTGGTTCTCAAGAGCAGAGCCCTGAAACAACTTTATCAGGCCACCCTGTGGCCCAGCGCACATAAATCAAGGTGTACTAAGCAGTTCTGCCATGATGTTCATTTATTTTTTTAAAAATGATGATCATGAGTGTTTTGTCACATTAAAGCTTTATTACAAAACTTTTTGTTGGTTTTGATATGTGGGGCCAATGCAGAAGCTGTGTGTTTCAGATAAGTCTTAAATGCTGAATTGCTTTTTATTTGCAGCAATTATTATCTATAAACACACACACACACACCGCTTATGCCTTTCACAGCACCTTTGAAAACAGTCATCTGCCTCCACCCCGTCAAGTTTTTTGACCACTCATAGGCGTCTGTATCTTTGACCCCTCATGTATAGTCAGAATGTATAATAACTCTGGGCCCTGTACTAGTGACTAGAGAACTGGGAACCCTTGTGAATAAAGAGGTGGAGGGTATTTGTTCTCAGCACAGAGATCTTTCCCTTTGTGTGTCTCTGCAGGTTGCTTGGCCCAAAATTTACCAGCTCAAAAACAACAGGGTCTTGTGGCACCTGAAAACTGGTTATTCTTTGCAGGGCTTTGTCACACAAATGTGGAGCCAGCCACCAAATGTCAGGGAGTGAGGTGACACAATAACTCTAAATGTTAATGCTTCAACATTTCGGGCAGAAGCTCTGTTTAATAGGATGCCTTTTAAAACTAACATGTTTTAAAATATTTTCTTGCATATACCCAGCTTATTTGCAGTCACACAAGGAAGATCTTTGGGCTGTGGTAGCTGCTGCTGCTAAAGCAACATTTTTTAAAAAGTTGCACATCCAATCAGATCTCCAGTGGGCAGTCACAAGTCTTGCTGGGCAAATTCCCCCATCTGGCCTTGCCCACTTCCTAAAAAACCCTGCAGGCATCAGGTAAGGTGGTACCAGGAGCCATGGTACCCATGGGCTTCACATCAGGGACCCCTTCCCTAGGATGATCTGCCCCAGGGGGCAAAGGAGTCTGGAAAGGCAGAGTGCCCAGTTTGGTAAACAGTGCACCACAGGTGGGCTGTTCTTTACGGTCCAAGTGCAATGGTAAAAGGGGGATGCGTCTACAGTGGCTTCTGGCACCATTCAACTCGTAAACTGTGAGGAGGTAAAGCAGCTGGTATTCCTGATTCAGGAAGATATCTTGCTTTTCTTTGCGAGGTTTAATTCTTGATGGCTTTTTCTTGAAAAATAACCTTTTCACTTCAGGTGTGAGCAGAAGAAGTTTGAGAATCCAGTCGCTTTTTGTCCTGCCCTGAAATGGAAAGTCTGGGAATTCCGTGGTATCAGTCCTGTTCTGAAAAAGATCATGACACAATTGAAAGGTAGTGAAGCGTCATTTCAGGCTGGCTCCAATCATGTAGGAGAGAGTGGAATCTCTCTGTGGAAATGCACTCTCATGTTCAGGGTCAGGCAGGAATGAATGAACTTTGTTTCTACCAGTGGTTCCATTCTCTTCCTCAGTGGGCGCCAACTTCATGTTGACAGCTTTCAAGTAAACTGAGGGCTGAACGACATATTACTTGAAATCGAATCATGGATTTTCTGTACCTCAAGCAAATGAGCTGGGTGATGGTGTGCTCAGGTGGGGAACTGCCAGACCTTTACTGGTATCTGCCCTGAAAGGTTGGGGAAAGTTAAGAGCCCTTTTCCAAGGTCACAGAAGGAGCTGAAGCACAAAATTCCAAAGCTTTTCTTATATTTTTCACTGGGGAGCAAAGGGTGAAGGAGTCTCTTGCCTGCACCTTGAGGAACAGTAGGGTCAGCTAAGATTGTTGGCCCTGTCTGCTGTAAAAAGGGAGATGCTCAGCCGGCTGGGGAACTGGTAGTGTCCTGTTCGCCTGGTTTTAAAAAGAGGTAGGGAGGAATGGCAGTAGGGCAGGGGTGGGCTGAAGCCAGGAAAGTTTTGGGGAACTTCTGTGTGGATTTTCCTCTGCTACTGTGAATGCTCCTCCATTCTCAGCAAGAGCTACACAAAGAATCATTCCTGTGTGGAAAAGCTTGTGGGCGGTTTCTTTCACTGATCAGTGGGCCCATGCAGAAGTTTCAGGGGCAGCATTCAAAGGTCTGATCTGTCAGGCACAGCTGTATCAGGGCAGTGCAGAATTTAGCTTAATGGGTGTGATGTCCTGCTTATTGGGGAGATTGTTTCTCCTTTAAAACACACTCTGTTCTCATAAACTCAGTAGATTACTGCTGCCACCAGGAATTAAAAATTCCAAATTTATTTTTGTAGAATGACCCGGTGTCTGGGCACTTCAGAGGACTATGTGACCGAGGAAGGGCTGTTCTGATTGCTGGGATTAGTTTAAATAAATAATAATTTATTTATAAAAGAACAAAATAGGTCTCTGGGTAATTTTGAACTGTTAAATATAACAGATAAAGCTTGGCATCACACACTGTCTCTCTAACACCAAAACTCAACTCTGACAGCATTAGCCACTCAGTCTAATCTCTCTCTCTCATAGCCACACAGGCTAAACTCCAGCAGCTTCCTCTGCCATACAGACGCTCTCAAAAACTCTCCACACTCCTCTCTCCAAAAGCACAGAATCACCTCAGAGACACCCCTCCTCCCACATTCTCCGTCATCAGCCAATCACGTCACACTTATCTCCCTCTCTCACTATCCTTACATTACTGCAGTCAAATTAAATATTTAAAGAAACACATACACCAAAACATGAAATAGTTACAATGGGGTACATATATATATCATAAGCAAAATGGTCAGCACTGAACCTCTGCTCCTTTTCCCCCCTCAGACACTCTGCCTTTTGACTGCCAGCTACAGAAAGGTAAATTTAATGGAACCTAAAGGGGAGGCTATGTCAAGAGGGTTTAGGGTGTGTTTTAATTTTGTTGTATGAAAACATGTTACTTTGGAGCAGCTGTTGAACCAAGTGACTTGGCAAAGGGAATGGAGCTCTGGCTATTTCTGACCAGTTGTTTGGCATCTGACAGTGATCAGCCATCCCACCTGATTCAGCCCTATCAGAAATTGGCATGAGGCATTCTGAAGCTGCCTTGGCTATTGTGATGTGTGTCAGGGTTTAAAAACCATGGTTTACAGACAAGCCCTTGGGCCATGGTGTGACTCTCAAGTAATCCAAGACCAACGAGGGGATGTTTCTTATGATTCCATTCTTCATCTTGGACTGTTTGTGTTAAAATTCAAGCTTTTAATGCAACTTCCCATAGTTTGAGAGTCACACCATGACCAACAGGGGGGCTGGCCATAGAAGCAGCAGTTCTGGGTGGCTCAGCTTACAGGAGGTGCAAGTGGGGATTGGCATCCCCGTATTTCATGGGCACATTCTGGGATGGGATTTGTTACCTTCGGTAGAGAGGACCTTGGAGGGAGGAGGAGGCAACCAACTCTAGGTTGAGTTCTCCCATTCCTTGTGCTGGAGGGAGGCCAATACTTGGCAGAATAAAGTGGTGGAATTCCCCTTTGTTATCTGGAGGGAAGTCTACTTCATTTTGTTAGGAAGTAATAAATGTTTGTTAGTGAGGTAAGTGGATGAATCTTCATTACGGAAATCAAAAAAGGCCTTATTTTATTTCTTCTCCACAGAGAATGTGACTCTGGATCCAGACTCAGCCCATCCTCAGCTCCTTATATCGAATCACCGGAAATGCCTGACTTTGGGAGACAAGTGGCAGCCTCTGCCCACTGACAGTCAAAGATTCCATGACTGGATCTGCGTGCGGGGCGACAGGAGTCTTAAGTCACAGATGCGCTACTGGGATGTGGAGGTGGGGAAGGAAGAAGGGTGGGCAATAGGTATCTGTCGGGCACACAGAGTTATTCAAAGAAATGAATCCCTGGGGCCTCGGACAGGAGTCTGGGCTATTGGTAAGTGGAGTGGAGAGTACCGGGCTGTCAGCTACCCCTACAACCCTCCTCTGTTGTCTCTAAGTAGGGAACCCAAAAGGATCCGGCTGCTTCTGGACTTCCCAGCAGAACAAGTGTCTTTTTTTGATGCTGACACAGCAGCCCTGCTCCACATATCCACAATACCACCATATCTAGAATTCCAGCCTTTCTTCTGGCTTCTGAAGAAATCCCATCTCAGAATCTGCCCATGAGATAGTCCCCGATGTTGGCCAACCTCTTCACGTATATTGATCAGACAGGACAAATTCCAGAAGGATGGGGGCTGGCTATAATAATCCCGATATTTAAGAAAAACAACAGAGCTGACCCCAATAATTATAGACCTATTAGCTTGATAAATATTATATGCAAATATGTGTCTGAAACTCTGCAGATGGTTAGAACAAGAAAAAATACTTAAAACTGAACAGGGCGGGTTTATAAAAGGCCGTTCCACCTTAGATCACTGTTTGGTCCTGGATTATTTAGTTCAAAAATACACACATAACCATAAGGGAGTTTTATATGCTGCATTTATCGATCTGAAAGCGGCCTTTGACTCGGTTGTGAGGAAAAGGTTGTGGGCTAAATTGGATCAGTTAACTATAGATAAGAGATTACTATTGTTGATGTCTAATCTATATAAAAATACAACTGTATCTTTCTTTTGGTGCAACTGAGCATCTTTTCCTGCCTTTTTTTTCCTTTTAAGAAAACTATGAGAGGAAAGGCATCACCAATGCATGAAGGGAAGGGGAAAAAATCCCGGGGTGGTGGCGGCTTGCCAAACATACTCCTGTTTACTGAGTTAATTTTGTAAGAGGGTCAGTTGTTAAGTAGGTTCAGCTCTAAATTTCTTTGGGGGTGGGAAAACAATTCCTGTATTTCAGAAGTAATGCATACATATTCTGAGATTTTGTTGGGGGGGGGCGGCTCAGCAGCAGAGCACCTGTGTTTGATGCAGGAGGGATCACAATCCCCAGCATCTTTAGTTAAAAGGATTGGGCAATAGGTCCCAGTGCCAACATTTCCGCCTGGTTCCTATTTCTTAACATTATTTCCAGAGTCTCTGAGACTCACGGGGAGTTACAGAATGATCAGATAATTAAAGCAGTGTGATGCACCCTGTATTTACTCAAAAGGAAGACTAGTCATCCCCGCAGTGTAATCTCAGAGTCTGACCCTGGCTTACTAATTACAAGTATGTACAGTAATAAACAACTTCTTGTATCTAACATTTTTTTTAAAAGGAGGGATCAACTTACATTCAGCCTTTTCTTCCTTGGGGAAAATTCAGGTACTAAAAGCAAGGCAAAGAAACTGGATTACAAAATTAGAAATCTATGCGATATAAAATACACACAACAAACCATGCCAGAATGGAAAAAAACCCTGCTTATGATTTCCAGCTATTGCTGTTAGAATCCTGTTCAGGTTATGAAAGTGCCCTCCTAAAACAGTTGATTTGCTGTAAACTTACTCTCTTTCTAAAAATGGAATGCAATTACAAAGCTCTGATGGAGGCAATCGTTTCTTTCTGTAAGAGGCATAAGTGGGCCCTTCTTTATACACTGAATATATTAAGACTGGGCTACTGCAATAGGACCGGGGAGGGGCTCCCTTGAAGAGTGTCTGGAAGCTTCAGGTCCTTGAACATGAGGCAACAGAACTGTTGTTTTTTGGGAGGGTTTACATTAGTCATGGAGCTCCTATGAAGCCACTTTAAAAAGATCTGATTACTTCAGCTTCTGGTTTGTTTCGGAACACAATTCAAAGTGATACACAAGTCGTGCCTGTGTGACCCCTTAGCCGAATTGGAATCACAAAGTTGCAGTCCAACAAGTTAGATGAATATCTGTTTAATGCATTGAAACAAGGAATACCGAGCAGAGTGCCTTAGCACTTAGCATCCAAAAACACTATTCTGCCATAAACAGGAAGGGCAGAAGATCTTATACCCCAAATGCCGTCACATATAGTTTACACATTAGAAAATCTCTAATTGGTACCAAAAGTTAACATCACACAAACATCATTTGACTCAGTGCATCTCTTGGTGGTGTCAGTAATTACACTTGGTTATGTGGTCTTCAGAACACTGGGAACATTAAAGAACACTGGGTTCCTTTCTGACCTGCATATGGAGAGTTAGCCTTTACAAACACTTGGCAACACTTTTATGACTGGTACGATTGGAGAGAGAAGGATGGAAAGAAATAAGGAGGAATAGATATTATTAACTTTATGCTAATTAGAATTGAATAAGTTAGAAAGTTAGAATTTAGTGGATACAGAAGCAATGGTATAATATTTAGATCGGTAAGGTGGGAGAGGTAAAACTGGATGCGATGGGACGAGAATTGTACCCCCCCGTGAATGTTTAATGTTGTGGTTGTCTTTGGTGTGTATTGTTATGTAGTTGCTGTGTTGTCTACTATGTTGTGTAATGTGGTAGTTATGTCTTTGGTGGAAAAACAATAAAAATGCCTCTTTTGGGGGCGCTTAAAAAAAAAAAGCTGATAAAAAATATGAATCACATTAAACTTCGCTCTCAGCAGCCTTGCGACTTTTAAATAACATTCCATTCTTCTCATTGCATCCCAATTTTTTCTACAGAGGCTCCTAATCATGCTTTTGCTTAATATGGCTTCTTATGTAAAGTACAATTATAAAATACATCTATTTTGCTATAAGTTTCTCTAATCAAAAGATTCTAGATTACATACCAAGATCTGGATCTATTATAATTAAACTTTTGAAAGCACAGTGACAGCGGTCAACATATAAACATGTCAGAGGAAATATCAGAATCCACATTCAGAAAACACATTCATTTCCCCCTTGTCCTACAAAAGTATTGGCTATGTGTCATTTAACTGACTCTTAATTAACTTTTGCATTTAAAAGATACGTTGCACAGTCAAGGTTGCAAGAAAGGCATGGAACACACCAAAATAAAAATTTATTCTGACATCAAAATCTCCAAAAAATAACAGGTGTGTGTATTTTCAGCAATGGTGTCAGCAGGGGGAGATGGGGGCTGAGAGTCTACACAGAGGACAGATTTTATTTATTATCAAATTTGTACCCCTCCCTCCCCACAAAGCAGGCTCAGGGTGGCTTCTAGATAGCATAAATACAGAATAAAATATACATAATTGAAACACAACAGTTAAAAATAATACAATACAAAGTACTGGCAGTGATTAAAATTCAATTAGATGGAGTGCTTTCAAATTGATTTCCAACAAGTGCTAGATATTCTTCTGCTCATTGACTCTTATGACAACAGCTCGATGGTAAGCGCTAGATGTTCTTCTGCTTGTCGTCTCTCATGGCAGCTGCACGATGGTAAAGTTATAGGCTGAGTGCTACAGTGGTGGTGGCCCCTAATTAAATGCCTGGCGGAAGAGCTCCGTCTTGCAGGCCCTGCAGAAATGAGAAAGGTCACGCAGGGCCCTGATCTCCGGGAGCTTGTTCCACCGAAAAGGCCCTGCCCTAGTAGCAGCTAGCCTGGCCTCCCTCGGGCCAGGGAGGGTCAGCTGGTTTTGAGACCCAGACCGTAGTGCTCTCTGGGGTATATATGGGGAAAGGCGGTCCTGTAGGTATGCTGGACCCCAGCCATATGGGATTTAAAGGTAAGAACTAGTACCTTGAAGCAGACTTAGTATGCTATTGGCAGCCAGTGCAGTGTCCTTAGCACAGGCTGGATGTGCTCCCATCTAGGGAGACCCATCAACAGCCTGGTAGCGGCATTCTGCAGTAGCTGTAGCTTCTGCATCTGCAACAAAGGCAGCCCCATGTAGAGAGCATTACAGTAGTCTAATCTCGAGGTGGCCATTGCATGGATCACTGTAGCCAGGTCGGCACGGTCGAGGAAGACTGAGTCAGGATTCAAAATGATCTAGATAGGCTGGAACAGTGGGCTGAGGCAAATAAAATGAAATTCAATAGAGATGAGTGCAAAGTCCTACACCTAGGCACAAAAAAATCAAAGGCACAGATACAGAATGGGAGGGACTTGGCTTGACAGCAGCACATGTGAAAGGGATCGAGGTGTTCTGGTTGATCACAAGTGCAACATGAGCCTGCAGTGCAATGTGGCTGTGAAGAAAGCTAATGCAACCTTAGGATGCATTAACAGAAGCCTTGTGTCCAGATCACGGGAGGTGGTAGTTCCGCTCTATTCTGCTATGGTCAGGCCTCACCTGGAGTACTGTGTCCAGTTTTGGGCACCACACTTTAGGAAGGATGATGACAAGCTGGAGCATGTCCAGAAGAGGGCAGTCAGGATGGTGAGAGGGTTTGAATCCAAGTCATATGAGGAAAGGCTGAAAGAGTTGGGTATGTTTAGCCTGGGAAAGAGAAGACTTAGAGGGGACATGATTGCAGTTTTCAAGTATTTGAAGGGCTGTCATGTAAAAGATGGAGCAGATCTATTCTCTTTTGCTCTGGATTGCAAGACTAGATCTAATGGGTGAAAATTACGAGGGAGTTGTTACCTGCTAGATATCAGGAGAAACGTCCTAACTGTAAGTGGTTGAACAGTGGAACAGTCTGCCTCTGGAGGTGGTGGATGCTCCTTCCCTGGACGTTTTCAAGCGGAGACTGGATGACCATCTTTTGGTATGTTGTAGGTATGTAGAGCTATCAGCTATGCTCTTGCAGAGTGCAGGGGGTTGGACTAGATGACCTGCAAGGTCCCTTCCAAGTCTAACATTCTATGATTCTATCCCTAATCAGCCTGAGATGATAAAAGGCCGACTTGGCAGTGGCCACTACCTGGGCCTCCATGGTGAGGGAGGCATCCAGGAGCACTCCCAAACAATGAACCTCCGGTGCTGTGACCAATGAGCCCCCTGCCCCCGAAGGTCAGGAGTGCGACTCTGCCTGCGATCCAGGGGGGCCTGGTCCTGAGGTTCTGGATGAACACTGGATCTCCTGGGAAGAACGCTCGTGGAGCGTCGCACTGTTCGACCATCCTTCTTGAGTCTGGTGCTCGGTCTGGGTGTAGCCGATCCAGCAAGGTTGTGGGGTGCCAGCCTTTTAGCAGTTCAGTGGGGCTGTGGCCAGTGATGGGGTTCGGTGTTGTCCACTGTGTCAGGAGGAAGCGGACTAGCTAGAACTCCCAGTCCTCGTCCGTTATCCTGCTGAGGGCTTCCTTCGCGGTGCACACCATCCTCTCTGCCTGTCCGTTGGTCGCGGGGTGGAAGGGGGGAGATTGGACATACCAGATCAGGTTCCACTGGAGGAAGTCCTGGAACTCCGCTGACATGAAGGCTGTCTCATTGTCGGAGACTATAGTGTCCGGCAGGCCATGTGTAGCGAAGATCCAGCAGAGGGACTGGATAACAGCCTTTGTGGAGGTGGTAGATACCAGGCTGATCTCCAGCCGCTTTGAGTAGGAGTCAACTGTCACTAAAAACAACAGTCCCTGAAATAGTCTGGCGAAATCGATGTGGAGATGGGACCACGGTCTTCTGGTTGACTCCCAAAGCTGCGTTGGTGCACCTGGTGGCCTTGGCCAGACTTCCTGGCAAGTTTGGCATCTGCAGACCCACGACTCAATCTCGGCATTGATCCTGGGCCACCACACATAGCTCTGGGCCAGTGCCTTCATCCTTATGATGCCCGGATGTGCTTCATGGAGAGCTGTGAGGACCCATTGTCTCAGGGTGTCAGGGACCACGACCCAGTCCCTCCATAGGAGACACGCTTTGAGGGCCGATAATTCTTCCTTGTGGGTGATGAATGCCATGAATTCTGGCCCCGGTGAGGCCTTGGGCCATCCCCTCACCACCCAACCCAAGACCCGGGAGACAATAGGGTCGCGGGCTGAGCGGGTGATGATGTTGGCAGCTTGCGGAGGAGGTTCCGGAAGGCCTTTGAGAAGCAGGACTTCTGGTGCGAGGGCAGGATCGGGGTCTGTGGAGGGCAGCGGCAGCCAGCTCAAGGTGTCGGTGTGTCCCATCACCTTGCCTGGGTGGTGTTCTAGGTGGTACTGGTAGCCAGTGAGGAACAGGGACCACCAGAGGACATGGGCAACAGGACTTGGGTGTCTACTTGTCCACCGCAAAGAGGCCAAGAAGAGGTTTGTGGTCCATCACAATCATGAAGGGGCACCCATAGACGAAGTTGTGAAACTTCTTGACCCCTGCCACGATCGCTAAGCCCTCCCTGTCGATTTGTGCATAATTGCACTCAGCGGCCGTCAGAGTCCTGGAATAATAGGCTACTGGGACTTTCCAGCTGTCGGGGAGGAGGTGGCCCAGTACTTCGCCAACACTGTAGGGGGAGGCGTCGCATGCTAGGACCACCGGCAGGGACTCGTTAAAGTGTGCCAGCATGTTGTTTGAAATTAGCAACTCCTTGACTCCTCGGAACGTCACTTCTTCCATCAGGCCCCAGGACCAAAGAACCGACTTGTCCAGGAGGTGGTGGATGGGCTCGGCAACTGCAGCCTTGTGCAGTAGAAAGGTGTGACAGAAATTTATTAGTCCCAAGAACGCCTGTAGTTCCGCTTTACATGTGGGTGTTGGGGCCTCCACAATGGCCTTCACCTTGTCCCTGGCAGGGTAGAGCCCAGATGCGTTGACCCTGAACCCCAGAAAGTCCACTTTCAGAACCCTGAGGAGGCATTTCTCCCACTTCATCTTGAGGCCAGCAGAGTTGAAGCATTGCAGGACGGCATGGAGGTGGGAAGCGAAGTTGTCTGGGGTGGCTGCGGCGATGAGGACGTTGTCAAAGAATGGTGTCACTCCAGGGATCCCTTTTAACAAGGAGTCAATTAATTGTTGAAAGATCCCCGGGGCCACACTTATGGCGAACTGCAGCCTCCTAACCTTAAAAGCCCCCCTATGCATGACTATCGTCTGTGCCATGGCCGTGGCCTCATCAACCGGCAATTGTTGATAGGCCTGTGCCAGGTTGACTTTGCCAAAAATCTTAGCCCCTGCCGGAGATGCCAGTAAGTGGCTCATGACCAGGACCGGGTAGGAGTAGTCATGGAGGGCTTTATTTAAGGTGCATTTATAGTCTGCGCAGATGCGGACTTCGCCATTTGGCTTAACTGGGGTAACGATTGGCGTCTCCCAAATGGCATGCAGTACTGGCTCTAGGACCCCCTGTGCCACTAATCGGTGCAGCTCCGCATTGATTTTGGGCTGGAGTGCAAGCGGAGCTGTGCAGAATCGCATGTGGATAGGGGCTATGTTAAGGGGCTACGTTCCAATTGTAAGGAAACCGGGGGGCGTTATAACATCCCAAAGCCCCATTGAAGATGGCAGGGAACTCCCCGTAAACCTCCGCAAAGTCCCGCGATACACATTTGTTAACACCCCCGATTGTGATGCCCAATGGCGCGAACCAGGCCCACCCCAGAAGACTAACAAGGTTCCCCTCTACCACAATCAAGTCCAGAGACCCCTTGAAACTCCGGTACTGCACCTGAAAAGTCCCCACATCTCGGATTGGAACTGGGTTCCTCTGAAAGTTCACCAAGCTCAGAGGCGAGGGATGTAGGGGGTCCCCCATTAGGGCAAAGTCTGATCAGCGTGTCCACCAAGATGATGGACACCACCGCCCCCCAACTCTACTTCCATAGCGCAGGGGGACCCCTTGATCCGGACCTGGACTTGGATCTTCAGGGTTGCAGACTGATTGGGGAGATGTAGTACCTGGAACAACGGCCGGTCGGTGAGGAGGTAGAGGTCGGAGAATTCCATGGTCTTGTAGGTGGCGGTGGCCTGGCTGCATGGCAGAGTGGGTGGCAGCTGTGGCCGGCTTCCCTTGGATCGGCAGACGCAGGCGAGATGCCCCTGATTTCTGCAAGTGTGGCACGTGGCATTGCGGAACAGGCATGTTTTACGTTCTCCACAGCTGGCGCATAGGGCACTTCCTGCAGCCTTTCTGGAGGGTCCCGTGGTGGTCTCCGGCGGGTGGTTTGGTGGATGAGACAGATGTTCTCTTCATCTGAGTTTTCCGGTGCCGAGTCAGGAAGGACGAGGTGTGCAGCTGCCAATGGTCGGTCGTGATGCGAGGCCTCGTGTGCAAGGGCGAGTTGTAGGACTTCTAACTTGATGTCGGGGGTGCTGATTACCTTCCGGTGGAGCTTGGTATCGCTGAGGCCCCAGGTGAACTGCGTAAGGAGGTTTTCTGCGACCTTCATGAAGGCACACTCCATGGCCAGCTGGCGTAGCGCTACCAGATACGCCGTGGCTGCTTCCCCAGGCTTCTGGAGGTGGCCCTGGAATTCCATCCGCCGGGCCAGTGTGGTTGGCTTGGGCGTGAGGTACCTTGTCAGCGCATCGATGATTTCCTTGTAGGAACACTCTATTTTATTTATTTATTTGTTTGCTTATTTATGGGATTTATATCCCGCCCTTCCAAAGTGGGCTCAGGGCGGCGAACAAGGAGGCAAAATGCCATACATTGACACTAAAACATGGAGGTGAAAGCCAAGAATAAATACTAAAACCATAAATAATCCATGACTACTAAAACAATTAAAACAATGGTCCACAGAACAAATAACTTACAATATAAAAGCCATACCACTCAACATTCTAATAACCACATTTGTCACTGCTCCAGTAGTGTCCTAACAGAACTGTAATCCCAGGGGTCTTTTTTGGGGGGAGCGCACCGGAGCACAGCTGGGGAGCTCAGGAGCCAAGCCCCCAGCTGGCGTCCCGGGGAGTCTTTCAGGCAGCCGAATGTCAATTTCAGCTCCATTATATCCTATGGGCCATTGAAGTCAATGGTGAAAACATAGGGTATATTCTGGGGGATGGAGGGGAGGGGGTTTGAGGGAGAGGCTCCAAACTCACAGGATAGCTGATGGAGCCTCTCCCCAAGATACCCACCAAGTTTCAAGAACATTGGATCAGGGGGTCCAATTCTATGGGCCCCCAAACAGGTTGCCCCTATTCCCTTCATTGTTCTCTATGGTGGGGAAAAAGTAACGTTGAAATCACCCAGGACAATCAGTCTAAGGTGGTCCAGAACCCAGAAGGGTTAAGCTGACCTTATATATTATAAAAGTACAAAATTTATTAGGGTGTACACATATTAAAATATATACGAGTTAAAAATATATATTTCCAAATATCAGACCAATAAAAGCATATCAAATATTAATACACATGATGGGTCAACACTTTCCAACTGAAGACCAAATGCGTTTCGGCCTCAAAAGGCCTTCCTCAGTGGTCATTATTACAACATAGTATAGAAACGCATTCAAGCATATGTATACAAGATCTTTAGTACACTTGTATAGCAACCAGATGTTGTATCCTGAAATTATAAAAATAGAAGGAGGGAACAAGGGAAACAAAACTCAAATTAATATTTCAAATGTATGCCAAATCCTTATTAGTTTCCACAATTAATTATTTCAACCTGGCACACCCACAACACATTTTGATCATTTCACATGCAGCACAGCCTCTTTGAAACGATCCAACACTGCTTGCAGCCGAGCCATTAACTCTGTCTCATCGGCACCCGCTATTAACACGTCATCAAAGTAGGGTACAACACCAGGTAGCCCATGCAGGAACCCCTCCATTAACCCTTGGAAAATACCAGGGGCGACATTTACCCCAAACTGAAGATGTTTTACTCTAAAAGCCCCTTTGTGGGTCACAATAGTCTGCACGTCTGCAGTGGCGTCGTCCACAGGCAGCTGTTGATAAGCCTGTGCCAGGTCCACCTTAGCAAAAATTTTGCCTCCCCCCAGCGATGCCAAGACATGGCTGATGACCGGCACTGGGTAGGAGTGCTGCTGTAGAGCTCGATTTACCGTACATTTGTAATCAACACATATGCGCACTGACCTGTCAGCCTTAACAGGCGTCATGATGGGTGTTTCCCATCTACCATAGGGAACAGGCTCTAAAATACCCTGGTTGACCAATTTGTCTAATTCCACCTCTATTTTCGCTTTCAAAGCGAGAGGCACCTTATGGTACTTCAGTTGGACTGGGTGTACTGAAGGATCCAGTTCAAAAGACACCTGGGGGGCAGTGTACTGACCGAGCCCTTCCCCAAAAACCTCAGGAAACTTGCTATACAATGAGTCCCTTTTATTTACACATACATTGTTAATGCGTGATAGCAATGCCCAGAGCCTCGAACCAATCAAGGCCCAACAAGCTGACCCGTTTGCCCTCTGCAACCAGGAGGGACAGCTCGGCTCGCCGGTCTTTGAATTCAATGCAGAAGCTTGCTTTTCCCACCAAGGGAATACGTCTCCCCTGGAAGTCGGTCAGGCGAGTTGAGATGGAAGACAACCGATGACGGCTTTGGTGAGGGAACAAGTGCTGCCATATCTGTGATGAGATGACCGTGATGGACAATCCGGAGTCTACCTCCATTGTGCAGGGCACGCCATCCAGCCGAAGCGTGACGTGGATCTTCCGTGTTTGTTCTCGCTGGCCAGGACCGTGGATGGACAACAGCAGGTGTCGGTTTGATGACAGTCGGATGCCTTGTTGCCGTCTCGGGCATGAACCTTGGGGTCTGCACGTTGAGTAGATGGTAGAGACTTCTTAGCCACTCAACAGACTCGGGCTAAATGACCTCGCTTACCACAGGAATAACAGATCAGCTCTCTCACCCAACAGAGGTCTCTCTCATGTTTACCTCCACAGCCGGCACAGGAACGCATCGCTGCAGTTCTCGGTCTGGTCCGTGTTGGGTGTGTCTCCCGAGTTCTGCACACACCGTCTGCTTCACTGTCGGACTCACTGGTGGACTGTTGGTGAACTGCAGGCTCTTTACCAACCAGGGTCTGCCACTGTCAAACCTCCCGAGTCGATCTATCAGCGGCCTCTGTGGCAATGGCCTCAGTGTAGGCCACAACATGCGTAAGTTCTGTGCAGGCAAACAGGCACTGTTGAAGGCGTTCGTCCCGTAGGCCACACACAAGGCGGTCAAGGAGGGCCTCTTCCAAGTTGGTGAATCCGCACGTCCGGGCCACCTTCTGCAAGGTGGTGACGAATTCGGCTATCAATTCTGAGGGCCCCTGGCACCGCTTGTAAAAAGCATGCTGACATGCAATTTTCAACGGTTGCGGCAAGAAATGGCTCTTGAGCTTCACTGTGATATCAGCCCACGTAGCCGCACTGAGCTCGATAGGGCAACCAGGGACCAGGCGATGTCGAAAATGGCCTTGCCTCAGGAGCTCAGGAGCGTCGCCTTCTTCCTCACCTCCTCAGTGATCTGGTTCGCTTGGAGGTGGAACTCAAACCGTGCCAGGTAAGAGTCCCAGTCCTCCGTAGCCAGGTCGAATGCTTCGAATGCCAGGTTGACGGCCATCTCGACTGATGGTGCGTCCACTACTGCTTGTGGAGCCTCAGCCGGCTTGGCTGGGTGTGTGTCCTCATCTGCCGTTACTGCGTTGGTTCAGCGGGGCTGCCTACCCGCTCTTAGCATCCCATCTTCGTTGCCAATTGTTAAGTATGCAACTCAACAACGATAGATTCAGCAAAAGTGATTTCAGATTTATTGTAACAGCAAACTTCAACTCAGAACACACAACAACAAGTGGAGCACAGCTCCCTTTTTAAACCATCCCGGGCTGTCAAAGCCACACCCATAGTAAGTTAACATCCAATCAAATACTATGGATAAAAACCAATCAGGTCTGTTCCCTCTTTGCTACATATTTACATGGTGGTTGGTTATTTACAATGGTTTCACAGAAACCAGCCGATAGAATGCGACAGCTTACAATCCACATTCAGCCTGAAGCTTAACATACAAAAGAATAGGAAGGATTCAAGCTTCAGTACATAACATGATGTTTGGCAAAAAGCTTGGACAATTTTGTAGCAATACGTTGTTTCCTGAAACTTCGAGGGTGTGACCAGGATCTGTCTAGTGCATTATTGGCAATAACATTTAAGTCTCCTCCTATGACAAGGTCCCCATCTTGAATTTTTTTAAGAGAGGAGAAAACAGTATCCAAGAATTTCATTTGATCCTGATTAGGAGCATATACACATGCTAGTGTTAGGCGTTTTCCATCAAGTAAGCCTTTAATAAATATAATGTCCTAAAGAGTCCAATTTTGTTGCTTGCAAAACAAAGTCAATATTTTTCCCTATGACAATAGCTACTCCCATACTTCTAGAAGAGCCTAACGCTTGGAATTGTAATGGGAAAAGTGGGGTTTTCAGAATTGGATCATTATTATTGTGAGAGTGAGTTTCCTGCATGAAAAGAATGTCAGGGCGTATCTTCTTGACATGTTGAAGAACACGCTTTCTTTTAATAGGGTTATGAAGACCTCTTATGTTCACAGAACCAATCTTTAGATTGAGTACCATTGCTGCACTAAGTGTAACTTCAGCAGCACTAGTATTTATAAGCAGAAGAGTTCGCACTTGAGAACTGACTGGTGTAAGAGGATTCCTAACTTGCTTGTTCCAATCAGCCACTCCTGACAACTTACTATCAGAGAGAACCCGGTGAAAAGGCAGGTAATTGAATCTAGAGCGGACTAAAATTGCCCAGATTTGCAAAAATTAGTATTTTACTGCAAGGTGTATATCAATGTAAGTCCTCCCACCAAATCTCCTTGCAAAACAGTTAGATTTTGAAGTCTTGTAACTTACCTAAATAACTACCAGGCTCAAGTATATTGGATGAGTGCAAAAAGTAACTTGTTTCCCTCTAAACTACCCCAATCAATCAGTACCCCTCCCCCTATAAATCAATTAATTAAAACCCCTTTAATAAAGTCAATCAAATTGAATTAATTGGTTTAGGAGGGCCTGGCGTAATCTGGTCCATGGGGTCGCGAAGAGTCGGACTCGACTGTGCGACTGAACAACAACAACAACAACAACAACTTAGAGGGGAAAAATGATTTATCTTAGTCTGTAAAGAGGCACAATAGAAATGAGTTAAAATTGATGAAAATGAGTTACTGATGCAAACCACACTTAAAAGCTTGCCAATTGTTTTAAAACTTATATTTTCTAAACACTCTTTCTGGAAAAACAAAACCGCATACCCACTGTTCACAGAAACTGCAAACTAGCTGGGCAGTATCCAGAAACCGATCCACTGAACAGGAGCAAGAGAACAACCTCCCCCCCTGCTTAACATACAAGCAGACAAGTAACAGTGTGTGAGATAAAACAATTTTCAAAACACCTCTACAAACAATGATTCCGAACCAAATTACCTATAAGAGGAATCTTCCAGATGATAGATGATATTAGTCAGTTGCTTCCAGGTCGGCAATATCATCTGAGTCCGACTCCATAGCATTGCGCACCCTGACCTTGTTGACCTTGTTGGTGATCCCTGGGGACAGGGCCGGACCATCCATTGACATTTTTAGGTGGCTGCCTGGAGCGCCCTCATGTGGGGGGCGCCGGAACTGCACTGGCCTCCCTCCCGGTCTCCCTGCCCGGCCCCTCCCTCACCTCAAAAAAAGCCTGTGCAAGTGCTGTCTGCTCTGCTCCCCTATGGCCTGTGTGCTCCTCGGCTCCTCCTCCTCCTTGCTGTGGAAGCTGCCATGGAGCACGTGCTGCACACACTGTCCACAAGCAGTTGCCACCCACCCACCATCTCACAGCCGCCTGCTGCGTGCCTCTTGCTCACTCCCAGCCAGGACCAGGAGGACCAACTTGGAAGAAGGAACTTGGAACCTGCACACACCCTGGCCCCGGCTGCTGAAAAGGTTGGGTGCAACTTGTCGAGGGAAGAGAGACGTGGGGACCCGGGAGAGAGCCCAGAGGGGTGCTGCCGCGGGCACAAAGGACAGCAGGCAGCAGGGGGAAGGCAGGAAGGAGATAGGTAGGTCCCCCCCGCCCCTCACCAGAAGCCGTGGGTTCCCAGGGCCCCAATCTGGAAGCCAAGGCTTAAAAAGGTGCCTTTGTGGGCTGGGCCCTTCATAGCGTTAAAGAGCGGCAGGTCCAGAGGAAGCATGAAGCCCGGGGGTCGGGGCTAACCCCCTTCCCATTTTCTGTTCCGCTGTTAACACCTGGGGCTGTTAAGCTCCCCTCCTTTCTTGCTAGGAAGCCGGACAGCCAGTAAGGAAATGGTTAAAGAGAGTCCCTTCCTCGCCTCCCCTCCCCAGCCAAACCTTCCTGGTGGCGATCAAAAGGTTGGGGGGGGGGAGCTAGCTGAGAAACAATGGAAGTCTTTGGGGAGAGGGGGATCTGCATGGAGCCGGGGAGCGAAAGAAACTAGTTGGGGGGGGGTGTCCCTGGAAGTCCTGCAAAGGCTGCGCTCTGTGTGCGTGCAACTCCATGGGGGGGGGGTGGAAGAGGGGAGAGGAGAGCAATGTGCTCCTGAATCCACATGCCGGGGCTGGAGACGCTGCCTTGGGGCGGTTGTGAGGTGTGTGGAGGGGGGGTAAAAAGCCCTGGAGAGGGGGGAGAGTGAGCAGCTTGGCCCATGGGAAAGAAGGGCATGGGAAAGGCCCAGGGTTGCTAGGGGGAAAGGCCCAGGGTGAGATCAGCTGGAGATCTCACAGAATGACAGCTGATCTCCACTTGGATTTGAATCCAGTCGCACTTTAGAGACCAACAAGAGTTTCAGGGTATGAGATCTCAGGAGTCAAAGTCCCCTTCCTCAGACACAAGCAAAGTAGAAATGCTGTTTGAGTACCTTTATCCTAGTCAGACGGTGGCAAAAGTGTTGTAAAGAATGCTTGGGAAGAGGTACAATGCATATTGCAATCAGCTTGATTAGAGCAGGGGGGATGCTTAGGGGCAAGCAGACAGGAGTGTGTTTGGCCACGGGGAGAGGGTTCTACCCAGGGGCAGCGGCCCTTGGTGCTCTTTGGGACAGTCCCAAGAGTTTTAAGCTCCCTTCCCAAGAGTTTTAAGCTCCCCTGGTGTAGATACCTGTTTCCCTGAGGGCACTTGAAGCAGGGCAGAGAGCCCAGCTTAAATGACTGGGGGGTGTCTTTTGAGTACAAAGCCCCAGAGGAGGGAGGGAGGGAGGGAGGGAGGGAGGGACAGGAGTGGGCTTTGCCCCAATGCTGCAAAGGGTCTGCCTGCCACGATCCTGACCCCTAGCCCCTTGGGAGCCCACTCCTGAGGCCTCTTCCACACTACATGGATGCACAAGGAGACAAAAAATCCCAGCTTCAGCTCTCTGCTACTGGGGTTGTGATGGAGAGCATGATGACAGTGTCCGCCCCGTGTTCTGCAGTGGCCCCTGTATAGATCCATGGTGCAGCCTCATTGGGAATATTGTGTAGAGGTTTGGGCCTGCATAGCTCATTGGGAAATACTGAAGCACAGCAGGCTACAGGGTTGGTGGGCAGAGCAGAAAATAAAGCAAAGAGTCTGAAAATCGGCTCCCAGCTCAAGAGGATTTGTGGGACCCAGGTTGGAATCCCTATTGCATTATGGGAGGCTGCTGGGTCATTTTGGTCCAGTCACCCTCTCTGAGCCTAATCTACCTCACAGGGTTGTTGTGTCAACCAAAAAGGTGTCTGTATGTGTCTTCCTGTTTGAGTTCAGTATTTAGAAGCCAAGTCTGTGTAATTGATAACTAAGACTGGGGCTTCAAGGCGTGGTTCTAGGCCGAAAATCTCTGCTATGGGCATATTGTCCGGTGAATGTCGTGTCATCTCAGATATGTCAAAATTCCCTGACCACCTAGACTTCAGGCATGCAGTTATCCTGTCCATTTTTTAAAAAGGTTCAGCTCCCCCATTTCTCATGTTTTTAGCATGGTAGCCAACTTCCAGGTGATGACTGGAGATCTCCTGGTATTAAAACTGATCTCCAGGCAACAGAGATCAGATTACCTGGAGAAAATGGCTGTTTTGGAAAGTGGACTCTACACCTCATTGAGGTCCCTTCCCTCCCAAAGCCTGAGAGTCCTGAGATCAGCTAGCTCTTGTGAGGCTTTGGGACCAGCCCTGTGGGGAGTCCTCCAGGTGGCCCAGAGAGTTGGGGGGCCTGGAGGCTGCATGAAAGTCAGGAGGCCTTGGCAGGAAGTCAGAGGGCCAGGCCCTGGAATGCCCCACTGTAGCTACAGGCCTCGTCTTGGTACTTGGATCAGTTCCTGCTGGAAGGGCCGGCCCGGGATCCCCAGGAGCACGACCGACTGGCCTGAGCTGCCCCCTCCCTTTTCTCTCTCTTTCCCTACCCTGCAGGTGTGGAAAGGCTGCTGTGTGGAAGGGAGTCCCAAGTAGTCGGAAGCCGCAGCCCCATTTTAGGCAGAGGTGAGGAAACGTTCCCAATGGCGGTTTGAACGGGCAGTGCAACAACCCACCCGGAATGGACGCTGTTGATTGAAAGGGGTCGGGAGAGGGACTTGGCGCTGCCCTTTTGGCCTCGGCCTCCAGAGCAGGGGGGGGGGCAGTTTACAAGAGAGTCAGCTCGAGGGGCGCACGGTGGGTTTCCTTCCTGTTCACTCTTCTGCCTCTGTCCCCTTGGGTGAGCAGACGGATCCTTCTCGGTGTGCGATTTCCTCTCTGCTGTGCACGGGGCCCGCCCACTGCCAACACCTTCTTCTCCAATGTCCCCAAATGTCCAGCGACGCCTTTCCTTTTCGCTTGGGGAAGGGACCAGGCCAAAAATGTGACGCCTTGTTGCTGTTGTTTTTCCTGTTCACCACATGCCTTTGAGTAGACAGGACAGCCCCGATTTTTAAACGCATTGCTTTGAAAGCAAGACCGACCCGTCTCCTAGAAAACAGGCTTCTAAAAACCAAGCGATCCAGAACATATCGGCAGAATCCTGCACTTGGTAGGTCTGAAAGAAACACAGGGAGGGGAGATTACGCCCAGCTAAAGGTGGCTCAAATGGTTAAGACACTGAACTGAGGGCTGCGGAAGATCAGTAATTCAACAGTTGGAGACCCGGGTGCTGCATGAGGGGGAGAGCTCCCCTCTCTAGTTCCAGCTCCTGCCAACCTAGCAGTTCCAAAGCAAGAAATTGCAAGTAGATAAATAGGTACCACTTTGGTGGGAAGGTAACAGCGTTCCGTGCGCCTTGGTGTTTAGTCATGCCGGCCACATCACCATGGAAACGTCTTCGGACAGCGCTGGCTCTTTGGCTTTGAGACGGAGATGAGCACCGCAACCCTAGAGTCGGATTCAACTGGCTTTCGAGCAAGGGAACCTTTACCTTTAAAGGTGGCTAAAGGTGGCGGTCTTCGTAGAAATCATTGCGGTGGGATCGATTTCCAAGTCAGCCTGTTTTAGGATCGGCTTGTAGGGTAGCTTCCCAAAGGCCAGTCGGCTCTAGGATGCGCCTGAGAGGCCTCCTGGCAGCATCTTGACTTGGGGGGAAAAATTCCAAGAGGTCTTGCGAGCCATCCGCGTAAAAGTGCCCAGCAAAGCGCCCCGCTCACCCCTGAGTGCAGAGAGCCACCTGGCAGTGGCAGGGCTACGGGGAGCTGGCTTGCTCATGGCAGCACCCCTGCTGGCCCTCTCTCCTCCCCCCCCGCTGCGGCCCCAGGCCCTGGGGGCCTTCCTCAGGTGCACCCTGCCCTGCCCTCTCGGCCTCCGCCTCACCTCCCCGCTGCCCTCCGCAGGCGCTGGAGCTGGGGGGCTTTGGGGGTTGGATCCTGTTTGGCACCCCAGGGCCAGCCGCACTCTAGGCAAATGCCTAGTTCGTCTATCCAGGACACTCTCCATGAAATTGCTGAGCAGTCGGGTAAGAACAGATAAAAGGAAGTCCTTCTTCACCCAAAGAGTGATTAACACATGGAATCCACTGCCACAGGAGGTGGTGGCAACTACAAGCATGGACGGCTTCAAGTGGGAATTAGATAAGCCTATGGAGTAGAGGTCCATCAGTGGCTATTAGCTAAGCAGTTCAAAAGCAAGAAATTGCAAGTAGATAGGTAGGTACCACTTCGGTGGGAAGGTAACAATGTTCCATGAGCCTTGGTGTTTAGTCATGCCGGCCACATGACCACGGAAAGTCTTCGGACAGTGCTGGCTCTTCGGCTTTGAAACGGAGATGAGCACTGCAACCCTAGAGTCGGACTCGACTGGCTTTCAAGCAAGAGAACCTTTACCTTTATAGTTAGGAACTCTCAGGCTGGGGCAAGTGATGCTCTGTATTCTTGGTGCTTATGGGGGAGGACAGTGGGAGGGCTTCTAGTTTCCTGGCCCCACTGGTGAACCTCCTGGTGGCACCTGGTATTTTGGGTCACTGTGTGACGGAGTGTTGGACTAGATGGGCCCAGTGGCCTGATCCACCATTGGCTTCTTTTATCTTCTTATGTTCTTATGCTGCAGACTATTTTTTTAAATAGTCTGGGATTGGAGATTTCTGGGAATGACAGTCTTTTAATATAGCATAACCAACCTTCCTTGGCATTAGCAGTCCATACAAGATCAGAGGTGGGGAGAGAAGGCTTTTTTCCCACCTATTTGACGCTGAATATCATATAACATGTACATCTGTCTATGTCTCTGTATAGTTAACTCCTAAAAAGGAAGCGAATCTGAACTTCTGTTTTTCTTTTCAGGATAAATTACATGGCTACATGGGGAGTCGGATGAAGGAGAGAGAAATAATTCTGGTCTGTAAAGCAAACACAGAAAAGCTAAGCCAAGACAAGCTTGTAAGTGTTGTCATTACTGGGAAGTGACCAGAAACTCAAACTGATAACTGGAAATTGAGTATAAAATAAGAGTCAGTGCCCCTGGCCAGCTCGCTCACTAGGTGAGCTAGGTGCTCACCTAGGGCGCACCGGCCCGCAGGGGCGCCAAACTGCGCCCTGCCCCCCTGCAAAAAGCCCACCACCACCATCGCCAGCCACCACTACCGCCCCACCGCTGCTTCCAGTGAAGAGCGCCCCGGCGGGGTGCAGGAGGCAGCAGCAGAGCATGCCCGCCCTCCCCCCTCAGGGGGGAGAGGAGGCGGGGCAGCTGCCACCACCACCAGTGAAGAACACCCTGGCAGGGCACAGGAGGCGGTGGCAGCGCTTGCCCGCCCTCCCCCTTCCCTGGCTTGCCAGTGCGCTCCACAGCTGCAGGGCGCGCAGGCAAGCCTGCACTGGGACGGAAGGGGCGGGAGTTTAAACCCCCCTGCTCCTTCCTTGGCTTGCAGCTCACCTGCCCTCCCCCTCCCCCCTCGGGGGGGAGAGGAGGCGGGGGCGGCATGGCAGGTTTGCAGGCCCCATCGGGAGGTTTGCATCTGTGCCCGCCTAGGGCGCAGAAATACCTCCATCTGGCCCTGTCAGTGCCTTTGGGGCAGAAACTGGGAACAGTCTATGTGGCAAAATGGGCCTGCTCTGGCCTGGAGGCCCTGTTCCCCTCTGCCCCCCCTAAGGTTTTCTCAACACCTGGAGAGGCTTTTCCCTCTCCCCAGGAACTCACCAGCACCACCTGACCTTTGTAGGAATTGCCTGCTGGGAGGGTCAGCTTCCCTTCCAAGTTCTGAGGTTTTGCCTCTGTGTCTCATACTGCCCAGCACCTGTCACCAGAAGGACACTTCACTGCTTTGTGTGCCCCCAGAGGAATAGCCACTTACCAACTGATTGCCTTCCCTCTGGCACTCCTTTTAATGTAGTGTTTTCAAGATGGTGGAAGTCTATGTGGCACAGAGAACGACTACCATGATCAAAAATTATGAAGTTTTTATTAAAAAGAAAGTGTTTACAAGCATACTCTTGGGACAACACTAGATTGGGCAAGGGATTCATAGATCTTACATTCCAGGTTCCTATGCAGTATTATTCTTTGCAGCATTGGACTTTCCTTTCACCGTCAGACACATCCACAACTGAGCATCCTTTCGGCTTTGGCCCAGCCGCTTCACTCTTTCTGGGGTTACTTGTACTTGCCCTCTGCTCTTCCCCAGTAGCATATCGGACACCTTCTGACCTGAGGGGCTCATCTTCCGGCGCCATATCTTTTAGCCTTTCTTTAGTGTCCATGGGGTTTCTTGGCAAAGATACTGAAGTGGGTTAAAACGCTTGGGGCTCTTTAGCTTGGAGAAACGACAGCTGAGGGGTGATATGATCGAGGTTTATAAGATTATGCATGGGATAGAGCAGGTTGAAAAAGAAGTAGTTTTCTCCCTTTCTCACAATACAAGAACTCGTGGGCACTCCATGAAATTGCTGAGCAGTCAAGTTAGAACAGATAAAAGGAAGTACTTCTTCACAAAGAGTGATTAACGTATGGAATTCTCTGCCACAGGAGGTGGTGGCAGCTACAAGCATGGACAGTTTCAAGAGGGAATTAGATAAACATATGGAGCAGAAGTCCATCAGTGGCTATTAGCCACAAGGTATAGATGGGAACTCTCAGTCTGGGGCAGGTGATGCACTCTATTCTTGGTGCTGGGGGGGACAGCAGTGGGAGGGCTTCTAGTGTCCTGGCCCCACTGCTTGCACCTGGTATTTTTGGCCACTGTGTGATGGAGCGTTGGACTAGATGGGCCATTGGCCTAATTCAACATTGGCTTCTCTTATGTTCTTATGTTTACCTGCACCTTTCCCACCCCTGGGTTCTGAATGGTCTATGATGTATGCCCCTTATCAAGGCGAGGGTATAAATGTTACCAGTTAGCTGGAATGGGTAAGAGATACAGAGCTAGGAATCCGACTGAAGCAACTAAAATGCTTGACGAAATGGGAGTAGGCGCTAGCAACTGTGAAGAGGGCGAGATGGAGCATGACAGCAACCTAGACGCGGATGATGAGAAGTCAAGGCCACACAGCTCTAAGCGGCAAAGAGCTAACTCTGCAGCAGCCAGCAGCTAAAGGGAAGTATATACCTACAGTTGGGCCTAAGGTTAATTAAGGTGATAAGAAAAGCAAGGTGGGAGAGGAGGGGGGATGCGGGATCTCTGGGATGTGGAGAGAAGGGGTGGGAAACCCCAGAATAGTTTCTCTTTCACTTGGGAGGGGGAAGGGGATGGGGGGAACAACAGGGAAATAGCTAACAAGCTTCGGCAATGGGGGAGAGGTATGACGTTTTCTAAAGAATATGGCTAGACAAATCAAAATACTTTCATTGAATGTAAATGGCTTATCCTCAAACCTCAAGCGATACCGGCTAGGCAAGATGGCAAGAGATGAAGGTACTAATTTAATATGTATTCAGGAAACACATAAAGCCAAAAGGGACCCTAAACCACTCCTCAACAACCCGGGGTGGGTAGCTTTAATTGAGTCTAGAGGGACTAACAAAGCAAGGGGAGTGGCGACATTAGCAAACAAAAACTTGAATGTAGAGGTAGCAGATAAAATGGTGGATAAAGAGGGTAGGTATGCTTTAGTCAGAGGCAAAATAAACAAAACATATTTCACAATCCTTAATCTATATGCACCAAACAGAGGCCAAAAGAAGTTCCTAAACAAAGTAATGAAAAAGACTCAAAATTTTGTTCAGGGAGACTTAATTTTTACTGGTGATTTTAATATGGACATCACAAAACATACTAAAAGTCTTATAAACAAATGGGGATTAAAGGAAGTATATGAGCTAATCGGCCAAAAACCCACCCCACCTTCTTCTCCAACAGATTCAGAACCTATTCCTGTATAGACTTTGTTCTAACGAAGGAAACCAGAACACTTTCGGTCAAAGAGGCCCGAACATATCCAATTTGGATTTCAGATCATGCCCCAATAAGGGTGGAGCTGGACTTGAGGACAGAATGGACCATGAGACCTTGGAGATACAATAATCTAGTTATGGCAAAAAAAGAAGATAGGGAATATATAGAAAAATAAATTAAACTATATTTTAAAGAAAATAGGCATACAGTAACCACCAACACCTTGTGGGATGCAGTGAAAGCAGTAATTAAAGGACATTGTATAAGGAAAGAAATAAACATTAAAAAAGAGTGGTACCAAAACAGACAAAAGAAGATTCAGGAGTTGAGAACGCTCCAACAACAACAAATGAGGAGGTGTAACCCGCAAAGGCAGACCCAAATCGGAGAACTAAAAAAGAACTAGATAAGTTAGATCTCATAACTTTATGGAAAAAGGAAATATTAATTAAAAATGAATATTGGAGGAGTAGTATAAAGTCAACCCAAAGATTAGTAAAACATTTACGAACTAGAAAAGAAAAACAAAGCGTGAAGAGTATAAGAGAGGGTTCTAACGTAATGGAAGATTCAAAGGAAATTAGGGAGGCCTTTGCACGATTTTATCAAAGCTTATATAAAGAGAAAGAAATGCCAAAGTCTGAGGAAAAAATACAGTCCACAATAACACCAGAAGACAGACAGGGACTAGAAAAGGACATAACAGTACAAGAAATACTTTTTTTTTTTAATCAAAACCCTCCTAAAAAGGAGAGGAATTTATTCTTTTTATAAATAGAAAAAGGTAGGGTATATAGAGGGATAAAGAAAAGAGCGGAGTGAGTATTCTGTTAATAAAGGTTAGTTTAAATCAATATAGATACAGTTTTTGGCAATCTCCGTGATTTGAGAGTCTTCTTTTCATCTAACAAAAATTCAAAATAACTCTGTTAATAAGGTTAGTAATGTCCTTTGGGGTTAATTATTAGTCATCTCCTTTTTGACGTTTCCCGAACAGTTATTTCTTAGGTTGTCTTCCTTTGGTATCCCTCAAGTTATAGGATGGGCCACCTTTGGTTTTCACTTCTCCCGCTCCGGCACCTCCCTCCTCTGGGCCGCTGTCATCTTCACTACTCAAATCTGTCCACGTTGCGAGTGCTGCCTCTTCCTCTGGACTGGCGTGTCTCTTCAGAAATTCCTGCGCCTTGAAGATGGAGTCAATCTTCTCTCTTTTATCCTTGTACTTGAACAAAAGGCCTTCAGGGAAGGTCCATCTGTATATGACCTGTCTTCTTTGTAGAAAAGTGGTCAATCCTTTATAAGCTTTCCTTTTCATCCGGATTTCATAAGGCACATCTTTCAATATTCTGATGGTCTGCTCCCCAATTTTCAAGGGCACCGCTGCAACTGCACGCAAGATTTGATCTCTGGTACTTTGCTTGACAAACTTGACAACCACTTCTGCTGGCAGATTATTTTTTGTAAATGTGGAGTAGGCCCTATAGACCTTATCCATTTCTTCTTTTAACTCACGCTGATCTCTGCCAGTTACGGGTGCCAAGGCATTCGCAAGTATAGATCTGAGATCTTCCTTCTCTTCTTCTTTAATGCCCTGAAATCGAAGAGTCAGATTCGATTTTTCCATTTGCAACATCAAAATTCTTTTTTCTTGCACATCCTGATGCTTTTCTAATTTGTTGACCCTTTTCTTCACTTTTCCGATGTCTTCCGACGAGACCAAACATTTCTGTGCGATCTCCTCCATCTTCTTTGACGTCTCTGTTAGTTGCCTCTGTTGACTGTTGAGAACACCTTCCATATTAGTTAAGGTTTCGCTGATTTTCTGTATTTGGACCAGCAGAGGGTGCAGTAGCTCGCTTGTCTGTTGACTGACAGTCGGCTCTGGAGGGGATTACCCGGACCGGAAGTCCCGCCTCCCTTCTTCTCAGTTTTCAAAGGGACCTTCTTCATGGCAGACATTTCTTGTATTTGTTTACTTTATAAAAGTTCGTGACGCGTCGCTCAGGAGTCCCGCTAACTCATTCGCTTCAATGGCACCCCAAAGGTAATTTCACCAACCCTTCTTCCCTTTCATCCCCCTTAGCTTTCTTATGCAAGTCCCGCTTCTCAGTGGGGGGGGGATTCCCCCTCCTCCCAGCCGCTTATTCGCTTACGGGGGAAGGGCTCGGGTTTCGCTTCAAATTCAGACCTCCAACTCACGGTTCCTGCCGTTTCTTCTTTTTGCTTTAATTCATCGCTGTTCCTCACTCCTGTTGGAAATCGGTGGCGTTGCTAAGTCCCATTACGGGCACACCGCAGCGGGGCCGATTGGGGCGGGGAGAAAGCCTCAATTTCCCGGCTGACTGCCGGCAAAGAGGCTACTCCCCAAGCGCCCCCGGTTTGGAGCCTTTGCCTAAGGCTCACTAGGGTCTTGCAAACCTGCAAAGACCCCCCAAACTGCGTGTGGGCTAACCACCTCCGGGGACTTCCCGAAAGGTGGCCGCCATTCGCAACGCCGGAAACCGAAACCACAGTACAAGAAATACTTGAGGTAATCAAAAAATTTTAAAAGGGAAATTGCCGGGATTAGATAGATTTACTGCAGAGCTTTATAAGGAACTGGTAGAAGTCTTAGCACCAGAACTTCAGATAACTTTCAATGCGATAATGAAAGGGGAACAAGCCCCAAACGCATGGAGAAAGCAGAAATAGTGGTGATTCCCAAACCACAAAAAGACCCAGAAATGGTTAGTTCATATAGGCCAATTAGTTTGCATAACCAGGATTATAAGGTTTTTCTTAAAATACTAGCAAACCGACTAAAAGAGGTGATACCAAAAATAGTTAAAGGGGACCAATATGGGTTTGTGGGAGGGGAATATAAGCTACCCAATTAGAAATATCCTTAATATAATAGAACATGGCCAAAAAAAAAAAAGTTTGCCCTCCTTAAGTTGGATGTCTACAAGGCCTTCGATACGCTCTCTCACGGGTATATTTGGAAGATTATGGATGAATATAAGATAGCTGGAAACTTTAAGAATGCTATACAAGAAGTATATAAAGGAGGGAAGGCAGTCGTAGGAGTAAATGGAGGGCATTCAAGGGAATTTAGTATACAGAGAGGAGTAAGGCAAGGATGCCCTCTCTCTCCATACTTATTGATTATGGGAGTTGAGATATTAGCGGAAAGAATAAGGAATAATGGTAGAATAGATGGATATCGCATTGGTAACGAGGAACTTAAGATTAACCTGTTTGCTGATGATATAATGGTAACTCTGACAAATCCTAAAGAGGGAATCAGAGAAATAAGAACTATATTGGAGGATTTCGAAGCATATTCAGGGTGAAGAGTGAATGGATAAATCTGAAATCATGTATTTCAATGTTGGTAAAGTAAAGAAAAGAGAAATTGCAAAGATGACAAAAATGGGGCTAGGAGCTAAGACAATAAAATACTTAGGGATCGAAATTAGGAAGAATTGGGAAGAAATAGGCGAAGGGAATTTCAAAACAGTCTGGAAGAAGGTCTGTAAGGACATGAAAAGGTGGGCAAACAAAAATCTAAGTATTTCAAATAAAATAAGAGCGGCTAAGATGTTTCTAATCTCTAAGTTGATGTATTTACTTCAAACGCTCCCAGTAGAATTAAACATACAACAGTTAGAAAAATGGAATGGAACAATTAGAGAATGGATTTTTGGAAATAAGAAATCTAGAACGCAGAAGAAGTTTATATGTAACCCATAGAATGCAATGGGGTGGAGTATACCTAATTTGATAGACTATTATGAGGCTTTTAATGTCAAGTCACTGATAGATATAGGAGAGGACGTGGATCAGAAATGGGTCAGATTGGAAAATGAGTTAAACAAGGGAGCCGGGAGATTTGAAATTTTTACAAGGGAAATGAATAAGGAATATGGCAAAGCAGTGGGACCTAGGAGAACAGCACTGAAAATATGGAAGAAATGGCAACCCATTTGGCTGAGCAAACCTTCCGAATGGGCACCACTAGAAAGTCTATATGAGGAAATTGATGACCCCCATTGGTGGAAAGTTCTTAAAGAAAAGAGCTTTACCAGAATAAGAGATATGTACGAAGAAGGTGGCCAGCTTAAGCCTTTACAAACAATAATAGAGATGGTAGGGAAACAGCATTGGTTGAAATTGACAGGACTATGTTGTTGTTGTTGTTCAGTCGCACAGTCGAGTCTGACTCTTCGCGACCCCATGGACCAGATTACGCCAGGCCCTCCTGTCTTCCGCTGTCCACTGAAGTTTGCTCAATTTCATGTTCGTTGCATCGATGACACTGTCTAACCATCTCATCCTTTGCCGTCCCCTTCTTCTTTGACCTTCAATCTTTCCCAGCATCAGGGTCTTCTCCAGTGAATGCTCCCTTCTCATTTGGTGGCCAAAGTATTTGAGCTTCAGCTTCAGGATCTGGCCTTTCAGGGAACAGTCAGGGTTGATTTCTTTTAGGATTGACTGATTTGATCTCCTTGCAGTCCAAGGGACTCTCAAGAGTCTTCTCCAGCACCATAGTTCAAAAGAATCTATTCTTCGGCGCTCGGCCTTCCTTATAGTCCAACTCTCACAGCCATACATTACTACGGGGAATACCATTGCTTTGACCATGCGGACTTTTGTTGGCAGGGTGATGTCTCTGCTTTTTATCATGCTGTTTAGGTTTGCCATCGCTTTCCTCCCAAGGAGCAGGCGTCTTTTAATTTCATGGCTGCAGTCACCATCTTCAGTGATCTGGGATCCTAGGAACGTGAAGTCTGTCACTACTTCTACGACTTCCCCTTCTATTTGCCAAGGAGTGATGGGGCCAGATGCCATGATCTTAGTTTTTTGATGTTGAGCTTCAAGCCCACTTTTGCACTCTCCTCTTCCACTCTGAGCAAGAGGCTCTTTAGGTCCTCTTCACTTTCTGCCATCAGAGTGGTATCGTCTGCATATCTGAGGTTATTGATTTTTTCCCCAGCAATCTTAACTCCAGCTTGTGATTCATCCAAGCCAGCATTTCGCATGATGTACTCTGCATATAAATTAAATAAGCAAGGTGACAATATACATCCTTGTCGTACTCCTTTTCCTATGCTAAACCAATCAGTTGTTCCATATCCGGTTCTAACTGTTGCTTCTTGACCCTTATACAGGTTTCTCAGGAGACATGTGAGATGGTCTGGTACTCCCATCTCTTTAAGAACCTGCCATAATTTATTGTGATCCACACAATCAAAGGCTTTAGCATAGTCAATGAAGCAGAAGTAGATGTTTTTCTGGTACTCTCTTGCTTTCTCCATAATCCAGCTAATGTTGGCAATTTGATCTCTAGTTCCTCTACCTCTTCGCAACCCAGCTTGTACTTCTGGCAATTCTCTGTCCACGTACTGTTGGAGCCTAGCTTGTAGGATTTTGAGCATGACCTTGCTAGCATGTGAAATGAGTGTAATTGTGCGATAGTTTGAACATTCCTTGATGTTGACCTTCTTTGGGATTGGAATGTAAACTGACCTTTTCCAATCCTGTGGCCACTGTTGTGTTTTCCAAATTTGTTGGCAAATTGAGTGCAGCACTTTAACAGCATCTTCTTTTAAGACTTTGAATAACTCAGCTGGGATATCATCACCTCCACTAGCTTTGTTGTTAGTAATGCTTTCTAAGGCCCATTTAACTTCGCTTTCCAGGATGTCTGGCTCGAGGTCAGTGATTATACCATCGTGGTTGTCAAGGACATCGAGGTCCTTCTTGTATAGTTCTTCTGTGTATTCTTGCCATCTTTTCCTAATCTCTTCTGCTTCTGTTAGGTCCCTACCGTTTTTGTCCTTTATCATGGCCAGCTTTGCATGGAACGTTCCCTTGATTTCTCCAATTTTCTTGAAGAGATCTCTAGTCCTTCCCAATCTATTGTTTTCCTCTATTACTTTGCATTGTTCATTCAGGAAAGCCTCCTTATCTCTCCTTGCTGTTCTCTGGAAATCTGCATTCAGTTGGACAAATCTTTCCTTTTCCCCATTGCCTTTAGCTTTCCTTCTTTCCTCTGCTCTGTGTAAAGCCTCATCAGACAGCCACTTTGCTTTTTTTCATTTCTTTTTCTTTGGGATGGCGGTGAGTGCTGCCTCCTTTACAATGTCACGGACCTCTGTCCATAGTTCTTCAGGCACTCTGTCTATCAAATCTAGTCCCTTAAACCTATTCTTCACCTCTACTGTATATTCATCGGGGATGCGATCTAGGCCAAATCTGAATGGCCTTGTGGTTTTCCCAACTTTCTTCAATTTAAGTCTGAATTTTGCAATGAGTAGCTCATGATCTGAGCCACAGTCAGCTCCAGGTCTTGTTTTTACTGACTGGATAGAGCTTCTCCATCTTTGACTGCAAATTATATAGTCAATCTGACAGGACTATATAATGCAATAAAAAAGAAGCAGCAAAAGAGGGAGGAAGTTTCAGAAGGAATTGCAGAAGTACTGTACAAAGAGAAGAGAAAGATAAGTAGAGGCTTAGCTGGTAAGATATATATAAAAAATGACTACCAATGAGGACTCAATGTGTTAGTTTCAGGATGTCCTTTGTGTTCTTGGGGCAAGGTAGCCAGCTAGGCACCGTCTTCTTTCTGGAGGTGGGACGTGAGTTTTGGCATGTAGGCAAACCTTTAGTATTGCAAATATTCTGGCTCCCCGATTTAATGGCTGGCTCATAGAAATGCTTTATTTCTAAATAATTTGGAATTCTTTACACCTATAAACAATGGAGGAGAATTTACATTCTGGGGAATGGAATGACGACTCCTGTTCCTGTGTATGTGGCAGGTGACAGATACCTCTTCAGACAAAGGACTTGCGCCATTTCGCATGGTTTCCATGGTGGTAGCAGTGGCAGGAAGGGCTCTTCATGAGACCTCGATTCCTTACCTCCATTTTGGATACTTGGGGTACTGTGGCATTCACCAGTATGAGGAATGTTAACAAGCTCGAGAGTGTTCAGAAGAGGGAAACCAGGATGGTGAGAGGGCTGGGATCCAAGTCTTACGAGGAAAGGCTGAAAGAGTTGGGTATGTTTAGCCTGGGAAAGAGAAGGCTTAGAGGGGACATGATTGCAGTCTTGAAGTATTTGAAGGGCTGACATGTAGAAGATGGAGCAGATCTATTCTCTTTTGCTCTGGATTGCAAGACTAGATCTAACGGGTGAAAATTACGAGGGAGTTGTTACCTGCTAGATATCAGGAGAAACGTCCTAACTGTAAGTGGTTGAGCAGTGGAACAGTCTGCCTCTGGAGGTGGTGGATGCTCCTTCCCTGGACGTTTTCAAGCGGAGACTGGATGACCATCTTTTGGTATGTTGTAGGTATGTAGAGCTATCAGCTATGCTCTTGCAGAGTGCAGGGGGTTGGACTAGATCTAACGGGTGGAAATTACAAGGGAGTCATTACCGGCTAAATATCAAGAGAAACTTCCTAACTGTAAGAGTAATTTAGCAGTGGAACAGACTGCCTCAGGAGGTGGCGAATGCTCCTTCGCTGGACATTTTCAAGCGGAGGCTGGACGACCATCTTTTGGGTATGTTGTAGGGCAGTGGTGGCGAACCTATGGCACGCGTGCCAGAGAGGGAGCGCTCTGGAGCGCCCACCCACCACCTTTCTCTGCCTGTGTGCCGAGGCACGCAGGCAAAGAAAGACCTCTGGAGAGCCTCCCCCACCCCAGCCACCAACGCCACCAACAGCTTTGTCTGCTGGCGTGCCGAGGCGCGCCGCAGAGAAAGGCCTGCAAAGCCCCTCGCCTGCCCGCTGCCTTTCTATGCCCGCGCGCCGAGGCGTGCCCGCAGAGAAAGGCCTCCCAAGGCCCCCCCCCGCCTGCCCGCCATCCTTCTCTGCCTGTGCGCCGAGAGGCGCGCCAGCAGAGAAAGGCCTCCAAAGTCTCCCCCTGCCCGCTCTTCTCTGCCCCCCTGCTTTCTTCTTTCCCTCCATCTCTCCCTCTTTCTCTTCCTCCCTCCCTCTTTCTTCCTTTCCCACTCTTTGCCACCTTTCCCTTCCTCCCCATCTCTTTTCTCTTCCCCCTTTCTTTTCTTCTTTCCCAAAATTCTTTGCCCTCTTTTCCTCCCTCCCTCTTTATCTTCCTTCCTTCATCCCCATCTCTCTCTCTGTCTCTCTCTCTCTCTCTCTTTTATTTACTCTCTTTACCTCTCACTCTCTCTCTCTCTCTTTCTCCCTCTTTCGCTCTCTCTCTCTCTCTCTTTCTTTCTCTCTCTCTCTCTTTCTTTCTCTCTTTCTTTCTCTCTTTCTTTCTTTCTCTCTTTCTTTCTCTCTTTCTTTCTTTCTTTCTTTCTTTCTTTCTTTCTCTCTCTGTTTCTCTCTTTCTCTCTTTCTCTCTTTCTCTCTCTGTTTCTCTCTCTCTCTGTTTCTCTCTTTCTCTCTTTCTTTCTTTCTTTCTCTCTCTCTCTCTTTCTTTCTCTCTCTCTCTCTCTCTCTTTCTTTCTTTCTTTCTTTCTTTCTTTCTTTCTTTCTTTCTTTCTTTCTTTCTTTCTTTCTTTCTTTCTTTCTTTCTTTCTTTCTTTCTTTCTTTCTTTCTTTCTTTCTTTCTTTCTTGCCAGCTTGCAATAATTCCCGTGATGTCAGGCTGTGTGTGCAGAAAAGGGCAACTTGAATGATAAAAGGGTTGCAACACTTTCACTATGAAGAAAGGTTAAAGCACTTGGGGCTCTTTAGCTTGGAGAAACCATGGCTGAAGGAACACATGATTGAGGTTTATAAGATTATGCATGGGACAGAGCAGGCTGAGAAAGAAGTACTTGTCTCCCTTTCTCACAATACAAGAACTCGTGGGCACTCAATGAAATTACTGAGCAGTCGGGTTAGAACAGAAAAAGGAAGTCCTTCTTCAGTGATGAACACATGGAACTCACTGCCACAGGAGGTGGTGGCAGCTACAAGCATGGACAACTTCAAGAGGGAATTGGATAAACATCTGGAGCAGAGGTCCATCAGTGGCTATTAGCCACAAGGTACAGATAAGAATTCTCGGTCTGGGGCAAGGGATACTCTGTATTCTTGGTACTTGGGGGGGCAACAGTGGGAGGTCTTCTAGCATTTTGGCCCCACTGCTGGACCTCCTGATGGTACCTGGTATTTTTGGCCACTGTGTGACAGAGTGTTGGACTGGATGGGCCACTGGCCTGATCCAACATTGGCTTCTCTTATGTTCTTTTGTCTGTGGCAAGTGATGCTCTGTATTTTTGGTGCTTTGGGGGGCAACAGTGGGAGGGTTTCTAGTGTCCTGGCTCCTCTGCTGGACCTCCTGATGGTACCTGGTATTTTTGGCCACTGTGTGACAGAGTGTTGGACTGGATGGGCCACTGGCCTAATCCAACATTGGCTTCTCTTATGTTCTTATGTCTGGGGCAAGGGATGCTCTGTATTCTTGGTGCTTGGGGGGCAACAGTGGGAGGGCTTCTAACATTTTGGCCCCACTGCTGGACCTCCTGATGGCACCTGGTATTTTTGGCCACTGTGTGACAGAGTGTTGGACTGGATGGGCCTTTGGCCTGATCCAACATTGGTTTCTCTTATGTTCCTATGAAAACTGGCACTGTCAGAAATTGGTTGCTCATCTGAATGCTCTCTAGGGCTGCCCCTCTAATGATAAAGTCTCGGTGCCCCTGGGCCTGCGAGATGAGATTTTGTTCTAACAAGTGGAGCAGAGGCTAGGAATCAGATATTGTAATACCCTTGACCACCACTTTCCTCTTCGAAGTTTGCTCACTGCATGTTTACTGAGTATCTTAAGAGTGTATGGAAAGTGGCAGTATGCACTGTAGTGCTGCGCTGTTAGTAACCCATTCACCAAGTGGTTGGAGTAGTTACCTCAGCAGTTGTATTCCTTGCAGTTTCCCTCTTCTCATTTCCGTTTTCACTGACCTTAAACTCATGTATTAGCACTTAGTTCAGATAAAGTGCTACAGAAGATGTTAATGTATGAGTTGTTTTTTCTAAACTAAAACCTCAGTATTCAGGTTATATTGCCGTGTTGGCACTCTGTAATAAATAAGTGGGTTTTGGGGTACAGTTTGGGAACTCGGTCTCTAAAAGGTTCGCCATCACTGTTGTAGGGCTATCTTTCGGCTATGCTCCTGCAGAGTGCAGGGGGTTGGACTAGATGACCTGCAAGGCCCCTTCCATCTCAACATTCAATGGTTCTATGAATACTTTCATTAAAAGTCAGTTCTAAAAAATATGTATTTTTTTGAGGGAAAAAAGAGTAAAATCTGTCTTTAGGGGGTCACTGTGTTTGCGGTTCAGAGGCCTGCTCATCTACTGCTCAAAATGTGCTCTGGAAAAGGGAGATGAACCCTCCCTGCCTCTGTAATTAGTTTTCTCCCCACTCCTCTTGACTGCCAGGTGGGCTGAGGAGGAATGTGCCTGAAGGAAAGGGGCAGAGATTATTTTAAGTAATTTCTTCCATCTATACCCCTGGCCTTTCCCCCCATTGGGGACCAAGAGCAGTTGATCTCATTCTTTCCTCTGTTTTATCCTCACAACAACCACCCTGGTAGGTTGTTTAGGCCGAGAGAGTGCAACTGGCCCAAGGTCACCCAACACAATTCCACGAGGACACGTGGTTTTTCTCCTCGTAATGTGCTCCAGAGTGCTCAAATGCCTTTGTGGCGGAATGGCCCCATTCTGGCCTGCAGGCTCATGTTCCACCCTGCCCTCCAAAGTTTTCCCTACACCTTTCTCCTTGGTCACCTGCCACGACCACTTGACCTTTGTAAGGAATTGGCCACTGAGAGGGTCAGGACTCCTACCTTCGCTTCTAAGTTCTGAAGCCTGGCCTCTGCATCTCCCGTTGCCCAGCACCTGTTTACCACAGGAACTGTTTACTGCTAAATAAATATTAATGCTTGACACATTAAATTACAGGGCTTTTTTTTTAAAAAAAAGTGACCTGAAACCCAGCCATAGCCACATTGGTCTAATCAGCATTGGCATTTCCCACCATTGTGCCAACAATCTCATATCATTTCACAAATTTCTGTCTGCATTTCATGCCGCATCCACTCTCCTATTGTTTCATCTTGGCATCGGCTGCCTGCATCATTTTATTGCCATTGAGTGGTGACTCTGAGGTCGCTACAGTGTCTCATCACCTCATCTGGATTTGGTTTTAAGGTGCTGCAATTGCTCCTCCCCACCCTCGAGCTGCTGTGAGTAAAAAGCAAATGTACACATACAACAAATTTTCTAACTCCCTACAACTTATGAGCAGGGCTATAATGACTGCAGCTTCAGCACAGGACACTTAACTGGAAGACATGTCCCATTCAAATAATTTCAAAATAAGTGGCCCAATTTACATCTAGCATTTGCGCCTCTATTTTACGAAACCCACACAACAAAAATTACAAAACTACACAGACAAAGCTGCTTACACTCAGAATTAATCTTTGGTGTATGCACATGGAAGCTTCTACCCAGATTTACATTTTGGTGCATGCACAGGAAAGCTTCCTAAATTGTCAAGGACTGTCTGTTTGATGATTTGTTCTAAAACTTTCCCAAGAATACACGCCAAGCTGACGGGTCAATAGTTACCCGGCTCCTCCTTTCCCCCTTCTTGAGGATGGGGACAAGATTTGCCCACCTCCAATCTTCGGGCACCTCACCTGTTCTCCAAGAATTCTGAAAAATAATGGACAGAGGCTCAGGAATTACATCTGCAAGTTCTTTTAGTATCCCTGGATGCAGTTCATCTGGTCCCGAGGACTTCATTCCATTTAAAGAAACCAGGTGTTTATGTTCTCCCCCTGTGCTGATCCCAGGCCACACCTCCCTTACCTCGTCATGTGCTCTGTTTCTGCCATGCTGAGCACCATTTCCATTGCACAAGAAGACTGAGGAAAAGTAGGATTTAAGCAGTTCCTCTCTTCCTCACCTGTTACAATTACACTTGCCTATCTCCCTATGGGCCTACCATGTCCTTGCTCTTTTTCTTACTTTGAACATAAGAAAAGAATCTTTTTTGTTGTTTCTAGCATCTCTCGCTAGCCAAAGCTCATACTGAGCTTTCGCTTTCCTAACTCTCTCTCTCTCTTTCTCTCTCTCTCTCTCTCTCTAGGTGCACTGGTTATTCTTTATATTCATCCTTGGTTATAAGGCCCTCCTTCCACTTTCTCAAGGAGTCCATTTTATTTCTCAAGCCTTTAGAAAGCTGTTTATGGAGTCACCGTAGCTTCTTTAGGCTTCTCCCCATTTCTCCTTCTCCTAGGAATCATTTCTGATCGTGCCTTCAGTATTTTGCTTTTCAGAAACTCCCATCCCTCTTGAAATCTCTTCTCCTGAATTATTTCTGACCATCGGAATCTACCCAGCATGAACTCTTGAAGGCCAGCCTATATATCTAGCTATGTACAGCTTTTCCCTCCCCCAAGACTGTAAATTCCAAAATGACATCATCACTACTCCTCGGGGTGCCCGCTACTTTCACCTCATCAACCAGTTCTTCCCTGTTGGTAAGAATGAAGGCCAAGACAGCAGATCTCCTTGTTATCCCCCTCCACTTTCTGGAAAATGAAGTTGTTAGCTAGACAAGTCAGGAATTTCTTGGACCTTTTATTTTTAGCAGAGTTGGACTTCCAACAGAGATCATGTCCCCTTCCGCTGCCAGGTGTGAAAGCAGAGCCGTGTGGATCTGTGCTCTCTGGCCTCAGGCAAGCCAGAGCAATGCTGGGTCACCCTGGAAAGTGGGAGGGGGCTTGGTGGCATCGCAGGCCATGAAGATGTATCCCAGGGAAGTTGCTGTGTGGGGGTGGGGGCTTCTCTGTGCCTCTTGATGTCTGTCATTCCTGCGGTGTGCCTTCTCCTGACACGGAGAGACAGCAGAAGCCCCGACTGGTGAAATTCCCTTTGTGTACATCCCTGTGTGTACATCCCATGCCCCTCCCTTTAAGACTTTTGGTCCTCTTTCAGGGATACCCCACTGTGACCAAGGAATTGCATAGAGTGTGGAGATCCGCATCCAAACGGAAGAGCCAGTGAAGAGAAGGACACCTCCCATGTGCAGGCATACCTCAATCGGTCCCCTCCAGCAGAAGGAGTCAGGACCTGTTAGACCGCTTAGACTCTCCTTCTCACCTTTGGGGAGTTTCCACGTACTGTGAAAATGGCGGGGTGGTTGGGGTGGACACCCATTTTGGTTTTGGGACAAGTGTCCAACTTTGCCTCTCTGGAACTGGCTGTGTTTGGAGAAGTCCCAGGCATCCCTGGCAATGGGGGTAAGAGATGAGCCAGCATGCTCTAGGGGTTAAGAGTGTCGGACTAGAATCTGAGAAATCCCCATTCAAATCCCCTCTCCTGCCATGAAAGCTCGCTGAGGGACCTTGGGCCAGTCACCCTCTCCTCTCAGCCTAACCTACCTCCAAGGGTGTTTGTGAGGTTAAAAGGGAGGAGAGGAGAATGAGAGAATGTGCTCACCATCGGGGTGGGAAGTGGGATAGAAATGAAGTCAATGAAATTCAATATGCTCCTGTCGAGTCCACTTGAACAGGGACCTTTGTCTCTCCCTTGGGTGGGCTCTCGGTGGGGGTGGGAGCAAATCTACCCAGTGTCCCTTTTGGGTCGTGGACCCTCTAGTGGACCCACGGATGCTGCGACATACAGTGCCTTGAGAATTAAACCGAGTTCATGCTCTTTTGAATAAAAAAGTTTTATTACAACTAAAAATAAAACATCAACAACACAAACACCGACAACAAAAACATAATAGAATTCAGAAACTGCAATCAAAACTAAATAATCTACAAGATTAAATAAGCCTAATGTGAACAATAACTATGTTAGCAAAAATTATATTATTTACAGCCTAGTGAGGATGGATATGCCCCCGGTGCCTTCTCACCCAGCAACTCAGACAGTTGCCAAGGTGCCTCCGTTTTGTTTCTCCACCTGGGGCTGGAGTGGTGGTTTGTCTCGGGTGAGGAGGCCAGCTGAAGAGATGGCGAACCCACTCCCGAAACTGGTTCATGGCCCGCCTGGTGGTCCCCGGGGCTGAGGGCGTCCGCTCTTTGCCTTTCCTCACCGTCTGGCCCTGCGTGAACAAGAGAGGAGGACCGTGACTGAACTCATCCCGACTGCCTTGACTCCTAACAGAGGAATTCTGGCAATCGTAGTTCTGCAAAGGAAATGCGGGATCTCTCGCCAAGCGGCTTTGCACTCCAGATGGGGTGGGGGCAGGGGGGTGGCCTGGTGTCTGTCCAATGTCCAGCCACACAATCGAGTGTATGGCGGGAGGGCCTTGGGGAGTGCAGCCCATGGTGACCAATCAACTGTCTATATAGGCGGGCGGGAGGGAGATGGGCCAGCCAATCACCTGCCGGCACTGCCAGGGGGGACATGGGAGGAGGGGAGGCTGATGATGATGTCCTCAGGCTGCTCTGCTCCTTACACAGCTGGTGTATTCTGGAAATAGGCAGAATCGGTTACCCCTGGACTACTCAGATCTGTTTGGATCTCCTGCCCATTTCCACATCTCGGATGGGCTGTGGATCCACCTTTGGCTCGTGGCTCAGAAGTCTCATTGAAGCTCCTCTGAGGCAGTTTCTGTCACACTGCGATGTGAGGAAGAAGCTGCAGGCAGGGTGGGGCCACACAGACGGGAGCCGTCTCTCCTCTCAAGGAGCGGGGGCCTCAGTTGGGCCTCAGGGGGCAAGGGCGGGTCTGGGCAAAGGAGGGCTGGCTCTGCCCCTTGCTCTGCCCTGAGGAAGTTGTCTTCCGACTTCCCTGCAAATCACTCCTTCTTGATGCTCCTACTCGATGGACTCTGGGATTCCAAAGGCAGCTCCTGCTTATGGACATGAAGGCCTCGATTGGCAGTTCTACCATATTCATGAATCCAGGCTAAAGAGATGCGGCCTTGTACACTGAACCGTATTGACCAGCTAAGCCATTTTAGGGATTTTTTCAAACAAATCTCTACGCATCAAAGACTAGAATATCTTTGACATGGCAGCTGACGTCCTCCAGACTTCATATATCCCACACAAAATGAACATCCTTAGACGAGTACCATTTGACATACCCTGGACCTTTTTGGGGTGTGTGTGTTCGTGTCTTTCCTAGAGGCTAAATTTGCAACCCGACATGGGACCTTTCTGCAGGAAGGCAGTGGCAGCAGAAGAACTGGCCTACTGAATTCAACAGATTGGTGGAATAGTGAACCATCAAGAGGGCTGAATAGAGCTCCTGCCTCCAGGAGCAGTCTATCTCAGAACAACTGGAGTTGGGCCCAAGCAGTAAAAGAAGGCTTAGGCTATTGTGCCCTGCTCCACAGCTTCCCTGAGAGAGCCGACGGGCTCCTCTCGGAATGTGGGAAAGGGACTCAGGGTGATGGGACTTGGAGGCACGTTACATTCTTCCCTCTGCCAGTCCTGTGTTTTGAGTCCCGCCATCCCCCTTTCTCAGGCCTTCAAGAATCTGCCTCTTTGGCTCAAGAGGGTGGACACATACCTTGCTGGGCAGCGATAACCTTTCCTCAGGACAGGGTTTCCTCCTGGTCTCTTCCTCCTCCCTGGGGTCTGCCTGGATGCCTTCCTCCCATTGGCTCGCCTGATCGTGATGCGTGGCCCCCACCTGGATGCAGGCATCGCTTGTGGCCGGGTGCTTCGGAGGAGCATCCCCATCCTGGGCCTGGTATGGGGGGAGCCGGTCGCACGTGCGGAAGCAAGGGTAGTAGCCCGTGGACACGGGGGAGTCTGGGAGGAGGTCCTCGTCATGGTCTGAGAGGTAAGCAGTGTCTTCAGCCAAGGCCTCTCCTCCAGGAGACCCTCCTAGCCCCAGGTTCTGGGGGCTCTCTGCCAGCTGGCCAGCACTCTGCAGCCTGCACAGGGAGTCAACCTGGAAGGGAAAGGAAGATGACTTAGAAACAAAAGCTTCAGAGGATTGGGAATGGGTTTTGTCAGGCGATTAACAGCAGGAGGTACAAAGCCCTCTGTCGCCTCACTGCTAAAGTCCCCAGATGCAAGGCGCCCACTCCAGACAGGGAAATTCATCGAGATTTCACAGCTGGAGCCGGGGGAGGGCAGGGTTCGGGGACGGGAGAAGCCCCAGCAGGGTAGAACGCCCTCAAGGCCACCCTCCAAAGCAGCCGTTTCCTCCAGGGGAACTCATCCGTGTCTTCGGGAGGGAGCTCAGGTGGGGATTCCAGGGAACCTCCAGACCCCACCTGGAGGTTGGCCATCCTCTCTGGCACAGAGGCTATCAATCTGGATGTGCCCCTGCCTTTTGTCTCTGCCATTGTCTCATTCCTTTTGAGAAAACGTTCAGCCATGTAGACAAAACGTTCAGCTCGTTTGGCCTGTACGTGGTGGAAGTTTGCTTCTAAGAGGGGAGGACTGTGGCTCAGCAGCAGAACATGTCAAGAGAGTCCCAATTCAGTCCGCGGTGTCTCAGCTGTTAGGAAACACTTTTCTCTCCCAGAGATCCCAGAGATGCCAATGGACAATGCTGAGCAGGAGGGACAAACGGTCTGTGTCGGTGTAAGGCAGCTCCACATGCTGACCTGGTTTCCCAGGAGGTGTCTGATAGGAAGTAGGGCCCCTTTCTCCGTGGTCAGAGGCCACGATTCCCACGCAGGAGGGCCAAGGTTCCATCTATATTTTAAGACCCTCGGGCAGCAGGCCTTGTTAAAGTTCTGCCACTGCCTGCAGCGCCAGAGTTGGCAACACTGAAGCTGGGCAGACCGGGAGGCTGACTCTGCAGAAAACAGCTCCAGATGTTTCCGGAAGGTCCCGTAGGTCAGTGGGAGGGCACCCTGTTTTGTATGCAGAAGGTTTAACCCGGGCACCACGGAGATCCCAGATGCGGGAAGGAGCTCTCTGTGCCCAAGACCTGGGAGGGTTCCCACAAGTCCGGGGCGAGAAGACTCCAGGAATGGGCCCTCGGACACCATGTTAGGCAGCTTCAGAGGAAGCCCTGTGACTTCCTCAAGGATGGTTAGCCCTCTCATTCATTCTATGGACTTTGTGCTCTAACGTATGTGGATGGATTGGAATATGCTCAGGCTTTCCTTAAGGATAGACTCTGAGAGTTTTGAACTCTGTAAATGGTTCTTTAACATTTGGTGCCCTTTATTGTAAAATGTGCATTTACACTATGGTCCTTGCTGTTGTTCGCATCCTATGGCTTCGGCAGACCCAAGACAACGTCTGTTTCTTCTAGTCTCTCACTGATCAGTGTCTGATTGATCAGGATCTTGCCTGCCCATTGAATTCTTCCCTCATTCCCCCTGACCCCTAAAGCGGCCCACTTTCCTGGTTATCTGCCCAGCTTCTGTCTCTCCTCGGAAGACTCACCACATTGACGACGACCTCCAGGGGTACCGGGTGCTTTCCCCCTTGTGGAGGCCAGAAGTCCTCCGGAGAGCCGGAAGACGAAGCCTCGTCTGCATCCCCTCCTGCTGCCTTCTGTCGACTGTTCCGAGGGGCCTCCTCTTCTCCCCCTTCGTTGTGCTGCTGCAGCTGCAAAGCCAAAGTGTCCGGAGAGAAGATGCAATTTAAGACCCTTGTGAGAATCCTCACAGTTGGCTTCTCCTTCTTCACAAAGGAACAAGATTTCATTCCCTTTGTTCCTTTTCTCGTTCATTTACACCAGGAGTCCCTAAGGTGGTGACCCTGGGCATCACGCCCTGCACGCAGGAGGTCTCACTCTGGCATCATTGCGATCCCAGGAGCTGGGGACTAGCTTTCTCTGCCCAAGTCCTGGGAGAGCTCCTGGCAGTCCGAGGAGACAGGAAGACTATGGGAACGGACCCTCAGAGGCTGCATCAGGCAGCTTCCTAGGAAAATGGGCGTCCTCCCGGCAGTTGGCCTCTCATTCATCCTCTGGGCACGGACCTCTACCTGATTCTTCTCTCATGCCTCCAACCCCCAAACCGACCGGTCCCTCGGGTTATCTGCCCAGCTTCTGTCTTTCCTTTCAAGACTCACCTCGTTTGCTCTGCCCTCCAGGTGATTTCCCCGGCTCCCGCTCAGGAGTGGACCGATCTCCTCCGGGGTATCCCAACCCAAAGGCCTTTCCACAGCCTCTTGTTGCACACCGTTAGGATGGGCCTGCTCTTCCACTCCGACATCCTGGCACTGCTGCTGCAAAACCAAAATGCCCAGAGGATTTTGATTCAAGACCTTTCTCAGAATCCTCACTGTTGGCTTCCTCTTCACAAGGAGGAATATTTCATTTTCATTTCTATGTTTTAGCTAGTTCATGTATACCCTACCTTTCTCTCTAAGGAGGACCCAAAGTGAACATGGAGGTCAGATGTCTAGGTGACCACGGGGCTACAAGCCCTGGGGGTTTTTTGCACCCTAGGCGGGACTACCTTCTGGCGCCCCCCCCGCATGCCCAGGAGTTATGGGGTTGCCAACCTCCAGGTGGGGCCTGGAGAGAAGGAAGTCCAGTGGCCCGTGTTGGACTGGATGGGCCACTGGCCCCAGAAGAATGTCGGAGAAGGAGGGGAATGGGGGACTCGCCCCCACTGCCGTGCAGCTTGCCATTGTGCACGCCCATCCTACTAGGATGGGATCGCACAAGATCCTACCCGCTTCATGCCCTGCCCCGGCTGAGCCCTGCCATGCCCGTCGGCTGTCCTGCACAGGCAGCCCGCGGAGGAGAGAGAGAGGCCACAGGAGGAGGAACTCAGAGGTGGCTGGCCAGGAGGCGGGGAGCGCCGCGTCCTGGGCTCCAGCACAGGCAGCGGCACGGGGGAGAGAGAGAGAGGCCACGGGGGGAGGAGGAACTTGGAGGCGGCCAGCCAGGAGGTGCCCCGACAGCGGGAGTTCTCCGTCGTATCGGGGAGGGGGGGCGCCCCACTGTTCAGCTGCTCCCACCTTGGAGTACTGGACGGGCTCCACATTGGGCCGACAGGGCAGAGACCTTTGGAAGGCGGGTGGGGGGCAGAGACCTGCGGCTGTGGGAGCCTCCTGCTGAGAAAGGGACCTCTGCCACCGCTGCCCTCCCCTGCGCCCCCACCCAGCGCCAAGGAATTCAACCCCCAAGGCAGGCCAGGAGCTGCCAAGGTCGTCCATGCTTCCTTCCCTTCCCCATGCACAAAAGCCGCGGCAGCCGCGCCACTCGGCCCTCCCCCAGCCCCTCGCTCTCCAGGGCCTCCCCCGCACGCACTTCCGATTGCTCCAGAGTCCCCCACCTCACTTCCTCAGCTGCATGGGCGTGCCTACCCGTCGGGCCGATCTCTGCACAGCACAGAACAGACTCGCAGGCTTCTGTCCCGCGCTGGGAAAGTGGCCCCATCCTGAGAACAAACAGGAAGGGGCACTGGTGCTTGGGAAGGGTGGCAAGCTGGTCAGGTCTGCGCTGCATCTCACGGCTACCTTGAGGCCCAGCGGAGCACCCCTCCTCCTTCACGTGGGGCCAGGGTCCAGAAAGTCCCTCCCCCTTCAGGCCGACGAGAGACCCGCGGCCAGGGCCTTTCCAGGCGCGCCAGCAAGCCAGGGAAGGAGCGGGGTTTAAACCCCCATCTCTTCCCTTTGAGCGCCCACCGGGGTGCTCTTCGCTGTGCTGGCGGTGCCGGCTGCCCCCCCGCCTTCTCTCCCCCACAGGGGGGAGGACAGACAAGCTCCACAGCTGCCTCCTGAGCGCCGGGGCGCTCTTCGCTGGCGGCGGCGCTGGTGGGGAGGCGGCGATGGCCTTTTCACGGGGGGTGCAGTTTGGCGCCCCTGCGGACCTGGCGCCCTAGGCGAGCGCCTAGCTCGCCTAGTGGGCGAGCCGGCCCTGGCTACAAGGCATGTCCAAAGAACCCCCCCCCAAAAAAAAAACAAGGGAGAGAAATGGACTGGCTTGAAGCTATGAGTGATTTCTGTGGCTGGAAGGCCCACCAGGAGACCATCTCCTCCCCATTCCTCCCCATTCTCTCCCCCGTGTGGTTCCCCCAGGTATCCCACTCTGGTAGGAGGAGCCATTGAAATGCCATGCAAAAGGGCCCCAGGGGTGGCTGGATCCGGGCATGATGGAGGGGGCTGGCTACTCCCCTCCACTTCTTCCCTCCCCATGCCCCGTACTGCTCCTTCTGGCTCTCCAGCACTTGGTGTTTCTTGGAGGAGATCCCCAGGATCCTCAACGTAAATTCAGGAACACGGATGAAGAGCAAAAAGAGAATAGGGCAAAAAGCCCTGTGATGAACCCTAGAACCCTAGTGATGAAGAAAGGGCCATTGGTGGCATTTTTCTTTTAAAAACTCTTGGTTGGACTACCGAGTGCACTTAAGGGGCACCAAACTGCCACGTCTTTTACTGTACAATTTATTGACTGAAAGGTATCCAGGATGATGTGCAGGAGAACCACCTACGCCAGTTGCCTTTCTGCGCAGACCTCCCCCTCAGCCTCTCGACCTGTAGACAGAGAGTCAAAGGCGTCCTTACCATGTTCTCTGCCATTATAATGGTGGCTCCTATGGAGGATTCGATGACCTGAATCAACAGGTTTTCTCACCAGGTGGATATAATTCCAGCTGTCCAAGTGACTGTTAAGCCCGGACTGGCCACCCAACTGACCAGGCAGGCAAGGTTCCGAGTCGACATCACAATGGGTTGTGGATCTGTTCTCTGGTGAAGACTCTATCCCTACTGGTATTGCTGTGCTAACCCATAAAGCTGGAAGGGAACTGGTGTCAACACCAATGCTCCCACTAAGCTGTGGAGTCTTGTGAGCAAAAACTCTACTTTGTGAGCTACTGACATTAAAGTTTTGTGCCATCCTTCCCGAACTAAGAAAGAAATGTGTGAGCTGGATGCTTAAAAAACTGTGAGTTAGCTCACACTATCTCAGCTGAGAGGGAACACTGATCAACAGCTGATGATTGAAGGGAAGTGAACTGTAGTCGTTTACAATGGTTTCATGTCTTTGGCCACTCGGTAGATCAATGTCATTCACTCTGTGGTTGAGAGAGAGCCACATTTACCCTCAAGCAAAAGAGCCAGCGGTCGACTGTATGCTGTGTGCCAGCCCAGACATGGGCATGTCCAGCCATATAACTCTTGATTTCACTATTAATTTGAAATATCCAAGAACCTTTTCACTTCCCCAAGTTCCTCGGAGCATCCAGGGTTGTCACTCACAAGAGCACCAGAACCTTCTGTGGCCCTCCTTGTGTCTCAGGCATGAGGAGAGGGGCTTCCCCGTCTGCAGGGCTGCAAAGCCTGTATTGGAAACTTCCTGGAGTTTTGTGGGTGGCGACTGTGGGGGGCTGAGTTTGGGGAGGAGAGGGGCCTCCGAGGGGCATCCTGCCATCTACCCCACCCTCCAAAATAGCCATTTGCTCTGGGGGGGGGACTGATTTCTGTGGTCTGGAGATCAGGTGTCATTCCAGGCGATCTCCCGGTCAGGGCTGCCATCCTCCAGGTGGAGTCTGGGGTCTCTCAGGGTGGAACCTACAGTATTGTACCCCGCTGAGGTCTCTGGCCTCCTTCTCAGATCTCCAGGCCTGAGGGGAGAAGGGGGAAGGGAGAGAGAAGCCATCTAGGTCCGAGGTGGGGGCAGAGAACGGAGCAGTCTCAAGAGACCTTCAGTCTCCAGAGATCCGATAGCCAATCAAGCCCCTGACCAGGGCCCAATGTTGGTTCATAGAGGTGAGGTGAGGCCTCTGCCTTAGGGCACCGCCACCAGGGGCGCCGCTGGCCTGCTGATATAGATGCATACCGGCCCTGCTCTCTGGCTGATTCTCTCAGCGGCTATGATTGACCATCTGAGCGTGCGCCCCGACGGAAGGGAGAAAGAGAGTTCAGTGGCCATGAGGCACCCAGCAGCTGCTGCCTCCGCCCCCAAGGAAACTCCGGCAAAGTCCTGGAGGGGCGGGAAGGCAAGGGTGGCGTTTCAGAGCTGCGGCCGCTCAACAACACCTGCAGCTCAGTGGAGGCAAGGGGCCGCCTGGCCCCTTTGGTCACCCACCCCCTGCTGTCACGCAGAGGCAGCTGCCGCAATGCCATTGGCAGCCTTTCCTCGCTTGGTGCTGTGAGGTGGGGAGGAGGAAGGCGGGAGCCAACTCCAAAGGTAAAAGTGGAGGCGATTTGGGTATGGGGCAGAGGAAGCCGGCAGGGAGGGGGGAGGAATGTGAAAGATGGGGGGGAATCCAGAGAGAGAGAGAAAGAGAGAGAGACAGTCCACTTTTCCTGGTGGTGGGACACCCAAGTTTTCTGTCCCCTGCCTACAGTCCCTTCTTTGCTTGCAACTCCCAAACTGGACTTTAAAAAAAAAGGAGGGGGGGAACCCACGTTCCTTTCTGCGTGTCCGGAATTGGCTCTGCAAAGACAGGGCAGCAGTGGCGTTGGGAAGCTTCACGCAGCGGAAAAGGGAGAAAGTTTCAAACTTGTTTTCCCTCCCCGAGAGGGATGTGTGTGGCCATTTTGGAGGTCTCTCCCCCCTCCTCCTTTCCTGCCAAGATTGCTGCTGAAATTAAACAGAGGAAGCTCTCAGAAAGGTCTGGCCTGGAGAGAAGCCCCCCCCTTTCAGATTTGCTTTTCTTTTGGCAGCAAATGGCCGGGGCGGTGGGCACATTGGGTTGTTTTGTTGGTGTAAGGGGAGGAAAGGAGGATTTGCTTCAAAGAGCTCCTTTTGCTGTGAGAAGCTTGTACCTTGGTCAACTTTAACCCCCCCCCCAAGAAAAAACCTGGTCCCACTCTTGTGCCTTTCCCAGCATACATTTTAGCAGGTAAACTATTTCCTGACATGGTGGTTAAGTGCTTGGGGAACCGAGGGGGAGAGAAAAGCTTAACTTCTGGACTGCCCTGAAAGCAGAGGAGCGTATCAGCCACAGGTTTTTTAAAAAGTTGGCCATGCTGATGAATGACCTGAAAGGCCTTCCTGGTTTCATTGCAGGATGTAGGCAAGGAGAAGGAATTGATGCTGGAAAGCAGCACTACTTGTAGGCAGCTTGAGGTCTGATCCTGAACTTTTGCAGGATGCAAATAAGGAAGGGTTAGTTTGAAATGAACAAAAATGGGAAACACCAGAGAGCAGCTGCCAACCGGAAGTGTGGCGTTGAACTAACGTGTGTGGCAGAACGGCGCAAGATCAGCTACCTCTGGAGGTCTATATCCTTTCTGGATCTCGATCATCTACCCTTAACATTTCAGGTGGGTAGCTGTGTTGCTCTGCAGGAGAAGACCAGGGTTCGAATCCAGTGGCACCTTAGAGACCAGCAAGGTTTCCGGAGTATAAGGGAACTTCGGGCCTTGAAAGCTCATACCCTGGAAATCTTGTTGGTCTAGACTGGACTGGACTCAGATCTAGCTCCACCCTTCAAGTGTGGCCAATTTGAACCAGCCCGTTGAGAGATCAGGTGCTGCTGCCAACTCAGGGGCCTTGATGTTTTATCCTCCTCAGAAAACCCGAATAATTCAACCTTGGAAGTCAATCGAAAAATATATATATTTTTCCTACCGATCTACTTTTCCTATCTATCTACTGTTCATTTGTGAGCAAAAACAAAACATCCAATCTAACTTTAAAAAAAACCAGAACAAAGTTTTGAGTCAAGTAGCACCTTTTAGATGGAGCTGCGGTGGCTAAAGTGGTTAAGACGCTGAACTGCGGGCTGTGGAAGGTCAGTAGTTCAGCAGTTCACGACCCGAGTGCCACATGACGGAGTGAGCTCCCGTCTCTAGTTCCAGCTCCTGCCAGCCTAGCAGTTTGAATAGATAAAGAGGTAACACTTTGGTGGGAAAGTAACAGTAGTCTGTGTGCCTTGGTTTTTAGTCATGGCAGCCATATGACCACGGAAACGTCTTCGGGCAGTACTGGCTCTTCGGCTTAGAAACAGAAATGAGCACCGCAACCCTAGAGTTGGATCCGACTAGCTTTCGAGCAAGGGAACCTTTACCTTTACCTCCCTCCTTTAAGACCAACAAAGTTTAATTCTGGGTATAAGTTTTTCTGCACATGCACACTTCTTCATGCAGGCACATGGAAGCTTATACCCAGGATTAAACTTTGTTGGTCTTAAAGGTGCCACTGGACTCAAACTTTGTTCTGTTGCTTCAGACCAGCACAGATAACCAGTTGAATCTACTATTTTAAAAAAACCCAGCTTGGTTAAGAACATCAGAACATAAGAGAAGCCACTGTTGGATCAGGCCAATCATCCGGTCCAACTCTCTGTCACACAGTGGCCAAAAATACCAGGTGCCATCAGGAGGCCCAGCAGTGGGGCCAGAACACTAGAAGCCCTCCCACTGTTGACCCCCCCAGCACCAAGAATACAGAGCATCACTCCAGAGTCCCTATCTATACCTTGTGGCTAATAGCCACTAATGGATCTCTGCTCCATATGCTTATCCAATTCCCTCTTGAAGCCATTCATGCTTGTAGCCACCAGTGCCTTCTGTGGCAGTGAATTCCATGTGTTAATCACTCTTTGGGTGAAGAAGTACTTCCTTTTATCCGTTCTAACCCAGCCGATGAGCAATTTCATGGAGTGCCCACGAGTTCTTGTCTTGTGAGAAAGGGAGAAAAGTACCTCTTTTTCTACCTGCTCTATCCTATGCATCCTTATTCTATTTCCCAGACTTTTTTTTTTGTGCGGATACCTATTCCCACCAACAGGGGCCTCACTCTCCCCCAACAGCTTTTCCTACATAGTCAGTAGACTTCCTGGGTTTGTAGAAAAATCCAAAAAGTGAGGAAATCCCTTCAGGGACGGTTGAATTCCCCCCAAAACCTTTTGAAATGGCCTCTGCAGGGACCTAACCCAGGCATCAACAGTGAGAGATTAGAACATTGGAGGGGGGAGGGAGAGGCTTCTGACTGGCTCTGTCAGTAAAGGGTGGGGGGAGAAGGGCCCTTTCTTTCCAGGCCTCTTTCGGCCTTGGAGGGAGGGGGAGGGAAGGAGCCTTGGGGCCAGGCTGGGGGATTCCTAGAGGTTTTGTGGTGGAGTGCAAGGAGGGCAGGATTTGGGGAAGGGAGAGGCCTCAGCTGGGTATCATGCCACAGAATCCACCCTCCAAAGAAGCCATTTTATCCAGGGAGACAGATCTCTGTTGTTCACAGATTTCTGGAGTTCACTCTCCAGGCCCCACTTGGAGGTTCCCAACCCTAGGCCTGGCAGCAGTCTAGGGTTGCCAGGTCCCCCCATGGGCACACGCAGGGGATGGGGGTAGTGGGGTTGCCAGCTCCAGGTCTGGAAACTCCTGGAGATTTGGGGATGGAGCCTGGGGAGGACACAGACCTCAGTGGGGTACAATGCCCTAGAGTCCACCCTCCAAAGCATCCATTTTCTCCAGGGGAAGTTATCTCAGTAGTCTGGAGCTGAGCAGTAATTCCAGGGGATCCCCAGATCCCACCTGGAAGCTGGCATCCCTAGGCAGCACCCTCTGGGTGACTTGATACCACCTAATTTGCATGACTCAACTTGGCCTGGCTGCTTGCTGCTGTTCGGCAGCCACCCTATGAAAGCCAGCAGTGGTGCAGCAGTTAGAGCTTCAGAGTAGGGTCTGCAAGACCCAGGTTCAGATCCCCATATTGCGGTGGAAGCTGACTGGGTGATTTTAGACCAGTCACATACTTTCAGCCTAACCCACCGCACAGGGTTGTTGTACAGATAAGAAGGAGGTGAGAATAATGTAAGCTGCTTTGGTCCCCACTGTGGAGAAAGACTATGATTTTCCTTGGTAGAAACTGTAGGGGAGGGGGGTGGAGACGAAAAGCTGAAGACAGATAAAGGCAGATAAAGGTTAAGTTGGCTGTTGGGTGGGAAGGAAATAGGGTTGCCAACTCTGGATTGGGAAACTCCTGGACATTTAAGGGGTGGATTCTGGGGATGGTGGGGTTTGAGAAGGGGAGGAACTTCAGACCGGTATAATGCCATAGACTCCACCCTCCAAAACAGCCGTTTCCTCCATGAGAACTACCATTGCCAGCCTCTGGGTGAGGGCTGGAGATCACCCAGAATTACAATTGTTGTCTGGATGACAGAGATCAGTTCCCCTGGATAAAATGGCTGCTTTGGAGGGTTGAGTCTATGGCTCCACCCCTAGAAGGGAGAAAGAGTGTGAGATAGGTAAGGGTAGAGGGGAGGAAGCAAAGGTGTGAGGAATGGGATGACCATCCCGCAAATTTCCTGCGGGTCTCCACTTGTGATCTTCTAAACCTCAATCATGTCACCCCTCAGCTGTCATTTCTCCAAGCTAAAGAGCCCCAAGGGGACCATGGCAGCATATGCCTTGAGTTTTTCAAATGCTTCACTCTGCTCCCTGATCAGGTAGGTAACTGAGAAATCACCAACAAAAGTCAAAATCATATGCTCAGAGGCATGGATTCCTTTGCTCAGGCAGATTAGAGCAGGGGTCCTCCCCAACCTGGTCACTCATCATTCTGCTCCTTGGTTTATCTACTCTGAAGGCAAATTTCCCATTGTAAGTCGAGGAAGTATTCCTACTCAAAGGGTATAGATCTTACTAAAGTTTTCTGTGCAAAGTTTTTACTGTTACTACTTAAAACATTAAAAAAAAATAGATACAAGAGTAGGGTCGCCAAGTCACTGACCCTTAAAAGCAGGGGAGAGCTGGTCCTGTCCCAGAGAGTGACGTCATCACGTTGGGCATGTCGCTGGCTGATGCTCTAGCAATCAGCCTGGAAACTCTATGGTACCATTGCAGCTGCTCTTCCATTCAGGCAACCCAGACAAAAACAGGCTACCACATTTCCTCTCATATCTCCCCAGGAAAAGGTCTAGAAGCTCACTTTTTTAAAAAAGGTGAGGATTCAGAGAGCCTGGCCGGCCTTAAAGTTAACATTACAAAGACGAAATTCCTGACAAAAAGTTGTCCTCAGGATCTGATACAAGATATCCAAAAAGTTTCTGGATTTGAAGTCAGTAAGAAAGTAAAATATTTAAGGATATATGTTTCAAATAGATTAAGCATGCTAATAAAAGATAATTATGATCCACTTTTACTTTCTATCAAGAAAGATTTACAAAAATGGGGGGATTTACAACTTTCTTTAATGGGAAGGGCCGCAATTGTCAAGATGAATCTTCTTACTAAAGTTCTATTCCTTTTTCAAAATATACCAATACTTCAAAATCTCACTTTTATCAAGAAGTTAGAAAAGTTGGTTCGAGATTTTATTTGGCAAAAGAAAAAACCGAGAATAAAACTGAAACTGTTACAGGGGAAAACTCAGAAAGGTGGTCCAGTGTTACCAGACTGGCGACTTTATTACCAGGCAGCCTCGCTTACTTGGGAAAGAGAATGGATATTTTTAAACAATCCCAGAGTCCTGAGTATCGAAGGACATAATTTAATGATAGTTTGGCATGCGTTTTTAGGGCATGCAAAACAGGATACCCATTCATATTTTAAGCACCATATATTAAGAGCGGCACTGTTAAAAGTGTGGAATGAGATGAAAATCCTTTTTCTTGATAAAAGCCCAAGATGTCTGGCTCCTTTGGAAGCTATTTCTTTGCCTGATGTTATGACAGAAACTCGGCTTTTGAGTTATGAAGTTTTTCTTCGCAAAAATAATGAGTTAAAATCACAGGAGACCCTACAACCCCAAGGCATTTATTTATCTTGGTGGGAGAGGAACCAATTGGTATCTAAATATAGAAAAGATAAGCAAATAGGTTTCTTTTCCAGTTTTTCTGAGCTTGATAAAATACTTTTAGGTTCTGAAGATAAGCTTATCCATAAATTGTACTCCCTATTTTAGAATATAAGATGCAAGATGAGATGGTAAAGGTCCCGATGATTGCATGGGCTAGAAACTGAGAGCAGCTTATCGAATTAAATAAATGGGAAAAGGTGTGGTAAAGCGTGAAATGTTTGTATCTTTGAAGGAAAATGTGTTTAAGATGTTTCACCGTTGGCACTTGACACCAGATAGACTGGCTCGCTTTTATTCCAGTTCGAGTAATAAATGTTGGAAGTGTAGATGGGCTCTTTTTATCATGCCTGGGGGTCTTGTAATAGAGTTAAAAAGTTTTGGAAGGAGATTCATAAGGTGTTAATACAAATAACAAAAACTCAGATTCCTTTAGACCCGGAAATATTTTTATTAAATATATTGCCGGATAATATACCTAAATGTGATAGATATCTGATTATTCATAGGTTAACTGCAGCAAGGATGGTGTCGGCAAAGTTTTGGAAGAAAGAAGAGCTGCCTGGCAAGCAAGATTTTATCAGCAAGGTCACCGAGGTGGCTGAAATGGACAACTTAACTCAAAAAACTTTGCGGAAAAGATGATGATGTTTTTCAGAAAGTGTGGTCAAAACTGTATAATTGGTTAGATACGAGCGGTCAAGCTAACTAGACGAGTGTTTAGTTTATGTTACAAGATTTAGGATCCATTATATGTTTTTGTTTGCTTGTTAGATGTTGTTTGGTTAAATAATAATAACAAAATATTATTTTAAAAAATATCTCCCCCTGAAAAGGTCTAGAAGCTCACTTAAAAAAAAAAAGGCAGGGATTCAGTGAGCCCGTCTTGGGGGGGGGGATCCCCCCCCATAGCTATGGACTTGTCCACTTCACCGGATGCTATGAGGAGATCCACCCTTTTTTCCCCATCAGGTCCCAGCTGAAGTATGGCAGCCCCATTGGCTTTTCCAGGCAAGAGACATTCAGAGGTGGTTTGCCATCACCTGCCTCTGCGTAGCAACCCTGGACTTCCTTGGCGTTCTCCCATCCAAGGACTAACTGGGGCCATTCCTGTTGCTAAAGCTAGCAGTCCATCTTGCCTGTCCTCCTAATCATCAATAGTCAGCCTGTGGGACCATTTTCAATTGTCCATTAGTGCGGACAGTTAGTATATAAAAACCACCCCCTATTTCGTTGCCCATTCGCTATAAATCGAATGAAATAATTAAATACATGTAATGAAACAAATTGGAAAGTTTGGGTCCTCTTCAGAATACAGAACTCATAGGGAATACCCCAAAAATAATTAGGATTTTTTTAACACAACAGGAGGATGATATCGTTAAGAGAATTACAAGATGCGAAAACAGCCTCAAAAACAGATAAATATTTGAGGCTACAACTGTCTGGAGAAAATTGTATATTGTTTAAAGACAATTACAAAACTACATGGACAAAGCTGCTTATATTCAAAATTACACTTTGGTGTATGCACATGAAAGCTTCCTAAATGCTCAAGGACTGTGGGTTTGATGATTTGTTCTAAAACTTTCCCGGTTATACACATCAAGCTGACAGGCCGGTAGTTACCCGGCTCTTCCGTTCCCCCCTTTCTTGAAGATGGGGACAAGATTTGCCCAGCTCCAGTCTCCTCAAACCTCACCTGTTCTCCAAGAATTCTTGAAAATAAGGAACAGAGACTCAAAAATGACATCTGCAAGTTCTTTTAGCATCCCTGCATGCAGTTCATCTGATCCCGAGGACTTACTTTTATGTAAAGAAACGGAGTGTTTATGTCCTACCCCTATGCTGAACCAAGGCTGCCACACGCTTCCCTCATCATATGTTCTGTTTTCGCCACGTTGAGCACCCTTTCCCTCGCACAAGAAGACTAAGGAAAAATAGGATTTAAGCAGTTCTGCCCTCTCTTCCTCACCTGTTACAATTACACTTTCCTGTCCCCGGAATGTGCCTACTGTGACCTTGCTCTTTTTCTTACTTTGAACGTAAGAAAAGAACATTTTTTCTTGTTTTTAGCATGTCTCGCTAGCCAAAGCTCATATGGAGCTTTAGCTTTCCTAACACTCTGTCTCTCTCTCTCTCCCTCCCTCCCTCCCCTCCAAGAACAGGTTATTTGTTTATATTTATCCTTGGTTATAAGGCCCTCCTCCCACTTTCTGAATGAGTCTTTTTTATTTCTCAAGCCTTTAGAAAGCTGTTTATGGAGCCACCTTAGCTTCTTTAGGCTCCTCCCATTTTTCCTTCTAGGAATCATTTCTGATTGTGCCTTCAGGATTTTGCTTTTAGGAAATTCCCATCCCTCTTGAACTCCATTCTCCTGAAGTATTCCTGACCATGGGATTCTACCCAACAGAACTTTAAGTTTGTCAAAATTAAGTTTCCTGAAATCCAACCTATATGTCTGACTGTGGACAGCTTTTCCCTTCACCAAGACTGTAAACTCCAAAATGACCGTGGTCACTACTCCTTTCACCTCGTCAACCAGTTCTTCCCTGTTGGTTGGTATCAAGTCCAAGATAGCAGATCTCCTTGTTTCCCTCTCCGCTTTCTGGAAAATGAAGTTGTCAGCTAGACAAGTCAGGAGTTTATTGGACCTTTCATTTTTAGCAGAGTTAGACTTCCAGCAGAGATCCTGTCCCCTTCCACTGCCAGGTGTGCAAGCGGAGCTGTGTGGATCTGTGCTCTCTGGCCTCAGGCAAGCCAGAGCAATGCTGGGTCACCCTGGAAAGTGGGAGGGGGCTTGGTGGCATCGCAGGCCATGAAGATGTATCCCAGGGGACTTCTCTGTGCCTCTTGATGTCTGCCATTCCTGTGATGTGCCTTCTCCTGTCACGGAGAGACAGCAGAATCCCCGACTCGTGAAATTCCCTTTGTGTACATCCCTGTGTGTACATCCCGCGCCCCCCCCCTTTAAGACTTTTGGTCCTCTTTCAGGGATACCCCACTGTGACCAAGGAACTGCATAGAGTGTGGAAATCTGCACACAGTGAAGAGAAGGACACCTCCCATGTGCTGGCATACCTCAATGGGTCCCCTCCAGCAGAAGGAGTCAGGACCTGTTAGACCACTTAGACTCTCCTTCTCACCTTTGGGGAGTTTCCACGTACTGTGAAAATGGCGGGGTGGTTGGGGTGGACACCCGTTTTGGTTTTGGGACAAATGCCCAACTTTGCCTCTCTGGAACTGGCTGTGTTTGGAGGAGTCCCAGGCATCCCTGGCAACGGGGGTAAGAGACGAGCCAGCGTGCTCTAGGGGTTAAGAGTGTCGGACTAGAATCTGAGATATCCCCCTTCAGATCCCCTCTCCTGCCATGGAAGCTCGCTGAGGGACCTTGGGCCAGTCACCCTCTCCTCTCAGCCTGACATACCTCCAAGGGTGTTTGTGAGGTTAAAAGGGAGGAGAGAAGAATGAGAGAATGCGCTCACCATCGGGGTGGGAAGTGGGATAGAAATGAAGTCAATGAAATCTAATATGCTGCCGTCGAGTCCACCTGAACAGGGACCTTCGTCTCTCCCTTGGGTGGGCTCTCGGTGGGGGTGGGAGCAAATCTACCCAGCGTCCCTTTTGGGTCGTGGACCCTCTAGTGGACCCACGGATGCTGCGACATACAGTGCCTTGAGAATTAAACCAAGTTCATGCTCTTTTGAATAAAAAAGTTTTATCACAACTAAAAATAAAACATCAACAACACAAACACCGACAGCAACAACATAATAGAATTCAGAAACTGCAATCAAAACTAAATAATCTACAAGATGAAATAAGCCTAATGTGAACAATAACCATGTTAGCAAAAATTATATTATTTACAGCATGTTAGCAATAACTATAATGCGCTGTAGACAGAATGAGCGGTCATCGTGCAGGAGAGCTTGGCTGCTCATTGTCTGTCTGGTCCTCAGAGGGGTGAGGATAGACATGCCCCTGGTGCCTTCTCACCCAGCAACTCAGACAGGTGCCGAGGTGCCTCCATTTTGTTTCTCCACCTGGGGCTGGAGTGGTGGTTTGTCTCGGGCGGGGAGGCCGGCTGAAGAGATGGCGAACCCACTCCCGAAACTGGTTCATGGCCCTCCGGGTGGTCCCCGGGGCTGAGGGCGTCCGCTCTTTGTCTTTCCTCACCGTCTGGCCCTGCGTGAACAGGAGAGGAGGACCGTGACTGAACTCATCCCGACTGCCTTGACTCCTAACAGAGGAATTCTGGCAATCGTAGTTCTACAAAGGAAATGTGGGATCTCTCACCAAGCGGCTTTGCACTCCAGATGGGGTGGGGGCAGGGAGGTGGCCTGGTGTCTGTCCAATGTCCAGCCACACAATCGAGTGTATGGTGGGAGGGCCTTGGGGAGTGCAGCCCATGGTGACCAATCAACTGTCTATATAGGCGGGCGGGAGGGAGATGGGCCAGCCAATCACCTGCCGGCACTGCCGGGGGGGACATGGGAGGAGGGGAGGCTGATGATGATGTCCTCAGGCTGCTCTGCTCCTTACACAGCTGGTGTATTCTGGAAATAGGCAGAATTGGTTACCCCTGGACTACTCAGATCTGGTTGGATCTCCTGCCCATTTCCTAATCTCGGATGGGCTGTGGATCCCCCTTTGGCTCGTGGCTCAGGAGTCTCATTGAAGCTCCTCTGAGGCAGTTTCTGTCACACTGCGATGTGAGGAAGAAGCTGCAGGCAGGGTGGGGCCACGCAGACGGGAGCCGTCTCTCCTCTCAAGGAGCGGGGGCCTCAGTTGGGCCTCAGGGGGCAAGGGAGGGTCTGGGCAAAGGAGGGCTGGCTCTGCCCCTTGCTCTGCCCGAGGAAGTCGTCTTCCGACTTCCCTGCAAATCACTCCTTCTTGATGCTCCTACTCGGTGGACTCTGGGATTCCAAAGGCAGCTCCTGCTTATGGACATGAAGGCCTCGATTGGCAGTTCTACCATATTCATGAATCCAGGCTAAAGAGATGCGACCTTGTATAATGAACCGTATTGACCAGCTAAGCCATTTTAGGGATTTTTTCAAACAAATCTCTACGCATCAAAGACTAGAATGTCTTTGACATGGCAGCTGACGTCCTCCAGACTTCATATATCCCACACAAAATGAACATCCTTAGGCGAGTACCATTTGACATACCCTGGACCTTTTCGGGGTGTGTGTGTTCGTGTCTTTCCTAGAGGCTAAATTTGCAACCCGACATGGGACCTTTCTGCAGGAAGGCAGTGGCAGCAGAAGAACTGGCCTACTGAATTCAACAGATTGGTGGAATAGTGAACCATCAAGAGGGCTGAATAGAGCTCCTGCATCCAGGAGCAGTCTATCTCAGAACAGCTGGAGTTGGGCCCAAGCAGTAAAAGAAGGCTTAGGCTATTGTGCCCTGCTCCACAGCTTCCCTGAGAGAGCTGACGGGCTCCTCTCGGAATGTGGGAAAGGGACTCAGAGTGATGGGACTCGGAGGCACGTTACATTCTTCCCTCTGACAGTCCTGTGTTTTGAGTCCCACCGTCCCCCTTTCTCAGGCCTTCAAGAATCTGCCTCTTTGGCTCGAGAGGGTGGATACGTACCTTGCTGTTGACCTTCGAAGCCTGCCCCGGGCTGGGCAGTGGTGACAGTTCCTGAGGGCGAGGCTTCCTCCTGGTCTCTTGCTCGCCAGGGTCTGCCTGGATGCCTTCCTCCCATTGCTTTGCCTGATCCTGATGCGTGGCCCCCACCTGGATGCAGGCATCGCTTGTGGCCGGGTGCTTCAGAGGAGCGTCCCCATCATTGTGCTGGTATGGGAAGAGCAGGTCGCACGTGCGGAAGCATGGGTAGTAGCCCGTGGACACGGGGGAGTCCGGGAAGAGGTCCTCATCATCATCCGAGAGGTAACCAGTGTCTTCAGCCAAGGCCCCTTCTCCAGGAGACCCTCCTGGCCCCGGGTTCTGGGGGCTCTCTGGTAGCTGGCCAGCACTCTGCAGGCTGCACAGGGAGTCAACCTGGAAGGGAAAGGAAGATGACTTAGAAACAAAAGCTTCAGAGGATTGAGAATGGGTTTTGTCAGGCAATTAACAGCAGGAGGTACAAAGCCCTCTGTCGCCTCACTGCTAAATTCCCCAGATGCAAGGCGCCCACTCCAGACAGGGAAATTCATCGAGATTTCACAGCTGGAGCCGGGGGAGGGCAGGGTTCGGGGACGGGAGAAGCCCCAGCAGGGTAGAACGCCCTCAAGGCCACCCTCCAAAGCAGCCGTTTCCTCCAGGGGAACTCATCCGTGTCTTCGGGAGGGAGCTCAGGTGGGGATTCCAGGGAACCTCCAGACCCCACCTGGAGGTTGGCCATCCTCTCTGGCACAGAGGCTAGCAATCTGGATGTGCCCCTGCCTTTTGTCCCTGCCATTGTCTCATTCCTTTTGAGAAAACGTTCAGCCATGTAGAAAAAACGTTCAGCTCGTTTGGCCTGTACGTAGTGGAAGTTTGCTTCTAAGAGGGGAGGACTGTGGCTCAGCAGCAGAACAGGTCAAGAGAGTCCCAATTCAGTCCGCGGTGTCTCAGCTGTTAGGAAACACTTTTCTCTCCCAGAGATCCCAGAGATGCCAATGGACAATGCTGAGCAGGAGGGACAAACGGTCTGTGTCGGTGTAAGGCAGCTCCACACGCTGACCTGGTTTCCCAGGAGGTGTCTGATGGGAAGTAGGGCCCCTTTCTCCGTGGTCAGAGGCCACGATTCCCACGCAGGAGGGCCAAGGTTCCATCTATATTTTAAGACCCTCGGGCAGCAGGCCTTGTTAAAGTTCTGCCACTGCCTGCAGCGCCAGAGTTGGCAACACTGAAGCTGGGCAGACCAGGAGGCTGACTCTGCAGAAAACAGCTCCAGATGTTTCCGGAAGGTCCCGTAGGTCAGTGGGAGGGCACCCTGTTTTGTATGCAGAAGGTTTAACCCGGGCACCGCGGAGATCCCAGATGCGTGAAGGAGCTCTCTGTGCCCAAGACCTGGGAGGGTTCACACAAGTCCGGGGTGAGAAGACTCCAGGAATGGGCCCTCGGACACCATGTTAGGCAGCTTCAGAGGAAGCCCTGTGACTGCCTCAGGGATGGTTAGCCCTCTCACTCATTCTATGGACTTTGTGCTCTAACGTATGTGGATGGATTGGAATATGCTCAGGCTTTACTTAAGGATAGACTCTGAGAGTTTTGAACTCTGTAAATGGTTCTTTAACATTTGGTGCCCTTCATTGTAAAATGTGCATTTTAACTATGGTCCTTGCTGTTTTTCGCCTCCTATGGCTTTGGCAGACCCAAGAAAACGTCTGTTTCTTCTAGTCTCTCACTGATCATTGTCTGATTGATCAGGATCTTGCCTGCCCATTGAATTCTTCCCTCATTCCCCCTGACCCCTAAAGCGGCCCACTTTCCTGGTTATCTGCCCAGCTTCTGTCTCTCCTCGGAAGACTCACCACATTGACGACGACCTCCAGGGGTACCGGGTGCTTTCCCCCTTCTGGAGGCCAGAAGTCCTCCAGAGAGCCGGAAGACGAAGCCTCGTCTGCATCCCCTCCTGCTGCCTTCTGCCGACTGTTTCGAGGGGCCTCCTCTTCTCCCCCTTCGTTGTGCTGCTGCAGCTGCAAAGCCAAAGTGTCCGGAGAGAAGATGCAATTTAAGACCCTCGTGAGAATCCTCCCAGTTGGCTTCTCCTTCTTCACAAAGGAACAAGATTTCATTCCCTTTCTTCCTTTTCTCATTCATTTACACCAGGAGTCCCTAAGGTGGTGACCCTGGGCATCACGCCCTGCACGCAGGAGGTCTCACTCTGGCATCATTGCGATCCTAGGAGCTGGGGAGTAGCTTTCTCTGCCTAAGTCCTGGGAGTGCTCCTACCAGTCTGAGGAGACAGGAAGACTATGGGAACGGACCCTCGGAGGCTGCATCAGGCAGCTTCCTAGGAAAATGGGCGTCCTCCCGGCAGTTGGCCTCTCATTCATCCTCTGGGCACGGACCTCTACCTGATTCTTCTCTCGTGCCTCCAACCCCAAAACCGACCGGTCCCTCGGGTTATCTGCCCAGCTTCTGTCTTTCCTCTCAAGACTCACCTCGTTTGCTCTGCCCTCCAGGTGATTTCCCCGGCTCCCACTCAGGAGTGGACCGATCTCCTCCGGGGTGTCCCAACCCAAAGGCCTTTCCACAGCCTCTTGTTGCACACAGTTAGGATGGGCCTGCTTTTCCACTCCGACATCCTGGCACTGCTGCTGCAAAACCAAAATGCCCAGAGGAAGTTTGATTCAAGACCTTTCTCAGAATCCTCACTGTTGGCTTCTTCTTCACAAGGAGGAATATTTCATTTCATTTCTATGTTTTAGCTAGTTCATGTATACCCTACCTTTCTCTCTAAGGAGGACCCAAAGTGAACATGGAGGTCAGATGTCTAGGTGACCATGGGGCTACAAGGCATGTCCAAAGAACCCCCCCCCAAAAAAAAAAAACAAGGGAGAGAAATGGACTGGCTTGAAGCTATGAGTGATTTCTGTGGCTGGAAGGCCCACCAGGAGACCATCTCCTCCCCATTCCTCCCCATTCTCTCCCCCGTGTGGTTCCCCCAGGTATCCCACTCTGGTAGGAGGAGCCATTGAAATGCCATACAAAAGGGCCCCAGGGGTGGCTGGATCCGGGCATGATGGAGGGGGCTGGCTACTCCCCTCCACTTCTTCCCTCTCCATGCCCCGTACTGCTCCTTCTGGCTCTCCAGCACTTGGTGTTTCTTGGAGGAGATCCCCAGGATCCTCAACGTAAATTCAGGAACACGGATGAAGAGCAAAAAGAGAATAGGGCAAAAAGCCCTGTGGTGAACCCCAGAAATGAACCCTAGAACCCTAGTGATGAAGAAAGGGCCATTGGTGGCATTTTTCTTTTAAAAACTCTTGGTTGGACTACCGAGTGCACTTAAGGGGCACCAAACTGCCACGTCTTTTACTGTACAATTTATTGACTGAAAGGTATCCAGGATGATGTGCAGGAGAACCACCTACGCCAGTTGCCTTTCTGCGCAGACCTCCCCCTCAGCCTCTCTGAGACAGAGAGTCAAAGGCGTCCTTACCATGTTCTCTGCCATTATAATGGTGGCTCCTATGGAGGATTTGATGACCTGAATCAACAGGTTTTCTCACCAGGTGGATATAATTCCAGCTGTCCAAGTGACTGTTAAGCCCGGACTGGCCACCCAACTGACCAGGCAGGCAAGGTTCCGAGTCGACATCACAATGAGTTGTGGATCTGTTCTCTGGTGAAGACTCTATCCCTACTGGTATTGCTGTGCTAACCCATAAAGCTGGAAGGGAACAGGTGTCAACACCAATGCTCCCACTAAGCTGTGGAGTCTTGTGAGCAAAAACTCTACTTTGTGAGCTACTGACATTAAAGTTTTGTGCCATCCTTCCCGAACTAAGAAAGAAATGTGTGAGCTGGATGCTTAAAAAACTGTGAGTTAGCTCACACTATCTCAGCTGAGAGGGAACACTGATCAACAGCTGATGATTGAAGGGAAGTGAACTGTAGTCGTTTACAATGGTTTCATGTCTTTGGCCACTCGGTAGATCAATGTCATTCACTCTGTGGTTGAGAGAGAGCCACATTTACCCTCAAGCAAAAGAGCCAGCGGCCGACTGTATGCTGTGTGCCAGCCCAGACATGGGCATGTCCAGCCATATAACTCTTGATTTCACTATTAATTTGAAATATCCAAGAACCTTTTCACTTCCCCAAGTTCCTCGGAGCATCCAGGGTTGTCACTCACAAGAGCACCAGAACCTTCTGTGGCCCTCCTTGTGTCTCAGGCATGAGGAGAGGGGCTTCCCCGTCTGCAGGGCTGCAAAGCCTGTATTGGGAAGTTCCTGGAGTTTTGTGGGTGGCAACTGTGGGGGGCTGAGTTTGGGGAGGAGAGGGGCCTCAGAGGGGCATCCTGCCATCTACCCCACCCTCCAAAATAGCCATTTGCTCGGGGGGGGGGGACGGACTGATTTCTGTGGTCTGGAGATCAGGTGTCATTCCAGGCGATCTCCCGGTCAGGGCTGCCATCCTCCAGGTGGAGTCTGAGGGTCTCTCAGGGTGGAACCTACAGTGTTGTACCCCGCTGAGGTCTCTGGCCTCCTTCTCAGATCCCCAGGCCTGAGGGGAGAAGGGGAAGGGAGAGAGAAGCCATCTAGGTCCGAGGTGGGGGCAGAGAACGGAGCAGTCCCAAAAGGAGTCTCAAGAGAGCTTCAGTCTCCAGAGATCCGATAGCCAATCAAGCCCCTGACCAGGGCCCAATGTTGGTTCATAGAGGTGAGGTGAGGCCTCTGCCTTAGGGCACCGCCACCAGGGGGCGCCGCTGGCCTGCTGATATAGATGCATACCGGCCCTGCTCTCTGGCTGATTCTCTCAGCAGCTATGATTGACCATCTGAGCGTGCGCCCCGACGGAAGGGAGAAAGAGAGTTCAGTGGCCACGAGGCACCCAGCAGCTGCTGCCTCCGCCCCCAAGGAAACTCCGGCAAAGTCCTGGAGGGGCGGGAAGGCAAGGGTGGCGTTTCAGAGCTGCGGCCGCTCAACAACACCTGCAGCTCAGTGGAGGCAGGGGGCCGCCTGGCCCCTTTGGTCACCCACCCCCTGCTGTCAGGCAGAGGCAGCTGCCGCAATGCCGTTGGCAGCCTTTCCTCGCTTGGTGCTGTGAGGTGGGGAGGAGGAAGGCGGGAGCCAACTCCAAAGGTAAAAGTGGAGGCGATTTGGGTATGGGGCAGAGGAAGCCGGCAGGGAGGGGGGAGGAATGTGAAAGATGGGGGGGAATCCAGAGAGAGAGAGAAAGAGAGAGAGACAGTCCACTTTTCCTGGTGGTGGGACACCCAAGTTTTCAGTCCCCTGCCTACAGTCCCTTCTTTGCTTGCAACTCCCAAACTGGACTTAAAAAAAAAGGAGGGGGGGAACCCACGTTCCTTTCTGCGTGTCCGGAATTGGCTCTGCAAAGACAGGGCAGCAGTGGCGTTGGGAAGCTTCACGCGGCGGAAAAGGGAGAAAGTTTCAAACTTGTTTTCCCTCCCCGAGAGGGATGCGTGTGGCCATTTTGGAGGTCTCTCCCCCCTCCTCCTTTCCTGCCAAGATTGCTGCTGAAATTAAACAGAGGAAGCTCTCAGAAAGGTCTGGCCTGGAGAGAAGCCCCCCCTTTCAGATTTGCTTTTCTTTTGGCAGCGAATGGCCGGGGCGGTGGGCACATTGGGTGGTTTTGTTGCTGTAAGGGGAGGAAAGGAGGATTTGCTTCAAAGAGCTCCTTTTGCTGTGAGAAGCTTGTACCTTGGTCAACTTTAACCCCCCCCCCCAAGAAAAAACCTGGTCCCACTCATGTGCCTTTCCCAGCATACATTTTAGCAGGTAAACTATTTCCTGACATGGTGGTTAAGTGCTTGGGGAACCGAGGGGGAGAGAAAAGCTTAACTTCTGGACTGCCCTGAAAGCAGAGGAGCATATCAGCCACAGGTTTTTTTTTAAAGTTGGCCATGCTGATGAATGACCTGAAAGGCCTTCCTGGTTTCATTGCAGGATGTAGGCAAGGAGAAGGAATTGATGCTGGAAAGCAGCACTACTTGTAGGCAGCTTGAGGTCTGATCCTGAACTTTTGCAGGATGCAAATAAGGAAGGGTTAGTTTGAAATGAACAAAAATGGGAAACACCAGAGAGCAGCTGCCAACCGGAAGTGTGGCGTTGAACTAACGTGTGTGGCAGAACGGCGCAAGATCAGCTACCTCTGGAGGTCTATATCCTTTCTGGATCTCGATCATCTACCCTTAACATTTCAGGTGGGTAGCTGTGTTGCTCTGCAGGAGAAGACCAGGGTTCGAATCCAGTGGCACCTTAGAGACCAGCAAGGTTTCCGGAGTATAAGGGAACTTCGGGCCTTGAAAGCTCATACCCTGGAAATCTTGTTGGTCTAGCCTGGACTGGACTCAGATCTCGCTCCACCCTTCAAGTGTGGCCCATTTGAACCAGCCCGTTGAGAGATCTGGTGCTGCTGCCAACTCAGGGGCCTTGATGTTTTATCCTCC